>JAYESA010000011.1:167194424-168474424 GCA_036927795.1 Iris macrosiphon | reverse complement strand
CTCCGCAAGTATCTCCGAGTATGTCTCATAAAAAGATGGAATGAGAATCTTCACCTCCCAGTTTAGACCCTCTCGGAAACGAATAGCTCGAACCTCCGGCTCCCTCACCAGATACTCTGCAAATCGGCTCAGCCTACCGAACTCTGCAGCGTATTCCTCCACAGACATGCTTTCATGAATGAGACTCTCAAATTGTCTCCCCAAGTCAAGCCTGTCTATCCGGGCAAAAAACCTATTCTTGAAAAGGTCCCTGAATACCTCCCAAGATTGTCCTGCGTCAACTAGAACCGGCTCATTCCTGAACCAGGTACGAGCGACGTCGAACAGTTGAAGTCCTACCGCCTCAACCTTCAGATCTTCAGAAAGACGGGACACCCTCATAAGACGCTCAAAGTCCTCGAGCCAATCATCAGCATAGACGATGCCCTCCGTCCCTTTGAAAACCCTAGGCTCCAGTTTCTTGAAGTCCTGAATGTTGCCTGGCCGAAGCTGAGCAACCTGAGGAACAACCTGCTGCTGGACCGGAACTCCTCTCTCAACTACAGCACGAGCAAGCTGATGAGCACTCTCGATGCCCTGCCGTAGAACGTCGGTCTGCCTCTGATGTGCCTCCGACTGAGCCCTCTGTGCCTCGAGCATCTCACGAAACAGAGTAAACATCTGTGACGCCTCTGCTGGCACAGGAGGTGGAGGTGGAAGCCCCTCAGATACAGCTGGCACAGTCCTCTGAGTGGGTGGTGGACCTCCGAAAGCAGCTGACACTCCAATCACCGGAGAAGTGACTGGTGCAGGCCCTCGGGATGTCGCAGACCTCTCAGAAACTGCTCTCCCTTGCTGTGATCTAGTCTTAGGCGGCATCCTGAGACAAAGCGAAAGAAAGAATCAATATGGCACAAGATGTAAGATATTCAAGGAAAGGACAGTTTAAGAGATCAAGTATCAACGTCAAAGGAGAATAGTTGAATCAAAAGAATTTTCCTAGATGTGATTGAGTATCTCAGCCTATATCCTATATCCTATCGCAGGCTCGCAGTAGTACAACTAAGTTGTCGCACTACCATGACATCACATACTTGTGAAGCTAGACCTGCATGGGCCACCACCAAAAATGTGTCACGACCCGCACCCGGTGTAAGGGCACTAGTCGGAAACAACGCCCAGCCTACGCCGCAGAATCGGCGGTAGAACGCTGTCTAGATAATCTATCTAACAATATAATGAACCACCAAAAGATAGTGTACTCAATCACAGAACTAAGATAGAATGAGCACGAATCAGATAAAGAATAGAATAGTCACAATACAACTCAAGAGTCTAAAATAATACATCAATGAGTCTGAAGAAAAATACAGAAATATGCTGGAGACAAATCCAGTACAAAAGAATACTACAAAACTATAAAGCTACAACTCCAGGGTCAACTGTCTCAGTTGGGATAAGTCCCTCTTGAGCCAGGGTCTCAGAATCTAAACTCACAACATCCTGGGGTCCATAATAGGTAGGGTACTCCTCAGTGTCATCTGGAAAAATATATCCAGTCAGGAAAGGAGCAGAGTACAACCCTAACAGCAGTTCTCAAACAATGATAAAAACTATGTAACAGTAAATAGCTGTGGATAAACAAGATGCATAAATAGAGACAAGAATGTAGAGACAATAAGGAAATACTGGAAAGAAATACAATAATGAACAACATGCTGATGGAACAAGAATACTAATGACTAAGTGTGTGAGTACTAGCTTTAACATGTGATCGGCTTGGGAACTTGCACAAGAGTATAATGGCCTGGTTAATCATACGTGCGGTGTATGATCAACACTCACAAGAAACAAGACATGCACAAGGAGGGTATGATCACATATCTACACTAAAATACTTCCCACCCCCGACTGGTATAATAGATCCAACCACGGTACGTTATGGCACGAGATTCCCCAAGAAGATAGCTAGTCTCCCCGGAAATTGGTGTCTGTACATGTACAAGATAACCAATGAAACAATACTTGCACCATATACACCATATACCAAGGAATAACATCTCATGACGAGATCCGGATATACCAATCCGTGTAACCATAGTGTCGAGAGAAACATGTAAATCTACACTAGATACAACGAATATAGAGGATATCATAAATGAGAAACTATCAGAGAATGTACTCGCCTGAAGTCCAATGAATAGTCTCACAGATGTCTGACTCGGTGCCTCGAAAACCTAGATATGGAATACCACATTAAAACAAGGTCCCGAAAAGAGAACAAGTCAAACTAGGCAATTTCTAGGTCAATAAGTCAATTCTAAGTTGAAAGTCAACTATGGTCAACTCTAAAGTTATCTAAAGTCAAACATGGTCAAACCTAGGTCAACCTTACAAATCATCTATAAAAATAATATAGGATAAACTACAACAATTTAGGAATCAAATAGATTCCAAAAGAATCTTACACAAAGTATATTAGTAATACAAATAATATATATATCATAAATAATATATATGCAAACCAATATTCATACAATTAAAATACTATATTATAATAATTATAATACCTCACAAAACACATATATATATATACATATATATATATAACAATAATATATATAATATAAATAAAAACTGCCAAAGCGTCACTGAAAACAGGGAGTTAAAACAAAGATTTAAATAAAATAGCTTATAGTGACAGTCTTGACTGTCACTGAAAACTGTCGCAGAAAACTGAATAAATAACACACTGCTGATCGGATTTCTGACAGTTAGAAACTAACGCAGAAAAACCGTCGCGAAAACTCGCTGTGTTTTCCCGCCGCTGCATGGGTATTAATGACAGTGGCGGCTCTGTCATTAATACCCGCCGCCACTGCTACAGCGGCTGCTGCTGACCCGATCAAAATAATGACAGTTCAACTGTCATTAAAACCTACTGTCACTAAAATACAGGAAATATATATATAAATATATATATATAAATCTATATAAATCAATATAAATAAATATATATATATATATATATACATATATAAAACAATTAAATAGATATATATATACTTATATATATATACACATAAATTTGCACATTAAAATTATTAATAATTACAAAACACAATGCACATATTAATGTACATAATTAACATGGCTAGAAACACAATTAAAATATTTACATTAATATCCAAATAATTACATAATAATTATAAATAATATAATTACACAATTAAACATACAATATATTTTACAGTTTATATTATTAACAAGTAGTACATATATATTTGCATGTAAGAAATCTATATATATTATATTGTACATAATATTAGCACACACAAAATATAGATCCATGCTACAATAATTACCATAATAAATACACAAAATAAATATATAATATCTATATATATTTACTAATTATGAAATAAGAATTGAACCACAATTAATTAGATCTATGCAAAAATACACACAATTGGAGAGTATCTCACCGTATCCCACTAGATCTAGGATACGCATGCGACACGAGTCCAACACACAACCAATTACACCCCGAAGGACACAAACAAATCACAAATAATATTTATGAATAATTCAAAGTGTCAAAAGTAGATCTATGTGTCCGTGTCAAAATACGACATGTTCAAAGCCCCGTGTCGGAGGAAAACCCCCAAATGACACGTATCACCAAATAGTTGGGATACGAACCACAAGTATCCCAATATGGACACGACACTAGCTCCAAACACAAAGCTCATTGTCCAATTGATCTATAGGATCAATTGACACACACAACAAAATGTAAATTCGGAATTCCAACAAAATTGACACAAAAAGTACCATAACTTTCTCCATGGGTCTCCTATGAACACAAAACAAAGTCCTATGGGTACTACATACATATAGGTTGATTTTACATGATTAAATCTCAGATTTAGAAGCTATTTAAATGGAAAAATCTGAATTATACCTATTGGGAGATGGATTCCCAATGAAACCTCTAATTGAGATGAACTTGCTTCCAAATTGTAGATCCTTGCTCCTCTTTGTAGATCCTTGCTTCCTTCTTCTAGATCCTTGCTTCCTTCTTCTCTAATGGTGAATTGGGAAGAATTTGGAATGAATTTGGTAGGGAATTGGATTGGGAATAGAGGGAATTTGGTAGTGGGAGAATTCTAGATCTAGATTTGGAATGAAATGGAAGGAGAGAGAAATTTCCCCCCCTCCTATATAGGCCGGCCATAGCCCCTCCCCCAAGCAATTGTAAAATGTCCAATGTACCCCTTGGGGCCTCTCATGAAGAAATAATTAAGGAAGGAAGCTTCTAGTCTAATCATTTAATTAATTTAATCCATCTCCTTAACTATGGGCTTTCTAAATGGGCCAAGTCTAACTAATTAATTCATGTTGGTCCATGGGTCCAAACTAAACTAGTTGAGTCCACTAGAAATAAGTCCAAAATAATTTAATAATATCTAACAACAATTAAATAATACAACAATTAATTATTTACCATGCACAATATTTATTTAAATAGGAAATTACTAAAATACCCTTTTTCCTAAAATGTGGTAGTGACAGGTTTTTTTTCCACATTAACTAAAAATATAAATAATATCCTAGATGGTATTTAGGTAACTTATAGTACTAAAAGGGGTTTTGACTTGGGGTTAGGGTTAGGGTTAGGGTTACTGCAACAAATAATTTATAGGAAGTGCTGTTGAGGGTATGTCTTAAGTAATATCTGTTATCAATTATATTCTTTGTGAGTCATCTAATTCTTCCATTCTGCATTATTAAGGGTATGTCTTAGTAATATCTGTTATCAATTATATTCTTTATTTTCATCTATCTTAGCAGATGGCACCCAAGAGAGAGATACCTCCTACTGTTAAGGAGGAAGTGATGCCTCCTACTGTTAAGGAGGAAGATATACCACCTGCTGTATCTCAGACGGGGAGTTCCAGTCACCCAGCACTTATAGCGGCTATATCTCAGACGGGGAGTTCTAGTCACCCAGCACCCATAGCGAAGATTGATCACATAGACGCTGTTTATGCGCAGTATCTAAGGGACTGGTATCTGTCCCAGCGTATTGGATATCCTCGAGATTGATACTGTGATGTTTCATATACTTTTATTGTGGTTATTGTGATACTTATATATTATGCCCCTTTTGTGACTGTGATACTTATATATTATGTATTTTGTGTGACTGTGATACTTTTATTTTGTGTGTATTGTGTGACTGTGATATTTTAGATATTTTTTGTGTTATTTCGTACGCAAAAAATTCAATGGATGGTTGCTCCAGGTTTGTCTATAATATTTGTGTGTATTAATTGTATGACTGTGATACTTTTTATTCATATTAAATGATATTAATTTACCAGTGTTGATTGTTCCAACGAAGGGGTCGGCGAACCCAGAGAATTCAACGGAGGGTTGCTCCGGGTCTATTTTTAATTAAAAATTTATAAATTGCAAGAATAATAGTTTGGAATAATTCAGTATTTTTTTTATTTTTTCTGTAAAATTAGCGACGTATTTAGCGACGTTTAGCAACATTTATACACGTCGCCAAATACGTCGCTAATTAGCGACGTTAATAGCCGTCGCTAATGATATTGCTAAACGTCGCTAAATACGTCGCTGTACGTCGTAAATTGCTGACATGACAGTACTGCCAGGTCATTAAAGACGTCGTTGTCACGTCGCTATATAAGTCGCTAATTGGCGACGTTTGATTACGTCGCTAATTAGTGACTCTGCGTCATTAAACGTCGCTAAGTTAGCGACACATTTAAGTCGCTAAAAAACGTCGGTATAGCGATGTTTAGCGACGTTTTTCCTTTCAGCGATGTGATGATTACCGACTTCTGTAAAATGTCGCTAATTACGTCGCTAAACATGATTAGCGACATTTTTTGTCATTTAGCGACGTTTTTAGGCGTCGTTAATTTGACTTTTTCTGGTAGTGATTTTATAGAAAAAATACTGAATTGTTCCAAACTATTATTTCTGCAATTTATAAATTTTTAATTAAAAATAGACCCGGAGCAACCCTCCGTTGAATTTTCTGGGTTCGCCGACCCCTTCGTTGGAATACTCAACACCGGTAAATTAACATCATTTAATATAAATAAAAAGTATCACAGTCATATAATACACACAAATATTATAGACAGACCTGGAGCAACCATCCTTTGAATTTTTTGCGTACAAAATAACACAAAAAATATATAAAATATCACACTCACACAATACACACAAAATAAAAGTATCACAGTCACACAAAATGCATAATATATAAGTATCACAATCATACAATAACCACAATAAAAGTATACGAAATATCATAGTATCAATCTCAAGGATATCCAATACGCTGGGGCACATACCAGTCCCTCAGATACTACGCATAAACAGCGTCTATGTGATCAATCTCCGCTATGGGTGCTGGGTGACTGGAACTTCCCGTCTGAGATAGAGCCATTATAGGTGCTGGGTGACTGGAACTCCCCGTATGAGATACAACAGGTGGTATCTCTTCCTCCTTAACAGTAGGAGGCATCACTTCCTCCTTAACAGTTGTCATGCGCGCAGTGAGGAGGCGCCCGAAGGCGAACAAAGTAAGGCGCCTAGCCCAAAATACGTAGGACTAGGAACACGTAAGCATGCCAGCCATATGTATATAGCAACTCCAATATCTGGATACCATAATAGACACGTGCGCTGTAGAATGAATATAAACTCACATGTGGTATATATAATGTCATAAGTCACAAATATGCTAATCTTATCCACACAACAAGTCATAGAAAAGGACTACTAAACTAGAATAAGGAGTCTAAAATATCCAAAATAATAGTCGGGTGGAGACAAATCCACTACCAAAGACTATATCCAAAACTAAAGTGAGAGAGGAGTATAAAATCTTCAATATAAAAAATAAGGTGATGGCAGAAGTGTATCAGCTAAAAAGAATCCATCGCTAGCTAATCAATGTTGCTCAGAAGGTAAGACCTTCTCGGCAGAAAGGAATGCGTCAGGTCCAGGCCCGTACTCCTGCGGATACTCCTGGTCGTCTATACCAGGCAAGGGATCAGGTCCTCAGAGGGACATAACAAGATACATAGAAGCAAGCCAATTGAATACAGTAAACATGCATAATGTTTGAAAATATATAAGTATGCTGTACAAGACAACCTATATGAATGCAAATGAGGAAAACTTTTCGACGTATAGGCAAAGGTAGGCTACTCGATCTAATCTCACAACTCACACACACGTCAGGAACATCATCAGCCGATATACCGCGGGGGTAGCGACCCTCGTGACTCCATCAATCGACATACCGCAGGGGTAGCGACCATCGAATATGACCACCATAGTGCGTGCTAGTTACTACGGTGTTACCAGAGTGGTTAGAGCCCATACGCATATTGATTGTCCTCTATTATACTAAGTGTCAAGTGTGTGTCAACATATCTAATATATAGTAATGACTGCAAGAAAATTACACATGCAATGAATAAACGAAAATGCAATAAATATACAGAAATATACTAAGCATACAAAATACTGTAAGCAATTTGGCAAGGTATCTTGCCTGGCAAGAAAGCTGCAAAATATAATGTCCCGATGTCAACACCAAGAGTCAGAAGTTACGACCTCAGAATGAACGTCTCAGGATGCTGAAATAAAAATCACCAACGTTCCCAGAATAAGCAAAATAGCTAGAAAGCACTTTCCTTTCGTCCAATTTGGACACAGGGGCAAAACAGTAATTTCGGATAAAAGTGGGGTCCACGTATGGCCTACTTTGCACCGAAAAATGTGCCAAGGGTAACAATCTCTAAATGGAATAAATTATAGGTCAAATAACTCTAAATGTCAATACGAACCCAACTGTATGTCCAAATGTGGATTCCGATGGGCCGAACACAATTTCGCCCAAAAAGTCAAACGTGGGCTTGCCAATTGGCGACTTGGTCAACTGTCTCAGAATTGCGTGAAAATTGGGTCACAGGACCAGCACGTTACCACGAGTCCAGTGGCATAAGTTTTGTCGCAATATGACGGGCGTGCACAAAATGCGCACGAGCTTCACAAAAGTTACGACACTGGATTTGTCCGCGGATACGGGCTGATTCTGGCGCGTACACGAATCCGAATCAGTTTTTGTAAACTTTTACGTGTCCGGTTACGCTGCACACACTGTTTGGTACACTTGGTACACAGCGGGGCAGTCCCGTTTGGCGGGGCGCGCTCCATTTTACAACTTTAGGAAATCTGGAAAAAGTGTGTTCACGGGGTTTTCCAACGAATTAAATTCTACCCACAATAGTTAATAATCTAGGGTTATTTAACATAAATTAAACTAGGTCAAGTGGTCTACGCATACCAACAAGAATAATCGAATTCGGATCTCTGTGGTGGGAGATATGAATCCGGGAACATAGGTGATCACCGCAGTTTTCTGCGATCCCAGAAAGTGGTATTTTTTTGCCAACTTTGGCGCTATTTTCGCCTATGGTTACGCATGTTGGAGGTCTACTATCACACAGATATGGAAGAGGGTTAAGGGGTGAGCATACCGGTGAAGACGGGATGGCCTTTGGTTGAGCGAGGCGACAGAAAACTGTGCGGGAACACAGGTACCTCGCTGTTGAATTCTGCAGTGCGCGGGGTGCGCGGGGTCACGGTCGTTGGGGTCGGTTTGGACGGCCTGGCGCAGTTCTCCGGCTGCGGTGGCCGCGGCGTTCAGGTCTAGATGGGAAGAGGAAGAGATTGGATGATCTAGGTTTAGGGTTTTAGTTAAAATAAGTTAATATATATAGGTATATAAGAGATAGAAGGGGGGTCGGTTAACGTGGGGGGGTGCTTGGGCTTGGTAGCTTAGTTGTAACTAAAGGGGCTGCTGTGTAGTTGATTGCAAAGGGTGTTTGCTTATTTGCAATATGGGCGGCTGTGCTCACATGCACGGGTGGTTTGGCTTGGTAGTGGTTTGGGTAGGAATAGTTAGTAATGTTTTGTTTTTTTGTTTTTGTTTTTGTTTTTTTTCTTTTCTTTTCTAATCTTTTTTTCATTTTTTTCTTTCTTTTTCTTAAATATATATGTATATATATATATTTATATATACGTATATACTCATAGAAAAATTCTAGAATTATACTATTGCATACCATTAAGCTAGCAACTACTCAAGGGGTCTCCTATATGAAATAAATTCAGAAAAATTTCTAATGGCCCCATAAATCCCCTAAGTGCACCAACACCTAAAATAGAAATTAATAAAAATCAATTTCTCCTAATTAGTCACTAATTACTACAATTAAATTAATAATTAATAATTAAAAATGGTAAATACGGTTTCTAGGAATAGGGGTTTTACATTCTACCCAATTTACAAAAATTTTGTCCTCGAAATTGACACTAACCCATATTCATAATGATAACTATAGCTATTACACTACATTGGTATCTAGCAGGACTCCTAAAAGTCATGGTCTGCCATTCTAACACTTCATCATCTATTGTCCATACACTATTCTATCATCCTCTAACTCGTCTACACTACCCAACTTACAAGAATTCTACTAGTAGTCACATTCTTTGAAGCTATTGTCTAGGTTGTAAGGCAATTATATTTATTGGGTCGAGAATCTTGGGATACCTATCTGGAATCTCATAACTATGACTTTTTCCCGTAACCGTCAAGTATCATAGTCTAATACTGCCACACCACCTGGCCAGTATGGCTGCAAGTAATTCGACTACTCTACCAAAATCGTCTGGCTGCAACTATCGCTACCTCGCCAGCGATTTATCATAGTCATCAGTTCGTAACAAGTGCCTTTAACTCTTTCCTAGGCATAGTCTAAATTTTTAGGGAAACACTTAAGGTCTTAACTAACTTATTAGGGGTATGATCTATTTCCAATGATCTAAAAAAAATTTATTAGGCTACATGGTGCTACTTAAGGGTTAAACTAATAAAGAATACAGATATTGCTATAGTGCATATACATATTAAGAACTCATCCTTAGTTATCAAGCAAAACTAACAAATTTATGTTTTACTAACAAAATAGGGGTGAGGTTGATATAAATCAACAATTCATAATGGCACAAAAAGATACTACTATGATAGGAAGAGTTAAGCAAGAGATAAGAAATGAATATTAAAGGAGGAGATGAGTCACGCAAGAGGGCGAGATAAGGATAGAGCAAGAATACTACTACTGCTACTCACGTCATCCATTAGCATCGTGTGTATGCCATCTGGGTAGAATATACATACATCCTCATAACTGCTAAACTACCATATATATATATATAATTCTACGTCTATTTGTACATCTAAGATCTTGCGTCACATTGGGTTTATAAGTATTCAAAGACAATTATAACTAAAATATCGTACATGTATCTACGGCTTCATATGTCTGCTCTTCCATATTTGTCATAATGAGTGCTTGGCCTTGTCCTTGGTTGTCCAACTGGGGTCTAGTCCCCTCCATTTGTGCAGACTATAGAAGCAGTGGTGGGTCCCTTTGGTCTCTTATACTTGAGGGTGTATGCGGTGTTCTTGATTCTAATGCCATAGGCCTCCGGTTCTGCTGAGGACATTATCGGGCTTGATGGTGACTTGATCCACATATCATGCACAGCCCCAATCGACGATGACAATCTCTTAGAATATGACATGTCTTACCACAATAGTGACAAGTACGGAGCTCCTTGGTTGGATATGGTGCGGCGCTATATGGTTGCTGGCGTGTCAAAGGGTGTCTAATGGGTCCTCTTTGATGTGTCCTTACTGGTCCTTGATGAATTCTTTGTTGAATTCCGTTTCCCCTGCTGATGGTCTCCTGGATCCAGGCCTCTGTCAATAGCTCGGCATAAGAGATCCGGGACTGGGAGCTAGTGTAGTGCTGGAGCTCCTGAGTCAGCCCGCGATAAAACCTCTTAGCCTTCTCTAAGTCATTAGGTATTAGGACAGTGCCATACTTACTGAGACGGCTAAACTCTGCGTCATACTCATCAACAGTCTTGTCCCCTTGCTCTAGATGGAGGAACTGATCGTACAACGTATCCCTTACAGTATCCGGGAAGTACTTCCTCTCAAAGCATTCCAAGAATTGTTTCCAAGTCTGACGCGTACCCAACTGGTGCTCCATTGATTCCCACCAGTGATGCGCGTTGCCTTCTAACTGAGTCCTTACACCTATCATCCATAGGTCAGAAGGTAATTGTGATGCCTCTAACAACTTCTTGGTATTGGCAATCCAGTTCGTGGTTTCCTCTGGACTCTCATCGCCCTTATACGGCTTAGGGCCCATCTGCATAAAGTACTTGACTGAACCAACCCGAGCTTGTGGTATTGAAACTAGTGCCTGGGTTGGTGCAGGGGCTAGTGCAGCCATTCTCTCAAGTGTTGTCAGAAATTCTAGCCTCTGCTCTGCTGTTTTCTGCCTTTGTTCCTGCATTATCATCTGGAAGAATTGGAACAGTTGTGTCTGGCCACCCTGCGGTGCTGATAAAGCTGGAAGGGTCCCATCAGGTATCGTGGAAGGAGTTAATGGAATTTGATTGCTACTCAGTCCATCCGGTCCGGGAAGAAGAGGAGTCGTTGAGGCCTCTCTTGGTGATTGGTCGTCGTTCCCTGGAGACGTGTTGTCCCCGGTGGCGGCATGCCCGTTACACAAATTCATCTCTCTGCAAGAGATGGACGAAGGATTAAGAAGAGTACATGAATCAAGCAAGATGCAAGCACTTAAGTAGGACATATTGGAAGGAAGGTAAGTTATAGTCAAGTGTGGATGAGATCCTATACTTTATTCCTAGGTGCAGGCTTGTTTGGTACAATAACGTAACCGAGATAATATGCTCTAGACCTGCATGGGCCACCACAAAAATACGTCATATCCCAATCCCAAAATACGTAGGACTAGGAACACGTAAGCATGCCAGCCGTATGTATATGGCAACTCCAATATCTGGATACCATAATACACATGTGTGCTGTAGAATGAATATAAACTCATATGTGATATGTATAATATCACAAGTCACAGATATGCTAATCTCATCCACACAACAAGTCATAGAAAAGAACTACTAAACTAGAATAAGGAGTCTGAAATATCCAAAATAATAGTCGGGTGGAGACAAATCCACTACCAAAGACTATATCCAAAATTAAAGTGAGAGAGGAGTATAAAATCTCCAATATAAAAAATAAGGTGATGGCAGAAGTGTATCAGCTAAAAAGAATCCATCGCTATCTAATTAATATTGCTCAGAAGGTAAGACCTCCTCGGCAGAAAGGAATCCGTCAGGTCCAGGCCCGTACTCCTGCGGATACTCCTGGTCATCTATACCTGGCAAGGGACCAGGTCCTCAGAGGGACATAACAAGATACATAGAAGCAAACCAATTGAATACAGTAAACATGCATAATGTTTGAAAATATATAAGTACGTTGTGTCACGCCCCAGTCCCAAAATATGTAGGACTAGGAATACGTAAGCATGCCAACCGCATGGATATGGCAACTCCAATATATGGAAACCAAAATCCACACGTACGCTGTAATATGAAAATCAATCCACAAGTGGTATAAACAAATGTCACAAGTCATAGGGTACAATCTTAATCTCATCCACGAAATCAAATATAAATAAATAACCAGTATCTATGAAACTAGATCTCAATATAAGGATCTAAGGATGATAGTTGGATGGAAATAAATCCACTACCAACTCGAATGTAAGAGCAAATACAATATGAGTACAACACAATAAACACAATATAAGAACACCAGCTAGCAATCACGGTCTCGAAGAGAGGACATCCACGAAACATATATAGCCATCCAATCTGCGCTCCTGCAAATACTCAAGAATAGATACACCTGGCAGAGGACCAGGTCCTCAGAGGGACGTAACAAGATACAGAAAAGCGAGCCAACTTGAATACAGTAAACATGCATATAATTTGAAAATAAATAAGTACGCTATACAAGACAATCTATATGAATGCAAATGAGGACAACTTTTCGACGTATGGGCAAGGGTAGGCTACTCGATCTACCTCACAACTCACACACACGTCAATGGACATCAGAAATCGACATACCGCGGGGGTAACGACCAGCGAGACTCCAGAAATTGACATACCACGGGGGTAGCGACCAGCGCGACACACGCCCGTAGTGCGAGCTATATACTACGGTTTACCAGAGTGGTTAAAAGCCCATACGCCTAATGATTGTCCTCGATGATACTAAGTGCCATGTGTGTGTCAACATATCTAATACATAGTAATGACTGAAAGAAAACTATACATGCAAGAAATATACAGAAATGCAATAAATATAAAGAAATATACTAAGCATGCAAAATACTGTAAGCAATTTGGCAAGGTATCTTGCCTGGCAAGAAAGCTACAAAAATGTAATGTCCCGATGTCCACACCAAAAGTCAGAAGCTACGGCCTCATAATGAACATCTCTGGATGCTGAAATAAATATCACCAACGTTCCGAGAATAAGCAAAATAGCTAGAAAGCACTTCCCTTTCTTCCAATTTGGACACAGGAGCAAAACGGTAATTTCGGGTAAAAGTGGGGTCCACCTATGGCCCACTTTGCACCAAAAAATGTGCCAAGGATAACAGTCTCTAAATGGGTCAAATTATAGGTCAAACAACTCTAGATTTCAATACGAACCCAACGGTATATCCAAATGTGAATTCCGATGAGCCGAACACAATTTCGTCCAAAAAGTCAACTGTGGGGCCCGCCAATTGGCGATCTGGTCAACCGTCTCAGAATTGCGTAAAAATTGGGTCACAGGACCAGCGCGTTACCATGAGTCCAATGGCTTAAGTTTTGTCGCAATCTGATAAGTGTGCGCAAAATGTGCGCGACTTCCATAAAAGTTACGACACGGGGTATGTCCGCGGATACGGGATGATTTTGGCACGTACACGCGTCCGAATCAGTCTCCGCAAATTTTTACATGTCCGGCTACGCTGCGTACACCGTTCTAACACTTGGTACACGGAAGGGCGGTCCCATTTGGCGTGGCGCGCTCCATTTTACAACTTTTAGAAATCTGGAAAAAGTGGGTTCGCGGGATTTTGTGACGAATTTAATTATGTCCACAGTATTTAATAATCTAGGATTATTTAACTGAAAATAAACTAGGTCAAGTGGTCTACGCATACAAAAAAGAATCACCGAATTTGGATCTCTGTGGTGGGAGATACGAACTCGGCAACATGGATGGTCACCGTAATTTTCTGTGATCCCAGAATTGGGTCTGCTTGCGCCAACTTGGGCACTGTTTTCGCCTATGTGTACACGTTGTTTGAGGTCTGCTATCATACAGATATGGGAGAGGGTTAAGGGGTGAGCATACCGGTGAAGACGAAACGGTGTTTGGTTGAGCGAGTCGACGAAAAGCAACTCCGGAACAAAGGCACCTCGTGTGGGAATCTGCAGTGTGCGGGGTCAGGGTCATCGGGATTGGTTTGGACGGCCTGACGGGGTTCTCTAGCTGCGGTGGCGGCTCTCTCTAGGTCTAGATGAGAAGAGGAGGGTTTGGAGGTTTTAGGTTAGGGTTTAGAGAGATAAATATATATATATATATATATATATATATATATATATATATATATATATATATATATATATATATATATATATATATATATAAGAATAGGAAGGAGAGAGAGATGGTTCGGCTTTCACCCGCGGGAAAGGGGGGTCGGGTTGCTTTGCATTCTAAGAAGATTTGCTGTGGAATCATAGGCCGGATGGAAGTGCTTGGCTGCTGCTTATTTGTGTAATGGTTTTGCTTGCTTAAGTTGGAATGTTGCTTTGGTTTTTAATATTAGTTGTTATTATTATTATTATTATTAGTTTATTATTATTATTTCTTTTCTTTTCCTTTTCCTTTTTCTTTATATATATATATATATATATATATATATATATATATATATATATATATATATATATACTCATAAGAAAAATTCTAGATTAGAATAATGCACACCGTTAGGCTAGCAACTGCTCAAGGGGTCTCCTACATGAAATAAATTCCGAAAAATTTCTGATGGTCCTAAAAAATTCTCTAAGTGTCTGAACACCTAAAATAAAAATTATTAAAAATCTATTTCTCCCAATTAGCACATAATTACTACAATTAAATTATTAATAAATAACAAAAATACGATTTCTAGAAATAGGGGTTTTACATTCTACCCAACTTATAAAAATTTTGTCCTCGAAATTAAAACTAAGCCGTGGTAGAAAGTCAAGGGTGGTGTAAGATTTGCATTGTTTAAAATGCAAGGCTAAGTTTAAAGGGGTGGGCGATGTTGCGCGTTGCACATCTCAAAAAATTATGGAAAAATCCACATGAGTGAAAAATAGATTTCTTCATGTGTCGTGTCCAACGGTGTGGACACCTAAATGCTCTTTTGTATAAAAGCACCCAATAATTGGAAAATTGCACAAAGATGATGAGTGGTTGATGGGCACGTCTAGGGTAAGGGTGTGGAATTTGTAGGAAGGCAGTGACTAGTGAAGTGCTCCAATTATCGAAGCAATGGTAAGGTGCGCTAAGTGATATAATTATTGCAAAAATTAAAAAAAAATTATCATGTTCTGTCTCTAACTGGACTCAATCTAACCTTAGTCTTACTATCTCAGCCAAGTAGGTCTAATTTCGGGTGAGGGTTCACAATCTACCAAACTTAAATTTATCCATCTATTCCCTATGGCTATACATCTAGGAAAACTATTCCTCAAATTATTTAATCATGTTATTCAATCCTCAAGGTTTTAACACCAAACATATCATCTATGATATGCCCTTAACCAATTATAAAAGAGAGTCACTAAGTCATGTGATTAGCTTTATGGGGTATATCTAGTACTATCAGTGTCAACTTATACTAGCACGAGGTTTCGTCTTTCCGAAATAGGGGGAGACGGAGAACAATAATAAAGAATTCAAGGTAAAGATGCCAGAATACAAGTACGAGGCTCAAAGAGATTAAAGAATTCGAAAAGAGAGTTGTCAGGACAGTTGTGGATTGAAATCCTATTTTTGGTAACTTCCTATTTACATGCTCGTATCAGTACAGTTACGTAACCGATACGATGTGTCAGGCATGTCTAGGGGCAAGTATATCCATCTACTACCATATATCTCAATCCACGTAAAGTAGTCATGCGAAGAGCGAACCAAGCGCACTAAGGTTAGCTAGACCTTAATACACCGATTCTGATTAGGCAATTGTATTATTGTGTGCACCCAATAATACATATGTCATGAACAAGCTCGATAAAAGAATAAGCTTGCAAAAACTAGGCTATAATAGCAGCATAAGTCAAGGTAGTATATCAAATATAAATACGTTGGATTATAATAAAAGAAGGTATATAACAATTCAAGTTCACAAAAAGATAAGACTCTTACAATCTCTACAGTTGTCATAATAATTCCTTGTCTAAGTCGATAGTCGACAAAGTAGGGGTATAGCCTCTAAGTTCTACAGTCCGAAAAAAAACATGTCGTCCTAAGCTAGCATACAGTTAATGTTGTTTAATCACACTTCAATAATAGGGCAAAAGACTATGTGATACTAGGTTGTGAGGTATACTACCCAACTTATAACAATAAACTAATACCGTAATTGTCTTAAGGATAACGTAGAAACTCCTGTTAAGGTCTACGAGAAGGGGTCTTGGTACTTATTAGGGTATCCGCTCATATTACATAGGTCATGGTCGTACTAAGTCTTAGTCTTAGTGCAAGTGTCAATAGTAAGAATGAAATAGTTACTGGCCTCAAGGGAAATGGGATATAACTCGTATTGAGATGGGGTACATATTACGCAATTTAAAACTAAGGGATAAGCACCAGGTCTCAATCTACAAGAATAGCTTAAACCATTAATTTCTAACTACTAAGCACACCATTTCAAAATTCAAGAGTAACAACAAAAATCCTAGCAAGCTATATATATCCTAACATAGAATAAATTTACTTGGTCTATAATCAGCAGTGTCAGATGGCACGAGTTGAAAGATGAAGAATAGAGGAACAAAATTTAGTCGTCGCACAATTAGCGAACGCTAAGGGTTCAGGGGAACAAATCATGAAACTAAAATGGAAAGACTCTGGACAATGTCATGATTTCCTAAGGAAAGATGCTATGCTAATCTCTGTGTTTGAGGTATGTTCAAGGAAAATGTTATATTCATTCCCTTTGGCCTCCTAGGTGCTGTCTACTAATAATAAGATAATGATCTAAGTTTATAGTTCTCCAATATTATCTAACTATGAAGGTTAGGTTCAGTCCTAATATTCAATTTTGGTTTTCTATTGGTTCCTCAATACTAGGGTCAAACATTATGGTAAAACTTCTAACTAACTCTAGTAGCGTCTATACTACTCTCAAGTCTTCATAATACATCAAGGGATAATGGTAAACCAATCTATAGATAAGGAATTCTAGGGTTCACTAGATATTCTAAACTTAGTGGGGTGTCAACACTCTAGTGGTACTCTTAATAGGAAGGTTACCTTACTTATCATTTAACAACATGAACTTATATATTCTAGGAGAGGCTATACTCAAGAAACTAGGTGCAGGCTATACTCTAGGGAAGCACATAAATCAAGCAGGATGCAATTATTCAGATAGAATGGATTGGAAGGAGGACGAATCATAGTCAATTGTGGATGAGATCCTATGCTCTATTCCTAGGTGCAGGCTTGCTCGGTACAGTAACGTAACCGAGACAATATGCTCTTGACCTGCATGGGCCACCACAAAAACATGTCACGCCCTAGTCCCAAAATACGTAGGACTAGGAACACGTAAGCATGCCAGCCGCATGGATATGGCAACTCCAATATATAGAAACCAAAATCCACACGTACGCTGTAATATAAAAATCAATCCACAAGTGGTATAAACAAATATCACAAGTCATAGGGTACAATCTAAATCTCATCCACAAAATCAAATATAAATAAATAACCAGTATCTATGAAACTAGATCTCAATATAAGTATCTAAGGATGATAGTTGGATGGAAACAAATCCACTACCAACTCGAATGTAAGAGCAAATACAATATGAGTACAACACAATAAACACAATATAAGATACCAGTTAGCAATCACGGGCTCGAAGAGAGGACATCCATGAAATATATAGCCATCCAATCTGCGCTCCTGTAAATACTCAAGAATAGATACACCTGACAGAGGACCAGGTCCTCAGAGGGACATAACAAGATACAGAAAAGTGAGCCAACTTGAATACAGTAAACATGCATATAATTTGAAAATAAATAAGTACGCTATACAAGACAATCTATATGAATGCAAATGAGGACAACTTTTCGACGTAAGGGCAAGGGTAGGCTACTCGATCTACCTCACAACTCACACACACGTCAATGGACATCAAAAATTGACATACCGCGGGGGTAGCGACCAGCGAGACTCCAGAAATCGATATACCGCAGGAGTAGCGACCAGCGCGACACACTCCCGTAGTGCGAGCTATATTGTAAATCCCCTCGACCAGATTTCAGTATTTTTAGGATTATTTTAACAATTTAGGATTTATGGCAATATTTTAATTTATTTTCCTACATATCCTGTTGACTTGTGCACCTGTCCATCTCCTAATTATTTGGAGCTTTAGCTCGACTGTTATCCCCGAACAAAGTTTACATACCTGTCCTAGACAAACCAGACTATTTTTTTGAATTTTGTGCAACTCACAGATGTGCTAAAATGAGCCTCGTTTGAGACGCACAAATATCGTTACAAAAGCCGTATTTATTTCCTATTTTATTTCCTGCTCTTTACCCATCTCTGTACCCCTAGGGATTTGAGGCCCAACATGCACCTATTTTGCCCAAATAAAAATACGGTAATTTTCTACACTGAGTATACTACATTTAGTGTATTGACACCGTAGAAAAATTATGACCCAAGTGCCTCTAAATAATTAGAGAACACCGTGCGTAGTATTTATTTATAAATAAATACGATGACCCGTACCACCCAGAAAACCAGGCCAGTCCCTGCCCAGACTCACCCCCATTCCCCCAGGGCCCTCACATAGCAATTTCCTTCAATTCTGTGAATTTTAGCATTTTCAGGAATCAGATATTTTTCAGACAATTTCGTAATTGTGCAATTTTCCAAAATTAGGACTTTACGCAATTTATGAAATTATAGGGACTTTTCTGCAAATTATAGTGCGAGGTGTCACCCACTCACTGGCCGGTGAACCTGCGCCGTCCATTTGGAGACGGGACCCACTCGAAAAGAATCCCAAAAATATCTCGGAAATATCCCGAAAATATTTTTTGCCCCTGTGTCCAAATTGGACTTAAGGACAGGCGTTTCTAGCTATTTGATATTTTCTGAGACTGTTAGTGATGTTTATTTCAGCATCCGAAGACTTTCCTTCTGAGGCCATAGTTCTCGACACTTGGTATTTGACATCTGGATATTACATTTACAGCTCTCTTGTCAGGCAAGTATACCTTGCCTTGTTATACTGTTTAAATTCAGTTATTATTAGTTACATGTTTATTTATTTTAATATTATATAAATGTGCGCGTCCGAGCAGACTCGGATGCAGTCAACGAAGGCGTTGACGTTAGGAGTAGTATCTGACTTAGTGTCTAGTAGATCCACCTAAAGTTGTGAAGTTATTGATATAACTTTCCAGGCCTTGACACGTATCATTACACGTCACAGAGTGAGTTCATGTAGGGACGCGTGCCTCATGCGCGACTAGCCATCAGTGTGAGCAACACGTGTAACGGTATTTATCTTAGTTGGTTATTTTATTGAGACTTGCATCATAGTAGGAGGTGTCCACGTCATTTTCACGACTTGTACATCTATATTGGGCGGGGAAGACATCTAGTAGACGTCTGGGACACCCCCTCCGTGATGTTATATCCTTCGTTCCATGCTCCTCGGAGATGGACGATTGCAGAGTGCCCATGAGTCTGAGGGCATATGACACATATACTAGCCAGTTATGACGATTGGTGAATTACGTCAGCATATGTCTAGCCTACACTTTCCCATGCGTACTACAAGGTCTTCAATTGCATTCACTTAGATGGTTAGCACACCCTATTTATTTATTCAGTATTTATATTATGGCTTATCATTTTTATGTATCTTGCTATGTCCCTCTGAGGACCTGGTCCCCTGTCAGGTGTATATTTTCTTGAGTATTCACAGGAGCACAGATCCGGACATGTTACGTTTATTCCGAGGAGGTCTTCTCTTCGAGCCTCATGATGGTCAGATGTTGTTCTTATATGGTGTGTATCTGGTTCCTTTTATATTCTATTTTGGCAGTGGATTTATTTTCATCCGACTGTCATTCTTTAGGTACTTTATTTTGAGTTCTAGTTACATGATTATTGGTTATTCATGTTTATTTAATTTCTGTGGATGAGATTTAGATATTACCCTGTGACTTGTGACTAGTTATACCACTGGTGAACTATTGTTCATTATACAGCGTACGCACGTATATATGGTTTCCATATATTGGAGTTGCCATATATACGGGCGGCTGGCATGGTTACGTATCCTAGTCCTACGTATTTTGGGACTGGAACGTGACATGTTTTTAGTGGTGGCCCATGCAGGTCAGAGCATATTGTCTCGGTTACGTTACTGTACCGAGCAAGCCTGCACCTAGGATTAGAATATAGAATCTCATCCATATTTGACTGTGACTTATCTTCCTTCCAGTCTGTCCTACTTACATAATTGCATCCTGCTTGAATCATGTCCCTCCCTAATATTCTTTAAGTATAAGCCCCTGCTAGAATATATGAATCCCTGTTGATAAAAGGATACTTAGGGTAATATTCCTTCTTAGAATACAACCAGGGCTTTAACACATCCCTAAGTTTAGGATACCAAATGAACCCTAGTCTTCCATATTACTAAATAAACCCTAGCATTACTACCTATAGATTAATTTACCATTATTCCTTGATGTATTTATGTATGACTTGAGAGTAGTATAAACACTACTAGGATTAGTTAGAGAATTGACCATAGTATCGACCCTAGTCTTGAGGAACCAATAGAAATCTAAAGTTAGATACTAAAGACTGAAACCTCATCCTATGTTTGGATAAAACCAGTTTTATGCCAGAGACCCTTTACCCTTGTTGGCGTAAAACCTATTTGACCGTTGTTGGCATAAGAACCAAACAACTGCCTAGTTGGCGTAAAAGTCAGATGACTTTCTTGTTGACGTAAAAACCAAATTATGCAAGAGATTGACTCCTTTACGCCACAGTTAGGACAACCGCTACCCACGATCCCTTAGTCTTCCTTATCCTGCATCATGCAAGCCACGTAGGTAACTGTCCTGCTTAAACCTGATAATTCATAGATAAACAGCGTAGAGTAACCTGACTAGGCGTAGAACCTAAGAATAGAATGTGAGCGTATTGTTACAGCCTTAGCCTTCCCCAGCCATGACCCAATCTCGTGCATTAAAGGCAGAGATACGCCTCGAGCCCTGTGCAAAAAGAAACAGCTTTCTGACAGGACATCTGATTTTGTCTCACCTCAAGCGTATGACTTATATCCAATCAGTCACTAAACGATAACCTGGGTCCCCGTGCAAATTCATCATCGCAACCAACCGTTCGATCGTTGTGCAAGTACTTTTGTCAGATATCAGGATTCACTAATTCAACTGACAAACTCATGAGTATCTCGTACAACTTTACGCTGCAACGCAGAAGATTTTACGCAAACCTTTTAGGCAAAACTTTACGCAGGCAGACTTTTATACAAACCTTACGTACGCTAATTTTAGGTGCAGATTTTAGCGCAAAACTTTTACGCTCAGACTTTCACCCAGACTTTTAAGCGCAGATTTCTACGCACAGACTTATTACGCAGACAGCTCTGAAGCTCTACCTTACGCTTCTCTGTTTTACGCGGATAGCTCTGAAGCCTTACGTTACGCCAAATTATTTTATCTCCGCTTTACGCAGACAACCTCGAACCCCTACTTTATGCGAACTTCCTTGAATCTCTGTTTTAGGCAGACAGCCTATAGTGTATATTAAGATTGTAGAACTTAGAAGACCATACCTCTTTTGGTCAACTAGCAGCTTAGGAAGGAATTAGAATAATACTGTAGAGATTGTAGAGTCGTCTTTTTGTGAATTTGAATTGTTTTGTAATTTCTCATATCATAATCTAGCGTACTTATATTTACTATACTATCTTGACTTATACTGCTACTATAGCCTAGTTTTGCAAGCTTATTCTTCATCAAGCTTGTTCATAACATATGTATTATTGGAGTACTACACTAATACAATTGTCTATTCAGAATCAGTGTATTACGGTCTGATCAACCTTAGTGCATTTTGATTCGCCCTTCGCATAACTACTTTACGTGGATTGAGAGATATAGTGATTAGTAGACAGATGTACTTGCCCTCTAGATATGTCTGAGCATATCGTATTAGTTACATAATTGTGCTAATACGAATATGTGAATAGGAATTACCAAAATAATATTTCAATCCACAACTGCTTTGACAATTCCCATTTGAATTCTTTAAATGCCTTGATCCCCACACTTCTAATCTATTACCTTCCCCTTGAACTCTTGATTATTGTTTTCCGTCTTCCCTTATTTCGGAAAGGCGAAACCTCGTGCTTAGTATAAATACGAAAGTGTATTGTTTCTGTAGCCATTTCTGTTTGTTTCTTGGGTAATTACCAAACCCTATTATTAGATTAGATTGCAATTTAAACCCGCGCTACCCTAAGAATGACCTTCACTACCTACTTACGTTCCTGGTACGTGCATCTCTATGGCAGCATAAGATTTTTATTTTTGTCTCGTAACTTGGGTCAAGTTCAGAACTCAAGTATTACGATAAAGAAAATATCATTTGGCTATCAGGAGTCTAAATAGATTTTACCCGGATGAATAATTGACTGACTCCTGAGAGGATAGCAGCACCTATGACTAGGTTGACTTATTAGGATTAAGAATTCCTATAGACCAACGAGTGTCAAGCCGCTTTCAAGGAGTTGAAGAAGCGACTGACCACAACACCCGTATTGACTATTCTATCCGGATCAGGCGGTTATGATCTACAGACGCATAAGGAAAAAGTTTGGGATGCGTATTAATACAGGATGGCAAGGTAATGGTATATGCATCTAGACAATTATGAGTACATGGGAAGGATTTGAAACTTGCAACCGTCAGGATTACTCTGAAGATATGAAGACATTACTTATATATAAGAAAAATCATAAGATTGTACGACCTACCAGTCAGCATTTTTACCAGACAAGGATTCGCGTGACCAGAGTTGGTGGTCAACACCGTTGAGACAGTTAAGTAATACAAGGACACTTGCGAGCAGTGCAAGACAGACAGAAGTAGTGGGCAGACCGTCATCATCGTCCCTTGGAATTCAAAGAGGACGATCATGTCATCTTGAGGATCTCACCTACTAGAGACACTATTCGATTTGGAGGACGCAGCAAGTTGAGTCCAAGGAATATTGGACAAGTGATGTGCTAGAAAGAGTGGGAGTAGTGGCATATCAACCTTTGCTACCACCTTCACTTGAGGAAGTACTTGCTGTAGTCCACGTGTCACAACTCAGGCGATATGTGACAGACAGCAGTCATGTTCTCAACCATTCGTAGATCACCATTAGGCCGAGCTTGTCGTATCAAGAGCAACCCGTAGAAATCCTTGATCATCGAGAAAAGGTATTAAGAAATTAGTCTATTCCCTTGGTCTGCGTAGCATAGAAGCATGGCGCGCCAGGAAAATCTACTTGAGAGCGTGTGAACGACATGCGTAAACGTTTTCGAATCTATTCGTAAACCCAAGATATAAATTACTTTGTTAAATTATATCTTATGCCGTCTTTGACTTCTACCCCGGCTTAGTTTTAATTTCGAGGACAAATTTTTTTAAGTTGAGTAGATTGTAAACCCCCTCGACCAAATTTTAGTATTTTTAGGATTATTTTAACAATTTAGGATTTATGGCAATATTTTAATTTATTTTCCTACATATCCTGTTGACTTGTGCACCTGTCCATCTCCTAATTATTTGGAGCTTTAGCTCGACTGTTATCCCCGAACAAAGTTCACATTCCTGTCCTAGACATACCAGACTATTTTTCTGAATTTTGTGCAACTCACAGATGTGCTAAAATGAGCCTCGTTTGAGACGCACAAATATCGTTACAAAAGCCGTATTTATTTCCTATTTTATTTCCTGCTCTTTACCCATCTCTGTACCCCTAGGGATTTGAGGCCCAACATGCACCTCTTTTGCCCAAACAAAAATACGTTAATTTTCTACACTGAGTATACTACATTTAGTGTATTGACACCGTAGAAAAATTATGACCCTACCTGCCTCTAAATAATTAGAGAACACCGTGCGCAGTATTTATTTATAAATAAATACGATGACCCGTACCACCCAGAAAACCAGGCCAGTCCCTGCCCAGACTCACCCCCATTCCCCCAGGGCCCTCACATAGCAATTTCCTTCAATTCTGTGAATTTTAGCATTTTCAGGAATCAGATATTTTCCAAACAATTTTGTAATTGCGCAATTTTCCAAAATTAGGACTTTACATAATTTATGAAATTACAGGGACTTTTCTGTAAATTACAGTACGAGGTGTCACCCCCTCACTGGCCGGTGAACCTGCGCCGTCCATTTGGAGACGGGACCCACCCGAAAAGAATCCCGAAAATATCTCGGAAATATCCCAGAAATATCCTACAAATATCCCAAAAATATCTTAAGATATTTTATTAAAATATCTATTATATTTCTTTATAAATAAAAAGAAAAAAAGGAAAAAAAATCAAAACCCAAATCCCCCCCCAGGCCGCAGCCGACCCCCCCTTGCTGGAGCGGCAGCCGACCCCCGCCGCCAGAGCCGCTCCGCCTCGCCGGAGCCCCCCCCGCTGGCCATCTCCTCCTTCTCCTCATCCTTTCCTCCTCCACGTCGCTCCCTCTCTCCTCTCTCCCTCTTCCTTTCCTTATCCCCCCCAGGCCGGAGCCGAACCTGCCAGCGAGCCGACCCCCTACCTCCGTCCGCTTTCCTCCTCCTCCACTTCTTCTCCACCACCACCGCCACCCCCATCACAGTCCGCCGCCACCACCATCCTCCACCACCAACACCAACGCCACCACCACCTCTCCTCTCCTCCCAGTCGACTCCGGTCAGCCCCTCCTAGCCGCTCCGGCTTCGGCCGACTCAGCCGAGCAGCTCACCGTCGAGGCCAGTCGACTCCGGCAGCGTTCAGATGCCCTAGGGAGGACACAGACACAGCCGTCCCTGACCCTGACACGTGTCGGACACGTGTCGGACACGAGAAACGTAAGTTTCTGGACCCCTGTTCAGGTACTCATATCTCTCTACTCGTAATTTCAATTTTAATTCCGTCAGTTGCGTCGTGTAGACTATGTAACCATCTCGGTGTCCGTGCAACCCGCTCGGAGCATCGCGTCCTGCGGCGATCATGAACCGCGATCCAAATACAGGAAAAACAATGACCCGATTCACCCCGGAACTGGGTACGCCCCGCCAAACGGGATGACTTGGTCGCACGCGGTCTTTACCAAAATGTGCGTGACGTTGATACGGACACGTAGGAATTCGGAGAAGTTGATTTGGATGTGCGTGCACACCGGAATCAACGCGTATCCGCCGACACCGCCCCGTATCCGTCAGTTCTGGAACACGTTGCAACTTTGTGTACAAACGTCGGATCGAAACAAAACTTGCGCCATCGGACTCGTAGTGATACGCTGGTCCTGTGATCCAAGTTTGGTTCGATTCTGAGAACGTTGACAAAATCGCGTATCGTGGGCCCCACAAGCTCCACTTGACGGGCGATTTTTTGATCGGCTCATCGGAATCCAATTCTGGAAGTTCCGTTGGGTTCGTATCATCGTTCTGGACTTATGGACACTAAGTTTGGCAAATTTAGAGACCTTTGATCCTGACACATTTTTTGGTGCAAAGTGGGCCCACATGTGGACCCCGCTTTGACCGGAAACTGTCATTTTTGCCCCTGTGTCCAAATTGGACTTAAGGACAGGCGTTTCTAGCTATTTGATATTTTCTGAGACTGTTAGTGATATTTATTTCAGCATCCGGAGACTTTCCTTCTGAGGCCATAGTTTCCGACACTTGGTCTTTGACATCTGGATATTACATTTACAGCTCTCTTGCCAGGCAAGTATACCTTGCCTTATTATACTGTTTAAATTCAGTTATTGTTAGTTACATGTTTATTTATTTTGATATTATATAAATGTGCGCGTCCGAGCAGACTCGGGTGCAGTCAACGAAGGCGTTGACGTTAGGAGTAGTATCTGACTTAGTGTCTAGTAGACCCACCTAAAGTTGTGAAGTTATTGATATAACTTCCCAGGCCTTGACACGTATCATTACACATCACAGAGTGAGTTTATGTAGGGACGCGTGCCTCATGCGCGACTGGCCATCAGTGTGAGCAACACGTGTAACGGTATTTAGCTTAGTTGGTTATTTTATTGAGACTTGCATCATAGTAGGAGGTGTCCACGTCGTTTTTACGACTTGTACATCTATATTGGGCGGGAAAGACATCTAGTAGGCGTGTGGGACACCCCCTCCGTGATGTTATATCCTTCGTTCCATGCTCCTCGGAGATGGACGATTGCAGAGTGCCCATGAGTCTGGGGGCATATGACACATATACTAGCCAGTTATGACGATTGGTGAATTACGTCAGCATATGTCTAGCCTACACTTTCCCATGCGTACTACAAGGTCTTCAATTGCATTCACTTAGATGGTTAGCACACCCCATTTATTTATTCAGTATTTACATTATGGCATGTTATTTTTATGTATCTTGCTATGTCCCTCTGAGGACCTGGTCCCCTGCCAGGTGTATATTTTCTTGAGTATTCGCAGGAGCATAGATCCGGACATGTTACGTTTATTCCGAGGAGGTCTTCTCTTCAAGCCTCGTGATGGTCAGATGTTGTTCTTATATGGTGTGTATCTGGTTCCTTTTATATTCTATTTCGGCAGTGGATTTGTTTCCATCAGACTGTCATTCTTTAGGTACTTTATTTTGAGTTCTATTTACATGGTTATTGGTTATTTATGTTTATTTGATTTCTGTGGATGAGATTTAGATATTACCCTGTGACTTGTGATTAGTTATACCACTAGTGAACTATTGTTCATTATACAGCGTACGCACGTATATATGGTTTCCATATAATGGAGTTGCCATATATACGGGCGGCTGGCATGGTTACGTATCCTAGTCCTACGTATTTTGGGACTGGGGCGTGACATATATACTATGGTTTACCAGAGTGGTTAAAAGCCCATACGCCTAATGATTGTCCTCGATGATACTAAGTGCCATGTGTGTGTCAACATATCTAATACATAATAATGACTGAAAGAAAACTACACATGCAAGAAATATACAGAAATACAATAAATATACAGAAATATACTAACCATGCAAAATATTGTAAGCAATTTGGCAAGGTATCATGCCTGTCAAGAAAGCTGCAAAAATGTAATGTCCCGATGTCCACACATCAGAAGCTACGGCCTCAAAATGAACGTCTCCGGATGCTGAAATAAATATCACCAACATTCCTAGAATTAGCAAAATATCTAGAAAGCACTTCCCTTTCGTCCAATTTGGACACAGAGGCAAAACGGTAATTTTGGGTAAAAGTGGGATCCACCTGTGGCCCACTTTGCACCGAAAAATATGTCAAGGGTAACAGTCTCTAAATGAGGCAAATTATAGTTCAAAAAACTCTAGATGTCAATACGAATCCAACAGTATGTCCAAATGTGGATTCCGATGAGCCGAACACAATTTCGTCTAAAAAGTCAACTGTGGGGCCCGCTAATTGGCGATCTGGTCAACCGTCTCAAAATTACGTGAAAATTGGGTCACAGGACCAGCGCGTTACCACGAGTCCAATACCGCAAGTTTTGTCGCAATCTGACAAGCGTGCAAAAAATGCGCACAACTTCCACAAAAGTTGCGACACGGGGTGTGTCCGCGGATACAGGCTAATTTCGGCGTGCATACGCGTCCGAATTAGTCTCCACGAATTTGTACGTGTCCGGTTACATTGCATGCACCGTTCGGTATACTTGGTACATGGCGGGGCGGTCTTGTTTGGCGGGGCGCGCTCCGTTTCACAACCTTTAGAAATCTGGGAATAGTGGGTTCGCGGGATTTTGTGACGAATTTAATTCTGTCCACAGTATTTAATAATCTAGGGTTATTTAATAGAAAATAAACTAGGTAAAGTGGTCTACGCATATAAAAAAGAATCATCAAATTCGGATATCTGTGGTGGAAGATACGAACTCGGCAACATGGGTGGTCACCGTAATTTTCTGCGATCCCAGAATTGGGTCTGCTTGCGCCAACTTGGGCGCTATTTTTGCCTATGGATACACGTTGTTCGAGGTCTGCTATCATATAGATATGGGAAAGAGTTAAGGGGTGACCATACCGGTAAATACGGAACGGCGTTTGGTTGAGCGAGTCGACGCAAAGCAACTTCGGAACAAAGGCACCTAGTGTGAGAATCTGCAGTGCGCGGGGTCGGGGTCGTCGGGATTGGTTTGGACGGCCTGACGGGGTTCTCTGGCTGCGATGGCGGCTCTCTCTAGGTCTAGATAAGAAGAGGAGGGTCTAGAGATTTTATGTTAGGGTTTAGAGAGATAAATATATATATATATATATTTATATAAGAATAGGAAGGAGAGAGAGATGGTTCGGCTTTCACCCGCGGGCAAGGGGGGTCGGGTTGCTTTGCATTCTAAGAAGCTTTGCTGTGGAATCATGGGCCGGATGGAAGTGCTTGGTTGCTGCTTATTTGTGGAATGGTTTTGCTTGCTATGTTTGCTTAAGTTGGAATGTTGCTTTGGTTATTAATATTAGTTGTTATTATTATTATTAGTTTATTATTATTATTTCTTTTCTTTTCCTTTTTCTTTTTAAAATATATATATGCATATATATATATATATATATATATATATATATATATATATACTCATAAGAAAAATTCTAGATTAGAATAATGCACACCGTTAGGCTAGCAACTGCTCAAGGGGTCTCCTACATGAAATAAATTCCGAAAAATTTCTGATGGTCCCAAAAAATTCTCTAAGTGTCCGAACACCTAAAATAAAAATTATTAAAAATCTATTTCTCCTAATTAGCACATAATTACTACAATTAAATTATTAATTAATAAAAAAATATGATTTCTAGGAATAGGGGTTTTACACACTGTACAAGACAATCTATATGAATGCAAATGAGGACAACTTTTTGATGTATGGACAATGGTAGGCTACTCGATCTAATCTCACAACTCACACACACGTCAGTAACATCATCAGCCGACATACCGCGGGGGTTGCGACCAACGGACACGACTACCATAGTGCGTGCTAGTTACTACGGTGTTACCAGAGTGGTTTGAGCCCATACGCCTACTGATTGTCCTCTATGATACTAAGTGTCAAGTGTGTGTCAACATATCTAATATATAGTAATTACTGAAAGAAAACAACACATGCAATGAATAAACAAAAATACAATAAATATACAGAAATATACTAAGCATGCAAAATACTGTAAGCAATTTGGCAAGGTATCTTGCTTGGCAAGAAAGCTGCAAAATATAATGTCCCGAAATCAATACCAAGAGTCAGAAGCTACGACCTCAGAATGAACGTCTCCGGATGCTGAATAAACATCACTAACGTTCCTAAAATAAGCAAAATAGCTAGAAAGCACTTTCCTTTCGCCCAATTTGGACACAGGGACAAAACAATAATTTCGGATAAAAGTGGGGTCCACGTGTGGTCCACTTTGCACCGAAAAATGTGCCAAGGGTAACAGTTCTAAATGGAACAAATTATAGGTCAAACAACTCGAAATGTCAATATTAACCCAACGGTATGTCCAAATGTGACACTACCAGAAAAAGTTAAATTAGCGACGTCTAAAAATGTCGCTAAATAACCAAAAATTGTCGCTAATTAGGTTTAGCGACGTAATTAGCGACGTTTTAAAGCAGTCGGAAAACTCCAAGTCGCTAAAACAAAAAATGTCGCTAAACGTCGCTATGCCGACGTTTTTTAGCGACTTTAATGTGTCGCTAAATTTAGCGACGTTTTGCGACGTCAAGTCACTCAATAGCGACGTTTATAAAAGTCGCTAAACGTCGCTGATTAGCGACGTCTATCGCGACGTTACATCGACGTCTTTAATGACCTGGCTATACTGCCATGTCAGCAATTGGCGACGTTTAGCGACGTCTTTAGCGACGTCATTAGCGACGTCCTTAGCAACGTTTTGCAGCGTCGCTAAGTAGCGACATAATTAGCGACATAAATTAACGTCGCTAAACGTCGCTAAACATCGCTAATAACGTCGCTAATTTTTAAAAAAAAATAAAAAAATAATGTCCAGAAGCAAACATTGGTGATTCCCTGCAGTTTTACATCATCTTCATCATACATACCAACATGATTCAATCTAGTTAACTATATAATCCAATTAAATTAAAGACCATAAGAAGTATCAATCCAATTAAATGTGGATAACTATATAATCCAATTAAATTAACTAAAAAATTAAAGACCACAAGAAGTATCATACATCATGTCTATTGTTGAAGTATCAATAATTCATAAATAATAATAAAAATAACTATACTACTACGGATCTGCAGGAGGCTGACCAGCGGCGCGCTTGAAGGATAACAACTTCTCATACTCGTCCCATGGAATCGACACCGATGTCGATGGAGAAGGCAGTGACGTCGGTGGAGGCCGTGCCCGCTCCAAGTCTGCGAGTCGCTGGTTGTAAGAATCCAGGGTAGATAACAGCCTCGTACTGCTATCACCCATTGAATCCTGCATCCTCGTCAGGTTCTCGCCCATCGATAGCTGTGACGCCTGCATCCTCGTCAGCTTCTCGCCCATCGATAACTGTGACGCCTGCAGCTCCATGATATTGCGATCATTGGAGGCTCTAATATCATTTGTCAATTCTCGTAGCTCCGTCATGCTACGGTCGAGCATATCCAATCGTGCGATAAGCATCGGATCGTCCGCCTGCGGTTGGGACCGGGATTGGTCCTCCATACTTCGCAGCAAGTCGTCACGGAGAGACGCAATCTGACGGTCAACGGCCTCCTGGACTCTGGCCGACGACTGCGAGGGCTACGACTGCGAGGGGTGTGTGGAATGCACAGCTGTCGGAGAGGCCCTAGATGACTGCGTCGCAACCAGGGCGCCATAGGAGCCCGTACCGTAGTACGTACCCCTCTGGAGACCACCAGCTGCGGTCACCCACAGGTCGTCCGCCAACGGAGATGGACAGGGCTGCGATAAAGCACCAGCCTCTCCAGGTGTAGGTGCACTAGCAGTCGCCCGCTCACGAAGCCTAAGATACTCGGCCTAGAAAAGGTTTGGAAACTCAATAATTGCCTAAGTTATATTAAAATAAATATAAAGTAAAGTAATACTTACATAGGTCTGTGAGGCCCTCTCATCAATGAGATTTCCGTCCTTGCGATGGGTGGCCAAGAAGACGGTCACAATGTTTGCATCCTCACCCCTCTGTACCTGTTAAAAATATATTTTTTATTACTAAACTTAAATATTTTTTTCAAGTACCATTTTATGGTACTTATATTAAAATAATATATTTTAAAAGAAAAAACATACCAAACGACGAAAATATTCCGTCATCGAAATCGAGCCACCACACCACTTGGCAGCATTCTGCCTAGCCGCCTTGGCCTTCTTAGACCTTTCCTTGTAGCTCGGATCGTCGAATCTAGCCCTCATCGCAGTCCACTGCTCAGGCGTGATCCAACCTTGGATCGGTTTTCCAGCACGATCACGAGCCTTCTGGTCATCCAGAGCATCTCGGATAAGCTTGGCGGCAACGGTAGGAAAGAGCCGCTCGATCAACTCGGCCCGGTACGGAGGATAAAAATACGTTTGCTACAATAAATAATTCATTAAGTTAGCATCACGAATATGCATAAATTAGAGAATTTATTTAATATACTTTTACCTGGAAGTGCGCAAGCCAGAACGCCTTCCTCTCCTCCGGAGCCTCAGAGTAGTTGATCCAAGGGCCACCGTAGTTGTTCCTCAGAAATTGGCCCAGGCGTCTCTGAACCGACGATGGACGATATCTATACAGAAATAATAATTTAGATTACTGAAAAAGTCAATATACGATGAATAAAGAGAAACACAAATATATACTAAACCATCTAATTGACTTACTTTGTACCGTCGGCCCAAATCTCTGTCCTCGTCTCCTCCGGTGGTGCGCATGGAGGATCTTGCTGATGCTGGGACAACGTTGCCACGACCTCCTCTACATGCTCATCTGTCTCCATGGTTCCGTCAGCAGGAGGAACGCTGGACGAGGGAGTACTATCACGCCTGGAACTACTCGACCCAGGAGTGATGCCACGCAACGTCGTCGCAGTCGGAGATGTGACTGATCGATATACTGGAGTACTGGGCGACGATGATCCGGAACCAACAGTAGGCAGTACCGGAGTGGCACTCTGTCTACCTCGGGACCTGCCGAATCCTCTGCGTCGTCCTGTCATATCTGATAACAACATATGATAAAAATAGAGAAACACAAATATATACTACATTCTACAGTCAAAATGTGATACATATCTCAAAGCATTATACAGTCAAAATATAATACATATATTCATTAATGTCAACATCTACTTCTACATGCAATATTTAGAGTCCAAATATAGTTACATTCTACAAGGAATATTTTATATTTTCAATCATCTTCAGAAAATTCATCTTGTTCGCCTTCCTCGTCCTGCTCTTCCTCTACCTCGTCTTCACTTTTATCTACTTCGTCGTCCTCTTCGGATAATTCTACATCTTCTACATTATTATTCGTGTAATGAGTAACTTCCGTTGAGTCCACATCTACAATATTTGTTACAAGAGGTAGATCGTCCTCCTGATAAGCTATTTCGTCAATGTCAAAGGTATTTCTAGCTTTAGTCTTGCATACTGCCCACCAATCCGACCTCGCTGTCCCCCGTCTAGGATAAGTTATGAAGTACACGAGCTGAGCCTGACTTGATAGGACAAATGGTTCGTAGCCTTGATATCTACGCTTGTAGTTTATATCCACAAGGCCATGATTGTCAATTTTCCAACCTTGATCTTGAATCGGATCGAACCATTCACACCTGAATAGCACGATATTAGCAGGTTCTGGGCCATAATTATATGTCAACTCCACAATCTCTCGTAAGATGCCAAAAAAATCATTGCCCGGATTGACGTCTTTGTAGTTTGAAGATTTGATACACAAACCACTATTTTTCGTGGAATCAAGATCCAGAAAGCTGTCTCTGATAGGAGCATTTGTTGACTTGAACCTGAACCCATTCACACAAAAACTTGGCCATATTTTTACGGCAGTAATTGGTCCCTTGGCTAGAGTCCTAATAGATTCAGTCTCGGGTGATATTAGACGATCGACCTAAATACCAAAGTAGCGATAGTAAGTTATTTGTTTTGCAAGTGCAGAAATAAAAAGTAATTACCAAGCATCTTACATATGCGCTTAACCAAGAAGGAAAATGGCATCTCATATCTTGTTCTACTTCTTCGTCTGTTATGTAGAGTCTAACCGACCTCAACTCATCATTATATGTGCTAAAAAACAATGAAGCAACTGCTGATTAGTAGCATAATAGTATCTTATACTATTACATTGAGATGATGTAAACGTGGACATATTAATTACTTACCCCTCTAGCTTCTCCACTTTATCCTCGTCGCAATTGAGTAGTATATACAATTGAGCAGCACTTAGCTCATCGTCATTCAAATATCTCTTCTTTATTTTTCCCGAGGGCTTTTCGGATGCATTGAATACTTTGAGTATTGCATCATTAGATTCCTGATATGCGTCGTCGTTTCTAGGAGCTTTCGTCCTATTAGTAGCAATATGCGGTTTGAAATACGTCGAGCAAAAGTTTGTAATCTCCTCGAGAACATAAGCTTCACAAATAGAGCCTTCAACCCGTGCCTTATTTTTTACCTTTCTCTTTAGGTGATTCAGATGGCGCTCGAAGGGGTACATCCACCGATAACCGACAGGACCACCAACATGTGCCCCATAGGAAAGATGAATTGGCAAATGCTCCATAGAGTCAAAGAATCCAGGAGGAAACACCTTCTCGAGCTTACATAGTGTTACCGCAATGTCCCTCTCTTGCTTTTCTAGACGATCGACGAGCAACTTAGTACAACAAAGATCTCTGAAGAATATGCTCAGCTCTGTCAATGGGTCCCAAACGACCTGCGGTAAGAATTCCCGAAATGCAATCAGAATTAACCTCTCCATGAATACGTGACAATCGTGGCTCTTCATACCTACTAGTTTGTTCTCCTTGAGGTCGACGCATCTTTTCAAGTTTGACACGTACCCGTCTGGAAACTTTAGACCCTGAATCCACCTATAAAGTCTACCTTTATCCTCTTTATCCAGTGAGAAAACTGACTTAGGTTGCTTTAACTTTCCATTCCCCTCCTCTATCAAATGCAATGCAGGACATCTACATATGTCTTCTAAGTCCAACCTCGCCTTCGGATTATCTTTCGTCTTCCCCTTTACATCCATTACAGTATTAATTATGTTATCAAACACATTCTTCTCGATATGCATGACATCAAGGTTATGTCTGATCAGATTGGTGCTCCAATATGGCAGATCCCAGAATATACTCCTCTTCGTCCAGTTATGGGTGCGACCAAATCCGTCACACTTGTACCCCTTAGCAGGCTCTTGGATAGCACTTGGTAAATCTTTTACCTCTTCCCATATCGTGCATCCGGGCCACCTTGGCGGTGGATTGGCCTTCTCCACAACCGCGATGTCAAAGGCAAAATATGGATACTCTCGATCAAAGTGCTTCTATGCTTCTCCATCGGATGGATGATCTAATACTCCTTCGATCTGTTTTCGCCTGTGCCAACTCATGTTTTCTGCAGTCTCCTTAACCATAAACAACCGCTGCAACCGCGGCGTCAAAGGCAAGTAGTGCATCGAATCGGTAGGCTTCCTTGCACCGACAGACTTTCCTCTAACAGTGGCCTTGTAGCGATCAGCACTACAGAATCTGCACGCATCTTCATCCTTGTCGTCTTTGTAGTACAACATGCACCCGTTGCGACATGCATCAATTTTCTCGTATCCCATCCAAAGCGATCTCACCATCCTCTTAGATCGATATAAGTCTTTAGGCAACTTTGCACCCTCGGGCAAGATCTCTATAATCAAATCGAGCAGTCGATTATAGCATTCTTACGACATGTTAAAATCGGACTTGATGCTCAATAATCTTGTAACCACCTCCAACGGTGAATGATCCTCACAACCAGGATATAGTGGAGTCCTTGCATTCTCAAGCAACTCCATAAACTTTGCAGCATCGGCATTCGGTGCCTCCTCAGCTGCATCATAATTGTCCGGATTGAAACTAGGTCCCTCCGCATCATAATTGTCAGGATTGAAACTAGGCCCCGCCGTATCATAAACCATGTTCACCAATCCGTCGTCGTAAGCATCGTGGTCTTGGACATCCATATACGGCTCCACATAGGGCTCCGACTCCGATGCTAGAGATACAAGTTCTCCGTGCGCGGTCCACTGATAGTAATTCGGCGTAAAGTCCTTCGAGTATAAATGATATGTAACTTCCACTTCAGGATGATATTTCCTGTTGCGATATCTCACACACGGATACTTAATTTTGGTACCGTCCATGTATTGAGGGAACGCCTTTGCGAACTGCAGGAACTACTGTACACCCTCAATGAATTCATCCCGCACACTGCACATGTCATCAGGATGACGGTTGTACATCCACGAACGATGACGCAGATAGTAATTCATATCCATTTCTAGAAACTTCTGCAAAATTGACAGTATGTATCATATAAATCATTACATGCAAAATTAACGTACTATAAAAATCATAAATGATATAATACATATTTTTATTTATCAAAACTGCAGCTGCCCCCAACCCCATAGTACTATGAACTGCACTATAAGTGTGCAGTCAACACTACAAATAGTGTGTCATACTATAGAACTGCAGCTGCCCCCAACCACACTCCTAGGTCAGTGTCCGTTATGGGAAAAGCAGTCATGGCATTGCACTAAGGCACCTGGTACTTGAACAATTTTTGCATCAAAAGTTTCCCAAGTACACGGGCTATTGCTCTATGAAATGGATAACCCCATGCATTGTGGCTGTACTCACTTACATTTACCGGCAGATTACTGCACTCCGTTTGGCATTGGCATTTGATCAAGATTTACTCAAAAACATGCAAAAAATGAGTCACATATATAATGAGCAAGAACTACCGACGATTACCTATTTCAACACATATGTTTATCTACAAATTGAGTTCAAAGAGTTTGATTTATGTAATATCATCTGTTTAAGCCATAACTAGTGCCATAGGGGCTGGTACTATTTGAAAGCATTAAAATTGACTTTTGGTTCAATTTTTATAGATATTTTCTTTTTAGAAAAATACTAAGAATTATCAGTACCTTATAAATATGTTATTCCATATTTATTTGAAACATATTAAATATTGATTTCGTTCTTTATTTAAATCTTTGTCTCCGTTTCTTTAAAATTTAACGAGTACGTACATGCATGTTCTTAGCCATGACTTGTATGGATATTGAATCAAGAATTGCAAAACATGCTAGCTAAGTCACTATGGTATGAATCCTTGCCTTTGCTTGTTTATAAATCCAGTTATATATATAACTGTGTGTCCCAGTATTGAGTTGGACCATCGAAGAAATTTCTACTTGAAATTCGATGGAGGATTATTTCGGGTCTAATTTAAAATAATTGACAAGTTTTCGGATCAAGAAATACCAAGGAGACTATGCAATTTTTTTTAGAAAATTTAGGAGATAGCTAAATTTTACCTGCAGATCTAAGCATGCCAGCCCTTCACACCAGATTCTATCATGGTTTTGTTTTTTTTAGTTCAGGGGGCGTTATTTGCATAGGATATATGAAATCATATTTTTCTAGTCAATATGAAGGAAACTACTTGATAAAAAAGATGGGTATGTTCTACAAAATTTGCCCTGTGATAGACCTAGCATAAGTTTTTTTTACAACTGATAGCATACCAGGTGGTGAACATGGATCCAAAATGGAATAGATGCCAGTATGTCCATATTTGTTTATGTTTCTATTTAGTAGGGCGTAATAACATTCTTATGAAGGAAACTACTTGATAAAAAAGATGGGTATGTTCTATTAAGATTTTCTTTACTACTGATAGCATACCAGGTGGTGTACATGGATCCAAAATGGAATGGATGCCAGTCGGCCCTAACCCTAACCCTAACCCTAACCCCATGTCAACAAACCTAACGCTAACCCTAACCCTAGGTCCTGATCAGTGTCAGTGTGTGTGTGTGCCGTGTCTGTGTCAGTGTCAGTGTCTGTGTGTGTGTCGTGTTTGTGTCAATGTCATATGTGTCCTGTGAGAGAGAGAGAGAGAGAGAGAGTAGGGTTTACCGGAGTAGTCGTGGTGGAGAGCGGGTCGACGGAGCGCGGGGGGGGGGGGGATTTTTTTTCTTTTCGAAATTTCAATAGATGGGGAAAAATGAAACCGATCCTTAATTAACCAAATTTTAGCGACGTTTAGCGACGTCCAAGAAAAATGTCGCTAATTTAATTTTTAGCGACGTCAATACGTCGCTAAACACGTTGCTAAATATTTTCAATATTAAGGTCGCTATATACGTCGCTAAACGTCGCTAAATTAGACATATTAGCGACGTTTAGCAACCTAAACTGAACTTATAGCGACTTATCTGTTAAAATCTTAATAAAAGTCGCTAAACGTTGCTAAATGTCGCCATTTAGCGACGTCTAGCGACGTTTTAATAAGGAGTCGCTAATTTATATATTATTAGCGACGTTTCTTTTGACGTCGCTAAAATACGTCGCTAAGACCGCTTTTTCTAGTAGTGTGAATTCCGATGGGCCGAACACAATTTTGCCCAAAAAGTCAACCGTGGGACCTGCCAAGTGTCAATTTTGTCAACTGTCTCAGAATTGTATAAAAATTGGGTCACAAGACTAGTACGTTACCACGAGTCCAGTGGCATAAGTTTCGTCGCAATCTGACGAGCGTGCACAAAATGCGCACGACCTTCACAAAAGTTATGACACGGGGTTTGTCCGCGGATACGGGCTGATTCTGGCGCGCACACGCGTCTGAAGCAGTTTCCGCAAACTTTTACGTGTCCGGTTACGCTACGCCCACCGTTTGGTATACTTGGTAAACGGCGGAGCGGTCTCGTTTGGCGGGGCGTGCTCCTTTTCACAACTTTTAGAAATCTGGAAAAAGTGTGTTCACGGGGTTTTCTAATGAATTAAATTCTACCTACAACAGTTAATAATCTAGGGTTATGTAACCAAAATTAAACTAGATCAAGTGGTCTACGCATACCAAAAAGAATTATCGAATTGGGATCTCTATGGTGGGAGATACGAATCCGGAAACATAGGTGATCATCGCAGTTTTCTGCAATCCCAAAAAGTGGTCTTTTTTTGCCAACTTTGGCGCTATTTTTGCGTATGGTTACTCGTTGTTCAAGGTCTACTATCACACAGATATCGAAGAGGGTTAAGGGGTGAGCGTACCGGTGAAGACGGGGTGGCCTTTGGTTGAGCGAGACGACGGAAAACTGCGCGGGAACACAGGTACCTCGCTGCTGAATTCTGCAGTGCGCGGGGTGCGCGGGGTCGCGGTCGTTGGGGTCGGTTTGGACGGCCTGGCGCGGTTCTTCGGCTGCGGTGGTGGAGGCGTTCAGGTCTAGATGGGAAGAGGAAGAGATTGGATGATTTAGGTTTAGGATTTTAGTTAAAATAAGTTAATATATATAGCTATATAAGAGAGAGAAGGGGGGGTCGGTTAACGCGGGGGGGGGGGGGGTGCTTGGGCTTGGTAGCTTAGTTGTAAATAAAGGGGCTATTGTGTAGTTGATTACAAAGGGTGTTTGCTTATTTGCAATATGGGCGGCTGTGCTCACATGCACGGGTGGTTTGGCTTGGTAGTGGTTTGGGTAGGAATAGTTAGTAATGGTTTGTTTTTTTGTTTTTGTTTTCTTTTCTAATCTTTTTTCCATTTCTTTTTCTTTCTTTTTCTTATATATATATATATATATATATATATATATATATATATATATATATATATATATATATATATATATATATATATATTTATATATACGTATATACTCATAGAAAAATTCAAGAATTATACTATTGCATACCATTAAGCTAGCAACTACTCAAGGGGTCTCCTACATGAAATAAATTCAAAAAAAATTCTAATGGCCCCATAAATCCCCTAAGTGCACCAACACCTAAAATAAAAATTAATAAAAATCTATTTCTCCTAATTATCCACTAATTACTACAATTAAATTAATAATTAAAAAGGGTAAATACGGTTTCTAGGAATAGGGGTTTTACAACAGTAGGAGGCATCACTTTCTCCTTAACAGTAGGAGGTGTCTCTCTCTTGGGTGCCATCTAGTAAGATAGATGAAAACAAATAATATAATTGATAACATATATTACTTAAGACATACCCTTAATAATGCGGAATGGAAGAATTAGATGACTCACAAAGAATATAATTGATAACAGATATTACTTAAGACATACCCTCAGCAGCCCTGCCTATAAATTGTTTGTTGCAGTATAATAATGATAGTAATAATAAAACTACTTGTTTGTTGAAGTATAATAATGATACGAATCATAAAACATGAGAGTAACTTTAACTAAAGGAAATACCCGAGTATCAATATTCTAACTCTCTGTCACGACCCGCACCCGGAATTTGGGCATGAGTCATGGGTACGTCCAGCCTACGCCGCAGCATCGGCGGTAGAACGCTGTCTAGGTCACAAACATAGTATATCCTGTCAATAGTCTCAACTCCGTACGGAGGACAATGATAAATAATCACAGTTCTATAATATACTCAATCACAACTATAAACATAATGGCACGATGGGAATTGAAAAGAGTTCTATTAAAACCAACCACAAGAAGTTCAACTCAAATCCTGGGTCTAAATGACCTCACAAAGTCACAAATAAAAATAAATACATCTCAGTCTCAGTCTCAGTCTAAAACAATAAATGCAGAAAAAATAATCTAAGCATGGGCAGGCATGTTCTCCTCTAGGATAGGCACCTCCTCTGGGATTTCTGGGGTGAAATCCTCCTCTATTCCTGGACCGTAATGAGTAGGGCAAAAGTCCTCCAGGTTCTCTGAAAATGTTGTTATCCAGTCAGGATTGGAGCGAAGCACAAGCACTAACAGCAGTTTCATTAAATTGACAAAATCTATAAACAGTGTAAGAGATACATGATGGAAATAAAAGCTGAACATGTGAAGTACTGGAGAAATAAAATAGACAATGAAGCATCTAGCAATGAGCAATAAATAGTGAATGCTAGAACAGGTAAATCTGAATAGAGAGATAAAACATCTAGCTAAGTGTTTGAAATATTAGTTTATTATGTGATCGGCTTGGGTCTGGATCAGGCTGGTTATATATGATTAGCTATGATTCTTGAAGGTCAGGCTAACCATATGGTTAGCTATGATGCATGATAATGGTCAGGCTAATCATATATAACAGCTATGAGGCATGATGATGGTCAGGCCGCACCCGACGTGAGATGTGGGGTGAGCTATGATGCATGGTAAGTGTGGATATGATCACATAATCTACTAACAGTTCCCCATCCCCCAGCTAGCACGATGGATTCCAATCACGACTCCTCATGATGGGGATCTAGGGTGCTAACCCGTGTATCCATAGTGTCGGAATCAAGTATGTAATACACTACAATTTATAGAAATAATCAACAATGAAAACTGTCAGAGAATGTACTCGCCTGTGGTCCTGAGCAAAATGTGAGGATCGAGGTCCAAAATGGAATCACAATGACCTATTTATGGAAATTCAATGTTAATTAATGAATTAAAAGAATAACATGCTTAACAATTTAAAAAACAAGGTTTCTAGGTCATGTCTAAGGTTTACTGGTCAATACTAGGTTCAACTGAGTCAATTGGTCTAGTTTGCTACTAACTAGCTATTCTAGGTCAATTTCTAAGTCATTCTAGCTTAACTAAGTCATACTAGATCCATACTAAGTTATTTAGTCTATAAAGGTTACTAACTATCCAATACTAGCTTATCTTAGCTATATTAGGCCAGTACCTAGGTTTCTAAGTAAAACCTTACTAATACCTACTCTATCCAGTTATAGCTAGTACTTATACTTATCTACAATCATATAGAACTTACCTTAACTAACTATCACTACCACTTAGTATAACTAACTAATACCTTTATATATTATACTAACTGATAACAATATATATTAACTAATGTTACTAACTAAACTAACTAATTAACTATACACTAACTTGCTAACTGGGCCCTATGCTAACTGATACACTAAAGTATCTAATTATCTAACTAAACTAACTTCCAACTGATAATAACTGATACACTAAATCAGGCACTCTACTAACTAATCCTCCAATACAATGATACTCCAATAACTAACTGATACCCATGAGTCTACACACTTAAACCCCTCACTGCTCCCAATCCTCCACTAACACACAGCATACACAGCCAATAACCTCTAGTCCCTGCTACCAAAACTCCACCCTGCTACATAACATGGTTCACTGATACCAGTGTCCCCTCCCCTTCCTTACTGCTGATACACAGACACCATATCCTAACTGACACACAGTTCAAATGCACTGGAAAAATGCACACTCAGAAACTAGCTACTGATACAATTTCCTAACACACACTCAGTAACTTACTCTCATAATACCCCACACACACAGAGGTATCTACACTTCTCAGGCTCACTGAATTTCTCACCAACACATATAGGAATTCACATAGGGCTACACAATTTCTGGGTACCCACACACACAGACACAGAAATCTGAAATAACTATTTCCTACACACACACACACATGGACAGTCACATACCTGAGAATACACTCTTACACACATACTACATATATTAACACATAGGTAACATTACACATTGACCCAGGCTTCCTAACACAATACACACAACTTATATTGACTGATACACACATTCAAAACCCATCACAGTGAAACACATACACAGTTTCCTCCCCTCTCTCAGAGTTCACACAGCCAAACACACAGGGAATTAAGTTAACTCACTCCACACACACACATGCTAGACTGATACCTTGATGGGTATTAACCCTCTAGAAAACCATAACTTAAATACCTACTGCTACACATAGAATTCAGTTTTACAGAATTTACCTCCCCAATTCAAATACACTGACAGGAACCCAATTCACAGCCATAACCCCATATTACACAGGCACACATTGCCACACACTGCTGTATGCAATTTGCTGCACCTCACATCCACTCACACTGCTCTGCACACAGCCACTTAATACCCAGATCTCTAATACCTACAGAAATACACAGCAAGGAATAACACAACCCTCACACAATGTGCAATGGTGACTGATACATTATGTATGCTGATACTTAAGTTTCAGTCCCCCCCCCCCCTAATACCTTGTTGCTGACACAGGGACACAGTCAATCTCACTAACTCTGAACCAAACCCGACTGAACAGAGAATTCTGCCCCCTCCTCCCTTGACTGTGCACAGGCACAAGTTGCCCGACTGCACCCAGTTCTTCAAATCTTAATGTACAAATGAATGCCCCCAACACACAATACATATATATACATATAGATTCATACATCAATTACAGAAATTAGAATACCTAGATAAGTAAACCCTAATAGACATTTCATCAAACACAGGAAGGGCAGAAAAACAGATCCCACAATATTCATCATGAATACCCAAGCCAAAACCCTAAAAATCAAGTTCAACCTACCCATACGAGATAGAATCAACCTACCTACGAATATCTAGGGTTAGGGTTCTGTTAATTGGGGAAAAACTATTGTTGGGGTACTTAAACCTAAACAAAAACCCTAAAATTGAACTACACACAGATTTTGGGGGTTCCTAATGGCCATTATCATCTTGTACACAGAATTTAAATGAGTAAAACTAGGGTTTTACCTGCAGGAAAGGTTCCTTCAACGAGGCTCTTCTTCTCCAAGGCTCCCTGACCCACGTTCTTTGCTTCTCTTGCTTTGGAGGTGGAGAAAATGGAACCTAGGGTTAGGGTTTCGAATTTTGGAGTGGGGAGATGGTTTTCTCTTGTGGAGGCTAGGGTTTCTCCTGTCTATAAGAAGAACAAGAGGGTTCCTTTTATATATAGGCCCAGTTAGGGTTTCTAGTGTATGGCCTAGGTTTAACCCCTAGGTTAGGTCATGTAGAACCTAATTAGCTAAGGTTTAGGTCATTCTAGGGTTCTGAGGGTTCATCCAAAATTAGAATTCTAGGGTTTTGCTAGAATAGAGTTTTCTAACTAGGGTTTACTCATTAGGGTTGTCCTAATGGATTTCTAGGGTTAGACCTAAAACTAAATATTATTAACTATATATAATTACTTTATAAAACTTAGCAGAATAATTAAATTCATAATTATTTAAAAAGGTGAAATTACAAAAATACCCTTGCCTGGAAAAGTGGTAGTGACAAGTCTACCCTCCTAAAAGAAATTTTGTCCTCGAAATTGGACTGAACTACAACAAGAATGAAATCAGAAAGGAATATACCTCAAGTCTAGAAGAGATAAGGGTATTGCTCGCGCATTTTGTCTTCTCTCTCCCAGGTCGACTCCCCTGGAGAGTGATGTCTCCATGCTACGCGAACCAAAGGAATAGTTTGGTTCCGCAATACCTTCTCTCTGCGGTCCAAGATCTCTACGGGCTGCTCAGGGTAGCTGAGCGTCGGACCAACCTCAATCTCCGAGTGGTCAAGTACGTGACTAGGGTCGGCCACGTACCGTCTCAGCTGCGACACGTGAAACACATTATGCACTCCCTCCAATGCAGGCGGCAAGTCCAGTCTATATGCCACTGCACCTACCCTTGTCAGAATACCGAAGGGTCCGATGTAGCGTGGGCTAAGCTTCCCGCCTCTGCCAAAACGAATCGTTCCACGCGTCGAAGAAATCCGTAGGAATACTAGATCGCCAACCTAAAACAAAACAGTCTTAACATGCAGTCTAAACAAACAACAAACACAACCAGAAAACAACAATCTATACCTGAAACTCAAGGGGTCTACGGTGGCTGTCGGTCCAATGCCGCTGTCTGTCCTGCGCCACTCGCAGTCTGTCTCTGATGAGTTTCACCTTTTCTGCTGCATCCACGACCATTTCTGGTCCTAGCAAGGCTCTCTCTCCAACGTCGTCCCACGATAGCGGTGTACGACACCTCCGTCCATAAAGAGTCTCAAATGGTGACATCTCGATGCTGGCCTGGTAGCTGTTGTTGTAGGCGAACTCTACCAGGTGCAGATGATCCTCCCAAGAACCTCCGAGATCTAGAACGCAAGTGCGTAGCATATCCTCGAGAGTCTGAATAGTCCTTTCAGACTGCCCGTCTGTCTGGGGGTGATATGCGGTACTGAACTTGAGCTGAGTGCCCAAACTGGCCTGCAGACTCCTCCAGAAGTGGGAAGTGAAACGACTATCTCGATCTGAGACGATGCTCACTGGAACTCCATGAAGTCTAACAATCTGTCGCACGTACATCTCAGCTAGCCTCTCTGTCGACGTGCCCACTTTGAAAGGTAAAAAATGGGCTGATTTGGTCAACCTGTCCACGATGACCCAAATCGCGTCTTTTCCTCCTGGAGAACGTGGAAGCCCTGAAACGAAATCCATGGTCACGTGCTCCCATTTCCATTCTGGAATCGGTAAAGGTTGAAGCAAACCTCCTGGCCTCTGCCGGTCTGCCTTTACCTGCTGGCACACTAGACACCGAGACACGAAGCGTGCTACCTCGCGCTTCATTCCATACCACCATACGTGCTCTCTCAAGTCCCGATACATCTTGTTGGCACCGGGATGCATCGAGTACTGAGAGCGGTGTGCCTCCTGCAAAACTTCCTCGCGCAGTTTCCCACTAGGCACACATATCCTTGTGCCGTGCCGTAAGGAACCATCATCTGCGATAGTGAAATCGTCCGACAATCCCATCTGAACTTGGGCTCTGATACTCCTCAGAGTCTCATCATCGTACTGCGTAGCTCTGATCCTGTCCATCAGTTCGGACTGTATCTGTAATTCCCACATCTGAATCTCAGCACCGGGAACTAACACTTCAATCTCCAAGCTCTCTAAATCAGCCAACAAATGCCTGTCTGTTGTCAAGTACATAGCCATCGGATACCTGCTCAAGGCATCGGCGACTACGTTGGCCTTCCCTGGATGGTACTGCAATGAGATGTCAAAGTCTTTCATCAACTCTAACCACCTCCTCTGTCTCATGTTCAGCTCCTTCTGTGTGAATACGTACTTCAAGCTCTTGTGGTCTGTGAAGATCTCCACACGCTCTCCGTACAAGTAATGTTTCCACAGCTTTAGAGCGAAGATAATTGCTGCCAACTCTAAGTCGTGGGTGGGATAATTCTTTTCATGAGGGCGTAACTGCCTGGAAGCATAGGCAATTACCTTCCCGTGCTGTTGAAGAACACATCCCAGACCCTTCCCTGAAGCATCACTGTAGATGGTAAAACCACCTGTCCCTGATGGCAACGTCAAAATTGGAGCTGTCGTCAACCTCTTCTTCAGCTCATCAAATGCAGCCTGGCACTCCTCTGTCCAAACAAAATCCACATCCTTCCTAGTCAGTCTGGTCATCGGCGCTGCAATCTTGGAGAAGTCTTGTACAAACCTCCTGTAGTATCCTGCTAGCCCGAGAAAACTCCTGATCTCAGCTACCGAACTGGGGGTAGCCCATGACTCCACTGCCTCGATCTTCTGTGGGTTAACCGAGATTCCGTCACCCGATACCACATGCCCAAGAAATTCGACCTTGTCAAGGAAGAATTCACACTTAGAGAGTTTCCCGTATAGCTTCTCCCTCCTGAGAGTCTCTAAGACCAATCTCAGATGCTCTTCGTGCTCCTCCGGTGTCTTGGAATACACAAGAATATCATCGATGAACACCACCACGAACTTGTCAAGGTACTGGTGGAACACCTTGTTCATCAAGTTCATGAATACTGCCGGTGCATTGGTTAAGCCAAATGGCATCACCAGAAACTCAAACTGGCCGTATCTGGTCCGAAAAGCTGTCTTCGGCGTGTCTACTTTCTTCACCTTCACCTGGTGATAGCCTGACCTCAAATCAATCTTTGAAAACACCCTCGCCCCGCTCAACTGGTCGAAAAGATTATCTATCCTCGGCAGCGGGTACTTGTTCTTGATAGTGATATTGTTCAAAGCTCTATAATCAATGCACATGCGCACCGTGCCGTCCTTCTTCGGTACGAACAATACCGGAGCTCCCCATGGTGATGAACTAGATTTGATGAAGCCTTTGTCCTGCAGCTCCTCAACTTGCTTCTTCAGTTCTGCCAGCTCGCTGTTGTTGACTCTATAGACGTGTTGTGAAATGGGCTCCGCTCCTGGAACCAAGTCTATAGAGAATTCAACATCCCTGTCTGGCGGCAAGCCTGGCAACTCTTCTGGAAATACGTCCAGGAACTCCGCTATCAGAGGATGTGGCAACTCCTCTTCTTCCGCCCTGGCTCCGCAAAATGTGCTTCCTCTCTGTTCCGCTGTTCCTCTGACGACCTCGAACTCCGGCTCTCCTGGTGGTCTGAACAATACTCTGCCTCTATAACAATCTATAGTAGCATGATGCCTACTCAACCAGTCCATTCCGAGTACAATATCGTACCCCGGAAGTGGCATGACAAGTAAGCTCACGCTCAAGTCTCGGCCTCCTACTGATACTCTCCTGTCCTTGCAGTGATCACGGACTAGGATAATACCTCCGCCAGTCATGATCTTGCAAGTCCTAGCTAATGGTTCTGTGTCTAAATGATGTCGAAGTGCATATGATACAGACACAAAACTATGGGAAGCGCCAGAGTCGAATAAGGTAAATGCAGGAATACAATCGAGAAGAACCGAACCTGTGATCAAGTCTCCTGCTGGCTCGATCTCCTCGACTGCCATGGCGTATGCTCGCCCCTGGGGTGCACCTCTCTGCTGCTGATGCTGGGCGAACTTCTGATTTTGCGGTGGAAGTGGTCCCCTCTGTTGTTGGCCTCCCGGTACGGTAGGTACCCTGCCTGGTCCTCTCTGGGCGGCTGCTCCACCCTGACCTGGACGAGTCCGAATGGTAGGGCAATCCTTCAGCTGGTGTGTCGTCGATCCGCAGTACAAACATGAGCCTAACCTCTTCCTGCAGTTCTCTCTGGTATGTCCTGTCTTCCCGCAGTACGCACACTGGATGGCGGGCTGGTTCTGTCTCTGTTGCTGCTGGACCTGCCCTCGGGCTGGTGCCTGATGCTGCTGCTGAAAGGGCCTCTGCTGCTGCTGAAAGTGTGGACGCTTGCCTGGTCCCGCACTACTGTTTGCTCCCCCGGAAACATCGCGTCCCCTCTTGGGTCTGAGGTCCAAGTCATCCTCGGCTACTTGGGCATCCATCAATATGCCCTCATAGGTAGCTGTGCGACGTCCCGACGTGCGAGACTTGATCTCTCTTGTCAGCCCCTTTCTGAATTTCCGGGCCCTGTCCCCCGGATCTCTAATCATCGACGGCGCGAAGCGGCTCAGACGGCTAAACTCCGCGGCATACTCGTCGACGGACGAGCTCCCCTGGGCTAAGTCATGGAACTGACTCTCCAAAGCTCCCAGTGCGACATCAGGAAAGAACTTTTCTTTGAAGAGCTCCTTGAAAGCCTCCCAAGTGAGTCCCCCGCGCAAGAGTCTCGGCTCCGTGCGAAACCACGTCAAGGCAATGTCGAACATCTGGCTGCCAGCGGCCTCGATCTGGAGCGCCTCTGGAATCTGCGCCAAACGCAAGTTCCTCTCGATGTCCTCTAGCCAATCATCGGCGTAGAGTATCCCTTCTGTCCCCTTGAACTCCCGAGGCATCATCCTCTTGAAGTCCACAATGGTGCCCGGCCTCTGTTGTTGCTGACCAGGATGTTGCTGCTGCTGAGTGACTCTCTCCACAGCCTGGAGAGCCACTTGGTGAGCATTCTCCATGTTCACCCTCATCATCTCTGTCTGGGCCTGATGTGCCTCAGCCTGCACTCTCTGGGCCTCTGTCGACGTCCTCTGGGCATCGACCATGCCCTGTATCAAAGCGAACATCTGTGCCCCATCGACGGGCACACCTCCTGGATGCTGAGCTGGTGGTGGTTGTGCCGTCGTAGCTGTGGGGACCCTCTGAACTGGTGGTGGAGGACCCCCGAATGCTGCAGACACTCCCACCTGTCCTGGAGATGTAGGAGGTACTGCTGATGTCTGTCCGGCAGCGCGAGAGGTGGCAGACCTCTCTGAATCTGCTGCTCCGAGTCTCTGTGATCTTCTTGGCGGCATCCTGAAGACAGATCGAAAGATTCAATTAAGGCAATAGATATGATATCAAGGAAGGACAGAAAAATTTCTAAAGGAATTAATCATTAAGAATAGTATCATAAGAATCAGAATTCCCTAATTGTGATTGAGCATATCCTTGGCCTAATTCCTATTTCCTAAAATTGTCTAAGACTATGACTAGACCTGCATGGGCCACCACTAAAAACGTGTCACGACCCGCACCCGGAATTTGGGCATGAGTCGTGGGTACGTCCAGCCTACGCCGCAGCATCGGCGGTAGAACGCTGTCTAGGTCACAAACATAGTATATCCTGTCAATAGTCTCAACTCCGTACGGAGGACAATGATAAATAATCACAGTTCTATAATATACTCAATCACAACTATAAACATAATGGCACGATGGGAATTGAAAAGAGTTCTATTAAAACCAACCACAAGAAGTTCAACTCAAATCCTGGGTCTAAATGACCTCACAAAGTCACAAATAAAAATAAATACATCTCAGTCTCAGTCTCAGTCTAAAATAATAAATGCAGAAAAAATAATCTAAGCATGGGCAGGCATGTTCTCCTCTAGGATAGGCACCTCCTCTGGGATTTCTGGGGTGAAATCCTCCTCTATTCCTGGACCGTAATGAGTAGGGCAAAAGTCCTCCAGGTTCTCTGAAAATGTTGTTATCCAGTCAGGATTGGAGCGAAGCACAAGCACTAACAGCAGTTTCATTAAATTGACAAAATCTATAAACAGTGTAAGAGATACATGATGGAAATAAAAGCTGAACATGTGAAGTACTGGAGAAATAAAATAGACAATGAAGCATCTAGCAATGAGCAATAAATAGTGAATGCTAGAACAGGTAAATCTGAATAGAGAGATAAAACATCTAGCTAAGTGTTTGAAATATTAGTTTATTATGTGATCGTCTTGGGTCTGGATCAGGCTGGTTATATATGATTAGCTATGATTCTTGAAGGTCAGGCTAACCATATGGTTAGCTATGATGCATGATAATGGTCAGGCTAATCATATATAACAGCTATGAGGCATGATGATGGTCAGGCCGCACCCGACGTGAGATGTGGGGTGAGCTATGATGCATGGTAAGTGTGGATATGATCACATAATCTACTAACAGTTCCCCATCCCCCAGCTAGCACGATGGATTCCAATCACGACTCCTCATGATGGGGATCTAGGGTGCTAACCCGTGTATCCATAGTGTCGAAATCAAGTATGTAATACACTACAATTTATAGAAATAATCAACAATGAAAACTGTCAGAGAATGTACTCGCCTGTGGTCCTGAGCAAAATGTGAGGATCGAGGTCCAAAATGGAATCACAATGACCTATTTATGGAAATTCAATGTTAATTAATGAATTAAAAGAATAACATGCTTAACAATTTAAAAAACAAGGTTTCTAGGTCATGTCTAAGGTTTACTGGTCAATACTAGGTTCAACTGAGTCAATTGGTCTAGTTTGCTACTAACTAGCTATTCTAGGTCAATTTCTAAGTCATTCTAGCTTAACTAAGTCATACTAGATCCATACTAAGTTATTTAGTCTATAAAGGTTACTAACTATCCAATACTAGCTTATCTTAGCTATATTAGGCCAGTACCTAGGTTTCTAAGTAAAACCTTACTAATACCTACTCTATCCAGTTATAGCTAGTACTTATACTTATCTACAATCATATAGAACTTACCTTAACTAACTATCACTACCACTTAGTATAACTAACTAATACCTTTATATATTATACTAACTGATAACAATATATATTAACTAATGTTACTAACTAAACTAACTAATTAACTATACACTAACTTGCTAACTGGGCCCTATGCTAACTGATACACTAAAGTATCTAATTATCTAACTAAACTAACTTCCAACTGATAATAACTGATACACTAAATCAGGCACTCTACTAACTAATCCTCCAATACAATGATACTCCAATAACTAACTGATACCCATGAGTCTACACACTTAAACCCCTCACTGCTCCCAATCCTCCACTAACACACAGCATACACAGCCAATAACCTCTAGTCCCTGCTACCAAAACTCCACCCTGCTACATAACATGGTTCACTGATACCAGTGTCCCCTCCCCTTCCTTACTGCTGATACACAGACACCATATCCTAACTGACACACAGTTCAAATGCACTGGAAAAATGCACACTCAGAAACTAGCTACTGATACAATTTCCTAACACACACTCAGTAACTTACTCTCATAATACCCCACACACACAGAGGTATCTACACATCTCAGGCTCACTGAATTTCTCACCAACACATATAGGAATTCACATAGGGCTACACAATTTCTGGGTACCCACACACACAGACACAGAAATCTGAAATAACTATTTCCTACACACACACACACATGGACAGTCACATACCTGAGAATACACTCTTACACACATACTACATATATTAACACATAGGTAACATTACACATTGACCCAGGCTTCCTAACACAATACACACAACTTATATTGACTGATACACACATTCAAAACCCATCACAGTGAAACACATACACAGTTTCCTCCCCTCTCTCAGAGTTCACACAGCCAAACACACAGGGAATTAAGTTAACTCACTCCACACACACACATGCTAGACTGATACCTTGATGGGTATTAACCCTCTAGAAAACCATAACTTAAATACCTACTGCTACACATAGAATTCAGTTTTACAGAATTTACCTCCCCAATTCAAATACACTGACAGGAACCCAATTCACAGCCATAACCCCATATTACACAGGCACACATTGCCACACACTGCTGTATGCAATTTGCTGCACCTCACATCCACTCACACTGCTCTGCACACAGCCACTTAATACCCAGATCTCTAATACCTACAGAAATACACAGCAAGGAATAACACAACCCTCACACAATGTGCAATGGTGACTGATACATTATGTATGCTGATACTTAAGTTTCAGTCCCCCCCCCCTAATACCTTGTTGCTGACACAGGGACACAGTCAATCTCACTAACTCTGAACCAAACCCGACTGAACAGAGAATTCTGCCCCCTCCTCCCTTGACTGTGCACAGGCACAAGTTGCCCGACTGCACCCAGTTCTTCAAATCTTAATGTACAAATGAATGCCCCCAACACACAATACATATATATACATATAGATTCATACATCAATTACAGAAATTAGAATACCTAGATAAGTAAACCCTAATAGACATTTCATCAAACACAGGAAGGGCAGAAAAACAGATCCCACAATATTCATCATGAATACCCAAGCCAAAACCCTAAAAATCAAGTTCAACCTACCCATACGAGATAGAATCAACCTACCTACGAATATCCAGGGTTAGGGTTCTGTTAATTGGGGAAAAACTATTGTTGGGGTACTTAAACCTAAACAAAAACCCTAAAATTGAACTACACACAGATTTTGGGGGTTCCTAATGGCCATTATCATCTTGTACACAGAATTTAAATGAGTAAAACTAGGGTTTTACCTGCAGGGAAGGTTCCTTCAACGAGGCTCTTCTTCTCCAAGGCTCCCTGACCCACGTTCTTTGCTTCTCTTGCTTTGGAGGTGGAGAAAATGGAACCTAGGGTTAGGGTTTCGAATTTTGGAGTGGGGAGATGGTTTTCTCTTGTGGAGGCTAGGGTTTCTCCTGTCTATAAGAAGAACAAGAGGGTTCCTTTTATATATAGGCCCAGTTAGGGTTTCTAGTGTATGGCCTAGGTTTAACCCCTAGGTTAGGTCATGTAGAACCTAATTAGCTAAGGTTTAGGTCATTCTAGGGTTCTGAGGGTTCATCCAAAATTAGAATTCTAGGGTTTTGCTAGAATAGAGTTTTCTAACTAGGGTTTACTCATTAGGGTTGTCCTAATGGATTTCTAGGGTTAGACCTAAAACTAAATATTATTAACTATATATAATTACTTTATAAAACTTAGCAGAATAATTAAATTCATAATTATTTAAAAAGGTGAAATTACAAAAATACCCTTGCCTGGAAAAGTGGTAGTGACACTCTCATACCCTATCTTATCTTAACTCACCTCGTAGCTTGATACTCATATACACTTACTCCATATCACTACCCACACTAACTAAAGGAAATAAAACTTGTCCTATGCCATTTTTTGATGTATATAATTGCGTTTAGAGTCGAACCAAAATCTCTCTAAACATATCAAAACAAGCCTACACTTTGTTAAATATCAAAAGTTAGCAATGCTGTAAACCCCCTCCCTATAATTAATATTTTATATATTTGTATACGATATTTTAGACTTTTAGTACTATAAGTTACCTAAATACCATCTAGGATATTAGTTATATTTTTCGTTAATGTGAAAAAAAACCTAACCCTAACCCCAGGTCAAAATCCCTAACCCTAACCCCAGGTATAAAATCCTAACCCTAACCCAAGGTCAAAAACCCTAACCGTAACCTTAACCCTAGGTCACGTGTGTGTGTCATGTCAGTATGTGTGTCAGTGTCTGTAATGTAGTCTCCTCGTTGATCTATTGGTTAACTCGGTAACTCTCCATCATCCTCCATTTGGCATCAACAGTTAGGTTATCCCAGTGCACATGTGCTTCGTCAAATAATACTCATCACCTTCTCAGGGACGGCCCAGAGTGTGGACGAATTGGGCGACCGTCCCATGCTTTCAATATGATTTATTTCTTTTTAGTGAACTTATGGTCATCCACAGTCCAACATACTCATACAATAAGTAGTTCATTATAGGTCATATTGTTATTGCTGTAAAATTACTACTTCAGAAATTAAACAACCTTTACATAATGTTACTTCTATTGAGGTATAATTTTTTTAGAAGAATAATGTTTGATATGACTAACTAATTTATTCAACCAAAACCAAATCCTAATGACTTGGAGAATTTCTTAATGATTGGAGAACTATGATAATACCTACATATAAAAATAAAAGAGATATACATAATTGTAATAACTATTAAGGAGTCAAGCTAATAAGTCATACCATGAAACTTTGGAAGAGCAAGTGAACGAAGTCTAAGAAAAAACAAAAAAAATTAGAGAATCAATCTGATTTTATGTCGAGAAGATCTACTTTGGAGGCAATTTACTAACAATATTAATGAAAAGATAGAGAAAGCAAGAGTCTACATATGGTCTATATGACTTAAGGATCAATATTTTCTATTAACATACAAGACAAAACTCCTTATATTGAGATTACAAACGACATATACCCATCGAGAGACGGTATAATTTTCTATTACCATCAGTTTACATCAAGGATCAACCTTTTGTCATTACCGATGGAGTTCCATATCAGAGTTCCATGCTGCATATTGTTTGTTGATGACCTATTGATTGGGGTTAGAGAACAACAAGAATCGACACTACAATTTTGAACATACCCTTTGGAATCCATGAATTTAATGATTAGTATGATAAAAATAGACAATACACAATGTAACTTCAACCAAAAGTAAAATAAAATGAGGGAGTACACATTGACGGATAGACACCTAGAACCGATAGCTTTCAGCATTTATGAATTATAGATCTTCAAGAGATTGAAAAGATGTTATCATAGGATTAAAACAAGATGGTTGAAATTCAAGATCAATTTTGAAGTGTCTTATGATCACAAATACAATTGAAGTTGAAATTATAAGACAACAATATGAGAAATCATGCTTTATGGTTCAATGTGGGTATGCATTTGATATATTCGGTTCAACTGAATCATTAGGCCCAAATTGCAAATTTTTAAACACAAACCTGCACGAACTAAACTGAACGGCATTGCATAATCTATTATTAAGATGTCATTATATTTGGTATCCAGGATTAGTTCTATTTTGTTAACTTGTTTTCTATCGCAATTAGGACCAATAGTTTTCATAGCCAAGGTTCCATTGAATTTACAAACTCATATACTATCTAAATTTTATTCATTGAAGATGTTACAAATTTACTTGAGTTATTGTGTATTGTCTTTCTTAGAATAAATTTATTTGTTCTCCTTATTCATCTAACATAAACTGTAACCCCAAATCTCATTATTATCCACTCCAAAGTCGAGTTTCCTTGCAATCAATGTTTCAAAAGGCGATGATGGTCATGGTTGATTTGTATAATTAGTTATATTATTAGGATTTTGTTATATTTGGTATCCATGATTAGTTTTATTTTGGTAACTTGTTTTCTATTATAATTAGGACCAATAATTTTTATAGCCAAGGTTCGATTGAATTTACAAACTCATATACTCACCAAATTTTATTCATTCGACTTCTTATTCACCACAACCCTATCACTCGATACTCCACGTCCAAACCTAACCCTAACCCTAACCCCAGGTCAAAAACCCTAACCCTAACCCTAACCTTAACCCTAGGTCACGTGTGTGTGTCATGTCAGTGTGTGTGTTAGTGTCTATAACGTGTGTGTGTCATGTCAGTGCCATGTGTGTCCTGTGAGAGAGAGAGAGAGAGAGAGAGAGAGAGAGAGAGAGTTAGGGTTTACCTATAGGAGGAGGAGGAGGAGGAGGAGGAGGAGGGGGGAGGACGCTGCCCAAGGGGGGAGGACGCGGCTGGAGGGGGGTCGCCGGGAGGGAGAAGGGGGCGCCGGAGGAAGGAGAGGAGCCGGAGGGGGAGGACGCGGCCGAGGGGGGTCGCCGGAGGGAGGAAGGAGGAGCCGGAGCGGGAGAGATCGAGAGTGGGTTTGAATTTTTGGAGAGGGAGAGGGAGAGGGAGAGATCAAAGGAAATGGGAGGGAATCAGCCATAAGTAAAAAAATTAGCGACGATTTAGCGACGCCAATAATAACGTCGCTAATTTAGCGACGCCTTGAACGTCGCTAATGACGTCGCTAAATGTCCAAAATATATACGTCGCTAAAAACATCGCTAAACTTCGCTAAATAAAATATATTAGCGACGTTTAACGACCTAAATTAAACTTATAGCGACTAATATTTTAAAAACTCAATAAAAGTCGCTAAACGTCGCTAAATGTTGCCAATTAGCGACGTATAGCAACATTTTTATATGGAGTCGCTAAAATACGTCGCTAATCCCGCTTATTCTAGTAGTGAGCAAATATCCAAGCAAATATTCATACTACTACGGATCTGCAGGAGGATGACCACCGGCACGCATGAAGGTTAAGAACAGATCATACTGCTTCCGTAAAATCGACACCGATATCGATGGAGAAGGCAGTGACGTCAGTGGAGTCTGTGTCGATGTAGGCGCACCAGGAGGACATATCCGCTCCAAATCTACGAGTCGCTGGTTGTAAGAATCCATGGTAGATAATAGCCTCATACTGATATGAACCATTGAATCCTGCATCATCGTTAGCCTCTCGCCCATGGATAACTATGATGCCTGTAGCTCCGTCATGCTGCGTTCTGTCAAGGCTCTAAGATCATTTGTCAAATCTGGGAGCTCTGTAATGCTGCGGTCGAGCATATCAAATCATACGATTAACGTTTAATCGTCCGCCTGCGGTTGGGACCGGGGCTGCTCCTCCATACTTCGCAGCAACTCATCACGGAGAGACACAATCTGATGGTCAACGACCTCCTGGACTCTGGCCGACGACTGTGAAGGATGTGGGGAATACGCATTTGTCGGGGAGGCCCTAGATGATTGCGTCGCAACTAGGGCGCCAGAGGATCTCGTACCATAGTACGTACCCCTCTAGAGACCACCAGCGGCGGTCACCCACAGCTCGTCCGTCGACGGAGCTGGAGCGGGCTACGAGAAAGTACCAGCCTCTCCAAGTGTAGGTGCACTAGCAGTCGCCCGCTCACGCAGCCTATGATACTCGGCCTAGAAAATTTTGGATACTTGATAATTGCCTAAGTTATAATAAAATTAACACAAAGTAAAGTAATACTTACATAGGTCTGCGAGGCCCTCTCATTAATGAGATTTCCGTCATTTCGATGGGTGGCCAAGAAGACAGTCCCCATGTTTGCATCCTCATCCCTCTATACCTATTAAAAATATATTATTTAGTACTAAAATTTAACATTTTGTCCTACTACCATGCATTTTATCGTACTTACATTAAAATAATATATCTTAAATAAAAACATACCAAACGACGGAAATATTTTATCATTCGAATCGAGCCACCACACCACTTTGCAGCATTCCGTCTAGCCGCCTTGGCCTTCTCAGACATTTCCTTGTACCTCGGATCGTCGAATCAAGCCCTCATCGCAGTCCATTGCTCAGGCGTGATCCAACCTTGTATCGGTTTTCCAGCACGATCACGAGCCTTCTGTTCATCCAGAGCATCGCGGATAAGCTTGGCGGCAACGACAGAAAATATTCGCTCGATCAACTCGGCCCAGTGCGGAGGATAGAAATATGTTTGCTACAATAAATAATTTAGTAAGTGATCATCACGGATAAGTTATATAATATACATAAATTAGAGAATTTATATAATATACTTTTACCTTGAAGTGCGTAAACCAGAACGCCTTTCTCTCCTCCAAAGCTTTAGAGTAGTTGATCCAAGGGCCACCATAGTTGTTCCTCAGAAATAGGCCCAGGCGTCTCTGAACCGACGATGGACGATATCTATAGAGAGATAATTATTTTGATCGAAAAAGTTAATATATGATTAATAAAGAAATACACAATATATATGATGCTAAACCATCTAATTGACTTACTTTGTACCGTCGACCCAAATGTCTTTCCTCGTCTCCCCCGGAGGTGCGCATGGAGGATCTAGCTGATGCTGGGACAACGTCGCCACGACCTCCTCCACATGCTCATCTGCCTCCATGGTTTCGTCAACAGGAGGAACGCTGGACGAGGGAGTATCACTCCTGGAACTACACATCCCAGGAGTGATGCCACGTAACATCATCGCAGTCGGAGATGTGACTAATCGATATACTTGGAGTACTGGGCGACGATGATCCGGAATCAACAGTAGGCAGTACCGGAGGAGCACTCTGTCTATCTCGGGACCTGCCGAACCCTCCATGTCGTCCTGTCATACCTGATAACAACATATGATGAATAAAGAAAATACACAAATATATAGTACATTCAACAGTCAAAATGTTATGCATATCTTACAACATTCATAAAATTGTACAGTAAATAACTAGTGGTGTCACAAGTCTAAATGGATAGTACATTCTACAGTCAAAATATAATACATATATTCGTCAAAATAGTACATTCTATAGTCAAAATATAGTTACATTCTACAGGCAAAATATTTTATTTTCAATCATCTTCAGAAAATTCATCTTGTTCACCTTCCTCGTCCTCCTCTTCCTCTTCCTCTTCCTCCTCCTCGTCTTCAATTTCATCTACTTTGTCTTTGTCTTCCTCTTCGGATAATTCTACATCTTCTACATTATTACTTGTGTAATGAGTAACTTTTGTTGAGTTCACATCTATAATATTTGTTACAAGAGGTAGCTCATCCTCCTGATAAGCTATTTTGTCAATGTCAAAGATATTTCTAGCTTTAGTCTTGCATATTGCCCACCAATCCGACCTCGCTGTCCCATGTCTAGGATAAGTTGTGAAGTACACGAGCTGAGCCTGACTTGATAGGACAAATGGTTCGTAGCCTTGATATCTACGCTTGTAGTTTATATCCATAAGGCCATGCTTGTCAATTTTCCAACCTTGATCTTGAATCGGATAGAACCATTCACACTTGAATAGCACGATATTAGCAGGTTCTGTGCCATAATTATATGTCAACTCCACAATCTCTCGTTAGATGCCAAAGAAATCATTGTCTGGATCGACGTCTTTGTAGTTCGAAGATTTGATACACAAAGAACTATTTTTCGTGGAATCAAGATCCAGAAAGCTGTCTTTGATAGATGCATTTGTTGACTTGAACCTAATTCTATTCACACAGAAACTTGGCCATATTTTAACGACAGTAATTGGTCCCTTGGCTAGAGTTCTAATAGATTCAGTCTCAGGTGTTATTAGACGATCGACATAATTACCAAAGTAGCGATAGTAAGTTATTTGTTTTACAAGTGCAAAAATAAAAAGTAATTACCAAGCACCTTATATATGCGCTCAACCAAGACGAAAAATGGCATCTCATTTCTTGTTCTACTTCTTCGTCTATTATGAAGGGTCTAACCGACCTCAACTCATTATTATATGTGCTGAAAAATAATGAAGCAACTGCTGATTAGTAGCATAATAGTAGCTTATACTATTATATTGAGATGATGTAAACGTGGACGTATTAATTACTTATCCCTCTAGCTTCTCCACTTTATCCTTGTCGCAATTGAGTAATATATATAACTGAGCAGTCCTTAGCTCATCGTCATTCAAATGTCTCTTCTTTATTTTTCCTGAAGGCTTTTCGGATGCATTGAACACTTTGAGTATTGCATCATTAGATTCCTGATATCCGTCGTCGTTTCTCGGAGCTTTCTTTCTATTAGTAGCAACATAAGGTTTGAAATACGACGAGCAAAAGTTTATAATCTCCTCGAGAACATAAGCTTCACAAATAGAGCCCTCAACCCGTGCCTTATTTTTTACCTTTCTCTTTAGGTGATTCAGATGCCGCTCGAAGGGGTACATCCATCAATAACCGACAGGACCACCAACACGTGCTTCATAGGGAAGATGAATTGGCAATGCTCCATAGAGTCAAAGAATCCAGGAGAAAATACGTTCTCGAGTTTACATAGTGTTACTACAATATCCTTCTCTTACTTTTTTAGACGATCGACGAGCAACTTAGTACAACAAAGATCTCTGAAGAATATGGTGAGCTCTGTCAATGGGTCCCAAACGACATGCGGTAAGAATTTCCAAAATGCAATCGAAATTAACCTCTCCATGAATACGTGACAATCGTGGCTCTTTATACCCGCCAGTTTGTTCTCCTTGAGGTCGACGCATCTTCTCAAGTTCGACACATACCCGTCTGGAAACCTTAGACCCTGAATCCACCTACAAAGTCTCCCTTTTTCCTCTTTCTCCAGTGAGAAAACTGACTTAGGTTGCTTTAACTTTCCATTCTCCTCCTCTATCAAATGCAACGTAGGACGTCTACATATTTCTTCTAAGTCCATCCTGGCCTTCGAATTATCTTTCGTCTTCCCCTTTACCTCTATTACAATATTAATTATGTTATCAAATATATTCTTCTCGATATGCATTACATCAAGGTTATGTCTGATCAGATTGGTGCTCCAATATGGCAAATCCCAGAATATACTCCTCTTCGTCCAGTTATGGGTGCGACCAAATCAGTCACACTTGTACCCCTTAGCAAGCTCTTCGATAGCACTTGGTAAATCTTTTACCTCTTCCCATATCGTATATCCGGGCCACCTTGGCGGTGGATTGGCCTTCTCCACAACGCCCACGCAAAAAGTTTTCCTGTTCCTCTGTACGGATGATCCTTCGACAGAAATTGTCGATGACAATCGAAGAAGAACGGTTTGCCTCCGTATTTCAAACGGAAAGCCTTAGTACGGTCCATGTAATACGGACATGAGAGACGACCATGAGTGCTCCATCCCGATAATATTCCATAGGCCAAAAAGTCGTTGATGGTCCACTTAAGTGCTGCCCTCATCTGAAAATTCTGCTTTCTAGAATCATCGTACGTGTTGGCACCTACTTCCCACAGCTGATTTAACTCATCTATCAAAGGCTGTAAATATAAATCAATGTTCCTCTTCGGATTGTTCGGACCCGGGATAATAACGGTTAGGAACATATATGGAGTCTTCATGCACATCCAAGGTGGTAGATTGTACGGAGTGACGATCATAGGCCAACATGAATACTGGGAACCCGAAAGTCCGAATGGGGTAAAACTATCAAAGGAGAGCCCCAATCTGACATTATAAGGATCCGAAGCAAAATCTGGATACTCTCGATCAAAGTATTTCCATGCTTCTCCATCGGATGGATGATCAATACTCATTCGATCTGTTTCTGCCTGTGCCAACTCATATTTTCTGCCGTCTCCTTAATCATAAACAACCTCTGCAACTGCGGCGTCAAAGGCAACTAATGCATCGAATCGGTAGGCTTTCTTGCACTGACAGACTTTTCTCTACCAGTGCCCTTGTAGCGATCAACACCACAGAATCTGCATACATCTTCATCCTTGTCGTCTTTGTAGTACAACATGCACCCGTTACGATATGCATCGATTTTCTCGTATCCTATCCAGAGCGATCTCACCATCCTCTTAGATCGATAGAAGTCTTTAGGCAACTTTGCACCCTCGGGAAAGATCGATATAATCAAATCGATCAGTCGATTATTGCATTCTTGCGACATGTTAAAATCGGACTTGATGCTCAATAATCTTGTAACCACCTCCAACGGTGAATGATCCTCACAACCAGGGTATAGTGGAGTCCTTGCATTCTCCAGCAACTCCATAAACTTTGCAGCATCGGCATTCGGTGCCTCCTCAGCTGCATCATAATTGTCCAGATTAAAACTAGGTCCCGCTACATCAAAAACCATGTTCACCCACCCATCGTCATAATCAGCATGGTCGTGAATATCCATATATGGCTCCACATAAGGATCCGACTTCGATGCTAGAGACACAAGTTCTCCGTGCGCGGTCCACTGATAGTAATTCGGCGTGAAGCCTTTCGAGTACAAATAATATGTGACTTCCACTTCTGGATGATATTTCAAGTTACGATATCTCACACACGGACACTTTATTTTGGTACCATCCATGTACTGAGGGAACGCCTTGGCGAACTGCAGGAACTGTTGTACACCCTCAATAAATTTATCCCACACACCGTACATGTCATCAGGATGACGGTTGTACATCTACGAACGATGATACAGATAGTAATTTATATCCATTTCTAGATACTTCTACAAAAATGATAGTATGTGTCCTATAAATCGTTACATACAGTATGATTCACAATTTTCAGAGTGCATCATTTGGCAGTGATCAACTGAAGGGAGAGCACCCATTGGACCTAAAGGAAGCTTGAAGAGATGTACTACAATGTATCATGAAGTACCCCTCAATATATCATGAAGTACCTCATTGGTGTACTACAAGTGTGGACTGTAAGTTGTAGTAAAATACGTTTTCTGTTGGATTAAATACAGGGATGCATTCAGTTGGGTGTGAGGGTAGGTGTTCCTGTACGCAGGGTATCGAGAAGGGGTTTGCAATACTATAAGGGCAGTGGGGGAGGCCCGGTAGGCTGAGCACAATTTATGTGCAACAGTATGCACAGGTTGTGGAACCTGATTTGGGGTAAACAGTGTTATTGCTGATAAGCTTAAGTGTCAGGTTCTAGGAGACTTGAGGTATCAGTAGATTGATATCTCGACTGATACCAAAGTATCAGTCATAAATAGATATCAGTAAATAATAGGCAGTCCAATGGAGTTTAGGGATTTTGTGCATCGGTGTAGGACAGTAGTAACTAAAGGCAGTGGGCAGACCAGGATTTGAGTATGAGATGTGGGATTATTGTGCAGGCCAAGAGGGAGTCACAGTGCACTCTTGTGCACTACAGTGAAGAGCAGCAACAACAAGCACTACTTGAAAAAGCGGGATTAGCGACGCATTTTAGCGACTCCATGTAAAAACGTCACTAATGAAAGATAAATTAGCGACTCAATGTAAAAACGTCGCTAAACGTCGCTAAATGGCGATATTTAGCGACGTTTAGCGAATTTTATTAAGATTTTAAAAGATTAGTCGTTATAACTTCAATTAAGGTCGCTAAACGTCGCTAATATGTCTAATTTAGCGACCTTTAGTGACGTATTTAGCGACGTATATATTAAAAATATTTAGCAACGTATTTAGCGACGTCTATGACGTCGCTAAAACTTATTTTAGCGATATTTTTATTTGACGTCGCTAAACGTGGCTAAATTTTGGTTAATTAGGGCTCAGATTTCTTTTCCCCCATGTGTCAAAATTTTTGAAAGTTTTAAAAAACTTTCGATTTCCCCTACCCCCCCTCTCCGGCGACCGGCTCTCCACGGCGGCGGCTACTCCGGCATCCCCTTCCTCCTCCTCGAGCTCTAGGTAAACCCTAACTCTCTCTCTCTCTCTTTCTCTCTCTCTCTCTCTCTCTCTCAGGACACACATGTGACACTGACACAACGCACACTTGACAGACACGATACATACACACAGACACTGACAGACACACACACACAGACACACAGACACACACAAACACTGATCAGGACCTAGGGTTAGGGTTAGAGTTTTTGATCAGGATTGATTCCTATACATTTATTTTATTCAATATTGTCAACTAGTGGTTTATCACCTAGCTATTTATATATAAATATAAATATAAATATAAATATAAATATATATATATATATATATATATATATATATATATATATATATATATATATGTAAAACCACCTTCCTAGAAAATCGTATATACCCTTTAATTATTAATTATTAATTAAATTATAGTAATTAGGTCTAAATAGGAGAAATAAATTTTTAATAATTTTTATGTTAGGTGTCCGGGCACTTAGAGGACTTATGCGACCATCAGGAATTTTTCAAAATTTATTCCATGTAGGAGACCCCTTGAGCTGTTGCTAGCCTAACGGTGTGCATACCCTTCTATATAAATTTTCTTATGTGTGAATATATATATATATATATATATATATATATATATACAAATATATATATGTGTATATATATATTTAAAAAAGAAAGAAAGCAAAAGAAGAAGTATTAAATAAGTATTTAATAATAAGTATAGTAATAATAATAATATTAATAATAACAACCTAACACTTTCCTTTAGCATTTAGCTTTGATTTTCCTTTGTAGGAACTTTGCTACAGACCCTTCCGCCACTTCAGCTTATTCATTAAAGACCGCCCCTTAGCACCTCTTCAATTCAGCGTTAAACCCTTCTCGCGTCCAAACCCGCGGACCCATACGCAACCCTCTCTCTCTCTTAATATATAATATATATATATATATATATATATATATATATATATATTAGCTCTCCAAAACCCTAACCTAATAGTTCCAGACCTTCCTCTTCCCATCTATAGCCGTCACCGCAGCCAGAGAAGCCCCCAAGCCATCCAACCATCCCGTCGACGCCGACCTCGCATCCTGCAGTTTTCCACTCGAGGCACCTTCGCTCCGGAGCGATTTCCCGTCGACCCGCTCGACCAAACGCTATTCCGTTTTCATAGGTATGATCATCCCTTAACCCTCTCCAATATTCGTTTTATAGCCAATCTCGGAAAACGTGTGCCCCTAGCTGTAAAACAGCGTCCAAAGTGGACGGACAGACCCAATTCTGGAATCGCAGAATTCCAGAGTGACCACCCGTATTGTCGAGTTCGTATCTCCCATCACAGAGATCCGAATTCAATGATTCTTTTTGATACCTGTAGAATACTTAACCTAGTTTATTTTCTGTATAATAACCATGTGCTATTAGTCGCTGTGGACATAGTTATATTCGTCATAAAACTGCGCGCACCCACTTTTTCCGGTTTTCCAAAAGTTGGAAAACGGAGCACGCCCCGCCAAACGGGACCGCCCCGCCGTGTGCCAAGTGTACCGAATGGTGCACGCAGCATAAACGGACACGTGAAAATTTGTGGAGACTGATTCGGACGCGTGTACGCGCCGAAATCAGGCCGTATCCGTGGACACATTTCGTGTCGCCACTTTTGTGGAACTCGTACGTATTTTGTGCACGCTTGTCAGATTTCGACGAAACTTGCGCCACTGGACTCGTGGTAACGCGCTGGTCCTGTGACCCAAATTTTACGCGATTCTGAGACGGTTGACCAAATCGCCAATTGGCGGGTCCCACAGTTAACTTTTTGGACCAAATTTTGTTCGGCTCATCGGAATCCACATTTGGACATACCGTTGGGTTCGTATTGACATCTAGAGTTGTTTGGCCTATAGTTGTCCCATTTAGAGACTATTACCCTTGGCACGCTTTTCGGTACAAAGTGGGCCACACGTGGACCCCACTTTTACCCGAAATTACCATTTTGCCCCTGTGTCCAAATTGGACTAAAGGGATGTGCTTTTCAGCTATTTTGCTCATTCTGAAAACGTTGGTGGTGTTTATTTCAGCATCCGGAGACGTTTGTTCGGAGTCCTTAGTTCCAAGTTCAGTGTCCTTGATATTTGGGCGCGTACACTTTACAAATTTCTTGCCAGGCAAGTATACCTTGCCATTGTACTGTATTTACATTCCATATGAGGCATGCATGTTTATTTTCTGTTTATTTAGTTCATTTATTTTAACTGCTATATAAACTGTGCGTCCAAGGAAACTTGGGTGCAACGACGGTGTCGTCGTACTATGTTTTTATTTATGTATATGCATTGGACCTACTTTATGAGACTACCCCATTTTCATGAGGCATTTATGTTTCATTGGCCATGACACTATTCTTACACGAGTGTGAGTCACATGTAGGACACGGACTTGCGTACTCGGCTGGCCCCTGGTACGTATAGGTCGTGCGACGGATAGGGATAACTGCCAATAGAAACTTTGCATGCTAGTAGACCTGGCGGTTATTAGAGGTTTATCGTATCATGGACATGACATGCTTAGAGCATTGGGTGGGGAGAACAACAAGTACCGCATTTGAGCTCCTTTACACTTTTTCTCCTGTACGCCCGGATTCTTCGCTGGAGATACGGGTCATGATGACCACTATATATTATGTACTATCAGGCGGGCCACCGGCGTTCAAAAGACGACGTGCCTTTTAGGTCCCTGGATCTCCAAAAGAGAACCATGCCAAATCCCATTTTTCAGCCAGATAGCTCACTTGTGGGGAAAGGTGTTCTTAACTGCATTCACATAGATGGTTAGGCGACCCCAATGGATGTTTATTTTCAGTACTTTATTGGCATGTGCTTTTTGTATCTTGTTACGTCCCTCTGAGGACCTGGTCCCTTCCAGATATAGGTGAGCAGGAGTATCCACAGGAGTATCCGCAGGAGTATGGACCTGGACCTGATGCTACCTATCAGCCTGAGGAGATCTTACCTTCTGATTATATGTGATTCATTGCAGCCGTTTAGAGATTTTAGTTGCTATTCTTTTCTAGACATTTATTCTTATATTAGAGTTTATTCTCTTCTCTCTTTAGTAGTTTATTATAGTCGATTTGCAGTGGATTTGTCTCCACCCGACTATTGCACTTTGAGATTACTATTTGAGACTGCTTCTTGATATTCATTTATTGATTTCTATTATTCTATTATTTGTGCTGTGGATGAGATATAGAACTGCGTGTGACTTGTTGTGACATATATTTACCACTGTGGATTGGTTATTCATGTACAGCGTACGTGTGTATATGGTTTCCATATATTGGAGTTCGTATACATACGGCTGGCGTGTTACATATTCCTAGTCCTACGTATTTTGGGACTGGGGCGTGACATGTTTTTGTGGTGGCCCATGCAGGTCAAGAATATATTGTCTCGGTTACGTAACTGTATCGAACAAGCCCGCGTATAGGAATAGAGTATAAGGATCTCATCCACGCTTGATTGAAATTCATCCTTCCTATTTAATACTTGCATCCTGTTTGATTCCTGTACTTTTTCTAATCGTTTCGTACGTCAACTGCAGAGAGATGGATTTGCAGAATGGACGTACTGCCGCCGATGGCAACGCAACTTCTGGAGTCAATGGTCAGACTCAAGGAGGGAACCCAACAATTCCTAGGCTTCCGGGACCAGATGGACAGACTCACACCCCAGTTCCATCTGACCTTCCCGCTTCACCTATTGGGAACCTTCCACCTGCCTCAGTACCGCAAGATGGCCAAGCGCAGATGTTCCAATTCTTTCAGATGATAATACAGGAACAGAGGCAGCAGGCAGCCGAGCAGAGGCAGCAGGCAGTCGAGCAGAGGCAAGAATTTTTGGCAGCACTGGAGAGGATGGCTGCACATGCTACTGTACCAGCCCAAACACTAGCTCCAGTACCTCGAGCTAAGGTTGGGTCAGTAAAGGATTTTGTTCAGATGGGTGCAAGGCAGTACAAGGGCACTGAGAGCCCGGAGGAGACTACCAGCTGGATCACTCACACACAGAAGCTACTGGAGGCATCGCAGTTACCTACGGACCTATGGATGACGGGTGTACGGACGCTTCTGGATGGTAATGCTCATCACTGGTGGGAATCCATGGAGCGCCAGTTGGGTACTTACCAGACTTGGGAGCAGTTCTTGGAGTTCTTTGAGGGAAAGTACTTCCCGGACACTGTCAGGGACACCTTGTATGATCAGTTTCTTCACTTAGAGCAGGGGAACCGGACCATGGACGAGTATGATGCCGAGTTTAGTCGACTCAGCAAATATGGCGCTACTTTGATACCAGATGACTTGGCTAAGGCTAAAAGATTTCATCGAGGACTGACCCAGGAGCTTCAACATTATACAAGCTCGCAGTCCCGAGTCTCTTACGCTGAACTACTGACAGAGGCCAGATTTCAGGAAACCATTAGCAGAGGAAGAGGAGGTCAGCTGAGGACACAACAAGGAACAGCAAGGATACAGCAGGGACCAGCCAGGACACCACAGGGAGGACCTATCAGACGTCCTGTGGCACAACAGCATCAGCAACACCGAGCAGGACCGTACCGGATTCCGGAAAAACCCCAATATAATTATTGTGGGAAGATCGGACATATTTCGAGGGATTATCGGACTCGCTTGGGTCAGTGTATGAGATGTGGCTCCGGACAACACATGGCGAGAGACTGCCTAATGCAGACATCGACACTCCCACCACCAGTTCAGAGACTAGCGCTTCCAGCACCGAAGCCAGCCCAGCAGATGACCGGACCGGGAGCACCTCGACCCCCAGCAGCAGGAGGATTTCAGAGAGGACCACCGCTACCCACTCAGGAGGAGCAGTATATGAGGACCGGACATGGACAGCCGCAGAGGAACGGGCGAGCTTTTGCATTGGAGGTAGATGACATGGATCATGAGGTGGATGTCATAGCAGGTATTACCCTTGCTTTTACTTTTCCTGCTGTGATATTATTTGATACGGGAGCCACCCACTCATTCATATCATCTAGTTTTATTGCCAAACACAACATTGCTTCTACACCATTATCTAGTTGTGTTAGAATACTTACCGGAGGGGGAGTTGTACCAGTTAGTCGAGTTTGTAGAACGGGTCCTATAGTGATTCGTGGCAGGGAGATGAATGCCCAACTCTTAGTCCTTCCTATGCCGTCTTTTGATATTGTGCTTGGAATGGACTGGCTGAGCAAGAACCACGCTTTCTTCGATTGCTTTGGAGAAAGCATTCTTTTTAAGGTACCAGGCCAGCCTGAACTTGAGTTTACCCGAGGATCCACAGAAATCCTTGATGGTATGCAGCTTGCAATGGACGATGTTGTCTATCACCCTATTATTTCAGAATTTCTAGACGTCTTTCCAGAGGATTTGCCAGGACTACCCCCAGACCGAGACGTAGAGTTTTCAATTGAACTAGCACCCGGATCAGCACCTATAGCATCGCATGTTTACAGACTGGCGAAGAAGGAGATGGACGAGCTGAAGGCACAGTTAAAAGATCTAGAGGAGAAAGGTTTCATCCGACCGAGTGCATCACCCTGGGGAGCACCAGTGTTGTTTGTACCCAAGAAGGATGGGTCAGTGCGTATGTGCATTGACTACAGAGCCTTGAATGCAGTGACAGTAAAGAACAAATATCCATTGCCACGCATTGATGACCTGTTTGATCAACTCAGTGGAGCTAAGGTATTCTCGAAGATAGACCTGAGATCGGGTTATCACCAAGTGAAGGTACGGAAGCAGGACATTCCGAAGACCGCATTCAGAACAAGATATGGACACTACGAGTTTTTGGTCATGCCATTTGGATTGACCAATGCTCCAGCGATCTTCATGGACTTGATGAATCGAGTCTTCCACCAGTACTTGGACCAGTTCGTGGTCGTCTGCATAGATGATATACTTGTCTATTCGAAGAGCCACGAGGAGCACCTGCGGATTGTTCTAGAGACTTTGAGGAGAGAGCAGTTATATGCTAAACTCAGTAAATGTGAGTTCTTCTTGGACAGAGTTTCATTTCTTGGACATGTTATTACAGGAGATGGTATTTCTGTTGATCCAGAGAAGATCTCCGCAGTTGAGACATGGCCTTTTCCTAAATCAGCAGCAGAGGTGAGGAGTTTCCTTGGACTTGCGGGATATTACCGACGGTTCATGGAAAACTTCTCAAGGATAGCGGCACCTATGACTCGTCTGACTTGTAAGGATCAAAAATTTATATGGACTAACGAGTGTCAAGCAGCCTTTGAAGAGTTGAAGAAGCGACTGACTACAGCACCAGTATTGGCGATTTCGTCAGGATCAGGAGGATACGTGATCTACAGTGACGCATCAGGAAAAGGCTTAGGATGCGTATTGATGCAGCATGGCAAGGTGATTGCATATGCATCTAGGCAGTTACGAGTGCATGAGAAGAATTATCTAACTCATGACTTGAAACTTGCAGCCGTTGTATTTGCTCTGAAGCTATGGAGACATTACTTATATGGGGAACGAGTGGAAATCTATACAGACCACAAAAGCCTCAAGTACGTCTTCACGCAGAAGGAGTTAAATATGAGGCAACATCGATGGCTCGAGTTGTTGAAAGATTTTGAAATAGAGCTACATTATCATCCAGGCAAGGCTAACGTGGTAGCAGACGCGTTAAGCCGGAAGACAGCAGTTTACTTCTTGACCGCACAGAGGGAACTATTAGAGGACTTGCAAGAGCTTGGTATTGAAGTGATATTACCCGGAGCAGATAGGACACTAGCCAACTTGCAAGTACAATCATCATTGTTAGAGAGGATTAAGGTAGCTTTGCCCACAGATGCCAGATTCAAGAGACTGAAGGAAAGGACAGAGGCCGGAGAGCAGACAGGATTGCGCATTCATGAGGATGGGACATTACGATGTGGTGATCGTCTTTATGTTCCAAATAGAGAGATTCGAGAGGAGCTGATGACAGAGGCTCATAGTTCGATCTATTCTATTCATCCTGGAGGCACCAAGATGTATCGTGACTTACGACAGCATTTTTGGTGGCATGGGATGAAGAGAGAGATAGCTCGCTTTGTAGCTAAATGTCTGGTATGTCAACAAGTGAAGGCGGAGCACCAGAGGATAGCAGGATTATTGTAACCACTTCCGATTCCAGAGTGGAAGCGGGAGCACATCACTATGGACTTCGTCACGGGTTTTCCCAAGAGTCCAAGTGGGAGAGATGCAGTGTGGGTAATAGTGGACCGACTTACCAAGTCCGCCCATTTTATACCTTTTAGAGTGGGTCAGTCTACAGAAGCTTTAGCTGACTTATATATGAGGCAGATCGTGAGATTACACGGCATACCAGTCAGCATTGTATCGGACAGAGATTCGCGCTTCACATCGCACTTTTGGAGGAGCATGCAAGAGAGTCTTGGTACTCGTCTGAAGTTCAGTACATCTTACCACCCACAGACAGATGGGCAGTCGGAGCGCACTATTCAGACCTTGGAAGATATGTTGAGGGCTTGCATGTTAGACTTCGGAGGATCATGGGAGGACCACCTACATATTGTAGAGTTTTCTTACAACAACAGCTATCAAGCGAGTATTCAGATGGCTCCATTTGAAGCATGTATGGAAGAAAATGTAGGTCTCCTGTGTGTTGGAGTGACATGGGAGAACGTCAGATTTTGGGACCCGAGTTGGTGGTCAACACTGTAGAGACAGTCAAGAAGATTCAGGGAAACTTGCGAGCAGTGCAAGACAGGCAGAAGCAGTGGACAGACCTTCATCGTCGTCCCTTGGAGTTCAAAGAGGGCGATCACGTCTTCTTGAGCATATCACCGACCAGAGGCACCATCCGATTCGGAGGGCGCAGCAAATTGAGTCCTAGGTATATTGGACCATTTGACGTGCTCGAGAGAGTTGGAGAGGTGGCATATCGACTTGCACTACCACCTTCACTGGAGGGAGTACATGACGTATTCCACGTGTCGCAGCTCAGGCGATATGTGGCAGACAGCAGTCATGTTCTCGACCATTCAGAGATCACCATTGGGCCGAGCTTGTCGTACCAAGAGCAACCCGTGGGAATCCTTGATCGTCGAGAGAAGGTATTGAGGAACCAGTCTATTCCCTTGGTTCGCGTAGCATTGAGGCATGGCGCGCCAGGAGAATCAACTTGGGAGCGCGAGGACGACATGCGCAAGCGTTTTCTGAACCTATTCGCAGACCAAGGTATGAATTTACATTGTTAAATTATATCTTATACCATCCTTGCATTCGATCGTGGCTTAATTTTAATTTCGAGGACAAAATTTTTACAAGTTTGGTAGAATGTAAAACCCCCTTCCTAAAAAATCGTATATACCCTTTAATTATTAATTATTAATTAAATTGTAGTAATTAGGTCTAAATAGGAGAAATAGATTTTTTATAATTTTTATGTTAGGTGTCCGGGCACTTAGAGGACTTATGCGACCATCAGGAATTTTTCAGAATTTATTCCATGTAGGAGACCCCGTGAGCTGTTGCTAGCCTAACGGTGTGCATACCCTACTATATAAATTTTCTTATGTGTGAATATATATATATATATATATATATATATATATATATATATATATATATATATATATATATATATATATACAAATATATATATGTGTATATATATATTTAAAAAAGAAAGAAAGCAAAAGAAGAAGTATTAAATAAGTATTTAATAATAAGTATAGTAATAATAATAATATTAATAATAACAACCTAACACTTTCCTTTAGCATTTAGCTTTGATTTTCCTTTGCAGGAACTTTGCTATAGACCCTTCCGCCACTTCAGCTTATTCATTAAAGACCGCCCCTTAGCACCCCTTCAATTCAGCGTTAAACCCTTCTCGCGTCCAAACCCGCGGACCCATACGCAACCCTCTCTCTCTCTTAATATATATATATATATATATATATATATATATATATATATATATATATATATATATATATATATATATATATATATTAGCTCTCCAAAACCCTAACCTAATAGTTCCAGACCTTCCTCTTCCCATCTATAGCCGTCACCGCAGCCAGAGAAGCCCCCAAGCCATCCAACCATCCCGTCGACGCCGACCTCGCATCCTGCAGTTTCCCACTCGAGGCACCTTCGCTCCGGCGTAATTTTTCGTCGACCGGCTCGACCAAACGCTGTTCCGTTTTCATAGGTATGATCATCCCTTAACCCTCTCCAATATTCGTTTTATAGCCAACCTCGGAATACGTGTGCCCCTAGGTGTAAAACAGCGTCCAAAGTGGACGGACAGACCTAATTCTGGAATCGCAGAATTACAGAATGACCACCCGTTTTGTCGAGTTCGTATCTCCCATCACAGAGATCCGAATTCGATGGTTCTTTTTGATACCTGTAGATTACTTAACCTAGTTTATTTTCTGTATAATAACCCTGTACTATTAGTCGCTGTGGACATAGTTATATTCGTCACAAAACTGCGCGCACCCACTTTTTCCAGTTTTCCAAAAGTTGGAAAACGGAGCGCGCCCCGCCAAACGGGACCGCCCCGCCGTGTGCCAAGTGTACCGAATGGTGCACGCAGCATAAACGGACACGTGAAAATTTGTGGGGACTGATTCGGACGCGTGTACGCGCCGGAATCAGGCCGTATCCGTGGACACATTTCGTGTCGCCACTTTTGTGGAACTCGCACGTATTTTGTGCACACTTGTCAGATTTCGACGAAACTTGTGCCACTGGACTCGTGGTAACGTGCTGGTCCTGTGACCCAAATTTTACGCGATTCTGAGACGGTTGACCAAATCGCCAATTGGCGGGTCCCACAGTTGACTTTTTGGACCAAATTTTGTTCGGCTCATCGGAATCCACATTTGGACATATCGTTGGGTTCGTATTGACATCTAGAGTTGTTTGACCTATAGTTGTCCCATTTAGAGACTGTTACCCTTGGCACGCTTTTCGATGCAAAGTGGGTCACACGTAGACCCCACTTTTATCCAAAATTACCGTTTTGCCCCTGTGTCTAAATTGGACGAAAGGGATGTGCTTTTTAGCTATTTTGCTTATTCTGGAAACGTTGGTGGTGTTTATTTCAGCATCCGGAGATGTTTGTTCGGAGTTCTTAGTTCCAAGTTCAGTGTCCTTGACATTTGGGCGCGTACACTTTACAGATTTCTTGCCAGGCAAGTATACCTTGCCATTGTACTGTATTTACATTCCATATGAGGCATGCATGTTTATTTTCTGTTTATTTAGTTTATTTATTTTAACTGCTATATAAACTGTGCGTCCAAGGAAACTTGGGTGCAACGACGGTGTCATCGTACTATATTTTTATTTATGTATATGCATTGGACCTACTTTATGAGACTACCCCATTTTCATGAGGCATTTATGTTTCATTGGCCATGACACTATTCTTACACGAGTGTGAGTCACATGTAGGACACGGACTTGCGTACTCGGCTGGCCCCCGGTACGTATAGGTCGTGCGACGGATAGGGATAACTGCCAATAGAAACTTTGCATGCTAGTAGACCTGGCGGTTATTAGAGGTTTATCGTGTCATGGACATGACATGCTTAGAGCATTAGGTGGGAAGAACAACAAGTACCGCATTTGAGCTCCTTTACACTTTTTTTCCTGTACGCCCGGATTCTCCGCTGGAGATACGGGTCATGATGACCACTATATATTATGTACTATCAGGCGGGCCACCGGCGTTCAAAAGACGACGTGCCTTTTAGGCCCCTAGATCTCCAAAAGAGAACCATGCCAAATCCCAGTTTTCAGCCAGATAGCTCACTTGTGGGGAAAGGTGTTCTTAACTGCATTCACATAGATGGTTAGGCGACCCCAATGGATGTTTATTTTCAGTACTTTATTGGCATGTGCTTTTTGTATCTTATTACGTCCCTCTGAGGACCTGGTCCCTTCCAGATATAGGTGAGCAGGAGTATCCGCAGGAGTATGGACCTGGACCTGATGCTACCTATCAGCCTGAGGAGATCTTACCTTCTGATTATATGTGATTCATTGCAGCTGTTTAGAGATTTTAGTTGCTATTCTTTTCTAGACATTTATTCTTATATTAGAGTTTATTCTCTTCTCTCTTTAGTAGTTTATTATAGTCGATTTGCAGTGGATTTGTCTCCACCCGACTATTGCACTTTGAGATTACTATTTGAGACTGCTTCTTGATATTCATTTATTGATTTCCATTATTCTATTATTTGTGCTGTGGATGAGATATAGAACTGCGTGTGACTTGTTGTGACATATATTTACCACTGTGGATTGGATATTCATGTACAGCGTACGTGTGTATATGGTTTCCATATATTGGAGTTCGTATACATACGGCTGGCGTGTTACGTATTCCTAGTCCTACGTATTTTGGGACTGGGGCGTGATAATATATATATATATATATATATATATATATGTATATGTATATGTATATGTATATGTATATGTATATGTTAGAGTATATATATTCTTTAGCTATGTTTTATACTAGGTGTATCTTGTTGTATACTATGTATATAAGAGATAAGGAAGGAGTATCCTGTGAAGTCCTAATCATTTAGTGACTATGTTAAGGTTGTTGGAGTGTGTGTAAGGGAGCAATGTACTGTGTGTATGATGGAGCTTAGAGGGAGGGAATATTAACTAAGATTGAGGGGAGCTACAACAGTAGTGCCAACTGATGTAGGGGTGGACAGGAGATGAGAGCAGTCATGATGAGCATATAACAGTGGATGTTGCAATAACCGCATACTTACTGCTATTGGGGGTATTGTTGATCAGTAGGTGATGTGCCTGGTGTGCACATCTGCTCTTGGCAGACTTCGGGCCTGCACAGTTGTAGGCAAGTGCAATTAAGTAATATTGGGGGATCCGGTTTGCCATAAATTTGGGTTAAGGTAAGAAATTGATTAGGTTGAAAAGTTCGGTTCACTGGACGGTGTGGACTGAACTCAGTGAGGATTGTGCACTGATGTTCAATCAGGTTAGTTAGTTAGATGATTGATGATGGTTAGTATATGGTGAAGGTTAGTGTCAGTTAGTTGTAGGAGTATGATAATTAGATATGACTTTTAGTTTGGTATTCGAATTAGAGGCCATGATGTAGTGTCAATTGTTAGTAAATGTTAATTTATATGTTAAAGGGTGGTAGTATTACATGTTAGTTGGGTATTGTTCTCAGTTTATAGGTGAGTTAATACTTGATGACTGTTAGTTGATAGGTGTATGTGTTAGTTTAAATGGTTAGTTGTTTTGAATATTGCTTATTTTAGACTTTGATAAATGAAAGTATGTATTATATCAGTTATGATTTTGATAGTACGGTTAAGTTATGAAGTTAGATGATAAACCACTGTATGTAATGATTTATATAATATATATTGTCATTTTTGCAGAAGTATCTAGAAATGGATATGAATTACTATCTGCGTCATCGTTCGTGGATGTACAACCGTCATCCTGATGACATGTGTAGTATACGGGATGAATTCATTGAGGGTGTATAGCAGTTCCTGCAGTTCGCCAAGGAGTTCCCTCAGTACATGGACGGTACCAAAATTAAGTGTCCGTGTGTGAGATGTCGCAACAGAAAATATCATCCAGAAGTGGAAGTTACATATCATTTGTACTCGAAGGGCTTCACGCTGAATTACTATCAGTGGACCGTGCACGAAGAACTTGTATCTCTAGCATCGGAGTCGGAGCCCTATGTGGAGCCGTATATGGATGTCCACGACCGCGATGCTTTCGACGATAGGTTGGTGAACATGGTTTATGATGCGGCGGGGCCTAGTTTCAATTCAGACAATTATGATGCAGCGGGACCTAGTTTTAATCCGAACAATTATGATGCTACTGAGGAGGCACCGAATGCCGATGCTGCAAAGTTTATGGAGTTGCTGGAGAATGCAAGGACTCCACTATATCCTGGTTGTGAGGATCATTCACCGTTGGAGGTGGTTACAAGATTATTGAGCATCAAGTCTGATTTTAACATGTCGTAAGAATGCTATAATCGATTGATCGATTTGATTATAGAGATCTTGTCCTAGGGTGCAAAGTTGCCTAAAGACTTCTATTGATCTAAGAGAATGGTGAGATCGCTTTGGATGGGTACGAGAAAATTGATGCATGTCACAACGGGTGCATATTGTACTACAAATATGACAAGGATGAAGATGCATACAGATTCTGTAGTGCTGATCGCTACAAGGCCACTGTTAGAGGAAAGTCTACCGGTGCAAGGAAGCCTACCGATTCGATGCACTACTTGCCTTTGACGCCGCAGTTGCAGCGGTTGTTTATGGTTAAGGAGACTGTAGAAAATATGAGTTGGCACAGGCAAAAACAGATCGAAGGAGTATTGGATCATCCATCCGATGGAGAAGCATGGAAGCACTTCGATCGAGACTATTCAGATTTTACCGAAGATTCGCGTAATGTCAGATTGGGGCTCTCTTCTGATGGTTTTACCCCATTCGGACTTTCAGGCTCCCAGTATTTGTATTGGCCTGTGATCGTCACTTCGTATAATCTACCGCCTTGGATGTGCATGAAGACTCCGTATATGTTCATAACCGTTATTATCCCGGGTCCGAACAATCCGAAGAGAAACATCGATGTGTATTTATAGCCTTTGATAGATGAGTTGAATCAGCTGTGGAAAGTAGGTGCCAACACGTACGATGTTTCTAGAAAGTAAAATTTTCAGATGAGGGCAGCACATGTGGACCATCAACGACTTTTTAGCCTATGGAATGTTATCGGGATAGAGTACCCATGGTCGTCTCTCATGTCCGTATTGCATGGACTGTACTAAGGCTTTCTATTTGAAACACGGAGGCAAACCGTGCTTCTTCGATTGTCATCGACAATTTTTGCCGAAAGATCATCCGTACCGAAATCGGAATGCTTTTCGTACGGGAGTTGTAGAGAAGGTCAATCCACCGCCAAGGTGGTCCGGATACACGATATGGAAAGAGGTAAAAGATTTTCTAAGTGCTATCGAAGAGCCTGCTAAGGGGTACAAGTATGACGGATTTGGTCGCACCCATAACTGGACGAAGAGGAATATATTCTGGGATCTGCCATATTGGAGCACCAATCTGATCAGACATAACCTTGATGTCATGCATATCGAGAAGAATGTGTTTGATAACATAATTAATACTGTAATGGAGGTAAAGGGAAAGACGAAAGATAATCTGAATGCCAGGTTGGACTTAGAAGAAATATGTATATGTCCTGCATTGCATTTGATAGTGGAGGGAAATGGAAAGTTAAAGCAACCTAAATCAGTTTTCTCACTGGAGAAAGAGGATAAAGGGAGACTTTGTAGGTGGATTCAGGGTCTAAAGTTTCCAGACGGGTACGTATCGAACTTGAGAAGATGCGTCGACCTCAAGGAGAATAAACTGGCGGGTATTAAGAGCCACGATTGTCACGTATTCATGGAGAGTTTAATTCCGATTGTATTTCGAGAATTCTTACCGCAAGTCATTTGGGATCCATTGACAGAGCTGAGCATATTTTTCAGAGATCTTTGTTGAACAAAGTTGCTCGTCGATCGTCTAGAAAAGCAAGAGAAGGACATTGCGGTAACACTATGTAAGCTCGAGAAGGTATTTCCTCCTGGATTCTTCAACTCTATGGAGCATTTGCCAATTCATATCTTCTATGAGGCACGTGTTGGTGGTCCTGTCGGTTATCAGTGGATGTACCCCTTCGAGCGGCATCTGAATCACCCAAAGAGAAAGGTAAAAAATAAGGCACGGGTTGAGGGCTCTATTTATGAAGCTTATGTTCTCGAGGAGATTATAAACTTTTGCTCAACGTATTTCAAACCGTATGTTGCTACTAATTGTAAAACTCCCTTCCTAGAAAATCGTATATATACCTTTTATTTATTATTTATTAATTAAATTGTAGTAATTAGGTCTAAATAGGAGAAATAGATTTTTAATAATTTTTATGTTAGGTGTTCGGGCACTTAGATGACTTATGGGACCTTCAGAAATTTTTCGAAATTTATTCCATGTAGGAGACCCCTTGAACAGTTGCTAGCCTAACGATGTGCAATACCCTAATCTATAAATCTTCTTATGAGTATATATATATATATATATATATATGTATATACAAATATATATATATATGTATATATATTTTTATAAAGAAAGAAAAGAAAAGAATTAAATAAGTATAATAATATAATAATAATAATAATAATAATAATATTAATACTACTACTTAGTGCTTATTTTCCCTTAAGCATTTGTTAGCAAGCATCCAGCAACATTAGCTTTGTTTTTTTCCTCTTCAGCACTTGCTGAATGACACGCAGCCTTATTCCACTTTCCTTTTGCACGCGGACTCCAACCCGCTCCTATACCCCCTCTCTCTCCTAATATGTATTACATATATATATAATAAACTCTCTAAAACAATAACCTAAATTCCCAGACTTCCTCTTCCTATCTAGAGCTGTCACCGCAGCCAGAGAAGCCCCGCCAAGCCATCCAACCATTCCGTCGACGCCGACCTCGCGAACTGCAGTTTCCCACTCGAGGCACCTTCGCTCCGGCGCGATTTTCCGTCGACTCGCTCGACCAAACGCTGTTCCGTTTTCATAGGTATGATCTCCCCTCAACCCTCTCCAATATTTGTTTTATAGCAAATCTCGGAAAATGTGTGCCCCTAGGTGTAAATCAGCGTCCAAAATGGACGGACAGACAGAATTCTGGAATCGCAGAATTCCAGAATGACCACCCATATTGTCGAGTTCGTATCTCCCACCACAGAGATCCGAATTCGGTGATTCTTTTTTATACCTGTAGAATACCTGACCTAGTTTAATTTCTGTTAAATAATCCTGTACTATTAGTCGCTGTGGACATAGTTATATTCGTCACAAAACTGTGCGCACCCACTTTTTCCGATTTTCCAAAAGTTGGAAAACGGAGCGCGCCCCGCCAAACGGGACCGTCCCGTCGTGTGCCAAGTGTACCCAATGGTGCACACAGCATAACCGGACACGTAAAAATTCGTGGGGAATGATTCGGACGCGTGTACGCGCCGGAATCAGGCCGTATCCGTGGACACATTTCGTGTCGCCACTTTTGTGGAACTCTCACGTATTTTGTGCACGCTTGTCAGATTGCGACGAAACTTATGCCACTGGACTCGTTGTAACGTGCTGGTCCTGTGACCCAAATTTCACGCGATTCTGAGACGGTTGACCAAATCGCCAATTGGCGGGCCCCACAGTTGACTTTTTGGACAAATTTGTGTTCGGCTCATCGGAATCCACATTTGGACATACCGTTGGGTTCGTATTGACATCTAGAGTTGTTTGACCTATAGTTTGTTCCATTTAGAGACTGGTACCCTTGGCACGCTTTTCGGTGCAAAGTGGGCCACACGTGGACTCCACTTTTACCCGAAATTACCGTTTTGTCCCTGTGTCCAAATTGGACGAAAGGGATGTTTTTTTAGCTATTTTGCTCATTCCGGAAATGTTGGTGATGTTTATTTCAGCATCCGGAGACGTTTGTTCGGAGTCCTTAGTTCCAGGTTCAGTGTCCTTGACATTTGGGCGCGTACACTTTACAGATTTCGTGCCAGGCAAGTATACCTTGCCATTGTACTGTATTTACATTCCATATGAGGCATGCATGTTTATTTCTGTTTATTTAGTTCATTTATTTTAACTGCTATATAAACTGCGCGTCCAAGGAAACTTGGGTGCAACGACGGTGTCGTCGTACTATATTTTTATTTATGTATATGCATTGGACCTACTTTATGAGACTACCCCATTTTCATAAGGCATTTATGTTTCATTGGCCATGACACTATTCTTACACGAGTGTGAGTCACATGTAGGACACGGACTTGCGTACTCGGCTGGCCCCCGGTACGTATAGGTCGTGCGACGGATAGGGATAACTGCCAATAGAAACTTTGCATGCTAGTAGACCTGGCGGTTATTAGAGGTTTATCGTGTCATGGACATGACATGCTTAGAGCATTGGGTGGGGAGAACAACAAGTACCGTATTTGAGCTCCTTTACACTTTTTCTCCTGTACGCTCGGATTCTCCGCTGGATATACGGGTCATGATGACCACTATGTATTATGTACTATCAGGCGGGCCACCGGCATTCAAAAGACGACGTGCCTTTTAGGCCCCTAGATCTCCAAAAGAGAACCATGCCAAATCCCAGTTTTCAGCCAGATAGCTCACTTGTGGGGAAAGGTGTTCTTAACTGCATTCACATAGATGGTTAGGCGACCCCAATGGATGTTTATTTTCAGTACTTTATTGGCATGTACTTTTTGTATCTTATTACGTCCCTCTGAGGACCTGGTCCCTTCCAGATATAGGTGAGCAGGAGTATCCGCAGGAGTATGGACCTGGACCTGATGCTACCTATCAGCCTGAGGAGATCTTACCTTCTGATTATATGTGATTCATTGTAGCTGTTTAGAGATTTTAGTTGCTATTCTTTTCTAGACATTTATTCTTATATTAGAGTTTATTCTCTTCTCTCTTTAGTAGTTTATTATAGTCGATTTGCAGTGGATTTGTCTCCACCCGACTATTGCACTTTGAGATTACTATTTAAGACTGCTTCTTTGATATTCATTTTTTGATTTCCATTCTTCTATTATTTGTGCTGTGGATGAGATATAGAACTGCGTGTGACTTGTTGTGATATATATTTACCACTGTGGATTGGATATTCATGTACAGCGTACGTGTGTATATGGTTTCCATATATTGGAGTTCGTATACATACGGCTGGCGTGTTACGTATTCCTAGTCCTACGTATTTTAGGACTGGGGCGTGACATATTTTTGTGGTGGCCCATGCAGGTCCAGAATATATTGCCTGCGTATAGGAATAGAGTATAAGGATCTCATCCACGCTTGATTGAAATTCATCCTTCCTATTTAATACTTGCATCCTGTTTGATTCCTGTACTTTTTCTAATCGTTTCGTACGTCAACTGCAGAGAGATGGATTTGTGGCATGGATGTACTGCCGCCGATGGCGACGCAACTTCTGGAGTCAATGGTCAGACTCAAGGAGGGACCCCAACGATTCCTAGGCTTCCGGGGCCAGATGGACAGACTCACACCCCAGTTCCATCTGACCTTCCCGCTTCACTTATTGGGAACCTTCCACCTGCCTCAGTACCGCAAGATGGCCAAGCGCAGATGTTCCAATTCTTTCAGATGATGATACAGGAACAGAGGCAGCAGGCAGCCGAGCAGAGGCAGCAGGCAGTCGAGCAGAGGCAAGAATTTTTGGCAGCACTGGAGAGGATGGCTGCACATGCTACTGTACCAGCACAAACACTAGCTCCAGCACCTCGAGCTAAGGTTGGATCAGTAAAGGATTTTATTCAGATGGATGCAAGGCAGTACAAGGGCACTGAGAACCCGGAGGAGACCACCAACTGGATCACTCACACACAGAAGCTACTGGAGGCATCGCAGTTACCTACGGACCTATGGATGACGGGTGTACGGACGCTTCTGGATGGTAATGCTCATCACTGGTGGGAATCCATGGAGCGCTAGTTGGGTACTTACCAGACTTGGGAGCAGTTCTTGGAGTACTTTGAGGGAAAGTACTTCCCGGACACTGTCAGGGACACCTTGTATGATCAGTTTCTTCACTTAGAGCAGGAGAACCGGACCGTGGACGAGTATGATGCCGAGTTTAGTCGACTCAGCAAATATGGCGCTGCTTTGATACCAGATGACTTGGCTAAGGCTAAGATATTTCATCGAGGACTGACCCAGGAGCTTCAACATTATAAAAGCTCGCAGTCCCGAGTCTCTTATGCTGAACTACTGACAGAGGCCAGATTTCAGGAAACCATTAGCAGAGGAAGAGGAGGTCAGCTGAGGACACAACAAGGAACAGCAAGGACACAACAGGGACCAGCCAGGACACCACAGGGAGGACCTATCAGACGTCCTTTGGCACAACAGCATCAACAACACCGAGCAGGACCGTACCGGATTCCGGAAAAACCCCAATGTAATTATTGTGGGAAGATCGGACATATTTCAAGGGATTATCGGACTCGCTTGGGTCAGTGTATGAGATGTGGCTCCGGACAACACATGGCGAGAGACTGCCCAATGCAGACATCGACACTCCCACCACCAGTTCAGAGACTAGCGCTTCCAGCACCGAAGCCAGCCCAGCAGATGACCGGACCGGGAGCACCTCGACCCCCAGCAGCAGGAGGATTTCAGAGAGGACCACCGCTACCCACTCAGGAGGAGCAGTATATGAGGACCGGACATGGACAGCCGCAGAGGAACGGGCGAGCTTTTGCATTGGAGGTAGATGACATGGATCATGAGGTGGATGTCATAGCAGGTATTACCCTTGCTTTTACTTTTCCTGCTGTGATATTATTTGATACGGGAGCCACCCACTCATTCATATCATCTAGTTTTATTGCCAAACACAATATTGCTTCTACACCATTATCTAGTTGTGTTAGAATACTTACCGGAGGAGGAGTTGTACCAGTTAGTCGAGTTTGTAGATCGGGCCCTATAGTGATTCGTGGCAGAGAGATGAATGTCCAACTCTTAGTCCTTCCTATGCCGTCTTTTGATATTGTGCTTGGAATGGACTGGTTGAGCAAGAACCACGCTTTCTTCGATTGCTTTGGAGAAAGCATTCTTTTTAAGGTACCAGGCCAGCCTGAACTTGAGTTTGCCCGAGGATCCACAGAAATCCTTGATGGTATGCAGCTCGCAATGGACGATGTTGTCTATCACCCTATTATTTCAGAATTTCTAGACGTCTTTCTAGAGGATTTGCCAGGACTACCCCCAGACCGAGACGTAGAGTTTTCAATTGAACTAGCACCCGGATCAGCACCTATAGCATCGCATGTTTACAGACTGGCGAAAAAGGAGATGGACGAGCTGAAGGCACAGTTAAAAGAGCTAGAGGAGAAATGTTTCATCCGACCGAATGCATCACCCTGGAGAGCACCAGTGTTGTTTGTACCCAAGAAGGATGGGTCAGTGCGTATGTGCATTGACTACAGGGCCTTGAATGTAGTGACAGTAAAGAACAAATATCTACTGCCACGCATTGAGGACCTGTTTGATCAACTCAGTGGAGCTAAGGTATTCTCGAAGATAGATCTGAGATCGGGATATCACCAAGTGAAGGTACGAAAGCAGGACATTCCGAAGACCACATTCAGAACAAGATATGGGCACTACGAGTTTTGGTCATGCCATTTGGATTGACCAATGCTCCAGCGATCTTCATGGACTTGATGAATCGAGCCTTCCACCAGTACTTGGACCAGTTCGTGGTCGTCTTCATAGATGATATACTTGTCTATTCGAAGAGCCACGAGGAGCACGAGGAGCACCTGCGGATTATTCTAGAGACTTTGAGGAGAGAGCAGTTATATGCTAAACTCAGCAAATGTGAGTTCTTCTTGGACAGAGTTTCATTTCTTGGACATGTTGTTACAGGATATGGTATTTCTGTTGATCCAGAGAAGATCTCAGCGGTTGAGACATGGCATGTTCCTAAATCAGCAGCAGAGGTGAGGAGTTTCCTTGGACTTGCGGGATATTACCGACGGTTCGTGGAAAACTTCTCAAGGATAGCGGCACCTATGACTCGTCTGACTTGTAAGGATCAAGAATTTATATGGACTGACGAGTGTCAAGCAGCTTTTGAAGAGTTGAAGAAGCGACTGACTACAGCACCCGTATTGACAATTCCGTCGGGATCAGAAGGTTATGTGATCTACAGTGACGCATCAGGAAAAGGCTTAGGATGCGTATTGATGCAGTATGGCAAGGTGATTGCATATGCATCTAGGCAGTTACGAGTGCATGAGAAGAATTATCCAACTCATGACTTGGAACTTGCAGCCATTGTATTTGCTCTAAAGCTATGGAGACATTACTTATATGGGGAACGAGTGGAAATCTATACAGACCACAAAAGCCTCAAGTACGTCTTCACACAGAAGGAGTTAAATATGAGGCAACGTCGATGGCTCGAGTTGATGAAAGATTTCGAGATAGAGCTACATTATCATCCAGGCAAGGCTAACGTGGTAGCAGACGCGTTAAGCCGGAAGCCAGCAGCTTACTTCTTGACAGCACAGAGAAAACTTTTGGAGGACTTGCAAGAGCTTGGCATTGAAGTGATAGTACCTGGAGCAGATGGGACACTAGCCAACTTGCAAGTACAATCATCATTGGTAGAGAGGATTAAGGCAGCTTTGCCCACAGATGCCAGATTCAGGAGACTGAAGGAAAGGACAGAGGCCGGAGAGCAGACAGGATTGCGCATTCATGAGGATGGGACATTACGATGTGGTGATCGTCTTTATGTTCTAAATAGAGAGATTCGACAGGAGCTGATGACAGAGGCTCATAGTTCGATCTATTCTATTCATCCTGGAGGCACCAAGATGTATCGTGACTTACGACAGCACTTTTGGTGGCATAGGATGAAGAGAGAGATAGCTCGCTTTGTAGCTAAATGTCTAGTATGTTAACAAGTGAAGGCGGAGCACCAGAGGACAGCAGGATTATTGCAACCACTTTCGATTCCAGAGTGGAAGTGGGAGCACATCACTATGGACTTCGTCACGGGTTTTCCCAAGAGTCCAAGTGGGAGAGATGCAGTGTGGGTAATAGTGGACCGACTCACCAAGTCAGCCCATTTTATACCTTTTAGAGTGGGTCAGTCTACAGAAGCTTTAGCTGACTTATATATGAGGCAGATCGTGAGAGTGCACGGCATACCAGTCAGCATTGTATCGGACCGAGATTTGCGCTTCACATCGCACTTTTGGAGGAGCATGCAAGAGAGTCTTGGTACTCGTCTGAAGTTCAGTACATCTTACCACCCGCAGACAGATGGGCAGTCGGATCGTACTATTCAGACCTTGGAAGACATGTTGAGGGCTTGTATGTTAGACTTCGGAGGATCATGGGAGGACCACCTACATCTTGTAGAGTTTTCTTACAACAATAGCTATCAAGCGAGTATTCAGATGGCTCCGTTTGAAGTATTGTATGGAAGAAAATGTAGGTCTCCTGTGTGTTGGAGTGACGTGGGAGAACGTCAGATTTTAGGACCCGAGTTGGTGGTCAACACTGTAGAGACAGTCAAGAAGATTCAGGGACACTTGCGAGCAGCGCAAGACAGGCAGAAGCAGTGGGCAGACCTTCATCGTCGTCCCTTGGAGTTCAAAGAGGGCGATCACGTCTTCTTGAGGATATCACCGACCAGAGGCACCATCCGATTCGGAGGGCGCGGCAAGTTGAGTCCAAGGTATATTGGACCATTTGACGTGCTCGAGAGGGTTGGAGAGGTGGCATATCGACTTGCGCTACCACCATCACTGGAGGGAGTACATGACGTATTCCATGTGTCGCAGCTCAGGCGATATGTGGCAGACAGCAGTCATGTTCTCGACCATTCAGAGATCACCATTGGGCCGAGCTTGTCGTACCAAGAGCAACCCGTGGGAATCCTTGATCTTCGAGAGAAGGTATTGAGGAACCAGTCTATTCCCTTGGTTCGCGTAGCATGGAGGCATGGCGCGCCAGGAGAATCAACTTGGGAGCGCAAGGACGACATGCGCAAGCATTTTCCGAACCTATTCGCAGACCAAGGTATGAATTTATATTGTTAATTTATATCTTATACCATCCTTGCATTCTATCGTGGCTTAATTTTAATTTTAATTTCGAGTACGAAATTTTTACAAGTTGGGTAGAATGTAAAACCTCCTTCCTAGAAAATCGTATATATACCTTTTATTTATTATTTATTAATTAAATTGTAGTAATTAGGTCTAAATAGAAAAAATAGATTTTTAATAATTTTTATGTTAGGTGTTCGGGCACTTAGATGACTTATGGGACCTTCAGGAATTTTTCAGAATTTATTCCATGTAGGAGACCCCTTGAACAGTTGCTAGCCTAACGATGTGCAATATCCTAATCTATAAATCTTCTTATGAGTATATATATATATATATATATGTATATACAAATATATATATATATGTATATATATTTTTATAAAGAAAGAAAAGAAAAGAATTAAATAAGTATAATAATATAATAATAATAATAATAATAATATTAATACTACTACTTAGTGCTTATTTTCCCTTAAGCATTTGTTAGCAAGCATCCAGCAACATTAGCTTTGTTTTTTTCCTCTTCAGCACTTGCTGAATGACCCGCAGCCTTATTCCACTTTCCTTTTGCACGCGGACTCCAACCCGCTCCTATACCCCCTCTCTCTCCTAATATGTATTACATATATATATAATAAACTCTCTAAAACCTTAACCTAAATTCCCAGACTTCCTCTTCCTATCTAGAGCCGTCACCGCAGCCAGAGAAGCCCCGCCAAGCCATCCAACCATTCCGTCGACGCCGACCTCGCGAACTGCAGTTTCCCACTCGAGGCACCTTCGCTCCGACGCGATTTTCCGTCGACTCGCTCGACCAAACGCTATTCCGTTTTCATAGGTATGATCTCCCCTCAACCCTCTCCAATATTTGTTTTATAGCAAACCTCGGAAAACGTGTGCCCCTAGGTGTAAATCGGCGTCCAAAATGGACGGACAGACAGAATTCTGGAATCGCAAAATTCCAGAATGACCACCCATATTGTCGAGTTCGTATCTCCCACCACAGAGATCCAAATTCGGTGATTATTTTTTATACCTGTAGAATACCTGACCTAGTTTAATTTCTGTTAAATAATCCTGTGCTATTAGTCGCTGTGGACATAGTTATATTCGTCACAAAACTGTGCGCCCCCACTTTTTTCGATTTTCCAAAAGTTAGAAAACGGAGCGCGCCCCGCCAAACGGGACCGTCCCGTCGTGTGCCAAGTGTACCCAATGGTGCACACAACATAACCGGACACGTGAAAATTCGTGGGGAATGATTCGGACGCGTGTACGCGCCGGAATCAGGCCGTATCCGTGGACACATTTCGTGTCGCCACTTTTGTGGAACTCTCACGTATTTTGTGCACGCTTGTCAGATTGCGACGAAACTTACGCCACTGGACTCGTGGTAACGTGCTGGTCCTGTGACCCAAATTTCATACGATTCTGAGACGGTTGACCAAATCGCCAATTGGCGGGCCCCACAGTTGACTTTTTGGACAAATTAGTGTTCGGCTCATCGGAATCCATATTTGGACATACCGTTGGGTTCGTATTGACATCTAGAGTTGTTTGACCTATAGTTTGTCCCATTTAGAGACTGTTACCCTTGGCACGCTTTTCGGTACAAAGTGGGCCACACGTGGACCCCACTTTTACCCGAAATTATCGTTTTGCCCCTGTGTCCAAATTGGATGAAAAGGATGTGCTTTTTAGCTATTTTGCTCATTCCGGAAACGTTGGTGATGTTTATTTCAGCATCCGGAGACGTTTGTTCAGAATTCTTAGTTTTGGTTCAGTGTCCTTGACATTTGGGCGCGTACACTTTACAGATTTTGTGCCAGGCAAGTATGTCTTGCCATTGTACTGTATTTACATTCCATATGAGGCATGCATGTTTATTTCTGTTTATTTAGTTCATTTATTTTAACTGCTATATAAACTGCGCGTCCAAGGAAACTTGGGTGCAACGACGGTGTCGTCGTACTATATTTTTATTTATGTATATGCATTGGACCTACTTTATGAGACTAACCCATTTTCATGAGGCATTTATGTTTCATTGGCCATGACACTATTCTTACACGAGTGTGAGTCACATGTAGGACACGGACTTGCGTACTCGGCTGGCCCCCGGTACGTATAGGTCGTGCGACGGATAGGGATAACTGCCAATAGAAACTTTGCATGCTAGTAGACCTGGCGGTTATTAGAGGTTTATCGTGTCATGGACATGACATGCTTAGAGCATTAGGTGGGGAGAACAACAAGTACCGCATTTGAGCTCCTTTACACTTTTTCTCCTGTACGCCCGGATTCTCCGCTGGAGATACGGGTCATGATGACCACTATATATTATGTACTATCAGGCGGGCCACCGGCGTTCAAAAGACGACGTGCCTTTTAGGCCCCTGGATCTCCAAAAGATAACCATGCCAAATCCCAGTTTTCAGCCAGATAGCTCACTTGTGGGGAAAGGTGTTCTTAACTGCATTCACATAGATGGTTAGGCAACCCCAATGGATGTTTATTTTCAGTACTTTATTGGCATGTACTTTTTGTATCTTGTTACGTCCCTCTTAGGACCTGGTCCCTTCCAGATATAGGTGAGCAGGAGTATCCGCAGGAGTATGGACCTGGACCTGATGCTACCTATCAGCTTGAGGAGATCTTACCTTCTGATTATATGTGATTCATTGCAGCTGTTTAGAGATTTTAGTTGCTATTCTTTTCTAGACATTTATTCTTATATTAGAGTTTATTCTCTTCTCTCTTTAGTAGTTTATTATAGTCGATTTGCAGTGGATTTGTCTCCACCCGACTATTGCACTTTGAGATTACTATTTGAGACTACTTCTTTGATATTCATTTTTTGATTTCCATTCTTCTATTATTTGTGCTGTGGATGAGATATAGAACTGCGTGTGACTTGTTGTGACATATATTTACCACTGTGGATTGGATATTCATGTACAGCGTACGTGTGTATATGGTTTCCATATATTGGAGTTCGTATACATACGGCTGGCGTGTTACGTATTCCTAATCCTACGTATTTTGGGACTGGGGCATGACACTAATAGAACGAAAGCTCCGAGAAACAACGACGTATATCAGGAATCTAATGATGCAATACTCAAAGTATTCAATGCGTCTGGAAAGCCTTCGGGAAAAATGAAGAAGAGATATTTGAATGACGACGAGCTAAGGGCTGCTCAGTTGTATATATTTCTCAATTGCGACGAGGATGAAGTGGAAAAGCAAGAGAGGTAAGTAATTAATACATCCACGTTTGCATCATCTCAATGTAATAGTATAAGATGCTATTATGCTACTAATCAGCAGTTGTTTATTGTTTTTCAGCACATATAATAATGAGTTGAGGTCGGTTAGACCCTACATAATAGACGAAGAAGTAGAACAAGAAATGAGATGCCATTTTCCTTCTTGGTTGAGCGCATATGTAAGATGCTTGGTAATTACTTTTTATTTCTGCACTTGCAAAACAAATAACTTACTATCGCTACTTTGGTATTTTGGTCGATCGTCTAATAACACCGGAGACTGAATCTATTAGAACTCTAGCCAAGGGACCAATTACTGCCGTTAAAATATGGCCAAGTTTCTATGTGAATGGGTTCAGGTTCAAGTCAACAAATGCTCCTATCAGAGACAACTTTCTGGATCTTGATTCCACGAAAAAAAGTTGTTTGTGTATCAAATCTTCGAACTACAAAGACGTCAATCCAGACAATGATTTCTTTGGCATCTTACGAGAGATTGTGGAGTTGACATATAATTATGGCAAAGAACCTGCTAATATCGTGCTATTCAAGTGTGAATGGTTTGATCCGATTGAAGATCAAGATTGGAAAATTGACAAGCATGGCCTTGTGGATATAAACTACAAGTGTAGATTTCAAGACTATGAACTATTTGTCCTATCAAGTCAGACACAGCTCGTGTATTTTATAACTTATCCTAGACGGGGGACAGCGAGGTCGGATTGGTGGGCAGTATGCAAGACTAAAGCTAGAAATAGCTTTGACATTGACGAAATAGCTTATCAGGAGGACGATCTACCTCTTGTAACAAATATTATAGATGTGGACTCAACGGAAGTTACTCATTACACGAGTAATAATGTAGAAGATATAGAATTATCCGAAGAGGAAGACGAAGTAGATGAAAGTGAAGACGAGGAGGAGGAGAGGAAGACGAGGACGAGAAAGGCGAACAAGATGAATTTTCTGAAGATGATTGAAAATAATATATATTGCCTGTAGAATGTAACTATATTTTGACTGTAGAATATACTATTTTAACGAATATATGTATTATATTTTGACTGTAGAATGCTTTGAGATATGCATCACATTTTGACTGTAGAATGTACTATATATTTGTGTTTTTATATTCATCAATATGTTATTATCAGATATGACAAGACGACGCGGAGGATTCGGCAGGTCCCGAGGTAGACAAAGTGCTCCTCCGGTACTGCCTATTGTTGTCGCCCAGTACTCCAGTATATCGATCAGTCACATCTTCGACTGTTAGGACGAGTAATTCCAGGCGTGATAGTACACCCTCGTCCAGCGTTCCTCCTGTTGACGGAACCATGGGGACAGATGAGCATGTCGAGGAGGTCGTGTCCACGTTGCCCCAGCATCAGCAAGATCCTCCAAGCGCACCTCCGAAGGAGACGAGGACAGAGATTTGGGCCGACGGTACAAAGTAAGTCAATTAGATGGTTTAGTATAATATATATCATGTATTTCTTTATTCATCGTATATTGACTTTTTTTATCAAAATAATTATCTCTGTATAGATATCGTCCATCGTCGGTTTAGAGATGCCTGGGCCAATTTTTGAGGAACAACTACGGTGGCCCTTGGATCAACTACTCTGAGGCTCCGGAGGAGAGGAAGGCATTCTGGTTTGCACACTTCCAGGTAAAAGTATATTAAATAAATCCTCTAATTTACGCATATTATATAACTTATCCGTGATGCTCACTTACTAAATTATTTATTGTAGCAAACTTATTTCTATCCTCCGTACCGGGCCGAGTTGATCGAACGGCTCTTTTCTACCATTGCCGCCAAGCTTATCCGAGATGCTCTGGATGACCAGAAGACTCGTGATCGTGCTAAAAAACCGATCCAAGGTTGGATCACGCCTGAGCAGTGGACTGTGATGAGAGCTAAATTCGACGATCCGAGCTACAAGGAAAGGTCTGAGAAGGCCAAGGCGGCTAGGCAGAATGCTGCCAAGTGGTGTGGTGGCTCGATTCCGATGACGGAACATTTCCGTCGTTTGGTATGTTTTTTCTTTTAAAATATATTATTTTAATATAAGTACCATAAAATGGTACTTGGAAAAAATTTCTAAGTTTTGTACTAAATAATATATTTTTAAGAGGTACAGAGGGTGAGGATGCAACATAGTGACCGTCTTCTTGGCCACCCATCGCAAGGACGAAAATTTCATTGATGAGAGGGCCTCACAGACCTATGTAAGTATTACTTTACTTTGTGTTAATTTTAATATAACTTAGGCAATTATCGAGTTTCCAAACCTTTCTAGACAGAGTATCTTAGGCTGCGTGAGCGGGCGACTACTAGTGCACCTACACCTAGAGAGGCTGGTACTTCCTCGCAACCCGCTCCAGCTCCGTCGGCAGACGACCTGTGGGTGACCGCAGCTGGTGGTCTCCAGAGGGGTACGTACTACGGTACGGGATCCTATGGCGCCCTGGTTGCGACGTAGTCATCTAGGGCCTCCCCGACAGCTGCACATTTCACACAGCCCTCGCAGTCGCAACCCTCGCAATCATCGGCCAGAGTCCAAGCGGTCGTCCAGGAGGCCGTTGACCATCAGATTGCGTCTCTCCGTGACGAGTTACTATGAAGGATGGAGGAGCAGCCCCGATCCCAGCCGCAGGCGGACGATCCGACGCTCATCGCACGATTCGATATGCTCGACCACAACATGACGGAGCTCCGGGATTTGACAAATGATATTAGAGCCTCGGCAGACCGCAACATCATGGAGCTGCATGCATCATAGCTATCGATAGGCGAGAGGCTGACGATGATGCAGGATTCAATGGTTTATAGCAGTATGAGGCTGTTATCTACCATGGATTCTTACAACCAGCGACTCGAAGACTTGGAGCGGGTACGGTCTCCTAGTGTGCCTATATTGATATAGACTCCACCGACGTCACTGCCTTCTCCATCCACATCGGTGTCGATTCCACGGGATGAGTATGAGCTGTTCTTATCCATCAGGCGCGTCGGTGGTCAGCCTCCTGCAGATCCGCAGTAGTATAGCTACTTGCTGGATTTGTATTTTTTTATTATTTAGGATGCGATTGTATGGATATATATTTGCCATATTCTTTACGATGAGATTTGTTGGATGCTTTCTTTTCTTCAAATTTTATTATATTATTCATATTAGATATGTTATTTTACTAGTGTTGAGTGTTCATCCCAAGGGGGTTGGCAAACCTAGAAATTCAATTCAGCATTCTTTTTTTTATTTTTTTCTGTAAAATTAATGACGTTTTTAACGACGTTTAGCGACGTTATATTACGTCGCTAACTACGTCGCTAATTAGCGATGTTGCTACACGTCGCTAATGATGTCGCTAAAATCGTCGCTGTACGTTGCAAATTGTTGATATGGCAGTATTGCCAGGTCATTAAAGACGTCGCTATATAAGTCGCTAATTAGCGACAATTAGCGACGTTAATAAACGTCGCTAATTAGTGACGCTGAGTCGCTAAACGTCGCTAAACTTAGCAACACATTAAAGTCGCTAAAAACGTCGGCATAGCGACGTTTAGCGACATTTTTTCTTTTAGCGAATTGCTTTTTTACGACTTCTTTAAATGTCGCTAATTACGTCGCTAAACGTAATTAGCGACGTTTTTTGGTCATTTAGCGACATTTTTAAACGTCGCTAATTTGACTTTTTTTGGTAGTGAAGGGGATGCACAACAGCAGTAAGGGGAGGAACTGCAGCAGCAAGAAGAGCAACTGTAGTAGCAATTCACAGCAAGCAACATGTCGTATCCGTATAAAAGTAAGAGCAGCATTCCCGTGTCCGTGTCCGTGTATCCGTGTCAGTATTAGAGTTAGTGTCCGCATGTGTTAGTATGTCCGCATGCGTGTGTGTGTGTTCGAGTTAGGGTTAGGGTTAGTGTGTGTCGTGTTGTGTCGTGTCATGCTAGAGAGAGAGAGAGAGAGAAAGGAGACAAAGAAAGGAGATCACCGAGGAGGGGAGTCGGAGGAAGGACGCCGGAGGGAGAAGGGGAGTCGGAGGAAGAAGGAGCTAACACAGAAGGGGGGAGGACGCGGCCGGAGGGGGGTCGTCGGGAGGGAGGAGGGGACGCCGAAGGAAGGAGGGGATCCGGAGGGGGAGGACGCGGCCGGAGGGGGGTCGCAGGAGGGAGGAAGGGAGCCAGAGGGAGGGGGGTTTTAAATTTTGTAGAGGGAGAGGGAAAGATCAAAGGATATAGGGGAAATCAGCCCTAAATGAAACTAATTTAGCGACGTTTTAGCGACGCCATTAATGACGTCGCTAAGTTAGCGAAGTCTTTAACGTCCCAACTAACGTCGCTAAATGTCTAAAAGAAATACGTCGCTAAATACGTCGCTAAACGTCGCTAAATAAAACATATTAGGGACGTTTAGCGACCTTAATTGAACTTATAGCGACTAATCTTTTAAAAATAATTACAGCCGCTAAATGTCCCTAAATGTCGCCAATTAGCGACGTCTAGTGACATTTTTACCTGGAGTCGCTAATATATATTATATGCTTAGATGTTTTCCGTTGACGTCGCTAAAAACGTCGTTAATCCCGCTTATTCTGGTAGTGATAACTAAATTAAGTAAAAAAATGCTTGATGAGAACAATTAGTCGGGTGGAGACAAATCCACTACCAAACTAGAATGTGAGAGAAAACATAATAACTACATCTAATGATCAATGAGGCTCGAATGGAAGACCTCCTCAAAATAGAGAGAAGTAGCAAGTCCTAATCTGTGCTCCTGCACATTTTCATGATCGTCTACACCTGGAAAGGGACCAGGTTCTTAGAGGGACGTAGCAAGATATATAGAAGCCAGCTATATAAACTGCAATAAGTAATTAAATATGCAAATAATTTTCTAACCACCTAATGTGCAAAGGCAAATTGGAAGACAATCTTCGTGCGTATTAGTATAATTGTTGGCTTCTTATCACATCATGTACATATACTGCAACACATTTGTATGCTCTAAACATCTGTAACGTCCAACGACGTTAGAGGATATCTAATATAATAATCACCGATTTGGCTATCTCAAACGCATAATGACTGTCTTCCCCCTCATCCCCATGCCCTATACATGTCGTATCGACAACACAATCCAACTACTACGTCGAGATAGAGTGCAAGTATCGGCGTCGTAACTTTGGTTTATAGCCTATCGCAACACAATAGTCCAACCCTATAACTAAATAAGGAAAAGGATTGGACCCCCATACCACGGTAGTCTATGTTCCAGGACTTCTAATAATTGCTAAGTCTTCTAACATGCATCTCTATTATCAGTTATACCCTATCAGTCGCATGGCCCATACGTACTGAAGGCCAGCCGAATACGCAAGTTCGTATCCTACATGCGACTCAAAACTCGTATAAAAAAAATTCATGGATAATATAAGCATAAAGATGTCTCAAAATCATGGGGTAGTCTCTTAACTCTAGATCAATATGCATAGTAAAAATAAAGGACAAATAATGACACATACCTTCGTTGCACCCAATTTTCCTTAGACGCGCAGTTTATACATGAAAATAATTTATGCGATAATAAAAAAATGCAGAAATAAACTGACAGTAGATATAACAAGGTATCTTGCCTAGTGTACGAGCAAAATTTAGACAATGTCAATGTAGTGTACACGTCAAATCAATTGTATCACAAAGAGAAGAAGATGTATGAACGTCTCCGGATACTGAAATAAACATCATCAAAATTCCCAGAATAAGTGAGATAGTCAGAAAATTCTACCCATTTGTCCAATTTGGACACAGGAACAAAACGGTAATTTTTGAACTAAAGTCGGGTCCACTAGTGGGCAGGCCACTTTGCACCAAAAAATGTGTCAGGGATAAAGGTCTCTAAATGGGATAAATTATTAGTCAAAAAAAATCCTAAACGACTATACAAACTCAACGGTATGTCCAATTTTGAATTCCGGTGAGCCGATCACAAATTCACCCTTCAAGTCAAACCGTGGGGCCCGCAAATAGACGGCTCAGTCAACTGTTTCAGAATCGCATAAAACATGGGTCATAGGACTAGCGTGATACCACGAATCCAATGGTGCAATTTTCGTCACATTCCGACGAGCGCACACAAAGGAGGGTAATTATTTGTAAAAGTCACGATGCAAAAACTTTTTACGGATACGGATTGATTTCGACGCGCACACACGTCTGAATCAACTTTCGTGAAAGCCCACACATCAGGATATACCATACGCTCCATTTGGAATAATTGGTACATGACGCGGTGGTCCCGTTTGGCGGGGCACACTCCGTATCACAAAATTTTAGTATTTTTAAAAACAAGTTTTTTTGGTCATTTTTTGACAGTAGAATAATTTAATTTATATTGCAAACTAAAATAAAATAAAATAAAAAAATTAATCTTGGTCCTATTGTGAAGAAGTTCTTTCAATTAGATTTTAAAAATATTAAACGGATTGGTGGCAATTTGGTTGTGAACATGGGTGTTTGGATCGAATTTTCTAAACCGTTTATGAACAGTTTTTCGGCCAACTTTTGGTCGATCTTCCGATCAAACCGAGGCACAAAAATTTGTCCCGCTTAAAGAGAATCCTAGAGGGTTAGGTTGTGAGCGTATACGGATAAACCGTTCGCAAAACTATCGAGAGATAAGGGAGATGTGTACCTGAGAAGAAAGCCTCGTGAGGGTGGATGCTATGCGCGCGGGCGCTAACTTCGCCGCGTGCGCACGGCTAGGCATGACCGCGGCGACCGGCCGTGGCGACGGCAGTCCGGGGTGCGGAAGAGGAGAGGGAGAGATGCGATGTAGGGTTAGGGTTTACTAATCGTATATATAGAGAGAGATTGCAAGAGGGAGTCTGCGGTTGGGTGTTCCGCGTGGGGTCTGCTACGGGTAGTTATAGGATTAGGAATAGATTAGGAATTTGATAAATGTTAGGATTAGGGTTAGGTAAGGAATTTATTAGGAGTTTTAGGAAAAAAAATTTAATCTCATCTTAACTAGCTTCAAACAATTCTTCACAAATGTTGAGATAAAATATTTTATTACCTTTATTAACGACTTCTCAAAGTATGCAAAAGATGAAGCGTTAGAGAAGTTCAAAGATTTCAAGGATGAAGCTGAGCGCCAAACGGGAAAACAACTCAAGTGACTCAGAATTGATTGAGACGGAGAGTACCATTTTCTTGAATTTGCATCGTTCTGTAAAAAAAAATTCAATAAAACGAATGCTTAGTATTCCCTCTAATACAATGGAGTAGCAAAAAAGGAAGAACATGACATTGACATAAATAATAAACTCCATGTTGTTGATTGCTAGTCTTCCAAACTGCTTTTGCGATGAAGCCGCGCTTATGGCCACGTTTGTTCTGAATATAGTTTCATTCACAAAATTATATCATACTCCTCATGAACTCCGGTTCAAGGTCAGATCTAACTTGAATGTCATTCTAGTGCATGTGGGGATATCTGGCTTACCGAGAAAATTAATATCGGAAAAGCCATATTTTTTATTAGCCCCAAGTGCGTATTTCAATATAAATTTTTTCTTTTATTGACTTGTGCATATATATGAAGAGTGATTGTCCATGTGGTTGAGGTGGTGGAGTATTTTTCCTAGAAAGCAAGATTCAAGATGCCCGAGAAACATTTATGTTTTTGTCAATCATTTCTTTGAAATTTTTATTCCGAGCTAGGCCTCGAAATGACTCTGACTCGAGAGAAGGATTAGGACGCAAAGTAGCACTTTGATGGCATACTTTGCACATATGCATCGAGCATGATATTGTGTTATTTGCACTCGTTTTCGTATGGATGCTGTGTGGAACAACACGGTAGGTTGTAGCAGCGGAATAACGCGGCAACGCGTAGCAATGGAAATGTAGCACCCCGTTCTCCCGCAGCGGAGAGCGCGGCTAAGAAACACAAGACGGTATCGTTCGATCGGGATAGATTGAATTAAGAACTCGTCCTCATTATGGATTTGTTTCTTCGGAATTGATTCCCATATTCAGTGGACCGCGCCCCAAGGATCGGCTTAACGGCAGAGTCAGGAGGGACCTCGCCGCTGCTATCTTTTATTGCCTCGGTTTTCGATGTCGCTTGTTGTTTCGTGCTTTGAGTTGGTTTTGGGATTCGCTTATTTTCCTTGAACGGTTTCGATGGTTTTCATTGTTTTCGTTCATTGACTTGCACTTCTATTCCGAGATTGGAAAGAGAGGAAGAAGTATTAATCGAGCTGTTCGTGTGCAGATGAACGAGCAGTAGGCGGCTTGCGAGCGGAGTCGTGAAGCGCCTCTTTTCTTCTTCTTTCCAAAAATCTAAGTGAGTGGCTACCAACCCGATTAGCTAGTCCTGCTTCCAAGCTTCACAGCTAATCAATCTGCACTCTTCTTTGCCCCGATCAAACGATACCAAATAATAATAAAAGAAACCAAGATAAAAGATAAATATACTTGGTTATTATGCTTGTCAATCAAACCTGTGAACTGTTGCCTTATCGTATGCTTGTTCGTGCAAATGTTCTATAAAACGTGCTAAGTAGAACACATCTTGTATATGCATAATTGTTCAGGGAGGCTATGCAAAATAAATCATGCAATACTGCTTGTCGTGTACTCGTGTTCTTGCACTCGTGTTGCCTCAAATGCATGACTGTTAACTTGTTCATCGTGTTCGATCATGGACAACTTGTGCACAAGGTATTAGTTCTGCGGACGGTCGCTGGGGCACTGGCACCGATCCGATCTGGGCGGAACTCGTGTGTAGTCTTCGCGTTCGGGACCGGATAGCTTGCAGCACAATCGTGTTCTCTCATAGCATGCTATCCTTGTCCCCGGCTACGTCCATTATGGCAACCATGCCAGTGATCATCGTGTATATTTAAACCTGTTGCATACTAACTTGTGTCTTCGTGGCAGGGAAGGCATGGTAAGTATTGTGTAGGTAATTCAGACGGTCTGGTAAAATCTACCAAACGGTGGCACATTTATTTCAGTAAATTCAATATGCTGCTTACTTGTAAATGAACTAAGGCAAGATAGAAACCCACAAAAATATGCATGCTTCACTAAACAACGTGTTGATTGGTATAGTCAGGCTAGCTCGCCTTCACCAGCATGTTTCGATATGCTGACCCTCGTTGAAACAGGTTCTCCGCACCAAGGCGAACCGAGCGAGGAGCCGAAGTCGTCTTCCCGATCCAGTCCAGCTGTTAGCGTATCTTCACCGCGCCTCAAAGCCTTTTGAAGTCCGAAGCTACAACTCTTCATACATAAATGCAGCTCCGTGGCAAAGCGATCCTCCAGCCTGGAGGTCTTTATCGTTTTGAGTTTATAAAAGGATGTAATGTACAGGACTGCTATCTCATTTTGAGTCAACCCTTTTGTAAGCCGTTCGGTATATTAGCTGACTCGTTCAGGAGTTTGTAATAGATGTTCATTATCAATAAAGAGAACTTTTCTATGTTTCAAATCTGTGTTTTAATTTATCTGCGTACTCTGAATATGTGCTTGCTATGCAAATCATTAAAGCCTTGTGCGGACGCAACTCCAGGCCCGTACGGCGGTCACGACTCGGGGGACGCCTCGGGGCGTGACATAGTGGTATCAGAGCACAGATTCAAAGTTCCTTAGACTTCGTGCTGGAAAAGTTCCTTTAACGATCAAATTCCTGTGCGAACTCTTGAACTCGCTAGGCCAAAATGAGATACGTTCATGCAATAAGTCCATAATACATTATGATCCTAATGTAATTTACCTTCTTTTGAAGGAATGGTACCTGCGCAATCTGCAGCGCAAGTCCCGGACGAAACGTAAGGCAAGAGAGTAGTTCGGGCACTTCGGGAAGTTCAAGAAGACAGCGAGCCATGCCAAGCATCGATCTCGTTCAGCAAATATTGCAGATGTTGGAGGAAAACCAACAAAGGGACGAGGCTCGCCATGAACGGGCCGAGAAGCGAGCGGAAGAGAGTCAGCTCAAGTTTCAAGACAATATAGAAGCACGATTCTCAGTCCAACAGAAGCAGGTAGATACCCTGCATCAGATCGTTCAGACTTTGGCTGCCAACCATTCTGCCGCAACAACAACGACTCCGGTGGAGCAGCCCGTGCTTGAAGTAGAGACGCCGCAAATTCCAAGGACGAGGGACGTGACTGCCTTCGACTTTGGCCACTTCAAGAAAGTCTGCAATACCCCATTCAACGGGACTGAGGACCCAGTCGTAGCTCTAGATTGGTTGGCCGAACTTGAAGATCACTTCGCTCTGCTAGAGGTCCCCGAAGAGAAGCGCGTCGCCTGTGCGCAACTACAGCTCCGCCTCAACGCACACGATTGGTGGGACGTGCATCGACGATCTCTCCAATTTGATCACGGAGAGGAGGCGATCTCGTGGACGACTTTTCGTGCCGAATTCGAAGAGGAGTATGTACCCCCTCCAGTACAACGTCAAATGGAAAACGAGTTCGTGCAGCTGCGGCAAGGCAGCATGACAGTTAAGGAGTACTCCGCCGAATTCAACCGACTCTCCAAATTCGCTAGGACCTATTTACCTGATGCAGCGAGTCGAGCTAGAAGGTTTGAAGGTAGACTACGCCCTGCCATCCATTCGCACGTAGCCGTTCCTCAATATCGTACGATGCGTGAAGTCATGAATCACGCCCTGTCGCTCGAACCATTCTATCCTCACGTTTCTGCCGGCGCTGTGCATACCTACAATCACAAACGCCAAAGCAACGACAGAGGAAACAACGCTGCAAAGCGTCGGAACGACGGTAGTCAACAAATAAAGCATTGGAACGTTACGTCTCGGTTCTGTAAAAAGACTGGACACGACAAGAAGGACTGCCGCTTGAGACTTGGATTATGCCTCGCTTGTGGACGATCAGGCCATGCCATTAATTCCTGTCCGAACCTTCCTGATCGCCGTCCCCGACCGAATAATCCTTAACGGTAGGTCCTATCCTAAGTTTCGGGACGAAACTTCTAATTAGTTGGGTAGGATGTAGCGCCCCGTTCTCCCGCAGCGGAGAGCGCGGCTAAGAAACACAAGACGGTATCGTTCGATCGGGATAGATTGAATTAAGAACTCGTCCTCGTTATAGATTTGTTTCTTCGGAATCGATTCCCATATTCAGTGGACCGTGCCCCAAGGATCGGCTTAGCGGCAGAGTCAGGAGGGACCTCTCCGCTGCTATCTTTTATTGCCTCGGTTTTCGATGTCGCTTGTTGCTTTCGTGCTTTGAGTTGGTTTTGGGATTCGCTTGTTTTCCTTGAACGATTTCGATGGTTTTCATTGTTTTCGTTCATTGACTTGCACTTCTATTCCGAGATTGGAAAGAGAGGAAGAAGTATTAATTGAGCTGTTCGTGTGCAGGTGAACGAGCAGTAGGCGGCTTGCGAGCGGAGTCGTGAAGCGCCTCTTTCCTTCTTCTTTCCAAAAATCTAAGTGAGTGGCTACCAACCCGATTAGCTAGTCCTGCTTCCAAGCTTCACAGCTAATCAATCTGCACTCTTCTTTGCCCCGATCAAACGATACCAAATAATAATAAAAGAAACCAAGATAAAAGACAAATATACTTGGTTATTATGCTTGTCAATTGTAAACCCTCTCAATTTATTCTGTAGATAGTTAGAGTGGGCCAAGAAAATTTTGATAGAATATATTGAGGTTTAGAGTAGGGGATATTTACCTGGAATTTTAATTCAATTTATTAAAACATTGGCACACCCTATCTTTGTCTAATTATTCGGAGCCCATTATCAGCCCATAAATTCCGTACAAATATTGTACACTCGACTCAACTCGCCAAATTAGGCACTGGACTTTTCTGACTGTTAAAATCAACTTTCGTGTGCTCTAAATTAATTGCGCAACATTCCGAAAATTGTAACCCGTATTTTATTCCGTGTCGGACACCTGTGTCGTTACCCTCGATTTTGGGGTACCAACTTAACCCGTTGAGCCGGACCAACTAAAGGGTCCAAGACCGACTCTAAGCCCCCACCATTTTTGGCCTTTGCGTCATTTCCAGATTTTGACCCCGCGGGCCCCAATTAAATTAAATTCGCGGGACGCGTTATCGTTACTTAAATCGGGATTTACCAACCTTGTAAATTCTATTTTAATATTAAATTAATCCCAATGCCCTTCAAATTTGACCCGCGCCTAACGCGCAACGCCCCCTCACTATGACAATTTTTAAGTACATTTTTCTCTGCAATTTTTGCGTCATTTCATGTGTTTATGCAAATTCCCGAATTTACGGGGGCTTATTTGCAATTAACAAATTGTTGGCACACCTCATTGGTCATGATTATTTGTAGGGTCCCAAAATGGGGTCCCAATCCCAATTCCCTCATTCCTTCATGAAGAAACAAATATTTCCTTCATGTGAGATCTCAACCCTTCATTTGAATTAGGTAAATCTCTACCCTCCAATCCCCACACCCTATCCTATAAAACCATCACATCACCCTCACCACTCCCCAAAACCGGCCCTAATTCCTAGGGGCTTTGGAAACCACCCACCTCACTTTCTCTCCTCCCTCTTCCTCACTCAGCAGCCACTCTTCTTCGTCCCTTCCTCTTCTTCTCCATTTTCCTTCTTCTTCACCATCTTCTTCCTCCCTACACCTGTGCAATCCGGCTGAGACCACCGTTCACCTCCAGACCAGAGCTGCCCCCCTCGACTGCCGTTCCAGACCGGAGCAGCCAGCTCCGGCGAAGCAGCGGCAGCCTCCCGCTGTGCAGCCGAGCATCCGGCCGGTGCAGCCGCGTGCGTCCCCGCCCCAGTGCAGCACGACCCCCTGCGGCCGTGTGTCACCACCGCCAGGCCGAACCCCTCCACCGCGTGCGCCCAGCCTTCGGCGACGGTGCAGCAGCCGACCGCCGGCACCGTGCAGTTTCCCCCGCTGTGCGTCTCTCCCAGCCGTGTGATCCCGGCGCTGGACCGAGCCGTCCCCGCCGACCGGACTGGTTTCCGTCACCCCCCTTCTTACCACCTTCTGAAGACTCCCCAACATCAGCAGTGTCGATGAAATCCAGGCGCATCTTCGCGTGACCAGCTCGACGCGATGACCTTTCCCTTCTACGCTTGGACCATTTCGTCCGACGTTTCTTTCCGAAGTTCTCTCCGACACTCATCTCTTCCCATCTTCTGTGAGTATTTCCATCTTAGTTAGGATTTCGTTTCAAGTATTCTGTGGGGGTATTAATCTGTGAGATGCATTCGGTTCTACTGCTGATAAAACTGTTTGGTTGGTGTATGACTGTAAGTAGAAAATGGAGTGTGGGCTCATGGCAATGAAGAATGGTAACTATAGTTAGAAAACCTATGGTTCTTCCATTGAGCGTGATTATGTAGGAAAAGCTTGTGGTTTAAATATAATGGTGTATATTTTTGCATGTCAGAGTGACTACGGGGGTTATTAGAAAGGAAATCAAGCATAATGATGATGTGATTATTTAAGAAAATGATTAGAATAGAATAGAATGGTTATAGTTATTGTTTAGGAAATTTGGAAACACATGGAAAGATAGGTAGAGAATGATATTGTGGGTTATTATGCAAGGATTGATATTTAGGCTTAATTCAGGTTATATATGCACTTGATGGTTGGGGATGATATAGATTAAATGAGGGTTTAATAAATAATTATTTATTTATTTCGAGGATGATAGTAAAAGTGTATGTTAAACGTCTGTGAACACTGAGGAGAAACTGAGGGTCGGATCAGAGTTTGATTAACTGAATATCGTAATTGAGGATTGGGCCTGGTGATATTATACAGGTGAATGATTTAGAGATAGGTATTATTCGGATCAAGGATCAGAGATGGAAGACTGTGAAATTAGTAGTTAACTATTTGAGACTGAGACTGAGTTTTGGTGTAGTTGTGTGTCGTATCCCTGCTTGACGTAGAATAGATTATTGATTCTGGTTTGTATCTCATCTCTAGGTACTGCGGGACCTGAGGACTTGGACGCGGTACCCGATCTCCGTCATCAGCAGCCGCACGCAGGCAAGTGTACCTTGCCACCATGTATTTCAGTTTACAGATATTGTTGTTCTTTATGTACTCGTGCACATATTTCTGTTGACGATCGATACTCCGTGTCCGGTTCACAACCGGGTGTTGACATTCGACGTGACGTCTTAGAATAATTGCTAGATGCTTCACAGCACCTCGATGCACGTACCTGAGTACATCGATTCCCCAGGACACACTCATACACTGTGATCGTGCCAGATTCCTGTATCCTGATACTGACATCATGACCAGAGACTGGGACGACCTTAGGGTCGCGTCTGTTGAGTTACTTCCGTGTGTCGAGACTGTTAGATAGAGGTTCAGGTTCAGCGCACTATCGCTGACCGCTTAGGAAGGGAAAGACAGTTACTAGACGTTTGGGCTACTCTGCACGCGCTTATATATATGTAGTATTTTCTAGTGATACATGTTTCTAGAAATACCTGTTTCTAGAGATACCTGTTTCTAGTGATACCTGTTTCTAGTATAGCTGTTTCACCCGTGTGTCTCTTTGCCCGGAGCTGCGGTACGTGCCGTGTGTTTCCGTGTCCGGAGCTACGGTTTTACTTTGGACGGCCCACGCGTCGAACGTTGTTTTTAAACTGTGTCACACTAGTTGGTTATGATAGAGTACCCTGTCGTGCACTTGTACTTTCTGTTTACTTGGCATGTCATATTTCTGTACCTTGTTACGTCCCTCTGAGGACCTGGTTCCCTGCCAGTTTTGCAGCATAGATGATTACGAAGCACTTGGAGATACTGATGGAGTGGCATATCTTGCGAGCATGGTACCAGGTACTCACATTATATCTACCGGCATTATGGTTATTTTACATTGATTATTCATCTGCTGTTGTAGCCTAGTTTTGTAGACTCATATTTCTTCTCGAGTCTATTCGAGATAGTGTGTTAATGGGCGGCCGACCTTAGCACATTTAGCTCTTTCTTGTTTACTGTTGTACATTGTGGATTGAGACATAGAGGTTTACATTTATGGAATATCTAGATAGTGCCCTTTTATATTACAGCTTATACGTATTCGAGTCAGACCAGAGTCTGGTCGAATGCGTAGCTGGCGTGTCACGTATTCCTGGTCCTACGTATTTTGGGACTGGGGCGTGACATGTTTTTGTGGTGGCCCATGCAGGTCCAGTTTAAATCGTCTTGGTCACCTGACTGTGCCAAGCGAGCCTGCAAATTAGGAAAAGATATTATGATTGTTGAATAGGATCTCAATCCATAATCGATTTTAAAATCTCTTTGTATGTGATTATCGCCCTTGGACTTCCAATTTGCATTCGTTCAATCTTCGTCAATATTGCTATTCTTGTTTCTCGTCCCCTATTGTTCGGGGAGACGAATGCTGGTGACTGATGAATTCCCTCCAGAAGAAGATCGAAGACCAGACGACAGAAGACAGAATTAGTATACTTTTCTATGAGAAGAATGTTACCTTATCAGGATAGATTGATGGGTTCTTTGGATTCTAGAACTAGTATGAAATGGTAGCAAGAGAATTGGACCCAGTAGTACTCTACCCATGCTTGAGGTAGCAGTGATCTTGGAAGTACTAAGAGCTAGAAGGATTATTGATCAGGATCTAGAATAATTTAGGGAAATGCATAGCCTGATAATGGAAACTAGTGGTTGGATATGATAGCAATACTAGGAATGATATTATGGACTAAGAGGAGATAAAATTGCAAGCTCTCACTTGGATGATGATGATCTAATACCAGAAATTTTAGTATGTGCTTGGGTGACATCATTATTATAATTGCACTAGGTGACCTGGAGAGATAAATAACGAAAAGAAGGAATTTGAGGAATAAAATTTTAGGGAAAACTTTGAGGAGGAGAGAATTATACATTAGGCAAGGAATTTTTTTTTCTTTGAGGATTGATGTTGGAAACAGAACGGGAGAAATTATTTTGAGGTTTAGTTTAGACTATGACATTATCCTAAACATGGATTGGTTGAGCCAATACCACGCAACGCTTGATTGCCGTCGTGGTTGTGTCACTTTTAGACCACAGGATTACCCTGAGTTTGAGTTTTTAGAGAGCCTGGAAGCATGGTGCCCACCTACCTTTGAGGCACACATTGCAGAAGGGGAACCAGTGTACCACCTTGCTAAATCAGAGTTGAGGATATTTTTCTAGAGGATCTTCTAGGCCTGCCACCTGACAGAAAGAGTTTGTTACAGAGTTGACTCCAATAACCTTGCCAATTATTTTTCTATCTTCAGACTAGCACCGACAGAGTTTGGTTGAGTTGGAAGTCCATAATAGAGGACCTCTTAGACAAGGGTTTCGGTCGGGCTAGTGTTTTTTTTTTCATGAGAAGCAACCATCTTATAGTACCGAAGAAGGACGAGACGGTACGTCTGCGTATTGATTTCAGGGACGGTATGTTTGTGTATCGATTACAGGATTTAATGCAGTAATGGTAAAGAACAAGTACCCTATGCCGCGCATCGATGATTTATTTGATTAGCTTAGTGGCGCATGTGTATTCTCGAAGATCGATCTCAGATCCGGTTATCATCAGATCAAGGTACGGAAAGAGGACATCCAGAAGACGGCCTTTCGGACGAAGTATGGCCACTATGAGTTTTTAGTCATGCCGTTTGGTTTAACCAACGCGCCAGCAGTATTCATGTGTTTGATGAACAATGTTTTCCACCAGTACTTAGATAAGTTCGGGGTTGTATTTATCGACGATATCCTGATATATTCCAAGAGCCAGGAGGAGCATGAGAGACATCTCAGGATTGTGTTGGAGACGCTGAGACATGAGAGGCTGTATGCCAAACTCAGCAAATGTGAGTTTTGCTTGGACAGAGTACCATTTCTGGGACACATAATCACCAGAGATGGACTATCAGTTGATCCGGAGAAGATAGCTGCAGTAGAGACCTGGCCTACCCCTACATCAGTTACGGAGGTTAGGAGTTTCCTCGGACTTGCCGGATATTACCGGAGGTTTATGGAAAACTTTTCGAGGATAGCTGCGCCTATGACGCGACTGACGCGTAAGGGCGAAGTGTTTATCTGGACCAACGAGTGTCAGGCGGCTTTCGATGAGCTGAAGAAGCGTCTGACATCAGCACCGATTTTGACACTACCTTCAGGATCAGGAGGATTTGTAGTGTACAGTGATGCGTCAGGGAGCGGATTGGGATGTGTACTGATGCAACACGGCAAGGTGATAGTATACGCATCGAGACAGTTGAGATTTCATGAAAAGAACTATCCGACGCACGACTTGGAGCTAGCTGCAGTGATATTTGCACTAAAGCTATTGAGACATTACCTTTATGGTGAGCGTGTCGAGATTTATACAGATCATAAAAGCCTGAAGTACGTCTACACGCAGAAGGAGCTCAATATGAGGCAGAGACGTTGGCTAGAGTTGATGATAGATTATGACATTGAGCTACAGTACCACCCTGGCAAGGCGAACGTCGTAGCAGATGCCTTAAGCAGGAAGCCCATGGCATACTTTTTGACGACGCGGCGACAGATGCTAGAGGATCTCCAGGAGCTTGGAATAGAGGTCGTATTGCCAGGCAGGGATGGACAGATGGCCAGTCTTGAGGTTCAGTCTACTTTGATTGAGAGGATCAGGGCAGCATTGCCTACAGATACGAGATTTAGACGATTGCGAGACAGGACAGAGGCCGACATGCAAACATGATTCAGGATTCATGAAGACGGAACATTGAGGTGTGGAGATTGCCTATACGTTACGAGTGGCGAGCTATGCCAGGAGTTGATGACCGAGGCTCATAGCTCAATTTATTCTATTCATCCTGGGGGTACGAAGATGTACCGAGATTTGAGGCAACATTACTGGCGGCATGGGATGAATAGAGATTGCAAGATTTGTGGCGAAGTATTTAGTTTGTCAGCAAGTCAAGGCTGAACATCAGAGGACTGCAGGATTATTGCAGCCACTACCCATTCCTGAGTGGAAGTGGGGACACATTACCATGGACTTCGTCACGGGATTTCCGCGAAGCCCTAGCAGGAAGGATACAGTTTGGGTTGTCGTAGACAGACTCACCAAGTCTGTACATTTCTTGCCCTTTCGAGTTGGGCAATCCACAGAGATACTAGCTGACATGTATATGAGGCAGATAGTACAATTACATTGAGTGCCTGTCAGCATCGTATCGGATCGTGATTCCAGATTCATATCACATTTCTGGCGGAGTATGCAGGAGAGCCTAGGAACTCGTCTCAAGTTTAGCACTGCGTATCATCCACAGACTGACGGACAGTCAGAGCACACGATACAGATATTAGAGAATATGTTGAGAGCGTGCATGATTGATTTTGGAGGATCATGGGAGGACTATCTACACTTGGTGGAATTCTCCTACAATAATAGTTACCAGGCCAGCATACAGATGGCACCCTATGAGGCACTATACGGCAGGAAAAGTAGGTCACCAGTTTGTTGGAGTGACGTGGGAGAGCGTCAAATACTTGGTCCAGAATTGGTGACACAGACAGTAGAGAAGGTCAAGCAGATTCAGAGCCACCTGCGCGCAGCACAGGACAGACAGAAACACTGGGCAGATGCGCACCGCAGACCATTGGAGTTCAAGGAAGGTGACCAAGCTGAGTCCGAGGTATATCGGACCTTTTGACATTTTGGAACGAGTTGGCGAAGTGGCTTACCGTCTGGCATTACCTCCATCATTAGAGGGAGTACAGGACGTATTTCACGTATCGCAGTTGAGGAGATATGTCGCAGACCCTAGCCACGTACTTGATCATTCGGAGATTACAGTCGGGCCCAGCCTGTCTTACGTAGAGCAGCCAGTTGAGGTCCTCGATCGCAGCGAGAAGACTTTGAGAGGACAGACGATTCGACTGGTCAGAGTGGCATGGAAGCACCATTCACCAGGCGAGTCTACTTGGGAGCGCGAGGGTTCTATTAGGCAGCGATTCCCGTACTTATTTGAGGAGCAGGGTACGAATTTACGTACGACAATGAAATTAGTAGTTATTTTAAATTCTGTTAGATATTATCGTGCTTTACTTTTAATTTCGGGGACGAAATTTTTCTAAGTTGGGAAGAATGTAAACCCCCTCAATTTATTCTGTAGATAGTTAGAGTGGGCCAAGAAAATTTTGATAGAATATATTGAGGTTTAGAGTAGGGGATATTTACCTGGAATTCTAATCCAATTTATTAAAACATTGGCACACCCTATCTTTGTCTAATTATTCGGAGCCCATTATCAGCCCATAAATTCCGTACAAATATTGTACACTCGACTCAACTCGCCAAATTAGGCACTGGACTTTTCTGACTGTTAAAATCAACTTTCGTGTGCTCTAAATTAATTGCGCAACATTCCGAAAATCGTAACCCGTATTTTATTCCGTGTCGGACACCTGTGTCGTTACCCTCGATTTTGGGGTACCAACTTAACCCGTTGAGCCGGACCAACTAAAGGGTCCAAGACCGACTCTAAGCCCCCACCATTTTTGGCCTTTGCGCCGTTTCCAGATTTTGACCCCGCGGGCCCCAATTAAATTAAATTCGCGGGACGCGTTATCGTTACTTAAATCGGGATTTATCAACCTTATAAATTCTATTTTAATATTAAATTAATCCCAATGCCCTTCAAATTTGACCCGCGCCTAACGCGCAACGTCCCCTCACTATGACAATTTTTAAATACATTTTTCTCCGCAATTTTTGCGTCATTTCATGTGTTTATGCAAATTCCCGAATTTACGGGGGCTTATTTGCAATTAACAAATTGTTGGCACACCTCATTGGTCATGATTATTTGTAGGGTCCCAAAATGGGGTCCCAATCCCAATTCCCTCATTCCTTCATGAAGAAACAAATATTTCCTTCATGTGAGATCTCAACCCTTCATTTGAATTAGGTAAATCTCTACCCTCCAATCCCCACACCCTATCCTATAAAACCATCACATCACCCTCACCACTCCCCAAAATCGGCCCTAATTCCTAGGGGCTTTGGAAACCACCCACCTCACTTTCTCTCCTCCCTCTTCCTCACTCAGCAGCCACTCTTCTTCGTCCCTTCCTCTTCTTCTCCATTTTCCTTCTTCTTCACCATCTTCTTCCTCCCTACACCTGTGCAATCCGGCCGAGACCACCGTTCACCTCCAGACCAGAGCTGCCCCCCTCGACTGCCGTTCCAGACCGGAGCATCCAGCTCCGGCGAAGCAGCGGCAGCCTCCCGCTGTGCAGCCGAGCATCCGGCCGGTGCAGCCGCGTGCGTCCTCGCCCCAGTGCAGCACGACCCCCTGCGGCCGTGTGTCCCCACCGCCAGGCCGAACCCCTCCACCGCGTGCGCCCAGCCTTCGGCGACGGTGCAGCAGCCGACCGCCGGCACCGTGCAGTTTCCCCCGCTGTGCGTCTCTCCCAGCCGTGTGATCCCGGCGCTGGACCGAGCCGTCCCCGCCGACCGGACTGGTTTCCGTCACCCCCCTTCTTACCACCTTCTGAAGACTCCCCAACATCAGCAGTGTCGATAAAATCCAGGCGCATCTCCGCGTGGCCAGCTCGACGCGATGACCTTTCCCTTCTACGCTTGGACCATTTCGTCCGACGTTTCTTTCCGAAGTTCTCTCCGACACTCATCTCTTCCCATCTTCTGTGAGTATTTCCATCTTAGTTAGGATTTCGTTTCAAGTATTCTGTGGGGGTATTAATCTGTGAGATGCATTCGGTTCTACTGCTGATAAAACTGTTTGGTTGGTGTATGACTGTAAGTAGAAAATGGAGTGTGGGCTCATGGCAATGAAGAATGGTAACTATAGTTAGAAAACCTATGGTTCTTCCATTGAGCGTGATTATGTATGAAAAGCTTGTGGTTTAAATATAATGGTGTATATTTTTGCATGTCAGAGTGACTACGGGGGTTATTAGAAAGGAAATCAAGCATAATGATGATGTGATTGTTTAAGAAAATGATTAGAATAGAATAGAATGGTTATAGTTATTGTTTAGGAAATTTGGAAACACATGGAAAGATAGGTAGAGAATGATATTGTGGGTTATTATGCAAGGATTGATATTTAGGCTTAATTCAGGTTATATATGCACTTGATGGTTGGGGATGATATAGATTAAATGAGGGTTTAATAAATAATTATTTATTTATTTCGAGGATGATAGTAAAAGTGTATGTTAAACGTCTGTGAACACTGAGGAGAAACTGAGGGTCGGATCAGAGTTTGATTAACTGAATATCGTAATTGAGGATTGGGCCTGGTGATATTATACAGGTGAATGATTTGGAGATAGGTATTATTCGGATCAAGGATCAGAGATGGAAGACTGTGAAATTAGTAGTTAACTATTTGAGACTGAGACTGAGTTTTGGTGTAGTTGTGTGTCGTATCCCTGCTTGACGTAGAATAGATTATTGATTCTGGTTTGTATCTCATCTCTAGGTACTGCGGGACCTGAGGACTTGGACGCGGTACCCGATCTCCGTCATCAGCAGCCGCACGCAGGCAAGTGTACCTTGCCACCATGTATTTCAGTTTACAGATATTGTTGTTCTTTATGTACTCGTGCACATATTTCTGTTGACGATCGATACTCCGTGTCCGGTTCACAACCGGGTGTTGACATTCGACGTGACGTCTTAGAATAATTGTTAGATGCTTCACAGCACCTCGATGCACGTACCTGAGTACATCGATTCCCCAGGACACACTCATACACTGTGATCGTGCCAGATTCCTGTATCCTGATACTGACATCATGACCAGAGACTGGGACGACCTTAGGGTCGCGTCTTTTGAGTTACTTCCGTGTGTCGAGACTGTTAGATAGAGGTTCAGGTTCAGCGCACTATCGCTGACCGCTTGGGAAGGGGAAGACAGTTACTAGACGTTTGGGCTACTCTGCACGCGCTTATATATATGTAGTATTTTCTAGTGATACATGTTTCTAGAAATACCTGTTTCTAGAGATACCTGTTTCTAGTGATACCTGTTTCTAGTATAGCTGTTTCACCCGTGTGACTCTTTGCCCGGAGCTGCGGTACGTGCCGTGTGTTTTCGTGTCCGGAGCTACGGTTTTACTTTGGACGGCCCACGCGTCGAACGTTGTCTTTAAACTGTGTCACACTAGTTGGTTATGATAGAGTACCCTGTCGTGCACTTGTACTTTCTGTTTACTTGGCATGTCATATTTCTGTACCTTGTTACGTCCCTCTGAGGACCTGGTTCCCTGCCAGTTTTGCAGCATAGATGATTACGGAGCACTTGGAGATACTGATGGAGTGGCATATCTTGCGAGCATGGTACCAGGTACTCACATTATATCTACCGGCATTATGGTTATTTTACATTAATTATTCATCTGCTGTTGTAGCCTAGTTTTGTAGACTCATATTTTTTCTCGAGTCTATTCGAGATAGTGTGTTAATGGGCGGCCGACCTTAGCACATTTAGCTCTTTCTTGTTTACTGTTGTACATTGTGGATTGAGACATAGAGGTTTACATTTTTGGAATATCTAGATAGTGCCCTTTTATATTACAGCTTATACGTATTCGAGTCAGACCAGAGTCTGGTCGAATGCGTAGCTGGCGTGTCACGTATTCCTGGTCCTACGTATTTTAGGACTGGGGCGTGACATCAATCAAACCTGTGAACTGTTGCCTTATCGTATGCTTGTTCGTGCAAATGTTCTATAAAACGTGCTAAGTAGAATACATCTTGTATATGCATAATTGTTCAGGGAGGCTATGCAAAATAAATCATGCAATACTGCTTGTCGTGTACTCGTGTTCTTGCACTCGTGTTGCCTCAAATGCATGACTGTTAACTTGTTCATCGTGTTCGATCATGGACAACTTGTGCACAAGGTATTGGTTCTGCGGACGGTCGCTGGGGCACTGGCACCGATCCGATCCGGGCGGAACTCGTGTGTAGTCTTCGTGTTCGGGACCGGATAGCTTGCAGCGCAATCGTGTTCTCTCGTAGCATGCTATCCTTGTCCCCGGCTACGTCCATTATGGCAACCATGCCAGTGATCATCGTGTATATTTAAACCTGTTGCATACTAACTTGTGTCTTCGTGGCAGGGAAGGCATGGTAAGTATTGTGCAGGTAATTCAGACGGTCTGGTAAAATCCACCAAACGGTGGCACATTTATTTCAGTAAATTCAATATGCTGCTTACTTGTAAATGAACTAAGGCAAGATAGAAACCCACAAAAATATGCATGCTTCACTAAACAACGTGTTGATTGGTATAGTCAGGCTAGCTCGCCTTCACCAGCATGTTTCGATATGCTGACCCTCGTTGAAACAGGTTCTCCGCACCAAGGCGAACCGAGCGAGGAGCCGAAGTCGTCTTCCCGATCCAGTCCAGCTGTTAGCGCATCTTCACCGCGCCTCAAAGCCTTTTGAAGTCCGAAGCTACAACTCTTCATACACAAATGCAGCTCCGTGGCAAAGCGATCCTCCAGCCTGGAGGTCTTTGTCGTTTTGAGTTTATAAAAGGATGTAATGTACAGGACTGCTATCTCATTTTGAGTCAACCCTTTTGTAAGCCGTTCGGTATATTAGCTGACTCGTTCAGGAGTTTGTAATAGATGTTCATTATCAATAAAGAAAACTTTTCTATGTTTCAAATCTGTGTTTCAATTTATCTGCGTACTCTGAATATGTGCTTGCTATGCAAATCATTAAAGCCTTGTGCGGGCGCAACTCCAGGCCCGCACGGCGGTCACGACTTGGGGGACGCCTCGGGGCATGACAGGAAAATCGCAGACTACTCTAGCGTTGCATGGGTGCTGTGTTTTCGCGCAGTAGCTGCTTCTGCGAAAATTGTCTTGTGTATCAAATTTTCGCGCGTAGTATGCTCGTGGAGAAATTGCAATGTGTGGCTATTTGAGTGAATTTTCTGTTATAACCTCTCCTTGTCTTCTGGGATTTCGAGATAATGGTTAGTAACAGTCCCTTATCCTTGGAGATTATCTTCGGATTAAGTAGGTGACGACTGATTAGATTTTGTCTTGATCCTCTCATATATATATATATTCTCTTCTCTTCATTATAAAAGAGAGAGAGAAAATATATTGCTACAAAAGGAGAGTTACCAGCAGCCGCATCAGATTCACAAAGTGTTGTCTTCGAGATCCACAATGACGGTGACAAGGAGTGTTCCAGGAAAAAAAAATTCTAGGAACTTGTTGATTCCTGAGAGCAGATTTACATAAAGGGTTGAATCTTACTTTGAGCAACTGTGATCTTTATCACCCAGCGAGATCAAATTTTTTAGAGTTCTTTCTTCTTCGTATTGATGGTGTTTCTATTCTTGGTTTTATTTCCCATTATAGCAACTATGTTTGCAAGAGTTTTAATAGTTTGCAATTTCTATAACTTGTTGCAAGCTTCTTCTTTTTTTTCTCTGAAAGAGTGTTTGTAAACTTCGATTTTCATAAACTTTGTAAGATCTTTGCAACCCGACATTGATATTAATTCTATGCAAATTATGTTTCATTGGAAATAGTATTAAGTTTATTTTTACAGTGCTTCAAACTTGAGTTCTTTCCATGTTCTCTAGACAAAATTATGGTTGAAATTATATTTAGTAGTGTTCAGTCTGTCCACTAAAATTCAGGGCAGCACTTAACATGAGATCCACGAGGCACTTAGCTCAGGTCCAAAATATGATTCTATGATAATTATCTTTTCCTAAATGTTCACTTATAGATTTTCTCAGGTGCGCCATATTTTACTCTCACAATATGCTATATTTGTATTATGTGAATCATAATCGCTTCTCAATCAGTGGGATTGAATAATCTATTGATAGAATTAGATGCTTGGCAATATAGATAATACTTTTGTTAACGAGCGGGTGGTGTCTAAATGATGATACAGCTTTTCTTATGAATGTGCAATGATTCATTCATAGTCACCAGTATGGACATCGGTATCGTTAGAATTAATAATATTTAAATTAAGCATTTTCAGCTACATGAGATTATATATATATATATATATATATATATATATATATATATATATAATATGAGAAAAGTTAAAAAAATATGAAAACTTTATTTTTACCGATTTTTTTTCAAACATATTCTTACATATGTTTATTAACTAAAATTATTCAATTTTTATTAAAACTAATAGGGACAATTAGATAATCAAAAAAGATATTCTTTGATCCTCCTAAATAGTCTTACATGCATTTAAAAAATAATATATATAATAATAAATTTAGAATAATTAAGATAGCAGTATTTTAGTCTATCTAAGTAATCTTAATAAAAATTAAAACAATTACAACGACTATTTTCTAGTCTTCCTAGCTAATAACAATCTATAAAATACATACAAAAACATGTGCAAGTGTACTAAGTATATGTAATATGCTTACTTTATTTTTTCCAATCCAATGCCTTATGTTTTCCTACATCAAGAAAACATTCACAAAAAAAAAGTTAAAAGAGTTTAGTGTCCCCCTTAAAAAATTTCAAAAATTTAGTAACTTTCTTTTTTAATTTGAGGCAAACATTGAATCACTAACAAAACATGTCAATTGTGCTAATATTGGAGCAAAACACACAAGTAATTTTAATACTATACAGTATGATATACATGCATATACGAAGAAGAAAAAATGCATACGATGACAAAGCCAAAAGAAAATATAAATCCGACAACAGTAACAATATACAATTTATTTTACAAATACAAGGAACTAGCAAGAATTGATACAATGTCATGAATATGTGTACAATATGTTCTAAAATACAAAAAAAATTATATGTGGACGATCTGCAATATAAGTCAATCGATGCCAAAAAAAAAAATTGTGAGCGACTAAGAAATTGGCATATGACTGGTGCAATTAAACGTGTGCTAAATCCACTTAATTAAAACATAGGCTAAATTGCAACTTGATACCCTCATCTATCCAAATTTTGTAACTTGATACGCTAAACTTTCAAAATAGCCAATTTGATACCATCAACTATTGAATATTGTCAACTTAATACTTTAAAAAAAAATCTTAAAATACCCCTACCCCCTATTCTCCCCCCTCCCTCTCCCTCTCCCTCTCTCTCTCTCTCTCTCTCTCTCCCTCTCTCAGAAGAGGCGCGCGGGCGGGGGCGCTGCACGAAACCAGGCAGCGCGAAGGCACGGCGGGCAAGTGCAGGCATGGGGACGAGGCGGGGGGGGGGGGGGTGAGCCACTACCAGAGTAACATATATTAGTGACGCCTAAAAACTTTGCTAATAGGTAAACTAACGTCACTAAAATAATTTAGTGACGTAATTAGCGATGTTTTTATGATATCGCGTATTTCATGGTCTCTGACAACAAAAATATCGCTAGTCGTCGTTGTAGCGAAGTATATTTGCGACGACACGACATCGCGGAATATACGATGATTAGCGACGTGTCGTCGTTAAATGGCAACGTAATATTTGGTCATAAAACGTCGTTACATTAGCGACAATATGAGCGACGTTTTGCTACAACAAATCGGACCTGGCAAGTTTTGCCATGTCAGCATGTTAGCAACATTTGGCGACATACTAGTGACGTCCTTGGTATCAGGTAGCGACGTTCCAATACTTTTTAGCAACGTAAATTTACGTCACGGAACGTCGCAATACGTTGCAACACATCGCTATATTGAAATTTTTAAAAAAAAAATATAATACGGTTTGTAAAATATTTTCCAACAAAACTCTACCCGCAGTTATAAAATCACAGTTTATATAAAAAGGCCCAGAGCAACCCTCCGTTGAATTTTCTGGGTTTGCCGACCCCTTCGGTAGAACACTCAACATCGGTAAATTTTGGTGTAAAGTTAATATAAATAATAAACTAAACTCACATAGAAAGAAATCTACGAAGTTACATTACACAAAATATGTCCCAAGAAATAGATAAATGAGTTTAAAATAAGTATCACATGCGTCTCAGAATATAATAAAAAGTATAAAATAAATACATCAAAGACCCAAGAATGGGACAATACACACAAACACACTAAAACTTGTCTAAACAAGGACTACTACTGATCAGAAGAATCACCACCGCGCATATGGGATAGAAGAAACTCATATTGCTCTTGAGAAAGTCACCGATGCCGATGGAGGAGACAGTGTTGGAGGCGGTGTAGATGCCGCCGGACCAGGAGGACATATCTGCTCCAATGCTAGCAGTCGAACATTGTATGAATCTATGGCAGATACCACCCTCGAAGTGTTCTCCGCCATCAACTGGCTCAACAAATCATGCATCGCATAAATCCTCGCAAGTGAGTCTCTCATGGCCGTCTGTCTGCTCTCCATAGACGAGGCCAATTTTTTTTAAGCTTCGCTCTATCGTCTGGCCCATAGTCCTGAGCTCTATAAGGTTGTGCTCTGTTGTATGGATCAGAGTCCTGAGCTCCATAAGGTTATGCTTGAGCGAATCAAAACGTGCGATGATCGTCGCATCGTCCATCTGCGACGTAGACTTTGGTCGCTCTATAATCCTCCGTAGCAACTCGTCATGCAGGCCAGCAATTTGACGGTCAACACTCCTGGGCTCGTGCCGACGCCTACGAAGGCTGCGAGGAATGCACACTGACAGAGGGGGCCCTGGATGACTGTATCGCAACATAGGCTCCGTAGGATCCCGTACCATAGTACGTACCCGTCGGAAGACCACCAACGGCGGTCATCCAGTGCTCGTCTGCCGACGGAGCTGTAGAGAGTTGCGAGGAAGTACCATCCCCTCCCTCTGCAGGTGCACTAGCAGTCGTCCGCTCACGTAGTTTAAGATACTCGTCATAGAAAAGTGGTTGCTAACGTCTAAGTTACTTATTACAAACTATATAGATATATATTTGCATATTTTTTAAGTTATATTATTAACATAGGATAGTAAAATATACATTGGTCTGCATGACCTTCTCATCGAAGAGCTTTTTGCCCTTCCAATGGGTGGCCAGGAAGACTCTCACCATGTTGGCGTCCTCACCCCTCTGTACCGGTTAAAAATTATGTTATTTGTTATTAAAATTAACCATCTTATCCTACTTACATTAAAATAATATATATTCAATAGAATACATACCAGACGAAAGAAATATTATATCTTGGGAATCGAACCACCACACCACTTTCCGGCTTATGACCTAGCCGCCTTTGCCTTCTCTGAAAGTTTTTTGTACTTGGGTTCGTCGAATCTCGCCTTCATCGTAGTCCACTGCAAAGGCGTGATCCAACCGTGGATCGATTCTCTATCTCGGTCACGGACCTTCTGGTCATTGATCACATCACGGGTCAGCTTGGCAGCGACGGCAGGAAACTGCTTCTCGATCCTCTCAGCCCGGTGTGGTGGATAGAAATAGATTTTCTACAAGAATTAAAATAGAGAGTTACATAATATGCATAAATGCTTATTGATATTAACAGTAAATATATTTTTACCATGAAGTGGTCAAACCAAAATGCCTTCCTATCTTCAGAAGCATCTGAGTAGTTGATCCAAGGTCCACCATAGTTATGCCTCAAAAAATGATCCAGTGCTCTCTATACCACCGAGGGACGATATCTATACAACGATAATTAAATTCATGAATATATAGATATAATCATTTAGAAAATTTTAACTATTTAACTTATTTGCTAGGTCCATCACTCCAAATCTCCATCATCATCTCGTCCGGAGGCGCGCATGGAGGATTGCTCTAATCATGCGCAGACGAAGTTGGCTCAACCTCCTCCATCTACTCCTCTGTCTCCATGGTGCCATCAACAGGAGAAAGGCTGGACGGGGGAGTATTCTCAGGCATAGAACTGCTGGTCCCTGGAGTACTGTCATGTACTGTCCACGGTGTCGGATATGTGACTGGTCGATACACTGGAGTACTCTGCGACAAGGATCCAAAACCAGTAGCCGGTACCGGAGGAGCACTCCGTCTAGAGAATCTACCTCCATATGATCCTCTTCATCCTGTCATACCTGATAATAACTTATGATGATAAAATAATTACAAAGACTTATAATAGTTCATCAAAATATAAAGACCCGGAGTAACCCTCCGTTGAATTTCCTGGGTACAAAATATAACAATAAAAAAATATCACAGTCACACAATAAGCACAATATAAAAGTATCACAGTCACACAATAAGCACATTCCACATTAAAAATAGATTTTATATTCTACATTAAAAATAGATTTTATATTCCACATTAAAAAATAGTACATGGCTAGAGTTCTAAATAAATTTTATTTTACTTTCAATCCTCTTCTGAAAATTTATCTTCTTTATTTTCCTCGTCCTCCTCTTCCTCTTCCTCCTCATATTCACTCCCATCTACTTTGTCTTTCTCTTCGGATAATTCTACCTCTTTCACACGATTAGACATGTAATGAGGAACTTTCGTTGAGTCCACATCTATAATATTTGTTACAATAGGTAGCTCATCCTCCTGATAAGCTATTTCGTTAATGTCAAAGGTATTTCTAGCTTTCATCTTCAATACTGCCCACCAATCCGATCTTGTTGTTCCCTATTTAGGATAAGTTGTGAAGTATACGAGATGAGCCTGACTTGATAGGACAAATAGTTCATAGCCTTGATATCGACGCTCATAGTTTATATTCACAAGACCATGCTTGTCTATTTTCCAACCTTGATCGTGGATTGGATCGAACCAATCACACCTGAATAACATGATCTTAGCAGTCTCTGTTCCATAATTATATGTCAACTCCACAATCTTCCGTAAGACGCCATAGAAATTATTGCCTAGATCGACATCTTTGTAGCTTGAAGATCTGATACACAAATAACTATTTTTTTGTAGAATCGAGATCCAAGAAGTTGTCTCTTATCGGGGCTGTTGTTAACTTGAACCTAAACCCATTCACACTGTAGCTTGGCTAGATTTTGACGGCATAAATTGGTCCCTTAGCAAGAGTTCTAATAGACTCATTCTCGAGTATTGTGTGGGGACGATCGACCTAAATACAAAGAAAATAATATTAAGTTCAATGTTATGTTAATTATTATGCATAGTGCATACACAAAAAGATCCTTACATATGCACTAAACCAAGAAGGGAAATAAAGTTTTCTTTTTTGTTCTACTTCTTCATCTGTTATGTATGGTCTCATCGACCTTACCTCATCATTAAATATACTAAAAAATGACAAAATATCGCCCGATTAGTGTAACCATATTATCGTATACTATTATATTAAGATGACTTAAACGTTGACGTATTAATTACTTACCCCTCTAGCTTCTCCACTTCATCCTCGTCGCAATTGAGTAATATATACAATTGAGCAGCCCTTAGCTCGTCGTTATTCCGATATCTCTTATTTATTTTGCCCGAAGGCTTACCAAAAATATTGAATACTTTTAGTATTGCATCAATAGATTCCTTATATCCTCATCGTTTATGGGAACTCTTGTTCTATTAGTAGCAACATGCGGCTTGAAATACATCGAGCAAAAGTTTGTTATCTCCTCAAGAACATAGGCTTCACAAATAGAACCCTCGACCCGTGCCTTATTTTTTCAGATTTCTCTTTAGGTGGTTCAGTTGACGCTCGAACAAGTACATCCACCGATAAATGACAGCCCACCAACACGTTCCTCATAAGAAAGATAAATTGGTAAATGCTCCATGGAGTCGAAGAATCCAGGAGGGAACACTCTTTCCAGCTTGCATAGTGTTACCACAATGTCCTTCTCTTACTTTTCTAGACGATCAACGATCAACTTTGTAGAACAAAGATCCCTGAAGAATAGACTAAGCTCAGATAATAGATCCCAAATAACATGCAGTAAGAATTCCTAAAATATAATTAGAATTAACCTCTCCATGAATACCTGACAGTCGTAGATCTTCATACCTGTCTGTTTGTTCTCCTTCGGGTCAATGCATCTTCTCAGATTCGACACGTATCCGTCCAAAAATTTTAGCACATGAATACACCTACCACTACCAAAATAAATCAAATTAGCGATGCTTAAAAACGTCGCTAAATTGGTAAAAAAATGTCGATAATGAATATTAGCGACGTAATTAGCGACATTTAATGTTAGTCGCATTTTATCAAGTCGCTGACAACAAAATGTCGCTAAACATCGCAATAGCGACATTTTAGCAACGTTAATGTATCGCTATTTTAGCGACGTATTGTCGCAATTTTAGCGACGCATAACGTGTTGGTAAGAGTCGGTACTATTTTCTGAAATCACCGAGTTTGGCAACGTTTTACAGAGTCGTTGTAAGTTGCTAAACGTGTCGGCAATAGTCGGTACTATTTTTAGAAATTAGCGACGTTTAGTGACTATCAGTGACGTTTAGCGACGTGTACAATGTCGCTGAATGTCGCTAAACTGGTTGAATTCAGCGACTATCTGTGACATTTTCTTGCGTCGCTAAATGTTGCTAATAATTTCTAAACACCGCTAAATTCCAGTAAAGAAATAAAAAATATAATATAAAATGGTTTTCAAATCGATCTTTCTATAGTATATAAATAGACCTGGAGCAACCATCCGTTGAATTTTTTGGGTTTGCCGACCTCTTCGGTGGTACACTCAATACCGGTAAATTTATATACATTTAATATGAATAATAAAGTATAATTTGAAGAAAACAAAATATTAAAATTACAAACCGAGTTTGAAGAAAATCTGGTGGTAAATAATGCAATAAATATTCACACAACTGAGTATAAGAAATAAAGTCTGAAAGCCTCAAAAATGTATAATATTCATAAATGATCTAATATCATGGGTCAAAATACAAACAACCAGTAAACTGTACTAACTAGGACTACTGCAGATCTGCAAGAGGACGACTACCGGCACGCATCAGGGATAAGAACAAATCATACTGTTCCCGTAAAATTGACACCAATGTCGATGAAGAAGGCAGTGACGTCGGTGGAGCAGGCGGCGATGAAGGCATACCATGAGGACCTATCTGATCCAACGCTGCTAGTCGATGGTTGTAGTTATCTATGGTAGATAACAGCCTCGTACTGCTATGAATCATTGAATCCTACATCATCGTCACCCACTCTCCCATGGAAAGCTGTGATGCCTGCAGCTCCGTCACGCTACGCTCTATCGACGCTCTAAGATCAGCTGTCATATCCATGAGCTCCATGATGCTGCACTCGAGCGTATCAAATCGTACGATGAGTGTCGCATCGTCTGCCTGCGGTTGGGCCAGGAGATGCTCCTCCAACCTTCGTAGCAACTCGTCACGGAGAGACGTAATCTGACGGTCAACGGTCTCCTGGACTCGGGCAGACGCCTGCGAGGGCTCTGGGAATGCGCACTTGCAGTGGAGGCCCTAGAGGACTGCGTCACAACAAGGACGCCATAGGATCCCATACCGTAGTACATATCCCTCTGGAGACCACCAGCGACGGTTACCGTAGTACGTACCCCTCTGGAGACCACCAGCGATGGTTACCCATAGCTCGTCCGCCGACGGAGATGGAAAGGGATGAGAGGAAGTACCAGCCTCTCCCGCTGTAGGTGCACTAGCTGTCGCCCACTCACGCAGCCTAAGATACTCGGCCTAGAAAAGTATGGATACTCGATAATTTCTAATGTCTAAGGTACTTATTACTAACTACATGGATATTTATTACATATTTTCTATGTTATATTAAAATTAACACAAAGTAAAGTAATACTTACATAGGTCTGCGAGACTCTCTCATCAATAAGCTTTTTGTCCTTTCGATGGGTAGTCAGGAAGACGTTCACCATGTTGGCATACTCACCCCCTTGTACCTCTTAAAAATATATTCTTTAGTACTAAAATTAAATATTTTATCCTACTACCATTTTATCGTACTTGCATTAAAATAATATATCTAAAATAAAAAATATACCAAACGACAAAAATGTTTCGTCATCATAATCGAACCACAATACCACTTTGCTGCCTTATTCCTAGCCGTCTTGGCCTTTTCAGACCTTTTTTGTACCTTAGATAGTCGAATATATCCCTTATCGCAGTCCACTACTCAAGCGTGATTCAACCTTGGATCAGTTTTTCTTCGCGATCATGAGCCTTCTGGTCATCTAGAGCAGCACAGATCAGCTTGGCAGCGACGGCAGGAAATATCTGCTCGAACAACTCGGCCCGGTACGGTGGATAGAAATATGTTTGCTACAAGAAGTAATTTATAATAAGTTATATAATATGCATAAATTAGACGATTGATATTAAAATCAAATATACTTTTACCTTAAACTACGTAACCAGAATGTCTTTCTCTCATCCGGAGCATCAGAGTAGTTGATCCAAGGGCCACCATAGTTGTGCCTCAGAAAGTGGCCCAGGCCTCCTGTACCGACGAGGGACGATGTCTATACTGAGATAATTATATTCATGAAAAAGTGAATATATGATGAATAAATAAATATACGATATATATGATGATAAAAAACCTAATTGACTTACTTTGTACCGTCGGCCCAAATCTTCGTCCTCGTCTTGTCCGAAGGTACGCATGGAGGATCTAGCTGATGCTAGGACAACGTCGGCTCAACTTCCGCCATCTGCTCATGTGTCCATGGTTCCGTCAGCAGGAGGAATGCTGGACTAGGGAGTAGTCTCAGGCCTGGAACTACTTTTCCCAGGCATGATGCCACGTAACGTCATCGCAGTCGGAGATACGACTGGTCGATATACTGGAATACTCGGCGACGAGGATACAGAACCAACAGTAGGTAGTACCGGAGGAGCACTCTGTCTACCTCAGGACCTGTCGAACGCTCTGCATCATCCTATCATACTTGATAATACCATATGATGATAGAACAATTAAACAAAAATATAGTACATTCTACAGCTGAAATATTATATATATCTCACAGTATTAATAGAATTACATAGTAAATAACTTATATTGTCACAAGTCTAAATGGATAGTATATTCTACAGTCAAAATATAATACATGTAACAAGTCCTAATAGATTTATTTTATTTTCAATCATCTTCATAAAATATATCTTGTTCGCCTTCCTCGTCCTCCTCTTCCTCTTCCTCCTCATCTTTACTTTCATCTACTTTGTCTTCGTCTTTCTCTTCGGATAATTCTACCTATTCTACATCATTAGTCGTGTAATGAGTAACTTCTGTTGAGTCCATATCTACAATAATTGTTACAAGAGGGAGCTCGTCCTCCTAATAAGCTATTTCGTCAACGTCAAAGGTAATTCTAGCTTTAGTCTTGCATACTGCCCCCCAATCCGACCTCGCTGTCGTCCATCTAGGATAAGTTGTGAATTACATGAGCTAAGCCTGACTTGATAGGAAAAAGGGTTCATAGCCAGGATATCTACGCTTGTAGTTTATATCCATAAGACCATGCTTGTTAATTTTCCAACATTGATCATGAATTGGATCGAACCATTCACACTTGAATATCACGATCTTAGCAGGTTCTGTGCCATAATTATATGTCAACTCCTCAATCTCTCGTAAGATGCCAAAGAAATCATTTCCTGGACTGACGTCTTTGTAGTTCAAAGATTTGATACACAAATAACTGTTTTTTGTGGAATCAAGATCCAAGAAGCTATCTCTGATCAGAGCATTTGTTGACTTGAACCTAAACCCATTCACACAGTAACTTGACCATATTTTGATGGCAGTAATTGGTTCCTTGGCTGGATTTCTAATAGATTCAGTCTCGGATTTTATTAGACGATCAACCTAAATACCAAAGTAGCGATAGTACCTGGTCCCTTGGCAGATCCTAGAATATACTCCTCTTTATCCAGTTATGAGTGCGACCAAATCTGTCACACTTGTACCTCTTAGCAGGCTCTTCGATAGCACTTGGTAAATCTTTTACCTCTTCCCATATCATGTATCTGAGCCATATTGGTGGTGGATTGGCCTTCTCCACAACGTCGGCATAAAAAGCATTCATGTTCCTCCGGTACGGATGATCCTTCGGCAAAAATTATCGATGGCAATCAAAAAGCACGGTTTGCCTTCATGTTTCAAACAGAAAGCTTTAGTGTGGTCCATGCAATCCGGATATGAAAGACGATCATGAGTGCTCCATCCCGATGGTCCACATAAGTGCTGACATCATCTAAAAATTCTCCATTCTAAAACATCGTACGTGTTGGCACCAACTTCCCATACCTGATTCAACACATCTATCAACGGCTGTAAATACACGTTGATGTTCATCTTTGGATTATTCAAGCCTAGGATAATAATGGTTAGAAACATATACGGAGTCTTCATGCATATCCAAGGTGGTAGATTGTACGGAGTGACGATCGCAGTCCAATACGAATAATAGGAGCCAGAAAGTCCGAATGGGGTAAAACCGTCGAAGAAGAGCCCCAATCTGACATTATGCAGATCCGAAGCAAAATTTGGATACTCTCAATCAATATACTTCCAAGCTTCTCTATCAGATGGATGATCCAACACTCATTTGATATGTTTCTGCATGTGCCAACTCATATTTTCTACAGTCTCTACTACCAAAAATAACCTCTATAATCGCGGCGTCAAAGGCAAGTAGTGCATCGAATCGGTAGGCTTCCTTGCACCGATAGACCTTCCTCTACCAATGGTCTTGTAGAGATCAACACCACAAAATCTGTATACGTCGTCATCCTTGTCGTCTTTGTTGTACAACATGCACCCGTTGTAACATGCATCAAATTTCTCGTATCCCATCCAGAGCGATCTCACGATCCTCTAAGATCGGTAGAAGTCTTTAGGCAACATAGCACCCTCTGGCCAGATCTCTATAATTAACTTCATCGGTCGGTTGTAACATTCTTGTGACATTTTAAAATCGGACTTGATGCTCAACAATCTTGTAACCACCTCCAATGGTGAATGATCCTCACAACCAGGATATAATAGAGTCCTTGTATTCTCCTCCAACTCCATAAACTTTGCAGCATCGACATTCGGTATCTCCTCAGCTGCATCATGATTGTTGGATCGAAGCTCGGCCCGGTTGCATCAAAAACCATGTTCACCCACCCGCCGTCGTAAGCAGCGTGGTCGTGGACATCCATATACGGCTCCACAAAAGGCTCCAACTTTGATGCTAAAGATACAAGTTCTCCGTGCGCGATCCACTGATAGTAATTCAGCATAGAATCCTTTGAGTACAAATGATATGTGACTTCCACTTTTAGATGATATTTTAAGTTGCGACATCTCACACACGGGCACTTAATTTAGGTACCGTCCATGTACTAAGGGAACGCCTTCGCGAACTGTAGGAACTTCTATAAACCCTTTATGAATTCATCCTGCACACCACACATGTCATCAGGATAACGATTGTACATCCATAAACGATGACGAAGATGGTAATTCAGATCTATTTCTAGATACTTCGGCAAAGATGAATAAAAATCATTTAAGTATATACCCATGTGAATATTTGGTAGTGTATATTATCCAAATGGCACTCACTCCAAATATAGGTCACCTGACCCTCTGACCGAGGAGGGGGGTCGTCGGGGTTGAGGGAAGCCGAGGGGGGTCTTTGGGGCCGAGGGTACGTTGTGTCCTTGGTGTCACGCCCCAGTCCCAAAATACGTAGGACTAGGAATACGTAACATGCCAGCTACGCATTCGACCAGACTCTGGTCCGATTCGAATACGTATAAGATGTACTAGGATGGTCACTATCTATATAATCAAGTAAATATAAATATCTATGCCTCAATCCACAATAAACGAAATATACAAGAATGAGCTACATACGCTAAAGTCGCCCGCCAGTAACACATAAACTCGCATAGACTCGAGAAAGGAATATGAGTCTATAAAACTAGGCTATATCAGCAGATGAATAAACAATATGAATAATAACCATGACTCCGGAAGAAATGATATAAGTACCTAGCACCAATTCCTGTAAAATAAAGTAACACACATCAGCAACTCCAGGTAGGCTCCACATCTATGCTGCAAAATTGGCAAGGGACCAAGTCCTCAGAGGAACGTAACAAGGTACAAGAAACCGCATGCCAAAATAAATACAGTATATAAAATGTATCAATAGGGCAAACTATGTAACCAGCTATGTGATATGCAAATGAGAGTATCACTAGTACTCAGGCTGAAACCACTACAAGCTCTGTGTCCGGGAGCTGGTAGCAGTGATAACATGTAGTGGACCTAGCTCTGATGTTGAGACTACGGCACCATAATAATAAATATATATAATCAGCCTGTAGCCTGTGTGTCTCTCCCCACCCAATGTAATCACACGTCTCATGTCCATAACACGCAAGATCATGACCTCTAGCTAATGCAGCGAGTTATAATGATATCTATGTATATGCAAGACCTATGTCACGAATCCTGTAAGCCTATACAGAATCACCATGAATAACTCAAGAAAGATTCTGTCTCATGAATAGTGTCAAGTGTCCTATGGTATGACGTACTTGATAAAGCAAGCACGAAAATATAGGATCGTAATATTGACTCTCTAAGTGACGTTACACGACCCCGCGTACAGTGTCAACACCCGAATATTATTCGAACGTTAAGAAACGTCTCACAGTCCTAGGTTGAACATGTACATCTCAATAGTGTATATATATATATATATATATATATATATATATATATATATATATATATATATATATATAGAAAGAACTCAAGCAAATAATATAACAATACTACTGTAAGTTGGCAAGGTACACTTGCCTGGGGTTTGAACTCCTTCAGTTTCTTCGGTAATAGCAAAATCTCTAGGAACGCCTCCGGATGCTGAAACAAATATTACCATCACTCTCAAAAGACATAAAATAGCTAGGATTGACTACACATAAGTCTAATTTGGACACAGGGACAGAATTGACAATTTTGGTCAAAGCGTGGTCCACATGTCCAGAACGATGTGCCAGAGACAAAGTTCTTCAAATTTATCAAATTTAGTGTCTACAAGATGATAAAAACCCAACGGAATATCCAGAACTGGATTCCGATGAGCCGATCACAAAATCGTCCGTCAAGTGGAGCCGTGGGACCCACGATACGGAATTTCGTCAACGTTCTCAGAATCGAACCAAACTTGGGTCATAGGACCAGCGTAACGCTACCAATCTAATGGCGTAAGTTTTGTTGTGAAACAACGAGTACACACGAAGTTACAATAAGAATCAGAACATGCCCGATATGGGGTATTTCGACGGATACGCGTTGATTTCGGTGTGCACGCACGTCCAAATCAACTTCTGTGAAATCTCGCTCATTCGTATTGACGATAGGCACCTTTTGGTGCAATTTGCATACGACGAAGTCGACTCGTTTAGCGAGACGCACCCTGTTTCGAGAAATTTTGGGTTTTAAAACCAAGTTTTTGGTCAATTTTACCCGCGAATAAAACACAACATACAACAAAATAAAATAAACTAATTACAGGGTCGTAATCTCGGTTATTTTGTCTAATTTACTGTTTAAACAGAATCTAAAATTATTAAACATGTTGGAAGAAAAATGGCCATGAACATAGGGCTCCGAGACAGTTTCTGAACTACCTAATTACGTAGTTTTTTTCCTGTTTTGCGTCGCATTTTTTGACATACACAGGACACGATATCCCGAACCATTTATACAGGGTTCTAGAGGGTCATGTGGTCTTCGCATAGGATTTGACAGAATAAAATTTGGATCAACACACAGGGAGATACGTGAACTAGAAGATGGGTACCTTGTTGCTGTTTATGACAGAGGCGGTTCGCGGCGATGTTGGCGGTCGACGTGCGGCGGCGTGCGGCGACCTGAGGTGGTCGTGGAAGATTGGAGAGCTAGGGGGAGTGGTCGGTCGTGTGAAGAAGTGAAGATGGGGGAGGTTTTGAATCGAAAAAGGAGGGGGTGCTCGCGTGATCAGCGGGAGCCGTGGGGTATTCTACGGGTGTGGGGATTCGTGGGTTAGCGGGTGGCAGGTCGGGTCGGCAAGTCGGGTTCAGATCTGACCCGCTAGGGTTGGTTGGGTTCAATTTGGGTTGGGTTTGGTTCGGGTTGGGTTCGGGTTGGTTTAGTCGGGTTTAATTAAAACAATACGTTTTTAGCTATTTAAAAATAACTTTTGAGCCCAATAAATTACAAAAAAATTACACAACATCATATTATTAAATATACACTCAAAAATATATATTTTGCAATATTTTAATATTTAATATAATACACAAAAATATTAATCCTTTGAAGAACATTTGTTTTAAATAATTAAAAATCACAGAAAAATCCCAAAAATTATTTTTTTAAATTTCTAAAAATCTGGGTGTTTACAATCTACCCAAATTATAAAAAAAATTATCCTCGAAATTAAAAATAAATATGGTAGAAAAATTTTGTTAAGCAATGTCGCACTTGTTTATCAAAAGATGGGGGACGCAGTTACCAAATGGAGTCCTAATTTGACGTCGCATTCTAAGAATAAGGGTACGTTAAATCAAGGCTCTACCAAACTTATAAGAATTAAATTGGTAGCAGGAACTATAGTCAAGATCATATTTCTAAGGATTTTTAGAAAGTCAAACTTCAAGGAGGGATTCGAGATGGTAAGAATTTTGTGACCGTTGTCACAACCTATCAAAGGAAATCTAGATACTACCATGGCATTAATGAGTCAATAACTCTATAAAGAAAGTTTTACCAGTTCTTCCGTTTCTAATTAGGTTACGAGTCTACAAGACAATAGAAATTATCATAGCCAAATACAACTAGGGTGAAATAGTACCGAGGAATACTTCGTCACAAATCTTGTCAAGGTGATTAACATGGTATAGAGAGTTCAAGAGCTCAACTTAATGCAACATCAGTGACATGGACTTTGTTTGGCTTGAGTGAGCTACGAGTATATCGGTGGTTAGCATAATTGGGTTGTCGATATACAAATTAATTTAATTGCAACGAAATTGACTAATTAAGCATAGGTTTTCTAGAAGGAGGTATGCCACGAATATTGTGGGATCTATATGGAGCATGAGAGTGTATACTTGGGTGTAACAGCTGGGTCATAAGATCTAATTTTGATACTAAAAGTCACAAGACAACTAAGAATTTAACCACTAGGGCCTGCTACATAAGGTTCCAATTTCTTAAGGTCATAATACAATTCTTTGTATCACCATCATGAGCCACATCTAATCCCTAACATCTAGCTATGTATTCCATAAAGTATTCTAGTGCATTAGAATCAAACCCTCTTTTCTTTCTTCCAATACTTCCAAATTACTTGCTACCTTTAAGCAAGGATAAGGTTTTATTAGTTTAGGCCTCTGATACTAGATTCAATTCACATGCTAAAATCTACACTAACTCTATCATATAGGAATAACCTATCTACTATCCAACTAAGGGTAACCGTCTTCTCATAAATTTATATCGAGTATATCTTCTTCCGCCTTGACAAGGATCTGCTTCTGGAGGAAATATCTTGCACGAACATTCATCTCTCCGAAATAAGAAGAGATGATAAACAATAATAAGGATGTCGAGGAGATTAAAAGAGTTCAATTATGAAGTCCAAGTGCGATAATCAAATGCTAAAGAATTTTTAAGTCAGTTGTGGATTGAGATGCTAACACTGCTAACTTTGATTACAGGCTCGCTCAGTACCGAAATATAACCGAAACGATTTATTCAGGACCTGCATGGGCCACCACAAAAATATGTTACGTTCCAGTCCCAAAATACGTAGGAATAGGAATAGGTAACATGTTAGCTACGCATTCGACCAGACTCTGGTCCGATTCGAATACGTATAAGCTGTACTAGAATGGTCACTATCTATATAATCAAGTAAATATAAATATCTATGCCTCAATCCATAATGAACGAAATATACAAGAATGAGCTACATGCACTATAGTCGGCCGCCAGTAACACATAAACTCGAATAGACTCGAGAAAGGAATATGAGTCTATAAAACTAGGCTATATCAGCAGATGAATAAACAATATGAATAATAACCATGACTCCGAAAGAAATGATATAAGTACCTGGCGCCACTTTCTGTAAGATAAAGCAACACACATCAGCAACTCCAGGCAGGCTCCACAATGGTCTATGCTGCAAAACTGGCAAGGGACCAGGTCCTCAGAGGGACGTAACAAAGTACAAGAAACAACATGCCAAAATAAATACAATATACAAAATGTATCAATAGGGCAAACTATGTAACCAGCTATGTGTTATACAAATGAGAGCATCACTAGTACTCAGGCTGAAACCACTACAAGCTCTGTGTCGTGAAGCCGGTAGCAGTGATAACATGTAGTGGGCCTAGCTCTGATGTTTAGGCTACGGCACTGTAATAATAAATATATATATAATCAGCCTGTAGCCTGTGTGTCTTTTCCCACCCAATGTAATCACATGTCTCATGTCTACGATGTCTCATGTCCATAACACGCAAGATCATGACCTCTAGCTAATACAGCGAGTCATAATGATATCTATGTATATGAAAGACCTATGTTACGAATCCTGTAAGCCTATACAGAATCACCATGAATAACTCAGGAAATATTATGTCTCATGAATAGTGTCAAGTGTCCTATGATATGACGTACTTGATAAAGCAAGCACGAAAATATAGGATCGTAATATCGACTCTCTAAGTGACGTTACACGACTCCGAGTACGACGTCGACACCCGAATATTATTCGGACATTAAGCAACGTCTCACGGTCCTAGGTTGAACATGTATATCTCAAGAGTATATATATTTATAGAAAGAACTCAAGCAAATAATATAACAAGACTACTGCAAGTTGGCAAGGTACACTTGCCTAGGGTTTAAACTCCTTCAGTTTCTCCGGTAACAACAAAATCTCCGGGAATGCCTCCGAATACTGAAACAAACATTACCATCACTCTCAGAAGACATGAAATAGCTAGGATTGACTACCTATAAGTCCAATTTGGATACAAGGGCAGAATTGACAATTCTGGTCAAAGCGGGGTCTACATGTCCAGAACGATGTGCCAGAGACAAAGTTCTCCAAATTTATCAAACTTAGTGTCTACAAGTCCAGAACGATGATACGAACACAACGGAATATCCAGAACTGGATTCCGATGAGCCGATCACAAAATTGCCCGTCAAGTGGAGCCGTGGGGCCTACGATACGGGGTTTCGTCAACGTTCTCAGAATCGAACCAAACTTGGGTCACAGGACCAGCGTAATACTACGAATCTAATGACGCAAGTTTCTTTGTAAAAAGACGAGTACACACGAAGTTACAACAAGTTTCAGAACAGGCCCGATTAGGGGTATTTTTGACGGATACGCGTTGATTCCGGTGTGCACGCACATCCAAATCAACTTCTGCGAAATCTCATACGTCCATATTGACGATACGTACCTTTCGGTATAATTCGCACACGACGAAGTCGACTCATTTAGCGGGACGTACCCCGTTTTGGGAAAATTCAGATTTTAAAACCAAGTTTTTGGTCGATTTCATCCGCGAATAAAACACAACATACAGCAAAATAAATTAAACTAATTATAGGGTCTTAATCTCGGTTATGTTATCTAGTTTACTGTTCAAACAGAATCTAAAATTACTAAACAGGTTGGGAGAAAAATGGCCATGAACATGGGGCTCCGAGACAGTTTTTGAACTATAGAATTACGTGGTTTGTTTTCATGTTTTTTCATATTTTGTGTCGCATTTTGCGACCAACACAGGACATAGGACATGATACAGGGTTCGAGAGGGTCACGTGGTCTTTGCATAGGATTCGACAGAATAAAATATGGATCAACACATAGGGAGATACGTGAGCTAGAAGATGGGTACCTTGTTGTTGTTTGTGACAGAGGCGGTTCGCAGCGATGTTGGCGGTCGACGTGCGGCGGCGTGCGACGGCGTGCGGCGACCGGAGGTGGTCATGGGAGATTGGAGAGCTAGGGGGAGTGGTCGGTCGTGTGAAGAAGTGAAGATGGGGGAGGTTTTGAATCAAAAAAGGAGAGGGTGATCGCGTGATCAGCGGGAGCCGTGGGGTGTTCTGCGGTGTGGGGGTTCGTGGGTTAGCGGTCGGCGGGTCAGGTTGGCAGGTCGGTTTCAGATCAGACCCGCTAGGGCCGGTTGGGTTCGGTTTGGGTTGGGTTCGGTTCTGTTGGGTTCTGTTGGGTTCGGTTGGGTTCGGTTTGGTTTAGTCGGGTTTAATTAAAATAATACATTTTTAGCTATTTAAAAATAGTTTTTGAGCTCAATAAATTGCAAAAAAATTATACAACATCATATTATTAAATATAACTCAAAAATATAATTTTTGTAATATTTTAATATTTAATATAATATACAAAAATATTAATCCTTTGAAGAACATTTATTTTAATTAATTAAAAATAACAGAAAAAATCCCAAAAATCATTTTTTAAAATTTCTAAAAATCTGAGTGTTTACACTTGGTTACACGATATATACACCAATCTCATGCCACAATCACCCGAACACGAACTCTTGTGTCAAGGATATGTTTGACACTGCTCCAACCCAAGTTGGATACTAGTTCTAGATGAAGCTAATACCGTATCGTGTCTCGACTTTGGAGAGTCACTCCCGTGTCTGTGTATACGACTTTCCTTGAGTCGTGATCTATATCATATTATACATGATGTTGATACCCAAGACTGTGTCTAATTAACTCGGATTAGGTTAGGGTTTGTGTCATGTCTCGGCTTTGGGTTAAGCTCTGTGTCATATCATGTGTCGTGTCAGTGAAGAGAGATAGGGTTAGGGTAGGGTTTATATCATATCCCGTGTCGTGTCAGTGATATGTCGTGTCAGTATATGTGTCTTTTTCGTATCCCGTATCGTGTCTATTATTTGATAATAAATGGAAGAAATAAAACTAGGTTTATACAAAACCCTTTATTAGGTTTACAAACAAGAAGTACTATTAATCCTATACGAGGATGTTAAGTACAAAATTTAATCTGGGTAAATATTGCTAAAGGAGTCTGATCTGCGGTCGATCACTTTGTCCCTTGGACCACACGATGATGAAGAAGTGCTGTAGAAAAAGGAGATGCTTCAAAGATTGCAAGAGAGAGTGGATGCTCGATGCCAAAATCGTCGATCACTGCTTTTTGTCTGTGCTCTGGATTCTTCTCTCTCAAAAATCAATCTCTGACCTTGGAATTTGTGACCTTGGTTCTTCGACCCTAGACCTCTGTCAATAAAGGTCTCTATTTATAGGGTTTTAGTGATAGTAACCGTCAAGTCGGCGTAGAAGCCGGATAGTGGAGAGTATGGCACTTTTTACACGGCGATTATAATAACTGCCACCCACGTATAAATGATCTTCTGAATCTGCGTGTGACGCATGTCCCATGATGAGATAATGCGTATAACTGCTGCGAAGATCATGGCATGCAAGCCACGTAGGTAACTGTCCCTTGCGTAGAAAAGGTTGGCGTAGAAGCCAATAACTGTCACCATGGCATAAAAGCCAAATAGTTGTTAAGTTGGCGTAGAAGCCAAATAGGCGTAGAAGCCTGATGCTGAATGGATAGGTAGCTAGCGTAAAAGATAGCCGGTCCTCCTTCCTTGACTGAGGTCTTGAGCGTATTCTGGACCAAATAGCCTGAGTTGGCGTATTCCGAGAAGATAGCAACGACGTACTCCTTATAGCTGAAAATAGCCAGGTGGCGTATTTCAAGGAGATAGCGTACAGCATGCTCCTATAGCTAAAAGTAACCTGATGGCGTAATGTGCAAAGGTGATGATGTGGACGTATTAGCCGTAATCATGACTAACCCAGTCTTTGGAAGTAGGACCAGATCTCGTGCATTAAATACATAGATCTGCCCCCATTCTGTGCATTAAATGCAGAGACATGCCTCGAGCTCTGTACGAAGAGCAGCTTTTGACGTGGCAGTTTATTTTGTCTTCTGCTGAGCTTAAAAGCTCACATCTGCCTGTATAAAACTAGGCAGCGTATTCCCTTGTATGCGTAAAAGTACTTTGTATCAGGGAAATGTCACTAAACGACGGTTTGGGTCTCTGTGCCGCACCATCATTACAGCCGTCGTCTGGATAGTTTTGCAGTACTCGTTGTCAGGAGTCAGGTTCACTGCATGATCTGATAGGTTCATTCGAGGAATACGAAGAGTTCTCTGTACAACTTTCCACCGCATTAAAAGCGAGCAGGTTTTACGCCAAAGTGACGATGTAACAACCTTTTTACGCCGAAGCAGCCTGAAAATACTGTATTACGCGGATTATCCTGGTGCTTATATTTTACGCTGTACTAGCGATGAAGCCCTGTTGTACGCCAATGGCTCTGAAGTCATTTTTTTACGCTGCCCAGCACTGAAATACTACGTATAACCCTACAGCGTATTTTTTATGCTTCTACAAGACCCCCTTCAAAGTTTTTAAATTCCTCGTAATTTGAAACACTTTGAATGAAGCATAAAACGGTCAAGTCTGATTCGTTCCTCGAGGCTGATTTCTTGGCAAATTTTTGGGGATTTGTTGGGATTCGGTGTGTTCTCTTTTGCCTATAAAAAGGCTGATGAGTTAACCTGTTCTTCCCACATTTTCTTCACCTCACTGAGATGATTGCCGGAGTTCGTCGGGTCGACTTGAGGAAGAAGAAGATCATGTTCTTCCAGCATGTAAGGAGCCGTAAAAGAAGGCGTCTTTGAGCAAATGTCCTCTGCAATGATGGATCATGGAAGGATATCATAGCTTCCTTTGCTCGGGATAATCAACAACTTCATATGGCGATTCGTCCAGGAGAGAGGAAGGGTTAAATTAGACCACACAGCTTGCAAGCTGTACTTTCTCCCATTGTTGGTGGACGAGGGCAGACAAACTAGTCCTGTCTTCCAGTATTGAGTTGGGTCTAAAACCTCAACTCAATCTGTCAAGGCATATGGAGGATGGGCTCTTGAATTTTAAACAAGCCCAGTTGTGTATCCTCCCGCCATTAATCATTTTCTTGTTAATTGGCCGCTGAAGCCGACTAACTGCTGAAGAAGACGGATAAAGATCTCCACCAATGCGAGAACCTGACAGAACAGACTCTTGGTATGATCCTAAATAAAAATAAGAAACCCTTTGTAGACGAGATTTTCCTCATATGTAATCATATTATCATGAAGATGAAAAATACTTTGTAGACTGGATTTCTCTCATATGTAATCATGATTAATAAAATTGTCTTCTTTTACGCATCTGATGATTTGTCATATTCTTTGTTATGATGAAGTATGAATATGTGTAGCTTCGCCACGTCTGAATAACTTTACGCCGACTCTGATAAAAAGAGTATATGATCTCGTCCCGTTTTTTACGCGTAACTGAGGACACGTAGAAAACTGCTTAGCATTTAAGTCGAATATCCGAACTGTCATGCTATTTTGAACGAGGAATTGCATAGAATTCTGAACTTGTCACTTCTCTGATAAGAAGAATTCTTGTTCAGACCATCATCTTCAAGAATGATTTCCCGAAAATTCCTTGAAATAGGGTGAGAAATGGCTGTCAAAACTGAGTCACCATCTTGAACTGTAGAGAAAATATTCAGACTGGATTTTGGATGAACTTCCAATCGACCCAAGAAGAAGAGTCATTTTTAATATTGAACTCTGCATACTTTGGGTACTTGGGATATTTTGAGGCCAAGAAGGAGTATCTCCTGCGTGAACCCTTGCAATTGGCCGTCTTGAGATTTGTTCAGATATACGAATACTCTGGCCTGCGTATTTTAAGATATGCAGAAAGTCATAGATCCGTAGTGTAGATGAGCATAAAATCGTAAGTTTGTAGCCTCTCGAGAGTAAAAGCTGCTGAGCATAAGAGCATCTGGGCGTAAAACTGTAGATTTATAGCCTCTAAAAGGAAAACTTTCGAGCGTAAAATCGTAGATTTGTCGCCTCTGAGCGTAAAAAGCTTCTGAGCGTGAAATCATAGATTTGTAGCCTCTGAGCGTGAAGTCGTAGGTTTGTAACCACTCGAGCGTAAAAGCTACCGAGCGTAAAAGCATCCGGGCATAAAACCGTAGACTTATAGCCTCTGAGCGTAAAACCGTAGATTTGTAGCTTCCCGAGCGTAAAAAGCTTCATAGCCTAAAATCACGAATCTGCTCTGCACAAAAAACTTTTTGAATTCGCTGACTGTCCGCCTTCCCTGAATAATAGGCTGACGTAGTCCCCAATCATAACCGAATATTAAATATCAAATTTGGTTAGGGATTCGAGGAGTTTATCTGAACTCTATAAATACCGCAAGGCCTTCAGAGAAAAACTTTTCATCTGTCTTTTATAAAAGAAAACCTTCGTCTCTTTGAGTACTCTCCTTCGTTTCTTCTCTGAGCATTCTGAGTTTTTAGCAATGGCACCAAAATAATCTTCCACCACCAAGGGAAAGAAGCCTGCCTCCTCTTCTCGCTCCTCTGTCCAAGCAAGAGCGACTCCCATCGGGCAAAGCAAACCTCGCTCGGAATGAAGTGTTCCACCATCAAGCTGTGCACCGGACGTTATAGGTAAAGCTTTTGGGACGACAAGAACGAAGAAAAACCCTTCGCACACGTTGTACGTGAACACGCTAGGTCATCTTCTGTGCTGAGAGCCTCTTCGAGAAAGATGATGCACAGAGATGTTTTATCATTTACGCCCACATTCCTAATGTGTCAGCGTAAAAACTCCATATTTCCGCAGTCTGGCGTAAAAGCTTTGACTATCGAAATTTGGCGTATACTATAAATTTTGGGTGTTACGCTCTGGATGAAAACTCCGGCGTAATAACTCAAACTTTGGCAATCTGGCGTAAAACACAGACTGTCAGATTTTTGTGTATACTACTAATCTTGAATTTTATGCCTCGGAATGAGATTCCAGCGTACAAACTCAAGTTTTTACAGTCTTGGCGTAAAAGCACAGACTGTTGCTCTTTGGCATAAGCTTCAAGATTGTGAGGTCTAGTATAGAAACTGACATATTTTTTTTGTGCTTTGTAGTTAACTTGCAGATATCTCCGTTGGCTGAGGTGATGGGTTCTACTGCTGGGATGCTGAACTCCAATTACCTGGAGGATTTGTCCCATGTGACATTTCCTATTTTTGAACCCCAGTATCTTGAAGGAAGGGGAATCCTGATATCGTCTCAAGGAGAGCGAATGATGTTGAGCATGATCAACGGAGAGCCCCTAACGTATATAAATGGGGCAAAATACATAAAACCAGCTTTCCTCTTCGGGGATATGATTGATAAACAATCCCAGACGAAGACCAAGAAGGAAGACTGGATTTTTACTGTTGGGGGCATGATCATGTATCTGCCCAAGATGCTGAGGGATTATCCTATCTCGGCATTCTTCCATGCCACGCATCCCAGGAGGATGTGGTGGACTCTGACCCCTAATCTTCACGGCCAGCCGAGGAAGATATTTTATCAGAAAGGTTCCGACCAAGGATCATTTGTGAGCCGCCCTTCAGGCCCTGTGATGCCTTTCAGGGGATTGTTTTCAGGCAGTGTCCCGAGTGAAGACACTTCGCTGCTCCAACCAGTCCAATTACCGACTTTCTATAATGACTTCATAGGGCATGGAGGAGTATACCCCAAGGTTAATCCTTGGACCAAAGGGTGGCTTACCCCTACAAATCTTCGATGGGTTCGTTTAGCTGCCTGGGCCCTGAAGAACTTTTAGACAGAGCTGGACAGCATTGGTCTGTACGCGGCTGTGAGTGCTACCAGTGTTGGGTTATCTCTCAACCCCAACATATTTTTGGCTTTGATGGAGCGATATATCTCGCTCACTGGGACTTTTGCCACTCCACTGGGGGAGTTGGGATTGGCCCTTCACGAAATGGCAGAGATTTCAAGACTGCCAATGGGGGATACTCCTTATGAAGAGTATGTTCCCACAAACAGGGAGTTGGGGGATACAAACCCTCGGGTAGTGGCAGTGTACTAGGAGATGACGAGCCATTATCTTGCGTGCACCGCCTTCTATAATGAGCTCTCTGATTTGGCTCATACCAACAAATGGGCGTCCTACCTCTTCTTCCATCAGGCTAGAGATGCTAAGCCAAACAAAGTTGTGGATAGCAGGGATAGGCCTTTGAGCCTTCTGAGCGTGATTAATGCTCAAGTAGTCGATGACCTTATTAAAGATGTTGGGGCTTCAGATCGAGTTCTCGATGAAGGGATAGGGAAATATCATGCAGGCACTAAAGCCTACAGTTATTTGAGGCATTGCCGCAGGCCTCTGTCAAGGGAAGCTCAACTGGCTGGCTTCCTCTCTGTATGGCTGTGCCGATTGGTAGTACCAGGCATTGCATCTTCAGATCGTATTCACTGTAACACCTTATGGCCTGCAGTGCGTTTGGTGTTTGGGGCAAAACTGGGCTTGCTCCCTGCCATGGTATGCCGGATACAAGCTGGCCTGAGGGCCATTACTGATGGGCTGCTTGCCGATGAAATACGGCATGACAGCTTTCCCAGTGTAGAATTACCATTCCTGTATTTGATGGGATGGCTAATTCTTGATAACCCCAGAGTGATGTCTCCCGGTCCTGCCAGTAGTTCGGGAAATAATTTCTTGTTGAATTACAAGAATTCCATCTGGAACGTGACCAACGTCATAGACTGTCGACGGGCATTAAATTTTGCTCACAGTTGGAAGCTCTTCTGTATCGTCCCCACTGTACATCTCAATCAACAGGGGAGCAGGCTTCAGGACTCAGGTGAAGGGAAGACCGTTCTGTCTCCTGAAGATTTTTATTGGTTGGTCTGTATTAGACCTTCCCATTTATTGTACAGAAGTGAAGACCAATGCTTCTTGGGGCCCTACCTGCCTAGTCGGTTCGCCAGGCAGTTTGGGTATGATCAATTGCACGTGGGCAATGCCATCACCAGCTTCAAGTCTAGGGGTGGACTTATTGATGGAGCGAGAGGATGGCGATACTTTATAATGGGTTGCACTTGGGCAGCCTTTACTGTGCCTGCGACTTCTCTCTCCATGGAGTTGCATATCCTCCACTCGTACGCCCAGTTTTACGTGGCTATCAATACCTTCCATCGCGATTTTGATATGCGTGAAAGTTTTAGGATGCCCTCTTCTAAGTCCGCGGGAAGAGACAAAATTCTATCAGTTTCCTCTGACGAGGGTGAAGACTTTGTCAATCTATATAAGCTTTTGCTGACAGTACCGAGAGGCGAAATACCTTCGCCTGCAGAGCCTCTGGTTATCCCTGGTAAGCGAAGGGCTCCTGTTCCGAAGGAGACTTCCCCTCGCAAGAAAAAAAAGACTGTTAGTGGTCCTGTCAGGACTTTCAGTCATGAGGCTCCTAGGAGTGAGCCTGCTGTTTCTCCTGTTGGGGACGATCCTTTGATTAGAGGTCCTTCGCCTATTAGAGGGGGAACCTCCACAATTCCGGCTGGCAGTGCCGGAGAATCTTTGCTCGAGGCTGCTGTCGCTGCTACCGCTTCAGGTAGTGGTACGAGATCGCCTTCGAGGCTGAGCCAAATAAGGATATCTTTATCCAGCCCAATAATGGGTTCAGCCCCTTCTTCATCTGTAAGTATTCCCAGCGAGATTCCACCAGATGAACCTCAATTCGATCTGGGTGAAGACTTGGATGACTACCCTCAGTCATCATTTGGTGCACCCTCCTCTCCAGGTATGACAACTCGCTTAGCATCATTAAGAAATGATTTAGCTATACTGGCTGCAGACGCGATATATATACCATCGGCCATGGGTAAATGTTGCCTTTACGCCTCTTTTAGAAAAATTAACATCATGTTGATATTAACTTTCTCTTGTCTTCTTTTTAGGGGTAGACATCTATGGGGAGGGCAGCGTCGACGCAACTTTTAGTTTTGTTTCAGCTCCTGTCGATGACACAGCGGTGCCCGACTTTGAAGAGGAAATATTTTTCGGGTGTCGGCTCGCCCGAAATGGTTCCAATATCTCGAGAGGAGGATGAGCCTGTCATTACGACTATGTCTCCTTTAAGTACGCCAGCCACTTCGACCGTTGTTGGCGCTTCTTCTTTTGTCGCACCATCGGTTGAGGCGACGACTGTGGCAACATCGTCTGCAGTCATTCCTGGAGGGGGATTCTCCGATATTGCAGCCACTCCCAGCGTCCATTCGAATCTCACCATGTTAGTTGAGCAGTTTTCAAGCATTTTTTCTACTTTGAAAACGCTGATATCGATGGTGCTGGAGAAGAATCTAGGCTTCGAGGCTCTGAAGATGTCCTCTACCTTTAGTATAGCGCAGATTAGATATTTCAACGATAATGACAGAGCTGATGCGCTAGAGCAAATAGTTAATAGTTTGGAATAACCCATTAACAATTATTTGTAGCTATCTCGAGGCAGCATTGACGGTCTCGTTCAAGCTAGGTATGACTCCTTAACTGCAGAGCTTGCTGGGCAAATAGAATCTCTGAACAAATCCATCCAGGAACAGCAGCAGGAGATAGATCAAGAGCGTGCCGTATTGGAGTATGTCATTCCCCAGCTGACTCAGTGCGAGACCAAATATGAGGAAGAGGCAGCGAGGGTCCGCAAATTGGAAGATGACCTCGCTAAGACCAAGGAGAAGGCTCTCTCTTTATCAATAGCTCGCGACGTGTTGAAGGATCGAATAGAAATGGCTCAGCAGAACCTGACGCATGTGGGTATCATCCACGCAGGTTTTGTACATGCTCGGTCCGAGCTATCTGCTTTGAACAATGAGGCGGCAAGGTTGGAGCGGGCATGCGCCGACGTCTTGAACTCCAGGGATGAGAGAATGGTTACTCTGGCGCAACAGATTCGCGACTTAACTGCTCCTCCCAAATGATGTACTTTCTTGTTTATCCTGTAATTTCTCGAAGATAATAAAGACACATTTTCTGACTTTGTGGGCCCATCATTTTAGAATATGATAGGCTAGGGTGAAAGTGATATCAGAGGTATCATTAACATGATATTCTTTCGTTAAGGTTTTGCTTAATGTAAATCTATTCAGAGTTAACATGAACCTGAAAGAATATAATCCAACTAAATTTGTATACTAAACACTATCAGAGGTATCATTAACATGATAGGCTTACAAATTAGTTAAGAATATCTATTCGGAGGTCACATGAACCTGATAGAATATGATCCAGCTAACCTTTGTGCATGGTATTGTCAGAATAAGATCTTCGTCATACTCCGTTAAACGAAGGAGATCAAGTATAGTACTTATTCAAAAATTTGTAGTTGATAGTAGCCATTGCCAAATTTCTATTAGGCTTGGCTAATCTGTAAGTTTCATTTACAATCATATAAGGATCCTCCCATTTCTTTATGATTGTTTGTACGAATTTCAGATATTGTACTAGAGGTAATATGTACGTAGTACGATACCGTATTTGTTGAGGACATCCCACTGGGGGATTTTTAGTGGACCCATTACTTTTTGCGCACGAGAGTGCAAGTAATAGGTTTGAGACAAATCCTGATAGAGGTAATATAGACGTGATAAAATACGACTCTGTAGGGATGAATAGAGACTGACTCTTTCTTCGCTGGAAAAATAAGGATAGTTCAGAGGTAATATGAACATGACATTTCATTTTTCCATTGCGGGCATTCCACAGGGGAATTTTTGTGGACCTATTACTTTTTGCGCACGAGAATGCAAGTAATAAGTTTAGGATAAGCCCTACCAGAGGTAATATGGACATGGCAGTTTTTGTGGACTCAACACCACTGGTGTATTTAGAGTTAAGTACGGGCGTTAAGGTGAGATGACAATCGATATCAGAGGTAATATGGACGTGATAATCGATAGCCAAAAACTCGAAAAAGTTTGTTCAGAGGTAATATGAACATGACAAACTTTTTGAATTGTGACTCCATTGGGGATGGAGGTACATATCTGCTCAGAGGTAATATGGACATGGCAGTTTTTAGTGGACCTAACACCACTGGCGTACTTAGAGTTAAGTACGGGTGTTAAGTTGAGACGACAACCGATATCAGAGGTAATATGGACATGATAATCGATAGTCAGACCAGGATGGTTTGTTCAGAGGTAATATGAACATGACAAACTCATCTGGGGAGATAACAAAATGTTTGGACAATATTTCAGAGGTAATATGAACATGAACTCATGTCCGAAAAACTACTGTAGAGTAATTTTTTTGAAGAATTCACTGGGGAAACTTTAGGGATTCATCATCCGATATATTCTGGAGGGAGCAAATTATCACGTTAAAAGTGATATCAATTTGCAGTGATCGTCCCCTCGTTTACAGATGCAAAGTGATGACTTTGGCATCGATCAACTCCTAAATTCTCATTTTCAGTACATAGCAGGCCCTTGTAGGGTGATGAATGTACCGATGGAAGAGATAATAATCTGGGTCATCGACTTTGCCAACCATCTCAGGGTATCTGATGTTGGGTAGCTGAAGTTTGTGTTCCTTCATCACCATATTGAAGATTTCAATGATGTCATCTTCATTGAATGAGAAAGTACCTTTTGGCTTTCGGGCTCCCGATGCTTGAGTTTTACGGTCTTCCGAGAAGATCGTCATCGTTGCATCATCTTCGGATTCTGAGAGAATTCTACCCCCAGCTTTGGATGCTGCTCTATTTTGTCGAGGTAGGCTACCCCCAGACATGTCGTGGCATTTGACCCCTGAAGTTGATTTAGAAGGAGCTACCTCTGGTTGTGCAGGATCAGACTATCGAGGTTTTGAGTTTGCAGAAGATGCAGTATACCCCAACCCAAAATGAGTTTGTTGACAGTAAGGATTACTATGCAACGGTGTTCGTCTGCTTTTTCTATAGTTGAGGCCTTGTTTCAACTTCAAATCATAACCCATGCTTTGTATAATCTTTAAAGCTTGTGGGCTATACCTGTGGATTTGCTTTTGCCACCCTCAGACTCGCAAAATTCTTCTTGTACAATCGGACTGCTCCGTATGCGACCGAAGACTATTGGATGCTGGTCGTCACGAGTTGGGGAACAATAAAGACATATTCTTCATGTGGCCCACATGTCATGATGATATTAGATGTTGATGCATCTTTCCACATGATCTCCCCACGTTTAACAGTTAGGGGAACTGAAGCCTGGTTATGACTCCTGTTTTTGCGCTTCTGGATCAGAAATTCACGCAAGTCAGGAGTACTAACGGAAGAAGAAGATGAAGAAGGTTTGTTCCTCCTGTTTACATCATTTGGAATACGGATATTAGGAACCCCAACCCTTTCTTTGCCACCTATATACAGCAGTTCAGCCATATGAGTAGCACATGATCCTCGAGGAGTGTATCTATCCGAAGACTGGGTCTTCTTTACGCCGAGGGGCTTCTCCTGGCGTAATTTGGAACTCTGCTCAGGTTGGCGTAAAACTGAGGAAATTCTCAATCGGCTATCAGCGTTTCGCGTAATCTGAAGAGCGGGTAGAATCCTCTCTTGATGGCGTACAATCCGAGAAGTCAAGAAATTCGCTACTTGTTTTCCCTTGCGGAGATTACTGGGACTCTCTGCCTCCTTTTGAGTGAGAGTGATATTTTTACGCGCGGAGCATATTTGAATTTTCTGACTTGGCGCTGAGGCCTTGTCAGAAACTACGTCTGTCCCATCAGCGACGGGAGACGAGTTTTTACGCGCAATGCGCGATGTATGCTTCTGGATTGGCGTTGAGGTATTGCCAGAAGTTTTGTCTGCCACGTCACAGACGGGAGACAGAGTTTTACGCGCAAGGCGCGGAGGGAGCGATGCTACAACCTCGTTGGTTGAAGAGATCAGAGAGTCAGCAGGAATGGTAGAGGATGTCCGGGGCATCCACACCTTACGCAGTTTCCTGTTGTCTTGGTCAAAAAGAGAGTGAGAGCTACCCCCTGCTCGAAGCATATCTTCATAGGCTAATTGGTCGAATTGGACGACCAAGGTCTTCTTTATTGATCCTACTGCATCATGTTGAGCAATTGCTTTCTCGTCAGATGAGAAAGAGGTCCCCAGCAGAGTCGTCATCTTGTGTTTGATAATAAATGAAAGAACTAAAACTAGGTTTATACAAAACCGTTTCTTAGGTTTACAAACAAGAAGTACTATTAATCCTATACGAGGATGTTAAGTACAAAATTTAATATGAATAAATATTGCTATAGAAGTCTGATCTGCAGTCGATCACTTTGTCCCTTAGACCACACGATGATGAATAAGTGCTGTAGAAGAAGGAGATGCTTCAAAGATTGCAAGAGAGAGTGGATGCTCGATGCCAAAATCGTCGATCACTGCTCTCTGTCTGTGCTCTAGATTCTTCTCTCTCAAAAATCAATCTCCGACCTTAGAATTTGTGACCTTGGTTCTTCGACCCTGGACCTCTGTCAATAGAGGTCTCTATTTATAGGGTTTTAGTGACAGTAACCGTTCAGTCGGCGTAGAAGCCGGATAGTGGAGAGTATGGCACTTTTTACGCGGCGGTTATAATAACTGCCACCCACGTATAAATGATCTTCTGAATCTGCGTATGACGCGTGTCCCATGATGAGATAATGCGTATAACTGCTGCGAAGATTATGGTATGCAAGCCACGTAGGTAACTGCCCCTTGCGTAGAAAAGGTTGGCATAGAAGCCAATAACTGTCATAATGGCGTAAAAACCAAATAGTTGTTAAGTTGGTGTAGAAGTCAAATAGGCGTAGAAGCCTTGTAGGCGTAGAAGCCTGATGCTGAATGGATAGGTAACTAGCGTAAAAGATAGCTGGTCCCCCTTCCTTGACTGAGGTCTTGAGCGTATTCTGGACCAAATAGCCTGAGTTGGCATATTCTGAGAAGATAGCAACGGCGTACTCCTTATAGCTAAAAAATAGCCAGGTGGCGTATTTCAAGGAGATAGCGTACAGCGTGCTCCTACAGCTGAAAGTAACCTGATGGCGTAATGTGCAAAGGTGATGATGTGGACGTATTAGCCGTAATCATGACTCACCCAGTCTTTGGAAGTAGGACCAGATCTCGTGCATTAAATGCAGAGATCTGCCCCCATTCTGCGCATTAAATGCAGAGACGTGCCTCGAGCTCTGTACGAAGAGCAGCTTTTGACGTGGCAGTTTATTTTGTCTTCTGCTGAGCATAAAAGCTCAAATCTGCCTGTATAAAACTAGGCAGCGTATTTCCTTGTATGCGTAAAAGCACTTTGTATCAGGGAAATGTCACTAAACGACGGTTTGGGTCTCTATGCCGCACCATCATTACAGTCGTCGTCTGGATTGTTGTGCAGTACTCGTTGTCAGGAGTCAGGTTCACTGTATGATCTGATTGGTTCATTCGAGGAATACGAAGAGTTCCCCATACAACTTCCCACTGCATTAAAAGCGAGCAGGTTTTACACCAAAGTGGCGATGTAACAACCTTTTTAGGCCAAAGCAGCCTAGAAATACTGTATTACGCAGATTGTTCTGGTGCTTATATTTTACTCTGTACTAGCGATGAAGCCCTGTTGTACCCGATGGCTCTGAAGTCATTTTTTTACGCCGCCCAGCACTAAAATACTGCGTATAACCCTACAGCATATTTTTCATGCTTCTACATCTATGTATGTGTCGTGTCCACTATCAAATATCGTATCCGTATATGTGTGTGTGTGTGTGTGAGAGAGAGAGAGATATGGTTAGGGTTAGGGTTTACCTAGAGGAGGAGGAGAATTCGAAGCCCGAGGTTGTCGGAGGGGAGGAGACGCGCGAGGGGAGCAGCCACAAGAGGGGAGTAGCTGCGTTGGAGGGGAGGAGCTGCGCCTGAGGGGAGGAGCCACACAAGGGGGGAGGACTTTGCCGGAGGGAGGGGGGACTTCGACGGAGGGGGGGGGGCCTTCGTCGGAGGGAGTAGGACGCTCTAGGGGTAGGGGACTTCGACGGAGGGGGGCCTCTTAAAAATTTCGTCTTCGGATTCAAGAGAATGGGGAGAAATAAAATCATGAACCCTATATGAAATAATTTAGCGATGTCTATATTAGACGTCGCTAAACGTCACCAATATATTAATATACTGTGACTTGAATACAAAATGTCTTTAAACGTCGCTAATTGAAAAGTTTACGATGTTAGCGACGTTGCTAAAAATGTCGCTAATTAAAAAATAAGTAACATCAGTAAAAACGTCACTAAATCAAAAAAATCGGTGATGTTAAAGAAGCTTATAACGACTATTCTTTAAAAAACCCAAGCACAGTCGCTAAACGTTATTTCGCGTTGCCAACAACGATGTATAACGACGTTTATTTTTGGAGTCGATAAAATCTTTAACATTAGCGACGTTTTATGACGACGTCACTAAAAACGTCGCTATTTTATCATATTTTGGTCGTGTACAAAGTCTCCCTTTATCCTCATTGTCCAGTGAAAAAAATTTCTTTGGCTGCTTATACTTCCTATTTTCTTCCTCTATCAAATGCAACACAGGGCGTCTGCATATTTCTTCAAGTCCAACCTGGCCTTGGGATTATCTTTCATCTTCCACTTTACTTTCATCACAGTATTAATTATGTTATCAAATACATTATTCTCGATATGCATGACATCAAGGTTATGTCTGATCATATTTGTGCTCCAATATGGCAGATCCCATAATATGCTCCTCTTTATCAAGTTATGAGTGTGACCAAATCCATCGCACTTGTACCCCTTAGTAGGCTCTTCGATAGCACTTGGTAAATCTTTAACCTCTTCGCATATCCTATCTTCGGGCCACCTTGGAGATGGATTTGCCTTCTCCATAACATCGGAACAAAATGCATTCATATTCCTCCGGAACGGATAATACGACGACAAAAATTATCGATGACAATAAAAAAAAGCATGGTTTTTCTCCGTGTTTCAAACGAAAAGCCTTAGTGCGGTCCATACAATACGGACATGAGAGACGACCATGAGTGCTACATCCTGATAACATACCATACGTCGGAAAGTCGTTGATGGTCCACATAAGTGTTGCCCACATCTGAACATTATGTTTTTTTGAAATATCGTACGTGTTGGCGCCTACTTTCCACAGCTGATTCAACTCATCTATCAACGGTTACAAGTACGCATCAATGTTTCTCTTCGGATTGTTCAGATGCAAAATAATGACGGTTAAGAATATAACCGTACTCTTCATGAACATCAAAGGCGGTAGGTTGTAAGGGATGACGATCACCGGCTAACACGAATACTGAGAGACCAAAAGTTTGAATGTGGTAAAACCGTTGGAGGAGAACCCCAATCTTATATTACACAGATCCAAAAAAAATTGGGATACTCTCGATCGAAGTGTTTCTATGCTTCTCCATCGGATGGGTGATCCAATACTCCTTCAATTTGTTCACATATGTGCCAACTCATGTTTTCGACAGTCCCATTCACCATAAACAACCTCTGCAACTGCGGCGTTAAAGACAAGTAGTCCATCGAATCGGTCGGCTTTCTTGCACCGACAGACCTTCCTGTACCAGTTACCTTGTAGCGATCAACACCATAAAATATGCATATATCTTCATCCTTGTCATCTTTGTAGTACAACATGTACCAGTTGTGACATGCATCAATTTTCTCGTATCCCATCCAATGCGATCTCACTATTCTCTTAGACTGGTAAAAGTCTTTAGGTAACTTAGCACCCGTCGGTAAGATCTCTATAATCAACTCCATCAGTTGGTTGTACCATTCTTGCAACATGTTAAAATCGAAATTGATGTTCAACAGTCTTATAACCACCTACAACGGTGAATGATCCTCACAACCAGGATATAATGGAGTTATTGCATTCTCCAATAACTCAATAAACTTTGCAGCATCGGCATTCAGTGCCTCCTCAGCTGCATCATGATTGTCCGGATCAAAACTAGGCCCGACAGCGTCGAAAACCATGTTCACGCACCTATCGTCGTAATCAACGTGATCGTGGACACCCATATACGGCTCCATATAAGGCTCCGGCTCCGATGCTAAAGACACAAATTCTCTGTGTGAGGTCCTCTGATAGTAATTTGGTATAAAACCCCTCGAGTATAAATGATATGTCACATCCACTTGTGAGTGATATTCAAGTTACAAAATCTCACACACAGACATTTAATTTTGGTGTCGTCCATGTACCGAGGGAACGTCTTGGCAAACTATTGGAACTGTTCCACCCCTTGTATGAATTTATCCCGTATACCACACATGTCATCAGGATGACGGTTGTACATCTACGAACGGTGATGCAGGTAGTAATTCAGATCAATTTCTAGATAATTCTGCAAAGATGAACAAACATCGTTCAAGTATATTATCCAAATGGATGCAAAGATGGATACACATGTGAACACTAATAAAGGATATGTGTGACGTCACGTATTCAATGTGAGGCATTCTCTGAAAAGGATATGTGTGACGTCACGTCACTTGCTACCAACATACACTATAGGCTACTCACTCTTGACACTCAACACATATTTATACCTACTTCTATAACTGTATATTTCTATACCCTTATATATGTATGTATCTATATAGATTAGTAACCCTCACTAGCTCACTCATCCCTCACTTAAACATAAACACATACACACCTCTCACTTGGACACTCTCATGCATTGACACACAAACACACACACACACACACACACACACACACACACACACACACACACACACATACACACACACACACACAATGCACAGTGTAGACACACCCCGGACTCCACTCTCTTAAACACACACTTACACACATGATACACTAGTACGAATACACCATCATCCACCCAAGGACACTCTACTACTCGACACTCATATACACTATTAATTGACACACATGAAAACAAATATCGGGAGGGTATGGTTGCCTTAAAGTTGCCATCATCCACCCAAGGACACTTTACTACTCGACACTCATATACACTATTAATTGACACACATAAAAATAAATATCGGGAGGGTATGGTTGCCTTAAAGTATTTTTTCAAGTCTACACACATATGAACGTCACTTAACTTGGATAATAGAATGAGCAACACATGATCATATCCAACCCCAATCCAACTATACCTAAAAGAAATTCTAGTCCACAAGATGAGTTGAATGAATTTGACACTACAAATTCCTAATCCAACAACACCAAGACATAATGATAATCACTCTATGAAAAGAAAAAACTAGCAAGCAAACTCTATAAATGATTCTTAAGTTCACAAACCCTAATTTGTAGCACAAGCATATGGCTTGTAGGCCTTCACCTCCCATTCTAGGGTGTGTCCGTGTCAGTGTTAGTGTCAATGTGTCCGTGACAGTGTCATTTCGAATAGGCTATAAGTGTTAGTGTTAGTGTTAGTGTTAATGTGTCTGCACCAGTCACCACACACACACACACTCCATGTCAGGTTAGTGTGTTCGTGTCAATGTTAGAATAATTAGTGTGTGTGTCTGTGTCAAAATGTCTGTGTGTGTCTGTATCGGTGTCATCAGAATTAGGGTTAGAGTTTACTTGACCCAGGGGGGCTGACTGATCGAGAGCGGTGGGAAGGGGGCCGGAGCGCCGGGGGGGGGGGAGCCGGAAGTGGCCACGGAGGTGGGGAGCCGAAGGGGGAGCCGAAGGGGGAGCCGGAGGGGGTCACGGAGGCGGAGCGCCGGAGGGGGAGTCGGAGGGGGTCACTGTCGCCTTGGTCTCGAGGTCGCCTGGGTCTCAATCGGGGGGGAGAGGGGTTCAAAATTGTGGAAATGAAAACGAATGGCAGAAATGAAAATGCTATATTAAAATTTTAGCGACGTATCAAAAAGGCGTCGCTAAACGTCGTTTTTTTTAATATACTACGACGTAAATGTTACAACGTCGCTAAATATGTCGATGTAATTAAAATATTAGCGATATTCAATGACTTTTACCGGCGTATATTTTCATAATAATAATTTTAGTCGCTAGACGTCGTTAGACGTCGCCAACTGCGACATATTGTGACATTTTCTGTTGGCGTCGCTAAATTCCTAGGATTACCGACGTTTTATTCTGACGTCGCTAATTGGACAAATTTTAGTAGTGAGCGGTGGGAAGGGGGTGCAGGGGGGAGGGACTGGAGAAGAGTGGAGTACTTTTGAAAATTTATTTTTCAGGATATCAAGGTGACTATTTTAAAAGTTCATAATATAAAATTACAAAACTCGGATAGTTTAGGGCATCAAGTTGCAATTTAGCCTAAAACATATGCAGTGTACTCATGTAGAGTAAGCCATGGCCCATGGACGATCAGAATGTTTACAATCTAGGGTTCCTTATGCCGAGTGATCCGATCCGAAATTTTCGTTTTGTATCTTTTGCGTTGACAAACCGAAGTTTTTGTTAAAGTCAAATATCCCTAATTCCAGTTCCACTTCAACTACGTCAAGTCATCAAACAGTAACCAAGAGCCAACCAACGGTGTCGTCTAATTTCTAAAGATTCAGAATCAAATTGGCGTCGCCAACATTATAGAACGAATGCATGTGTGCGTGCGTTATTGAATGAATACAAACCTTTAATTAAAAATAATGTGTCAATGCATGAACTCTACGATGAACATGGAACTTGTATTTAATTAAGTGCAGAAATTAATCATCAGTGCAGTTGAGATATTGCTGACATCATCGAATTCAAATGATCTCACGTTGGAAATATTTACTGCTAACTGAGTCACAACTCTGTTAGTCCAGCAAGTACTTCCCAACTATCACTTACTAGTTAACTAAACAATAGTATATAGCATTAGCATGTCGACTTATAATGATTTGTTCATAGAATATTAGTGAATCAATCGATGCCTATGTCCCTATCGAATATCATGTAGAGAATTTCTCATAACCTAATTACTAAAGTTTGATGTGGACATGCGCTCATTATGTAGATTGCGTGCATTCTATGGGTCGCACAATGTTTTTAGTTGGTCTACCAGTATCGAAAATGAGAGAAGAAAAAGAAAAAAGGTAAAGGAACAAGAAATTCTTTTCAGCGACAAGGATGTTATAGTGGTATGGCCATCATTTGTTACAATCATTGCCAACGCGCTGAGACCGTGGATTGGCCCGCAGCAACGTTCCGACCGTGCATTCTGGCTATAACTGAACTGTAATCCATGTAGTCATGGCACTGAAGGGGTTCAAAAGGAAATATTATACGTTTGGTGAAATTGAACCGGATTACTTCTAGTTCTTTTTCTTTTTCTAGTTCACTGTCGTGAAACCTCTACACGAGTAACGAATGAGAAAACATTATATAGAAACTTCTACATGGTTTTTGAGATTCCGTTGGTGACATCAAGTCCATTATTGAAACATCGCTCCCACTGTCCCCAAGGGCCTGAGAAATATTTGTTATTTTCGAGACTTAATCAAAGAAGAATGAACGAGACCAGAAACAAAAGTTATCATCTCTGCTGAATTCTGAAGAAATCGAGATCAGAGGACTGCTATGATATTCTCGAAGAACAACTATAAAATTTTATCTCTGAATACAACTTGCTGACAAGATTACAATAATTGGAATTAAGTTTCGTTCTTCCTTGCAAACACAGTTGCAATTGAGACAAAACGAGTTACAAAGAGAGAAGAGGAAGAAAAAAAGGAAGAAAGGATCTCTGCTTGCTAGAGTGACGAAGATAACCGTTGCTCAAAGTAAGATTCACCTGACATGATCTGCTTCCAGGATCCAGCAAGTTCTTGTAGAACTTCTGGAATGCTCGTTGTCACCTCCTTTCTGGACTCGCACGAACTACTATGGACTCCAATGGCGGCAGCGGCAGCAACTCTCTTCGTCTCTCAATTTTGAAGTAAGTCCTCAAAGGGGCACGAATATAGTATTTATAGAGTATGATGGAAATCCTAATCATGACTGCTAATCAGTTACAAAAAGATAAGAACAAATTAAATTCAAATTCCACAAAAATCAAATTTGAATTAACATTCATATATTTCCATAACTAATTAAATTTGCAATCAGCGAAAGCGTGCGCACAAAGCAACGCGCACTAAGCCACGCGCACAATTCCACGCGCACTCTGCAACACTCACAATGTCGAGCGGACAATACGCTGCACACAAACGCGCAAAAAAAACGTGCGCAACAAAGCGCTCACAAGCGCCTTACGACGATGCTGATGTGCAAAGTGCAAAGTGCAAAGTGCCAACAAAGTACTACTTTGCGCCCTTGAACCCGACCCCGAGTTCAATTTCGAGCCCGAGCCCGAGCCCAAGCCCGAGCCCGAGCCCGAGTCCGAGTCCGAGTCCGAGTTTGAGTCGCTAAGCCCATTTGGGGATAATCTCCTAAAGAAATTTTTTCAAGAGAGTGACAAAGAGCATAAATGCTTACTTTGAGGAGTTAATCTTTTTTCTCCTAGAAAAATATTCCCACATGACACCCACTTGTGCCCCACCACACCCCATATGCACATCTTAATACAAGAAAAGTATTATATTGAGATACCCACTTGGTGGTTTAACCAATGTGGGACTATCTTTCACTAATTCAAAGGCAAAAATACCAATACTATTTTCTAGGCATAGTTTCCGCCTTTGGCGGAATGTCCTCCTTGTGAAAAGTAACATAATTGAAAGCACCCTACAGGGAGGACACTACCATAATAAGTAGCGACGTCTAAAAATGTCGCTAAATGGCAAAAAATATTGCTACATAATTTTAGGGACGTCTGTAGCGACGTTTCGATAAAATCGCCTTTAAGCTAGTCGCTGACCGGAAAAATATAGCAAAACATCGCTATACCGACGTTTTCTAGCAACGTAAATGCATCGTTATATTAGCGATGTTTAGAGATGTAACGTTGCTAAATTAGCGACGTGTTGTTTGTCGCTATATGTCGCTAATTTTTTTTCTCTTTAGCGACGTTGTACGACACATTTAACGACGTTATATTGACCTAGCAATATTGCCATGTCAGCAGTTTAGCGACGTACTCAGCGACGTTTTGGCAATATTTTTAGCGACGTTCAGTGACGTACTCAACGACCTACTCAGCGACGTATTTAGCGACGTATATAAACGTCGCTAAAAACATCGCTAAAGATTCAGTAAAAAAATAAAAAATGAATATTGAATTATTTTTAAACCAATCTTCCTACAGTTTATGAATTCACAATTTATACAAATAGACCCGGAGAAACCTTCCGTTTAATTTGCTGGGTTCGCCGACCCCCTTCGTTTGAACACTCAACACCCGTAAATTAATATACATTTAATATGAATAATATAGTAAAATTTGAAGAAAATAAAATATTGAGATTACAAACCGAGTCAGGAGAAAATCTCGTCGTAAAGAATACAATAAATATTCACACAACTGAGTACAAGAAATAAAGTCTAAAAATCTTAAAAATAAAGAATATTCATAAATGATCAAATATCATAGGTCAAAACACCAACAATCAATAAACTATCCTAAATAGGACTACTGCAGATCTGTAGAAGGATGACCACCGACGCGCATCAGGGATAAGAACAGATCATACTGCTCCCGTGAAATCGACACTGATGTCGATGGAGAAAGCAGTAACATCGGTGGAGTCTGTGTCGATGAAGGTGCACCAGAAGGACGTATCTGCTCAACCTCTACTAGTCGATGGTTGTATGAATCCATAGTAGATAATAGCCTCGTACTGCTATGAACCATTGAATCCTGCATCATCGTCAGCCTCTCGCCCATGGACAGCTATGATGCCTGCAGCTCCATCATGCTACTCTCTGTCGACGCTCTAAGATCACATGTCATATCCCTGAGCTCCATGATGCTGTGATCAAGCATATGAAATTGTACGATGAGTGTCGCATCGTTCGCCTGCGGTTGGGACAGGGGCTGCTCCTCTATCCTTCATAGCAACTTGTCACGGAGAGACTCAATCTGACGGTCAATGGTCTCCTGAACTCAGCCGATGACTACAAGGGCTGTGGGGAATGCGCCCTTGTCGTGGAGGTCCTAGATGACTGCGTCGCAATAATGGCGCCATAGGATCCCCTACCGTAGTACGTACGACGGTCACCCACAGCTCGTCCGTCAACGAAGATGGAGAGGGCTGCGAGAAAGTACCAGGCTCTCTCGCTGTAGGTGCACTAGCAGTCGTCCGCCCATGCAACCAAAGATACTCGGCCTAGAAAAGTTTGGATACTCGATAATTCCTAAGTTATATTAAAATTAACACAAAGTAAAGTAATACTTACATAGGTCTGTGAGGCCCTCTCATCAATGAGATTTTTGACCTTTCGATGGGTGGCCAGGAAGACGGTCACCATGTTTGCATTCTCACCCCTCTGTACCTGTTAAAAATATATTATTTAGTACTAAAATTAAACATTTTATCCTACTGCCATTTTATCGTACTTGCATTAAAATAATATATATAAAATAAAAAATATACCAAACGACGAAAATATTTCGTTATCGAAATCGAGCCACTATACCACTTTGTTGCCTTCTGCCTAGCTGCCTTGGCCTTCTCAGACCTTTTTTATACATCGGATCGTCGAATCTAGCCCTCATCGCAATCCACTGCTCAGGCGTGATCCAACCTTGGATCAGCTTTTTTCGCGATCACGAGCCTTCTGGTCATCCAGAGCATCACGGATCAGCTTGGCGGCAACGACAGAAAATATTTACTCGATCAGCTTGGCCCGGTGCGGTGGATAGAAATACGTTTGCTACAATAAGTAATTTAGTAAGTTATATAATATGCATAAATTAGATGATTGATATAATATACATTTATCTTGAAGTGCGCAAACCAGAACGTCTTCCTCTTATCTGGAGCATCAGAGTAGTTAATCCAAGGGCCACCATAGTTGTACCTTAGAAAGTGGCCAAGGCGTCTCTGTACCAACGAGGGACGATATCTACACAGAGATAGTTATTTTTATCGAAAAAGTTAATATATGATGAATAAAGAAATACATGATATATATGATGCTAAACCATCTAATTAACTTACTTTGTACCATCGGCCCAAATCTCCATCCGCGTCTTGTCCGGAGGTGCGCATGGAGGATCTAGCTGATGTTGGAACGACGTCGGCTCAACCTCCACCATATGCTCATCTGTCTCCATGGTTTCGTCAGCAGGAGGAACGCTGGACGAGGAAGTATTATATGGCCTGGAACTACTCGTCCAAGGAGTGCTGCCACGTAACGTTGTCGCAGTCGAAGATGTGACTGGTCGATATACTAGAGTACTAGGCGCCGAGGATCTAGAATCAATAGTAGGCAGTACCTGTGGAGCACTCCATCTACCTCGGGACCTGCCGAACGCTCCGTATCGTCCTATCATACCAGATAACAATATATAATAATAGAACAAATAAACAAATATATAGTACATTCTACAGTCAAAATGTTATGCATATCTCACAGAATTAATAGAATTTTACAGTAAATAACTAGTAGTGTCACAAGTCTACATGGATAGTATATTCTACAGTCAAAATATAATACATATCTTCGTCAAAATAGTACATTCTACAGTCAAAATATAGTACATTCTACAGGCAAAATATTTACTTTTAATCATCTTCAAAAATTTATCTTGATCGCCTTTCTCGTCCTCCTCTTTCTCTTCCTCTTCCTCCTCATCTTCACTTTCATCTACTTCGTCTTCATCTTCGTCTTCCTCATCGGATAATTCTACCTCTTCTATATTATTAGTCATATAATGAGTAACTTTCGTTAAGTCCACATATATAATATTAGTTACAAGAGATAGCTCGTCCTCCTGATAAGCTATTTCGTCAACGTCAAAGGTATTTCTAGCTTTAGTCTTGCATACTGTCCACTAATCTGACCTCGTTGTCCCCCATCTAGGATAAGTTATGAAGTACACGAGCTGAGCCTGACTTGATAGGACAAATAGTTCGTAGCCTTGATATCTACGCTTGTAGTTTATATCCACAAGACCATGCTTGTTAATTTTATAACCTTAATCTTGAATCGGATCGAACCATTCACACTTGAATAGCACGATCTTAGCAGGTTCTCTGCCATAATTATATGTCAACTCCATAATCTCTCGTAAGATGCCAAAAAATTATTACCTGGATTAACGTCTTGGTAGTTCAAAGATTTGATACACAAATAACTATTTTTTATGGAATCAAGATCCAGAAAGTTGTCTCTGATCGAAGTATTTGTTGACTTGAACCTAAACCCATTCACACAGTAACTTGGCCATATTTGGATGACAGTAACTGGTCCCTTGGCTAGAGTTCTAATAGATTCAGTCTCTGGTATTATTAGACGATCGACCTAAATACCAAAGTAACGATAGTAATTTATTTATTGTGCAAGTGCATACAGAAAAAGTAATTACCGAGCTTCTTACATATGCGCTCAAACAAAAAGAAAAATGACGTCTTATTTTTTGTTCTACTTCTTCGTCTCTTATGTAGGGTCTAACCAACCTCAGCTCATCATTATATGTGCTAAAAAACAATGAAGCAACCACTGATTTGTAGCATAATAGTAGCTTATACTATTACATTAAGATGACGTAAATGTGGACTTATTAATTACTTACCCCTCTAGCTTCTCCACTTCATCCTCGTCGCAATTGAGTAATATATACAACTGATGTCACGCCCCAGTCCCAAAATACGTAGGACCAGGAATACGTAAGCATGTCAGCCGTATGTATATGGAAACTCCAATATATGGAAACCGTAACACATATGTACGCTGTATTATGAATAACAATTCACAACTTGTATAGATTTATGTCATAAGTCACATGACATAACTAGATCTCATCCACAGAATCAAATAACCAGTCACCTATATAACTGAATAAAGTATAAAATGTTTGATAAGAACAAGTAGTTGGGTGGAGACAAATCCACTACCAACTAGATTATAAGAGAAACCACATAATGTACATCTAATAAAAAATAAGAGTCGAAGAGAAGACCTCCTCGAAAGAGAGAGAAGTAGCAAGTCCTGATCCGTGCTCCTACGAATAGTCAAGATCGTCTACCCCTGGAAAGGGATCAAGTCCTCAAAGGAACGTAACAAGGTACATAGAAGCATGCCAATTGAATACAGTAAAACATGCATAATAGACAAAAAATATATAATTATGTTGTACCAGACAATCTATATGAATATACATAATGAGGACAACTTTTCGACGTATGGGCATGGGTAGGCTACTTTATCTAATCTCACAACTCACACACACGTCTAAAATATCATCAGCCACCATACCGCGGGGGTAGCAACCATTGTGACACCATTAGCCGACATAACGTGGGGCTAGCGACCATCGGACACGACTACCATAGTGCGTGCTAGTTACTATGGTTTACCAAAGTGGTTATAGCCCATACGCCTACTGATTGTCCTCCTCTCTCATGATACTAGGTGTCAAGTGTGTGTCAACATATATAATATATAGTAATGACTGAAAGAAAATACACATGCAATAAATATATGGAAATATAATAAGCATGCAAGTACTATAAGCAATTTGGCAAGGTATCTTGTCTGGCAAGAAAGTTGTGCAGTACTAATAACCTGCTCTTGGAGTCTCGTAGAACAATCCAATGGTCCTCGGGGTACGCGCACAGGGTACGGGGATCGAGGGTGACGGGTCCATGATGACGACGATGATGTCGATGTTGATGATGATGACGAGGGTAATGATGATTGTGATAATGAAAGGGATGATTGGTGATGATGATTGGTGATGATTAAGGTGATGATTATGTTGATGATGAAGGGGATGATAATGGTGATGATTGTGTTGATGATGAAAATGATGTAGGTTATGATGATGATGATGAAGGGATGATGATGATGTCTTACTGCCGGAGTCCGGCGGCTTCAGGCGAGGAGGAGGACAGTGGTTCAGTCGTCCAAGCGTGCTGTGAAGTCGGGACGCTCGGGCGAGGTCGGGTTCACCGGGGCTCCGTCGGTCAGTGGGCTGTGGGAGAGGTTCAGGTGAGGCTCGGTGGTCGTAGAGTGGGGCCGGAGATGGTGGTCTGGGCTGTCGAGGAGGAGGAGGGAAGTCCTGGGAAAAAAATATGAAAGATGAGTTTATTCCATAAGTCTAATAGATATTTATAATTGTTGAGACTACTTAATTGAATACGACTATGATTGGCTAATTTGGATATGATTATGATCAGTTTAAATAAGGATAGGATATGCATGAAGTTGCTTTCCTAGTAGGCTCATGATTTGAATTAATTTAAAATAGAGTTTGAGTTTATCTCAATATTTTATAATCTTAATTAGAATTAAAGATAATATAAATAATTTATATATAATCTTATTAATATCTATTAACACTAAATTAGCATCTATCTAATATTAAGACTATATATATCCAAATAAATCCAAAATAATTTCAAAATCTAAATAAATTTCTTAATATTCTAAATAAATTACAGAAAAATATAATTAAATATTTTAACCTAAAATAAATATTTGGTAGGAATAATATGCAAGTATGGTCTAATAGTAAATCATAGAAGTCCTAGAAATTTATGTTCACTATCTTTTAATTACCTAAAAATTCTAGAAAAATCTCCAAAAATCTAAAATAGCCTAAAAATAATTTTAAATAAATATTTACATAAGAAAATATACTAAAAATTTATTTTCTAATTATCTAATAGAATATTCTAAAGTAATTCAATATTTAAAATAATCTATAATAAATATAATATAAAATACACACAAAATATCTATTTTGGGTGAGGGGATTTACAATCTACCCAACTTACAAAAATTTTGTCCTCAAAATTAAAAATAAGGAATAATTTGTTAAATCTTTCACATTCATATCTAAGGCAAGTCAACCGCAATCTTCTTAAAAATTTAAATAACAAAATCTATTCAAATCCGTAACAATCTCTTCAAAATTGAAATAACCACTGTTTAAATCAAAATTTAACCTATCATAATTTCTTCTATATTTTTAAATAATCAACATCAAAATTTAATTTAAATATATATGACATCTTGAAGATTTAAATAATCCACATCAAATTTTAAATCATGATTTCCAACTTTAATAAAAAAAATTCTAGATTTTAAATGATAAACAACTATAATCAAATGTATTCCTATTTTCAGCTTAAGAATTTTGTACTCTTCAAATTTTAAATTCAATTTCTATTATCAATATTTTAAATAGGTGATCCAACAATCAAAATTTAACTTTTAATTTAAATCATCAAATTGTAAAAAATTTAATTCAATCCATCAATGTTCAAATTTTGAGTTCTATATTTTTTTCCCCAAAATTTAAATTATTAATTTAATCTCCAATATTCAAAATTTAAATCATGTGCTCAAATTATAAATATTTGGTCCGCAATATCAAAAATTTAAAATTTATTCTATAAGGCATTCTTATCTTTAAAGTTAAATCATCATAATCTAAATCATTCTTCTAAAAATTCTTAAAATTAAAATGACCTAAATTTTTTAATCTAATCTTACTTGATTATAATCTAAAAAAATTTACCTCAAGTTGACAATGCAACTTCTACCCAACTTAGAATTTATCTATCTATCACATAGGTTATACATTTAAGAAAAATATCGTCAAATTATTTAATCGTGTTATTCAATCCTCAGAAATTTTAACATAAAATATATCACATATGATATGCCCTTAATTATAAAAGATAGTCAAAAAGTAATGTGATTGGCCTATGGGGGTATACCTAGTACTCTCCGTGTATCAAACTTATACCAAGCACAAACGTTCGTCTTTCCGAAATAGGGGAAGACGAAAAACGATAATAAAGAATTCTAGGAGGAGGTAATAGAATACAAGTACGGGGTTCAAGGCGATTAAAGAATTCAAAAAGAGAGTTGTAAGGGCAGTTGCGGATGAGATCCTACTTTGGTAAATTCTTATTCACATGCTCATATCAGTACAGTTATTTAACCGGTAGGATATGCTCGAACATGTCTAAAGGCAAGTATATTCGTCTAACATGCTGAGTCAACTATATCTCAATCCATGTAAAGTAGTCATGCGAAGAGCAAACCAAGTGCATCAAGGTAGATTAGACCGTAATACACTGATTCTGATTTAGACAATGTATTAGTAGGCGTCCCCAATAATACATATGTCATGAACAAGCTTGATAAAAGAATAAGCTTGAAAAACTAGGCCATAAAATAGCAGCATAAGCGGAGGTAGTCCAGAAAATATAAGTACGCTTGATTATGATGGGGGAAGGTACAGAATAATTTAAGTTCACCATGAATATCGGTGTTGTGCCTCTACAGTTGCCATACTAACTTCTTGTCTAAGTCTAAAGTTAATCAAATGGGGGTATGGGCCTCTAAGTTCTACAGTCTGGATAAATACTATCTTCTTATGCAAGCCTATAGTTGGTGTCATTCAATTATACTTTCTTAATGGGTCAAAAGGACTATATGATACTAAGTTATGAGACATACTATCAAACTTACAATAATTTAACAAATAGTGTTATTGAATAATAGAGCGTATATACCTAGTACAAGTCATCTTTCTAACCCCTATCAAGCACGAAAGAAAAGATAAGATTGATGTTGTGAAAGGATCAAGCAAGATGCAATGCAAGCAATCAAATAAGAATGCAAAATAAAATCAAGGGAGGTGATTAAATAAGTGGATGAGATCCTATATTCTAATCCTATGCGCAGGCTTGCTCGGTACAGTAACGTAACCGAGACAATATGCTCTCGGCCTGCATGGGCCACCACAAAAATATATCATGCCCCAGTCCTAAAATACGTAGGAGCAGGAATACGTAAGCATGTCAGCCGTATGTATATGGTAACTCCAATATATGGATACCATAATACATACGTATGTTGTAATATGAATATTAACTCACATGTGGCATATATATAGTCGCAAGTCACAGAAATACTAATCTCATCCATACAACAAGTCATAGAAAAGGAATAACTAAACTAGAATAATAAGTCTGAATAATCCAAAATAATAGTCGGATGAAGACAAATCTACTACCAATAACTATATCAATACTAAAATAAGAGAGGAGGGTAAATCTCTAATATAAAATATGATGATGATATAAAGATATCAGCGAAGTAATCCATCGCTAGAGATAATCAAAGATTCTCAGAAGGTAAGACCTCCTCAGAAAGATAAGTAGTAAGTCCTGATCCGTGCTCCTGCGAATAGTCAAGATCGTCTACACCTGAAAAGGGACTAGGTCCTCAGAGGGACGTAACAAGATACATAGAAGCATGTCAATTGAATACAGTAAAATATGCATAAATAGACAAAAAATATATAAGTACGCTGTACAAGACAATCTATATGAAATGCATAATGAGGACAACTTTTTGACGTATGGGCATGAGTAGGCTACTCGATCTAATCTCATAACTCACACACATGCCAGGGACATCAGAAATTGATATACCTCGGGGGTAGCGACCAGTGCGACACCAGAAATTGACATACCTCGGAGGTAGCGACCAGCGCGATACACTACCGTAGCACGTGCTAGTTAATACGGTTTATCAGAGTGGTTATAGCCCATACGCCTACTGATTGTCCTCCTCTCTCATGATACTAGGTGTCAAGTATGTGTCAACATATATAATATATAATACTAACTGAAAGAAAATACACATGCAATAAATATATGGAAATATAAAAAGCATGCAAGTACTATAAGCAATTTGGCAAGGTATCTTGCCTGGCAAGAAAGTTGCGTATTACCAATAACCTGCTCTTAGAGTCTCGCGGAATAATCCAATGGTCCTCGGGGTGCGCCCACAGGGTATGAGGATCGAGGGTGACTACTGTAGGTCATCTTCGACGAGGGTGACGGGTCCACGATGACAACGATGATGTCGATGTTGATGATGATGATGACAAGGGTGATGATGATTGTGATGATGAGAGGGATGATTGATGATGATGATTGGTGATGATTAAGGTGATGATTGTGCTGATGATGAAGGGGATGATAATGGTGATAATTGTGTTGATGATGAAGATGATATAGGTTATGATGATGATGATGATGATGAAGGGATGATGATGATGATGATGTCTTACTGTCGGAGTGCGACGGCTTCAGGCAAGGAGAAGGACAATGGTTCAGTCGTCCAGGCGAGAAGGATGACAGGGAAGCTGCTGTGAAGTCGGGACGCTCAGGCGAGGTCGGTTCACCGGGGCTCCGGCGGTTAGTGGGCTGTGGGAGAGGTTCAGGTGAGGCTCGGTGGTCGTGGAGTGGTGCCGGAGATTGTGGTATGGGTTGTCGATGAGGAGGAGGAAAGTCGGGGGAAGAAAAATATGAAAGATGAGTTTATTCCATAAGTCTAATAGGTATTTATAATTGTGGAGACTACTTAATTGAATACGACTAGGATTGGCTAATTTGGATATGATTATGATCAGTTTAAATAAGGATAGAATATGCATGAAGTTGCTTTCCTAATAGGCTCAGGATTTAAATTAATTTAAAATAGAGTTTGAGTTTATCTCAATAATTTCTAATCTTAAATAGAATTAAAGATAATATAAATAATTTATATATAATCTTATTAATATCTATTAACACTAAATAAGCATCTATCTAATATTAATACTATATATATCCAAATAAATCTAAAATAATTTCAAAAATCTAAATAAATTTCTTAAAATTCTAAATAAATTCTAGAAAAATATAATTAAATATTTTAACCTAAAATAAATATTTGGTAGGACTAATATGCAAGTATGGTCTCATAGTAAATCATAGAAGTCCTAAAAATTTATGTTCACTATGTTTTAATTACCTAAAAATTCTAAAAAAATCTCCAAAAAATTAAAATAGCCTAAAAATAATTCTAAATAAATATTTACATAAGTAAATATACTAAGAAATTTATTTCCTATTAACTAATAGAATATTCTAATATAATTCAATATTTAAAATAATCTGTAATAAATATAATAATATAAAATATACATAAAATATCTATTTTGGGTGAGGGGGTTTACACAATAGGAGGTGGACACATGGCTAGTTATTTGCACAAAAGTCCCCAATAGTTTAGGACTTGTACAAAGAGGAAAAAATGGATTTGATGTGGAAATATGTCATGTTAGGTGTGTTATAGTGAGAGAAATTAGCTTGTGGTATTTTGTATGAACCATGAGGGTGTGAGTGTGGGTTTTGGTTGGTGTTTGGTTTAGTTTTGGGCTAGGTTGAGTCATTGCCCCCAAATTAATTCAAAATGGTGTCATTGGCAATTTTAAATAAATTGGAAGTACACGGGATCTTATTTGGTAGTGACACAAGTTTCATGATCGTACTAGATTCGGAATATATTATTGTCATATATTGGGTTGTAAGAAACGGGTCGATGTTGTGTCTCCAATTTTGATTGGAATGGACCTAGGTACAAAGTTTGGATTTAGAATTAGATAATTATGACGAATATTGTGCGATTAAAATAAAGTACAAGAGCGTGTAATTATGAGTGACCCAAAGATCAGGATTGGAGATGGGCTTGTCTAGGTCAATGGTGTAAAGTTTGTTGAAAGGCAAAAGCTAGTGTAGTGTCCTAGATATTTAAATAACGGTAAGGTGAAATAATTAAATAAAAAAATCAAAGAGGTGAATTATAACTCCAATAATTATTCCAGAATATTTCTAAATTAATCTCTAATCCTAGATTTTGGGTCAGAGGGTTTAGAATCTATCCACCTTAGAAAATTTTGTCCTTGAAATTTAAAATCTATCTCCCCAACAATGGACTCAACTTGGTACTTAGTCCTACTCCACTATGTTGACCTTAAACTGCCACATATGTACAGACTAATCATCTAAGATATTTGGTCCTCTAAATATATTTTTCACCATCATATATTATCTCATTAATGTTATCATGCTATTCATTATCTACAAAATCACCACCTATACGTCTAGTTTACTCAAGGGTGCCATAACAAAATATCAGTTTGATTCTTTCACTCTCTATAAAGAAAATAATGTCATACATTCACTCCCGAATGGGTGCATGGGTTAGACACTAAAATCCAACAAGCACAAATTCTCAAGGCCACCTACGTAGTAGCTAAATTCCTTGTTCTAAAGCTAAGATAGTCACTACCTCATGATTATTTTCTAGGTATAATATCATCAACCTATAGTATCCACAATAAATTTCTGCAACCTAACTTCTTATAGTTGCTCTTAGCAGCAACACGTCTAATCTAGCAAGTTATTCGTAACTAGTCTAGAAGCTCATCTCACTTCAATTCCTAGAAGAACTAAATGTAATGAAGTACAACATAAGCCTTTATTCAAATACATAGTAATAAATATGTAATAATTATCATTCAATCATTCTAAATACCCAAGATAAAATATAACTAATAATAATATGAATACTATTTCTAAAATCTAAAAATCCATCGGGTAGGGTAACTTGAAAATAGGTTCCCATATAATTACCTACTAATAAGGATTTGGTAATCACCTACTACTAAGGATCTGGTCCAACAAGCTCATACCATATTTAGTCAAAATCTAAATTTCTGGCTCTAAGCAGTTTATGTGTAATCTTTAATAATTATCTATCATTCCTATGAGACTTCCATCTTCCTTTTACACTCTCCTACATATACGTCAATCTATAATATAAGGGTCTGGTGGTACTCCTCTACAGGATGACCAATGAGTTAGTATGTGATCTAAACCTGTGTTTAGTTCCTCAAAATTTATGTTATCTAAAGACTGATCAACACTTACCACTTACACTAAATCCTCAAAATTTTTAAAATTATTACAATTCATAAATACTAATATTATTATCCCTCAAGTCCATATCAAAATTTCTCCTCCTTGGGTTACGTGACCCTAATATCTTTTCCTTATCATTTGTTTCCTATACACATTCATATTCTTCCAGTATGTTAATCTTATTTTCAACTATAACTATTCTAATCATAGTCCAGTACCATCAACTTGGAGGTATAGATCTTTTAGGCAACTACCGAGTGATAAAATTTTTAGTCATTCCCTATATCCTTCTCTTAATTAAAAAATGCTCAAGGTCAGGTACTCATCATGAATCTCTTCTTGTTGTCATTCTACCTTATTTCTCTTACATCTCAGGTTCCTTCTAGTTTTGTTTATCCCATGAACACTCCTTGTCCAAGACTCAGTTACACCTTGATAAAATTTATCGTCCATTAGAGACAATTTATTATATCTAACTCAAGTCTATTACATCTATCAGTACCTTTGTCCTTCAATCCTACGGCTCTACCTCATATACTACTAGTCTAACTACCCAAGTTATCAATGGTAAAAACCCTAAGTCAAATTAACATTGGCAACCCCGTAAGAAAGTGCATCTAATCTGATTACAAAAGCTACAGTACCCTTAATACCCAATTTACCAGATTATTCAAACTACAGATCTAACATTCTATCTACCTTAACCCAGTCATAGAATCTTCATCTAGGTTTGATACTAAAAGTCAAAATGAAACTATAGGTCCAACTTCTAGGGCCTACTATATAAAGTTCTATTTCCCTAAGTCAAAATTTCTTTCACATATCCCTTATGCTTTACCCATAATTTGTCCTCGACAAATTTACAGAACTTCAAGATTTTATAACAACTTAATCATCCCATTGATTCGTCGAGAGTTTCTCTACTCATAGTCTAGACTTAACCTCATAATAAATTCTCTCGTTCTATTTACAAAAACTAATCCTCCTAAAAAAAATTGTGTTTTCTCTCCCTTAATGTATAAATACTCTTCTTCTCATAATTTCTCTCAAATTTTGTTCTCATTCGTGTTCCATTGCATACCTTAGTTTTAATGGTATCGTTTCTTTAAACAAGTTTTTGTTTAGTTCTCTAATCTAATATTCCTAAATTCTTCTTTCGATATATTTATTTTTCCTCTGGCCTAAACATAACTAGGTCTTGTATGCATCCCTTCATATCCTCCCGATGTAATCTTCTAATTAAACTATCATAACCAGTGTTATCCTTGTAATAGTTCATACCTACTATTGGGCTCAAATTTTTTAAGGTATATAATATAATCCACTATTTCATTTAAGTAAATTCGCCGCATACTGTATCAAATCACAACTTATTTTGCCTAAAATTGCATTCCTCAATTTTCTTTTTTATGTTATTTATTACTCTGAGTCACCATAGTGTAATAATAATAATAGATATCACCCAAGCACATGCTAGAATTTCTGGTATCAGATAGTCATCTTCCAGATGAGAGCCTAAAATTCTATCTTCTCAAGTTCATAATATAGTTTCTGGTATCGCTATCATGAGCTACAACTAATTTAGCATCTAGCTAAGCATTTCCATAAATTATTCTAGAGAGTTAGGATCAACAATCTTTCTAGCTTCCAATACTTCCTAAATCACTGTTATCTTAAGTAAGGGTGGGGTTTTATCATTTCTAGGAATATACTACTAAATCTAATTCTCTTGCTAACAATCTAAACTAGTTCTAGAATCTAAAAGGAACCTATCAACCTACCCTACTAAGGGTAACAATCTTCTCATAAAATATTACATTAATCATGCCTTCTTCCATCTGGACTACGATCTTCTTCTGAAGGGAAGCACCAAGCACAAGCATTCGTCTCTCCGAAATAATGGAAGATGAGAAACAATGATAACAATATTGATGGAAAAGGAATGAATACAATTTTGAAGTCCAAGGGCGATAATCAAATACAGGAGAGTTTTAAAATCGGTTATGGATTGAGATCTTATTCAATAATAATCCTAAATTGTAGGCTCGTTTGGTGATGAGCCAAAGATTAAGGGTCAGTATGTCGGTCCCATGACAGCTAGTTTGTCTCTAGGTGGGGGTTGCTTCACGGATCCGATTTTGGCGACAGGTGGTTAGCCAATGCTTTACGGAATAACATTGGTTTCAGCAGTTCAAGGCCAGGAAGGAGATCAAGGTTTGTAGCAAACTCAATCTGAGGCGGGGATATCACTATTCACACAGTTTCGGGAGAGCTGTGAGTCATCGACGACATGCATCGTACGTGATATTCTGCTCGAGGATGCATGTGTATGGGGAAGCTTAAAGTTCGGACACGAATATGGGCAGATTCGGGAGTTCGAATCTCAGGAGAATCATACCGTCCGCTTGGTTGGGCCAGCCAAGGGTGAAGAAGCTCGCCGAAACTTTAACATATTTCGGTAGAAGACGAAAATCAGGGACAGGCAGCCAAGACTCACGGTGAAGCTGATAGTCAGGAACTTTGGTCTCAGCCGTGTCATTGATGTCTGCAGGATTCCAGTGGTACAGAAGGTGCTACACATGGCAGCTAGCGTCAATGTGACGGTCGAGAAGCTGGAGACAAAAAAGATGCAAAGCAAATCGGAGGATCGGAGATCGGTGGCATGGGGGAGCAGGAACTCGGTCGCGGGGCGACAGACATGGAGTCCAGTTGAGAAGCCATGGGGTCAACACCCTCTCATCAGACTGGAGGAGGAGGAGATTGTTGGGGTCCAGTCTGGATTTAGTGAATTTTGGAACCCAAATATGGTCAAATATTTGATTTAATATAATTTAAAAATCTACATTAAATGTAAGATTTGATTAAATTTTAAATTTGTATCAAATATTTAATTTGACCATATTTGGACGTCCATAATTTGTGTTGGGCTATTTTAGGTAAAATAGGATACTTATTTAGTGGTTTCTTATTTAGGAAATTAATCATATTATGACTTAAAATATGTTTCTCATCCTATAAATATGGAAGGAGGGTGGAGGCACAAATATAGCACAAGTTAGAGATTCGGGGTGCTCGTCCACATAAAATCTAAGAGAAAGTCCGTACTTTGCTCTTAGGACTTCGCCATCCAAGACAGAAGGAAGAAAGAGATCTGATAGAGGAGTCGTTGCCTTCACTCAGAGAGATTGCTATGGGTTGGTGAGTGATTTCAATTGTAATCTCTTTCTTTTCTTCTTGAGTGTGGTGAGAGGGTTGAATCTATTAGGGCAAAGGGTTCAACATTGATTTTGTCAATCTTGTAATTTTACCTGAGTTATAAAGGTTGAAATTTGTCTAGGTGACGTAGTCACCACCATATACTTGTCTTTATCTGTGCTTGGTGTTCGTTAGACAGGGGTTGGTTATCCTAGGTGGGTTGGCCTAAAGTTTTTGCTGCGGGCACTCTCAGACACAGTGTCGGAATGCTTGTAGGGTGTGTCCGATTTTCAACATCGATTGTTTGGGTCCAGTCTAGATTTGGTAAATTTTAGAGCTCAAATATGGTCAAAGATTTAATTTTATATAATTTAAAAATCTATATTAAATATAATATTTGATTACATTTCAATTTTGTATTAAATATTTAATTTGACCATATTTGGGCGTCCATAATTTGTGTTGGGCTATTTTAGGTGAAATAGGATTCTTATTTTAGGGGTTTCCTATTTAGGAAATTCTATTATGACTTAAAATAGGTTTCTCATCCTATAAATATGGAAGGAGGGTCGAGGCAAAAATATAGCACAAGTTGGAGATTCATGGTGCTCGTCCACAGAAATCGAAGAAAAGGTTCGTGCTTTGCTCTTAGGACTTCGTCATCCAAGACAGAAAGAAGAAAGAGATCTGATCGAGGAGTCGTCGCTTTTGCTCAGGGAGATTGCTATGGGTTGGTGAGTGATTTCAATTGTAATCTCTTTCTTTTCTTCTTGAGTGTGGTGAGAGGGTTGAATCTATTAGGTCAAAGGGTTCAACATTGATTTTATTAATCTTGTAATTTCACCTGAGTTATAAAGGTTGGGATTTGTTCAGGTGACGTAGTCACCGCCATATACTTGTCTTTATTTGTGCTTGGTGTTCGTTAGACAGGGGTTGGTTATCTCAGGTGAGTTGGACTAAAGTTTTTGCTGCGGGCACTCTCAGACACGGTGTCGGAACGCTTGCAGGGCGTGTCCGATTTTTAACATCCGGTATCAGAGCCCAAGGTTACGGGACTGGTTTGAGCGGCTCTAATTGGTTCTAGACAGATGGTGTTGAACGTTCATAGATTATACGGACTCTTCTCAAGGTGGAGTAGGAGCATCAACTACACAAATTGGCTTTAAAGGTAGATTTGACGAGTCCAAGGTGGAGCAAGACATTGTGGTTGGCATACAATGGTTGTGTCGATGAACGTGTCAGGTTTGATTCTGTGGTCGTACGGATCGAGATGACAATATGTTGGATCTTCTGGGTGCTCTATTAACAGGAACGAACAAAGATAGCCGGAGTGTGCTAAGGTTGTTCGGTTAGCGGGAACAAGCAAAGGTAGCCGGGGTGTACTAGGGGTGCTCGACTAGCGGAAAAGAGCAAAGATAGTCGGGGTGTGTTAAGGTTGTTCGGATAGTGAAAACGAGCTAAGGTGGAGATTGTTGGATTTGTATCTCGTTTTCAATTTAGGGCTCAAAGGAGAGTGACAATAGAGTTGGTAATTTAGTCCCATATCGGATAGGAGGTGGGATCATGAGGTGTAGATAATTTGGATTGGTTCAGGCCTTACATGAAAAAAAAAAATTAAGGCATATAGGCACAATCCAATATCGCACCTCATGGGGCCAACTCCGGTTCGGGTCACACCTCGTTCTCAACAGTACAATGTATTACAAATTGTTCCTTCACCAGAATTCCGTTATTGATTGTGTCCCTCCTCACCCTCTCTACCCGTACGAACTCTCTCTCTCTCTCTCTCTCTCTCTCTCTCTCTCTCTCTATATATATATATATATATATATATATATATATATATGTAGCGCCCCGTTCTCCCGATGCGGAGATCGCGGCTAAGAAACACGAGACGGTATCGTTCGATCGGGATAGATTGAATTAAGAACTCGTCCTCGTTATGGATTTGTTTCTTCGGAATCGATTCCCATATTCAGTGGACTGCGCCCCAAGGATCGGCTTAGCGGCAGAGTCAGGAGGGACCTCTCCGCTGCTATCTTTTATTGCCTCGGTTTTCGATGTCGCTTGTTGCTTTCGTGCTTTGAGTTGGTTTTGGGATTTGCTTGTTTTCCTTGAACGGTTTCGATGGTTTTCATTGTTTTCGTTCATAGACTTGCACTTCTATTCCGAGAATGGAAAGAGAGGAAGAAGTATTAATCGAGCTGTTCGTGTGCAGGTGAACGAGCAGTAGGCGGCTTGCGAGCGGAGTCGTGAAGCGCCTCTTTCCTTCTTCTTTCCAAAAATCTAAGTGAGTGGCTACCAACCCGATTAGCTAGCTCTGCTTCCAGCTTCATTCCTTTGCCCCGATCAAACGATACCAAGTAATAATAAAAGAAACCAAGATAAAAGAGAATAGGCTTGGTTATATGCTTGTCACGAACGAATACTTAAATTCATGCTTGTTCGCTTGGAAATAATCATAAACTGTTGCTTGTCTTATGCAAATACATATTTCATACTCGTGTTGCCTGAAAGTGCATGAATGCTTAACAATTATGAATATGTCGTGTGCTCGTGTTGCCTCGAAGGCGTAACTGATTGTTTAAGTAACGTATTGTTCGATCATGGACAACTTGTGCACAAGGGTAAGTTCTGCGGACGGTCGCTGGGGCACTGGCACCGTTCCGGTCCGGGCGGAACTCGTGTGTAGTCATCGTGTGCTGGAGGGGATAACTTGCAACGCATCGTGTGCTTATCGTGTTCTGGTTGCATGCTATCCCTGTCCTTGACTATGTCCGTTATGGCACCACGCCAGTGATCATCGTGTATATTTAAACCTGTTGCATACTAACTTGTGTCTCTGTGGCAGGGAAGGCAAGGTAAGTATTGTGCAGGTAATTCAGACGGTCAGGTAAAATCCACCGAACGGTGGCACGTTCATTTCAGTAAATTCAATATGCTGCTTAACTGTAAATGAACTAAGGCAAGATAGAAACCAACCAAATATGCATGCTTCACTAAACAACGTGTTGATTGGTATAGTCAGGCTAGCTCGCCTTCACCAGCATGTTTCGATATGCTGACCCTCGTTGAAACAGGTTCTCCGCACTAAGGCGAACCGAGCGAGGAGCCGAAGTCGTCTTCCCGATCCAGTCCAACTGTTGGCGCATCTTCACCGCGCCCCCGAAGCATTTTGGAGTCAGGAGCCTGCAACTCTTCATACACAAATGCAGCTCCGTGGCAAGGCGATCCTCCAGCCCGGAGGTCTATAACGTTTTGAGTTTATAAAAGGATGTAATGTACAGGACTGCTATCTCATTTTGAGTCAACCCTTTTGTAAGCCGTTCGGCATATTAGCTGACTCGTTCAAGAGTTTGTAATAGATGTTCATTATCAATAAAGAGAACTTTTCTATGTTTCAAATCTGTGTTTCAATTTATCTGCGTACTCTGAGTATGTGCTTGCTATGCAAATCATTAAAAAGCCTTGTGCGGGCGCAACTCCAGGCCCGCACGGCGGTCACGGCTCGGGGGACGCCTCGGGGCGTGACATAGTGGTATCAGAGCACAGATTCAAAGTTCCTTAGACTTCGTGCTGGAAAAGTTCCTTTAACGATCGAAATTCCTGTACGAACTCTTGAACTCGCTAGGCCAAAATGAGATACATTCATGCAATAAGTCCATAATACATTATGATCCTAATGTAATTTACCTTCTTTTGAAGGAATGGATCCAGCGCAATCTGCAGCGCAACCACCGATCGAAACACAAGAGAGCAGTTCGGGTACTTCGGGAAGCTCTCGGAGCCAGCGAGGCATGTCTCAAGTCGACCCGCTAGAGCGGTTAATGAAAATGCTAGAAGAGCAACGACAAAGAGACGATGCCCGCCAAGCCAAGCTCGAGAGTAATTTAGAGACCCGTTTCTCAGTCCAACAAAAGCAGGTAGATGCCCTGCAACAGATCGTTCAGACTTTGGCTGCCAACCATTCCGCCGCAACAGCAACGACTCCGGTGGAACAGCCCGTGCTTGAAGTGGAGACGCCTCAAATCCCAAGGCCGAGGGACGTGACTGCCTTCAACTTGGGCCATTTCAAGAAAGTCTGCAACACCCCGTTCAACGGGACTGAGGACCCAGTGGTGGCTCTAGATTGGCTAGCCGAGATTGAAGATCACTTCACTCTGCTAGAGGTCCCCGAAGAGAGGCGCGTCGCCTGCGCGCAACTACAGCTCCGCCTCAACGCACACGATTGGTGGGACGTGCATCGACGATCTCTCCAACTTGATCACGGAGAGGAGGCGATCTCGTGGACGACCTTTCGTGCCGCGTTCGAAGAGGAGTTTATACCGCCTCCAGTACAACGTCAAATGGAAAACGACTTCGTGCAACTGAGGCAAGGCAGGATGACAGTTAAAGAGTATTCCGCCGAATTCAACCGACTCTCCAAATTCGCTAGGGCCTATTTACCTGATGTAGCGAGTCGAGCCAGAAGGTTTGAAGGTGGACTACGCCCTGCCATCCATTCGCACGTGGTCAATAATCAGTATGGGACAATGCGTGAAGTCATGAATCACGCCCTATCTCTCGAACCACTCTATCCTCACGTTTCTATCGGCGCTGTGCATACATCCAGTCACAAATGCCAAAGCAACGAGGGAGGAAATACCGTTACAAAGCGCCCGAATAACGCTGGTCAGCAGGACGGGGATCGGAACAAAACTTGTCACTTCTGTAGGAGAAAAGGGCACCTTAAGAAGTACTGCCGTAAAAGACTTGGCTTATGCCTCGCTTGTGGCGATCCAGCCCATGCCATTTCCTCCTGTCCGAACCTTCATGGTCGTCGTCCTGAGCAAAATAATCCCTAACGGTAAGTTCTACCCTAAGTTTCGGGACGAAACTTCCAATTAGTTGGGTAGGATGTAGCGCCCCGTTCTCCCGATGCGGAGATCGCGGCTAAGAAACACGAGACGGTATCGTTCGATCGGGATAGATTGAATTAAGAACTCGTCCTCGTTATGGATTTGTTTCTTCGGAATCGATTCCCATATTCAGTGGACTGCGCCCCAAGGATCGGCTTAGCGGCAGAGTCAGGAGGGACCTCTCCGCTGCTATCTTTTATTGCCTCGGTTTTCGATGTCGCTTGTTGCTTTCGTGCTTTGAGTTGGTTTTGGGATTTGCTTGTTTTCCTTGAACGGTTTCGATGGTTTTCATTGTTTTCGTTCATAGACTTGCACTTCTATTCCGAGAATGGAAAGAGAGGAAGAAGTATTAATCGAGCTGTTCGTGTGCAGGTGAACGAGCAGTAGGCGGCTTGCGAGCGGAGTCGTGAAGCGCCTCTTTCCTTCTTCTTTCCAAAAATCTAAGTGAGTGGCTACCAACCCGATTAGCTAGCTCTGCTTCCAGCTTCATTCCTTTGCCCCGATCAAACGATACCAAGTAATAATAAAAGAAACCAAGATAAAAGAGAATAGGCTTGGTTATATGCTTGTCACGAACGAATACTTAAATTCATGCTTGTTCGCTTGGAAATAATCATAAACTGTTGCTTGTCTTATGCAAATACATATTTCATACTCGTGTTGCCTGAAAGTGCATGAATGCTTAACAATTATGAATATGTCGTGTGCTCGTGTTGCCTCGAAGGCGTAACTGATTGTTTAAGTAACGTATTGTTCGATCATGGACAACTTGTGCACAAGGGTAAGTTCTGCGGACGGTCGCTGGGGCACTGGCACCGTTCCGGTCCGGGCGGAACTCGTGTGTAGTCATCGTGTGCTGGAGGGGATAACTTGCAACGCATCGTGTGCTTATCGTGTTCTGGTTGCATGCTATCCCTGTCCTTGACTATGTCCGTTATGGCACCACGCCAGTGATCATCGTGTATATTTAAACCTGTTGCATACTAACTTGTGTCTCTGTGGCAGGGAAGGCAAGGTAAGTATTGTGCAGGTAATTCAGACGGTCAGGTAAAATCCACCGAACGGTGGCACGTTCATTTCAGTAAATTCAATATGCTGCTTAACTGTAAATGAACTAAGGCAAGATAGAAACCAACCAAATATGCATGCTTCACTAAACAACGTGTTGATTGGTATAGTCAGGCTAGCTCGCCTTCACCAGCATGTTTCGATATGCTGACCCTCGTTGAAACAGGTTCTCCGCACTAAGGCGAACCGAGCGAGGAGCCGAAGTCGTCTTCCCGATCCAGTCCAACTGTTGGCGCATCTTCACCGCGCCCCCGAAGCATTTTGGAGTCAGGAGCCTGCAACTCTTCATACACAAATGCAGCTCCGTGGCAAGGCGATCCTCCAGCCCGGAGGTCTATAACGTTTTGAGTTTATAAAAGGATGTAATGTACAGGACTGCTATCTCATTTTGAGTCAACCCTTTTGTAAGCCGTTCGGCATATTAGCTGACTCGTTCAAGAGTTTGTAATAGATGTTCATTATCAATAAAGAGAACTTTTCTATGTTTCAAATCTGTGTTTCAATTTATCTGCGTACTCTGAGTATGTGCTTGCTATGCAAATCATTAAAAAGCCTTGTGCGGGCGCAACTCCAGGCCCGCACGGCGGTCACGGCTCGGGGGACGCCTCGGGGCGTGACAATATATATATATATATATATATATATCATCTTATCTCCTTTGTTTCATCTTCAATCGAGATCACGTCATCGTCGTCAAACTGCAATGGCAGTCGAAGGAAGACCTACAACATCAACGTCAAGTTCCACCACCAACACTTCCCTCGCCGTCTGAACCCTCCACCCTCGACGAGTTCTGTCACATCGCGAATTCTCTGTTGATGGTGAAAGAGGATAAATGCTCTAAGTGTTCAAATATATGCCTAAAAGAGTTTACTTCGTAAACTAAAAAAAAAATTTGTCAGCTTTTCATTTTTCTAATATGTTGGACATGGTTCTACATTGTTTAAATATAGTATGGTATAGACTCGATAAGATATGGACATGAGGATATCAACATAAGTTAAAAAATATATATATATAACGTTTTAAGTTCAATCTGGAGTGAACTAAAATTATGGTTCCGTCCTCGAGTGTACCAATCATACTGCATCATCTAGTAGTTGATGAGGTATGATAAAGCTCACTCATAAGAAATCATATGTTGTAAGGACACATGAACCATCCTTTTCTTCTTCTTTTTCTCTTTCTTTTTTAGTTAAAAAAAAAAGGACACGATATGGGCACAATATACCCATGTCGTGCGTGTCTGACATGAACACAGAACAGTAACAGCAATTTTGGATTATTTGTGATTCTCAGCACAAAACGTTTTACACCTCCAGTTTCCACAACCAAAATTAAGAAGAGAATAGGAAGGTTATATTTTATATGATAGATAAGTGTGCCAACAGTTTTCAACTTGTGAAACTTGCGTCTATTACTCATTTCATATATACAACATGCTCCCCAACTATATGTTATATGAATAATTAAATCAATTTATCGATTTCCCTGGATCATTTATTCTTTATATACAATGTACTCCACTATATGTTATACAATAATGCTAAGTTTTCTACCAACTTACAACCCTCTTTTCCTCCTGCTATCTGGGTTCTATCCGGTCCCACCTCTTCTCCAATGAGCAGCTGTCACGTAATGTTTCTGTCACCGGACGACTACTGGACTGCCATCAGGTCCCATCGCTCCTCTTTCTGCAAATGAACAGTCGTCACATGGCCGTCACATAATCGATTGTAAGTGGGTTGTAAACATTTGGTTGTAGTGGTAGCATTTTCCTATGTTATACAATAATAAGATCGAGTGCCAACAGTTTTCAACTTGTGAAACTTGCATCTACTCTTCTTTACACACATGCACCCCAACTACATATATCTATATATATCGTGTATTAGAATTATATGAATAGTACGGCCAAAAAGTTTATAGCTTCTGAAACTTGCTCCTATTACTCTTTATATATACAAATTAAGGGTTCTTAATAATTAAATCAAAAGTTTGGTAGCCTGAATTTATTCTTTACATACAATATACTCCCACTATAGTGTATATTGGTATTATATGAATGATAAGCGCACGCCAATCGTTTTTTAATTTCTGAAACTAGCTTTAACATATCAGTGGGACTAAATAAATTACCGAATCGAATCCGGTTGTATTAATATCAGAAAAGCTTAGTGAAGGAACATTCGAAATCTTTCTTACATACAAGTAGAGGTTTTTAAATGATAATTTCATCTTTCCATACAATTTTACAGTGATGGGGTCATTGTGATTAGTTAGCATTTAAAATATATATAATAAACAATCAAGATCTCTAATATCTAAGTAATTTCAGTAATTAAAGACCGATTAAGTTTGAATCAAGCCAATTATGATATGTTCTGATGGTTCTAGGTAGGTAAAGCTAATTGAGCATGATTTAATTTGTATCACCTTCTCACAAGACCTTATACACAGAGAAATGTTTATAGAGGGATCTAAAATTGCTTACGACAATTATTAAGGAAAGCAGCCTAAAAATAAATCATCCAAAGGCAGCCTACACAAGAGTGAGCATAATTCCAATATTCCTACTGAAACAGTGATCCCAGTAGTACCAGAAAAAACTGTCATATGAGGTCTCAGTTTCATCTTTCCTTTTCTTTAACATAACCATGGGACCACAAAATAGAGATCAGGTTCGATATTGCAGCTGTCATATGTTTTGTGTCATGGAAATATGCCTCTCATGTATACACCTTAAATCCAACAAAATCAACGTAAGCTCCATGGGGTGTTAGGTTCATAGATCCGGAGCAGGTCTCCCAGGGCTTGCTTTTCTGTTCCGCTAAATTTCCAACATGATATCATTCCATGGTTTTAGGACCATACTGGGAAACAATAGGTGACGTCATTGTTGACTACAAGCAGCGGGTTGTAACCTGCAGAAAGACTGACAAAGAACTAGGGAAGCAATTGTTTGTTTCTCTTTTATTTCTTACTGATGATCAACAAACAACTACACTCACATTTATATAGCCACTACTGCTAACAACTCAACTCTAAAAACAAGCTAACAGACTCTATTAAAGTGGATCTGAACTTTGACAAGTTCTATTCCTACAAAGAAAGGATTATATCTAGATTATTAACTGATATTCTCCTCCTTAATCTAGATTTGATCAAGGTTGATAACTCCAAGCACCTGCTGCATCTCAGCGAACTTCACTTTGGCGAGAGCCTTCGTGAGAATGTCGGCACGTTGCTTTCCAGTGCTCACAAACTCCACCTTTATCTGCCCTCTTTCAACACACTCGTGAATGAAATGAAAGCGAGTATCAATGTGCTTACTGTGCCCATGAAACACTGAATTCTTCATCAACGCAATTGCAGACTTGTTGTCGACATAGAGCGTGACTGGCTTAGGTTCGCGGCCAGTCACTTCACTAACCAGATTCCTCAGCCACAAAGCTTAACACGCTGCATCCGTTGCCGCCATGAACTCAGATTCACAGGAGGACAACGTGACAGTTTTCTGCTTCTAAGACGCCCAAGTGATCAGGTTCTTGTTGAGGTAGAACACCATTCCGCTGGTGCTCCTCCTATCATCGACATCTCCGGCTAAGTTGTTGTCGGTGAATCTGTGCAGTTCATCTTCACCATGCCCTCTTCCATACATGAATCCATACTCAAGTGTTCCCTTCACATATCTGAGGATCTGTTTCACAGCCTGGTAATGCATGGTTGTTGGCTTCTCTATGTACCTACTCACCATTCTGACAGCATAACAAATATTCGGGCGAGTGTGAGTTAAGTACCTAAGACAGCCAATGATACGCCTATATTGCGTCGGATCGACTGGTGTTCCTTCAAGGTTCTTGCTGAGTTGCAGTTTAGCTTCCATAGGATACCTGGTCGGATTGCAATCTCCCATTCTAAACTGCTGCAAAACTCTCTTCGCATATGTTAATTGCTTCAGTCTAATGCGATCACCCTGTTGATCTACCTCTATACCAAGGTAGTAGGAGAGTAACCCAAGATCACTCATCTCAAATTTCTGCATCATGTGCTGCTTGTAAACCTTTACTGCAGTTGCTCTTGTGCCTGTGTCGATTAAGTCATCAACATACACTCCAACAATGAGTGCCCCCTCTCTATTGTTCCTCGTGAACACAGCATGCTCTTGAGTGCATTTGATGAATCCCAGCTCCTTTAAGCAGCTGTCCAAGCGTGTGTTCTAGGCCCTCAGTGCTTGCCGCAAGCCATAGAAAGCCTTAGACATCCTGTACACCTTGTGCTCCTGGTTCTTGACGACGAAGCCTTGAGGTTGAGCTACATATACCTCCTCTTTGATGTCACCATTCAGAAATGCAGATTTAACGTCCAAGTGGTGAACCTCCCATCCGTGCTGGGCTGCGAGGGCGATAATCAAGCGAACTGTGTCGAGTCTGGCAACTAGAACAAACACTTCATCAAAATCAACTCAATGTTGCTGGACGTAGCCCTTTGCCACTATTCTAGCTTTATGCTTGAGGATCTTGCCTTCACTGTCTCTCTTCACCTTGTATACCCATTTTAAACCGATGGGTTTGTGCCCAAATGGTAACTCAGTAAGCACCCAAGTCCCATTCTTCTCGATGGCTTCAAACTCCTTCTTCATAGCTTTCCGCCATTCATGTTCAAGTGTACCATCTTGAAAGTTTTTCAGTTCTTCAGCCAACAAAAATAGCATCTCTGGATCAAGAAATGTCTCCTCAGTTTCAGCATATACATCAACAATTGAGCGGTATCTCCTTGGCTCATTCGAGTCTACCGTCGGTGTGGGTGAGCCGCTCGAAGTTGAGGCTACAGCTTGTGGTACAATAGGCTCCCTTGACGCCATTGCCGCTCCGTGCGTCATAGGTGTTGCCGCGTTTCCTGTACCCTCCGGCGTGTGTACAGCCGTGCCCATCGCTCTCTGTGGAGTGATCACTATCTCGACAACAGGATCTTCGACTCAGAGTTCTACCCAACCTTGTGGTTTGGTACCATCACCATTGTTCCAATCCCACCTCATTTCTTCCTCGAACACGACATCCCTTCTCATATGGATCTTGCTGCTTTGAGGATTATAAAGACAGTGTGCTTTGCATCACTCTTCCATGCCAAGGTACACCAACGGCGTGCTTCGGTCATCAAGTTTCTTGTGATGAGGACCTGCAGTCTTCATGTGTGCGACGCATCCAAACATCCTTACGTGTTCGAGATTTAGTTTCTTATCAGTCCAGGCTTCATACAGCGTGAGTGCACTGAGAGCGTTAGTTGGCAACCGGTTGAGCAGGTACACAGCATGTCTAACCGTCTCGCCCCACATACTTCTAGGAACATGCATGCTCTTGAGCAAGCTCCTTGTCATGGCCATCACGGTACGATTTCAGCGCTCCACTACGCCATTTTGTTGTGGCGTATATGGTACGGTGAGGTGCCGTTGTATGCCTTCGCCTTCACAGAAGTTTGTGAATTCCTTGGACAGGAACTCACCTCCTTGATCATTTTTTAGTGTCTTCATCTTGTTGTCACATTCATTCTCTACAAGAGACTTAAATTTCTTGAAAGCATTAAAGGCATCACTCTTTTCTTTGAGCATATACACCCACATCATGCGACTGAAGTCATCAACAAGTAGGAGAAAGTACTTGTTACCTGCAAGTGTAGCGGGTGTAATCGGGCCACAAATGTCAGCGTGCACAAGTTACAGTGGCCTCTCGGCTCTGAAGCTGCAGTGGGAACTGTAGTCGTGCTTGTTTGGCTATGAGGCACCTTTCACAGAGCTGGTTTGGATGAAAAATCTTCGGCAACCCGGTGGCCATTCCCTTCTCTGCCATCATCTTGAGCGCGAAGAAATTCACGTGCCTGAGCCTTGCATGCCACAACCAGGCTGGGTCTTGTACTTTAGCCATTAGACATATCGGCCTACAAAATTCAAAAGCTATCTTGTACAGGCGGTTAGGTGATCTCCTCACCTTCATCAGTAGAATGCATTTCCTGTCGAACACCCTCAAGTAGGAACCGACAATCTCCACCTTGCTTCCATCTTCTGTTAATTGACCAAGGCTCAATATATTACTTCTTAAACTCGGAATGAAGTATACCTCCGATAGAAGACGTTGTTCGCCATTCTTGCATTGGAACAGGATTGATCCCCTGCCCTCAATCTGCACGGTTGAGCCATCGCCGAACTTGACAAGGCCGGTGATGTCCTGATCAAGGTCCTTAAACTTTCATCGGTGGCCCGTCATGTGGTTGCTAGCGTCGTTGTCAAGGTACCACACGTCGGTGTCGGCCTGCGCTTCTCCAGCACTGCGCAAGTCTGGTACTATCTTCTCTTCATTGAGTATGACGAGGTCAGGAGTCTCCTCCTGAGTCTCTCCCAGCAGCAACGCGGCCTCCTCGTCTTGCGCTCGTGCGAGGTTCGCCTCCTCATCACGATGTTTGTTGCGACACTCCGACGCATAGTGCCCATAGTTTTCACAATTGAAGCACTTGATTTTTGATTTGTCGCGGTTGGAGCTTGAACCGCGAGTCCCCTCACCCTCCTAGTGTTGCACTATTTTTTGCCACGGCCACCCCTGCCACGCCCGCGGCCACGTCCACGGGGCTTGCCACGGCCCCGGTCGTCGCTAGAGTGCCCCTTTCCGCTCGACGGAAAATCAGCGCTACCTTTCTTCAACCGCGTCTGGCACTCAGCGTAAGCAGGAGTTGTCCGTTGTTGCTCTCGCCTCGGCCGCGTATGCGTTCTTCGTACGCTTTGAGGCGGCCGATCACTTCCTCGACCGGCATGGTCTCCACATCCACAAACTGCTCGATCATAGCAACGACCTGCAGGTACTTGTCTGGGACGGAGACGAGCAGCTTCTTGACGATGACAACGTCCTCCATCTTGTCTCACAATCCATTAATCTTGTTTGCGAGGGTCATCAATTTCTCCGCAAACTCATCGATGGAATCTGTCTCCTTCATACGCAAAACCTCGAACTCACTCTTCAAGGTTTGAATCATTGCCTTCTTCATCCGATCAGCACCGAGGTACATTGTCTTCAGACTTTCTCAAGCTTCCTTATCCGTTTTGTGTTTGGCCAGCTGGAGTAGGATCTCCTCGGGGACAGCTTGAAAAATGCACGCCAACGCAATCTTGTCTCTCTTCTTTTCTACGACCACCCCGGCCGCAGGTTCAATGGCGTCCCAAACGCCTTGAGCCTCCATGAAGACCTCCATCTTGATCGTCCAAGTGGAGTAGTTGTTAGATGTCAGCAGCAGATAGTGCAAGGTTATGCTTCCCTCCTTTGTTGCTGGCGTCGTCGAGTGCTCGACAATTGACATCTGGTTGAGGCAAATGTACTTTGGCTTACACCCTGCTTTGATACCAGATGTTGGCTATAAGCAGCGGGTTGTAACCTGCAGGAAGACTGATAGAGAACTAGGGAAGCAACTGTTTGTTTCTCTTTTATTTCTCACTGATAATAAACAAACAACGACACTCACATTTATATAGCCACTACTTCTAACAACTCAACTCTAAGAACAAGCTAACAGACTTTATTAAAGTGGATCTGAACTTTGACAAGATCTATTCCTACAAAGAAAGGGTCTTATCTAGATTATTAACCGATAGCGATGATCTCCAATTGATGGTTTATCATCTTATCTCACTCAACAAATATTTTATTCTTTATCCAATCAATAAATGTGAAGCTGTAATATCCATAAAGTTTTTATAAGAAGAATCAACCACCGTTACAAGGAAGATCCATTCTTTTACTCTCTTTTACATCATCACTAAATGAATTTCAAAACAATCAAGGTGTCACCTCGATGCGATTGATTATACATACAATTGAATCTTTCATACTTATATCACATTTAAGAGAGATCCTCCCACTTTCCATGCAACTAAATATGCCCATGAACCATATCAATTAGAACATAGTTGCAGCATTTCATACACCGGCTCCTAAATCGTTCGCACCAAGCTAAAAAAAAATAGCCATTACCAAGTCAAAGAGGAAACATGCATGCTTTTATGAATGTCAAATCGCCATGAATATTGCTTTGGTAAGCAGTAATTATGTATCATGTCACACTAGTGAGCAGCGTAAATCATGTCCTCGCGGCCTATAAAATACAAATCTGACTCTAAAGGAAACAGACTAAGCTATTAAACTAGCCCATTCCTCTGTCTACATACAGTAACAATGAACTAGGGAGCATAATTAATGAACTTTAAGATGGAAAAGTAATATTTCCATAAAAGACTAATAGTGAATGTTAGCATATATTTCCATCACTTTGGTATCATAAAAGGGTCCATATAAACTCCTATTATATCTAATCCAACATATAACTAACTTCTAAAGAACCATTGAAACAGGGAGGTGATCGTCGCTCTCATTCACAGTAACCAATACCAGGACCATTTCACAATGTTGGAGATTTTCCTTTGATTGTGTGAGGTTTCCTCTCATAAAGCTAGAAAGATAGTCCTACATTGAAAAACACTCCAAGTGGGTATCGACAAAAGCTCAGATAATTCACTCCCACTTTCTAATGGGATACTCTAATAATTGTATACTTGTATCCCACTCTGATACAAGTTTACTCCGATACAAGTAACCGAGTATCCCAAAAAAAAGGAATTTACTTGTATCCCACTATGATACAAGTTTACTCCGATACAAGTATCCGGGTATCCCCAAAAAACGTCACAAGCCCAGGGATATACAGAAAAACGTCAAGTATCAGATGATGGTGTCATGGGAGGGGTTAGTGAAAGTACATTTCAAATTGATCCAAGGGGAAGTGAAGATGGTGGGCCTACAAGGGTATTCAAAGATATCTTCAAGTCCAACTACATTTTAAAGGAATAGATATTTATAGATACAAATTCACACTCATACATATCTATAATAAATACAGATATTACTTTTAGCAGGATGTTAAGACCTTTGTCCGTAATTATTACTTGATCCCTTGTTAGGATGAGAAAACAGATTCTTTGTTTCAAGCCCTATAATAAGTTGCTAGCTGGGAACAACAGTTTATTAGTATTCAGTTGGAACAAAGATGCTTCCCAATATATTAGAGTTCTGATTTCTGATTTCTGATTTCTGAGGTTAGCATCCACATGCTAATATTAGAGTTCAATTTCGCCGGAGAAATGAGAAACTAGGAAACTCATTTTTGAAAGCATACACTAAAATACACAAGCATGGGCAAATTTGTTGTTGTTGTTAAACCTCAAAAAGAGACTAGCTTAAAACTAAATACTTCACAAAATAGGATACATGCGACCACCAGAACACAGATATATTTCTGTTGAAATTAGTTGATGATTTTATTGATTGTCTCATTGGCATTATATAGCCTTACAGTCATTAATACAATGATCTCAATCATTATGACAATAATCTCATAATGGAATATCCTGTGACATATTCTGGCATCCCAAATATGTCCTCAGGATATTCCCATGTGCTTATACTATACTTAAATATGACACCCAACATACCATATCAACACTCCCCCTCAAGATGGGTGAAAGATATTCACTAAGCCCATCTTGTCACATCCTCTAATCATGCTCACTGAGGCGAGTCCCTTGGTTAGTCCATCTGCTACTTGATCCCTGGTTGGAACATGGCCAAGCTCCAGTAATCCACTATCCAACTTCTCTTTGATGAAGAATCTATCAATCTCGATGTGTTTGGTCCTGTCATGCTGTACTGGATTGTTGGCGATACTAATAGCTGACTGATTGTCACACCACAGCTTCATCTTGGCTCCTTGATCCAGCTTCAGTTCCACCAGCATATTCTTCAACCATAGCAGCTCTGCAACTCCCAAGGCCATAGCTCTGTACTCTGCTTCAGCTGTCGATCTGGCCACCACAGACTGCTTCTTACTCCTCCAGGAGACCAAGTTACCTCCTACAAATATGCAATATCCTGAGGTAGACCTCCTGTCATCAGCACAACTAGCCCAGTCAGAATCACAGTAGCCCTCGATGCTCACGTGATTGTTCTTCCTGAATATTAGTCCCTTCCCGGGAGCACCTTTCAGGTACCTCAGAATCTGGTACACTGCATCCATATGACCCTTCCGTGGGTCATGCATGTAGCGGCTCACCACACTTACTGCAAAGCAGATATCAGGACGTGTGTGGCTCAAATAGATCAACTTGCCAACCAGTCTCTGGTATCTGTCCCGATCAACTGGTTCTCCAGCCTCAGCATCAATCTTGAACCTCTGATCTATTGGTGTCGCTGCAGGTTTGCACCCCAACATCCCAGTTTCTGTGAGAAGGTCCAGTGCATACTTCCTTTGAGAGAGAACAATCCCCTCTGCTTCTCGAGCAATCTCAATCCCAAGGAAGTACCGAAGAAGGCCGAGATCCTTCACCTCGAATTCCTTGCCAAGCTTTCCTTTGAGTTGGGCGATCTCCTGCTCATCATCTCCTGTGATAATCATATCGTCCACATACACCGCAAGCATGGTGATGTGGCCTCCACTCCGACGAAAGAACACAGTATGATCCGCATTGATCTGCTGATATCCCATCCCTATCATCGCTCTTCTGAATCTGTCAAACCACGCTCGAGGAGACTGCTTCAGTCCATAGATGGACTTCTTCAACCTGCAGACCTTGCCTACTGTCTGATTGGTGCCAAATCCTGGTGGTATCTCCATGTACACCTCCTCCACTAGATCTCCGTGAAGAAACGCATTCTTCACATCCAGTTGGTGTAGCTTCCATCCACCATTCGCTGCCAGAGAAATCAGAGTCCTGACAGTGCTCATCTTTGCAACTGGTGCAAATGTCTCGTCATAGTCGATGCCGTACGTCTGACTGTATCCTTTGGCTACTAGTCGAGCTTTGTAGCGCTCAACCTGTCCATCTGGGTTCTGCTTCACGGTAAAGACCCACTTGCATCCAACTGCTCTCTTCCCCTCTGGCAATCTCACAAGCTCCCAAGTGTGGTTCTTCTCCAGAGCTCCCAACTCCTCGTGCATTGCCGCTTTCCACTTTGGATCGTTCTTGGCAACCTGCCAATTGTTAGGTACAGTAATACTATCCAAAGATGCTATAAATGCTCCATGAGAAGAAGAGATATGGTCATAAGAAACAAACTGAGCAATATCCCAACCATATCTGTTTGGAGGATTTCCTGCATTGCTGCGAGTGGTCCTCCGTACAGATAGTGGTATGGGAGGAGTAGAAGTAGGAGGAATGATATTTTGTGAAGGAGGGGGTATCACCTGAAGGGGGGTTGGTGTCGGTGCCTCAGGAGTTGGGACGAACGCAGGCAAAGGACTTGGCACTGGCACTGTCGGTACTGGTCCTGCAGTTTGCTTCTCTCTCCTGCTGTAGGTAAGTAACTCTCCCTGAGCCGTAGGCCTAACACCTTCACCTTCTTGTCCCTTCTCCGTGCCTCCATGCCAAACTTCTAAATCGGTTACCACAAAGTTCTCCATCTCCCCCTCTCGCCTAATACTGGCAGTATTAGGCGTGTTGTGTGAAGTTCCGTCCTGGTGGTAGTATGGCTCATGCTCCCGAAAGTGGACATCCATACTGACAAACTTCTTCTTCTCTACTGGACTCCAGCACACATACCCCTTCTGGGTCGCCGAGTAGCCTACGAAGATGCATTTGACCGCTCTAGGGTCAAGTTTCCCAACTGATGGCCTGTTGTCCTTCACAAAACACACACACCCAAACACCTTCAGTGGGAGTATCCCACTATTATTGCCTTGCAATACCTCACATGGGGACTTCCATCCGAGAACCTTCGAGGGCATCCTGTTGATGAGTTGAGCTGCTGTCAACACTGCATGCCCCCACAGACTCTGTGGGACATTCATGTCGATCATCATACTTCTTGCGACCTCCAGAAGGTGTCTGTTTTTCCTTTCTGCAACTCCATTTTGTGCTGGTGTGTATGCACAGGTGGTCTGATGCTGTATTCCGTGTGCTGACAAGTATTCTGCAAGCGTCCTGTTGGTATACTCCGTTCCATTGTCAGACCTCAGTACCTTCACAACTGCTTTGTACTGAGTCTGGACATGCTTATGGAAATCCCGAAAACAAGCAGGTACATCATTCTTATTTTTCATCAAATATAACCAGGTAACACGAGAGGCACACTCAATGAAAGAAACAAAGTACTTATAACCATTCATAGTGTTAGTAGCACATGGACCCCAGACATCAGAATGTACTACCTCAAAAGCAAAAGTGCTCCTATGACCCGTGCCAACATATGAGCTCCTAGTAAGTTTTCCTAACTCGCACGCATCACATACTAATTTCTCTTTTTTTGTTTTTGCATAAATCTCTGGATATAACTTACTTAGAGTATCAAAGGAAGAATGTCCCATCCTCCGATGATGGAGCATCAAGGTATCCTCAGTCCTCTGCTGCAGTCCTTCCATGCCAGCCTTCTCTGCCATAGATACCAATGCTGAGTCCAGTCCTTCTCGATCTAGGTACCACAGTCCCTCATGCCAAGTGCCAGTCCCAAGTCTTCGTCCTGTCCCTTTCTCCTGGAAGGTCACCTTAGGAATATCAAAAGAAACAATGCATTTAAGTTGGAGGATTATAGAACTAATGGACAAGAGACTGACTGGAAAGGATGGAGCATGTAAAACATTGGATAATCTTACTGAACCTGTACAATTAACAGTACCCTTACCGACCACTGGCTGGAAAGTGCCATCAGCTGTCTGAATGCTGTCTGCTGATGCTAGGTGAGTGTAGGAAGAAAACTCACTAGCATTCCCAGTCACATGTCGAGATGCTCCCGAGTCGATAATCCAGTCTGATGATTTAAGGGAAGAGATAGACGCAAGGGCAAGTGATTCGTCAGTACCTTTTGATGGATGGGCATATATGGCAGCGTTGCCCCTAACAAAGAATGAGGTGGACGCCTCCTCTGTTCTACTCCTCATGTCTCCCAGTGCCTGGTCCTCCACAGTAATGGTGCCATCAGCTTCTCCGTTCCCTTCTGATATCAGGAGGTTTGCTCGATAACCTCCTCGGCCGCCTCGTCTACCCCCTCGACCACGACCACGTCCTCCATTATATCCTCGTCCGCCGAACGGTCCTCGTGCACCACCTGAGTCTCCCTCCCTAGGTGGTTTGGTACAAGCATATCGATGATGACCCATCTCCCCACAGTTGTAGCACTGCCGGTTATCCTGCCAGGGTTCTCCCTTAGATCGTGTGTTACCTGAGCTGGTGATCGCTAGTGCTGACCTTGCTTCGGGGGGACCACATGTCCCTGCTTGCAGGCTGATGCGTGTCTCCTCCTGGATCATGGCTGAGATAGCCTCCTCAAGGCTAGGGATCTTTGGTTGGGCTAGAAGTAGGGCCGTCCTCTGTGCGAAAGCTGCAGTCAGCCCTTTGAGAAACTTCATCGTCCTCTCCTGCAGACACACCTGTCTCTCCTTACACTTAGGGTCCCCGCAGCTCGCCCGATCTGAGGAGTGATCATAATCCAACCACAGACGCTCTAACTCCGTGGCATACTCCAGCACCGTCTTCTCTCCCTGTACGGTGTCATCAATCTCCCCCTTTATCTGGAAGACCCGTAAGTTGTTCCCCACACCATCATAGGTCCTTCTCAACTTCTTCCACACATCTTTCACCATCTCAATACCGTCTACTGTGGCGGCAATAGACTGGACTAAGGAGTTGAGAAGCCAGATGTAGATCACCATATGAGTGGACTTCCACTCATCGCGTCCTGTCGAGCCCTCGTCCGGCTCTGTCGTCTCGCCCGTCAGGAACCCCTCCATGTTTTTTCCTGCGAGGGTTCTTCTCATCCGCCGTGACCAACTCAGATAGGTGGCTGGTCCATCTAATTTCAGATCGATGGAGGGAAGCTTCAACTCCGGCGACGTTCGTGTCGTGTTCTCACCAGCCGACATCGTCAACAACTTCATCAACGTCGCCACCTCTGCAGAATCTAGCTTCTTGATGATCTCCTCCATCGATGCTTCGTCTATCCAATCACGTCACGTCCGCTCCACGACTCACGCTCGTCCTCGTCGTCCGCTCCTAGATCCGAACATGTCCCCCCTTTTTCCAGATCTAGGCATCCCTATTAGGCGATGTCTAGTGCTGGTGTGGAGGAGGCGGCAGCACGCATGTCACAGCCGCCGTCGCAGCAGCAGCAGCAGTCGCAGCAGCCGTGAAGATTTTTTTTTTTTTTTTTTTTTTTTTTTTTTTTTGAAGGGAGGGGGATAGACGAGGCGGGAAGGGAGGGGGGCGTGGAAGAGTTCGGTGGAGGAGATCTAGAAAATCCTCCTGTGGGTTTGTGGAAGCTTGGTGACGGCTAGGGTTTGTGGAAACTTGGCTCTGATACCATGTTGAAATTAGTTGATGATTTTATTGATTGTCTCATTGGCATTATATAGCCTTACAGTCATTAATACAATGATCTCAATCATTATGACAATAATCTCATAATGGAATATCCTGTGACATATTCTGGCATCCCAAATATGTCCTCAGGATATTCCCATGTGCTTATACTATACTTAAATATGACACCCAACATACCATATCAACAATTTCCTCTCTTTCCCTAAGGTGGAATGTCTTCGCTTCAGTCCTCATGAACATACCTGCCTTTTTCCATGGGACCAACTGACCTTCAGGCCCTATCTATATATATGATTTGAGTGTCCAAGAGAACAAAAGGGATCTGAATAAATGGAATAGGTTTCTACCTTTTGGCAACTTACGTAATTTACTAGAATCAATAATACTGTATTCGTAGACCAACGCTACGCACCTTAGTGAAAGGCTCATCTCTTATTCTTGCTTAACCTCAGCACCTATCGCATTGATTGGATTGACGCCTACCTCTTGTCCCTACTCACTGTAGCTGCATGTCCTGACATGCCTGTGCTGCGTCTCGCTCTCTTGATTAGCCGCTAGCTCGGAGCTAGCTACACTCATATCCCCCCGCCCTCCCCTCTCACTCGGCGAGGCCTCGATGTCACCCTGGCCTACTAAAAAAAAAAAAGCATTCGTAGAAATGAGAAAATGGATCCTTTGCTCTGATGTCTCAAACCACCCTATTCCTTTGTTTCTTATCATGTTTTTGAAAAATGGAATTAAATCCGCTTTTCAAGCAAAAGAATAAAAGTCCAATTATTTGAAAAAAAAAAAATTTATAAGTTATAAATTGAAGTTAATTGAATATGAATAATAGAAGAAGTTATATTTTCTCAATGAAGAATACGCTCTCGCATCGGTTTTTTTTTTTAGAAAGTTCGACCTGCGATAATATATATATATATATATATATATATATATATATATATATATGTGGAATCAATAATCTATATGAAGCCAATAAAAATGTTATTCAGTTGCTGCTGAAGAAATTGTTTTCAACAAGCACGACAGATTACATAGCATAAACAACAAATAAAGGAATCTGCAAGTTGAGAAATCAAATTTCTTAGAGAATAGAAGGTGCCTTCAAGAAAGCACGAGCAAGTGATACATGCTGCTTCTCCCCACCACTTTAACTGCAGATAAAACTAAGCTTTTCAATGCAAGTATACACTTCCACCCATGTTATACCATATCCTCCCATAAAATCTAGATTATGGATCAATTGTAAAGCCCCCCTCTAGTGATTCATGAATGGGGCTTGCATAATAACATGAATTTAGATTCCCAGGTGTAAGTATAACCACTTAATTTCTTCATGCAAACTGGGCTACTTTGAAAGAAAATAGTTATAATTAGAACAAAAGGAGCAAGGTTCGATGGGTCAGTAGCGGTATTGGCATCGAACCCTTCTTATGAGTTGATAAATTTAGGCATAAATTTATGTATTATGTGTTGTTCTCTGTTAGTTTTGAATGGAATAATATTCAACATTATTGAATCATTCACCCACATTGGATATTGTTTATTAATTTACATTTAGACAAAGTACTCTAGCAATATAGCTTCGGAAAGAATAATTTGAAGATGGATGAATGTTATGAATATATAGATATACAACTTGGACAAATAGTGTGCCAATAATCGACATAGTATAGCAAGTCAGTATTCGACATAAACGAATCATTATGTAGCCATTATTTTTTCGTACTTCTCTCCGTAGTCACGTGTTCAGCATTCAGGAAAAGTTTGGCAAGGTTGGAAAAAAAATCATTTTTATGTTCACGAACTTTGACAAATGTTTTACAAATAATAAGATTATATAAATATATAGATAGTATAGTCATTTTTTCAATTGTCACCTCCCAGTCCAAAAATACACGAAATCAGACAACGTGGCAAGGGCCAGCTAATAAGTCTAGAATATAATTTCTAATTTAATGGTTTCATCTAGACATACTACGTTGTAAAAGTATACTAATAAATATAACTATGTCTCAACCCACAAGAAAACAATATAGGAATGAACAATATGTATCATATTCTGCAGCCCACTAGTATATATGTCCGAATAGACTCAAAATGTGCAAAATGAGTCTACTAGTACTAGATTGTAATAGCATATAATAAGCCATAAGAAGATAATAGATGAACAAAGTAAGAACATGATATAATACCAAATAACAATACATGTATACAAGGTGATACCCATTAGCAGCTCCAGCATATCACAATGTCAATCAACTCTGTAATCTGGCAGAAAAGCAGGTTCTCAGAGAGACATAACAAGATACAAAAATACATGCCATAATATAAATAATGTGTAAACATGAGAGTAAACTAACCAGCTATGTGAATGCACTTTGAAGACAACTTTGGTTCCTATGGGTAGGAAAAGCTCTGTGTCCGCAGTTAGCTGCAAATATGATGCCAGAAATATATGCTAGCATACCTCCCGGTCATTCCTAGCTCAGGGGTAGTGACAACTTCGGATATAACCACTAGCAAATAAGCCCATAACTATATAACTATGAAATCAGAAACACATAAACTTTGTAGTTTCCTCCGAAGACTACGACAGCTTTGTAAAACCCCTCAATTTTTGAACTAAATTTTTTTTCTTTAATATTATTTTTTTTTAGAAAAATAAAATTCTTTGAATTATTAAACTTGTAGAAATATTGGTTATATATTTAGTAATTAAAATTATTTAAAAAATCATAATTTTGGAATAAAATTTATTGTTATAAAGTATTATTAATTTTTCCAAAATTTACTAGAGCACAAATCTATTTTTGGATTCTCATAAAATATATATATTTATATATATAGTATTTATTTAAAGAAAAGAAAAGAAAAGAAAATAATAAAACAAAATCAAATAAATAACTAAACTAAATGCAAATCCTAACAGATACCCTTTTCCCCCGAGTGCAGACCCGCCCGCTGTTGGAAATAGGACACGCCCTACAAGCATTCCGACATCGTATCTGAGAGTGCCATCAGCGAAAACTTTAGGCCAACCCACCTGAGATAACCAATCCATATCTAACTAACACCAAGCACAGATGTTCTTCTGCGAGATTGCCTTCTTCGTTTGCGTGGATGACCGATTGATGCTATGTGGACAAGTATATGGCGGTGACTACGTCACCTGGACAAATACCAACCTTTATAACTCAGGTAAAATTACAAAATTGACAAAATCAATGTTGAACTCTTTGTCCTAATAGATTCAATCCCTCACCATACTCAAGAAGAAAAGAAAGATATTACAATTGAAATCGTTCACAAATCCGTAGAAAATTTTCTACTGAAGTTGACGACTCCCCGATTAGATCTCTTCTTCCTTCTGTCCTAGATGGCGAAGTCCTAAGAGCAAAGCACGAACTTTTTCTTAGATTTTTTGTGGACGAACAATCCGAATTTCTACATTGTGCTATCTTTTGTGCCTCCACCCTCCTCCTATATTTATAGGATGAGAAATCATATTATAGGTCATAGTAGGATTTCTTAAATAGAAAATCTTAAAATAAGAATCATATTCCACCTAAAATAGCCCAAACACCAATTATGGATGTCAAAATATTGTCAAATTAAATATTTGATACAAATTTGAAATCTAATCAAATCTTACATTTAATGTAGATTTTCAAATTATATCAAATTAAATCTTTGACCATATTTGGGCTCCAAAATTCACCAAATTCAGACTGCACACCAACAATCTCCCCTCCAGTCTGATGAGAGGCTGTTGAACCCATGGCTTCTCAACTGGACTCCATGTATGTCGCTCCGCGAAAGAGTTTTTGCTCCCCCATGCTACCGATCTCCGATCCCCCGAGTTGCTTTGCATCTTCCTTCGTCTTCAGCTCCTCGACCGTCACGTCGATGCTAGCTGCCATGCGTAGCACCATCTGTACCACTAGGATTCTGCCGACATCAATGACACGGTTGAGACCAAAGTCACTGACTATCAGTCTTACTGTGAGTCTTGGCTGCCTGTCCCCGACTTTCGTCTTCCATCGAAACGTGTTAACGTTCCGATGAGCTTCTTTACCCTTGGTTGGACCAACCAAACGGATGGTACGATTCTCTTGAGATTCAAAATCCTGAATCTGCCCACCTTCGTGTCCGAACTTTAAGCTCCCCCATACACATGCATCCTCGAGCAGAATATCACGCACTGTCCATGTCGTCGTTAGCCCACAACTCCTCCGAAAATGTGTGAATGGTGACGCTTCCGCCTCAGATTGAGTTTGTTGCAAACGTTGATCTCCTTCCTGGCCTCGAATTATTGAAACTAATATCACTTCGTGAAGCTTTCACAAATCACCCGTTGCCAAAACCGGATTCGTGAAGCAACCCCCACCTGGAGACCGACCAGTTGTCATGGGACCGACATATTGACCCTCAATCTTTGGCTCATCACCATTCGTCGCTTTGTCTCGATGAACCGAATCTTCCGTAATCCTCAAAGTATCTCGAAGTCCCTCCTCAGCAAGTTCCCGACGATCCAACTCCTATCGAATACCCCTCGAGCCTCTATCCAATATTTTTGTCCTGCCTATTCAACTCAGCGGTTTGAGCCTGTACATGCCACAACATAATTCTCCTCGAGCCAGTTGTTGGGAACCCTTCGTAAGCATCTATTCTTTGTCCCCAAATAAATTGCGACAGCCATCATCCGCCATCCTCCCTACCGAAACTAATTTATAGTGCAAACTCTATACATGTCGCACATCCTTGAGAACGAGCTTCTCATAAAGCTTCGTTGTCAAGTACACATTACCGATGCCTACAACTGCAACCGTCCCCTTGTTGTCCATTTTCAAACGTCCAAACCTGCCACCGTGGTACGACGTTAAGATCCTTCTATATGTAGTGGCCGTAATACGATGCACATGTATCCATGATCCAATCACCACCATGACACATGCCACAAAGTTATTATGTGTCAATTGTTGCAATGATAAGACCTTTCATAGCCGTGAGATCCTCCTGATTATCCTTGCCTTTGGCCTTCTCAGCTTTGAGTTTCATGCAGTTCCTCTTGATATAACCCATTTTACCAAAGTGATAGCAACCCTTCTTGCAGTCAACAGTCGCAAGATCCCGAGAACCCCCCCGTCCTCGCATGTGACTTGGGTCTTCCCTTTCCGTAGGAAGCCACCAGAGCGGACTCATGAGACGATTTCACTTGCTTATGCCAGATCTCCTCGTTCAACAAGCTTCTTTTGACTGCCTCCATCATGACAACTCTACCAGGCACGGAGTTGCTCACCGACACCACCAACGTTTTCCAGCTTTCCGGCAGAGAACTCAAAAGAAAAAGGGCCTTAAGCTCATCATCAATCACCATCTTCATTGCATATAGGTGCTTAATAATACCACGAACCTTGTTCATATATTATGCCATTGGGGCACCCTCCGTGTACTTCGAATTGACGAGTTGGCGAATCAGAAATGGCTTGTTGCCAACCGTCTTCCTTTCGTACAGCGAATGCAGCTTCTCCTATAATGCTTTTGCCAAACTCTCCATGGACACATGGAGAAATACCGAGTCATCCAGCCATTAGTGGATGAATCCAATGGCCTTCCGATCCAGTCGTTTCCAGTCTTCAATAGTTTTGTCTGATTGCTTAGCATTGTCTCCCTCCAACGGACCATGCAAGTTCTTGCACTAGAGTAGATCCTCCATCCTTGGCTTCCAAATCGCCTAATTCTTCCCTGTGAGGGTGATCATACGAGTATTCATCTGCTTTGTAGACATAGTTGCCAGAACCAAAACCAGTAGCTCTGATACCAGATGTTAGGAATTGGATGCGGGATGCAAGCGTTTCGATGCCGTGTCTAAGAGTTCCCGCAGCGAAAACTTTAAGCCAACCCACCTGAGATAACCATCCCCTATCTAACGAACACCAAACCTAGATAAAGACAAGTATATGGCGGTGACTATGTCACCTAGACAAATTCCAACCTTTATAACTCAAGTAAAATTACAAGATTAACAAAATCAATGTTTAATTATTTGCCCTAATAGATTCAACCCCCTCACCACACTCAAGAAAAAAATAAAGAGATTACAATTAAAATCGCTCACCAACCCGTAGCAATTTTTTTAACCAAAGTTGACGACTCCTCGATTAGATTTCTTCCTTCTGTCTTGGATGGCGAAATCTTAAGAGCAAAGCACGAACTTTCTCTTAGATTTTCTATGGACGAGTACACCAAATCTCTATATTGTGCTATCTTTTGTGCCTCCACCCACTACCAAAATAATACATATTAGCGACCTCAAAAAATTTCACTAATAGGTAAAAAAATGTTGCTAAAATATATTAGCGACGTAATTAGCGACGTTTTGGTATTGTCACGTAATCTATAGTCGCTGACAAAAAATTCGTCGTAATTCGTTACTATAGCGACATCGTCGCTAAATATTTTATTATTAGTGACGATTAGTTACGCGACGTTGGTATATCAGCGATGTTGTATATTATCGCATAACGTCGCCAAATCAGCGCCATTGTCATCGACGTTTGGCTACACCAATGCTGACCTAGCAAAAATTGTCATGTCAACTTTTTAGCAATATTTTGACACAAATTAGCGACGTCCCTGATACCAGTTAGCGACATTATAACACAATTTAGCGATGCACTGTCACGTCGGTAAACATCGCAGAACATCAATTAATTTTAAAAAAATTAGAAAAAAAGTATGCATTTTCTAAAATTATTTTCTAACAAAAGTCTGTCTGCGGTTATAAAATCACAGTTTATATAAATAGACCCGGAGCAACTCTCCGTTGAATTTCCTGGGTTCGTCGACCCATTCGGTGGAACACTCAACACAGGTACACACACAAACACGTCAAGAATATCAAAACACGCAGGAATATCCCAACAAATAAATACATGAATCTAAAATAATGTTGCATCCGTCTCATCCAAATAATGTAGTAAAAAGTATGAAATAAGTACATCAAAGACCCAAGAATGAGCCAATACACACAAACATACTAAAAAAGTCCCAATATTACTACGGATCAGAAGGAGGAGGAACACTATCGCACATCTGGGATAAGAGGAAGCCATGTTCCTCTTGAGAAAGCATTACCAGTCCCAATAGAGGAGACAGTAGAATCGATGGAGTCAATGTCGGTGTCGATGCCGGTGGACCAGGAGGACGTATCTGCGCCAATGCTAACAGTCGATCATTATATGAATCCATGGCAGATACCATCCTCGAAGTGTTCGTCTCCACCGTCCGACTGAAAAAATCTTGCGCCACATGTATCTTCGCAAGTGAGTCGCTCATGGCCATATGCGACCCCTCCAACTCCGCATATATGTGCTCTATAGATGCGGCAGAGTCGCGAAGTTGTGCTCTGTCATCTGGATCATAGTCCCGAGCTCTGTAAGGCTATGCTCTGACAATTCTGAATCTGCTATTACATATTTGTTGTAGTACGGAATCATCTCCAAAAATTTTGGTAAATTAATTTGTTGACCGACAGTATCTCGACTTCGTGGTGGTTTACAATTATAGCTTCCACACCAATCATTCAGATAGATGGGGGTAACCTAATAAGTTCGTCTGGCTCAGAGTCCTAATCTCTAATAGGCTACGCTCGAGCGCATTAAAACTTGTAATGATCGTCGCATTGTCGGTCTGCGGCTGATACTAGGGCAATTCCATAATCCTCCATAGCAACTCATTACGTAGGTCAGCAATCTGACGGTCAACGCTCTCCTGGGCTTGTGCCGACTCCTGCAAAGGCTGCGAGGAAGGCATACTGCCAAAGAGGGCCCTGAATGACTGCGTCGCAACAAAGGTGTCGTAGGATCATGTACCGTAGTACATACCCCTCTGAAGACCACCAACGGCTGTCATCTAGAGCTCGTCTACCGACGGAGCTATAAAGGGTCTGCGAGGAAGTACCAGCCCACCCTCTACATGTGCACTAGCAGTCGCTCGCTCACGTAGTCTAAGATACTCGTGCTAGAAAAATATTTACTAACGTCTAAGGTACTTATTACTAACTATAAAAATATATATTTGCATATTTTCAAAGTTATATTAAAACTAACACAAGGTAAAGTAACGTACATAGGTCTGCATGGCCTTCTCATCAATGAGCTTTTCGCCCTTTCGATGGGTGGCCAGGAAGACGGTCACCATATTGACGTCCTCACCCCTCTGTACCTGTTAAATATTATATTATTTGTTATTTAAAAGTAAACATCTTATCCTTCTTTTATTAAAATAATATATATTTAATAGAATACATACCAAACGACAAAAATGTTCCATCATGAAAATTGAGCCACCACACCACTTTTCTTCCTTTGACCTAGCCACATTTGTCTTCTTCTACCTCTCCATGTACCTGGGTTCGCTGAATCTTGCCTTCATCGCAGTCCACTGCTTAGGCGTGATCCAACCGTGGATCGGGGCTGTAGAAGCATGGAAAAGACGCATCCATGCGTCCAACGTCCATTCGCCCCAAATAAAATTCAACAGATGAGGGACCGCATGGACACCATGCGGCCTTGAAAAGGGATACCCATGCGATCCAAATAAGCGCCCTGACAATTAGCCGCAGGTCAACCTGACATGACGTCCTGACAAAAAAGATGGCACCTGACAAAGAATCCTAACAAAAAAAATTTTTATAATCGCCTAGAAGGACGAGAATACGCTAAGAGGCTGAAGTCCCAAGGATGGTACAGAGCCACGTGGATAACACGACAAAAAGAACCCATGCGGCTCTGGCCCATGCGTCCCAGACTCTATGTGGTCCATGCGTCTCTGGCCCACGCATCCCAGACTCCATGGTCCCATATGACTCTAGCCCATGTATTCCAGACACCAAGCTATTTATGCATTTCTGGCCCCGTGCGTTCCAGACTCCGTGCGTCCCGTGCGTCTTTGGCCACATGTGTCCCAGATTCCACGATGACCAAGTCTTGCTGTTACAACTGAGTGGTCCTCCCCAACCAAATAGAGGCCAAGTGTCCATTGACTAAGTCGCGCTTACACAGTTGAGAACTGCCCAGATACTCAGCAAACAACAAAATCTCAACAAATATTCACGTGAAAGCGGAGTCCGGATTCTTATGCATAGCTGTAGCACCCTTCCGTTGAGAGGGGACACGAGACAAACCCACCATCCATGTTGTCTGAAATCCATGTGGCCATAAATATGACTATAAATAGTAGGGACAAAGAAGAGCTCCTTTATCGGATCATCCACGGAGTAAAGAGAGTTGCTATACTCCTAACCCTCTACCGTCACCGTAACCTCCGTATCCTGAAATTCTTTCTTAAATGTTGTTATTAGGTTAATTTGGGGCTATTGGATTTTTTTCACAATTTTTGTTTAATTAAAAACTAGTAACAGTAATTTTTAGGACTTTTAAGAATTTATTTTAGTATAAAACATAATTAAAAATGTCCTAAACTTTTATTTTAGGTTATAAATAATCAAATATATTTTTTAGAATTATTTGAGAATTTTCTGAGTATTTTTAGTATTTATTGGGAGTTATTTAGGCGAATAACTAATTTTTTTTGGACTTCTAGAATTTATTGTGCTAGTCCAGGAATATAGAATGGACTCACATAATTTTCTAGTGTTTATAATAATATTATATATTTTTTGAAATTATTTCAGAATTTTAGGAATATTTTTAATATTTATTTTAGTTAAATAGATAAAACTAATTTTTAGTGCTTCTCCTAATTATAGTAGGAAACCTATGAACATAAAACTATCACAAGTATTCTTTTAGGGTTTTTGATTTCAAAATATATTTTCTGAAATTTTTCAAATTTTTATGATTATTTTTAATGTTTATTTTGAGTTATTTAGATTTAAAACGACTAAAATAATATTTTGATAAAGGCAAATCAAAAATAAATAATATAAAATAAAATCATCCAATCAGATTCTGACACGTGTTAGCCTATAAATATTCATTCAACCGCATGTACATATATATATATATATATATATATATATATATATATATATATATATATATATATATATATATATATATATATATATATATATAACCTTAATTATCCCATTATTTTAGAGAGAGAGAGATTTGAGGGGATTGTCATCTAGGGTTTCCTTCATGTTCCAGAAGCCATTACTCATAGCTCCAGACAACAAACGTGGCCTAGTTTCTTGTGTTAGAACTGTATTGAGGTTAGTTTTCTGAATATACAAATTGTTTCACAAAATTATAAATATTAAATTCTGAAAAATTCGTAGAGCACAGCATGTCCGAAAATAGATGCATCTCGGTGTTTTCATGATTTCGAGAGAACCAGAAATCAGAATCATGAACCGTTTAAAGTTTCGGAAAGCTAATGTCGAGATCATCGTCACATGTTTTTCCCAAAATTTATTATGAAATATTTATCTGCTGTTAATTTTGTAGAACTTCTAGGTTAACAATCAACCACCGTTGCACAATGTAATTTTAGGTATGCGCAATAATTTTTAAACGAATTTAAATTCGGATGAGCCATAAATTCTAGCATATTTTTTATGCTGAAATCTATAGGAAACCATGCATGAAAGTCAAGTTTGCATTGGTTGACTTTTTGGTCAACAGATCGCCTCGATTTGTGTGCCATAAGTCTCGATTTGGTAAAATTCAGTTTCTTTGGAAAAAAATTTAAAAATTAACCTAAAAATAAGAATAATAAGATTAAAATAGGATATAAGAGTAATTATTCTAGAATTAAATAAATTAAAATAAATTATCTTTTGACATGGTAAAATTGTAATACATAGGCTATTTGGACTGTGACTTGGACTCTGATTCATACCAGCTAAGGACCACAGGCGAGTACATTCTCTGATAATTTTTGTTATTTTATAATTTTTATAATTCAAGTATTTAGAAATGTTACATCTGATTCTTGACATTGTGCTACACGGACTAGTATATAGATTGGATCTTTAGTCATGAGATGTTACATTGGTTATAGTATTGACATTGTACACGACATTGATATTAGATATTGTACATGATATATTAGACATCGATCATGTATCGTGATGTGTCATGGTTGGATCCACAGTACTAGTTGTGGGCGAAGAAATTGCTAGTGAGAGATGTGATCAAATCCCTATCGTACAAGTGTAAATATTGTTAGTGTTAATCATACACCTCACGTATGATTAGCCAGGCCATGTAGCTATCGTACAAGTTCCCAAGCCGATCATATTTTGAAACTACGATTTCAAACACTTAGAATAGTTAAAGTTCTTCATCTCAGTTCATATACTACATCACCCCGTATATGATATTGTAGCTCTTTCTCTTTATTTCATATATGCATTGACTGTACCATATTGCCTATATTGCTTGTTCTCTTTATTTTGTTATTGCATTTATTTATTGTCTTCTCTCAGTATATAGCATCATCAATTTATTATTTTATAGTTCTTATCAATTAATTGGAACTGTTATTTGAGATGTACTTCATTCCATCCTGACTGGAAATATTTTTTCCAGACTGCGACTTAGAGGACTTATTTTTTGCATACTTGGAGACTTTGATGTTATTGATTGCAGATTAGATTATTTTATTGTTTAGACTTGTCTTGTATTTTATTTGTTTTCTTCGATATCTCATCGTGCTTTATTTTAAGTGATTGAGTATTCCATATTATATTATGATATCTGTGTCTCCTTATGGAGTTGAATATTCGTGTGAGATTGATTAGATAGTGTATTGACCTAATCAGCGTTCTACCGCCGATGCTGCGGCGTAGGCTGGACGTACCCACGTACTCATGCCCCAAATTCTGGGTGCGGGTCATGACACATTTTTAGTGGTGGCCCATGCAGGTCAGACTTCGCAAGTTGTACGATATCGTGGTAGTGCGACGTCTTAGTTGTTCTACTGCGTGCCTGCGATAGGATATAGGACATAGAATACTAGGATGAGAGTGAATACTCAATCACAAATTATTTGAGAGATTCCTGGGACGACCCTTGAGAATCTTATTATAATTTCCAATTCAAATCTTTTTCCCTTGTTCCTACCCGTTCTTACTTGTTGTTATTGAGTTTGATTCTTGTTGACCAGTTGTTAAATTTAATTCTTGGTATCGTTGTTGAGTTTGATTTCATATCGAGATAAACTTTACGGACTAAAATTTTTGGTATCATCTGATGACATATGTTGATGAGGATAGTGAGAAAGGTAAAACGTCTGCTTTGGTTATGGAGCCTAGAATCTATCGCAGCCATATTAGCTGGCGTGTCGGAAACGTAGGTACCTGACTTCAGATGTATATATCTTAGTTATAAAATTTAGAATTTCTCGCAGCTATACTTGTCGGCACAGCGAGGATTCTAGACGACATGATTATAGAGTTGCATACCTAAGCTACGGAATCTATGGTTCATCGCAGTTATGCTTACTGGCGTGGCGAGGATTCTGAGTGTCATGATTTCGGACAGACGTGTATGATTATCAGGTTGTATCTTAAATTTGTTCTTAAAGTACCATCTCAATACTTATCTACTTTTGTTATTCTAGGACTTTGTTCCATCATTTCCTTTTGATAGCCGTAGAGATGCCTTCAGTCCTTAGTCCATTTCCTTCTTTAGATTTATTTCTTTAAGGATCCCTGTTAGTGTGATAATTGGTGACTTACAATTAGGTCTGTGTCTTGTATCAGTGTTGACTGCTGAGAATATGACTTGTGAGTCTATAAGTGTTTTTTGGTTGGATATGTGAGCAGTAGGCATTAATCTATAGATAACCCATAGCGTAGTATCTTGTAGCAATTATTCTATGATAAGGTATCATTATTATAGTAGTATTGGTACTATAGGTAGAAGGAGGAGTAAAGAGTATCAGTGATGGTTCTAGGAGTTAGTATCAAAGTCAGCATGCCAGGCCTGGATAGTCATAAATTTATATAATTGGATGATCTATGTAAATAATTAAGTATCAAGGACTTGTGTTAAAAATTAATAGATCATAATATTCAATTTGATAGTTGATTACTTGGGTGTGTCAAGAGTAAAAAAATTTATATGCATAAAGGGTATTAATGAGTGTGCCATGGGTTAAGAGATCAAGATTTGTAATGGAAGATATATAGTGTATCAGTCTGTAAAAGATTTAAGAGAAGATATGTATACATAAATTGAGATATGGAACCATAGGCCTGCCTTGAGAGTGAAATAAAATATGTGTATTATAAAAGGTGCAAGTGATCATGAGTTCTAGTGAATGTGATGAGGTGATCTAATGATGAAGCTAGTGTTACCATACCAATAGTGCTAATATTTCTATATCAAGGACTAGTTGAGCAAGGTGCTAGTAACAGTAAGTACCTTGTGTGATGATATTAGATTGGTGTATCAGTTAATATGGATAGAAATTATTGGAAGTAATAGTGCAAGTAATCTGGGCAGTGCAAATTTTAGTACACAATTGAGGGTTATAGACAATTGGTGTATTTGTGTGTATCTTGTGCGTTAGAGACTGTGAATATATAGGTATACTTAGATAGATGTGAATTTAAATTTTATAAATACGCATCGATTGGACTTAAATTAGAGGAGTAAGATGATTAATGGATTAGTGTTGGAGATTCAAACTTTCCGGATAAGATTTTTTTAAATTTATAAATATGCATTGATTGGATTTCAATTAGAGGATTGAATATTAAATTTTTGTATTTAGTTATTAAAATTTTGGAGGAGATTGTGATAAGAATAGAATTTGATAATAATTTTGAAGATTTTTAGGAATATGATATATTTATAGAATTTTGAAAATTTTGTGAAATAACAATATGGATTTACTTCATGATTATATGGTTTGATGAATTAAAATTTTGATGGTAAAAAAAAACTATTGAGAATTTTAAAATTCGAGGACAAATTTTTTTTAAGGTGGGTAGACTTGTAACCTCCGTATCCTGAAATTCTTTCTTAAATGTTGTTATTAGGTTAATTTGGGGCTATTGGAATTTTTTTCACAATTTTTGGTTAATTAAAAACTAGTAACAGTAATTTGTAGGACTTTCAAGAATTTATTTTAGTGTCAAACGTAATTAAAAATGTCCCAAACTTTTATTTTAGGTTCTAAATAATAAAATATATTTTCTAAAATTTTCTGAGAATTTTCTGAGTATTTTTAGTACTTATTGGGAGTTATTTAGGCGAATAACTAATTTTTTTAGGACTTCAAAAATTTATTGTGCAAATCCAGGAATATAGAATGGACCTACGTAATTTTTTAGTGTTTATAATAATGTTATATATTTTCTAAAATTATTTCAAAATTTTTGGAATCTTTTTAATATTTATTTTTAGTTAAATTGGTAAAACTAATTTTTAGAGCTTCTCCTAATTATAGTAGGAAATCTATGAACATAAAACTACCCAAGTATTTTTGTAGAGTTTTTGGGTTCAAAATATATTTTCGGTAATTTTTCCAAATTTTTATGATTATTTTTAATATTTATTTTGAGTTATTTAGATTTAAAACGACTTAAATAATATTTTGATAAAGATAAATCAAAAATAAATAATATAAAATAGAATCATCCAATCAGATTCTGACATGTGTCAGCCTATAAATACTCATTCAGCCGCTTGTACATCTAAATATATATATATAATATAATAACCTTAATTATTCTATTATTTTAGAGAGAGAGAGATTTGAGAGGATTGTCATCTAGGATTTCCTTCATCTTCCAGAAGTCATTACTCATAGCTCCGGATAACAAACGCAGTCCAGTTTTTTACGTTAAAACCGTATTAAGGTTAGTTTTCTGAATATATAATTTTTTTCATGAAATTATAAATATTAAATTCTAAAAAATTCGTAGAGCACAGTATGTCCGAAAATAGATGTGTCTCGGTGTTTTCACGATTCCGGGAGAACCAGGAATCCGAATCATGAACCTTTTAAAGTTTTGGAAAGCTAATGTCGAGATCTTCGTTATATGTTTTTCCCAGAATTTAATACAAAATATTTATATGCTGTTAATTCTGTAGAACTTTTAGGTTAATAATCAACCACCGTTGCACAATGCAATTTTAGGTATGTGTAATAATTTCCAAACGAATTTGAATTCGGACGAGCCATAAATTCTAGCATATTTTTGACGCTGAAATCTATAGAAAACCATGCATGAAAGTCCAGTTTGCATTGGTTGACTTTTTGGTCAACAGATCGCCTAGATTTGTGTGACATGAGTCTCAAATTGGTAAAATTCAGTTTCTTTGAAAAAAATTAGGAAACCTAAAAATCAGAATAATAAGATTAAAATAGAATTTTAGAGTAATTATTCCAGAATTAAATAAATTAAAATAAATTATCTTTTGACATGGTAAAATTGTAATACATAGGCTATTTGGACTGTGACTTGGACTCTGATTCATACCAGCTAAAGACTACAGGCGAGTACATTCTCTGATAATTTCTGTTATTTGATAATTTCTATAATTTAAGTATTTAGAAATGTTACATCTGATTCTTGACACTGTGCTACACGGACTAGTATATAGATTGGATCTTTAGTCATGAGATGTTACATTGGTTATCATATTGATATTGTACACGACATTGATATTAGACATTGTACATGATATATTGGACATTGATCGTGTATCGTGATTTGTCATGGTTGGATCCACAGTACTAGTTAGGGGCGGGAAAATTGCTAGTGAGAGATGTGATCAAATCCCTATCGTTCAAGTGTAGATATTGTTAGTGTTAATCATACACCTCACGTATGATTAGCCAGGTCATGTAGCTATCGTACAAGTTCCCAAGCCGATCACATTTCGAAACTATGATTTCAAACACTTAGAATAGTTAAAGTTCTTCATCTCAGTTCATGTACTACATCACCCGGTATATGATATTGTAGCTCTTTCTCTTCATTTCATATATGCACTGACTGTACCATATTGCCTATATTGCCTGTTCTCTTTATTTTGTCATTGCATTTATTTATTCTCTTCTCTCAGTATATAGCATCATCTATTTATTGTTTTATAGTCCTTATCAATTAATTGGAACTGTTATTTGAGATGTAGTTTGTTCCATCCTGACTGGAAATATTTTTCCAGACTGCGACTTAGAGGACTTGTTTCCGGCATACTTGGAGACTTGGATGTTATTGATTGCAGGTTAGATTATTTTATTGTTTAGACTTGTCTTGTATTTCATTTATTTTCTTCGATATCTCATCATGCTTTAGTTTAAGTGATTGAGTATTCCATATTATATTATGATATCTGTGTCTCCTTATGGAGTTTGTCACGCCCTAGTCCCAAAATACCGAGAGACCAGATACGTGGCAATGGCCAGCAGTACGCACAGATGGACAAACCCAATTTAATGGATCCATCAGGGTATACTTAAGCTGTAAAATCAAGTCTACGAACAGGGCACAACTAATCTCATCCACACAAGATATAAAATATGATCCACAGATTAAATAAGGAATATAAATCATCAGCTAGTCTCAACAAAGTGCTTCGGGGAACAACCCGATAAATATCTGATACAATGGTTCAACGGTCCAGAATATAAATGACTGAAATAAATAAATACTGAGCATGAAACATGGATGCTCAGGAAAAGTCTTCGGCTAGTACCTCGTCCTCGGATGGCGGTACAGCTCCTGGATCAGCTCCTGCTGCGGTCCCGTATACCTCGGGATAGATCTCGTCCTCAAATCCTGGGGACATAATCCATATCCAAGTCCTCAGGGGACATAGCAAGGTACAGAAAATATACAAGCCAAAATATAAGCAGTGCAGCAATAATGAGATAAATAGGGTAAGTATGTAGCCATCTATGTGAAATACAAGATGAAAGCAACACTAGTACTCAGGCTGAGCCACTACAAGCTCTGTGTCGGGGAGCCGGTAGTGGTAATAACCGGTAGTGGGTCTAGCTCTCCTCCGAGAGTCTACAACCTCGCAATAATAGTAGATATATATAAACAGCCTGTAGCCTGTGTGTCTCTCCCCACCCAATGTAACCACGCATATCATAACAATAACGTCTCATGCCCATGTCAAGCGGGATCATAGCTAATGCAACAAGTCATAAAGTATCTATGAATATAGTATCTCTGTCAAGTCCTATATCCTATACAGAATCACCATGAATATCTCGAAAAGATCCTGTCTCATAAATAGTGTCCTGGGTCAAAGTGTACTTGGTAAGACAAGTACGAGAATATAAAGTGTCACGAATGTCCATCTCTAGATGACAGTACCCAACACCGCGTACAGTGTTGGCACCCGACTAATAATCGGATGTTAAGTATGTCACACAGTCCTAGGTTAAGCATGCACAGCAATATAAATGAATCAAGGAAAATATGTAACAAGACTGCAGAGTTTGGCAAGGTACACTTGCCTGGGGTTTGAATACCAACAGTCGTCCCTGTATCAGTGGATCCTGTGGGTACTCCTCCAAAAGCTGTAATAAACATCACCAACCATCTCAGAAGATATCAAATAGCGAGAAAAGCCTGTCCTTAAGTCCAATTTGGACATAAGGGCAAAAATGATATTTTCGGGCCAAAGCGGGGTCCATATGTGGGCCACTTTGCACCGAAAAGTGTGTCAGGGTCAAAGGTCTCCAAATTCCTCAAGCTCAGTGTCTACAAGTCAGGAACGATGATACGAACCCAACGGAACTTCCAAAATTAGATTCCGATGAGCCGAACACAAAATCGCCCGTCAAGTGGAGCCGGTGGGGCCCACGATACGCGATTTTGTCAACGTTCTCGGAATCAAACCAAACTTGGGTCATAGGACCAGCATATTGCTACGAGTCCAATGACATAAGTTTTGTCTCGATCCGACGTGTGTACACAAAGTTACAGCGTGTTCCACAATAGACGGATACAGGGCGTTGTCGGCGGATACGCGTTGATTCCGGTGTGCACGCACATCCAAATCAGCTTCTGCGAAATTCCACACGTCCGTATCAACGACGCGCACGTTTCGGTAAAGACCGCGTGCGACCAAGTCGTCCCGTTTGGCGGGGCGCACTCCGTTCCGGGGTGAAACAGGGCATTATTTTTCCTGTTTTTGGATCCCGATTTGCGATCACCACAGGACACGACGCACCGAGCGGGTTGCACGGGCACCGAGAGGGTTATACATTCTACACATTGCAACAGACAAAAACGAAAACAGAATTACGAGGAGAGAGGAAATGCTACCTGAACAGGGCTCCATGAATCTGACTTTCACGTGTCCGTGTGTCAACTTGACGCCGCTGTGTTGTTCGTGTTCGAGAACGGCCGTGTCTGTGCTAGGGCAGCTGCTGTGTCCGTGTCCGCTGTGCCCAGGTCTCTGGGATTGGCCGTTCGGGTCGGCGGAGGCCGTCGACGGCTAGGGCAGTAGTGAGGGGGTGTTCTTGGCCCTATCCATGTCGATGATGGAGTCGGGGCTCTCAAAATCTTCTCTGGTTCTGACGACGATCACCTCGGCTCGAGCCTCCACCCTACGGTGATGACTAACCTCCCGTCGGAGCAATGACAGAGAAGCACTGGTTCTTGTTGGACGAGACAAAGAGCGTGTGTCGGCTCAGGAACTGGCCACCAGATTGGGACATAGAGGAGTTCGACGAGAAGGTCGACGGTTGGCCGCGGGGACGAGGGTGGTCAGTCGCCGGAGTGCGGGGGAGAACTATGCTAGACAGGGAGGAGGCCGGAGAAGAAGAGTCGAGGTGGGTCGGGATGGCCGGACACGACGGCTGTCGTCGGTTTGTAGGCGGCGGGAAGGAGGATGAAGGTGAGAAATAGTTAGGGGGGAGGTGGATCTCCGATCCGGCGAGGGAGTTGGCCGACTCCGGCGATCGAGCGGGAACAGGGATGCAAGGTCGGCTGAGGAAGAGTTTCTAGGTTAGGGATGAGTTTTGGGTTTTCCCAAATGAATAATAAAAGAAGAATAGTTGTATTTTTATATGTGGGGTTTTGTTGACCTTGGAAAACTTGACTTGGTCAACACTCTCCTTGGGCTTGGGCATAGAATTTGGGCTGGGCCAATGCTCCTTGGGCTTGGCTTCGGCTCTCATGGGGATGTTGGGTGTTTGGCACGGATTTAATTCGGTTTAAGTGTACACTGGTTTCTAGGGCTTTAAAAATGCTTCCGGAGTCCAATAAATTCACAGAAAATTATCCTATGTCCGGTTTTCTATTTTACACCATAAAATATTATTTTTATAATATTTTAATATTAATTAGCATCATCTAAAAATCCTTTAATCACAAAATATCTTAGTTTTAAATTCCAAAAATTACATAAAAACTGCGGGAAAATGTATTTAAAAATTTTGAAAAATCAGGGGGCTTACAGAGTTGGATATTCGTGTGAGATTGATTAGATACTGTATTGACCTAGTCAGCGTTCAACCGCCGATATTGCGGCATAGAATGGACGTACCCACGTACTCGTGCCCCAAATTCCGGGTGCGGGTCGTGACAGTCACCCCCAGAAGACAAATTTGTACTTAGATTGTCTCTTATGACTCTTCTTTGTACTCTTTTAGTTTGTTAATCAAATCTAGTTCTTCCGGTTCTCGTTTTGATAAAAATAGCAAACATGGTGGCAACTCTGTTGGGGATTGCCTTCTCCTTTATTGAGAAATCAGTGATGCGGTCTGATGCGACCAAGCTCGGCTCGACACAAAATATATTGGTGGTCCGCTTTGACTAGCAAGTGTTCGAGGACATGCTCTCCGGGGACAGTGTGGATCCTTCTCCGAGGCAAGCAAAGCCCAAGAAGACCCGCAAACGTCAAGCCGCATCCGGCCCCAATAGCAACATGCCTCTATTTTCGACCGTATCTCATGTGGCACAGATCCTATGCGACCCACTAAGAATGGTAAAAATCCAAAATTGGACTCTTTATACTATGCGCCTGCAGTAGCTAAGCTGAAAAAGTCTAGGGCACTATGAGCACGTCAAGCTCAAGCACCTACTCATACGATCGACCGCAAACAGGCATCGATAGTATTATGCGAGCCTCTGACAAAAAGTTGTACAAGACTGACACATGCGTCCAGCCCAAAGGGACCAATGGACAGGGTCAGTCCCAAAAGTCTTCCACCGGTACCTTAGGGCAATTTCGTATACGAAACCCAGGCCAGCAACAGCAGCAACAACACCATTCGCATGATTTGTATGACATGATTACTCACAAATGCAAAATAAGGAAAATAATTGCAGCATGCGACGTGCCCTCTCTGAGGCACAGCTGCACCAACATCATTATCAACTGCTATTGTAATAAAGCAGCAGTACTCATAGACAGGCGTCGGCCTTCCAGCGACTGCACCGGAAAGCACCTCTCCGGCAGCAACCCGGAGATCAGGTGCAAGTATCATAGGTGGAGAAGTTTCCATTCGCCTTATGCTACTCAACTGGAAAGCTTTCCGCCACCAAGGAAAGAAAGCAGTCAAATACCTCCAGTCCGGCGCTCTCTACCACTGCATCACAAAAGCGATTTCTCGGAGGGCTAACAACAGCACATGCGGAAGGCGTCTTCCAAGGCACCCGCTCAAGGAAGAAGATGTCAGCCCCTGGGGGTAGTTCTTTCTCAGAACCTCTGTAGGTGGCCCAAGCTGGAGGTAGTGTCCCCCTGGACGTACGTAATAATCTGGCATTCCAAGGAGACAACGATTCTGAAGGAACGGACTCCGAGATCTCGGAGGGTAGCTACTCCCACCAAAATGACATAATCTTCTACGCTGGGGGTAGTATCCCCTCCGAATCTGAGGAAGACATAACGGCTCCCGCCCTCCTTGAAGACTACTCACTACAAGGGTACGAGACAGGGAGCACGGCATCCACTGCCCCCTCTATTTTTTCCTGTGTGAGGACGGTGTACATGGCCGGAGACGACTATGAAGGCCCTAGTAACCGGCAGTACCTCGATATGCTTGAAGCTATGATGCATGCAATGAGTGCATCAATGTAAGCCTTGATCCAGACAATGCTGGAGATCAACGCAAACATGGCCTTCCAGCCAGCAAGGGCCTCTGAGCAAGCAAACCTGGACCCCGGGACTAATGGGGATTCAAATACGACCGCTGCACCCGCGGACGGTTATCCTCTCCTACTTGGCTCGTCGGCGCCTTCAGCAGGAGATGAACTAAGGAAGCAAGGAGGAAGGTCCGAGAACTTCGGGCTTGCCTAAACTCCATGAGCAATCGGGACTCACTCTGTGATCTCGGGTACGGCAACCATATCCGATAGAGTGGAGGGATGTACCGTACCTGTCACCCCCATATTTCTGATTAGGGGTATTTTCGTTTTTTCATAATTAATGTGTAAATGATTGTATGATAATTAACTATATTTAAATTGCTGTGATTTTATGTGATTGTTGTACTTTATCGTTGCTTCGATAATTAGAGCGCTACACTAGCCATTGTCTTCCAACAGATTTTATACCCTAGTCCTAGACGTGCCAGACTGTTATTTTGATCTTTGTGTGACTCATAACTATATCTTGTTGTGCTTCATTTTAGTCGCACAATATTCATCGCAGACGACTATATTTAATTCTATATAAATCAAATATGTACCCTTGTGTGTTCCAATCAAAATTGGAGACACAATCTCGACCCATTTTGAGCAACCCAAATTAGGGTAATATTCTATTCTGAGTCTACTTCATTCATAACACTTGTGTCCCACTTAATTTTAGTCCCTTATACTTCTAATTAATTTTAGAACACCATTTACATTTATTTTAATTAATTAAACCATAAACCCCAATTTGTGTAATTTTCTAATTATTGGATATTTTTATGCAAAAGTGCGTTAAGGTGTCCACCCCATTGGACACAACACGTGAAGAAACCCATTTCTCCTTCATGTGTATTTTTTCCATAATTTTTGGGAGTGTGCAATGCAACATCAATCTCCTTAAACCATGGCCCTCAAAACCTTGAACCAATAGAATCATAGCCATTCATTTTAAATCCATTTGATTCCTAGCCCTTGAAATATATCAATGTCAAGCCCTTTTCCCGAGGGTTTGACCAAGCCCTAATTCTAGGTCAACCTAATACATTATACTTATATATAAATGTCCTCCTTTACTTCTTCTTTTCTTTTTTAACCTAAAAACCAAGTTACAGCCATTCCCCCATCCCCTTTCCCTATTCATCATCTCTTTCCCTTCAACCTTCGACCGGAACTTCACCCACCGGACGAACCCCCTCACCGTCGTTCTCTTCCATACGGCTGAACCCGCTGCACTCGCCACCTCCGCCTGAAACCACTCCAACCCAACGTCTTCACCGACCGCATCACCCGAGCACCCCTGAACGAAGCCATCCCGACCATCCCGCATCGTCCAGGTCCACCGTGAACCCCGCCGACTGGCTGCACCTTGTCGACGACCTGCTGTCCTAACCCGCAGCAACCCGCTGCCACCTTGCTGAAGCCCACATCGACCGTCGAAACCCGCCGGAGACCCGCTACCACCAGACTGCACCTGCACTCGACCGGATCTCGACCGGAGACGCTGCCAACCCGCTAATCGTCGGAGTTTGACCCGCTCGACTGAACCGAGCACTCCGCGACGACCTCGACACGCACGTCTCTTTCCACGTACCCAGGTTTGATTCCCCTTTTGCATACATGTACACGTACGCACATACGCATATTTTATCATTGTATTGTATACGTATTTAGCCGTGTTATGTATTAGTATATTTATATGTTTATTATGTGTATATTAATATGTATGTACATAGATATATCTATAAAGTATATGAACCTAATTGGTATATATGTATGGTATATGTATTAGTATATGTTTAAATGTATATATATATATATATATATATATATATATATATATATATATATATATATATACATATGTATATGTATTGTATATGTATCCCTAGTACATGTTTAATATATATATATATATATACATAGTATAAACTCTATTAAGTGTATATACATATATCTATTATATATATAATTAATGAGTATTAATGTATATGTTAGTTAATAATATGTATGATATGTCTATGTACTAGATGACCCGAGTGCAACCACGGATACCTCGTAGTTACATTGACCTGTGACCACATAGCATGTTAGCAGACTGCCATATGTACACCGACGTACTGGCAAGACCGCATCATTGACTGTCTGTTATGTACAGCAACTACAGACATGACACCCTAGTGTAGTCTCTGAGATCACTGTGTTTTGATTGTGTGTGTTAGTGTAATATCTTATGCAATATTGTATTATATAAAATGTCTATAGGATTGTTGGATCATTCAGATGATACTTTGGAACCAGGATATTGGTATTGCCAGCTAAGGACCACAGGCGAGTACATTCTCTGATAATTTTTATTATGTTGATTATCTCTATAATTCTAGTTATATAGCGTATCTTACACTGTTGTTTACACGAGTTGGCATCTTCGAGACCTGTCAAGAGGAATCGTGATTTGGAATCCATCGTGCTAGCTGGGGAAACGGGGAAATATTAGTAGCTTATGTGATCATACCCAACTCTACTTGCATCATAGCTCACCCATACCTCACGTCGGTGCAGTCTGACCATTACATGCCTCATAGCCTGTTATGTATGATTAGTCTGACTATTGCTTGCATCATAGCTATCTGGATGGTTAGCCTGACCTTACATGAATCATAGCTAGTCATACATAGCAAGCCTGATCGGTCCCAAGCCGATCACATGATATGCTGATATTTCACACACTTAGTTAGATGTTCTTGACATGTATCTATAGTATATTGATCTAGCATCTCTACATGTTTTAGTTATTGTTCTAGTACTCATTTATACTCTAGTTCATTGTTCTAGCATGCACTGTATTTCTTTTCATTGCTAGATGTACATTGATGATGATATGCTCCAGTACTTCATTATTCCAGTATTTCTTTATTTTTAGTATTTCTTATTGCCAGTATTCATATATGTCTTGTATTTCTTTATACTGCATTATAGTTTTTGTCAATATATGTGGAACTGCTGTTAGTGCTTGTACTTTGTTCCAATTCTGACTGGATATTTTTTTCAGAGGATCTTGAGAATTTCTGTACTACACACTATGGACCAGGTATAGATGCAGACTACACACTAGAGATTTTAGAGGAGACTATTCCTTTAGAGGAGACATTACCTGCAGCTATCTAGACAGCATTTATTTATGCATTGAGACTTATGTGAGGTTTATTTCAGTTTATATTGAGACTTATGTTGGGTTTATGTTGAGACTTGTGGAGACTTTATTATAGACAGCTAGACTGTGGTTTATCTATATTTTGAGACATGGTGTTTAACTATGTCATTCTTCTTATCTTTTATCGTGCCCTTATACTCTTATAGTTGTTGTGATTGAGTTTACATTTTGAGATATTGTGAGATATATATTGTCCTCCTTATGGAGATTGATATCATTAACAGGTTGTGAGATATATTAGTATTATTTGTGACATAGACAGCGTTCTACCACCGATGCTGCGGCGTAGGTGGACGTACCCACGCACTCGTGCCCCAAATTTTGGGTATGGGTCATGACAGTACCCGCCCAAGTACAAGCCCTGCAACATTAACATGTTAGACGGAAAGTCCTCCCCTCGCCACTTCATGTGCTACTTCAAGATCACCACGGGATACTTACCCCGCAGCGACGCTATCCTTACCAGGCTCTTCGTCGGATCATTGGAGGGGGTAGCTTTCGATTGGTTTTGTAGTCTCAAAGATAACTGTATCTCGTCATTCGATGATCTCAAGCGTCTGTTCCTTAACAGATTCTATGAGACAGAAAATGATATGATGATGTCTTCTCTGATGGACGTCGCCCAGGGTAAAAAAACTGACACAAAACTATATCGAGCAGTTCTAACAGGCCGCACAAATATTGCCTCCTGGCAATCCCAAGACCATACTAATGGAGATGTGCCAAAAGAATATGCTTCCTACAGTCAGCCTATGGATGGGGAGAGAGTCAGTTCAAAGACTGGACAACGTTCATTGTCAGTGTCGTCAACGCTGAGAAGAAGCTCAAGGACGCTCAAAACTTGGGGATCCATATCCCTACTGCTGAGGAAAAGGGAAAGCATCCCAGCAACAGCAGCAACAACAACAACAACAATAATAATAACGGCAATAGCAGCCGCGACGGAAAGGAGAAACATGTTATGGTCACTACCTTGACCAAGAAGCCCGAGCAAAAGCCGACGGAGCCTCCAAAATCGAAGGAGACTTACTCTTTCGAAGATGCTGATGTCAAACCCATCTTTGACATGCTGATGCAGTAAGAAAAAATTTGGCTCCCCGACGTCAGACGCCAGCCTGGGACGGCCGATATCGCCAACCCAAAGTATTGTCACTTCTACCGCTATGTCCATCACCCGACGCAGGAATGATATACCCTGAAGTGGTACATCCAATGTCTGACAGACACCAAGGCTCTTTTCCTGTACTTCGATGATGTGACGGTCGCCGCCAACATGGTATCCCTCCAATTTGGCAACTTTTTACTGATGGAAGCCCAAGACGGAGTAGTCCCTGTCCCTAAAGCGGCTATGGAAGTTGTCAACCTTTCACTAGCTCGAGACCAGACGGCCAGGCCAATACCTCTTGCCATACTACGTGGGGAGGTCATGTGGGTCCATCCCGACCTTTTGCCAGACTTGACGTAGCTGGCGGCATCCTCCCCCGCCAAGTCCAAAGGTAGGAAATCTAAAACCTGTTACACAGTTTCCTCCTCGACTGAAGAGCTGGCAGCAGGTTCTAAAAGGTCAGGTGCAATATACCAACCAATGCACGGCGATACGCCCCCGGTTGTCACGCCTACCACCACTGGTCCAGGTCCATCTGAGCCCCCACCAGTGGGCAAGTCCAAACAGAAAGAGATGCGCTTCGATAAGCTATTACGCAAGGATGCACCACAAGGGCTGGAAAGGCCCTTTAATATTGACATCTTATCACAATTAGCTCACACTCTGGCAAAATTATCACTATTTGAGCCTTTGCGTCTCTCTAAAGATACTCAGGCTGTCCTCAATGCGGCACTGTAGAATGTCAATATCTACCTGGCATAAGTCAAGCCGCCAACCGAAGATCCTACTGCTTTTCCACATTGCAACAATGGCATGGATGCGATACCCAATATCACATTCTTGCAACATGACATGTTGCTCAAGAATAATAGGTCCGATCGGTCCCTGTACTATACAGGATATATTAGCGATATCAAGGTGGACCGAATGCATATTGACCCAGAATCGTCGATAAGCATAATCCCGAAAATTTGGCTTCAGACCCTGGGGATTCCGATGCATCGTCTAGCGTCCACCAATACTGCCATTAGTGGCTTCAACAAGGGAAGGAGCTACCCTCTGAGCAAAATCTGCCTAAAATGTCATATCGGCGATTTAAAAACAGAAGTCACTTGCTACGTCATAGACGTAGATGCATCTTACAACATCTTGTTGGGGAGTCCATGGATACATGAACACAGGATCGTGCCATCCACTCTCCACCAGTGCCTAAAATATGTAGACGAACACGATTTTGTCAAAACGGAGTTCACTGACGTTGATATGTTTAAGGGTATCAAGATCTACTACTCTGACTCGATCCTCTATAAGAAAGTCCGCCAAGATAAAGGTGACAACAAGGCCGATAATGAAGCTGATGCCACAATAACACCCGAGTAGCCTATGAGAATCCGCCTCCAGGCTCACACTCCCGATGCGACCGCACCCCTCATCGTCAAATTGCACGGGAAGGCGCCTGAATCTCCGGTACCTTCAGCGTCACCAGAACCTATGGTCGTCCGCCTTCGCAAGCCGAATCGACCACCAAAAGAATATTCTGCCCAATCTACACCCTCAGAACCAATGGTCGTTCACCTTCACAGGCCGAGTCGACCACCAAAGGAAGATCCGATCGCGGCTGTTACTTTCAGACCTTTGGTGGTAAAATTATGCAGAAAACCACCAAAGCCTTCGCTTATGCTAGGGGTAGCCGAGGAGAGGGATGAGCTGGAGGAATATATATCCTCCAATGTCAACATCCCTTCCCCTGACGATGTAATTCCGTCGGAAGAGATATCGTATTTCCTCAATAAAGGACTATCTTTGAACTACTCGGAGCATATGCATATAAGTACACTCTACTCCCTGGAGCACATTCTGGACCTTCATATGCACATACAATTGACTACTACCTGCACCTTGCACCGGCTTTGCTCTAGCCAGGATTATTATTTTTTTAGTCCCACCCAGGAAGAAGGAAAATAAGAGCATCACCTTCGGTAGAGTGGCATGCCCCCAGTCCTTCATCCCAAAGAAAGTAGAACCAGAATCCGAGTTAGGCAGAATTCTACTCTATCGGTACAGCTCGCAAGACCTACATCTTATCCAAAAGATAGGATATGACCTGGAGGTCATTAAAGTATTAAACTACGGCAAAGACCGAAGGTCGCCTTTTGGACTTTCCACCCCCATGGACAAGCCCGAGGATTACTACCATAAGACTAAGCATGGATTAGGATATGTAACGCCTCCTACAACCCCCGAGGGTTCAGATAAAGAAGACGAAGAGTGCTCGCACTCTTCAGAATTATCAGCATGTGACTCTGACGTCAGCATCGGGAATATGCTCAGACAAACATTATCCTCCAACATGGTGTCTGCTGATCTTGAGGAAGACAACGATGATCCACCCGAGCTCTTTGAGATGGAACCTTGGGCCCAACACCTAGGTTCACAATGGGAGATACGATTTGAGCATCGAGAAACTCCTACCGAGGACGAAGTTGTTCAAGTCGATCTAGGTGATAAGACCTCCCCAAAGCCTATCTTCGTCAACAAAAGTCTGCCCGACGAAGACCGAGAATCCCTATTATAACTCGTCAAGAATACATCGATGTCTTTTCCTAGAGTTAAGAAGACATGCCAGGACTAGACCCCAAAATCGTGGTCCACAAACTCAACATTCGGCCAGACGCCAAACCAGTCAAGCAACAGCAGCGACGGTTCTGGCTAGACGTGATAGATTCCATCGAAGCTGAAGTTAACAAGTTGATAGCTAGTGACTTCATCCGCGAGGAATAATACCCCGACGGGGTATCCAACATCATGCATGTCGTTAAGAAGAATGGGAATATCTGAGTCTGCATCGACTTCCATAATCTAAACACAACATATCCCAAAGATGAATTCTCTATTCCAATCACCGACGTAATGATCGACAGCACTTATGGGTTTGAGCACATGTCCTTCATGGATGGCTTCTCAGGATACAACCAAATCAAGATGTTTCCCGACGATAAAAAACATACGTCATTTTGTACCCCGAGAGGCGTATACTACTATACGGTCATGTCTTTCGGTCTGAAGAATGCAGGTGCTACATATCAGCGAGCTATGAGCACTATTTTTTGTGAACGTCTGCGCAAGACGGTAGAGTGCTACGTCAACGAAATCTCCGTCAAGAGTCACTCTAAAGGTGATCACCTCCAAGATCTGAGGACTGTGTTCGACTTAATGTGCGTATACCGTGTCAAGATTAACCCAATTCCTTCCTGGGAGACTCCAGCGGTAAATTCTTGGGTTTCATATCACTTCTTGGGGTATTCATATAGATCCCGACAAGAACAAGGCCATCCTGGAGACGCACCCGCCAAGAAACCTCCGGGAACTCCGCGGCCTCCAAGGAAGGTTGGCATACATCAGGAGGTTCATATTAAACCTCGCTAGACGTTGTCGGTCGTTCACACAGCTCAAGAAGAAAGGTGCCTCTTTTGTTTGGAATGAAGAGTGACAACGAGCGTTCGACAACATCAAAGAATACCTATCAAACCCTCCTGTGCTGGTGGCCCGGTTATGGGGAAGCCATTCCGACTCTATGTATGCGTAATAGATCACTCTCTTGGTGCCCTGTTAGCATAGAATAGTGATTCAGACCACGAGCATGCCATATACTACCTAATTCGAATGATGGTCGGTCCAGATCATAGGTCTAACGTTGTCGAGAAGGAGTACCTTGCGCTGGTATTTGCCATCCAGAAAACTCGACACTATATGACTGGACAAACCATTCATGTAATCTCACGAGTCAACCCCCTCGGGCTCCTGGTAAGAGACTGTCGGGACAGCTGCCCACCGTAGACGATCCCTTTCCTCATGCGTCTGCACATTGTCAAACAGATCAATACCGAGATATATGTATAAGGGAGCAGGAGGAATTAAACTGAGAGGGTCTATAAATACCGCCTCAACATCCAAAGCAGGGACAGCTTCAGAATCTTCTGTGGAGGGTCTCACTTCCTCCTCTTCTTCCTCTCCTTCTTCTTCCCCAACCTGCTTCAGGGACTTCCTAGCAACCTACTTCCTATATCCCTAGCATCTCCTCTTAGGTGGAGGGCTCCGTATTTGGAGCTCCACGCTTCGTCGGATAGTTCGCGGGAGGCGAAGGGTGGTCAGAAGCTTCCTTTTCTCCCGTAACAGAGTCAGAGTCGGCAGCAACGGCCTTTCCTTTGTCTCTCCCCCAACTTTTTTGCGGTTCCCTCCTTCGGGTACCTAGCTTAGAACCAACAATGAAGCTGGTATCCCGATTGAAGCCAGAGGGAGAAGTATTCACGGCCAGATAAAAAATAGCCCCTACATGGTTGATACGACCCAGAAGTTTTTTATCCGGCAGAGTAAACTGAATTTGGGAACTGGTTACAAAGAAATAGTCCTAGGCTCGGGCTCCATCGAGAACGCTACCCTTAAAACTGAGACATGAGCTTGGGTTGCCCAAAAAAAGCTGGTTGTATCCAAATTGTCGGGTAAATCTACTCGGTAGGTAGGGTTCCAAGAAGACAAGGTTCCGGTTCCGATAAACCAAGTGGGAAGGCCGGGTAGAGATCAACCAGTAGAAGATCTTCGAGGATAAAACCTGGTTATCGGCACCACCATCATAGTGAACCCGGTCCACCTCCTCGTCCATAAACTTTGGGACTAAAACGAAAAAAGAATAGTCAGCCACACAAGCAATCGCATGCCAATAAGTGGGAACCTCATTATGAACCCAGGGCATTCCACCAAATCAGTAAATAAATGCGTCCGCCTCCGTCGTAGTACCCTCAACACCAGGACGCATCAAAGATGGGTAATGCATCAATAGCCAACCCATCAAATAGTGAAAAGGCATCTCGACCCAGTTAAAATCCCCTTCGGGGTCATGGGCTATCACCTTGCTTGTGAATGCACAAAGCCCACGATAAATGTTGTAGACCATTGCTGGGAGTAAAGCGAGCTTACGTCCGTAGACCAGCTTCACAGCAGGGAGGATGAGGTTGCGGCTAACCCTCTCAATCGACCCAGAGCCTCCCGAGACTACACAGGACCACAACCATATCATCAAGAATCCAACCAAGGTGGCTTTCTCAGACAATGGTTGGGTATCCTAATAAAAATAGCTGAAACTGTTACCAGAACTACAAAACCCCTCACCAGTGGAGGTAATCCTCTTGGTGTTGCATACTTGGTCATCAACACCTCTCCGAGTGCGAGGGCTCTAAACGGTGACATGACCCGAAGCATCAATGGCAAAGAGGTGACTGGTCCAGGCTTTAATATGGGGGGATTCCCCTCCGAACTCATGTATTTCTTCTTTGAAACTTGCTGGCAAGTGCTATGATGACATAAAACCTCTCGGTTCCCAGCAAAAAACCTTGGATATTGCTGTTCTAACTCCTCGAATTCTTTATTAGTGGGGGTGTACTCCTCATATGGTTCATCACCCTAGAAAAATTGCGAGACATCATATATCTCATAGAGAGTGAGCCCCATCTCTCCACCGAAAGGAAATAAGGTCTCGGTACGGCAGTTATACATTTTTGCCAAACCAAAAATAGCGACGGGTTCTTATCCAAACCATAACAAGAACCTCGTACGACATAGCAAAGGTTGACTGCCTTCAGGGTCTGCTCATACCTCTCTAATACCCACTGTGTCAAACCAACCCAAGAGGGCCAGTGACGCATCCAGTTGAGCAAATACACTTTTTCCTTGGGATAAGTTCCCTTGGTTACAATCTAGTTCAAGAAGGTGTCTGCTTCGTAATATCGGACATTCGGCACCATCTCACTAGAGAAAGTGCTAGGTGCTAGTCCATGAACGAAGTAAGAAAATGATTCCTTGCTCGTCGTTGCTCCCTTCAGTTCTGAGTTGAGAGGGATGCGGCTGACCAGGGTTCCGTTTTGGTCCGGGGTTAGGCTATCCGGCATCTTCCTTCAAAGGGGTACAACCTTGAAAGCTGATAAAGGCCAATGATGCTCCATCGCAGGAATATACACCTTCGTCCCACAAGAGGAAAAATCCTAGGTCTCTTTAATTCTCACTACCTTAGGATCCGAGATGGTGAGGGCATCCCTAAATAGGAAGATTGGCTTCAAATAAGAGTCGTCAATCCTCCCGGAGTTCAGCTGGCTAAGCAAGTAGAACCAGGACTGGCTAGCTATCAACTTCAGCCTTGCCTTAGGCTGATCCTTGTTAATTTGAGATTGAATATCGACTATTATATAATCGAGCCTAACGCCCCAAGGCAGCCTAAGTCCGCCCAATCAGCACATCTTCGACGGAGCCACGGGAAAAATTACTACAAAATAAAAAGTAAGAATTAGAGACATCAAGATGGCATGCGGCTGACTCATGAAAGTTGTATGCAACTAAGTCATGATAGGACCTCCATGCAGCCAACTCATGGCAGAATATCCATGCGGCCAAAACCATGACAAGGCTTCCATGCGGCTGAGTCAAGGCTTGTGCACAAACCCAAAAGGGGACCCGCACATAAAGCATGCGGCATGGTCATATACGAGGACTTGTATAATGGACCGGGTACAAAAATTCTCGCATGTCCAGAGTTCTCCTCCTCTGACCCTTACCGGGGATGGGCGGCAGAACGTCAGGGTGAAAGGATGGGGCCTCGTCCTCGGCCCTAGATGACGAGGCAGGATATTTTCCCTCGACATCGACCTTTTTGGAAGAAGACGAGACCTTAGGGGCCATGGCAGATGCTCTGAGAATATGACCGAACATGGAGGAAGAAAAGGCAAAGAAGATATGGAAGACAGAACTCAGCAGAAGCAAAAAGTTCTCTCTTTTCCTCAAACCCTTATTTATAGGCCAACAAAAGACGAAAAATGACCCTTTGAATTCTACCCTCATCCACTGATAGCTACTCTCGGTTGGACTCCCTCCTGAAGCCATCAGTATTGGAATCCATGTAAAATGGTGGCTCAGAATCCGAACAAAATCTACACAAGGGTCAAGGCAAAATCTGGCAATTAATGAATAAGGAACAGCCTGGCAGCATTTTTCCATGCGGCTCAATGTCCATGCGGCCCAGACATACCCCATCCATGCTTCTTATTCAAAGTATTTTAAACTTGTCAGTTTAAAAACTTTGAAGGGGGTCTTGCAGAAGCATAAAAAAGATGCATCCATGCGACCCAAATAAAATCCAACAGATGAGGGACCGCATGGACACCATGTGGCCCAGAAAAGGGACACCTATGCGATCCAAATTAGCGTCCTGACAACTGGTCGTAGGTCGACCTGACATGACGTCCAGACAACAAAGATAGCACCTAACATAGAATCCTAATAAAATAGATTTTTTTGATCATCTCGAAGGATAAGAACACGCTAAGAGGCAGAAGTTCCAAGGATGGTGTAGAGCCACATGGACAATACGACAAAAAGAACCCATGCGACTCTGGCCCATGCGTTTCAGACTACATGCGGTCCATGCGTCTCTAGCCCATGCATTCCATACTCTATGCGTCCCATGCGACTCTGGCCCATGCGTTCCAAACTCTATGTGGTCCATGCGTCTCTAGCCCTGTGCGTTCCAGAATCTGTGCGTCCCGTGCGTCTTTGGCCACATGTGTCCCAGATTCCACGATGACCAAGTCTTGTTGTTATAACTGAGTGGTCCTCTCTAACAAAATAGCGGCCACGTGTCCATTAGACCAAGTCGCACCTACACAATTGAGAATCGCCCAGATACTCAGCAAACAACAAAATCTCAACAAATGTTTACGTGGCAGCGAAGCCCGAATTCTCGTGCATAGTTGTAGCACCCTTCCGTTAAGAGGGGATATGTGGAAAATCCCACAATCCATGCGGCCCAAAATCTATGTGACAACAAATATGACTATAAATAGTAGGGTACCAGCCCGGACAAAAGGCTGGCTGGCTATTAGGGAATCAAAACTCAAGGGAGAGAGAAGGGAATATGCATTGGACCGTCCACGGAGTAAAGAGAGTTGCTACACTCCTAACCCTCCACCGTCACCCCCAGAAAATAAATTTGTACTTTAATTATCTCATAGGACTCTTCTTTGTACTCTCTTAGTTTGTTAATGAAATCTAGTTCTCCCAGTTCTCGTTTTGATATTAAATGGAAAACAGGGGCTCCATCGCGATCACGAGCCTTTTGATCATTGATCGCATCACGGATCAGATTGGCGACGACGGAAGAAAACTGCTCCTCGATCTTCTCAGTCCGGTGTAGTGGATAGAAATATATTTTATACAAAAAGTAAGATAGGGAGTTATATAATATGCATAAATAATTATTGATATTAAAAATAAATATATTTTTACCTTGAAGTGGACAAACCAGAATGCCTTCCTATCTTCATGAGCATCTGAGTAGTTGATCCAAGTCCCACCATAGTTCTACCTCAGAAATACCCCCAGTGCTCTTTGTACCACCGACAGACGATATTTATACAACGATAATTAAATTCATGAATATAAAAATATAATCATTTGGACTGTTGGTTCAAAATGTTAACTAATTAACTTACTTTTGAGGCCCGTCGGTCCAAATCTCCATTCTCGTCTCGTCCGGAGGCGCGCATGGAGAATCCCTCTGAACATGTGCAGACGGAGTTGGCTCGACCTCCTCCATCTGCTCCTCTGCGTCCGTAGTGCCGTGAGCTGGAGGAACGCTGGAAGAGGGAGTAGTCTCAGGCCTAGAACTACTCGTCCAAAGAGTACTGCCAAGTCGTATCATCGACGGAGTCGGAGATGCTAAAGATTGGTACACTGGAGTACTCTACAAGGAGGATCCAGAACCAGTAGCCTGTATCAGAGGAGCACTACGTCTAAAGGATTGACCTTCGAACGATCTGCATCGTCCGACCATACCTGATAATAACATATGATAATATAACAAATACACATACTTATAAAAGTTTATAAAAATAGACAGACCCGGAGTAACCCTCCGTTGAATTTTCTGGGTACAAAATATCATAAAAGTATATAAAATATCACAGTCACACAATAAATACAATATAAAAGTATTACAGTTACACAATAAACATAATATAAAAGTATCATAGTCACACAATAAGCATAATATAAAAGTATCACAGTCACACAATAAGCATAATATAAAAGTATCACAGTCACGCAATAAGCACAATAAATGTATCACAGTCACACCATAAGTCTTATCCAATTTCTCAATCTCTCAAAAAAATCCAATACGCTGGGGTAAAACTCAGTCCCTCAGATACTTCGCACAGCGTCTAGGTGATCAATCTCCGTTATAGGTGTTGGATGACTGGAACTCCCCCTCTGAGTTGGTACTGTCCAATAGTAGGAGGTACCACTTCCTCCTTAACAGTAGAAGTTGTCACTTCCTCCATAACAATCGCTTCCAATTTAACAGTATGAGGTATCACTTCCTCCTTAACAGTAGGAGGTACCACTTCCTCCTTAACAGTCACTTCCTCCTTAACAGTAGGAGGTGTCTCTCTCAAGCCACATGCACGTGCTCGAGTCATGGGTGCTATCTGATAAGATAGATGGAAATAAAGAATATAATTGATAACAGATCTAAATATATGTATCCATACAATTAAAATAGATATTATATTCCACATTAAAAATATAATACATCGCTAGAGTTCTAAATGGATTTTATTTTATTTTTAATCCTCTTCTAAAAATTATCATCATCGTTTTCCTCATCCTCCTCTCCCTCTTCCTCCTTATATTCACTTTCATCTACTTCGTCTTCCTCTTCATATGATTCTACCTCTTTTACACGATTAGATGTATAATGAGCAACTTTCGTTGAGTCAACATCTACAATATTTGTTATAATTGGTAGCTCATCCTCATGATAAGCTATTTCGTTAATTTCAATGGTATTTCTAGCTTTTGTCTTGCATACTTTCCACCAGTCCGACCTCGTTGATCCCCGTTTAGGATAAGTTATGAAGTACATAAGCTGAGCCTGACTTGATAGAAAAAATGGTTCATAGCCTTGGTATCAACGCCAGTAGTTTATATCCACAAGTCCATGCTTGTCTATTTTTTAACCTTAATCTTGGATAGGATCGAACCAATCATACCTGAATAACACGATCTTAGCAGGCTCTATTCCATAATTATATGTCAACTCCACAATCTTCTGTAAGACGTCATAGAAATCATTACCTGGATCGACATCTTTGTAGCTTGAAGATCTGATACACAAACAACTATTTTTAGTAGAATCGAGATCCAAGAAGCTGTCTCTTATTGGGGCTTTTGTTGACTTGAACCTAAACCTATTCACACAGTAGCTTGGCCAGATTTTGATGGCATAAATTGATCCCTTGGCTAGAGTTCTAATAGACTCATTCTCGCGTGTTGTGTGAGGACGATCGACCTAAATACCAAGAAAACGATATTAAGTTCAAAGTTCTGTTAAATATTATGTAAGTAGATACACAAAAAGATCCTTACATATGCACTCAACCAAGAAGGAAAATAAAGTCTTATTTTTTGTTCTACTTTTTCATCTGTTATGTTTGGTCTCATCGACCTTACCTCTTCATTAAATGTGATAAAAAATAATAAAATATCGCCCGATTAGTGTAACAATATTAGCGTATAGTATTACATTAAGATGACTTAAATATTGACGTATTAATTACTTACCCCTCTAGCTTCTCCACTTTATCCTTGTCGCAGTTGAGTAATATATACAACTGAGCAGCCCTTAGCTCATCATCATTCAGATATCTCTTCATCATTTTGCCCGAAGGCTTACCGAAAGCATTGAATACTTTCAATATTGCATCATTAGATTCCTGATATCCGTCATCGTTTCTTGGATCTCTTGTTCTATTAGTAGCAACATGCGGCTTGAAATACATCGAACAAAAGTTTATAATCTTCTCAAGAACATAGGCTTCACAAATAGAACCCTCGACCCTTGCCATATTTTTCACATTTCTCTTTAGGTGGTTCAGTTGACGTTCGAACGTGTACATCCACCGATAACCGACAGGGCCACCGACACATGCCTCGTAGAAAAGATAAATTAGTAATTGCTCCATGGAGTCGAAGAATCCAGGAGGGGGCACTCTTTCAAGCTTGCACAGTGCTACAGCAATGTCCTTCTCTTGCTTTTCTAGATAATCGACGATTAACTTGGTAGAATAAAGATCTCTGAAGAATATGCTAAGCTCTGTTAAAGGATCCTAAACTACCTGCGATAAAAATTCTTGAAATGCAATCAGAATTAACCTATCCATGAATACGTGATAGTTGTGGCTCTTCATACCCGTCAGTTTGTTCTCCTTCGGGTTAACGCATCTTCTCAGATTGGACACGTACCCATATGACCATTGTTGCCCCTGAATCCACCTACATAGTCTCCTTTTATCCTCCTTATCCATTAAGAAAATTGCCTTAGGCTGTTTATACTTCTCATTCCCTTTCTCTATCAAATGCAACGTAGAGCGTCTGCATATTTCTTTCAAGTCAACCTGACCTTGGCATTGTCTTTCGTCTTTTCCTTTAGGTCCATCACAGTATTAATTATGTTGTCAAATATATTCTTTTCGATATGCATGACATCAAGGTTATGTCTAATAAGATTGGTGCTCCAATATGGCAGGTCCCAGAATATGCTTATCTTCGTCCAGTTATGAGTGTGACTAAATCCATCGCACTTGTACCCTTAGTAGGCTCTTCGATAGCACTTGGTAAGTCTTTAACCTCTTCCCATATCGTGTCTCCGGGCCACCTTGGAGGTAGATTTTCCTTCTCCGTAACGCCGACACGAAATATATTCATGTTCCTCCGGAACGGATGATCCGACGGCAGAAATTATCGATGACAATCAAAGAAGCACAATTTTTCTCCGTGTTTCAAACAGAAAGCCTTAGTATGGTCCATGCAATACGGACATGAGAGTCGACTATGAGTGCTTCATCCTGATAACATACCATAAGCCGAAAAGTCATTGATGGTCCACATAAGTGTTGCCCTCATCTGAAAATTCTTCTTTTTTGAAATATTGTATGTGTTGGCGCCTACTTCCCACAGCTGATTTAACTCATCTATCAACGGTTGCAAGTACACATCGATATTCCTCTTCGGATTGTTTGGACCCGGAATAATAATGCTTAAGAACATAACCGGAGTCTTCATGCACATCTAAGGCGGTAGGTTGTACAAGGTAACGATCGCAGGACAACACGAACACTAGGAGCCCGAAAGTCCGAATGGGGTAAAACCGTCGGACCAGAGCCCCAATCTTATATATGCGAATTCGAAGCAAAATTGGGATACTCTCGATCGAAGTGCTTCCATGCTTCTCCATCGGATGGGTGATCTAACATTCCTTCAATCTGTTATCGTCTGTGCCAACTCATATTTTTGGCATTCTCCTTCACCATAAAAAATCTCTGCAACCGCAGCGTCAAAGGCAAGTAGTGCATAGAATCGGTCGGCTTCCTTACACCGGCAAGCCTTCATATAGTAGTTGTCTTGTAGCGATCAGCACCACAAAATTGGCACATGTCTTCATCCTTGTTGTTTTTGTAGTACAACATGCACCCGTTACGACATGTATCGATTTTCTCGTATCTCATCCAGAGCGATCTCACCATCCTCTTAGACCGGTAGATGTCTTTAGGTAACTTAGCACCCACCAGCAAGATCTCTATAATCAACTCCATCAGTCGGTTGTAGCATTCTTGCGACATGTTAAAATTGGACTTGATACTCAACAGTCTTGTAACCACCTCCAATGGTGAATAATTCTCACAACCAGGATATAATAGAGTCCTTACGTTCTCCAATAACTCCATGATCTTTACAGCATCGGCATTTGGTGCCTCATCAGCTACATCATAATTGTCCGGATCGAAACTAGGCCCCGCAGCATCGAAAACCATGTTCACGCATCCGTCGTCGTAATCAGCGAGGTCGTAGACATCCATATACGGCTCCACATAAGGCTCTGGCTCCGATGCTAAATACACAAGTTCTTCGTGTGAGGTCTATTGATAGTAATTTGGCGTGGAACCCCTCGAGTACAAATGATTTGTCACGTCCATTTCTGAGGGATATTTTAAGTTGCGACATCTCACACATGGACACTTAATTTTGGTGTCGTCCATGTACTGAAGGAACGCCTTGGCGAACTGCAGGAACTGTTCCACCCCCTGTATGAATTCATCCCACACACTGCATATGACATCAGGATGACGTTTGTACATCCATGAACAATGATGCAGGTAGTAATTCAGATCTATTTCTAGATACTTCTGAAAAGATGAATAGACATCATTCAAGTATATTATCCAAATGGATGCAAAGATGGATACACATGTTCATTAAAGTAATTAACAACTCCTATTGATACGTGAGTATTCGAGTTATGATGCGTGAGTATCCATATCATGGTTCATGAGTATCCATTTTATAATTCGTGACTATCCGAAAACTAGTAGACATGTGGAGAACTCTAATTTCAAACCCTATTAAATAGGTGTCATCACGTATTCATTATCTTCCTTAGGATCCTAGTTATTCTACTTTTATAATAAGTATTATCTATGTGAAATTATTTACCACTTAACTTGTATTTATCTAGATTGTAACATAAACCTAGTTACGCGATACATATACCAATGTCGTGCCACAACCACCCAAACACGAACTCTTGTGTCAATGATAGGTTTGACACTACTCTAACCCAAGTTAGATACGAGTTCTAGAAGAAGCCAATACCATGTCGTGTCTCGACTTTGAAGCGTCATTCCCGTGTCTGTGTATACTATAATATTGTCCTTGGTTATTTTTGATATGGGGACACACACTAATACTCTATCAGTACTCTCATACCAAGACCCCTGGCACTCACATTTCATATATATCTACTACCTCTTCACAACCCCACCAATTTTATATATATCTCCTACAGTCGTTAAATACGTGTTATAATTCCAAACCAACTCTATTTGACTTTTGATGCAAATTCTAAAAGATAAATTGTAGTCGCATAATTATCAACATTATCTCAACATTATAGCATAAAAAATAGGGGTTAAATCACAGTATACTATAAATTTTTCTTTACATACATATACACATATGAATTTTCTATCTCTATGTTTCTTTTACAAATGAACATATAGTTCTAGGAAGTTAAATCATACTATATTATGAATTTTCAAAGGAATATATACAATTAAAATAGGGCTTGTGTGTGTGTGTCAGTGTGTGTGTGTGTGTGTGTGTGTGTGTGTCAGTGTGTGTGTGTGTGTTTGTGTTAGTGTGTGTATGTCAGTGTGTGTGTTAGTGTCTGTGTCTGTGTCCGTGTCCAACTTAAACATGTTTGTGTGTGTGTGTGTGTGTGTGTGTGTGTGTGTGTGTGTGTGTGTGTGTGCGCGCCATGTATGTGTCTGTGAAAATATGTGTGTGTGTGTGTATCGTATCAGGGTCAGTATTTGTGTCTGTGTCTGTGTCTGTGTTGTGTTAGTGTGTGTGTTGTGACGTATCTGTGCTACGAGAGAGACAGAGAGAGATAGGGTTAGGGTTAGGGTTTACCGAGATGGCAGGTGTCACGCCCCGATCTCCCGCAGGCTAAATCGACCATCCCCGCTAGGCGAGAATCACCGCGCCAGCGCTCCCGCAGAACGATCGCTTTGACCCATCCGGGCATGATGCCGCACGAGCGTGAGCCACGTCCGTGCAAGGCCGTGGTTCATTGGCTGGCGGTAAGAGTTCTAAGCCACAAAGTCGTACAGATTGTCTGGGTGCAGCGGAATCATAAACGCATAGGCGATTTAGTAACAAGTTCACTGAGTCGACAATAGCGGAAGCATTGAATAACACAAGTAGAAGTCAAGCAACTCTTTATTGATATAAACAAGTATTACAGGCGGCGCTTGGCCGAGATTATAATTCGCTCATATCTCTCTCTCTCTCTCTCTCTCTCTCTCTCTCTCTCTCTGAAACAGTAACAGCGTGCCAAGTGGCTACAATAGTGGAATGATGTACAGGCGATGTTCCCACATTATGTCTTGTATATGTGCTTCAGTTTCGGACGCAGCGTTCCAAGGCTCTGGAGTGAATTCCACGCCTTAGCACGCACGAAGGAGGCATCCACACCGAACGAGATTCTCCCGCACCCTACAAACGATCTGGTGGATTATCAGTACATTGAATGCACTGGTGGGGAGGCTGCTAGCCCGCTCGACAAATCCAAACACATAATATAGGTTCCATGCACTAACTATTAAGTTGTATTTCTAGTTGTCTTAGGATCAGTTTTATGGCATTATTGAATAGCCTAACTCGTGTGGCAGTGCGTCGTGCGATATAAGAGGAAACACGGCGAGACTTACTAACTTACCAATTTTTCCTTCCCTGTCCAAGGAAAACCAAGTTAATTTAAGCATGAGCATTCATAAATGAAAACCAACGCAACAGCATATGCAAACACGAGAGTTGCTATATCATGATCGTTCAGGTGTTCAGCTGTTCTTTTGATGCAATGCAATAACTCGCACACGGATAGCCGCTAAGCGATGATGAATTATCTATATGACATGTGTGAAAAACAACAAATATTCGTTGGTGGCTGCAGACCATCATGTCAAGATGCGTGAGACCATCGTGAAGTTCCATCCGGATCGGATCGACCCCGGTGCCCCAGAAACCATCCGTGGAACCTAATGACCTTGTTTCTAAGTTGTCCGCGACATACAGGTCAGGGTCTTTCCAAATCTATAACTTGATATGATAATCCATGATTCTTGTTCTGAACTGAGCATTTGCTCTACAAGCTAGGATTCTTGTATTCATTGACGTGATTCTCGTTCAGAGGTAAACTTGATGTGATTATCATTCAGTTATAACTTGATAGGATTTTTGATTCTTGAACAACTTGCCTTGATGCATGTCCCTGGTTCAGGGATTGCCTTGGTGACCTAACAGTCCCGGAGACTTGCAGGTTCAATTGCACAGAAGGACTATTTGATAGTCTCCTGGCTGACTCAATGCATGAACGATACGAATAACGTCAGACATTTGTAAGCAAGCAAGCATGTGTTTCTAAGGAACTCAAGCAAACACGTTAGCTCGGGCCCGAAGGTAAGCCGAGAGGTGAAACCGTAAGGAACTTTCCGAGCTACAAGATCTAGGATAGCATGCGAGGGTTTGAATATAAGCAATATTTTATTTCCATGTTCTAGAACAAGCAATACAAGTTGGGATTATTCCCTTAGCTAGGTACGTTGTATTCTTATTAGTATGCAGGGGTGATTCACCTAGCGACTAGCATGTATCGTTTCATATTTTAAGTGTACTGGCTAAGCAAAGACAAGTTTACCATAGCCACCCACCTTAGCGATGATTCGTCTTGGTTGAGCGATACGTCAAGCGAGCCTCTGAAAGCCTAAGCCGAACTCCTGTAGGAACAAGTCTGGATATCCTTTGCCTCAAACGAGTATTCTTGCCTGAGCAAAGTGGGTCAGAATATTGCACTTTTGTTGTTTGAATCGGCAGTCCGCTTGAGCGGAACGGGGTGTTACATCATACCCAACTCAGAAAAAGTCTCGTCCTCGAGACTTACTGAGGACAAGCCGTACTAATGCATTATGGAATCTATCCCAAGCGTAGTAATCGGTACCACTAAATCCAATTGAACATAATCTCCTATTCGGTTCTTTCGTCGTGTTGCGTGTATGTTGAGTCAGTCTCATTTGTGCCTTAGTGCAGGATATATTGCTTAACACAAAGTACGTTTCAATCGATCTTAGATAGCGATTTAAGGTTGAGGCAAACCTATATAAGTCGTTATGCTTATTCATTTGCATATTCACTTGCACTAGCAATCGAGATCAGCATATCGCGAGTCTGGATCGTGCACATATTCGAAGTGCACCTCAAGCATGAGCACGCCAACCAACTTAGCGATAGCGAAGTCTTAGCACTCGAGTTTTATATTTTCTTGAGTCTTGGATCGTGCACAAGTTCAAGGCATCCCTCAAACATATTCATTCAATCAAACTTAGAGATAGTAAAATCGGACAGGCTACTTGTGAAGATCTCAAGGGTTTGTACAGGTCAGCACAAAGGCCTTAGCATGACAATTTCATACAAGCAATCACATTATTCTAATGCACTTTTTGAAAGTATTTAGACTCATTGTTGGAACATTCTGTTTGGGACATTGAGAGAGAGCGTGCAGATAACCCACGAACGAGCTTTCAAAACTGAGATAATCGAAATAAAGTCCAAAGGCGTATAAGCCAGGCTCTGATATCAGTCTGTCACGTCCCGATCTCCCACAGGCTAAATCGACCGTCCCCGCTAGGCAAGAATCACCGCGCTAGCGCTCCCGCAGAACGATCGCTTTGACCCATTCGGACGTGATGCCGCATGAGCGTGAGCCACGCCCTTGTAAGGCCGTGGTTCATTGGCTGACGGTAAGAGTTCTAAGCCACAGAGTCGCACAGATTGTCCGAGTGCAGCAGAATCATAAACGCATAGGCGATTTGGTAACAAGTTTACTGAGTCGACAATAGCGGAAGCATTGAATAACACAAGTAGAAGTAAAGCAACTCTTCATTAATATAAACAAGTGTTACAGGCGACACTTGGACGAGATTACAATTTGCTCAGATCTCCCTCTCTAAAACAATAACAGCGTACCAAGTGGCTACAATAGTGGAATGATGTACAGGCGATGTTCCAACATTATGTCTTGTATATGTGTTTCAGTTCCGGATGCAGCGTTCCAAGGCTCCGGAGTGAACTCTATGCCTTAGCACGCACGAAGGAGGCATTCGCACCGAACGAGGTTCTCCCGCACCCTGCAAACGATCTGGTGGATTATCAGTACATTGAATACACTGGTGGGGAGGCTACTCGCCCGCTCGATAAATCCAAACACGTAATATAGGTTCCGTACAACAACTATTAAGTTGTCTTTCTAGTTGCCTTAGGATCTGTTTTATGGCATTATTGAATAGCCTAACTCGTGTGGCAGTGCACCGTACGATATAAGAGGAAACACGGCGAGACTTACCAACTTATCGATTTGTCCTTCCCTGTCCAAGACAAACCAAGTTAATTTAAGCACGAGCATTCATAAATGAAAACCAAGGCAACAGCATATGCAAACACGAGAGTTGCTATATCATGATCGTTCAGGTGTTTAGCTGTTCTTTTGATGCAATGCAATAACTCGCACGCGGATAGTCGCTAAGCGAGGATGACTTATCTATATGACATGTGTCACTGGCATAGCCATAAAAGACGAGTTATAGTCTTGAATGAGGATGGAAAGAAACAAAGATTCGTTGGTGGCTGCAGACCATTATGTCCAGATGCGTGAGACTATCGTAAAGTTTCATCCGGATCGGATCGGCCCTGGTGCCCCAGAAATCGTCCGTGGAACCTAATGACCTTGTTTCCAAGTTGTCCGCGACATGCAGGTCAGGGTCTTTCCAAATCCATAACTTGATATGATAATCCATGATTCTTGTTATGAACCGAGCGTTTGCTCCACGAGCTGGGATTCTTGGATTCATTGACGTGATTCTCGTTCAGAGGTAAACTTTATGTGATTATCATTCAGTTGTAACTTGGTAGGATTTTTTATTCTTGAACAACTTGCCTTGATGCATGTCCCTGGTTCGGGGATTGCCTTGGTGACCTAACGGTCCCGGAGACTTGCAGGTCAATTGAACAGAAGGACTATTTGATAGTCTCTTGGCTGACTCAATAGATGAATGATACGAATAATGTCAGACATTTGTAAGCAATCAAGCATGTGTTTCTAAGGAACTCAAGCAAACACGTTAGCTCGGGCCCGAAGGTAAGCCGAGAGGTGAAACCGTAAGGGACTTTCCGAGCTACAAGATCTAGGATAGCATGCGAGGGTCTGAATATAAGCAATATTTTATTTCCATATTCTAGAACAAGCAATACAAGTTGGGATTATTCCCTTAGCTAGGTGCGTTGTATTCTTATTAGTATGCAGGGGTGATTCACCTAGCGACTAGCATGTATCGTTTCATATTTTAAGTGTGCTGGCTAAGCAAAGACAAGTTTATCGTAGCCACCCACCTTAGCGATGATTCGTCTCGGTTGAGCGATACGTCAAGCGAGCCTCTGAAAGCCTAAGCTGAACTCATGTAGGAACAAGTCTGGATATTCTTTGCCTCAAACGAGTATTCTTGTCTGAGCAAAGCTGGTCAGAATATTGCACTTTTGTCGTTTGAATCGGCAGTCCGCATGAACGGAACGGGGTGTTACATCATACCCAACTCAGAAAAAGTCTCGTCCTCGAGACTTACTGAGGAAAAGCCGTACAATGCATTATGGAATCTATCCCAAGCGTAGCAATCGGTACCACTAAATCCAATTGAACATAATCTCCTATTCGGTTCTTTCGCTGTGTTGCATGTATGTTGAGTCAGTCTCATTTGTGCCTTAGTGCGGGATATATTGCTTAACGCGCAGTACGTTTTAATCGATCTTAGATAGCGATTTAAGGTTGAGGCAAACCTATATAAGTCGTTATGCTTGTTCATTTGCATATTCACTTGCACTAGCAATCGAGATCAGCATATCGCGAGTCTGGATCGTGCACATATTCGAAGTGTACCTCAAGCATGAGCACGCCAACCAACTTAGCGATAGCGAAGTCTTAGCACTCGAGTTTCATATTTTCTTGAGTCTTGGATCGTGCACAAGTTCAAGGCATCCCTCAAACATATGCATTTAATCAAACTTAGAGATAGTAAAATTGGACAAGCTACTTGTGAAGATCTCAAGGGTTTGTACAGGTCAGCACAAAGGCCTTAGCATAACAATTTCATACAAGCAATCACATTATTCTAATACACTTTTTAAAAGTATTTAGACTCATTGTTGGAATATTCTGTTTGGGACATTGAGAGAGAGCGTGCAGATAACCCATGAACGAGCTTTCAAAATTAAGATAATCGAAATAAAGTCCAAAGGTGTATAAGCTAGGCTCTGATATTAGTATGTCACGTCCCGATCTCCCACAGGCTAAATCGACCGTCCCCGCTAGGTGAGAATTACCGCACTAGCGCTCCCGCGGAACGATCGCTTTGACCCATCCGAGCGTGATGCCGTATGAGCGTGAGCCACGCCCGTGCAAGGCCGTGGTTTATTGGCTGACGGTCAGAGTTCTAAGCCACAGAGTCACACAGATTGTCCGAGTGCAGCAGAATTATAAACGCATAGGCGATTTGGTAACAAGTTCATTGAGTCGACAATAGCGGAAGCATTGAATAACACAAGTAGAAGAAAGCAACTGTTCATTAATATAAACAAGTGTTACAGGCGGCGCTTGGACGAGATTATAATTCGCTCATATCTCCCTCTCTAAAACAATAATAGCGTACCAAGTGGCTACAATAGTGGAATGATGTACAGGCGATGTTCCAACATTATGTCTTGTATATGTACTTCAGTTTCGGATGCAACGTTCCAAGGCTCCGAAGTAAACTCCATGCCTTAGCACGCACGAAGGAGGCATTCGCACCGAACGAGGTTCTCCCGCACCCTGCAAACGATCTGGTGGATTATCAGTACATTGAATACACTGGTGGGGAGGCTACTCGCCCGCTCGATAAATCCAAACACGTAATATAGGTTCCGTGCAACAACTATTAAGTTGTCTTTCTAGTTGCCTTAGGATATGTTTCATGGCATTATTGAATAGCCTAACTCGTGTGGCAGTGCACCGTGCGATATAAGAGGAAACACGGCGAGACTTACCAACTTACCGATTTGTCCTTCCCTGTCCAAGGCAAACCAAGTTAATTTAAGCACGAGCATTCACAAATAAAAACCAAGGCAACAGCATATGCAAACACAAGAGTTACTATATCATGATCGTTCAGGTATTCAGCTGTTCTTTTGATGCAATGCAATAACTCGCACGCGGATAGCCACTAAGCGAGGATGACTTATCTATATGACATGTGTCGCTGGCATAGCCATAAAGGACGAGTTATAGTCTTGAACGAGGATGGAAAGAAACAAAGATTCGTTGGTGGCTGCAGACCATCATGTCCAGATGCGTGAGACTATCGTAAAGTTTCATCCGGATCGGATCGGCCCTGGTGCCCCAAAAACCGTCCGTGGAACCAAATGACCTTGTTTCCAAGTTGTCCGTGACATGCAGGTCAGTGTCTTTCCAAATCCATAACTTGATATGATAATCCATGATTCTTGTTATGAACCGAGCGTTTGCTCCACGAGCTGGGATTCTTGGATTCATTGACGTGATTCTCGTTCAGAGGTAAACTTTATGTGATTATCATTCAATTATAACTTGATAGGATTTTTGATTCTTGAACAACTTGCCTTGATGCATGTCCCTGGTTCGGGGATTGCCTTGGTGACCTAACGGTCCCGGAGACTTGCAGGTTCAATTGCACAGAAGAACTATTTGATAGTCTCCTGGCTGACTCAATGCATGAACGATACGAATAACGTCAGACATTTGTAAGCAAGCAAGCATGCGTTTCTAAGGAACTCAAGCAAACACGTTGGCTCGGGCCCGAAGGTAAGCCGAGAGGTGAAACCATAAGGGACTTTCCGAGCTACAAGATCTAGGATAGCATGCGAGGGTCTGAATATAAGCAATATTTAGTTTTCATGTTCTAGCACAAGCAATACAAGTTGGGATTATTCCCTTAGCTAGGTGCGTTATATTCTTATTAGCATGCAGGGGTGATTCACCTAACGACTAGCATGTATCGTTCCATATTTTAAGTATGTTGGCTAAGCAAAGACAAGTTCACCGTAGCCACCCACCTTAGCGATGATTCGCCTCGATTGAGCGATACGTCAAGCGAGCCTCTGAAAGCCTAAGCCGAACTCCTGCAGGAACAAGTCTGGATATCCTTTGCCTCAAACGAGGATTCTCGCCTGAGCAAAGCGGGTCAGAATATTACACTTTTGTCGTTTGAATCGGCAGTCCGCTTGAGCAGAACAGGGTGTTGCAGCAGGGTTTGGCCGAGGAGGGGTCGACCGGAGGGCAGAAGGATCGGTGGTGGGGAGGAGGAGCGTCAGTGGGGAGACTGCGACCACCGAAGGGGAGGAGGAGCGATGGTCGACGGGGGGGGCTAGGGCGCTTGATGCCGGGGCGGGCGGGTGAGGGGTTCGCGGGGGCGAGGGGGGTCTCGAAATATTTGGGGGGAACGAAATGACTAAGGGGGAAATAAAAACTCAAACCGTATATTAAAAACTTTAGTGACATCTTTAAAAGACGTCATTAAACGTCACTGATTTCATTATATTTAGCGACACATAGAAAATTACGTCGCTAAACATCGCTATGATAAAAATAATAGCAACGTTTTACGATATTTGGCAACATATGATTCAGTAATTTTTTTTTTAGTCGCTAAGGGTCGCGGACAGTCGCTAACAGCGACGTAATACGACGTTCCTTTCTAGCGTCGCTAAATTCATAAATTATAACGACGTCAGTGAGGAACGTCGCTATTTTATCAAATTTTGGTAGTGCTATCTCTCCTGCTGGCTCACCATCTTGTGCCCCTTAATGTGTGGGACACATCTCAACTAACCAGTCATCTGAAAAATATAGCCAATCAGGATTGGAGCAAAGTACAAAACTCTGAAAGCAGTTCCAAATACATGGTAGAACATATATGACAGGTAATAGAAACGAATACAAGATATACCAGCAACTAGAAAATCGAAATGAACTAGAATAAGCATGTAAAGTACTGGAAGGAAAGAACAAGCAATATAGAATAACTGCAAGTAATAAAAATTAGTAATACTAGCTAATGTGCCTTAGAGTCGAGTTTGTTATGTGATCGATTTAGGTTGAACACGAATATAATTAGGTAACTCGATTACACATGTGATATGTAATCGACATGTACACGAATACACTGGGCTTTGATCACATAACCAACTCCTACTCTCCCTACCCGAACCAATACTCATGGATCCGATCATGACACGTTACGAACATGAGTAATATAGATATACTGTACACGAGACAGTGTATGAACACGAAGTATATGATAATCAATACCCGATGTACACGATAAAATACATGTGAAGGAGTACCCGTTGAACACGGTAAGGAGATAACATCTCCTGATATGATCCATATAGTATCAGTCCGTGTAACCGTTGTGTCGGAATCAAGTATACAGTGCTAGAACATGTAATATATACACAATCATAAAATAAAAACTATCAGAGAGATTTACTCGTCTCTGGTCCTGAGCAAAGGGTGTATCTCGATGCCCAAGCTGGTATCACAAAATCCTATTTAGGAAATATCATATCAGATGGTGTAATGAATGAGAATTAAGTAAAAGGATGCACTAATATGATTTCTAGGTCAATTTTAGCTAAACTAGGCTAAACCAGGTCGTGCACAAGTTCTAGATCCAATACTAGTTAATTAGTCTATATTAGGCACTAATTAGCTAACACTAGCTTATACTAGCTATAATAGGTCAATAACTTAGTGTATGGATGATATCTTAGCTAAAAACCTACACTAGTAGTATAACTTAGTATTAACCCATATCCTCATAACTTACTTAAGAATACAACTCAACTCTAATTACTGATACTACTATAATACTTAGCTAGCTATTATACCCCAACTGATAACTGAGTCTATACTAATTGATACTAACATAACACTGACCTAATACACTAAATGGTAACTAATTCTATATACTAACTAATAACACTATCTGATATCTTATATACTAACTGATAATAATATATATATTAGTGATACCAACTAAGCTAACCAATTAACTATATACTAACTGGCACTAATTGGTAATAATACACTTCATTAACACTTAACTGACCTCACAAGAGTATATGCTCACTGATACACCCCCACATCAGTGTGTGTACACATTGCTACACACTCACAAAGTTTCTCCAAATCTGGTTGCTGCTACTGCTGCATAACACTGCTTTCAGGTAATACCCTCCCTCTAGAACATAAGACCACAACCTAACTCCTCCTTAATCCTGTCACAGCATGCTCCTCCACCCTTGTACTACAGCAGCTGCTAATGCTCTTTATTTCCTATTATTGCTGTCCCAGTCTTGCTGAAGATATTGCTCTTTCCTCCTTGTTGCAACTGCTGCTCTTCCATCCTGGTACAGACTTGACTGCTCCTGAAGACTACTATAGGCTCAGGTATTATAACAGACTCCCACATCAGTTGCTACTTCAAACTCTAACATGCTATCTACTACACTCCTCCCTCATGAGTACCTTATCAGATACTCGATAATACCCCCAATATCCTACACTGAACCCTGTTATCCTGACTGTTATCATGCCCTCAACACAATAGCATATTACTGTTGTTAAGGGAACTGCCTGTAAATCACAAGTCCTACCTTTACATGCCTGCAACTGGCTTATTCCCCTTCATTGCTATTGAGATATCACATGCATACAACACCTCACTCACACACAGTCACACTGAACTCAACTGAACCCAAACCTACCCCTATCTGCTCTCAAATGAGTGAACAATAGTGCACTTCCACTGCTGCACAGAAGTGCACTGCACCACACTAATACACACCTGAACACAGTGCACATCCACATTAGTCACAGTGTGTTTTTTCCCTCTTCATGAACACCCATCTAGTATATATATCCATATGTAATTTTATATATATATATATATATATATATATATATATATATATATATATATATATATATATATATATATATATATATATATATATATACAATAGAATTAATGCACAAATTCCACACTAATGGCTATTTCACCTAACACATAGAGTGCACCATATGGATAATTATGATAATCATCCCCTCAAAGTGCCTAAACTTTAAATTCTCCATGATGACCATACACACATATCAATTACATATAATAATAGCTATTAGAACTAGTTATAATAGGAAATAAAGAGAATTAAACAAAGAATCTCAAAACGATCTCTGTATCGTAAAGTATCACACAATATCGCGATACGGCCTACTCGTGTCCAATTATGGACACGTAACTAGTTCCACAATCCCGATCTAAGTCTAATTAGACTAAATTGGTCTCATGACACACTCTTGATGTATCAATCTCATAATTCCCCCAAATTGTGCATAAAAACTTATTTAGAAATGTTAATATACATCAATAGAGCCTAGTACTTCTTCTTATATGTAGCCCTATGACATGGAAGGGTTCCTAATGGTCAAATGCATGATTTAGAACCTAAAATAAAGGAAAATTTATATCTATACCTATTGAGAGATGGATTTCCTATGAATTGCTCAAATGGACACGATTCGGACACAAGCTCCTTGCCAAATGTTCCTCCTCCTTAATCCTTGCAAATCCAAGCTCCAATGCTCCTTGCTTAATAAAATTAAGAGGGAATGAGGAAAAATTAGGGTAAATTTGGTAGAGGGATAAAGTGAATTGGAGATCTAAATTGCATAGAGAGAATGAGAAGATGAGAGAGAAAGCTTTCTGATATGGTTGGCCCCCTCCTTTCCCCTCCTCCAAGCAACAATCAAAGACCAATATACCCCTATATGCTAATTATGAGGAATCATTAAGAAGGGCTATTTGGTAAGTCTCTAAACTAATGCCAATTAAACTAATCCTCCTAATTAACTAGAGAAAATTGGTCTAATGGGCCTAGTCCATGTTGGGCTCACTTGTTGTCATGACAAGTCTAATTGGGTTCACTAGTGTCAAGTCTAAATAATAGGCTAGACCACTATCTATAAAAAAATAATACAAGGCACAATTAATTTAAATAGCACTATAATAATTATTAATCACTAGAAATAAATAGATATTCAAAATACCCTCATATGAAAAAGTGGGGGGTGACAACAATAGCTTGACAGGCACAATCAAAAATTCAACCACGGGAATAATAGGTCATGCATTACAGGTACTACTAATAGCCTTGATTAGAACAGTGCAAGAATCTTGAGTCATGAGTGCACTGCGTCGAGTTACTATCAGGAATATCAATACAATATTTACATAAATAATAAAACCTCAAACTTCATTACAAGCACTAATAGAAGTTAAAGGCAAGAAAATATTATGTACACTATCTCAAGGTTAAGTTAAGAAAATTAATAGAAGAATATAGTAATCAATGGATAAAATAATCAAATATGTAAAATTGCACAAAACTAGATTTTAACATATTTTAGAAACTGGGCATAAGTCTCTCATTCGAACTCCAAATGAGGCAACTCAAGAATATTCGAAAATCCAAGACAAAGATATACAACTTTCATGTTTTAAGTTTTACGAGATTCTAGCTACAAAAATAGCTAAACAGGCAAAAATAGTCATCCTGGTCAACATGCGCGCGGCGCACTACGCGCGGCCAGATTTCTGTGAACGGCACACTGCGCGTGACAAGGAAGTAATGCGCGCAGCTCACTGCGAGCGGAAAGGAAGTGATGTGCATGGCTTATCCGACAGCAAAAAATTTGTGTGCCATGCACTACGCTCGGCAAGATTTTTGTGCACGACACACTGTGTGCGGCATTGTTCATCGTCCCTGCCAGACAGGCCCGAGAACAAAGTTCCAGAATTTATTTTGGCCATAAAACTTTCAATTTAACTCTAAATTAAGTGATTCAAAAGTCAAAATCATACAAAATTGAATGCTTTATCTCATGGAACTATTAGTTTTTAAAAGTAACTAGTTTTAGTAGATCAAAACCAAGAAAAACTCATGGAATACATGAAAATTCTAACATATAAATGTGGATCTACTCCAATCAAGAACTTAAAACCGAAAATGCCAAGAAGTAAACATGTAAAGAATCTCAAGGAGCTTAACATAAACTAATAAAAGTGAGAAAAACAATAAAATTAAAATATGTAAGTTCTTCATGGTTGGCAAGATGTACTTGCCTAAACCTAGCTACTAACACTAATACTAGCCCAAACCCGTGGCCAAGGCCGGCCCCTAAGCTTCTGGTGAAGTAGAAGAGGGAAGAGGGGGGAAGAGAAAGAAAAGGAAAGAAAAGAAAAGGAAAGGAAATTATGAAGAATAAGGAAAAGAGAGAAAGGAAAGGGGTTTAAATAGCAAGGGTATTGATCAAACACTATGCAAAATCTAAAAGTCACCCAAATGTAATTAGAAAAATCCAAAAAATATATGGGAAGCAATTATACAATAATAGCACACATAAACCAGATATGAATACAAAAAATAGTGAGACGAGTCTCACATGTTCAGCTTCTATATTTTCTAGTTTATTGTACCTGTTGTCTTGCATAGTTCCAGCACCAAATAACTACCAGGAAAGTATATCTTGCCATGATTACTGCTTATTTATATTCAGCTATGCATATTTTATTTCTGTCATTTATTTTCTTATTTGTTTATATTATTAAACTGTGCGTCCAAGAAGACTTGGGTGCAACGACGAGATGCGTTATTTATTTATCCTTTTTTTACTATACATGTCGACCTAGAGTTAAGAGACCACCCCATAATTTTGAGGCATCATTATGTTTCATTTGGCCATGACACATGTATTTCACGAATGTGAGTCTCATGTAGATCACGGACTTGCATGCGTATTGACTAATCATCAGTTCGTATGGGACGTGCGATAGAAAATAATTGCTAATAAAGATATACTAGAAGACTTAGCGGTTACTAGAGGTATTTGCGTGTTATGGATATGACATAGTTAGTAGCATTGGATGGGGAGAACAATGAGTAGGCGTATGTGACTCCTTTATACTTTTTATTATTTACCCGTAAGCTCCGCTAGAGACGTGAGGTATTATGACCCTATACTGACTGCAGGCCTATGACGATCAAAATACGAACGTTATGCCCATAGCCCCAGGTTCTCCGAAAGAACTACACCCATCCTATATTTTAGCCAGATAGTCCATACGCAGAAAAGTTGTTCTCAAAAGTATATTTTACTTAGAATGGTTAGGAACCTTGTTGGATGTTTATTGCAGTTTATTATGGCATGCTTTTATTGTATCTTGTTATGTCCCTCTGAGGACATGGATCCAGATTTTGTTCCCAGGTGTAGAAGATCATAACTTTTTGCTGGAGCACGGACCAGGACCTTCTACTTCATTCTTTTCCAATGAGCTCTTCTCTTCGAGTCTATTTAGTTCTTAGTTGAGTAGCTACTTTCCCTTTTGTTTATTTATGTTAGCAGTTGGATTTTGTTTTCTTATTTTAGTTTGGTAGTGGATTTGTCTCCACCCGACTATTATTTCTTTGACTACTTCGTGCTTGAGACATTTAGCTATTTGATTAGTTTATTTCTTTATTATTTGTGGATGAGATTTAGTTGCATATGACTGTGACATATATATGTATACCACTTGTGAATTGTTATTCATAATACAGTAAAATTATGTGTTATGGCTTTCATATATTGGAGTTACCATATACATATGGCTGGCATGCTTGTGTATACCTGCACTACCAAAATATGATGAAATAGCGATATTTTTGGCGACGTATAATAAAACGTTGCTAATATTAAAGACTTGAGCGACTCCAAAAATAAACGTCGCTATACGTCGTTGTTGGAGACACATAGCGACGTTTAGCGACTCTACTTCAATTTTTAAAGAATAGCCGCTATAAGCTTCTTTAACGTCGCTAAGTTTTTTGATTTAGCGACGTATTTACCGACGTTGCTTTTTTTATTTTTAGCGACGTTTTTAGCGACATCGCTAACGTTGCAAACTTTTTAATTATCGACGTTTAGCGATGTCTATTGATGACGTCGCTAATTTTTTTAATTAGCGACGTCTATTGATGACGTCGCTCACTACCAAAATGATTCAAATCAGCGACGAATTTAGCGACTCTGGATAACCACGTCACTAATACTTAAAATGTAGCGACATTTAGCGACGTATCGAGCGGACGTCGCTAAATTACTGAATATAGGGTTCTCTCGTCTATTCGATATTTTATTTCTTTTTCCCCCAACTTTCCTCAATTTTTCGTTTCTCGCGCGCCCCCACCGGCGATCCACTATCCCCCGGAGACCCTCCGCGGCTCCGGCGACCCACCCACCCCCTCGACCGCCTCCCTCGCTCCCCACCACGACGCGGCCGTGTTCGCCCCCCAACCCCAACACAGGCGACCCCAGACGCGACTCCTCCCCCTCTGGGGTGGTCCTCCTCTATCGACCCCTCTCTCAGGTGCTCCTCCTCCCTTTCTCCCGGCTCGGTAAACCCTAACCCAGACCTGGACATAATTAGGACACACACACGCATACTGGACACAATCAGGACACATAGACACACACACAGGACACAACCCTAACCCTGACACATGGATCCGAACACATGGACACACACACAGGACACAATCCAACATGACTCGATTCGTACTAACATTGATACACATGTAGACACGTATGGACACGGACATATACGCGTACATATGGACACACGTGGACATGGACATACATGGAGACACACTCGGACATACATGGAGGAACACCCTAGTTAGTATGGAAGTTTGGCTGTATAATTAGGAAATTTTGTTGCACGAGTGTATCACACATATGGACACACATAATACAACATCCACAAATATGCTATATAGTTGTTTGATAGAATTTTATTATGAATTTAGTATCATATGTTGTTGAGTATCATATAATTGGCTTGTTATAGAATTTTGTGTGTGTGTTCATGTGTATGCGTGTGTTCATGTGTATGTGTGCGTGTGTGTGTATGTGCGTGTGCATGTCAAGTCACTGCTAAATTTTATCCAATTAGCGACGGGATGTTGGATTATATCTTTATACTTCATAGCCATTGATTTGGGGGGTTCCTTTGATATTATATATATATGATATGGTCGGGATGTTGGATTATATGAGAAGTGCTGCAGGTAGTGTGGGAGAGTGGTAATTTGGTTATGACACGACACAGGACATAACACAGACCCTAACCCAAAGCCGAGATATGACACAGACCCTAACCCTATCTGAGTTAATTAGGCATAGTCTTGGGTATCAAGTGAGGTATTGTGCAGTGCACACTTGTGCACAGTGCAGTGAGGGTGTGTGTGTGTGTGGATATCTTGGTGTTGCGGATACTAACCCTATCCTAATCCTAACTCGGACACACACACACACACGCGCGGACACTAACACTAACACTAACCCAAACTTGGACACGCGGACACACTAACAGGCATACACCAACCCTAACACGGACACGAATACACACACATGTTTTTATTATGTTATCTCATGATACGTATGATAAAATTGTAGGACACATAGATATGAAAGGTTATGACACTATATCGAGGATAAGGTTGTAAGCATTTTATCGGACACGGATACACGCATACATGTCAAGTGTGGATATCTAGTAGTGTCGAACTGGTGGATAGTATGTAAGATGAAAGCTAGAAATACCTTTAACATTAACGAAATAGCTTATCAGGAGGATGAGCTACCAATTGTAACAAATATTGTAGATGTGAACTCAACGAAAGTTTCTCATTACACGTCTAATCGTATGAATGAGGTAGAATTATTCGAAGAGGAAGGCGAAGTAGATGAAAGTGAAGATAAGGAGGAAGAGGAAGAGGAGGGTAAAAAAAATGAAGAAGATGAATTTTTAGAAAATAATTGAAAATAAAATAAAATTCATTTAGAAATCTAGCCATGTACTGTATTTTTAATGTGGAATGTAACATCTATTTTAACTATATGGATACATATATTTATATATGTTATCAATTATATTCTTTATTTCCATCTATCTTACCAGATGGCACTCATGACCCGAGCATGTGCACGTCGCTTGAGAGTAGTACCTTATACTGTTAAGAAGGAAGTGGTACCTCCTACTGTTAAGGAGAAAGTAACTGTTAAGGAGAAAGTGGCACCTCCTACTGTTAAATCGAAAGTGTTTGTTAAGGAGGAAGTGGCAACTCCTACTGTTAAGGAGGAAGTGGTACCTCCTACTGTTGGGCAGGCACCAGCTCAGAGAGGGAGTTCCAGTCACCCAGCACCTATAGCGAAGATTGATCACTTAGACGCTGCTTATGCGAAGTATCTGAGGGACTGGGTTCTGCCCCAGCGTATTGGATTTCCTTGAGAGATTGAGAAATTGGATAAGACTTATGGTGTGACTGTGATACTTTTATTGTGCTTATTGTGTGACTGTGATACTTTTATATTGTATTTTTTGTGTGACTGTAATACTTTTATTTTGTGTGTTTATTGTGTGACTGTGATATTTTATATACTTTTGTGATATTTCGTACCCAGAAAATTCAACGGAGGGTTGCTTCGGGTATGTCTATTTTTATGAACTATTATAAGTATGTGTATTTGTTTTATCATCATATGTTATTATCGGGTATGGCCGGACGACGCGGATCGTTCGGAGGTCGATCCTCTAGACGGAGTTCTCCTCCGGTACAAACTACTGGTTCCGGATTCTCGTAGCAGATGGAGGAGGTCGAGTCGACTCCGTCTGCGCATGATCAGAGTGATCCTCCATGCACGCCTCCGGACGACACGAGGATGGAGATTTGGACCGACGGGCCTCATAAGTAAGTTAATTAGTTAACATTTTGGATCAAAAGGCCAAATGATTATATCTTTATATTCATGAATTTAATTATCGTTGTAAAGATATCGTCCGTCGGCGGTACAGAGAACACTGGGGATATTTCTGAAGCAGAAGTATGGTGGGCCATGAATCAACTACTCAGATGCTTTGGCTGATGAAACCATGGAGATAGATGACCAAATGGCGGAGGTTGAGCCGACATCGTCCCAGCATCAGCGAGATCCTCCATGCGCACATCCGAATGAGACAAGGACGGAGATTTGGGCTGACGGTACAAAGTAAGTCAATTAGTTGGTTTAGCATTATATATATCGTATATTTCTTTATTCATCATATATTCACTTTTTCGATAAAAATAATTATCTCTATATAGATACCGTTCATCGTCGGTACAGAGACGTCTGGGCCACTTTCTGAGGTACAACTATGGTGGCCCTTGGATCAACTACTCTGATGCTACGGATGAGAGGAAGGCATTCTGGTTTACGCACTTCAAGGTAAAAGTATATTATATCAATCATCTAATTTATGCATATTATATAACTTACTAAATTACTTCTTGTAGCAAACGTATTTCTATCCACCGCACCGGGCCGAGTTGATCGAGCAGATATTTTCTGTCGTTGCCGCCAAGCTGATCAATGATGCTCTGGATGACCAGAAGGCTCGTGATCGTGAAGAAAAACCGATCCAAGGTTGGATAACGCGTGAGCAGTAGACTGCGATGAGGGCTAGATTCGACGATCCGAGGTACAAGAAAAGGTCTGAGAAGGCCAAGGCGGCTAGAAAGAATGCAGCAAAGTGTTGTGGTGGCTCAATTCCGATGACGAAATATTTTCATCGTTTGGTATATTTTTTATTTCAGATATATTATTTTAATGCAAGTACGATAAAATGGTAGTAGGATAAAATATTTAATTTTAGTACTAAATAATATATTTTTAACAGGCAAAAAGGGGTGAGGATGCCAACATGGTGACCGTCTTCCTGGCCACCCATCTAAAGGGCGAGAATCTCATTGATGAGAGGGCCTCGCAGACCTATGTAAGTATTACTTTACTTTGTGTTAATTTTAATATAACTTAGAAAATATGCAAATAAATATCCATGTAGTTAATAATAAGTACCTTAGACACATTAGCAATTATCAAGTATCCAAACTTTTCTAGGCCGAGATTCTTAGGCTGCGTGAGAGGGCGACTGCTAGTGCACCTATAGCGGGAGAGACTGGTTCTTTCTCGCAGCCATCTCCAGCTTCGTCGGCGAACGAGATGTGGGTGACCGCCATTGGTGGTCTCCAAAGGGGTACGTACTATGGTACGGGATCCTATGGCACCCTTGTTGCGACGCAGTCCTCTAGGGCCTCCACTGCAAGTGTGCATTCCCCACAGCCCTTGCAGGCGTTGGCCCGAGTCCAGGAGACCATTGACCCTCAGATTGCGTCTCTCCATGACGAGTTACTGCGAAGGATGGAGGAGCAGCCCCTGTCCCAACCGTAGGAGGATGATGCAACGCTCATCGCACGATTTGATACGCTCGAGCGCAGCATCATGGAGCTCAGGGATATGACACCTCATCTTAGAGCGTTGACAGAGCGCAGCGTAACGGAGCTGCAAACGTCACAGCTGTCCATGGGCGAGAGGCTGACGATGATGCAGGATTCAATGGTTCATAGCAGTACGAGGCTGTTATCTACCATGGATTCATACAACCATCGACTAGTAGCGTTGGAGCAGATACGTCCTCCTGGTGCGCCTTCATCGACACAGACTCCACCGACGTCACTGCCTTCTCCATCGACATCGGTGTCGATTTCACGGGAGCAGTATAATTTGTTCTTATCCCTGATGCGCGACGGTGGTCAGCCTCCTGCAGATCCGTAGCAGTCCTAGTTATGATAGTTTACTGATTGTTTGTGTTTTGACATATGATATTTGGTCATTTATGAATATTCTTTATTTTTTAGGCTTTCAGACTTTATTTCTTGCACTCAGTTGTGTGGATATTTATTGTATTCTTTACGACAAAATTTTTTTCTAACTCGGTTTGTAATCCCAATGTTTCGTTTTCTTCAAATTTTACTATATTATTCATATTAAATGTATATTAATTTATTGATGTTGAGTATTCCACTGAAGGGGTCGGCGAACCCAGCAAATTCAACGGAGGGTTGCTCCGGGTCTATTTATATAAATTATGAATCCATAAACTGCAGGAAGATTGGTTTGAAAAAAAAATTATTTTTTATTTTTTCACCGAAAATTTAGCGACGTTTATATACGTCGCTAATTATGTCGCTAAATTCGTCGATGAATACGTCGTTAATTATGTCGCTAAATTCGTCGCTAATACGTCGCTAAATGTCGCTAAATTGCTGACATGATAGTATTTGTCAGTTCAATAAAATGTCGCTAAATGTGTTGCAAAATATCGCTATACAGAAAAAAAATAGCGACTATTAGCGACACAAAATACGTCGCTAATTTAGCGACGTTGCGTCGCTAAACGTCGCTAATATAAAAAATATTAGCGACGCAAATACGTCGCTAGAAAACGTCGCTATAGCGACATTTTACGATATTTTTTCTGTCAGCGACTAGCTTAAAAGCGACTTCATCGATACGTCGCTAATTACGTCGCTAAATTTTTTTAGCGACGTTTCCAGACGTCGCTAATTTGACTTATTCTGGTAGTGCTGGTCCTACGTATTTGAGCCTGGGACGTGACAGATGAAAGTGGGAGGGCTTCGACGAGGACCTGATCTCGATGGCGGATCCGAGCTCGAGGACGGTGGATCCGAACTCGAGGTGGCCAGGTCGCCTCCTCCTGACGTCGATGTCCCTCGGTATGGGGATCTTCCTCCAAGCAGAGAGGTTGGACACGTTTGAGAGATGGGACTCAGGATACGGAGATGGGACTCAGGACACAAAGATGGATACGTTTGAAAGGGACACGGTTAGACACGAATGGACAATTAAAAAAATTATAAAATTTTTTAAGTAAACACAATTTTCAACTTTTGTGTTTTAGAACCATTTTTTTAGATGAAAATAACCAAATGCAGAGTCAAATTTTCTATACTCAAAAAAATAAATTTATAACTTACTTTCAGAAAACTATTTTCACAACCAAAATTTCAGAAAACATATCTAAACATACCCTTATTTTTTCCAACTTCCAAAATAACTTCTCATATTCTTCAAATTTTCTAAATATTTTTTTATTCATAATTTGATGATATGGAGATGAAGACATTGTCGAGTGCACACTATCTAGAACTAGACAATCAATTTCATAATATCTTATATAACTTTTGTCACGTAAACTTTACAATTTACTTGACAATTGTATTGAAGAAGTATTTTTAAATAAAAAAAATTCATTCCTATATGGCAACCACTTTTTTTTCAAAGTAAAACTAGGGTTGGAGATGCTCTAAAGAGTTGATAAACCAATGTTTTAAAAATCGGATCGGACCGGTCGGTTCAATCGATTGACCCGTGAACCGGTAGTTTTTTCGGACCGGATCAGCATTGACCAACTGTTTTTTTTTTTAATATGGTTGTAAATTGAATATATTTTTAAAAATCGATGATAAAAAAGGATTGAACTTGAACCACTTAATTTAACTTAGTAATTTAACCAACTGATTGAATAGATTTGATCCGACCAAATGTTTTATCTGGATAGAAATTTGATCTGATTTTTAAAACACTGATAAACCAAAACAAAATGTAGAATCTAAACTTATTTCCTCTGCAACTCTCGAAAGAATAAAAATAAAATTCATGTGAGAAAGCCTATAGCCGAAACTAGTCAAGTCATGGGTGTCAACACATGGGTCAGCTAAGAAGTTATGCAGAATGACACATCATCAAGTATTGGTGCTTTGTGTTCGGCATCGGGCAGCTGATCCCGTACATAGAGAAGTTGACAAAAGTCTCGATATGCTACACGAAATATAGTCCTCACGTTTCTTATGTCTCGTGCCAGTAAAATCTCGTGGTACTTTGAAAAGAGAAAAACAGTTGAATAGACGGTCCTCGCTTTGCGAAAACCATTCTGGTTCTACAGAGACGCGGATAAAACACCCAAATATTTACCATCAAAATAACCGGCCACCCTAAGTGGGCCCGTTATTTCTGGTCACGCTTTGGGTTCTATTCTGGTCCTTATTCGACTCTCACAGGACGAACAGGGATCTAATGCATGCGCCTGTGCGGAGATTAATTTAAGGTTATGGCTTTCACAGCAAAAAGATGAAAACGCGTGCGTGCATGCATGGGCTTTGCGTTGGGTTCAGTAATAGTCCACCCAAAGACTTCACGGTCTTCAACAAATACCTCTTTACAATGATAAATGGGCCGTACAAACTTTTGGGGCCATCTGTCAGTGAGACAGTAGGGAATGAGCCATCTATGACTACAACCAATGCCTACAACCCTCTTACAACTGCCACGTGGCATCCATGTGACGGCCATCCATTGAAGGACGGTGGAACCTAGCGTCTGTCTGGCTGGGCGTCACGTGGCATGAATATCACGTGACAGTCGTTCATTGGAGAAAAAGGTAGGACCGGATGTGGCCCACATAGCAGGGGTTAGAGAGGGTTGTAAGAAGGTTGTAAACATGTGTTAGTAAACTTAGCTTTATTGTTTTGTATTCTTAGTAGTTATTTTTTTTTCATGAAAAATAAATTCAATATTTTTATTTTCATGTTTGATTTTGTTAAAAATATGTAGGCCTTTTTTTTCTTCATGTTTGGTTCAGACAGAAATATTATTTTTTAAAATATTATTTTATTAATTTTATGATGCTATTATTATCAAAATTCAATTTGTATCACTATATATATATATATATATATATATATATATATATATATATATATATATTCAAAAGAGCTCTTAAATTTTATTTTTCTATGTGAAATTTTAATTTTTAATTTCAAATTTACCAAATGTGAATAAAAAAATCCAAAAATCATAAGTCTATAAAACTTCAATAATAAAACAGCACCTTAGGGGTTCTCAATTAAGTAAAGTGGCATGCTAGGGACTGAAACTAGGTGGAATATTTGAAGAAAAAATAGTTTTTTTTTAATCCGTGTATTTGGATCTCACCCCCAATCCCTGTTTTCAAGTCCATTAATACTTATGGTTGTTTATAATCATAGATCAAAGTTATTGTCTTTGAACAAAACCAAGTATAATACAACCTAATATCTTATTTAAATCAAAATGTTAAGTTTATATGCATTGGTGACAAAATGTTAAGTGCAAATTGTCAATTATGAATTGTGTGGTTGAGATTGTGCCACGTCACCGCCACCCTTGTTTTTAGAGTGAGGTGCCATCTCACCTCCCTTATTCTCTCTCTATATATATATATATATATATATATATATATATATATATATTACTGAGCTTCGTTTTTTAGGGAGAGCTGTCCAGTTTGAAAGATTTCTCACTTCTCTCAATACGTACCCAAAATATCGTTTTTCAGATTTCACACTTCTCTCCACTTGGCCCAACCAAACAGCCTCTAATATAAACTACAAAGCATCTTTCATAATTCAATGGATATTTTAGGCAATAAGGGGTTGTTTGTTTCACAAATTTAGATTGCGAAGTGGTAAAATTTTGTTGTTTGGTTGGTTGAAAGATTTATAGATAAGATTTACTGTGATTTGACATAAATAATAAATCTTGTCTATCACGAAATCAAAGTTTTTGACATCGATTTTTTTTTTCAAAGTGGAGTATAGATGTCACGCCCCAGTCCCAAAATATCGAGGGACTGGACACGTGGCAATGGCCAGCAGCATGCACCGATAGACAAACCCAATTTAATGGATCTATCGGACATACTTAAGTTGTATTACATCAGTCAGGGTTTACTAATCTCATCCACAGAATAAAGATAGCAAAATCAGCGAATGAAATATTAAACAACAACCAGGCAAAGTAAATAAAATCGGAGAACAATCCGATATTAAGTCTGTTTACACAAGTTCTCAAAGACAGGAAATAAAGAGTTTAAATTAACAGGAATTAAAATCTATTTGCCATAATACTGTGCATGGCGAAGCAATTGTTCAAGAGAAGTCCTCTGCGATCACCTCGTCTTCAGGTTCAGGTACTGTTCCGAGTAGTGCCCCTATTCCGTATACCTCTGGGTAGATCTCGTCTGCTAAATCTGGGGACATAATCCATTCCAGGTCCTCAGGGGACATAGCAAGGTACAGAAAACACAAGCCAAATATAATGCAGTGCAGAAATAAAGGAATAACAGGGTAATTAATTAAACCAGCTAAGTGATCATGCAAGTTGAGAGTTATTAATCATACTTCAGGCTGAGACTACTACAGGATCAGTGACAAGAAACCATAGCAGTGTTTTTCTCGAAGGGCCAGTACAGGTGCCAAAGCTCTGTGTCAGAGACTAGGACACTTCCAGATAACCATATATATATAATATAATCAGCCTTGATATGGTAATACTCTCCCCACCCAATGAAATCTCACGTCACAGTTCTCAATGTTCATGTTACGCAAGATTAGAACTAATGCAGTCAGTCATTTATTAAGTTCTAAGAAAATAAGCTTAAATCATGAAATCTATACAAAACCTCCTTGAATAATCAGGAAGATTCTATAACATGCTTTGTGTCAAGTGTCCTGGGTATAAATACTGGATAGGGCAAGTACAACAGTCACAGAAATTTAAGCAAGAGAATCAAAATGAATCAATAACTGCATTTTATGGCTAGGTACACTTGCCTGGGTTTCCTGTTTCAATTGTAGCTCGAGCTTCTGCTGGATTTCCAGGCAGTACTCCGGTTGCTGAAACAAACATCACCAACAGATCCAGAAAATATTAATCAGCTAGGATCGCCTGTCCTTGATTCCAATTTGGAGACAAGGACAAAAATGTCGTTTTCGGGTCAAGGCGGGGTCCAGATGTGGGCCGCTTTGCACCGAAAAATGCGTCAGGGTCAAAGGTCTCAAAATCAGTCCAACTTAGTGTCAACAGGTCAGGAACGATGATACGAATCCAACAGAACTTTCAGAATTGGATTCCGATGAGCCGTTCTCAAAATCGCCCGTCGGGTGGAGCCTGTGGGGCCCACGACACACGATTTTGTCAACGTTCTCAGAATCGAACCAAACTTGGCTCACAGGACCAGCGTATTGCCACGAGTCCAATGGTGCAAGTTTCGTCTCGATCTGACTTGTGTACACTAAGTTACAGCTAGAAACAGAAAGTACAGATACTGGGCGGTGTCCGCGGATACGCACTGATTCCGGGGTGCACGCACATTCGAATCAGCTTCTGCGAAATCCCACACGTCCGTATCAACGACGCGCACGTATCTGTTAAGACCGCACGCGACCAAGTCGTCCCGTTTGGCGGGGCGTACTCGATTCCGGGGTGAAACAGGGTGTGGTTTTTTCCTGTTTTTGGATCGCGGTGTGCGACCACAGGACGCGATGCCCCGAGCGGTTTGTCCGGGCACCGAGAGGGTCATACAGGCTTCGTAACGCAAAAGACGGAATCGAAAACGGGGTTACGAGAAAGAAAATACAAGTACCTGAACAGACTCAGAAAATTAGGGTTTTACTCGTGTCCGACATAACACTGTGTCCGAGTACTGTTCACTAGGGTTAGGGTTTCCCTGTGTCCGGCCTTCTGTATCGAGTCTTCCTGTATCCGTGTTTGTGTCCTCGGTTATGGTTTAGTGCTCAGGCGGCTGGGCTTCGCCGGAGCAGGCCGAGGAAGGGCTGGAGTGCGGAGGTGTGCTGGCCGGAGGCTCAGCGGAGGAGCCGGGGCTTCACTTGGCCGGAGGCGGCGGGTTTAGGAGAAAGTCGAGGGGAGAGAGGGGAGGCTTCGGCTGGGGGCGGGCTGCTGCGGGCTATGCCGGAGAAGACGGCTGGGCGGAGGGGAGACGCGGCGTCGCTGCTGGCCGGAGGAGGCAGGGCAAAGGCGGCGAGGAGACGGTGGTCGAGGGGCGGAGCCGAGGAGATGGGGTTAGGGTTTTATAGGGTGATCGGGGAGGGTGAGCGCCTGCGGGTGAGGGAAGAAGAAGGGAGGCGGTCGGCGGTTACGAGGGAGGCGAAGGGGAGGTGACGGGAGGCCAGGCGGCGCGGGTAGGCGAGCGGGCGGCGGGTGCGGCCGGCGGAGCGGAAGCGGCAGGGTCGGGGCTGCAGGCGTTTGGGGAAGAAGGATTGGCGGGTCGGGTCGGGCGGCGGATCCGGGTTGGGCGGACCCGCCCGACCCGCTAAGCTAGGGCTGGGCTGGGCTGGGTTTCGGCCCACTGGGCCGGACCGGAAAATAAAAATAACAATAATAATAATAATAATAATTAGATAAATCCAATCAATAGTATTTAGGGCTTTAAAAATCCATCCGGGGTCCAATAAATTCCCGAAAAAATACCCCATGCTTGGTTTTTAATTTTACACTTGAAAATATAATTTTCATCACATTTTAATATTATTTAATTTTATTTAAAAATTCTTTAATTATAAAATACCTTAATTTAATTTCCAGAAAAATCCAAGAAAATTCCAGAAAATTCAGAAAAATACAATTTAAAATTCTTTGAAAATCAGGGGGATTACAATATACCCCCCTTAAGAGGATTTCGTCCTCGCAATCAAAGATTAACCGGTCAAATTAACCGGTCAACAAAGATGACACGGTTGCCAATTTTATTTGAATCACAATACAATAAAGAAAGTCAAGGTTCAGGGCTTGAACACATAGGAAAAATTATTTCCCTAAGTAGAAATTATGCAATTTCCCAAATGTGGGAAATCTAGAAAATTATAGTTTTTTAGAAAACCAGGTTATATTTAAAACATTTTAATTTAACAATTCTAGGTTATTATCAAGTTTAAAACTAGATTAACACTAGGTTATCAATTATTAACAGGTTAAAGTTATCAGGTTAAGCCTGGGGTCACGAACCAGCAGGCACAAACTACAGAAATGCTAGAAACGGAACAACTATAAAGACTTACTCGCATTAGCTACTCCATGATTCTGCGCGTCTCCCTCAGTCATCGCGAAAACTTGACCGCGTCCTTGAGAAGGATTCCTCTACTGCTGCTGGATCTGCTGAAAGAGTACGGCTTGGGGTATCAAAGGTGGCCTCGGCTGATTCTCTCCTGAAGATGGTGGTAGAACTTCTTGAACTTCCGTTTGTGGTGCTCCCAATGCTGAACAGGCTGGCCTTGGTACTGGTACCGCTTGTTGGTTAACTATTGATGCTTCTCCTCTGTGCATCTTGCAACTTCTGGCTAAATGGTTACTGGATCCGCAAATCAAGCACAGTCCCAACTTGCGTCTGCACTTCTTCTCAACATGGCCTACCTTGCCACAATAGTAACAAGTAGGAAGGAATGAGGCTCTGGATGCTGCTCTCGGGGGATTCATCTGGGGTCGCTTTGCAGCTCCTTCCTGCTGTACTTGGTCTGGTGCATGAGGCCGCTTCTGGCTGGACTCTATCCTGGTGATGCTCTCCATGGCCCGTGCTGCAGTAACAACGTCTGTTGCAACGGTGCTGATTAACTTTCGTAACTCTGAGCTAAGTCTGCAAACGAACTCCTCCGTTTGGCTTTGCTGAGCCTTCTGATAAGCTTGCATCATCGGGTAGTAAATTTGGAACAGCTGTTGCACGTCCATAGCTTGCCCTTGTGGGATGGTAGGCATTGGTGGAGCAAACTGCGTCGATGGTGGAACGTCATCTTCCTGGATTCTCGAGGCAGGCTGTCTTGCTTGACTGCTTTGTTGAGCTAATCGATCTTCATCAACTGGTGTCACTTCATCTTCCTGGGTGACCACAGCACCTTGTGGTATTTCTGGATGAGTCTTTTCGCCGGCTTGTGGATCCATAATTCTGCAACAAAAATAACCTATAAGAGGCACACAAGAATTAAAGCAGGATGCAAGTCAAGAATGAATTCGAATCCGATACAGATATCAAGAACGATTCAAGCAAGTGGATGAGATCCTAAAAACTTATCATATTCTTATTGCAGGCCTGTTCGGTCCCTAAGTTGAAATCGAATAATTTAGTCGTTGACCTGCATGGGCCACCACAAAAACCATGTCACGCCCCAGTCCCAAAATATCGAGGGACTGGACACGTGGCAATGGCCAGCAGCATACACCGATAGACAAACCCAATTTAATGGATCTATCGGACATACTTAAGCTGTATTACATCAGTCAGGGTTTACTAATCTCATCCACAGAATAAAGATAGCAAAATCAGCGAATGAAATATTAAACAACAACCAGGCAAAGTAAATAAAATTGGAGAACAATCCGATATTAAGTCTGTTTACACAAGTTCTCAAAGACAGGAAATAAAGAGTTTAAATTAACAGGAATTAAAGTCTATTTGCCATAATACTGTGCATGGCGAAGCAATTGTTCAAGAGAAGTCCTCTGCGATCACCTCGTCTTCAGGTTCAGGTACTGTTCCGAGTAGTGCTCATGTTCCATATACCTCTGGGTAGATCTCGTCTGCTAAATCTGGGGACATAATCCATTCCAGGTCCTCAGGGGACATAGCAAGGTACAGAAAACACAAGCCAAATATAATGCAGTGCAGAAATAAAGGAATAACAGGGTAATTAATTAAACCAGCTAAGTGATCATGCAAGTTGAGAGTTATTAATCATACTTCAGGCTGAGACTACTACAGGATCAGTGACAAGAAACCATAGCAGTGTTTTTCTCGAAGGGCCAGTACAGGTGCCAAAGCTCTGTGTCAGAGACTAGGACACTTCCAGATAACCATATATATATAATATAATCAGCCTTGATATGGTAATACTCTTCCCACCCAATTAAATCTCACGTCACAGTTCTCAATGTTCATGTTACGCAAGATTAGAACTAATGCAGTCAGTCATTTATTAAGTTCTAAGAAAATAAGCTTAAATCATGAAATTTATACAAAACCTCCTTGAATAATCAGGAAGATTCTATAACATGCTTTGTGTCAAGTGTCCTGGGTATAAATACTGGATAGGGCAAGTACAATAGTCACAGAAATTTAAGCAAGAGAATCAAAATGAATCAATAACTGCATTTTATGGCAAGGTACACTTGCCTGGGTTTTCTGTTTCAATTGTAGCTCGAGCTTCAGCTGGATTTCCAGGCAGTACTCCGGTTGCTGAAACAAACATCACCAAGTTATCCAGAAAATATTAATCAGCTAGGATCGTCTGTCCTTGAGTCCAATTTGGAGACAAGGGCAAAAACGTCATTTTCGGGTCAAGGCGGGGTCCAGATGTGGGTCGTTTTGCACCGAAAAATGCGTCAGGGTCAAAGGTCTCAAAATCAGTCCAACTTAGTGTCAACAGATCAGGAACGATGATACGAACCCAACAGAACTTCCAGAATTGGATTTCGATGAGCCGTTCTCAAAATCGCCCGTCGGGTGGAGCCTCTGGGGCCCACGACACACGATTTTGTCAACGTTCTCAGAATCGAACCAAACTTGGCTCACAGGACCAGCGTATTGCCACGAGTCCAATGGTGCAAGTTTTGTCTCGATCTGACTTGTGTACACTAAGTTACAGCTAGAAACAGAAAGTACGGATACTGGGCGGTGTCCGCGGATACGCACTGATTCCGGGGTGCACGCACATCCGAATCAGCTTCTGCGAAATCCCACACGTCCGTATGAACGACGCGCACGTATCTGTGAAGACCGCACGCGACCAAGTCGTCCCGTTTGGCGGGGCGTACTCGATTCCGGGGTGAAACAGGGTGTGGTTTTTTCCTGTTTTTGGATCGCGGTGTGCGATCACCACAGGACGCGATGCCCCGAGCGGTTTATCCGGGCACCGAGAGGGTCATACAGGCTTCTCAACGCAAAAGACGGAATCGAAAACGGGGTTACGAGGAAGAAAATACAAGTACCTGAACAGACTCAGAAAATTAGGGTTTTACTCGTGTCCGACACAACACTGTGTCCGAGTACTGTTCACTAGGGTTAGGGTTTCCCTGTGTCCGGCCTTCTGTGTCGAGTCTTCCTGTATCCGTGTCTGTGTCCTCGGTTATGGTTTAGTGCTCAGGCGGCTGGGCTTCGCCGGAGCAGGCCGAGGAAGGGCTGGAGTGCGGAGGTGTGCTGGCCGGAGGCTCAGCGGAGGAGCCGGGGCTTCACTTGGCCGGAGGCGGCGGGTTTAGGAGGAAGTCGAGGGGAGAGAGGGGAGGCTTCGGCTGGGGGCGGGCTGCTGCGGACTATGCCGGAGAAGACGACTGGGCGGAGGGGAGACGCGGCGTCGCTGCTGGCCGGAGGAGGCAGGGCAAAGGCGGCGAGGAGACGGTGGTCGAGGGGCGGAGCCGAGGAGATGGGGTTAGGGTTTTATAGGGTGATCGGGGAGGGTGAGCGCCGGCGGGTGAGGGAAGAAGAAGGGAGGCGGTCGGCGGTTACGAGGGAGGCGAAGGGGAGGTGACGGGAGGCCAGGCGGCGCGGGTAGGCGAGCGGGCGGCGGGTGCGGCCGGCGGAGCGGAAGCGGCAGGGTCGGGGCTGCAGGCGTTTGGGGAAGAAGGATTGGCGGGTCGGGTCGGGCGGCGGATCCGGGTTGGGCGGACCCGCCCGACCCGCTAAGCTAGGGCTGGGCTGGGCTGGGTTTCGGCCCACTGGGCCGGGCCGGAAAATAAAAATAACAATAATAATAATAATAATAATAATAATAATAATAATAATAATAATTAGATAAATCCAATCAATAGTATTTAGGGCTTTAAAAATCCATCCGGGGTCCAATAAATTCCCGAAAAAATACCCCATGCTTGATTTTTAATTTTACACTTGAAAATATAATTTTCATCACATTTTAATATTATTTAATTTTATTTAAAAAAATTTTAATTATAAAATACCTTGATTTAATTTCCAGAAAAAATCCAAGAAAATTCCAGAAAATTCAGAAAAATACAATTTAAAATTCTTTGAAAATCAGGGGAATTACAATAGAAGTGAAAAATATGTATTCCCACCTCACACGTTTTATTTGAGAAAAACTTTCTCTTTACTTTAATAAAAAAAAAACATTACTATTCATGTCACTTAAAAAAAAATTATAATTTTCAACATATTTTAACTATCATCCAAGCAAAAAAAAATTATTATTTTTCACTTATAACCTCCACTTCTTCAAAGTACCAAAATAAAAGATTTTTGTATTCCATCCCACTTCGCTCCACTTCATCATAGTATGCACGCAAAATGTCAATTTTTATATTATTTATTTATTTATTTTGCCATACTCCGCCGAACCAAACATCACCTAAGAGGAGAGTCCATTTTTTTCACCCACCAAACCTAGAATGCATATTCACCCTCCCACTTAAAAATTATCATACATCATTTTTATCCAAACTAAAATCACTTTAAAAGTGGTTCGGTGAACATTCATACTAATTTTGACTAGTTGTCTAATATGTGATAACTTTTGAGTGTAAAAGTGAACATTCATCTTAGCTTGTGTGGATGAATAAAAATAGACTCATAGGAGGTTATATGACCGTACCAGCTTTGTTGTTTGACGTGAATTTTGAATTAATATGACTTAGTAGTCGTGTACATGTTTTTTATGTTAATTATTGCATAATAATTTGTTTATAATTATTTTGAGAATACATTCTCTATTTTACCATTTTTTTTTATACTATCATTTTTTTTGTCAAAAGAGAAATATTTGCAATAAAAAAATTTGTGAAAAGTATTTTTGTAACTAATTCATATTTAGACCATTATATTTTTATAAAATAAAATAAAAGTTAATGGTAAGAAAAAAGTAGTGGATAGTAAATATTTATTATAATAAGAAAAATTTTGAGTTGCTCCCACTTTTTTTTATCACAATTCAAGGTAAACTTGACCAAATTATCATAATTCATGAATGTCCTGACGAAAACCGCAAATGACTAACGGTGAACTAATATTTATGACCACTCAAAATATCCTCATCTCTCTTCTCCTTCTCTATCTCCGACGCGCTCCCTACTCGCCACGCTGCCCCCTTTCCCCTCAACGAGTTTCTGGCCATGGGAGGAGGAGAAAGAAGGAGATGATAAAGACGATGACGACCGCCGCCACCACGGTCTCCCCTCCGGCTGTTTCCGCGTGCTTGTCGCCGCCGTCGCTGCTGCTGCACGTCCCCCAACGGTTGACAGCGCCAAAGAAAGAGGGTGGTGGCTGCCGGAAAAAAAAGATGAAGGGGAGAGAAAGGGTGGGACAGAGAAGGATATTTTGGTCATAAATTTTATTTTACCATTAGTCATTGACGAATTCCGTCTAAAGTGAAGGGTTTAATGCATTATGCTAATTAAGTGGGATGCACCTTGAATTGTGATAAAAATAATAAAAAATAACTCAAAACTTCTCTTATAATAATGGTATTAATGATTTTTTTTTATATTTTTTGAAATGTGCGTTGCATGTCATTTGGGCCCACTGTTCCCCACCTCCTCCCAAATTTGATCTCAAGACCGTCCGCCTAGTCAGAAGGGTTATATCTCTTCTCACTGATCACAAGAGCCAATTGAGTTCGGTAATGAATATTAATGATAGTTGTGGATATTAACGATAATTATATTATAATTATAATTATACTCTTAATTATATTTATAAATTAATTAAATATTGTAAGGTGCAGTAACCATATATAACAATCAGTTGATCCAAATTAGGTCATCATAAATGTGTTTCGTTTGGCCTCGGTTCGGATCAACGTCGAACCGGATCCGTACCCAAACCGCCACCTCCCAGGGACCACCGGATCGCAGAATCGCAACGGTCACCGGCACGAATCCTCCCGCCAGTGCCATTCCCGCAATTTCCACAAAACCAAGCCCCCAAAACGTCACTCCCTTCTCCTCCTCTCTCTACAAATAATTACAAACTCTCCCTCTAAAATTCCATTTCGTTCCCAATATGACCACCACCACCGCAGCTCCGCCTATCTTCCCGGCGCCGGAGCCCAACCACTTCAGCGACTACGGCTTCGACCCCCAGATCGACTACTTCCAGGTACGTTCCCAAAATGCTCCCGTCTTCCCAAAATGCCCCTGCCCTCCTCAAACTCTTCTCTCTCCTTCTGAGCCCCTAGGTACTCGAGGAAGCGAGGAAGCGCCACTCAAAGCGGGCCGAGCCACGGCCCATCGACTCCGTCCACTTCAAGCTCCAGAAGCCGATCTCCAAGGACGACGCCCGGTCCAAGTCCAAGAAGCGGAAGCGGTGGTGGAAGTCCGCCATCGACTTCCTGAAGCGGAGCAGGCCGGGCGCCAGGGAGGAGGAGGAGGACAGCTACTACGGACCGGTGTACGTGACGGAGAGCGCCGGCGCTAACGGGTCCGGGTCTAGGACCCCGTGCCGGGCCGCAAGCAGGCCCGGATCCGGACCGCTCGGGATGGACGTGGGGCCGTACGTTTGTCTGAGGGACCTCGACGTCGCCGGCGGGCACCGGATCTCGGCGTCCGGGCCGGGTCCGATGCCGATTTATTTGGTTACTTAGTTTTCGTAGGAAGGAGAGAGCAGAATTAGAGAGAGGCTCTATAAATGTGGAGTGCTTTTTTTCGTAGTCAATTTTGTGCTGTGTTTTTCGCTGGCTGCGGGTTTGTATTGGTGAAGGTTTTAAGATTCGTTCACCAGAAGGCGATTACACAATGAAATAGGCAATTTCATGCCACTTCCACTCTCACCTGTCCAATACATCTACTGAATTTGTGTAATCGGCAGATGGTACTTTCTTTCATCCAAAGCTTTCATCTCCTTGGATGTCCAGGCCTTTGGTCTCTTGGAAGGATTGGAAAGAAAAAATGCTTCTTAGCGGATGTCAGGTCCCAGTCCCAAAATACGGAGAGACTAGACACGTGGCAATGACCAGCAGTACACACCGAAGGACAAACTAAATTTAATTGACCCATCAGGATGTACTTAAGCTGTAAAACAACTAATAAGATCTATGATACTAATCTCATCCACAGAAGATAAATACAATTAATATCAGAATAATCAAGATGAAATAATAATCAACAAGTCTTAATAAATATCTCGGGGAACAACCCGATAAAGAGTTTGATACAGCAGTTCAATAGACAGGAAATAAGAGTCTAACAATAGAAATAACTGAGTATAATAAACCAGATACTCAGGAGAAATCCCCGGCGATCACCTCGTCTTCTGGTACTGGTACTACGCCAACGTCTGCTCATGTCCCGTATACCTCGGGGTAGATCTCATCTGCTAAACTTGGGGACATAATCCGGATTCCAGGTTCTCAGGGGACATAGCAACGTACAAGAATAACTCAAGCCGCATAAATGCAGTATATAAAGTGTATCAATAGGGTAAACTATATAACCAACTATGTGATATTCAAATGAGAGCATCACTAGAGCTCAGGCTGAGACTACTACAAGCTCTGTGTCGGGGAGCCGGTAGCAGTTATACTATGTAGTGGGCCTAGCACCGCGTGGCTACGGCACCGTAATAATATATAATCAGCCTGTAGCATTGTGTCTCTTCCCACCCAATGTAATCACACGTCTCATGTCCATGAAGTCTCATGTCCATAACACGCAAGATCATGACCTCTAACTAATGCAGCGAGTCATATTGATAGCTATGCATATGTAACATCTATGTCACGAATCCTGTAATCCTATACAGAATCACTATGAATAACTCAGAAAAGATTATGTCTGATGAACAGTGTCAAGTGTCCTTGGTATGACGTACTTGATAATGCAAGCACGAAATGTATAGGTTCGCGATATCAATCTCTAGGTGACGTTACACAACTCCGCGTACGGCGTTGACATCCGAATCTTATTCGGACGCTAAGCAACGCCACACGGTCCTAGGTTGAACATATATATCACATAAATAAATCAAGGGAATAATATAAATAAAGTACTGCAAGTATGGCAAGGTACACTTGCCTGGGATTTGGTTTCCAACAGTTGCTCTGGTATCAACGGAATCTTCAAGTATTCCTCCGGTTGCTGAAATAAACATGACTACCATGCTCAGAAAATATAAAATAGCTAGAATTGCCTATCCATAAGTCCAATTTGGACACATGGACAAAATTGACAGTTTCTGGTCAAAGCGGGGTCCACATGCGGGCCGCTTCGAACCGAAAAACGTACCAGAGACTAAGTTCTCCAAATTCGTTAAACTTAGTGTCTACAAGTCCAGAATGACGATACGAACCCAACAAAATGTCCAGAACTGGATTTCGATGAGCCGATCACAAAATCGTCCGTCAAGTGGAGCCGTGGGGCCTACAATACGGGATTTTGTCAACGTTCTCAGAATCGAACCAAACTTGGGTCACAGGACCAGCGTATCGCTATGAGTCCGATGGCGCAAGTTTTGTTGCAAAACGACGAGCACACACGAAGTTACAATGAGTTTCAGAACAAGGCCGATACGGGGCGTTGCTGACGGATACGCGTTGATTCCGGTGTGCACGCACATCCAAATCAACTTTCGTAAAATTTCACATGTTCGTATTGACGGTGCTCACCTTTTGGTAAAATTTGTACACGACCAAGCTGCCTCGTTTAGCGGGACGCACCCAATTCCGAGAAAATTAGATTTTTAAATAACCAAGTTTTTGGTCCTTTACACCCGAGAATTAATTACAATCTACAACACCATAAATTAAACTAAAATAGGATTTTAAAACTTGGTTATACGGTCTAAATTATAGTTCATGTAAATTTTGAAAATATTAACCAGGTTGGTCGTAAAATAGCTGTGAACTGGGGAGTTCAGGACAAATTCTGAATTTTTAGAAATTGGAAATATTTTTCTGATTTTGCGTCGCAGTTTGCGACCGACACATGATGTGATACCCCGAACGAATTATACGGGGTTCGAGAGGGTTACACAGAAAACGTGTCACGGCAGACGGTTCGGAAAACGAGGTGACGAGGAGAGAAAAAATCTTACCTGAACAAGGGATCAGAATCGACTTTTATGCGTGCACGAAACGGCGCGACGCGGCGGTGGCGGAGCTTGCTGTTGGGGTCTGTGGCTGCTTGGTCGGTCTGCGACGGCGCTGGAGTCGCCGGGGAGGCTCGGACGGAGGCGGCGTTGGGGTCACGGGGAGCTGTGTGGCCAGAGAGGCGGTGACTGCGGATGGGAGACGTGGCAGAGGGTTCGGGTGAAGAGGAGGCGGCGGAGGCAGGGGGCTCGGGTGGCGGTGGCCAGGGTCGGCTGAGTCGAAGTCGGTGGCGGCCGGAGGATGTTGGTGAGGGCGGTGATGGTGGTGGTGTGGTTGTGGCAGCGGTGGCTGGGGTGGGTTTTATAGGGGGGAACGGGGACCGGAGGGGTCGTCCGGTGGGGGAGATGAGCGGCTGCGAGGCAAAGAGGTCGGGACAGCTGCGGAGAACGGCCGCGGGGAAGGCGATGGGTCAAAGGCGGTTACGGACGTCGACGAGGAGGCGGAAAAACGGCAGAAAGTCAGAGGATTAGGGGTTACTGTAGCAGGGTCCTAGCGGGTCGGGTCCGGGTAGGCGGGTTCGGGTTCTGGGTCTGAATTCGAATTTGCTAGGTTTAAAATAGGGTTCGTGTCGGGTACGGGGTAGCGGGTACGGGTCGGGTTCAAATCCAACCCGTTAGGGTTGGTTCAGGATTTGGGTTGGTTTAATTGGGCCGGTTCGGTTCAGGATATGGTTCGGTTCATTCTGGTTTAATCTGGTTTGTTTTGGTTTATTTAAATATATGTTTTTAGCTATTTAAAACTAGTTTTTGGGTACAATAAATTCCAGAAAAATTACACTATGACTAATTAATTATTTTACACCCAAAAATATTATTTTCATAATATTTTAATATTTAATAAAATCACAAAAATTATTTAATACCAGAAAATATTTATTTTAATTACTTAAAAATAACAAAAAAATCCCGAAAATTTATTTTTAATTTTTGAAAAATCTGGGTGTTTACAATCACCATCCTTAAAAGAATTGCGTCCTCGCAATTAAGAAAATATAACCGGTCAGAAGAGATGACATGGTTGCAAGACATGTTCAAAGCACGACACAAACAAAGAATCATGACCAAGGAGAAATCGAAGGATGAGGGTTAAGCAAAACACATAGGGAAGGAATAAAATATTTCCCTAGACAATGAAAGATAAGTAATTCAAGAGTAAAGAAATCTGGTTAGAGTAAGAAAAACTTAGCTTAGGAAAACTAGGGTATCAATTACTAACAAGTTCAAAATACTAGGTTTAGGCTAAGGAAATGGAATAAACAGGCACGTGCTAAAGCAATCCTAGGAGTAGATAACTAAGATAAAACTTAAATCTTACGCGTATTCGCTACTCCATGAGTCTGTGCGTTCTCCATTGTCATCGCAAAAGCTTGTCCATGTACTTGCGATGGATTCCTCTGCTGCTGCTGGGCCTGTTGGAAGAGTACTGCCTGGGATGCCAAAGGTGGCCTCGGTTGATACCCTCCTGGTGCTGGTAAAGTTTGTCAGTTAACCATCTGTGTTTTTCCTCGATGCTCCTTGCAATTTTTGGTTGAATGTTGTCTCGTTGGAATCTCGAGGCGAGCTGATCTGCTTGACTACCTTATTGAGTTGATTGACCTCTATCTTCTGGTGTCACTTCATCTTCGTAGGTGACCACAGCACCTTGTGGTATTCCTACATGTCACGACCCGCACCCGAAAAATCAGGCATGAGTCGTGGGTACGTCCAGCCTACGCCGCAGCATCGGCGGTAGAACGCTGTCTAGGTCTACTATCTTGCTAGCAATCTCACACAACAATATAAGTACCTGTCAAGATCTCAACTCCAAACGAAGGAACAATATTGTCATGCCCCAGTCCCAAAATATCGAGGGACTAGTCACGTAGCAATGGCCAGCAGCACACACCGATGGACAAACCCAATTTAATGGACCCATCAGGGTATACTTAAGCTGTAATACAACAATAAGGGTCTAATATACTAATCTCATCCATAAAAATGAATACATCAATATCAGAATCATAATGCAATATCAAGTCTCAATAAACATAACTCGGGGAACAACCCGATAATAAGTCTGGTACAATAGTCAAGATACAAGAATAAAGATAACAACAGCAATTACTGAGTATGGATAAAGCATATACTCAGGAGAAATCCTCGGCAATCACCTCGTCCTTGAGTTCTGGTACTGCTCCAATGAATGCTCCTGTTCCTGCTTCTGCTCCTGCTAATGCTCCTGTCCCGTATACCTCGGGATAGATCTCGTCTGCTATACCTGGGGACATAATCCGGATCCAGGTCCTCAGGGGACATAGCAAGGTACAAGAATAACTCAAGCCATAAATAATGCAGTGCAACAATAAATGAATCAATAGGGTAAACTATATAACCAGCTAAGTGATATGCAAGATGAGATCATCACTAGAACTCAGGCTGAGACCACTACAAGCTCGGTGTTGGGAAGCCGGTAGCAGTGATATCATGTAGTTGTCTAGCTCGGAGTGAGACTACGACGCCGTCATAATATAATCAACCTGTAGCCTGTGTGTCTCTCCCCACCCAATGTAATCACACGTCTCATGTCCATGACACGCAAGATCATATCTAATGCAGCAAGTCATAATGAGATCTAAGCATGTAATAAAGAATATGTCACGAATCTTGTAGCCTATACAGAATCACCATGAATATCTCAGGAAGATTCTGTCTCATAAATAGTATCAGGTGTCCTGTGGTATGACGTACTTGATAAGGTAAGCACGAGAATGTATAGGGTCTCGATGTCCATGTCTAGGGGACGTTACACAACTCTGCGTACGGTGTTGGCACCCGAATATTATTCGGACGCTAAATAATGTCATACGGTCCTAGGTTAAGCATGTACATCATATAAATAAATCAAGATAACAATATGAAGCAGGTACTTAAAGTTTGGCAAGGTACACTTGCCTGGGTTCTGGCTCCAACCGTTGCTCTGGTATCAGCAAAATTTGCAGGTACTCCTCTGATTGCTGAAATAGATATTAACTTCAGGTTTAGAAGACATCAAATAGCTAGAATTGCCTGTCCTTGAGTCCAATTTGGACACAGGAGCAAAAGTGATAGTTTTTGGTCAAAGCGGGGTCCGCATGTGGCCCGTTTCGCAACGAAAAACGTATCAGAGACAATGTTCTCCAAATTTGTCAAACTTAGTGTCCACAAGTCCAGAACGACGATACGAACCCAACGGAATGCCCAGAACTGGAATCCGATGAGCCGATCACAAAATCGCCCGTCAAATGGAGCCGAGGGGCCTACGATATGCGATTTTGTCAACGTTCTCAGAATCGAACCAAACTTGGGTCACAGGACCAGCGTATTGCTACGAGTCTGATGGCGCAAGTTTCGTTTCGATACGATGTGCGTACACGAAGTTACAACGAGTTCCAGAATAGGGCCGATACGGGGTGTTGCCGACGGATTCTCGTTGATTCCGGTGTGCACGCACATCCAAATCAACTTCCGTAAAATCTCACACATCCGTATTAACGGCGCGCACCTTTCGGTAAAGTCCACATATGACCAAGTCGTCCCGTTTAGCGGGACGCACTCAATTTCGAGAAAAAATAGGGTAATTATTTTTCTAATTTTGGGTCGCAGTTTGCGACCGATACAGGACGCGATACCCCGAGCGAGTTGCATGGGTATCGAGAGGGTCACGCAGTCTACGCGTCACAGCAGACGGAACAGAAAATGGGACAGAGAGGAGAGAGATACAGTCACTTGAATATGGCTCCAAAGAAGACTGAAAATATGTGATTCTGCGAGGCGGCGCGACGCGACACGGCGGCGGGGCACGGCGGCTAGGGCTGACGGAGGCGGCTGCTGCTACTGGTCTTCGTCGTGGAGTCTTGTCGTCGAGTCGTCGCCGGAGGAAAGCTCGGCGGAGGCGGCCGGAGCTGCTGGTGGCAGGGTTAGGGCTCGAGGGTGGCGGTGAATCGGCTGGGGGTCGGGGAGAGTGGAGAAGCGGTGGTGGCCGGGGCTCGGGTCGTCGAGACTCAGTGGCTGAAGATGGCGGGGACGACGGTGGCTCGGTGGCTGAAGATGGCGGGAACGAAGTCGGCCGGGGCTGCTACGGGTCAGGCGGCGGAGGGTGATGTGAATGGCGGTGGCAGCGGCTAACGGGGAGCTGCGAGGTTTTATAGGGAGTGGGGAGGAGATGGTCCGCCGACCGTTCTGGCGGAGGGGAGGCGGACGGACGGCCGGTGGGAAGGCGAGTCAACGTGATGCGGGCGGACGCGACGGATGCGGGCGGAGGGCGATGGAGCCGATCGATCGCGGGGCGGGGGTTACATCGGTTAGGGATTTGGGATTTCGGGTTTCGGGTAGGGTTCGGGTATGGGTCCGAATCCGACCCGATCCGATAGGGTATGGGTCGGGTTCGGGTTAGCGGGTTCCGAGTTGGGTTTCAGGCCTGACCCGACCCGCTAGGGGTTTGGGCCCGGTTCAAAATTTTGGGCCGGTCTGGGTTGGTTCGGTTCAGAATTAAACCGGGTTTATTTTGGTTTAAATTGGTTTATTTTGGGTTTAATAAATAACTTAGTTTTTAGGTCTTTAAAAATGGTTCCGGGGTCCAATAAATTTCAGAAAAATTACCCTATGTCTAATATTTTATTTTACACCCAAAAATATTATTTTCATAATATTTTAATATTTATTAAAAATATTTAAATTTATTTAATTCCAAAATACCTTGATTTTAATTAGTTAAAAATTATAGAAAAATCTTAAAAAATTCTAAAAATTTATTTTTTAATTCTGAAAAATCTGGGGGTTTACAATCTACCCCCTTTAAGAGGATTGCGTCCTCGCAATCAAAGAATAACCGGTCAGTAGAGATGATACGGTTTACAAAATAGGTTCGAAGTACAACACAATCAAAGAATCATGATCAAGGAGAATCAAAGAATGAGGGTTTAAGCAAAACACATAGGGAAAACATCATTTCCCTAAGCATTGAAAGTTATACAAATTCGAGAGTGAAGAAAATCTAGTTAAAGCAAGAAAACTATAGCTTAAAAAAACTAGGTTATCAATTATTAGCAAGTTCAAAATACCAGGTTTAAGGCTAAGGTCACGAACTAACAGGCACGTGCTAAAGCAATGCATCTATGAATAATTTATGCGCATTTGCTACTCCATGAGTCTGCGCGTCCTCCAAGGTCGTCGCAAAAGCTTGTCCGCGTCCTTGCGGTGGATTCCTCTGCTGCTGTTGAGCCTGCTGGAAGAGTAGTGCCTGGGGTATCAAAGGTGGCCTCGGCTGATACCCTCCTGGAGGTGATGGTATGACTCCTTCAACTCCCGTTTGCGGTGCTCCCATTGTTAGATAGGCTGGCCTCGGTACTGGTATCGCTTGTTGGTTTACCATTGGTGCTCCTTCTCGACGCTCAAGGCATTCCCTCACTAAATGCTGACTAGATCCGCAAGCTAAATATAATCCCATTTTGCGTCTGCACTCGTTCTCAATATGGCCTCGCTTGCCACAATGTTGACAGATAGGTAGTGCCTGTGGAGATGCTCCGGGTGGCTGGTGCATGTGAGGTCTCTTTGCAGCTTCTTCTTGTGGTGCTCTGGCTGGTGCTGATATGGAAGGCCGCTTCAGGCTGGTCTCTCCCTTGATGACGCGCTCCATGCGTCGGGCTGCAGCAAGGACGTCCGAGTAAGAAGTAGGTGCAACGGATTCGATCAGTCTCGGTAGCTCGAAGTTTAGTCCGTCGAAGAACTTCTCAGCCCTCTCTTCTTCTGTCAGGATCAAGGTAGGGGCAAAGCGACTCAGACGAATGAACTCCGCGTTATACTCTTCCACTGTCATACTGTCTTGAGTGAGGCGATTGAACTTGTCCCGAAGTTCTGATCGAGCAATGGCTGTAATGTACATCTCCTGAAAGAGTCTAGAGAACTCTTCCCAAGTAACTCGGTCTGGTCCGAGCCGTGTCTCCTCCCGTGATGTGCATTGTCTGTTAACTGCATTCTGACGGTAGTCATCCAACGTTCCTTTGGAAGCTCAGCTGCTTCTAATTGATGTTGAGTGTTGGTGAGCCACTCATAAACTTCAGTGGGCTCCTCCTTGCCTGAAAAGGTACGAGGCTTCAGCTGGCAGAAATCGGTGATAGAGCCCGTCGTTGGTCGTCGTGCTGGTAGATTCGCCTGCTCCAGTACGATTGCTAGGCTGTGACTCAGAGCCTCTTGTTGAGCTTGCATTATTGCGTAGATCATTTGAAACATTTGCTGCCCGTCCATATCCTGCCCTTGTGGGAATACGGGCATTGGTGGAGTAAACTGCGGCAGAGGTGGGATGTTATCTTGCTGGATTCTCGAGGCATGCTAATTTGCTTGACTGCGTTGTTGAGCTGATTGACCTTTATCCACTAGTGTTACTTCATTTTCGTTGATTAACACAGCATCTCGTGGTGATCTTGCAGGAGTCTCGTCATTTGCTCGTGGATCCATTACTCTGCATCCAAAATAAACAATAAGAGACGCACAGGAGAATCAAGGCAGGATGCAAGTCAAGAAATTAATTCGAATCCGAGATTGATATCAAGAACGATTCAAGCAAGTGGATGAGATCCTTATCCTATTCTTTATTGCAGGCTTGCTCGATTCCTAAGTTGAAACCGAAGTAATTTAGTCGTTGACCTGCATGGGCCACCACAAAAACTATGTCAAGGCCCAGTCCCAAAATATCGAGGGACTAGTCACGTGGCAATGGCCAGTAGCACACACCGATGGACAAACCCAATTTAATGGACCCATTAGGGTATACTTAAGCTGTAATACAACAATAAGGGTTTAATATACTAATCTCATCCACAAAAATGAATACATCAATATCAGAATCATAATGCAATATCAAGTCTCAATAAACATAACTCGGGGAACAACCCGATAATAAATCTGGTACAATAGTCAAGATACAAGAATAAAGATAACAACAGCAATTACTGAGTATGGATAAAGCATATACTCAGGAGAAATCCTCGGCAATCACCTCATCCTCGAGTTCTGGTACTGCTCCAATGAATACTCCTGTTCCTGCTTCTGCTCCTGCTAATGCTCCTGTCCCGTATACCTCGGGATAGATCTCGTCTGCTATACCTGGGGACATAATCCGGATCCAGGTCCTCAGGGGACATAGAAAGGTACAAGAATAACTCAAGCCATAAATAATACAGTGCAACAATAAATGAGTCAATAGGATAAACTATATAACCAACTAAGTGATATGCAAGATGAGATCATCACTATAACTCAGGCTGAGACCACTACAAGCTCGGTGTTGGGAAGTCGGTAGCAGTGATATCATGTAGTTGTCTAGCTCGGAGTGAGACTACGATGCCGTCATAATATAATCAACCTGTAGCCTGTATGTCTCTCCCCACCCAATGTAATCACACATCTCATGTCCATGACACGCAAGATCATATCTAATGCAGCAAGTCATAATGAGATCTAAGCATGTAATAAAGAATATGTCATGAATCTTGTAGCCTATACAGAATCACCATGAATATCTTAGAAAAATTCTGTCTCATGAATAGTGTCAGGTGTCCTGTGGTATAACGTACTTGATAAGGCAAGCACGAGAATGTATAGGGTCTCGATGTCCATGTCTAGGGGATGTTACACAACTCTGCGTACGGTGTTGGCACCCGAATATTATTCGAACGCTAAATAATATCATACGGTCCTAGGTTAAGCATGTACATCATATAAATAAATCAAGATAACAATATGAAGCAGGTATTAGAAGTTTGGCAAGGTACACTTGCCTGGGTTCTGGCTCCAACCGTTGCTCTGGTATCAACAGAATTTGTAGGTACTCCTCCGGTTACTGAAATAGATATTACCTTCAGGTTTAGAAGACATCAAATAGCTAGAATTGCCTGTCCTTGAGTCCAATTTGGACATAGGGGCAAAAGTGACAGTTTTTTGTCAAAGCGGGGTCCGCATGTGGCTCGCTTCGCACCGAAAAACGTGTAAGAGACAATATTCTTCAAATACGTCAAACTTAGTGTCCACAAATCCAGAACGACGATACAAACCCAACGGAATGTCCAGAACTGGATTCCGATGAGCTGATCACAAACGCCCGTCAAGTGGAGCCGTGGGGCCCACGATACGTAATTTTGTTAACGTTCTCATAATTGAACCAAACTTGGGTCACAGGACCAGCGTATTGCTACGAGTCCGATGGCGCAAGTTTCGTTTCGATACGACGTGCGTACACGAAGTTACAATGAGTTCCAGAACAGGGCCGATACGGGATGTTGTCGACGGATACGCGTTGATTCCGGTGTGCACGCACATCCAAATCAACTTTCTCGAAATCTCACACTTCCGTATTAACGGCGTGCACCTTTCGGCGAAGTTCGCACATGACCAAGTAGTCCCGTTTAGCGGGGCGCACTCAGTTTCAAGGAAAAATAGGATAATTATTTTCCTAAATTTGGGTCACAGTTTGTGACCGACACATGACGCGATATCCCGAGCGAGTTGCACGGGTATCGAGAGGGTCATGTAGTCTACGCGTCACAGCAGACGGAACGGAAAACAGGGCAGTGAGGAGAGAGATACAGTCACCTGAACAGTGCTCCGAAGAAGACTGAAAATACGTGATTCTGCGAGGCGGCGCGACGCGACACGGCGGCGGGGCACGGCGGCTAGGGCTGACGGAGGCGGCTGCTGCTGCTGATCTTCGTCGTGGAGGCTTATCGTCGAGTCATCGCCGGAGGCGGCCAGAGCTGGTGGTGGCAGGGTTAGGGCTAGAGGGTGGCGGTGAGTCGGCTGGGGGTCGGGGAGAGTGGAGAAGCGGTGGTGGCCGGGGCTCGGGTCGTCGAGACTCGGTGGCTGAAGATGGCGGGGACGAAGTCGGCTGGGGCTGCTACGGGTCAGGCGGCGGAGGATGATGGGAATGGCGGTGGCAGCGGCTAACGGGGACCTGCGGGGTTTATAGGGAGTGGGGAGGAGATGTTCCGTCGGCCGTTCTGGTGGAGGGGAGGCGGACAGACGGCCGGTGGGAAGGCGAGTCAACGGGATGCGGACGGACGCGGCGGATGCGGGCGAAGGGCGGCGGAGCCGATCGTCGCGGGGCGGGGGTTACAGCGGTTAGGGATTTGGGATTTCGGGTTTCGGGTCGGGTTCGGGTATGGGTCCGGATCTGACCCGATCCGATAGGGTATGGGTCGGGTTCGGGTTAGCGGGTTCCGGGTTGGGTTTCAGACCCGACCCGACCCGCTAGGGGTTTGGGCTCGGTTCAGAATTTTGGGCCGGTCTGGGTTTATTCGGTTCAGAATTAAACTGGGTTTATTTTGGTTTAAATTGGTTTATTTTGGGTTTAATGAATAACTTAGTTTTTAGGTCTTTAAAAATGGTTCCGGGGTCCAATAAATTCCAGAAAAATTATCCTATGTCTAATATTTTATTTTACACCCAAAAATATTATTTTCATAATATTTTAATATTTAATGAAAATATTTAAATTTATTTAATTCCAAAATACCTTAATTTTAATTAGTTAAAAATCACAGGAAATTCCAGAAAAATTCTAAAAATTTATTTTTAAATTCTAAAAAATCTGGAGGTTTACAAATATCATAAAGATAACACAAGTAGTCAATCACGAATCTAAGCACGATAAGATAACAAGGAAGTCTAACAACTACAAAGTCTAACCAACAACTACTACTAAAGATAACAACAATAATAATACTAATACAACAATATCCAAAATCAAATATAATACAAGTCTCAAACCAAAAGCCGGGGACAAATCTGGTACAAAAAGCTAATAAATACAACTGAGGTCCTAGTGATCCCGACTACCAACCCGGAAATCACTCCTGAACTAGGGGGTCCCTGTCTGCACCATCGACAGGCTGAGGTCCATAAAACGTCGGACGCCAATCTTCCAGATTCTCTGAAAAATATATCCAGTCAGGATTGGAGCAAGTACGCCTCTAACAGCAGTTCCAGTTAAATGATAAAAACTATAAAGCAGTTGTAGCAAGTAGCACAAGGAGAAGAAAATAAAGTATGAACACGGAAATATATATATCTGTCAACTGGTGCATAAAGGTAAAGATGCATGAAAATCAGAAGCAAGATAATAATGACTGCAGGATACAAGAAATCTAAACTAAGATCAAGTGTGTGCACAATTACGTGAAGTGAGTCCAGCAAGAGTAAATGTAATGAGTCAAGTCCAGGAAGTATAAGTGAGACCAGTCAAGAAGTGCAAGAGAGTCCAGACTAGAAAGAATGGACTCATGTCTCTGAAATACATATTTCGATATGTAAACGGCTAGGGTTAAGTACGGCTCACCGCACACTGGGTATGCGGCTGCTATCATTCCAGATTAGACAAGAATAGGTGATTTCAGTGATTCCAGATTGAGAATATTTACATGTCTACTCGAGTATTTCTCCGCCCCGACTAGTACAAGTGAATCCAAGACCAGACACGTAAATCAAGTATGAGTCCAGCCAGAAACATGAGTGATCTTTTAGAAGTCCTGATGTGATGCCAGTAGGTGATCTCAGAAATAGAGGCCAGAAATATGAAATATACATGTCGCAAGTAAATGAATCCAGAAATACTAGTTAGTATCGTGCCAAAAAATCAGATAATACTATACTAGAAGCTGAATCATAATAATTATTAGGTAATAAAAACTATCAGAAAATGTACTCGCCTGACGTCCTGAGCAACTAGCGATCCGAACTGGCGTCGCAAGGACCTATTACAAAAAATAAGGTTAAACGGGGTTCTAAAGAGTTAAACAGATATAAAATAACTAAAAATAAGCTTCTAGGGTTGTTCTAGGTCAAACGGGTCAAACCGGTGAAATCTGGGTCAAAAAGTCAACTTTGTGTCCAAAAAGTCAACTCTAGGTCAAAAGTTGACTTCGGCGGTCAACCGGGTCAACTACGATCAACTCTAGGTCAAACTAGGGTGCCCCTAAAATTCTAGGTCAAAACTAGCTCATTAAGCTAGTAAACCAACAAACTCGCCTCCTTGAGATACCGGGATACCATCGGTATCCGATATCTCAACCTACGCTATACGCCCCGCATATACCCTCTATTATATATACTAGCACGTATATATATATATATATATATATATATATATATATATATATATATATATATATATAAAACCAACTCTAACCTTAATCCTAGGCAAAAATTTAATACCTCGCCCCGATGCCCAATACCTTGAGTATCTCACTGCAGGAGTCTCGTTGCTGGCTTGTGATTCCATTACTCTGCATCCAAAATAAACTATAAAAGGCGCACAGGAGAATCAAGGCAGGATGCAAGTCAATAATTATTTTTAAGTCGATATGAAGATCAAGAACGATTCAATCAAGTGATGAGATCCTATAACTTATCCTATCCTTATCGCAGGCTTTCTCGGTCCCTTAGTTGAAACCGAAACAATTTAGTCGTTGACCTACATGGGCCACCAAAAAAACTATGTCACGTCCCAGTCCCAAAATACCGAGGGGCTAGATACGTGGCAATGGCCAGCAGCACACACCGATGGGCAAACCCAATTTAATGGACCCATCAGGGTGTACTTAAGCTGTAAAACAACTAATAAGGTCTATGATACTAATCTAATCCACAGAAGATAAATACAATCAATATAAGAATAATCAAGATGAAATAATAATCAACAAGTCTCAATAAATATATCGAGGAACAACCCGATAAAGAGTTTGATACAGCAGTTCAATAGACAGGAAATAAGAGTCTAACAATAGAAATAACTGAGTATAATAAATCAGATACTCAGAAGAAATCCTCGACGATCACCTCGTCGTCTGGTACTGGTACTACTATAACGTCTGCTCCTGTCCCGTATACCTCGGGGTAGATCTCCTCTGCTAAATCTTGGGACATAATCCGGATTCCAGGTCCTCAGGGGACATAACAAGGTACAAGAATAACTCAAGCCACATAAATGCAGTATATAAAGTGTATCAATAGGGCAAACTATATAACCAACTATGTGATATGAAAATGAGAGCATCACTAGAGCTCAGGCTGAGACTACTACAAGCTCTGTGTCGGGAAGCCGGTAGCAGTTATACTATGTAGTTATACTATGTAGTGGGCCTAGCACTGCGTGGCTACGGCACCGTAATAATATATAATCAGCCTGTAGCCTGTGTGTCTCTCCCCACCCAATATAATCACATGTCTCATGTCCATGACGTCTCATGTCCATAACACGCAAGATCATGACCTCTAACTAATACAGCGAGTCATATTGATAGCTATGCATATGTAATATCTATGTCACGAATTCTGTAATCCTATACAAAATCACCATGAATAACTCAGAAAAGATTCTGTCTCATGAACAGTGTCAAGTGTCCTATGGTATGACGTACTTGATAATGCAAGCACGAAATGTATAGGTTCGCGATATCAATCTCTAGGTGACGTTACACAACTCCGCGTACGGCGTTGACACCCGAATATTATTCGGACGCTAAGCAACGTCACACGGTCCTAGGTTGAACAAATATATCACATAAATAAATCAAGAGAATAATATAAAGCAAGTACTGCAAGTATGGCAAGGTACACTTGCCTGGGATTTGGTTTCCAACAATTGCTCTGGTATCAGCGGAATATTCAAGTACTCCTCTGGTTGCTGAAATAAACATGACTATCATGATCAAAAAATATAAAATAGCTAGAATTGCCTATCCATAAGTCCAATTTGGACACAGGGACAAAATTGACAGTTTTTAGTCAAAGCGGGTCCACACGTGGCCCGCTTCGCACCGAAAAATATGCCAGAGACTAAGTTCTCCAAATTCGTCAAACTTAGTGTTTACAAGTCTAGAACGAGGATACAAACCCAACGGAATATTCAGAACTGGATTCCGATGAGCCGATCTCAAAATCGTCCGTCAAGTGGAGCCGTGGGGCCCACGATATAAGATTTTGTCAGCGTTCTCAGAATCGAACCAAACTTGGGTCACAGGACCAGCATATCGCTACGAGTCCGATGGCATAAGTTTCGCTGCAAAACAACGGGCACACACGAAGTTACAACGAGTTTTAGAACAGGACCGGTACGGGACGTTGTCGACGGATACGCGTTGATTCCGATGTGCACGCACATCCAAATCAACTTCCGAAAAATCTCCACGTCCGTATTGACGGTGCGCACCTTTCTGTAAAATTCGTACACGATCAAGTTGTAAACCCCCTCACCCAAAATTAGGGTTACTTGGCTTATATAGTAGAATTAGGGCTAGTATTGAACCCGATTAGAATTAGAACACGACATTTAATTTAAGTACGAAACAATTATGACACGTAGCGCATCTTACCGTTGCTACTATAATTGGAGCACATCGCTAGGCATTGCCTTCCAACAACTTCACAACCTCAACCTAGGCATGCCCGCCTACTATTCTGACCCTTGTACATTGCTCCCTTGTGCTACATTTTAGTCGCACGATAAACGTCGCGGACGTTATTTATTAATTATAAATAAATCCCAATTTTGTACCCTTGTGCGTCCCAATCGAAATCGTGAACCCAATCTTGACCGTTTTGTACGACCTGGATTTTATTAATAACCTACTCTATATCCTCTACGTCCCAGACCCTTTGTTCCGCCTATTTTTATTTCCCTGTGCTTCTAATTAATTCTATAACATCGTGCACGTTTCGATTAAATTAATTAAATCCAATTTCCGCCTTTGTGCAATTTTCTAATTGTTGGGGGCTTTTATGCAAAAATGCACTGAGGTGTCCCCACCATTGGACAATTCACATGGGAATCGATTTTTCCCTTCACGTGGATTTTTCTCATAATTTTCTGGAATTTCAAACGCGCAACATCGCCCTCCTATTTTAATCCAACCCTTGTAATTAAATAATTGTAATTTATAGCCCAACATCTTCATGTGAGCCCAAGCCCAATCCCAAGATATAGAATCCAAGGCCTTTTCCAAGATGTAGACCAAGATTTTAGGTCAAACATTCAACCCTTCACATATATATATATATATAACACATTTTTTCCTAAATTTCTACCTAAATTCAACCCTAACTCCCAGCCGACCCCCATAACCATACTGTTCATCCCCTCCACGTTTCCTCCACCACCCACTCTCTGATTCTAGAGAAAGAACATCAACAACAGCAAATATATTGTCCCCTTCTCTTTCCTTTCCTTCACTGTTCTTTCTCCATCTCTCACACATCTCATCACCACCGTCACCATCCATCGTCAACACCATGGCCGAATACCCCATTATAGTGCACCGCAAACCACCAGAGCCCAACCTCAGGTGACTCGCCGCCCATACACTACCACAGATGGCTTGTTTTCGCACGGGACTGCCACACACGGCCTCGACATAGGCATGAGACGCGACTCGTCGACCCCCGCCTCGACTTCCCGGTGTCAGCGCTACTCGACCCAGCGCCGCGAGGGCTTCCTCGAACCAGCCTACCGGCTCTCGACGCGTCCGCCGGTGATGCCTGATATCGACACCTGAAGCCTAAGCGGACCCAGCGAGCGCTCATCCACGATCTTTCCCCGTGCCGCCGACTTTCCCTTCGGTCCCTCACCCAGATCTACGACACCAGCGCCAGGCGGGCTGATCCCCACGACTTCGACCGTCTTTTCCGACGTCGTTGAAAACGCCGCAGCCTCCCACCGCCATTACCACCACCGGCTCCTCCTCTTCCCTGACAGCGCCGGCCACCCAGCACCTTCCTCCCTGGATCATCTCCTCCTCCACATCGAGCCACCCCAGACTTCTCCACCCGATCTCTTTCTCCTCCGCTCGGACTTCTCGTCGACAGCAACCCCGCGGTCCGCCACACGTCAACTTCTCTGTCCCACTTGAGGCCAAGTACTTTTGGGTCATGGAGGGATGTACCCAATACCGAGCTCGAGCTTGAGAGGCCTCCGTCTCTTCCTACATTGAAGACCAGCACTTCACATCAGAATTAGAGGAAGTTGCCCAATGGGCCTGGATTGAACTTATTGGTGCAGCCATCTAGTCATAGTGGAATTGGTGATACTATGGACCTTTCGCCAAAGTGCAGGAGCAAAAAGAAGGAAGGATTTCTTCACCACTGAATGGACTAGGATCCCTGTTTGCCCATCATTTATATTTCTTATGGGCCAGTGACAGCTTCCAAGACGATATATGAGGATGAGACCGGGTACTTGATAATGGTCAGCTTGCCTTTCCCTGACCATCCAAGGGTAAAGGTTTCTTAGAGGAACAGCTGTACTCATGGAGTAGTAAAGGTTTGTTGTGTCAGTACTGCTCGAATGCCTTGCATAAAGAGGCATGATAGGACATTCAAGCTGACAGACCCTTCTCCTGAGCAACGCCCTCCTCAATAGGAGCATCAGTCCAGCGTGATCGTCGGACCCGTCGCTTCGAGGTTGAGTTCTTCTCTGGCGCCTCAGCTTCGCTAGACCGACCCTACCAGAACCCCGTCGATCCCTCGTTCCAGTTCACCTTCCTTCCGTCGACCTTCCTAGCTTGTTCCAAGAAGCCGAAGTAGATAGCAGAGGCTCCCCTAATGGATGAAGGAGATACAGAGCCATGCATGGTCCATTGCATACACGTGTGGTATCCAAAGGAAAGGTGAATAAAGAAAAGCATTGGAAAACAAATGGGGTGGGACCCATTGAAAGAATATATGCTGCTATCTATTCCGGAAGCGAACTCCTTTTCCCTTTAGTAAGTTTTATATGAGTCCCCATGAAATTTACTATTTGCATATTTAACCCAACTAGATGAATAATCATAAGCTTAATATATTTTTTAGTTATATACCCAATTAGAAAGACTTACAGGCTTAAGTTAACTAATAATTAATTGAGTATAAATCTAAGCTTTATTAAGATGGAACTTAACTTAGAAACTTTGATAAATAAAACTTATAAGGTTTTAATCGTCTCCTTGGAATGTTACTAGATTTTGGACTTAGACTGTTGTATTTCCAGAATCAGTGGATTTGGGACACGAATTCAGGATATTGGATTTGTTCTGCGCAACTTCCGGAGCAGGTTATTGGTACATTGCAGCTTCTTGCCAGGCAAGTATACCTTGCCATTGTACTGTTATTTACATTCCATATGTTGCATGCATCTTTATTTTCTGCCCTTAGTTCATATATTTTAAATTGTTATATAAAATGCTCGCGACGGTGACGTCGCGATATGTTTTTACTTATGTATTGCATTGACCCTGTACATGAGACTACCCCATTATCATATAGTATCATTAGGTTCATTTGGCCGTGACACATATTTTTATACGAGTTGTGAGTCTCATATAGATCACGGACGCATGTATTGACTGATCATCGGTACATATGGGCCGTGCGTTAGGGATAACTGCTGTTAGAAACTTTGCATGCTAGTAGACTTGGCAGTTATTAGAGGTCCAGGAACATAGCTTATTATAGTACGGTGGTCCCATCCTTGTACTTGTTTGGTTGCAGGATTGGGCTAGGGTACTAAGAATAGGCTATGGACCAAATCGTGTCATGGATGTGACATGCTTAGAGCATGGGGTGGGGAGAACAACAAGTACCGCATTTGAGCTCCTTTGCACTTTTTCTGTGACGCCCGGATTCTCCGCTGGAGATACGGGTGGTGATGACCCATATATATACATTGGCGGGCCTCCGCCGTTCAAAAGACGACGTGCCTTTGGGCCCCTGGATCTTCAAAAGAGAACCATGCCAAATCCCAGTTTTCAGCCAGATAGCTCACTTGTGGGGAAAGTTGTTCTTAACTGCATTCACTTAGACGGTTAGGCGACCCCTTTGGATATTTAATTCAGTACTTTATTGGCATGTGTTTAAGTATACTTGTTATGTCCCTCTGAGGACCTGGTCCGCTGCCAGGTGTACCTGTTCTTGAGTTTTTGCAGGAGCACAGATTTGGAAGGATATAGATGCTTCGTGGATGTCTTCTCTTCGAGCCGTGATTGGTAGCTGATACTCATATTGTTTGAGTGAGTTGTACTTATATTATATTTACTTCTCCATTTGAGTTGGTAGTGGATTTGTTTCCATCCAACTATCATCCTTAGATACTTCTTATTGAGATCTAGTTTCATAGATACTGGTTATTTATTTCTATATGATTTTGGTGGATGAGATTTAAATTTTGACCTGTGACTTGTATTTCATTTTATACCACTTGTGGATTTTATATTCATATTACAGCGTACGTATGGATTTGGTTTCCATATATTGGAGTTGCCATATCCATGCGGCTGGCATGCTTACGTGTCCTAGTCCTACGTATTTTTGGGACTGGGGCGTGACAAAGTCGCCTCGTTTAGCGGGGCGCACCCAGTTCCGGGAAAATTGGATTTTTAAATAACCAAGTTTTTGGTTATTTTTACCCGAGAATTAATTATAATCTACAACACCATAAATTAAACTAAAATAGGGTTTTAATTCTTGGTTATGCGGTCTAAATTATTGTTCAAGTAAATTTTGAAAACATTAACCTGGTTGGTCGTAAAACAGCCATGAACAGGGGAGTTCGGGACAAATTCTGAATTTTCAAAAATTGGGAATATTTTTCTGATTTTGCGTCGTAGTTTGCGACCGACATAGGATGCGATACCCCGAACGAATTGCACGTGTAACACCCCGCTCCGCGTCGGCGTTATGTATCAAGGTGAGTGGGCAGAACTTCGTTCTCTGATTCTTGTACGTCTTAATAATAACCTGAGTTTTTGCTTGCAATGTTTTCATAAGAGAATGATAGAACCTGCCTTGCATGTTAATGAACGAACTCACCTAGCTTGTCTTTGAAATAATGTCTGCCAAACGAGAATCCTGAATCGCTTGCTTAGAATGCATGAACATGTTCACTATCGTCTATGCTTTGAGAGAACCATACTGTGCCTGAACGTGTTCAAGTGATAAGTCGGATTGTCCCGCAACAACGATTGTATTCTGATGGTTCGTCTCGTCTGCATACTAGAGTTTATTTAATAGTGTTCCATGCATTCGCATGCGGTCGGACAATGGCTATTGGTGGAAAGCTGAGCTGCATGTGTCACGGCTGCTACAGAGATAGTGGAAAGCAACCATGAGCCACAGCTGCCTCTAGCATCAGATAAAGAGTCATTGGTATGCTGTACAACCAGCTGCCGATCCTGAGATACACGGGGACCGCCCTGCATATAGCTAAGTCATTGTGTTGGCTTGGATAGATGACTGCCCCTAAGATTATGCATCGTTTGTCTAGCTATGCATCAGACCCTCGAGTCGCACGAGACACGCTGCGCACACCCTGGAACATGAACGGTTTGCTTGCTTGCATATTCAATATGAAACTCTGTTTCCAAACATGTTTCTAAACAATGTAATATGACTCTGCTAGCGAACTGCATGAAACGAACCTAGGTAAAACTAGAAAGATCACTAGTAATATAATATTTTATAACATGATTACTTAGTGTTGGTTTGAGTGAATGCTTGTTTCTGTTCAGTTGTTTTATCTCACCAGTACTTGTATAAAGTGCTGACCCACCAACAGTTTACTTGCTTGCAGGTACTGGATCATCCGAGGGAGCGATAGGCGTGCCACAGTCCCTAAGACCCGGAATCCTGGTTTCGATTGTTGCCCCGAGGATGTTATCGTATAAGGGGGCATAATGTATGGAACGAACGTGTGCCTTTGCTAAAGGAAACCCAAGTTGCCTCGATTGTCCTGAATACTCAGTTGGCTAAATGCATTGCATTACAACAAGTCCCTTTCCGCTGCTTACTCGATTGATGCGATGATAGCCAACTATCAACTTAAACGATTGGCCTTGCACGGGCGCAACCCCAGGCCCGTGCGGCATCACGTCCCCCGAAAGCTCGAACGGGCCATTCGCTTGGCTTCCTTCCTCCCTCGCACCTGCAGGACGGGCGCGGTGATTCGCGTCCGGCGCGCCGAGGCACGGTGATTCGTGTCCGATTCGTTAATCCCGGCCGTACGGGGCAGGGTAGGGCGGAGCAGCGGCCCGGGCGGGACCGGGGCGTGACAGAATGGTATCAGAGCGGAATCGATTCTCTGGCCCAAAACCGTTTCTATGACTCTGAGTCAATATGGTATTGCAATAGAGCGTTCCATACAATAAGTCCATAGATATTCTCAAAGTGCAAATATTTCCTGAACTTGAATTGCTTGATTGTTTCGATTGAGTACGGCGATGGACGGCACTATCGCTGCTCAGAATATCGAGAAGTTTATCCTTGAAGTTTCGAGGACGAAACTTTTTGTTGGTTGGTAAGTATGTAACGCCCCACTCCGCGTTGGCGTTATGTATCAAGGTGAGTGGGCATAACTTCGTTCTCTGATTCTTGCACGCCTTAATAATAACCTGAGTTTTTGCTTGCAATATTTTCATAAGAGAATGATAGAACCTGCCTTGCATGTTAATAAACGAACTCACCTAGCTTGTCTTTGAAACAATGTCTGCCAAACGAGAATCCTGAATCGATTGCTTAGAATGCATGAACATGTTCACTATCGTCTATGCTTCGAGAGAACCATACTGTGCCTGAACGTGTTCAAGTGATAAGTCGGATTGCCCCGCAACAACGATTGTATTCTGATGGTTCGTCTCGTCTGCATACTAGAGTTTATTTGATAGTGTTCCATGCATTCGCACACGGTCGAACAATGGCTATTGGTGGAAAGCTGAGCTGCATGTGTCACGGCTGCTACAGAGATAGTGGAAAGCAACCATGAGCCACAGCTGCCTCTAGCATCAGATAAAGAGTCATTGGTATGCTGTACAACCAGCTACCGATCCTGAGATACTCGGGGACCGCCCTGCATATAGCTAAGTCATTGTGTTGGCTTGGATAGATGACTGCCCCTAAGATTGTGCATCGTTTGTCTAGCTATGCATCAGACCCTCGAGTCGTACGAGACACGCTGCGCATACCCTGGAACATGAACGGTTTGCTTGCTTGCATATTCAATATGAAACTCTGTTTCCAAACATATTTCCAAACAATATAATATGACTCTGCTAGCGAACTGCATGAAACGAACCTAGGTAAAACTAGAAAGATCACTAGTAATGTAATATTTTATAACATGATTACTTAGTGTTGGTTTGAGTGAATGCATATTTCCGTTCAGTTGTTTTATCTCACCAGTACTTGTATAAAGTGCTGACCCACCAACAGTTTACTTGCTTGCAGGTACTGGATTGTCCGAGGGAGCGATAAGATTGCCACAGTCTCTAAGACCCGGAATCCTGGTTCCGATTGTTGCCCCGAGGATGTTATCGTATAAGGGGGCATAATGTATGGAACGAACGTGTGCCTTTGCTAAAGGAAACCCAAGTTGCCTCGATTGTCCCGAATACTCAGTTGGCTAAATGCATTGCATTGCAACAAGTCCCTTTCCGCTGCATACTCGATTGATGCGATGATAGCCAACTATCAACTTAAACGATTGGCCTTGCACGGACGCAACCCCAGGCCCGTGCGGCATCACGTCCCCCGAAAGCTCGAATGGGCCATTCGCTTGGCTCCCTTCCTCCCTCGCACCCGCGGGACGGGCGCGGTGATTCGCGTCCGGCGCGCCGAGGCACGGTGATTCGTGCCCGGTTCATTAATCCCGGCCGTACGGGGCGGGGCAGGGCAGAGCGGCGGCCCGGGCGGGACCGGGGCGTGACAGCACGGGGTTCGAGAGGGTTACACAGGGAATGTGTCACAGCAGACGGTTCAGAAAACGAGGTGACGAGGAGAGAGAAAATCTTACCTGAACAGGGGATCGGAATTGACTTTTCTGCGTGCACGAAGCGGCACGACGCGGCGGTGGCGGAGCTCGCTGCTGCGGTCGGCGGCTGCTTGGTCGGTCTGCGGTGGCGCTGGAGTCGCCGGGGAGGCTCGGGCGGAGACGGCGTTGGGGTCACGGCGGAGCTGTGTGGCCGGAGAGGTGGTGACTACGGATGGGAGACGTGGCAGAGGGTTCGGGTGAAGAGGAGGCGGCAGAGGCAGGGGAGCTCGGGTGGCGGTGGCCAGGGTCGGCCGAGTCGAAGTCGGTGGCGGGCGGAGGATGTTGGTGAGGGCGGTGATGGTGGTGGTGTGGTTGTGGCAGTGGTGGCTAGGGTGGGTTTTATAGGGGGAGCGGGGACCGGAGGGGTCGTTCGGTGGGGGAGATGAGCGGTTGGGAGGCGAAGAGGTCGGGACAGCTGCGAGGAACGGCCACGGGGAAGGCGATGGGTCAAAGGCAGTTACGGACGTCGATGAGGCGGCGGGGAAACGGCAGAAAGTCGGAGCGGCGCCGGGGAAATCGAGGATTAGGGGTTACTGTAGCAGGGTCCTAGCGGGTCGGTCCGGGTAGGAGGGTTCGGATTCTGGGTCCGAATCCGAATCCGCTAGGTTTGAAATAGGGTTCGGGTCGGATACGGGTTAGTGGGTACGGGTCGGGTTCAAATCCGGCCCGTTAGGGTTGGTTCAGGATTTGGGTTGGTTTAATTGGGCCGGTTCGGTTCAGGATATGGTTCGGTTCATTCTGGCTTAATCTGGTTTATTTTGGTTTATTTAAAATATATGTTTTTAGCTATTTAAAACTAGTTTTTGGGTCCAATAAATTTCAGAAAAATTACACTATGACTAATTAATTATTTTACACCCAAAAATATTATTTTTATAATATTTTAATATTTAATAAAATCATAAAAATTATTTAATACCAAAAAATATTTATTTTAATTATTTAAAAATAGCAAAAAAATCTTGAAAATTTATTTTTAATTTCTGAAAGATCTGGGTGTTTACAGCGGATGTGAGGAGTAAATAAATGTTGTATTCATATGATGATCAGTTGTTATGTGGGCTGGTAAGTACCGTACTCGAAGCGCAGGGCTATTTCAAGTCATTTAGAGGTCCTAGACAAAAGTTCAAATATGAAATCTTTTTTGAAAATATATCTATATACTAGTATTCTATTTTTTTTCAAAATATACATATATACGAGTATCGTCCTTGCAGACGCTTGCAGATGTATGAGCTAGAGAGAGAGAGAGAGAACATGGCTTCTACTTTTTTTTCTCTTTATATAAAAGAGAAAAGATGAAGAGACGATAACGGTGCGATAATTTCTACAAGAGAGGAGAGAAAGAAGCGGTAACCGATCTTAATTGATTGTCACGTTTTACCAAGTCAGCTGTATCATTTTTCATATTCTTTCTTTTTTCAGCCATATATAGTTTGTTCTGACCTTTCAAAAAAAGAAGAAGATAAAATTTGATGATTACATATATACCTATATACTAGTATTATATATTTTTAGGATCTCTAAAAAAGTGAGATCCTAGACAGCTGCTTCCTTTGCCTAAAGAAAAAATCGATCCTGTGGAAGCGTTGGCTCCTGTATGCAATGTCAATTGAAGGAGTAAGTCTGCAGAACAGCAAGAACAGTCAACAGAACAACACTATGAAACAATGCTTCACTCAAAGTCAATAAAGTGATTTCTTCTAGCTTTTGAACATTGCAAAGTCTCTTCTTATACACTAGTAAAGAAGGGGAAAAGAAGAAGAGAAATTGAACCAAAAAAAGAGAGAAAAACAATCGAGACGCGCGAGCTTCCTTTACATGTCCCGACAGCTAGCCTGACTAAGTTTACAAAGGATGGCTCAGCCCTCAGGTGCATCTTCTTCCCCTTCCATTGTATGCTAACTTGTCCAATATTCTCTTACGTAATAGTCTATCGTTTATCCTTAACCCAGGGCCCAGAACATTTCGGACAATCGCGCAGACCTATATATATATATATATATATATATATATATATATATTACTTGTTCTATTTTCAATTCCTCAATACTTGTTCTATTTTCAATTGAAACATGATAGTAACTCATAATAAAAATATGACAGTACGCAGTATATTATCAAATTTGATATTTGGTATGCTTCCAACAGAAATACATGATATATATGATTATCTTTCGCTTATGTGTCCATGTGTCCGTGTCCTACGCATCTTAAGTTCTAAAGAAATTTGACCCATATAATTTAAATAAAATTACAAGTCCATCTCTAAAGGAACGGACGATCAAAATCCCGAAAGTAGGGTTAAATATATTTAACCAATTTTTGGATATCAAAAATGGCAATTTCTGAAAATTCTTGAAAATTTTGACAGAATTTTCTTTGTATTTTGGACTCCAAAAATTTTACAATTTATATAAAGACCCGGAGCAACCATCCGTAGAATTTTCTGGGTACGCCGACCCCTTCGGTGGAATAACTCAATACCGGAACACACATAGGTAAATATATATTGAAATTCAAGTGTCAATTAGAACTTTCTTACCAAGCGGCACATTACCTTAATAATTAACTATTTAGCAACTTGCACTGATCACGATTTACTATACAAATACAAAAAACTCAATACAAGTCAGTAATTATACAATTTCATAAACACTTCTAGATAACAAGATTAACACTTCTCATTAGTAATCATAAGTAAAGAAAATCAATCATACAACAATTAACACAATCTATATACTTATATAGTATTTCTCATTCAAAGCTCAAGTACTAATGTGATTCTAGTTAAAGATGAACACTAGTAACTACATACAGCTATAATAACCTAAATTTTATATTTTGAAGGTTCCTATAGTTTCGACAACTTCAATTAACTTAATCCATGAATCCAAAATTCGGGTACATAAACATAAAATACCAGAAAACTAGGGTTAGGCTGAATTTTAGGAAATTTGGTTCAAATTATTGAAATATTGATTCTGAATCCTGAATACGAGTCTATAATAAGCATAGAAGTCAACCCTATATATGTTCTAGTCTTTTAAATTCCAAAATGATGATAAAAATGTCTGAATAAGATGTGAATGTTGAATTTTAATTGAACTTGCTCAAATGAGCCCAAAACAATCATTTTTCGGTCATGGACATTGACCAACACTTGGGTATTGAGTACTATATATTCGAATATCCGTAACCACTTAATTTACGAACCACAATATAAGTTTCTACTAACCAAGCATAGTTAAATTTCTGGACATAATTAAATAAATATATATATATATATATATATATATATATATATATATATATATATATATATATATATTATGTAAAAATTACTAATTTCTTAGTAATTCAAATAACTTAGGCTAAAACAATTATGACCTAACCATATGCGATACTAAGAGCTAAGCATTTATGATACAATTAGGTTAAGCCTATATATATATATATATATATTATTGTAAAAATTACTAATTTCTTAGTAATTCAAATAACTTAGGCTAAAACAATTATGACCTAACCATATGCGATACTAAGAGCTAAGCATCTATGATACAATTAGGTTAAGCCTATACTATAGCCACTTATAACTTCAATTTAAAAGGCACACAAAACTTAAGACTTTTCAAATAAAAAAAAACACAAAATACACTTTTTACATAAGTATAGACACAATTTAGGGAAATATTTATACTAACCATAAGCCATATATATATATATATATATATATATATATATATATATATATATATATATATATATATATATATATATATATAACTCTTCCCGTATATCATAGTTAAAATAAAGCATCATAATCTATTTCTTGTGTCCATTACTTTCTATCGTGTCCAAGCATTGTGTCCATACTTCTCTATCCTAAAGTTCATATCATTAGCCAAATATGAATCAAATATGGATATAATTTTTAAAATTTTAACTAAAATATAATTCTAACAATAATGATGAGATTTGGAAAAGGAATTAGAAGATTTAGGAAGAACTTCCATTAAGCATAATTAACTTATGTAAATTGAAACAAAATGTAGAGAGTGGAAGCGTGCTTGCCTTGGGGTTTTCCAAATTGAAAAGTTAGGGTTTGTGTTCCCTTCTCCATCTTCTTCTTCTTCTTCTTCTAATTCATCTCCTTCTTCACCTTCCAATTTCTTCTTCTTCAGGGTTTGGGTTTCATGAAGATGATGAGCGGGTCGGGTCGTAGGAGTGGGAGAAGGTGTCATGACCCGCATCCTGTTGATCAGACAGGAGTACGTGAATACATCCAGCCTATGTCGCAGTATCGACGGTAGTACACTGTCTAAACCTCTTTTATAATAATCCAACAATCCATATATAATTCTCACATCCACAATAATTTCTATTCTAGCTCATTCACAACAGATAAATAAATATACAGGGAATAAGGACAAGAAATAGGAAGTAGTAGTATATCAAAAACTATAGTTTTTTGTACATATATTCATCCATAGTTTTAGTACAGGCCAAAAGATAAGTTAAATCGGGGACAACCCGATTAGTATGCCAAAAAGAAAATACTAGTCTAGCTAATTAACTACGCTTCAAAAGTAATCTCCTGAGTAGAAACAGACTCCTCAACGTGGTCATCTGCTATGTCCTGTGGGCCATAGAAGGTAGGAGCATAGTCTTCATCATTTCCTAATATGTCAACGGATCCAGTCAGGATTGGAGCAAGTGCCAATACACGACATAATTATACTAAATAATCATGATAAATAGTGAGAATTGAAAATAAGTAGCAAGTACAATAAACCATGAAAATAAAGGAAGTATGGATATCACATGACATAAAAATGAAACTACTACAAGAGGATAAGGAACTACGTGTGTGTAAATGTGTATTTAGAATACATAGTTGGCATGTAGGGGTTATAAGGCTAATAAGGCACGTCATAGACGGCTAGCTGTCAGGAATAATCGAGTATAAGGCTATTGGTACAGTCATATACTCAACATCTAGCAGTCATGACATAAAGGAAAGGGTAAACCACATGCCTCCTATTATTCTTCCTCCCAACACGAAAATCAAGGTACATAATATAAAAATTCAGTTTCTACAATTAAGTGTGACCATGAAAAAAAATATGCTAGTAGAGTAGATAACTAAATATCATATTATAAAGGATAAAACTGAAGTGCATGGTACTTGCCTCAAAATGATTTGAAGTCGACGTATCGGTCACGATCGTGCCGGTACAAAATTTATCCCAAATGCTAATATCCAAATAAGATTCCAATTGCCGAAAATAATATGCCAGAGAGTCCAGGATTGTCCAAATAGCCCAGATTGATATAAAATAGTCCATATTTGAAGATTTGGCAAGGATCGAATATTTTAGATGTTCCGGAGTTCGCACGCGATCCACCGGAGGACAGAAAATAGTCGATTTAGATAAATGCTAAGAAGTGCACATTTTATATTATTTTCAGATTAGAACGACACCACGAATCTCATGGTGGTATATGATTCGTAGTTCAAGGTCATCGATTAAAAGACAATTTTGATACTACGAATATTTAATATTACTAGAATTATTTGTTGTCCGTTTTTACTCAACTATTAATTTCATATATTTTGATTCATATATTGTTAAGAAAATATTTATAAAATTTTCTTAATCTAGAAATACTCATTAAGAAAATTTATTTACCATAATTTAGTCTATCATGACAATTTATTTATCATACTTTTGTCTTTTGTAGTTTTCTATAAATTTGCTTAAGTAGGGGTGTCTATGAAAGTATATCCATACTTTTGTAAGTGTTCTAAATAGGACAATCTTAAAGGTAATCTCCTTTGACCATTAAATATTATTCTATTCCCTTGTAAGGAAAATGGTTATTTAGCTCATCCTTGCTAACACTTATTCTCTCTCTTGCACACATACTTGAAGTAAGCACCCTTGGGCTCATTCCCCAGCAATACACAAAATGCATATTTATTACTCACTAAATACACTTACACAGAACATTATTTTCCAACAATATATATATATATATATATATATATATATATATATATATATATATATATATATATATATATATATATATATATATATATATATATATATATATATATATACACACACACGAGAAGAGGACTTAAATTGTGAGGCCCTTAAAAATTGATAATTTATAAGGGTACTACAAAGTTTACTAAGGGCTAGCCTAGGATTGGGGCTAGCCCATTAATGAACAAAGTTTACTCACACTAGCCCATTAGTTTACTCATACTAGCCCAAACCCCCCTAATCTCCACCGGAGTTCTCCTCCCTCCTCCCTTTCTTGTCGGAGCCCTCCTCCTCCGCCTCCTACCCCGTCCTCCACCGCAGCCTCCCGTGGCCGCCTCCCATCGCCGTCGCCGTCGCCGCCTCTGCCTCCTCTCCCACCTTCCGCCGCCTCCTTCCTCCCGTTCCTCCGTCTCGTACCCCATTCGGTGCTCGGCTACCTCGGCACCCTCGACGTCCGCCGCTCCTCCCTCCCCTCCTTCCTCCGTCGCTACCACCAGGTCCTCCACTCCGCCGCTGGAAGACATGAATAATAACACAATGACAAAAAAAAATAACAGCACACAGAAAACCAAAAAAGAAAAAGAAAAAATAGAAGAACTGTCAAAATTTGACATATATGTTGATTTTTAGGACTGTCAAAATTTTGACAGTCCTACCAATTGGAAGTACTGTCAAAATTTTGACAGTCCTAAAAATTTAACATATATTTTTAGGACTGTCAAACTTTTGACAGTCCTACCACTTGGATACTAAGTAAGTTAATGTATAACTAGTTATTGGTTAACTATAGAAGTATGTTAGTAACAGTTAGTTAAGTTTGGTATAATTTTTTAGTTAGCATTTCAGTAGTCATTAGTTGGTGTTAATAGTAACAATAGTAGCTAAATACTAACTATTAGTATATATAGTAAATTAAGATAGGTTATTGATATTACTTAAGGTAATAACCTTAGTATAACCTTAGTTAGACCCAATACCTTAGTGTGGGCCTAGTATTAACTTAGAAGAGCATGTATTAGTGCATCTTAACTCATTTATCTTTTATTGCACCATTTAACTTAATATTTATTAAATATGAGTGTGTGACACCATCTTGGACATCGAAAGACACTTTGCTCAGGACCAGAGGCGAGTATATCTTTCTATTAGTTTTTATTTCATGATGGTATATATATCGCATTTTCTAGAACTTTATACTTGATTCTGACACAGTGGTTATACGGACTTGTACTATATGGATCCTGTCAGGAGATGTTATCCCCTTACCGTGTTCAGCGGGTACTCCTTCACATGTATTTTATCGTGTGTATCGGGTATTGATTATCGTGTACTTCGTGTTCACATACTGCTCGTGTTCAGTGTTCCCATATTCGTGTTCGTAACGTGTCGTGATTGGATCCATAAGTATTGGTTGGGGATGGAGGAGTAGGAGTTGGTTATTTGATCAAGCCCAAGTGTATTCGTGTACATGTCGATTATATACCCCACATGTAATCGAGTTACCATATTGTATTCGTGTTCAACCCAAATCGATCACATAATGAACTTGTACTCTATGGCACATTAGCTAGTTTCATCTATTTTTATTACTTAAAGTTATTCGTATTGCATGTTCTTCATTCCAGTATATTACCTATTCACTCTAGTTCATTCCATTTCTTATGGCTAGTTATCTTGTATTATTTTCTATTATCTGTTATATATGCTCTATTATGTATTTGGAACTTCTTTCAGAGGTATGTACTTCACTCCAATCCTGACTGGATATATTTTTTAGATGATTGGCTTATGGATTAGTGTTCCACTTATTACGGACCATAGGACGACGAGCCATTAGAGGATTCTTCCCTAGAGCATGAGGACCTAGTGCCAGTGTCTAAGGAGGCTTAGTTATATTTTGGACATTGTATTAGTCTCATTTCTAGGTCATGGCATATATATATATATATATATATATATATATATATATATATATATATATATATATATATATATATATATATATATATATATATATATTTGGACTTGTGGATGTATTATGACTCTTATTTTCTCTATTTTATTCCATATTGTGCTTTCATCCTCCTTTAGTTTTATTTTGTGATTATTGTTTACCATTATCATATACCATATTGTTCCTTCTTTGGGATTTGAGATAACATTGACATGTATCATATATATATTATATGAGATGTTTAGATAGTATGGTTGACCCCGATATTGTTCTACCGCCGATGCTGCGATTTAGGCTGGGCGTTGTTCACTACTCGTGCCCTTATTCTGGATGCGGGTCATGACAGTCACCCCCCATAAATAAAAATTGTACTTAGATTGTCTGTCTAGGACCTCTTTGTAATTTCTTTAGTTTGTTATTAAAGTAATCCCAATTTTAATGTCAAACAAGGTGGAACCTCTTGGTAGTGTTGTGTCCCGTTCGGACTCTGATGGAACACTACCCCCAGTGGAGGAAGCTGTGTCTTCTTTATGAGGGTGGCTACCCCCAGGGATGTCAGCACCCGTTCCTTGGAAATCGCCGTTGTCTCGGAATGCGGGATTGTAGTAGAGTTTCGTGGGATTGCAACCCCCATCTTCTGTCGACATTTGGGGTCCCGAGAAAGAGCTACCCCGAGTGGCTGGTAGCTTCTTCTTTGAGCGGGTGCCCAAAAAATACCCTCTGCTTGTCCTCCTTGGACCCGCCTCCTTGACACGCTGGTCGAGAGTGACTGACTGGAGGTGCTGGACTTCCTACCTTCCTTCACGAAGGGGCCTTGCCGAATAATATGAGGCGAAGGTTGGCTAGGTGCCCTTGGTTGCAGTCGCTGGAATGCCGACTGCCTGTTTACAGGTAGCGCTACTTGATTACAACAGCAATTGATGATAATATTGGCACAGTGATGCCCCAAAGGGGCCATTTCATATGTCGTTGTTGCTTTTCTCGCTTTGCGCTTATGATTGATCACGTTGCACAAGTCATGCGAGGGCTGATTTACCTTTATACCCTTATTATGAGCACATGGGTGTGTAGGTGTTATTTTTGCTCCCTGGCCTAGGTTTCGTGGAAGAACTTCTTCTAAGTTGTCAGTGGAAGACTTTTGAGGTCAAACAAGTCCACTTGCTACTGTGGGCTGGATACATGGGTCGTTCTTGTATAGCTTTCCGTCTGAGGCACGCATAACAGTCTACGATGCATGTTGAGAATCAGTCGGATGAGCAGTTTCTAGATCTTGGCGAGCTTGTACTGTCCTAGACTTTTTCGTCCTTGTACGTGCTGGTGCATAATACGAAGAGTCCAAGTTTGGGTTTTCACCATTCTCAGTATGGCACATAGGATCAGCGCTGCATGAGATTCGATCGAAAATAGAGGTTCTGCTACTGTGTCTGCCGCATATGGACTTTTTCCTGCGGCCGACGATCAGTGTCGCATGTGGATTTTGCCTGCGACTGTAGACTTATGCGGCTTCTACTATTTTCGCATGGAACATGTCTCAGCACCCAATTTTTTGGCATTGTAATATTTTTATTTGCCAAAGTTTAGACTGTCGCATGAACATGGTCAGCCTGGGTGGATGCATGATATGCGTCTGCGACAACAAGGAGAGAAGCGGGGAGCGCATGCTCCGCAGTTGGTTGAGGCACAACGGCCTTCACTACCCATGTCCTGCGGATCTTTTTAGGCTTTGCTTGCCTTGAAGAAGGACTCACACTGTCCCCGGATAGCATATTCTCGAATGCTTGCTGGTCGAAGCGTACCACCAGCATCCTTTAGGTTGAACCCAGCTTGGCCGCATCAGACTGCGTCACCATCTTCTCATCAGAGAAGAAGGATGTCCCCAGTAGAGTCACCACCTTGTTTGCCAATAAAATTAGGATTGCTTTAATAACAAACTAAAGAAAGTACAAAGAGGTTCTAGATAGACAATCTAAGTACAATTTTTGATTCTGGGGGGGGTGACAATGGATATTGAGTGCTGCAGTGACTATTTTACTCCATTGACGGTCCGATACGGGAGTGAGAAAGCTCTTCTCTGTTCTCTCTCTTGTGCATGTTGCTCGCCTGGGGGTAGTCCGGTCTCTCTGAAGCAGAAAAAAGCTAGCCCTTAGAATTTTCAAGTTGCTCATATTTATAGCCATCATGCTGATGGTCCATAGGTGCCGCATATATCTCTGTTTGGTGGCTGCATAAGGCTCCTTCAATAGAATGTGGTTACAACTGTAGCCGTATGACATGAGAAGATTGTCACGTGGTCTTGGTTGAGATATGTTGTTGAAGAGATCTCGGGGTTATTTTTAACCCGTTGTGTGTGTGGCTTGGTCAACTGGACACGTAGTCAGCACTGATCGTGCAAGAAATCTTCTTCAGTTATAACAAAAAAGATCTTGTGAATCGATAGCCGCATAACATCATGGCCGCATAGCATCATGTCCGCATACGGGTTCTTAGTTTTGCTTTGGTCGGATGGACACTCTGGACGCACAATATTATAGCCACATATTTGCTCTCGTCTGACCTTGGTCGGATGGACACTCTGGCCGTATGATGGTGAGGTTTCATGGGTCTTGTAGCTGCATACGTGCTCTTATTTGACCTTAGTCGAATGGACACTCTGGCCGCATGATGGCGAGGTCGCATGGGTCTTATAGCCGCATATGTGCTCTCGTTTGACCTTGATCGGATGAATACTCTGGCCGCATGGGTCTTGTAGCCGCATACGTGCTCTTTTTTGGCCTTGGTCGGATGGACACTCTGGCCGCATGTTGACGAGGCCGCATGGGTCTTGTATCCGCATACGTGCTCTCGTTTGGCCTTGGTCAGATGGACACTCTGGCCGCATATTGACGAGGTCACAAAGGTGAGGAAACGTGGCTTGGCGCGTCTGTCGAGGCTATTAATGCATGATGTGACTTTCTATCTTTTTGTACGTCGCCCCTTTCACGAATTTTGAGGCACTTAGAAATTTATGTCAGTCATCAAAGACCGTCTCATAGGCTTTGTATGCGGCCTCTTACTCTGAGGTTGTCCAGGCCGCATGAAGGTTATTTATGCTCTTATGCGACTCTAAGGGGCATGAGCTTTATACGACTCCAAGGGGCATGATCTCTATGCGGCTCCTAGGGGCATGAGTTGTATGCGGCCTGCAGAATTTTTATGCTTCTACACTCGTGCACAAGGTTTAGTCTCTCAAATGATTCCAGGGGAACTGGGAATCGGTCGGTCCGAAAGAGATTTTTGAGAGTACCCTGAGGTACGGTCCTTATGATCAAGTAGGGTATTGTGTCTATTAGTGAAAAGTCGAACCATGATATCACAGTTGCTAGTATTCTTGTGTGTTGGTACAGAGCTGAACCTTGAGTCACAGCTACTGACATGCGCACGTACTAGTGCAGAGATGAACCTTGAGTCATCGCTGCTAATCATGGGGCAACCCATGGACCATCATGTAGCTAGAGCGCATGCTAGGTTAGCCTTCTTGCATACCCAACTGGTTGTTGCAGGAACAAACACGGATATAATCTTATTCCTATATACAAATTATTGCTAACTTGTATGTCTGTTGTAGGGATAACCGTTCCGCGATGGGTAAGAAATCACTAAATAAGTGTTGTATTAATTTCTGATTATGCTTGAATTGTGTATTGCCCCTAGACTTGCATCTTTTACTTGCTTACACTGCTGCCCCTTAATATTGAAAGAATAGTCCACTAGAGATAACTTATGTTCCTAAGAGTTAATGAATATGACTCATGATACATGTGGCGCACTGCACGATAGAATACTGTCCCTATAACATGCTTGAATGTATTGAATATGCAAACTGTTTTCAAAGATATATTTTCGAAAAGAAGTAATCCGACTTTAATCCTGTGCTACATGAAATGAACCTAGGTAAAAAGTAGCAAGATCATTAGTAATATAATATTTTATCACATGATTACTTAGTATTAGTTTTAGAGAGTGTTGCTTCTGTTAGTTACTTTTATACTCACCAATAATTTCTCTAAAGTGCTGACCTCCTACCAGTTTGCTTGTTCGCAGGTTCTGGATCGTCCGAAGAAGCGATATCATATCCTCATCCTCCGGAGCCAAAAATTTGGAGTCGATGCCTTGAGTCGTATCGAGATATTTTGAGTTGCTTTTGTATAAATGGATGTAATGTATGGAACAATGTCATTATAATCAAGAGAGATAGATCTTGAGCGAATTATAATCTCGGCCAAGCACCGCTTGTAACACTTCTTGAATATCAATAAAGAGCTTGTTTTCTTATGTCATTGTGTTATTAACTTTTCTGTAATATTGTGTCACTGCTTTTTACTCTGAATAGCTTGTTTGTCCTTGTTCAAAGCCTTGGCCTTGTGCAAGCGCAACTTAGGCTTGCACGTGATCACGCCCATGCGAGGATGATCGGTTCCATAAGACGCTAAGCGAGGATGATCGACCCCTTCGGAATCGGGGCGTGACATAATGGTATCAGAGCAACTCGATCATTTGGCCATTTTGTTGTTTCACTTTGACTCATAAATATCCTAGATATTGTTATTGCAATATGCGTTCCATACAATACGTCCATAGATATTCTCAAAGATGCACGAAATTTTTTTTAGATTATTTTATTGCTTGAGAGATGTGATTTATGATTTTGATTGCTAGAGTTTTATTGAGTTTTGATTGCTAGAGTTTTTCTATTGGGGATGTTAAGGGATGAGGACTATCGCTGCTCTGGATATCGTAAGTTTTTTCTTGAGTTTCGAAGATGAAACTTTTCTCGGTGGATAAGTATGTAGTGCCCTACTTTGCGTTGGCACTATGTACAAGAGATATCGCTTTGCTAGCTAGAGCAGAAGCCTTCTCGAAGAGTTTTTCGATCGAAACACAAGACAATTGATCTGGGTGAGTGGGCAGAACTTCATTCTCTAATTCTTGCATGCCTTAATAATGAATCTAAGTTTTTATAATGCTTGTTGCTAAGTAGATAATGTTTGCATGAGAATGATAGAATGAGAACCTGCATGTTTAACAAAAGAACTTGTATTGCTTGCTACTGAAAAAAACCTTGCCATGCTAAGTAAAAGAATAGAATTTTGCATGCTAGGTCACTCTGACACGGCTATCGAACGAATCCTTGTCATGCTAATAAGAATAGTAAAGGAATTGCCTAAATAAGTCTCTATGTCATATGCTAAGGAAAGAGTAGAATTGCATGTTAATTACAAGAGATAAATAGTATTGACATCCTACTTGTTTAAATAGAGATTGCTTTCATATTTTTTCTTATCGTTTCTGTAAAGATAGAACCATGCCATGCTTGCTTAATTAGTGATTGTTTATATGTTTGCTTGACATTGATGCAAAAGATAGAACTGTATGAATAACTCGTAATATGCTAAAGATGATTGATATGAATGAGAAGAGACTAATTGTGTGCCCTGAGGTACGGTCCTTGTGATCTAGTGGAGTGTGATATTAGTTATGTAAAGAGAAGATTGAACCTATCACTTGATTGATAAAAAAAAGAGATATAAATTTGCTTAATCATTGTTTGCTTTCATTATAGAATTATCTGATAGATGTTTCATGTCATGCATTGGTCTTGGATAACTTGTGCACAAGGTTTAGTCTCTCGAACGGTTCCTGGGCCACTGAGAATCGGTCGGTCCGGAAGAGATTTTTGAGAGCACCCTGAGGTACGGTCCTTGTGGTCAAGTGGGGTATTATTTCTATTAGTGAAGAGAGGAACCATAATGTCAAACCTGCTAGTATTCGTGTGTGTTGGTGCAGAGCTGAACCTTGAGTTACGACTGCTGACATGCTCAAGTACTAGTGCAGGGATGAAGCTTGAGTCACCGTTACTAATCATGGGGCAACCCATGGACCATCATGTAGTTAGGACGTATGCTATGTTAGCCTTCTTGCATACCTAACTATTTAATGCAGGGACGAACATGGAATAGAATCTTATTCATATATGCAAATGATTGCTAACTTGTATGTCTGTTGCAGGGATAACCGTTCGACGATGGGTAAATAATTATTGAATAAGTATTATATTAATTTCTGATTATTCTTGAATTATGTACTGCACCTAGACTTGCCTGTTTTACTTGATTACGCTGATGCCCCTTAATATAGAAAGAATAGTCCACTAGAGATAGCTTATGTTTCTAAGAGTTAATGAATATGGGTCACGATACATGTTGCATACTGCACGATAGAACAATGTCCCTATAGCATGCTTGAATGTATTTAATATGCAAACTGTTTCCAAAGATATGTTTTCGAAAAGAAGTAATCTGACTCTAATCCTATGTTGCATGAAATGAACCTAGGTAAAAAGTAGCAAGATCACTAGTAATATAATATTTTATCACATGATATTTAGTGTTGGTTTTAGAGAGTGTTGCTTCTGTTCGTTGCTTTTATACTCACCAGTACTTTCTCCAAAGTGCTGACCTTCCACCAGTTTGCTTGTTCACAGGTTCTGGATCGTCCGAAGAAGTGATATCCTCATCATCAGGAGCCAAAAATATGGATATTGCTGCTCTGGATATCGTAAGTTTCTTCTTGAGTTTCGAGGACGAAATTTTTTCTCGGTGGGTAAGTATATAGTGCTTCGCTCCGCGTTGGCACTATGTATAAGAGGTATCGCTTTGCTAGCTCGAGTGAAAGCCTTCTCGAAGAGTTTCCTGATTGAAACACAAGACGATTGATCTGGGTGAGTGGGCAGAACTTTATTCTCTGATTCTTGCACGCCTTAATAATGAATCTGAGTTTTTATAATGCTTGTTGCTAAGTAGATAATGTTCGCATAAGAAAATTACCTTATACTGCTTATACTTTCTATTCTCTTCCCCTATCAAATGCAACGCAAGATGTCTGCATATTTCTTCCAAGTCCAACCTGGCCTTAGGATTGTTTTTCGTCTTTCCCTTTTCGTCCATCACAGTATTAATTATGTTGTCAAACACATTCTTCTCGATATGCATGACATCAAGGTTATGTTTGATAAGATTGGTACTCCAATATGGTAGGTCCTAGAATATGCTCATCTTCGTCCAATTATGAGTGCGACCAAATCCATCACACTTGTACCCCTTAGTAGGCGCTTTGATAGTACTTGATAAATCTTTAACCTCTTCCCATATCGTGTCTTCGGGCCATCTTGGAGGTGGAATTACCTTCTCCACAACACTGGCACAAAAAGTATTCCTATTCCTCCAGAATGGATGATCCGACGGGAGAAATTGTCGATGACAATCGAAAAAACACAATTTTCCTCCATGTTTCAAGTGAAAAGCCTTAGTGCGGTCCATACAATATGGATATGAGAGGCAACCATGAGTGCTCCATCCAGATAACATACCATATGCCAGAAAGTCGTTGATAGTCCACATAAGTGCTGCCCTCATCTGAAAATTCTACTTTTTGGAAACACCGTAGGCGTTGGCACCTACTTCCCACAACGGATTTAACTCATCTATCAATGGCTGCAAGTACACATTGGTGTTCGTCTTCGAATTATTCGGACCCGGGATGATGACAGTTGAGAACATATAAGGAGTCTTCATGCACATCCAAGGCGGTAGGTTGTACGGAGTAACGATCACAGGCCAACACGAATACTAGGAGCCCAAAAGTCCAAATGGGGTGAAACCGTCGGAGGAGAGCCCCAATCTTTTATTACGCGGATCCAAGGCAAAATTGGGATACTCTCGATCGAAGTTCTTTCATGCTTCTCCATCAAATGGGTGATCCAACACTCCTTCAATATGTTCTCACCTGTGTTAACTCATATTTTTGGTCGTCTCCTTCACCATAAATAACATCTATAACCGGGACGTCAAAGGCAAGTGGTGCATCGAATCGGTCGGCTTTCTTGCACTGACAGGCCTTCTTGTACCAGTTGCCTTGTAGCGATCAACACCACAGAATCTGCACATGTCTTCATCCTTGTCGTCTTTGTAGTACAATATGCAACCATTGCGACATGCATCAATTTTCTCATATCCCATCCAAAATGATCTCATCATCCTCTTAGACCGGTAGATTTTTTTAAGTAACTTAGCACCCACCGACAAGATCTCTATAATCAACTCCATCAGTCGGTTGTAGCATTCTTACGACATGTTAAAATTGGACTTGATATTCAACAGTCTTGTAACCATCTCAAACGGTGAATGCTCCTCACAACTAGGATATAATGGAGTCCTTGCATTCTCCAGTAACTCCATGAACTTTGCAGTATCGATATTCAGTGCTTCCTCAGCTGCATCACGATTGTTCGGATCAAAACTAGGCCCCGCAGTATCAAAAATTATGTTCACCCACCCGTCGTTGTAATCAGCATAGTCGTGGACATCCATATACGGCTCCACATAAGGCTCCGGCTCCGATGCTAAAGGCACAAGTTCTCTGTATGAGGTCCATTGGTAATTTGACGTGAAACCTCTCGAGTACAAATGATATATCAGATTTACTTCAGAATGATATTTCAAGTTACGACATCTCACACATGGACACTTAATTTTGACGCCCTCCATGTACTGAGGGAACGCCTTGGCGAACTGTAGAAACTGCTGTACACCCTCTACAAATTTATCCTGCACACCGCACATGTCATCCGGATGACGGTTGTACATCCACGAACGATGTCGTAGGTAGTAATTCATATCCATTTTTAGATACTTCTGTAAGATAGATACACATTGTTCAAGTATATATCATTCAAATGGATGCAAAGATGGATACACATGCATGTTCATCAAAGATGGACATAAATAAAGAAGGATATTGGTGTCGTCACGTGTCTCTTGCAGGTAGTAATACTTTCTAGCACCAACCACTACTAACACTTCTCCTTGACGTTCTAATATACTCTATTAATAGAATCGAGACTAATTCATAACCTTTATAATACATTAATACATAAGTAAAATCTCCGACTTGATTCTCCTATACATATATAGAAACCCTATTTAGGATGGTCACACATATCATTTATCAATTAAGTTAAATTAATTGCTCAAGATTTGAATTAATTAAAATTAGTCAGCTAAATTAATTGCTCCACTGACTAAGAATTTTCATTCAAAACTATGATAAGTTGTATATAAATACATAGAATAATATATATATATATATATATATATATATATATATATATATATATATATATATATATATATATATATATATATATATAAAGTTTGATAGAAGTTCTTTATTATATAAAATTTGGAATCCGTCACTTGAACACAATCAAGTATAATCCTTGCTCTTTTAAAAATTACAACACAACCTCATGGGAACACGATTATTACACTCTACACACCTTAAAAAAATTTTGTCCTCGAAATTTGAATTTTAAAGTTAGGCTTTTCAAAAGACAAATGTAGAGAAGAAACAAGATGTTCTACCCACCTTACAGAGATGAAGTAGTAATCTTTTTTTTCAAACGAAATACTTACATTCTTTAAAAGCTTCACGAAATAAGGAATACCCAAAATACATAAATTATCAAGCATCTTAAAATTTTATAGAGTCAATAAAAGTATCAGAATATGGTCATCTTAAGCCACGCCATTATACACATGGCTACAATCAAAATACCATTTCACTATCAAGATTCATGGCTGTAGCTTTTTGCTACTACGTCATTGATTTTCATAGAATGAGTAGGAATTATGATTGTAAGGTAACCTTACAGGTTGGTATTCTTAATAATCCAAGCATATTCAAAAATTAATACTTAATTTAAAATTTTCTAAATAATATTAACATTACTTTATCATAGTATGAAAACTAATAGGGAATATAAGATAAACTCATAAATATATACTATCAAAAGCATTAAATGCATTTTAAATTATCCAGGACAATGGTTTTCAAATCCAAACTAGGGTAAAACGATATCAAAATCTAAAAAACAAACTTCAAAATCCATTATAGAAAATTGTCTTGATCCCCAAGGTCTTATTAAATTTTTGAATCACGTTTCGAGAATATAGTGCCTCGCCAGTCTGGATGGCCAGTTCGGATGACTGCAACAACTTCTCGTTTCATGATCCAATCTGATTGGCTGCAGGTCTTTCTGCGTTGTCAAATCAGTTGATAAATTATCAGATTCTTAACATAAACAAATATTCCTTCACATAAAATTCAATCACAAAAAATCCAATAAGAATATTGCTTCACAAGAAGTCAAATAAGCAATGAGTGAGTAATATATATGGATATTAAATGAAGGACAATTCATGAAATTAGGGTTTATACTGAAGATGGAATTGAATGGATAAACTGAGAATACCATTCTAGATTTTCAATCAACGAACGTTGAATGATGCAAGAAAATTGAAAGTTTTTGAAGAATGTCGGATTTGTGAAATAATTAGATGTTGGAAATTCGACAAAGAAAGGGACGAGTCAGAATTTAAGCAAGGAATGATACCTTAATAACCCATATATATTATATATTATATCTATTTTATATCTATTCCTTAAGAAAGATATTGCTAATACTAGCTTACCCGATAGTTATTCCAAAAATATATTTATATCTATGCTTAGATTTCAAGTCATAACTATCCTTATACTACCCTTGATCTTCCAGAATATCATCCACACTTTCAATAAAAGTCTTAGGCTAGGATTCTTAACTATATGGGATGAATGTAGGAAATCCATTAAGCAAGTATCTATGAAACATAGTCTAACATGGATAACCTATGTGTATTCTCTATTCTAAGGTTTTTTTTGTAGACTTTTTTTGAGAGTATATCTTAGAGTTTCATAACTTAATCTATATAGGTCTCCTCAAAACTTGACGTACATCATATTTTGGATTTTCTATTTTTTGAGACATGCATCTTATCCTAGGTTCTTTATCTTTCATGACCTACATAGGTTTCTCAAAAAACTAGACCTGCATGGGCCACCACTAAAAGACGTGTCACGTCCCACTCTCAGAATACGGTAAGCGGAGTATATAACATTATCCCCAGGCTACGTGATATACGAATACTCTAGTACCCATATTAGCGATTGTCGCTCATACAGCTCTAAGATAGGATTACCACAGGTCACATGATGCATAATATAATAAATAACAAATTGATTACAGGACATTCTAAACTATAAATAGAAAAATTTACTATTTTAACCGATTACAACCTTTATATATATATATATATATATATATATATATATATATATATATATATATATATATATATATATATATATAATACAATTATACCTTTAATAAATAATGAGAACAAATCTGGTTCCAATTCGATCGCCTTAAATTGTAGCATCTCGATCTTGCTCTCCAACAGTTCTTCGATATTTGATAGCAGCTTTTCTTGAAATATTGCTACAAAACTAGTGAACAATACTAGATCGTCAAACGACATTGAAGTCCTCAGTCAAGGACGAAAAGTAAAATAAAATAAATCGAGAATCTGAGAAGTAGTAGGATTCTCAGAATTCCAAAGTAAAGGAACTGAATAATTTAAATGAATTATTTTTATTAACTTGAAATACGATCCTGACTAGATTCTATTCTAGTAAAATTTTCAGTGTTCGTCCTATAACTAAGTCCTAACAATTCATACATCACAACTACAATCACAATCACAAATAACCTAAGTTTACTACCACAAACACAATCAAGTTTCCTATATGATTATGCAATTTAAAGAACACATCTGGATCAAATTCATCCCATTTTCTCTGCAATAATTATATGGCCAGGGATCAGGTTGTGACTTAGTAGCACTGTGCTTAGAATTCAGCCCTGCTCCACACGAGCTTAAAACAAATTCACGAATTCACCTAATCAATATTTTTAATCGAAATAGATATGTCCAACACAAATTTACGAATTCACCAAATTAATTTTTTTAATCGAATTAGGTATGTCCAATATAAATTCAGGAACAGGTACAGGCACAGGTACATGTATAGGTAAGTGAGCTAAGCCTCACACACTCAATTCGTAAGGCCTTGCGAAAGAGCTTAACTGCTGATTAACTTTTGTTGTTATTATATTGCAGAGATTTTGGGTGTGATCCAGTTGTTCTCTCCCATCCAATGCACTAACCTAAAGCTACAAACAATTCTACTCTATTATCTTGCATTAAGTTTCTGCTGGAGACAAGCTTGAATCTTAAATCTCGATTCGTGTATTTAAATACCACGACGAACGAGAATATTTGATTACTTTCCAAGGAGCATATCATGAACTTTGGATATCAAGATTTCAGTACTTGGTCTTTTTTGAGTAAATTAAGATGTAATAACAAGATTTTAATTCCTCAATACTTGTTCCATTTTTAATTGAAACATGATAGTAACTCATAATAAAAACATGACAGTATGCAATATATTATCAAATTTGATATTTGATATTCTTCCAACAGAAATACAGTATATAAATTATTAGGTTTCGCTTATGTGTCCATGTGTCTGTGTCCTATGCATCTTAAGTTCTAAAGAAATTTGACCTATATAATTTAAATAAAATTACAAGTCTATCTCTAAAGGAACTGACTCAAAATTGCTAAAGTAGGGTTAAATATATTTAACCAATTTTTGAATATCAAAAATGGCTATCTCTGAAAATTCTTGAAAATTTCGACAGTCTCCCTTGTATTTTGGACTCCAAAATTTTTACAATTTATATAAAGACCCGGAGCAACCTTCCGTAGAATTTTTTGGGTACGTCGACCCCTTCGGTGGAATAACTCAACACCGGAACACACGCAGGTAAATATATATTGAAATTCAAGTGTCAATTAGAACTTTTCTTACCAATCAACACATTAACTTAATAATTAGCTTTTTAGCAACTTGCACTGATCACGATTTGCTATACAAATACAGAAAACTCAATACAAGCCAGTAATTATACAATCTCATAAACATTTCTGGATAACAAGATTAACACTTCTCATTAGTAATCATAAGTAAAGAAAACCAATCATACAACAATTAACACAATCTATATACTTATATAGTATTGCTCATTCAAAGGGTCAAGTACTAATGTGGTTCTAATTAAAAATTAACACTAGTAACTACATACAACTATAAATAAACTAAATTTTATATTTTGAGGGTTCCTATAGTTTCGACAACTTATAATTAACTTAACCCATGAAACCAAAATTCGGATACATAAATATAAAATACCAAAAAAACTAGGGTTTGGCTGAATTTTATGGAATTTGGTTCAAATTATTGAAATATTGATTCTGAATCATGAATACGGGTCTTATACTAAGCATAAAAGCCAACAATATATATGTTCTAGTCTTTTAAATTCCAAAATGATGATAAGAATGTCCGAATAAGATGTGAATGCTGAATTTTGATTGAACTTGCTCAAATGAGCCCAAAACAATCATCTTTCGATCGTGGACATTGACCAACACTTGGATATTGAGTACTATATATTCGAATATCCGTAACCACTTACTTTAGCGAACCGCAATATAAATTCCTACTAACCAAGCATAGTTAAATTTCTGGACATAATTAAACATATATATATATATATATATATATATATATATATATATATATATATATAATATATATATATATATATATATATATATATATATATATATATATATTATTGTGAAAATTATTAAATTTTTTAGTAATTCAAATAACTTAGGCTAAAAACAATTATGGCCTACCTAATTATAGTTAGTTAGTTATCATAGATTGATTGTGAATATCTCTTAGCATAATTATTGTTAGCAAAGTTTAACCAAACTCTTGTATATATATCTCTGTTGTTAATATGAAGAGGACGGGTTTTAATCTCCTTTATGGTATCAAAGCTTCTCGACTCCTAGCCTTCTCAAACGCTTTCACCGTCCTCTTTCTCATTCTGCTGCTCCTTCCTTTCATGGCGTCTCCAACAACCAATTCTGCTGCCATGATGGAATCCACCAACAACAAATTCCATCCAGCACTTGCCGTCTCCAACATCAAGAACTCCATCCCAATTCGTCTTGAATAAGAGAAAGGACACTACGCCTCTTGGGCTGAATTATTCCAAATTCATTGCCGTGCCTATAACGTCTACGAGCACATCATCCCGTACAACCATTATCGGAGAAAGAAAAAGATCATGCCTTTGATAAGGATCTCTGGACCCGTCTCGATGCCATCGTCCTAACTTGGATGTACAGCACGATCTCCTCTGAATTACTCATCACCATCTTGAAGCCTAATTCCACCGCCTAGGCACAGTGTGATCGACTTGAGAGCATTTTTTGGTATAACAAACAAGTGCGTGCATCGACTCTCGAAACCAGGTTTGCCAACACCTTTCTTGATGATTTTTTCGATCTCTCCTCTTACTGTCAGGAACTCAAAGACTTATCGGATCAACTTACAATCGGTTGATGCTCCGGTTGACAACAGAGATATATATACAAGAGTTTGGTTAAACTTTGCTAACAATAATTATGCTAAAAGATATTCACAATCAATCTATGATAACTAAGTACCTATAATTAGGTAGGCTAACATATGCAATACTAAGAGCTAAGCATCTATGATACAATTCGGTTAAGCTTATACTATAGCCACTTATAACTTCAATTTAAAAGGCACACAAAACTTAAGATTTTTCAAATAAAAAGAACACAAAATATACTTTTTACATAAGTATTGGCATAATTTAGGAAAATATTTATACTAACCATATGCCATATATATATATATATATATATATATATATATATATATATATATATATATATACACACACACACACAAAATCAACAATAACTCTTCCCTTATATCATAGTTAAAAAAAGCATCATAATCTATTTCTTGTGTCCATTACTTTCTATCGTGTCCAAACATTGTGTCCATACTTCTCTATCCTAAAGTTCATATCATTAGCAAAATATGAATCAAATCTGGATATAATTTTCAAAATTTTAACTAAAATATAATTCTAACAATAATGATGAGATTTGGAAAAGGAAATAGAAGATTTGGGAAGAACTTGCATTAAGCAAAATTAACTTATGTAAATTGAAACAAAAAGTAGAGAGTGGAAGAGGGCTTGCCTTGGGGTTTTCCAAATTGGAAAGTTAGGGTTTGTGGTTCCCTTCTCCATCTTCTTATTCTAATTCATCTCCTTCTTCACCTTCCAATTTCTTCTTCTTCTTTTCCAAAGGGGTTAGGGTTTGGGTTTGATGAAGATGATGATGGAGATGGAGATGAAGATTATGATAGGTGATGATGATGTGGTGATGGAGGTTGGGGGACGGCCGGGACTGGAGGGCGCCGACGGTGAGGGAGTTTGGCCAACCGGATGGCGATAGCTACACGCGGCCAGGCACGGGTGCGCGTCATGGGAGTGGGAGAAGGGGAAGGAGAAAGATGGGAGGCTCCTTAAGATTAAAGTAGGTAGGTGAAATTACTACTTTGGCCTAAGCAATTCATGAAGGCTCCTTAAGATGACACATAGTAATCTTATGTCTAGGTTGGAATGCAAATTTTTTTTTTACTAGGATGTTGGGTTTGCATAATTCAATTTACAAGGGATATAATATGCTTTAGGGATTAATATGCAAAGAATATCTAATTAGATCAAATTTTATTAAAATTTAAAATTAATTAGATAATAAGCATAATAATAGTAATAATAATTTAATTATATGTTATTATGTACTATCATCATTATTGAAAAAGTACAATTTAAAAATTACAACACTACCTCATGGGAACACGATTATTACACCCCACCCGCATCCACGCACCACCCGGATCGCACTGCAACCGCTCCAGCCTCCTACGAACTGCACCTGCAATGCGCCCATGTTGCTCGAACTAGCAACCTCCTGGGACGGGTGCCTCCGTCTTAACCGTTAGGCTATCACCCCATATATATATATATATATATATATATATATATATATATATATATATTATATATATATATTATATGGAAAAAAGGGATATGAGTCATAGGCTCATATTCCTACATGAGCTAATGCACATGTGGACTAATAGAAATGTAGGTACTAGTGCACATGGGATGTAGGAATACATTCATATTAGTCCACATGTGCATGACAAGTATAGAAATATGAGTCTATTTATATCCCCGTTTACCATATATATATATATATATATATATATATATATATATATATTATATATTTTGTAGTGTTTTAAATATTAATGCTCATATAATATAAACATAATGAGTATCTTATTAAAGTTGGTTTTCACTTATATCTTTTATGTAACAGGACATAAGTTCAAAACCTAGTGACATTTTTTAAAGAACATTTTAAATTTTATATATATAATTTTTTTTAAAGAGAACACTATTTTAAATTTTGTTTTGAACATCCAAAACTCTCAACGGCTCTCATTTAACCAAGCTTTCCATGTACGCTAACTTGTCCAACGCAGTGGATATTCTAGGTTCTGATATATGAACCCATTGAATTTAATTAATTGGTCAGATTCAGTGGACAAGAGAGAGAGAGAGAGAGAGAGAGAGAGAGAGAGAGAGGGGTATTTCCAGAGGAAAACATGCATGTGCTTGGATAATTGTTACTGAAATAGCATCTTCTGATCAGAAAACTTGTAAACCTCTTTGTGGGCATCTGCTGCTACTTCTTGCAAAGAAGCAAGCTCTTTCTTCATGGTTCCAATTGTTTTAATAAACTCACGGGCCACAAGGGTTGAGGACCTCCACTACCTGCAGTTGGATAATGACTAGTGTTGTAGAATTGAATCTTAATGTGGACTGTGTACAAATAGGAAAAGTTTAGATTTTATAACCTCAGGAATCTACTTTGACTACTAAACTGTTTTCAGTCTTATGAGAGGATATTTAACTTGTGTCTACTAACGCACGCAGAATAGTTAAAATTATCACAGTTCTATATTATTATAAGATTATAAAAATATTGACAGTCTAAAAAAAAAATGCATATTCTTTGGACTTCTAAAATTTTGAAAGACATTTTTATTATACTAGTGTCAAAACTTTGACGGTCCTAAAAACAGAGAAATATGCCTTCATGATTGTGTGCAGTCCCAAAGGGGAGAATATGTATTCTTAAGGAGTTTAAAACTCCAAAATTAGTGGATATATATTTAAGAAGTTCTATAATCTAAAAATATATAAATTTAATTGAGTGAGTTTTATCTTTATTGTGTAGGATTCTTAGTTCTGGTCATTTCCATCGTCAATTGATGGATTCTATATGGAAGAGAGAGAAAGAAAGAAAGAAAGAAAGAAAGAAGAAAAAATTTGGAATGTTTATTTGAGGTTTGAAATGTGTTGTCATTGAATTTTTTAAAGGCCCATGCTCAGACTAAAGGGCCTTAATCGAGTCCACTACAAATCCGACCCGAACCCGAATCCCTGCTCTGAAATCCCATCCCTCCATCTCCCTCCTCCCACAAAACCCTAATTACGCCATTAGAAGCCCCAAAATCCTAAAAAGTAAAAAAACCTCCTTTGCAATGTTCCTCTCCGACCCATCGAAGCGGAACACGTTCCAGCGCCGGATCTCCGACGGAGACCTCGTCATCGTCTACGAGCGGCATGACACGATGAAGGCCGTCAAGGTCCGGGCCGGCTCGGACTTCCAGAACCGGTTCGGCGTCTTCAAGCACTCCGACTGGGTCGGGAGGCCGTTCGGCTCCAAGGTGACGAGCCACAGGGGGGGCTTCGTCCACCTGCTCGCGCCGACGCCGGAGCTGTGGACACTGGTGCTCAGCCACCGGACGCAGATTCTCTACGTGGCGGACATAAGCTTCGTGGTCACTTACTTGGAGGTCGTGCCTGGGTGCGTCGTTCTCGAGTCGGGCACCGGGAGCGGGTCGCTGACGACCTCGCTCGCGAGGGCCGTCGCGCCGTCGGGGAGGGTGCATACTTTCGACTTCCACGAGCAGAGGGCGGCGTTGGCTAGGTGAGCTGATCGTGACAAAAAAGATCGCATCTTTTAGGATCTGCTTGGTAACCATATTTTCATCGGTTTTGTGGTATTTTTGAACTGCTATGAAAACCCTCTAAAATCGGTGTAATATAATTTTGGATGGCTTTATAAACACCCAAAATCGTTAGGTTTTGAACAGTTTTATTAATTTTATTTATTCTTGTAAAAGTCTTTCAAAATCGTTTGTTACCCAGCATGAATTAGATTGGTCTAAAAGTCACTACTTAAAACCACTCAAAACCGGACCTCTCATAACCGTTCTTAATCGGTACTCTAAAAATACCTCATACCGCTACTCTCATAATTGTCAATCAGACCCTTATGTTGTAGATGTCGTAAATATGGGATTTTTCATTAAAATGTTGCTTCTTTTAATAATATGTTCTTGAAAAACCTTCTTTTGAAAAATATTTACCAAAGGCCAATGCTAATCATCCACATCGGAAGAGGTTGCATTGCTACATTTTGACTTTAGTCAAATTTTGTAGCATTTGAAGGCTGCAATGTACACTTGTCCATACTTAAAAATTGCTATAAAGATAAGAGATACTCCATATTTGGAGCGTGTCATAACGTCTCTATATTAATTCCTGGGCCCACAAAAAATAATCGTTCTTTCCTAACAGAGAACAAAAAATAAAGAGGAAAAAGATGGAGGCAAAATCTTACCAAATAGGGAAGCAAAATAAAGAGAAAAAAGATGGAGGAAAAAGAGGAGATTAATTTGGAGTGTACCAATAGCAAGGAGAGACTAAAAAAAAAAATAATTTAGACAATTTTTTAATAATTTGAAGTATGTGTTTGGAGTGTCCCCACTGTGGATGTTCTAAGCATCCACAGCGGAAGAGGTTTCAAGTGTTACATTTTGACTTTGGTCAAATTTTATAGCACTTTAAGGCTGCAGTGGACACTTGTGCATACTTAAAAATTACTAGAAAAAATTTGCTATAAAGCTACTAAGACACTCCAGATTTGGAGCGTCTCTTAGAGCATCAACAGTGGAAGAGGTTTCAAGTGCTACATTTTGAATTTGGTCTAATTTTGTAGCACTTGAAAGCTGCAGTGGACACTTGTACATACTTAAAAATTGCTAGAAAGCTACGAGACACTTCAGATTTGGAGCGTATCTTAACTCCTCTATATTAATTGTTGGGCCCTCCAAAAGTAACCAAAAAAGAAAAAGAAAAAAAAAGAGAAGAAAAATTTTACCAAATAGGGAAGGAAAATAAGAGAAAAAGAGGGAGGAAAAAAAGGAGATTAATTTGGAGTGTTTATTTGAAGTGTACCATTGTGTACCAAATACCAATATCATGGGAACACTCCAAAAGTAGTAAATTATACATTTTAATAATTTGGAGTATGTGTTTGGAGCGTACCCACTGTGGATGCTCTTACCTCCTCTATATTAATTTATGGGTCCACCAAAAGTAACCAAACAGGAAAGAAAAATAAAGAGGGAAAAGAAAGAAAAAAAAATCTTACCAAATAGGGAAGGAAAAGAGGAAGGAAAAAGAGGAGATAAATTTGGAGTGTATCATTGTGTACCAATATTACGGGGACACTCTAAAAGTAGTAATTTCCACAATTTTTAATAATTTGGAGTATATGTTTGGAGTGTCCCCATTGTGGATGCTCTAAGGGCACTACATAAAAGTGTTAAGAGGCATCACAAAATTTGGCAGTCCTAATTCATTGGATGACGAGTCCATTTTTGTTCATCCATCAAAACTAAGGTGTATGTTCACCCTTCCACTCAAGCATTGACACGTGTCAAAATATGGGTCAAAACTACTTTGGATGTTCACAAAATCACTTTCAAAGTGGTTTTAGATTGCATAAAAATGACACATGGCAACACTTGAGTTGTCTAGTTTTGGTGGTTGAACAAAAATGGACTCATTGGAGGACTGTTGTCCTAGGACTGTCAAAATTGTGCTGCACCTAACAAAATATGTAGTGCCCTTAGCATTGGTCTTACCAAAATATGGTAATTTCCAGAGCATATTTCAGTATGCAAATTTATACTTTGGTTATATTTTTCAAAACTATGATCTTTAAAGAATATTTTGTAGAACTATGAAAAAAATACAGTGACATGCAAGCTAATTACAGTAAAATACTAGGCAAAGATTGGAATGAGCAAAAAAAGGAAAAAGAGGCTTAGGATGTGGAAGGATGCCATCGAGATGCCATGATGGTATTATTTGTAATATATAATAGTTTACTGCATTTGGGAGTTAGAAGTTATCGTGGTTGTGTCAAGAACTATAAATGAAAACACGTAGTAAATTATATCATCTTACCACTTCATCTAGACTCTTTGGTCTACAAAAAAATTTGGGATGCTCTATGACTGGATAGAGCTTAAACTGCATAGCCACGAGGTAGGTCTACCTTGATATGGCTCGTGTTTAATATGGAGTACGACGGACGCCGTCAGAGAAATTAGAGAAGTCCAGAAGGAGTCGATACCCTTAAACATGACCGTATCAATAGCCAAAGCAATGTTAGGGATACACTGGCAATGTATGGGAATTAACACCTTTCCAGCAAGAGAGTGTGCGCGGGGGTGGGGAGGAATACCAGTATATCGCCAAAGTTGGGACTCGTCAGTTTGGATGTATGGTTCAGAAGTAAAGAGGTGATATCGACGGTCCAAATTGCTGCTGACTTTTGGGAAATGTTGCGAGGTCCTATAAAAGGATCTCCACCAGCCCTATGAGTGATGGGACAAGGATAAAGGAGGCTTTGCAAGATAGGGTTCTTGGAAGCATTAAGGGGGTCTTCAAGAGAAAGAAGAAGAGAGTTCATCAGAGATCTCGTAAGGAGAGGATTTCGTATTATGGTTTGTGTGTATAATCCTTGTAAGATTTCTTTTGTCGGTTCAATAAATTATTTTTTCCCGTGTCCCGTGTAGTATGTCAATTTTGACCGAACCACGTTGATTATTGTGTGTTCTTGGTTTGCTATTAGTTCGGTTATTCGCGTGTGCACAACCCTCAACATACCTATCTGCCAATTGGTCGACTAGGTTTATGTCACCGCCTTCTCATGCTCATAGCTACTTGGCTATGAATATGCACCGACATAATGATTGATTTCAAGCCTACAGCCAGGCATTAAAACTTGGTCAATTCTTTTATGTAGCTTTCTTATACTCCATACCTGACCCCATTACAATGGGAAATTGCCTGGATGATGATGGCGCTGTCGTGGTGGCTCTTGAATAGATATAAAGAATGCCTGTATATGAAGTTATGAACTCAACTTCATGTAATGGAATCTCTAACAGTTAATCTATTAGATGGAACAGAGAACAGACAGTGACTCATTATTGAGTTCGAATAGGAAACCAGGATAATATGTTTACCCTTAAATTCTGGTGTGAGGAGAGGAATTTGTATATTTGGTTATCTGGTTTGTGTGCTAAATGAAGGTAAAAATTTATTTAACAGGCTATATTTTTTCATCTAAAAGGCCTAATTGCAACTAAATACCTTCACTGCCGATCCCAAATCTGTATAAGGGTTGTGATATGTAGCTGATATTCTTTGTAAATTGTATGGGATCTCAATGTAGGGAATCCATACAACATACAACCAGAAGGATTTTGAATATAAGTTTGTTGTTATTGTCTAATAGCAATTCTCTACTTGGTTCCCGAAGTACTAGATCACGTGTAAGAAATATTGTCAATTATTCTTCTATCAGTTATTTCATGCTCCTATTCAAAATCACTTATGTAGGGATTGTTTTATTACTGATGGCTCATATACATAAAGAACCTATTGATATCATAAAATACATCATTGGTTATCTGGATATGCATAATTCTTGGTTATATCTGAATTCTGATTGGGGTGATATAGGCGTGGCAATGGGACTCTAAACCTGAGATCCAGTGGAATCCAAGCCAAAATTTTATGATTTGGATTGCCAGAATTAGATACTAAACTTGATCTAATCCCTCAGGAGATCCAGAGAGAATCCAGGTTCTTGTAAATTAGCCCTTCGTGTTGAATTCTGTGTGCTTTCCATATGCACAAGCCAGATTCTATGTGCATATGCATGAGGATCAAGGTATAGCCTTTTTAGTTTTCAACCAATTATGTGTGGGATTTTGAGTGCATACAATGGTCATCTTTACTTTAAAGGTGCTAGAGCAGCTAGACAACTTATCAAATCATAGACAAAGGAAGGACATGGATAGGAAGGAATAAAAAATAATATGAAAGCATCTATGAGGAAATTAAATGAAATACATAAAGCTAATATCTTCGATTCATCAATTACGGCATTGGTAGCATTCTATGTGACCTTAGGTACAAGGATGTAGTAGTGTTCATTTGGCTTAAATCATTATCATGTTTTCCTCTTTAGCATGTACACATTCATACTAATAATTTACTATCCTGAATTTGTAACAAAAGAGTGAAAAGTGCATATCAAACCCTTTTGTTTCCAATAATTTATCTGTTTAAGTTTTAGTTGCTTTGATAGTTTGAAGTATTATGGTCTATAATCTAAAATTAGACTTCTTTTGCATTTTAACTGTAAACTGGTTATATAAGCACGGAGATTTTTTTCTTTTCATGCAGTTATTGTGATTCTCGCACAGATAAAAAGAATGCTTTTATATGTATGATATAATGAAGGGATTTATGATCCTCAAGAGCAGATGATATAAATCGAAGATATATTGATTCATTCTTGCATTACGAGATGTAGTTTGTCTGAATTTTATGCTAAGTGCAGGTAGCTATGAAACTGATCATACCAGGGGGGTTGAAACTATTTGTTTGAAGTTAATTCTTCATTGCTATTTATAGACACCTTTGAGTGACTAAGTGGCCAATTTATTCACAAATTTGCCACAGTTAAGGTAGCACATGTTACCAAACTGTTCCAGTATTATTTAAAACAGGAAAACTTTGCTAGTAGTAACTTTTTTGGCTCGTCTGCTTGTTCTGTGCTCGATTTTTGCAAACCGGGATAAAGGAGGATTGGTTTATGTAGCTGGCAGTCAGCATTGAAGTATAATGGGATCTCTATGAACCCTTCCTGCATAAAACCCAAAGGAGTCTGGATAAAGTTTTTTTTCCCTGCATTACCTATTCTACATGTTCTCTAAAATGCTAGATTAGTTGGTATTATATAGTCTTTTATTGAATCTATTTATAAGAAATGATGTACAAGCACCAGAAAATAGGTCAGCCATTAGAAAATATACTTGTATCCACTTCATAAGAAATGAAAGTTTCTTATATGCTTAAAATATAATTGGTAGTTTTTTTTCTATTCAGGGAAGACTTCGAGAAAAATGGACTGAGCAGTTTAATAACAGTTTCTGTTCGAGACATTCAAGGGGAAGGATTTCCTGACGAGTTCAGTGGGGCAGTTGACTCAGTGTTCCTGGACCTTCCTCAGCCTTGGTTAGCTATGCCATCTGTTGCGAGAATGTTGAAGCAAGATGGCATTGTGTGCTCGTTTTCTCCATGTATAGAACAAGTACAGCGGTCATGTGAAACTTTGCGATCAAATTTTACAGGTGCTCCCTCTCTCAAATGACACTTCATTACATTTAAATTTTGAAGACCATATGTCATATATGAACCTGCTTTCTATTTTTGGTTCCATGGAAAACGAATCATGAACCTGCTTTCCTTTTGATTGCTGAAAAATGGATTAAACTGCATGTTTCTCTTAGACAACTGAAGCTATTACCCAGGCAAATAGTACTATGCTTTCTGTTTTTTCCATTATCATCACTTCATGTGAGATCAAATACAGCCTGAAAGTAGTAACTGTAATACTATCCCTTTAATAGTTCATGTGTTTCGAGACTAAAAAGTTCTGTTCACAGGCAGATCATATTTATTGTGCTGGGTCATCTGGTTTGACCATTCTCTAAATATAGGCCATGGATGATTTAACGAAGTTATCTGCCATCATTGTTTAGTTAAATGGTTGAGGTCTTTGCTACAGCGAGGGGAGTAGAAGGGGAGGTTCTCACAATTAATCTCATGGGAGATAGTCAAGATTGACCCTTACTCTCAATTTTTTTATAGATTGCCATTGATAGAAGGGATGACAATGAAAAATAGTTCACTATTCCAGGGAAAAAACATCAGTTTCATTTGCGTAATATATTTGCTTAATTGTAGTGTTTCTAGGATGTCATTCCTTTTTCACTCTTTGGCTTTTATCTTCCTCTGTCTAGATTCTTTATAGTCGGAACTTGGAGGGTGATCCTTGTTTGCATCATCTTAAATTGTATATCCAAAAGGTAGGTCTACCTACTTGCCAAGTGGCCGTCTAGATTTGTAGCATAAACCTCTCAATGCTAATAGCTCTCTTGGCTAGGAATTTGGCCCCAACATAGAGGGTTGATGTTATACAACGGCCATCACTATCATCCAAGCCTTCTCCAATCAGAATGGGATCGCGTGTGGAGCATAACAAAGCTCCTTGAAAGTTTTGACAATGTTTTTATTAGTGACTATCAACCTGACATCAACCTTCTATGTTGGTGCATATGTTGTCACGATCGGATTGGATCGTAGAATTGCAAAGGGGCCCGAATTAGATCGAGATCTGGATCGTGAATCTTAAGATCCGTGATCCTTAACAAAAATATGGACAATATATATATATATATATATATATATATATATATATATATAAGGTAAAGAACATTGAAGTAGGTAGGTTAGTGCACTATATCAAAAAACGTACTCAATTTCTCCAAAATAATAATTAAAGTTATATTAATATGTCATTCTCCAAAGAGCAGCAAATAACATGATAGACCAAAAACTAAATGACATTAAGTAAGCTTCATCGGTTGGTGTCACTTTCACTTGAACTAGAGAGGATCTTCGTTGGAATCATCCATATAAGAAATCTCTTCTTCGTCCTCTTCCTCATCGTTCAAAAATCCCATGTCATATCCTTTTTATCATTATCCATCTATCAAAATTTACAACAAATTAAATAAATAAATATGTTAGTAATTTTATATTTTAAAAAACCAAACTAGTACCCGTTACCAAAAAAAAATCAAAGACAGTTAGAGAATATGGATCTTTTGTCGGTTCTCGATGAGATGCACTCAGATTATGTGCTTCTATCTCTCATTGGTTGTAGAAGTCCAACCAACATAACAAACGATAATGAATTCAAAAGAGTAAAGTTGAAGATATCTAAATTTTATATTCCTAGGATTTACAAAAGGAGAGAAGAGAAGTTTAGATCTAAGAAAGAGAAATTAGAATGGTTTAATATAATAGGAAGGGGATACCAACTTATAAAAGTAAGTTTAAAAAGACCCAAAAAGATCCCAACAAAACCATAACCCTGACATGTTCAGCCCTGCTCGGGGTCCACGATCCACGCGATGCAAGGTCCTAGAGGCATGCCTGCAAGTCGGGTTGGAAGGCCATCAATCCAAACCAGATCGTGTTATTCTAACAACAAAGGTTGGTGCTAAATTGCTCGCCAAGTTAACTGTGAGCACGAGAGGGTCATGCCATAGCAACTTGGTGGCCAGTGGCAGATTGGTAAACCTACCTTTTACATATGTAGATTAAGCTCATGCAACCAAGGAGCACCTCCAAATCCTTTAGAATATTAAATAATCTAGAGAAAGAGGTAAAATGATACGTCTCTATAGTACATTAAGCCAAAGAATAAAGGAATGAATCCCAATCAACGACCGCACACTAAAACTGTCAAATCTTTATTGAGCTTTCTTATGCTCCCAAACCCGCTCTGATGGAAGAAGTCTTGGATGACGATGAGTTGTAGTTTTCCTTGGAACCTTAAATACATCTCATCCCTTAAATGAGATGGTGCTAATCATATGTTCTAGCGGTGTTTTTTTTTTTTTTTTTTTTGACAAATACAAGCATATTGTTTCCATTTATGCAGATATAAGAACTTTCGAGATCCTCCTTCGGACTTATGAAATACGAGAGGAGAAGGTAAAGGGTGACGGCGGGGATGCAGGTTCACCTGTGGGGTCTCTCCCTCGCAAAAGAAGGCAGACTTCTACTGTTGAAGGAACTTATTTGAGCACTGAGAGAACTCACTCAGTCATAGCTAGGCCATGTAGTGAAACTAAAGGCCATACCGGATACCTAACATTTGCAAGACTTGCGTGCATCTGATAGTGGTAGGAAGTTCGATTACAAGTATATTATTGACTCACCTAGCCTATATGATTGTTATTCTTTGGCATCAAAGAATAATGGCTTTTGGACCATCAAAGGGAGATTAAGGGATTAAGCAAGTGAATGTAACATGTGATGTACAAGTGTCAACATTTACTTTTCAGCCAAGTTTATGTGTTTTGTACTTGACGATTTTTGAGGCTTCTGCTTTAAATTTTACTTCTAGTTAGGAAGATGAAGATAACTTGAGGTATCTCCAAACTCTGACATGTTTATTTTTTTAGATTAGCGAGTGTCCAAGTATATTTCAGACATTTGAGGGACACAAACTGGCAATTATATAAAACCGTATGCATGTAATAACATGAAGAATATTCAAATTTTCAGACTGTTAAGGGCCCAAGGGGAGAGTTGCCTACTAATAAAGAAATGGGTGGTGCCTTTTGTCTACATTTTTTACTCAGGGTCTTGCCGACCAGCAACTTCTCCAGACACTTCGTACATCAGGAAAACCTTCCGTACTAAGATGATAATCAAAGCTTATGCTATTAATCACTTGGCTAGTAAGATTTTCTGTTCTCTTGCATAGAACCTAATTTATTTTCCGTATTCTCTACAGCAATAACAGTGGGTGTGTGTGTTGGGGATGGAGGAACATCCAGGAGCATAAAGCATTGTTCAAGCAATTGTGAAGTCTATTTATGATAAATCTGGAATGTAAAGCTTTTGTTGTTGTTGTCTCGTCGCCGTCATAGGAAGTGTATGGAACCACGAACCATGCACATCTAGAAAGTGAAATCTTTGTTTGCTCCTCTTTTAGAGTTGGCCCAAGATTTATTTGTTAGCTTGGATACATATTGTATATATTATAATCCTTGATCCTTTAAAAAATAATTTAGAGATCCTGTAAAAAATAATTTAGAGTTTGTAATTGGGGATACTTTTTTGATATATATCGTATATATTATAATGCTTGATCCTTTAAAAAATAATTTAGAGTTTGTAATAGTGGCGGCTTATTTCAAAAAGTTTTTAATTATTTGTTAGCTTGGGTAGATATTGTGTCTATTATAGTGTTGGCCAAGTGAAAACAAATAAATTATTTTACATCTAAAATATTCAATTCATATAGCTAGTATGATGTCACCAAAAGAAAAGAAAAAAACTTGAGAAGCATGATAATTTAATTCATATAGCTAGTATGATGCCACCAAAAGAAAAAGAAAAAACTCGAGAAGATGATAAGTAATAATTAAACAATACATATAACTATTGAATAGACAATCCCTCTACTAGTTTTTTCTAAAGATAATTTATTTAGTTTTTCTAAAGATAATGTGCCAATGTTGTGAGACAATCCCTCCAGGAGACTTACATTTTTTTATCTTTATAGTTATTTATTGTTGATCTAATATTTCTATGTATTTGAAATACACAGTCACTTGTTGGTAAGTGAAGATCCAACACCTGCCATCAATGCGTGACAATATTAAGCGTGTTAGGTGATCATACGATGCATTGTTGCGCACAATTTTAAATTATAGTCATTATACACACGTTTCAAACATGACCAGTCACCGTTGAAAACAATAAACCAGCCAAAAAATCAGCAACTAAAAGAACAAAGCAAAACAATGTTTGTGCTTAGGGATCAATTACCGAGGACACCAATCAAGAACACTACATTGATCAATCGGATTTTTTCGTTTTAAGTAATATTTTTTTATATAATTATATATAACGGGATAAGTTGTGGGGAATTGCGGGGGGGGGGGGGGGGACCACTCGCCAACTCAGTTGGCGAGTTGCTTACTTGGCGAGGGACTCGCCAACTGAGTTGGCGGGGCACCCTCTTCGAGGGCCCGCTCGCCAACTCAGTTGGCGAGCCACATGCTGAGTTGGCTTAAACCCGTTGCACAACGCTCGTTTGTTCGCCAACTGAGTTGGCGAGTAAGGATCCGTTTCACAACGGCTATTAACAACAACGGCTATTACAATCTCCCTCTATAAATTACCTATCTCAACCCATTCATCTCACACTCAATCTACTTCCTCTATTTTCTCTCTTCCCTCTAGCAAAGTCTCCAACACTCTCTCTGTCTCTCTGCCCGCAGCTAAAGTTCATTTGAGATTTTCTGTAGCCAAAGTTCTCAACCGTCATGGATCGTAGCGTAAGAATTGTATGCTCGCACGGCGGTACAGTAAATGGGTTAAATTACGAAGGAGGAGAAAGTATTATTTTTTCAACTTATCCGAATATTAGTTTTGAAAATATACGTAATCATATTATTGAACGTTGTTCTATTCATTATGATTTTATTTTGAAGTCTATTTTTGGTTCTAATTGTTTTTTGATAGATAGTGAAGATGCATGAAATTATATTCTTGAGATTAATTCACAATCACGGTATATAAAAATATATGTTATTAAAGTAGCAGCAACCTTAGATAGTAGAAATAATAAATATTTTTCTGAATATCAGCATGTTACTTCAGGTGCTAGTTCTTCTCAACAAATAGTTTCATTTATCCAAGAAGGTCATTCATCAGATGAATCTAACCATGATGATGATAGTGACAACGACGAAGGAAATAGTGATGATTTAGTTGAAAATGTAGATTATAGGGTAGATGATGATGTTGTAAAAGCTATCACTGATGAATTATTTAAGGGACAATCATTTCCTAGTCGTTCTCACTTTAGAAGCTTTATCAGTAATTTAGCAATTAAATATAATTTTAGTTGTTCAGCTAGTGATATGAATAATGCTCGTGGAATTATATATAGTTGTGATCAACCGAATTGTAATTGGAGAGTATATGTCAAATCTATTGGAAATGGCGATATAGTTAAAGTTAGTACATTAGAAAATCGTCATTCTTGTTTAGGAAGACTTAGTACAGGACGTCATCGACTAGCTACCGCTTCATGGATTAAGACCATGATAATTGACATTATTAGAGATAATCAGTCATACAGTCCATCACAAATTGTTAAAGATATATATAGGGAGCACCGTATACAAGTTAGTTATTCCAAAGCATGGAGAGCCCGAGAGACAGCATTAGCTGAAATTAATGGTAGTTATGATGAGGCATACGCTAGTCTTGAGGAGTATTGTTATAGAATTATGGAGACAAATCCAGGTAGTACATGTTTTATTAAAACTACCGAAAACAATAGCTTCCAACGAATTTTTATTTGTTTTAAAGCATGTATTGATGGATTTTTAAGTGGATGTTTACCAATTATTAGTATTGATGCTACATTTCTTTCGTCAAAATATCAAGGTATCTTATTTATTGCGTGTGCTCACGATCCTAACTATCAATTATATCCTATAGCTTATGCTGTTGCTGAAGGTGAGAATAGTGATTCTTGGTCTTGGTTTTTAAATTCTCTTAAAATATCTTTCGAAAGTTGTTTTAATGATTGGAGTTCAATTTCATTTATATCTGACAAGCAAAAGGGTTTAATAAATGCTGTTCGTGCTATTTTTCCTGCATCTTCTCATTTTTTTTGTATTCAACATTTTAAACAAAACATGAAAAAAGTTACAAAAGAACCAGTATTTCAACGCTTGTTAGACTCGCTTGCTAGATCATATAATAAAACGGATGCAGAGAGTGTGTTTGATATAATTAAAGCCGAGAACATAGTGTTGTACGATTGGCTTCTTGGTGTAAACGATGAAAGTCGTCGATTTGAACATTGGATAACAGCGTATGCTAGTTGTCCTAAATTAGATATTAACACTTCTAATCTTGCTGAATGTTTCAACAGCTGGATTAAGAAATTACGAGATAAGCCAATAACAACACTTCTCGATGGTATTAGAGCCAAGATTATTACACTTCATGACAATCGTAGAAAGTTTGCTGAAAATGTTGACACAGATTATTGTCCGAAGATGTTAAAAAATATGGCTTCTATTATCAAAGAGAAGAACCACCTAGAAATATTAGCTATTGATAGTTATAGGTTTGAAATAATAGACCGGGCAACAAGTAGAACCTATATTGTTAATATAACTGACAGATCTTGTACATGTTTAAGATGGTACCATACTTATATACCATGTATACATGCATGTTTTGTTTGTAGATATTGCAATATTAGTATTGATAGTTTTTATCCTGCAGTATTTTCGACGGCTACCTTGAGGAGTGTATACGCGCAAAATATGGAGCCAATTCCAGTTCCCTACGAGATCCAAGGTCCTTTGGTAAGAGGACAAATTGGGGTGCCAGATGTAAGACGCAAAGCCGGAAGACCAAAGAAGAACCGCATAAAACCCCGGGAATCATCGACAAGAGATCTACGATGCAGTAATTGTGGTGCTATGGGACACAACCGAAGAAGATGTACTAGTCAACCGAGAGAGTAAAATGTAATTGTTCAATACCCAAAAATTTATATAAAAATCCATTACAAATCATACAAAAATTGCAATAATACAATGTTTACAATTTTTTACTATTCCTCGTCCTGGTCTTGTTGAGTTTGGGTAGGCAGCGGTGCTGATGGAGTCGAAAAAAATTGTGTGAATATCTGGTAGCTTTCATCTCCAGCAGTCTCGTAACTCGGTCCGGCTCCAGGAGTCTCGTAACTCGGTCCCGCTCCAGCACTCTCGTAAGTCGGGTAGGCTCCAGCATACTGGTAACTCGGGCCCGCTCCAGGATACTGGTAACTCGGGGTCGCTCCAGCATACTGGTAACTCGGGGTCGCTCCAGCATACTGGTAACTCGGTCCCGCTCCAGCAGTATCCCGTCGACGACGACGAGAGTGTCTCTGTCGTACTAAGCCGGTCGGATAGTCCGGTGGAAGACGGGATTGTACCGGAGGCATTTCCGGTTCCGGTCCAATACCCAGATGCCGAACACGAGTAACAAGCTCCCCCATAAGACGACGAGTCACATGTTCCTCCATATGAGGTTGTTGTAAATGCTGCTCGTATACCCCACTCTGAAATTTGAAACATGTAAATTAAAATATTTATCATATCTATGTATATGTATTTTTTAAAGTATAATGAAGTTAAAGTATAATGAAGTCATACCAAATCATTCATTCCATCAATAAAAGCACGCATAGTAGAATCGTCTAGGGATCTAGTCTTGAACCTGGGCTCCTCATAGTGGTATACTCGGTTGCTCATTAGAGGGCATCCCCACCATTGTCTGTAGTCCAGGCTACCTATGTCTGCAAAATATAAACAAAATTTTAGCAAACTATTTACACTAAATCAATACGAATAATGAGTAACTTATAACTTACATTCCTCACGAGAATTTAGTCTAGGAGACATGTCCCTCACACTATAATTCTCGAACCGATTATTCCAGTCAGCAACGAGACCAATGATTCGTTGGAATGCATTTGATGTCTGATAACCGACTGTCGGTGGATCATCGGGAATTATTGGGGCCATTCCGAATTGCCGAAGAACACGGTCTGCCGGATGGTACATGGTGAACCGATCATATATAATATGACATCTGTGTAAACTAAATGCATAGGATGTCATCTTGATTTCTGGAGCATCGGGTTCACATATGTACGGTAACCAGGTTACCTATTTAAAGATATTTTAAGAGATTAGATGTGATGTTTATCAAATTGGCATCTACGATCAAAACTTCAATAATTTAAAGATATTTATTGCATATTTAAAAATTACCTCATTAGACCGCAGTGTATCAAATTGGCTTCGATATAGTGATACAGTCCTGTATTGGTAGTGTTGATAATCCACTACATCTGTAGGCCAGCGCATAGCAACTGGAAATACTCCATCACCACTGAGAACGCTGGTAACAGGCCTACCAATATAGAAGTGCTCGTAGGACCAGAACTATAAAACAAAAATATGACATTAGTACAAACATAATTTGCGTATAAAATTACTCTAACTTTTTAGGGTCTTTCATTCATACCTGTATCAGTGAAATACATCCACAAATACTCTTGCGATTGCATCTCACAAATTCTGTCAAATTGGCGTATAAAAACGCAAGAGTAGCAGCTCCCCACGCGTGCTCAGTAGGTTTGGTCAGATCATCCAAGAATGGTAAAAGCTGCACATTTACCATATTTTTCGATGCATCGGGAAATAAAATTGCACCACATAAACAGAGCAGATAGGCTCTAGTGCAACGAATGACCTGGATTTATTAAGTGTTAAACAAATTTATTAAATTGTACCACTAAATTAAGTAATAAACAAATTTACTAAAAAAAAAACATACCCGATTTTCATCTACATCAACCACCCCATCAATAGTTTGATGTAGGTCTATAAAGTTGCCACGGAGCCATGAAAATTTCACATAATTGCCGTCTTTTAGACCTGGAGGAGGGCTAACACCAAGATAACTCCGGATCAGATCAGATCCCTTTAAGTGCGGATCAAAATATATAGCGTTACCTTTAATAGGTAACCCTAGTATATTCGCCACATCAAAAAGGGTGATCGTCATCTCGCCGAATGGGAGTTGAAAAGTGTTGCGTTCTGGCCACCAACGCTCCGCAAGGCTTACAACTAAATGAAGATCGTGAATTAAATATCTAACACGATCTATATAGTGGAATCCAAAGGATTCCACCAAAGCCTTTTGAGCTGGATTAAGCTCCCACGTACGATAATTCCTTTCAGTCCGCCAATGTACGTGGATCCGGGTTCGTAAAGCATTATCATGGTCGTATAACTATAAAAATTATATGCATTAATAAAGTAAACATAGGCATTCTAAAAAATATATACATTAATAAAGTTAGCAACTTGTAATTTCAAAAAATACCTCGCCAGTAAAAATCTGAGTAGAAATGTGCTCTTCACGTTGCTTAAGAATAAGCTCGGTAGTCGGTCCGCCAGGAATACGACCGTCATTGCGGGTAGCCATCGCCAGTAAATATCAAGAGGAGGAGTTTGGTGTAAGGAGGGTTTGGGGTAGGAGGAGAATGAGAATGAGAATGAGAATGTTGTGAGAGGAGTGTTGGGTGGGGGGGGGGGTGTTTATAGGAGGAGAATTATAGCCGTTGGCTAACGGCATGCAACGTTATGCGGCTCGCCAACTGAGTTGGCGAGCGGGCCCTCAAAGAGGGTGCCCCGCCAACTCAGTTGGCGAGCCCCTCGCCAACTCAGCAACTCGCCAACTGAGTTGGCGAGTGGTCCCCCCCCCCCCGTAAATCCCCCAAACTTATCCCGTTATATATAATTATATAAAAAAATATTACTTAAATTGAAAAAATCCGTTGATCAATCAAGAACACTTATCATTTTGAATCAGAAACAAAATGGCCAGGTGGAAAACAAACCATCAAACACTAACAACACTACTAGTAAAGCTTCCAAAATGGTTTTATCATGCTTTAATTATCCGGGAAAAAAATAATTATTCCAGATAATACAATTGACATAACAATACCATGTCTAGCAGGTGGAAATCAAACCATCAAACACCAATAGTAAAGCTTCCAAAATGGTTTTGTCATGCTTTAATCATCTGGAATAAGCTTTAACCATCTTGGAATAAAAATAATTATTCCAGATAATAAAATTGACATAACAATTCCATGTCAATCTTAGATTATAATGAAATGAGTCCCGTTTCCGGAACCCAATGAAACTTTTGATTCGTCCCATATATATATATATATATATATATATATATATATATATATATATATTGTTAACATGTATTCTTAGAACACATGTTAAGGTTAACTAATGCATAATTTTTTACTTTGAAAATTGTTATCAACATTCAATAAACATTATAAAAAAAAAAATTTACATACCAATAAAATAATTTTTTTAATGCTGAAAGTTGTTTGCATTTGGCTTTGATGACATTTTCGATGCTAAAAGTTACGTTTCTAATGTTTATTAAGTATTGATAACCATTCAAAACAAAAAAAATATACTTTAATTTTCCATAACATGAGCCCTAAGAACACACATTAACAAAACCTCGTGTTTATTAAAAGTTAAGTAAAAAAATTATACATTAGTTAACCTTAATTATCCTTAACATGTGCCCTATAACAAAACACACACACATATATATATATATATATATATATATATATATATACATATATATATATATATATATATATATATATATATATATATGGGTCCCGTCCTATTGCGCCATCAATATGTATTAATTATCCTTAACATGTGCCCTACAAAACCATATATATATATATAGCACCAAATATGAGAACCAAAAGAACGGAAAAATATTTGCCTGACCAATTTACTGGAGCAAGAAAAAAACATCACACCATTAACCAAATACTCGAGTACTACAAAGCCAAAATACTGGAGACATCAAAACTCGGAACAAAATATAAGTGAACACTACTAACATTGTCTAATTAAATAGTCCATGAATTTCTAAAGCCTACTCTCCACTAGGTGCAATTTTATTTTCTCAGAACTTCATTTCTTGGATTTCTTGGGCGGCACCCTACATGAGATAAAGCAGATAATATTGTTAGTTGCAAGTATTTTCAAAATATATGCATTTATAGACTTGTACTAGACTATTGTATAAGCTTACTCAGTGGACTGAGCTGCTGCTGGTGCTGGGGGTGCTGCTTTCTCTCCTGGGCCCTATTCACACAAAACACAAAACCTCAATGTTCAGTACAAGTAGAATGTTGTTGCATAGAAATCATACAGGCAAAATTGAAACTGGAGATATTATACAATAAGTCGACCAACAGTAAGCTGAATTCAAGTAAAACCTATATTGTGATTGAGAACCACAACTGCAACCATCTGATGGGTTTACTACCACTGCTCAATTGAGATATGTAATGAACTTCATCTCATACTAGGACTTTCTAGCAACTGCTGCTGAATCTCAGTCAAACTAAGCTCATCCAGAGCAGAATTATTATTTAAATTTTCCAGACTATCTCTGCAGCCACAGATCCTTCAAAACTTCTAGAATGAAAACAAGGTGAATTTTCAAGTCCAAAGTTTCAAACCGTGCACAACTATTAAGCTGCTGTCTTACTGTTCTTAGAGATCTCCATAGAAGACCATTAGTTGCTGAAATTGCTTTACAGTATGCTCAGTTTGTTCAGAGGAAAGCAAGGTGAATTTTGACGCCTCAAAGTGTCAAACCATGTAAAGGACTATTAGCTGCTGCCCTAATGTTCTTAAACATCTCCATGGAAGACCATTAGTTGCTAAAGATTCCAGGCTACTTTCACATCCCCGCAGATCCTTCAAAACTTTTAGAACGAAAGCAAGGTGAATTTTGATGTCCCAATGTTTCAAACCAAGCGAAGTACTATTAAGCTGCTTCCCTACTTTTCTTAGAGATCTCCATGGAAGACCATTAGTTGCTGAAATTGCTGTACTATATATAACCTCAGTTTGTTCAGAGGAAAGCTATGAATGCAGGGAGTGACATCACATAATGGACATGGATACAACACATTTCAGAGAGAGAGAGACGTGGATTATGCACCATAATTTCATCTGTCCTAGTGTATTTTGGAGGGTCCAATATGTGTCTGATGCAAAGCAACAATCACCACATGGGTTTTTGGAGTGTCCGTGCGTAGGGAGGGACCAGGTAGCTGCCAGCTGGCTAGAAGTTTGAGAGTAGTAGATCCAGGGTATTCATTGTTAATAGGCTACCCTCCAAATCATCAGCCATTACTCTGAAGGATGACAAGAGGCATGAGCTATAGTTATTCCGAATAACAAAATGATAAAGATAGGGAAAAGAATAAGATGCATGTCATGTGGTTTAGATGCTTGTGACATTTTGCAAACAAACCATCATCGATTTAGGGCAAATCAGCAATAAACAAAGGCTTTTAAGAACCAAAAAAACACGACATACACATTAATATATTCCATTTTGCTACCAATCAAAATGGAAAAGTGGTCAGGGCTATCATTCTATGACCTCATTGTCACTAAACGCCTCTAGGTGACTTGGTTGTAAAACAAGATGCAAAGTGCATCTCAACTAATAAGAACATTCATGTCTCAGGCATAGATTAAAAAATATACTCAAGCACATATATAGCTTAAGAGAGGAAAAAAACCCACATTGCAGATAATGTTATCAACACAATTACCAGTAACAGTAAATTATTAATAACATAGTGTATCAAAACTAAATATATTATTAAACTCGTGGATGACTTGAAAATATATACTCAAGCAAAAAATATATACTCAAGCACACATATAAGAGAGAAAATCAACTTCATATTGCAGGTAACATAGTCAACAGAGCTGGCAATAATACTGATAAATAACATGGTAAATCAAAAACAAAATATATAATGGAACTTTATGATACCTGAGCAAAGCGTTCCTCCCTCCTGGCAATCTTCCTTTCTCGCGAAGCCTTGCTCTTGGCTCGCTTAGCTTCATACTGATCAGACAATGTCTTTTCTCTTGCCTTCTCAGCTTTGGACTTGTGAATACTCTCCATAAGCACCCTCTTGTTCTTGAAGACATTACCCTTCACTTTCATGTACATGTCATGGTACATGTGCTTGTCAATCTTCTTTGACTCGCGATACTTCCTCAGCAGACGCCTAAGAACTCGCATTCTCCTCATCCAGAGAATCTTAGTTGGGAGTCTAGCCTCTCTTGTACCCTTACGCTTACCTTCATCATTCAAGAGAAAATTCAGATATGTTGTCATTAAACAAATTCAGATAGACGTGATATTATTATGAATATACCGTATCCAGAATGTCGCCCCTTCCTCTTGGCTTCCATTGCTCGCCGTGCACGAGATCGGGAGTGGATCTTCTGTGGCTTCCTGATGATAAATCCATCCTTCACCAGCTTCCTTATGTTTTGCCCTGCATTTAGAACAAAAATGATATTTTCCACAATGAACAAACTAAACAGAAAAAAATGTTCTGAAAGATTTTAACAGGCCAATATCGAGAGCAATAATAATTTCTCCATTCTGTATCAGATATTAATATATATATAAGTCGATTTAGAAACATGCCTAAAAGAGGGGGGAGGTATTGATCATGCAACTTGTAATAACATCTAATTTTTCCCACTTAATTCCTACCACAAACATAATGTCAATCAAAAATCCTAGAGGAACTCATGAGGTTCTAAATTTTTAAAACTCGCCATTAGCAACCGTTGGATTACATGAATTTCATCCTTTGATTTTTTTTGAAGGGCCTAAACCAAAAAATTCAACGGCCTAAATAGAAAATCAGTGTTCTAAATTGCGGCCTAGGCGGCCGGCTTAAGCGCTAGTTGGCCCTAGGCGAGACTAGGCGGCCAGTTCAAAAAATTCAAAATTTTCAAAAAAAAATTCAAAAATTTCAGTTTTGAAATTTGAAATCTGAAATTTGAAGTTTCAAAAAAAATTCAAATAATTTTAAAAAAATACATACCTCCGCTGCTTGCCTGTTGCTGCTTCTCAGAGGAGAAAAGAGGGAGGGGAGGGGAGAGGATTTTAGGGCTACGGTTTGGGAAGGAAAACCCAAAAATATAGAGAACGAAAAAAAGGGTTAACTGGTTCGAACCAGTGACCACCCACTCCGGATGAAAAAGCTTTGACTATCCCACTTGTAACCAAGTTGCCAAAAATTGTGTGTTTTCAACATATATATATATATATATATATATATATATATATATATATGTGTGTGTGTGTGTGTGTGTGTAACATACATAAAAATTAAATTTCAGTTCGGCACCTAGGCGGCCTAGGCGCACCGAACCATACTAGCGAAATTTATAACATAGTAGAAAATTTTGTACGTGTCATAACGTGATTGCAAGTTCTTATTGTAAGTTCCTATTTGAGTTTCTGTAGTCGTCCTAATATCAATGTAGTGCTCTATGCAATATATTTCGCCACCAAAACAAGTTTTGCATCAATCCATGTATAATTGTACATTTAATTTGGACCATAGATTTACTATGTTCCATGCACAGAAACAAGCTTCTACTAACTATAGAACCGAGTTAAGAATTATAGCAATGAAGTCGATAAATTTCTTAAGATCTATTCACGAGTGGTTCATTCCTTTAAACATGATCAATCGGGAAGAAAATAACTTAACGTCTTTTGTCTACAAACTCTTAACTCGCAAATAATTGATCCTATCACATGGCTTCACATATACTCCTCTATTGAAACAAAATACAAGAATTACATAGATCAGCACACAGCTAATTCTCAAAGCAAAGGTCGGTTTTATCGATGCCTAAACGTAACTGATATCAATCTTACAATTTCAAAATTCTCTAGAAACTGGTAAAGACCCCGGAGTCTATTTCTCTTATCATAACTACGACTTCGTAAATGCTCGAACAAATCACATAGTATCACATAGCTAATTCACAAAGCCGGTGTCTTCACAATTAAATAAAACCCTATATCAACCAATCCAACAATTCCCACTGAATCAACAAACACTAACACCAATACATCGAAACCCAATTCAGATCTAATGCCACAATGCAAATATTCCTCAATAGAGACGGACTTCAGAAACCACAAAGATTAGCACCTATAATCCCAGGATCGAGTCCTTTCCTAATCAATCAAAACCTAATCCCTTTGATTTCCATAGCCACCAACTCCAACCAAACCCTAAACCTAATTATCAAAAAAAAAAAAGTAGACATAAATGAGGGATCTAGAGAGCGACTACTGAACTGGAGTTGGGCCATTACTAAACAACCCAAAGTCCATTTCCCTTGTCATCACTACAGCTTGGTAAGTAATCAAACAAATCACATAGTATCGCGTAGCTAGTTTGGGAAGCCGGTGTCTTTACAATCAAACAACCCCCAAATCGACCAACCCAACAAATTCCACAGAACCACCAACTCCCCAACGAAACCCTAACCCTGATCCAGCGAAACCCGATTCAGATCTCACAGCACGATGCAAATATCCCTCGATATAGACGGACATCAGAAAAATAATTCACAAGTCCAGTGCTTTTCTAATCAATCAGCCCCTAATCGACCAATCAAACCCTAACCCTAATTAACAAGAGAAAGAACAGACAAATAAACGAAATATCTAGAGGGAGAGGAAGTACTGAACTGGAGTTGGCCATGGAGATCTCGTTGACTTCATTGGGGTCCAGCCAGACCTTCCCCTTCCCGCACTTGAGCACGCTCGAGGCGAGCCTCTTCTGGAGCTTTAGCGACACCATCGCCCTCCTCTTCCTTCCTGCTCCTGTTCCGGCTCCGGCTCCGGCTCTATCTAGGGTTTTGAGGAGGAGCGGCGGGGATTATATATCTAGAATCAAGCTAGGGTTTCCTCCTTTTTCTATGGCTAGGGTTTCTTGGCACCCAAGTTTTAGTTCGGACCGAACAAATTAAAAATAATACGGTAGTGATGGCGACTTTTATCTTAGTTAATTATACGCTGCGTCAAAGAAAGTCGTTCATGGCCCATGATTGTTTTAGGCCCCGGCCCATGATTTTATAGCATTCGTTAACATTTGAAATAACTGAGGTTGATGAATATATATTTTTGAAATTTAAACATGGTAAAAATTCAAAATTATGAAGAACTCAATTTTGTTTTGTTTTTCCAAATATTTGTTAAAGTACATTTTTTATGCTCCTAAAGGTTTTAGCACATCCTGACAATTATATATATATGTCGATGCCCCGCAAAAGCTCTTGCCACCAAGTAAGAAAATTAAATCGAATTCTTCAACTTTAATTCCATGTCCTCAAAATATATACTTGAAGTAGGGGCAAGCAGTGAGGCATAAATGTAAAAGGAAAGTCACAAAATTAAATACGACTATTCGGTTCATATTTTGCGTAAAGGTGCGGTTTGTAGCTTTGGATTTGTAAAATTGTATATATTTTTAGATTTGGTTGTAATGGTGCGGTTTGCGTCTTTGGATTTGTAAAATTATGTTTTTGAGATTTTATTAAGATTGTATAATGCATGTTCGGTTCGAAGTGAGTAAACCGCACAATATGACAACTATTCACCTCCCCAAAACCATCTCCAATTTTTAATCTCCTCGTGAGACTTTCTTCCTTTCGGATGACTATTTATTAGTATGATTTGAGTAGTAATTTAACTTTTAATATTTTTTACTTTTAAATTTTATATAGTTTGAAGTTAAGAATGAAAAAACTAATACAATTTTTGTGTATTTGTCCGTTAAAAGTGGTAGTTTTAGTGTTTGGATAGGTGTTGAGGCTGAACGTTCTCCACTGAAAGTTTGACAAACAAAAGTTGCTTGGCTCCTGCAAGTGTTCATTTTGAGCTACAACAAAAAAGTGAAGGAAGTGGATTGAAAGTGATTTTTGGATTGCTGCACTTCCATTCTCACCCACATTTTTAATTCTCACATACACTTTTATATTGTCATCCAAACAAAATGGGTATGAAACTGCTCACTTCCGGAGGACAAAAAATTATGTATCCAAACATATTTTAGAAAGTGAAACATGGTACAAGTGCACTGCATTACAACATGCTGAAAGTGACACTGTCACACTTTCGAAGTGTTACAAGTATCCAAACAGGTCCTAGTTGTAACTAACTGATTGTTTGTGCTCAACTAATAGACATAGATATCATTATTTCTTTGTAATATAGAAAAGTTATTATTGTATCCAGTTATTAATTCATCATGTTATTATAAACAGTAAAGTGTTAAAAAAAACTCTCGCAAGATTTACACTTTTTGTAAAAAAAGACTCATGGTTTAAAAAAATCTCTAATTTTTAATTTGGTGTAATTTGTACCCAAATTAAACCTTGACATCAACGGACAACCAATTTACCTTCAACAAGACTTATTTAGGTTATTTACACAAAAGAAAAATAAACTAATAATATACAAATGTGAAATAGAGTGAGAACAGAGTAAAACATGAGAAAGAAAATTAAAAGAATGGTAAAATAAAGGATATTTTAAACCTATATATAGAATGATGGTAAGATCGTTGCAATCTTTAATGGTAATGTGCATAAGTATTTTGCAAATTTCAAGCATATTTTGAGTCAAATTTTGACTGTAACATTCAAATTGTAATGACTAGTGGGTTGATTTGATCAAAGTACCCAAAATACGAGGGTTTAATTAATCAAAAATAAAATAAAAAGTGTTTATCTTGCGAGGGATTTATTGCACTTTACCAGATTAAAAATGACATAATGTATGAAATATTGTAAATTATTGTATCCAATTCCAGCAATTATAACATGAGTATCATGCGACCATACTTGACCTAGAAAACAAATCTAGGGTATATTGATTTATTAAGAATTTATAGGATTGTTGTAGAATTTTTTAAACAAATTTCCTAATAAAAATAAGTACTATCAAACTTCTAGGAATTACTGTTGGCCATATTTTAACCACAAACTTGACATAGTCTTCTTGGGCCATAATCTAATTTCTAGAAAATTTTAAGATTTTTCTCAATTTATTTACTATTTTTCTAAGCTCAAAATTGGATTTAAGAAATAAATAAATAGATCTAAATTTATGATTATTAATAACCCATTTATTTATATATATAATCAGTCTTTATTCTAAGCTCAAAATGGTCCATGAGTCTCCTTCCTCAAGATTAGCAGCGGTGTTATCACGGCCCAGCACTCACTATGTATACTCGCTCATAATACATAGTTGTTTTGACACGTGAACCAGCTATCTAATAGACATGAATACCCCATGATCGCATCGCGAGGACTTCTTTGTCTCAGGTATTCCTCTAATCCCCCCAGGGTGAACGGTCCCCAGCTCCCCGGAAAACAGTTCGTGGGATCTTCCCTTGTGCACAAGTTGTCTAAGACCAATGCATGAATGTAACTCTATTAGATAAACTCTATATGGATGCAGCAGTTCTATAATAAGCACATATATTCAATCTCTTCTCTCTCTGTCTCTTGTCTCTTGCCTCTGTGCGGACATGCCGCCATTTCTATCTCTTATGCAGACTGGCTGCCATATTCTCTGATACCGTTTAAGCATTTCGATAACTTATATAGAAACATATAGCAATCTCTATTTAACAAGCAAGCATGGAAACAGTTCTCTATCTCTTTAGCTAAGCATGCAGTTCTACTCTTTCTTTAGCATATACGAAGGAAACATATGAACATCTTTCACTCTTGTCTGTTAGCATGGCAGCGGTTCGTTCAACAGCGGTGTCCGTGTAACTAAGCATGCATATTTCTATCTTTAATTAGCATGGAAATAGTTTTATCTCTTTCTCTTTAGATAAGCATACAAGTTCTATAGTTAGGCAAGCAAGTTCATTTTTGTGACAAGCTACGTGAGTTCTCTTATTAGCATGCAAAGTCAAGTTCTATCATTCTTCTTATGAAACTATCTATCATTCTTCTTATGAAACTATCTTCTTAAGCAAACAAACATTCAAAAACTCAGATTCATTATTAAGGCGTGCAAGAATCAGAGAATGAAGTTCTGCCCACTCACCTAGATCAATCGTCTTGTGTTTCGATCGAGAACTCTCCGAGAAGGCTTCCGCTCGAGCCAGCAAAGTGATATCTCTTGTACATAGTGCCTACGCAGAGCGGGGCACTACATACTTACCCACCAATAAAGATTTTTGTCCTCGAAACTCAAGGAGAAACTTTCGATAGTCCTCATTCCTTACCATTCTTAATTGAAAACTCTAGCAATCAAAAATGATTACTCAGGCAGACAGAAATCAGAAGCCAAAACTCTCAAGCAAAAAATCAAATCTAGAAAAAAAAATCTAGCATCTTTGAGAATATCTATGGACTTATTGTATGGAACGTTTATTGCATCACAATATCTGGGACATCTCTGAGTCGAAAGCAACCGAATGGGTAAAGAATCGAGTAGCTCTGATACCATTATGTCATGCCCCGGTTCCGCAAGGGGGGCATTCGTCCTCGCTTGGTCCCTACAGAACCGCTCGTCCTCGCACGGGCGTGATGCCCTGCAAGCCTAAGCTATGCTTGCATAAAGCCAAAGCTTTGAACAAGGGCAAGTAAGTTATTCAAGACAGGAGCAGCGGCACATATAATGCAGAAAAGTAAAGAACACAATGGCATATGAAAATAAGCTCTTTATTGATAATCAAGATGTGTTACAAGCGATGCTTGGCCGAGATTACAGTTTGCTCAAGCTTTCTTTCTCTCGGTTACAATGACATGAGCCAGCAAAGCGATATCTCTTGTACATAGTGCCTACGCGGAGCGGGATACTACATTACGTGTATGACATGAGCCATGTGGTTGATTTTGATCAGCTGGATCTGTAGGCAGACTTGTCGTACGTCAAAGAGCCAGTTCAGATCTTGGATCGAAAAGAAAAGCAGCTTTGGAATCGTGTAGTCCCACTTGCGCTCGTTCTTTGGCGGAACCACGCGGTCAAAGAGTCGACCTGGAAACTCGAATCAGACATGAAGTAAAAGTTTACCTCATTATTTTCTTAGGGGTAGGTTACATTCCTAAGTTTCGAGGATAAAACTTTTTATAAGTTGGTTAAGATGTAGTGCCCCGTTCCCCCTTTTCAGGGAGCGTGGCTAAAAAATACTTGGTATCGTTCGATCGGGACAGATTGATCAAGATCATTTTCTCGTTATGGAATGGTTTCTTCGAAATTAATTTCTACATTCAGCGGATCGTGCCTCAAGGAAGGACTCGACGGTAGAGTCGAGAGGGATCTTTTCGTTGTGCTGGTTTCTTTGCCCGTTTTTGATGCCGCTTGGTTGCTTTCTTGTTGGTTTTGTTATTTGTGTTTTCTTGAATGGTTTCGATGGATTTCATTGTCTTCGTTCTTTGAACTTCGCATTTTGTATCAAACTTTGGAAGACCGAGGCAGGAGATATTGATCATCTGTTGGTGTTTGCAGGTGATCGTATAGGCGACGAGCAAGCGGTGTCTTGAAGATCTTCTTTTTTTTTTTCCCGATTGTCCAACTAGTGAGTGGCTTTACTTACGATTAGAGCCCTTCTTCCAAGTTTTTATTCTTAATAATCTGACTCGTTTGTGCGTTCCAGTCAACGATACCATAATAGCAAAAGATCAAGTTAAGTCAAAAAGAAGAAAAAGTAGACTTGAAATACTTAATGCTTGTCACATGCACAGATTCACCGTACAATCACTTTGTTGCGTGCTTGTCTGCTATGCATATGCTTATTTATGTTTCAGTTTTAGCTAGAACTTATTTATCTATAACTGTTTAATGAGTAGTGCAAATTATAATGTGATCATTGAGCAAAGGTAGCATATACTATGGAATATGCATGAAGTTTATTTTCTTATATTGCCTTGAAGTGCTTCATTTGATAACTTAGCTTTTAGATAATACATGGTCAAGGACAACTTAGAGTTCTACGAACGGTCGTCGGGGCACTGGGACCGCTTTGGCCTGGGTATAACATTTGCTAGCTGAAGTCCTAGCACGGGATGAATCGAAACGTCCGCTAAGGACTAGCTACCCGAGGCAGAAAGACATCTGACCATCCCTAGTTCGACCAGTGACATGTTATGTATATTTAAATTGTGCAAACTAACTATGTCTTCGTGGCAGGAAAGGTCATGGTAAATTTTGTACATGTGGTTCACACGGTGCAGGTAAAAGTCACTGAACAGTGACACATTTTGTTATGTCATTTACTTCTATGAATTGCTTTTAACTTGATCTAGGGAAAGATAGAAAGATCACATAATAATAATGTTGCATGTTCACATGAATACTGTGTCGATTTGGTGTGTTGGGTTAGCTCGCCCTCACCGGTACTTTTTGAAGTACTGACCCTTGTTGCAGCAGGTTCCACGAGCCAAGGCGATGCGACCAAGAGCTAAAGTTTTTCCTAACATTTTACTGGTCTGACGCATTCATGTTCGTGACTTTTTGGAGCGTAAGTACATATTCTCAAGGAGCTCGCATATACCATTTTGAAGCTTCTAGGCGATGGTGCAAACACGCACCAAGGTGGTTTTTCCTTTTGAATTTTAGTAAGGAATGTAATGTATGGATCGACTATCTCATTTTGCGTCCATCTTGTAAGCCCACGCGACACCCCTTTACTTTTAAAGTCAAGAGTTTGTAACAAAGATGTTCATTATCAATAAAAAAAACTTTTCTTCATTTCAATGTGTGATGTTTCATTTGTGTACTCTGTTGCATATGTTTTAAAGTATATCATTATGACTAGGCCTTGTGTGGGCGCGCCTTATGCTCGCACGACATCACGTCCGTCGAACGATTATCGATTTGATAGAAATCGGGGCGTGACAACACCCTCCTCCCATCCTACTCCTCCGCGCCCGCCCTCATACCCGCCCTTGCGACAACCACCCCCACATCCGCCCTCTCGTCCCTCAGCAAACCCCACGAACCCCGCTGCCTCGTGCGGCTCCGGTCCGGCCCACGCTGCACCCACTTTCGGTTGCGCGTCCCGCCGCTCCACGCGGCCTCCGGCTGCTACTGCAGCCGCCTACTGTTGTGCGCCCCCACCCCCCACCCCTCTGGTCGTCGGCGGCGGAGAAGAAGGGGGGTCGCCAGATAGGGGGTGCTCGTCGAAGATGGGGAGGAAGAGAGAGATTTGGTTTTTTTTCTCAGAATATTAAGTTAGTATCTATTAAAGTTGAGGATATCAAATTGAACATTTTGGATAGTTGATGGTATCAAGTTATAATTTAGCCAAAGTTCAAAGAAATGGATTTGATTCCTTTCGTCCTTATGGATCGAAACATTTTATATCCGTATCACATTGGATCGGATCTAAGCTGAAATCTGACCCGTAGCTAGCTCCCTAAAACCTTCTCCTTAATGGAGAAAAGGAAACCCTAGCATTCGAAACTTGCAGAGTGGGAAATCAAGTACTTGGAGATCTCTCGCTTTCTTTTGGTACACGATTATTCCTCCACGTGATCTTCTACAATATATGCACCCCATATGTTTGCCAAATGTCCCACTTGGGGAATCACAATGAGGAAGCGTTTGCTTCTTATAGGAAATGCGCTTATTATTATAGTCTATGTCGCACGAACACGAATACGAACACGATACGGACAAAAAAATACTATGCAACACCGAGATGGCACCAAATTGTTGAGAGCATCTGTTTTCGGATTCGCACTATGGCATTGCCTCAGCCTAGTATATGTGCAAATTTTTTAATTTTGAAATATTTGACGATACGTACAAAATTTTATGTACGCTGTGTTATATGTCATTTGGACCCACTGTCTTCACACCTCTCCTGCGGTTTAATTTCGAAATTTTCGTCCAGCCAGAAAAGTTATATGTCTGTTGCTTGTCCCAAAAAAAAAAGTTGTCGACAATAATAGAATAAGTAACGATACGCGTTGTTCTCTTAACCAGGAGACATACTTGCCATTTTGGCGAGGATTTCAAAACAAAATGGAGAGGATTTCATTAGTGGGCTTATATGTCTGTTGCTTGTGTAGGAATTGTTACTAGAAGTGGTACTCATATTGGGGGGTTTTCCAACTTGTACACTGATGTCGGAAGTGTTTCCAGAAGCGATTTGAGACAACTGGGCAAGTGGAACAAGTGGAGACATCCATGTAGGTTTTGTGTGACTCAGGCGTAGTAGTGGAGACGTCCCTATGGATCAGTAGACTCTAGCGGAGACGTCCTGGTGGAATGTGCGACCCATTCGTTATAAGAGAGCCTTACTTTTGTGAGCGTCCCGCTATGGCCCGTCTGTCAGAGAATTGGTAACAAAAATTATTAGCAATCATCTGAATAAAATACGTATAATATACGAATTTTTGTATATCTTTCAGAAACGTATAATATTTATGTAATTCTAAAATTTTTGAATTAATATACAAAGTTTAAGAGTTAGACGTTTTAAACACGTTTCGTACGAATTTTTCCGTACGAATAATTAAAAAATTTGGCTAAAAAATTGTGGCTAATAGTACAATCTATTTAATTAACTAAGAAAGAAACCCAACGGTCTTTCAGCCTTGTTGCTTTTAACCAGCCTGACACAATTCACAAAAAAATGTATATACAAAAAAAAAAAAAAACAAATCTCACATACAACCTATTTAATTAACCAAGAAAGAAATTCAACAGTCTTGTTGCCTGCATCAATAATCATTTGTGAGATAGGTAGAAATATGGACTTATGAATTTGCTTTTAATGAGTTGTTTGCTTATTTATTAGGGATTAAAGAACAAATACATGTCGAATTTTTAGTGCCGAATTTGTTCATATAAAATATACTAAATACGAATTAAATCTAATCCGAATGTTTCTCGTTTAACGAATAATTGACCGAATTTTTAATGTATTTTACTTATAGTGTGCCAATTTATACTTGTCACGTCCCGATTTCGCAAGGGACCGATCGTCCTAGCTTTGCACCTTACAAAACAGACCGTCCTCGCTTGGACATGATATCGTGTAAGCCTAAGTTGCGCTTGCACAAGGCCAAGACTTTGAACAAGGACAAGATAAGCTATTCAGAGTAAGAAGCAGAGGCACAATATAGCATAAAAGTAAAGAACAAACAAGTTCTTTATTGATATTCAAGAAGTGTTACAAGCGACGCTTGGCCGAGATTACTTTTATCTAGGTTCATTTCATGTAGTACAGGATCAAGTCGGATTACTTCTTTCAAAAATATATCTTTGAAAACGGTTTGCACATTCAATACATTCAAGCATACAATAGGGGCAGTGTTCTATCGTGCAGTGGCAGCATGTATCGTGAACCATATTCGATTTCTTAATGAACAAAAGCAGTGATCTAATGGACTATTCATCTTATACAAGAAGGGAGTAGCGTAATCAAGTGAAACATGCAAGTCTAGGAGCAGTACAAGCACTACCAAAATATGTCCAATTAGCGACATTTTTAGCGACGTTTAGTTATGACGTCGCTATATTTTACGAATTTAGCGACGTTATTTTACAACGTCACAGGACATCGCTATTAGCGACTGTCTGCGACGTTCTGCGACTGCAAATAATATTATGGAATAAGATGTTGCCAACTATCGCCAGACGTCGCTATTATTTTTATTATAGCCACGTGTAGCGACTTTAGTTTTCATACGCCGCTAAATATTATAAAATCTGCGACGTTTAGCGACATCACTTTATGGCGTCGCTAACATTTTCATACAGGTTAACAACGTTCATTTTTTCCCATCTCTCTCTCAAAAAATTTCCCAAAAGTTTAAGCTTTCGCGCGTGCGACCTCCCCCTGCGACCCCCTTCGGCTCCACAGGTCCGGCGCCGACCGTGCTCCCCCTCCGACACCGGACTCCACCGAGCTCCTTCTCCTCCACCGAGCTCCTCCTCCTCTTTGGGCTCCTTCTCCTCAACCGATCTCCTCCATATCCTCTCCGGGCTAACTCCTCCTCCGCCACCAAGTCCTCCTCCTCCTCTCCGGGCTCATCCTCCTCCTCCACCGAGCTCCTCCTCTCCGGACACCCCCTCCTTGGTCAACACCCTACTCTCTGGCCACCCCTTCTTAGGTAAATCCTAACCCTACCTCGAACACACGCACATGCACACTAACCCTAACCCCAAATCCGACACACACACGCGCGAACACACTAACACAAGCGGACACACATACACGCGGACACACACACACACACGGACACACACACATGCGGACACACTAACACACGCGGATACTAACCCAGATACGGACACGGACACTAACCCTAGTAGTGGTGTCCTAGTATCCACAATTGGATACTTAATGTTCGTATCATGATACGCCATGATACATATGACTAGATTTGATAATTTGGGTATTTTGGTGTCTCATTGTGTTAATTACCTATATATTTTATTAGATCTATTATTCTATAGGTTCATATCAATTCTATATATATATTGGTATTCCAATTGATATTGGTGTTGTTTATTTGGTATCATGGTGTATTTGTATTGATACTTGATTGTATCATGAGATTTTGGTATGTGTTTATGTGCATATAGTGAGGTGTATCAGAATTAGATATGTGTCTATATATATATATATATATATATATATATATATATATATATATATATATATATATATATATATATATATATATATATATATATATATATATATAACTGTGTGCATTTGTGCCTAAGTGTAGAATGTACCACTTGAGCACATGAGTGTTAGTAAGTGGTGTTGTAGATGAGTGTGTTCATGAGTAGGTATTCCTGTGAAGAGAGGGTGTCAAATTGGTGTATGTGTGTGGTGTGTGTGTGTGTGTGTGTGTGTGTTGCATTGTATTTGGAGAGTGGTGTTGAGTTATCTAGGATCTATATGTGAGAGTAAATATATAGGTACCTAGATACAAGTGAGTATTGAGGGGAGATGTGTTGTGTTATGGGTAAGATACTAGGTAATGGGTTAAAGTACTAGGTAAATAGTTAAGGTACTTTACGGATACTCATGAGTCACAATATGGATACTCACACATCATAACTCGAATACTAACGATATGACCTAACTACTCAGTTTGATGAACATTTGGATAATATAATTGAATGATGTCTATTCATCTTTGCAGAAGTATGTAGAAATGGATCTGAATTACTACTTGCGTCATCGTTCGTGGATGTACAACCGTCATCCTGATGACATGTACGGTGTGCGGGATGAATACATAGAGGGAGTAGAGCAGTGTGAGTACCATGATTTTTTTATAGGGTTAATTCGATAATTAATAATTATTTTTTTATTTTAATATTTATTCGAAAATCTAATTGAACTTTGGAAACTAACCCCCATGGTTTTAAGATCTTGAGTGCAACACTAGACTTTTTCTTCCAACCAACCTAGCATGCTTGATTTAGACGAGTCAAATTAGGCTCCTGCCATGACTGTCCCTCACAAATTCGCAATCCCCTGACTCGTTTTGGTCACACAACTTTCGCGACACAATTACGAGAAAACGATGATTTAATTAACCATTTTGTCGTGGCGTACGATTTTAACACGCCACACCAACCCATTGCTCCCAACTAAGTCCATGCTATCAGCCTAACTGGTCCTATTACGCACATGACACTCGAGTTGCGTTATTCGAACCCCCTGCATGCTCCCAAATTAATATTAACTAAAAAAAGAATTTATGGATTTATTTAATTAATTTAATATACATTAATATTTAGTAAATATATTTTTAATTAATATAAAGTTGGTTGTAAATTATTGTTGGAGGAAATATAAATTTTCTAGAATTTTTCCAAGTGCCTAACTATTTTTGGATATTTTTTGCATTTAATTATTGATAAATAAAACAAAAAAATAAAAGAAATAAAGAAAAGAAAAAATAAACCAAAACCCATTAACCTATTAATCCCAACTCTAAATCTACCCAACCCACGTACAGAGCCCCCCCTACATATATATATATATATATATATATATATATATATATATATATATATATATATATATATATATGTATGCATACAACATAAAACCTAAACCCTAACCATCACCCACGCCTACACTACCTCTACCACCCGCCGGAGCTGTTGACCGCCGCCGACCTCCGCCGCACCGCTGCCCGCCGTGCCGCCGCTCCCACAGCAGCTGACCATCGCAGCGCCGACCGCACACGCACAGCGCACAGCCGTGCGCCCCCCCCCCCCTTCGCGCAGAGATTTTGCCTTCCTCGTTGATTCCTTTTGCGTCTCGTCTTCGCTGGTATATTCACAACCTAACCCTCTATGATTTTCTTTAAGTGGAACAATTTAGGCACCCGGGTTTAATCGAAAAATCGACCGGAAGCTGGCCGAAAAATTGTTCAACAACAGTTCAGAAATTCAGTCCAAGAATTCTTGTTCATGTCCAATTTTCTACCATCTCGTTAATTAGTTTCAAAATATAATTGAAAGGACTTCTTCACAATATAACCAAAATTTTTACTATTCTTTTAGTTTTTATTAATTTGCTTTAATGGTAAAATTATTCTAGTTCCAAACTGACCAAAAACTTATTTTTAAAATACCCAAAATCTTGCGATACGGGGTGCGTCCCGCCAAACGAGACGACTTCTTCGTGTGCGAGTTGCATCGAAAGACGTGTAACATAAACGCGGACGTGTGGGCTTTCGCAAAACTTGATTTGGATGTTCGTGCACACCGGAATCAACGCATATCCGTCAAAATATACTGTATCGGCCTGTTCTGACACTCGTCATAACTTCGTGTGTACTCGTCAATTCGTAACGAAACTTGTGCCATTGGATTCACAGCATTACGCTGGTCATGTGACCCAAGTTTGGTTCGAATCGGAGAACGTTGACGAAACAACATTTCGTGGGTCCCACGGTTCTATATGACGGGCGATTTCATGATCGGCTCATTGGAATCCAGTTCTGGATGTTCTGTTGGGTTCATATCATCGTTCTGGACTCGTAGACACCAAGTTTGACAAATTTGGAGAACTTTATCTCTGGTACATTTTTCGGTGCAAAGTGGACCACATGTAGACCCCGCTTTAACCTAAAACTGTCAATTTTGTCCCTGTGTTCAAATTGGACTTATGGGTAGTCAATCCTAGATATTTTAACTATTCTGAAAATAATGGTGATGTTTGTTTCAACATCCGGAGGTGTACGTACATATTTCACTTTCCCAGGAGTAGTTGACGGAGTTCAGAACCCAGGCAAGTGTACCTTGCAAAACCTGCAGAGATCCTGTTATATTATTTGCTTGTGTTCTTCCTATATATATATACTCTTGTTATGTGCCTGTTCAACCTAGGACCGTGAGACGTTGCTTAGCGTCCGAACAAGATTCGGGTATCGACGTCGTACGCGGAGTCGTGCAACGTCACTTAGAGAGTTGATTCCATGATCCTATTTTTACGTGCTTGCTTTACCAAGATGTCATACCGTAGGACACTTGACACTATTTTATGTGACAGAATCTTTCTTGAATTATTCATGGTGATTCTGTATAGGCTTACAGCATTCGTGATATGAGACTTGCATATTACATGGATATTATTATGACTCGTTGTACTAGCTAGAGGTCATGATCTTGCGTGTTATCGATATGAGACATCGTAGACATGAGACATGAGGTTACATTGGGTGGGAAGAGACTCACAGGCTACAGGCTAATTATTTATATATATACTACTGGAGGTGCCTTAGACTCTGTCTCAGATCTTTGGCACATATACTGGAGTCGTGATATTACTTACTACTATGGGCTCCCCGACACAGAGCCTATAGTGGTCTCAGCCTGAGTACTAGTGATACTCTTATTTGTATTTCACTTAGCTGGTTGCATAGCTTGCCCTGAGGATCTATTTATATTTACTTGCTGCATTTTATTTGGCTTGAGTGTTAATTATACCTTGCTATGTCCCCTGAGGAACTGGATCCGGATTATGTCTCCAGGTGTAGACGAGGAGAGCTATCCCGAGATTTTTGGGACAGGTACTACTATTAGAGACCTAAAGATTGCAGAGGACGAGGTTGTACCGGAGGACTTCTCTTGAGCACACAAGATTTTCACCATTCATTTATTATGCTTAGTGTTCTTAGATATTTGATCTTGTAGTGACTTCAGGATATTGTACTTGGAGTTATTTTTCTTTTTATTTTGATGACGGATTGTTCTCCGTAACATTATTTATATTGCTTTGGTTGGACAGATCATTTTATATTATTGTGACTGGACTTATCTCTTTATGATTTTGTTACTTATTATGGTTGAGATTAGATATATAGACTGTGACAGGTATTTGTAGACCATTTTATATATATTACAGCTTAAGTGCACTCTAACGGGTCTATTAAATTGGGTTTGCCTATTGGAGTTGTGATGCTGGCTATTGCCATGTGGCTAGTCCATTGGTATTTTGGAACTGGGGCGTGACAAGCAGTTCCTCCAGTTTGCCAAGGCATTCCCTGAGTACATGGACGACACAAAAATTAAGTGTCCGTATGTGAAATATCGTAACTTGAAATATCATCCAGAAGTGGATGTGACATATCATTTGTACTCGAGGGATTTTACTCTGAATTGCTATCAGTGGACCTCATATGGAGATCTTGTGCCTTTAGCATCGGAGCAGGAGCCTTATGTGGAGCCATATATGAATGTCCATGAGCATGCTGATTTCGACGACGGGTACGTGAACATGGTTTTCGATGCTGCGGGGCCTACTTTCAATCCGGACAATCATGAGCAGCTGAGGAGGCACCTAATGCTGATGCTGCAATGTTTATGGATTTGTTAAAGAATACAAGGACTCCATTGTATCCTGATTGTGAGGATCATTCACCGTTAGAGGTAGTAACCAGGCTGTTGAGCATAAATTCTAATTTCAACATGTTGCAAGAATATTACAACCGACTGATCAAGTTGATTATAGAGATCTTGCCGGAGGGTGCCAAGTTACCTATAGACTTCTACCGATCTAAGTGAATGGTTAGATCGCTATATATAGGATATGAGAAAATTGATTTATGTCGTAACGGGTGCATGTTGTACTATAAAGAAGACAAAGATAAAGTAGTGTACAGATTCTGTGGTACTGATCGCTATAAAGCAACTAGTACTGGAAAGACTCCTGGTGCAAGAAAGTCAATCTATTTAATGTACTACCTCCCTTTGACGCCGCAGTTGCAGAGGTTATTTATGGTGAAGGAGACTGCCGAAAATATGAGTTGGCACAGGCGGGAACAGATCGAAGGAGTATTGGATCATCCATCCGATGAAGAAGCATGGAAACACTTTGATCGATAGTATCCCAATTTTTCTTTGGATCTGCGTAATGTCATATTGGGGCTCTCCTCCGACGGTTTTACCCCATTTGGACTTTTGGAATCCCAGTATTCGTGTTGGCATATGATTGTCACCCCGTACAACTTACCGTCTTGGATGTGCATGAAGACTCTATATATGTTTCTAACCATTATCATTTCTGGTTCGAACAATCCCAAGTAAAACATTGATGTGTACTTACAACCATTGATAGATGAGTTGAATCAGTTATGGAAAGTAGGCGTCAACACGTACGATATTTCCAGAAAGCAGAATTTTCAGATGAGGGCAGCACTTATGTGGACCATCAACGACTTTTTGGCCTATAAAATATTATTGAGATGGAGCACTCATGGTCGTCTCTCATGTCCGTATTGTATGGACCGTACTAAGACTTTCCGTTTAAAACACAGAAAAAAAATTGTGCTTCTTTGATTGTCATTGACAGTTCCTGCCGAAAGATCATTCATTCAGGAGGAACATTAGCCTTGTATGGATGATACTGAAGTTTCATGTCATAGTCTTTCAATAACTCTAGCAACCTTATCTGCCTCATGTTCAGGTACTTCTGCGTGAATACATACTTCAAACTCTTATGATCCATGAATATTTTTACTCGATCGCCATATAAGTAGTTCCTCCATAGCTTAAGTGCAAACACTACTGCTGCTAGCTCCAAATCGTGAGTTGGATAGTTTTTTTCGTGATCTCTAAGATGCCGAGAAGCATATGCTATCACTCTCCCTTACTGCATCAAAACACATCCAAGTCCTTTTCCAGATGCATCACAGTACACTGTGAATCCTCCGGAGCCTTCTGAAAGAGTAAGGATTGGTGCAGAAATTAACTTCTTCTTCAACTCTTCAAAGGCTATCTGACATTATGCTAACCATATGAACTTAACTTTCTTGTGCGTCAACCGAGTCAATGGTGCCGATATTTTAGCAAAATTTGACACAAATCTTCTGTAGTATCCTGTCAAGCACAGGAAACTATATACTTCTGCTACTGTCTTCGAAACTGGCCAGTTCTCTACTGCATCTACCTTTTTGGGATTAACTGACACTCATACTCCAGAAATAATATGCCCAAGAAAGGATATGTGATCCAGCCAAAACTGACACTTAATAAGCTTCGCATATAACTGGTGCTCCCTCAAAGTTTGCAATACTATCCTGAGATGTTCTTCATGCTCCTCCTTATTACGAGAATATACCAGAATGTCATCGATGAATACTAACCAAAATTTTGTCTTAGTAAGGCATAAAATATGGTTCATCAAATCCATGAATACAATTGGAGCATTTGTCAGTCCGAATGGTATAACTAAGAATTCATAATGCCCATATCGTGACCTAAATGTTGTCTTCGGTATATCCCGCTCCTGAACTCGTACCTAATGATATCATGATAGTAAATCTATCTTGGATAAGACTGCTTCACTTAGTTTGTCAAATAAATCATCAATCATTCGTAATGGGTACTTCTTCTTTACGGTCACTGCATTCAACCGCCTGTAATCCATACACAACTGCATCGATCAATCCTTCTTCTTTACTAATACCGCTAGTGCTCTCCACGATGATTCACTGGTCTAAATAAACTTTTTTCCTTCAGTTCTTCCACGTGTCGATATAACTGATCAAGTTCTGATGGTGATATTGGGTACACCTTCTGGGATACTGGTTCTGCTCCTGGCATCAACTCTATACAAAATTCTACTGCTCTAACTGGGGATAATTCGGGAAGATCGTTGGAAAAGACGTCCATAAACTCTTCAACTATATTGGATAACGGGTCTTCTTCCTTTGCTACTGTTGTGACTCCTCCCTTATGCTGGTCTTTTGCTATTCTGCTAAGGATAAACTCTTCTAGACCAAAAATTCCAAACAACACTATACTCCCGTGATAGTCTATCGTTGCATGACTGTCTCTCAATCAGTCCATGCCTAAGATAATGTCAAAGTTACCCATAGGGAACTCGATCACCTTTGCAGGTAATAAATGCCCACATACTACGACTGGACATGTTAGGCATACCCTACTAACTTTTGCGATCTCATTGCCAGTGAGTATATTCAGCCTCGCTGGCAATGCCACAAACTTCAATCCAGTACATGACACATATTGTGCAGATATAAATGAGTGCAAAGCTCCAGAATCAATTAAATCTATGGCAGGAAAGGTTGTAACAAAAATGTTACCTGTCACTACATCGTCCGACGTCATAGCTTCCTCCAAAGACAAGGTGAGTGCCTGTCCTTGGCCTTGTTGAGCTCCATGCTGCTGTCTTCTTTGTTGTCATGGTTGCGGCCCCTATTGTTTCTGCTGTTGTTGTTGTCTATAAAGTTGGACCTGCGTCGGCAATGGAAGCTGAGCTAAAGGTCGAACGGCTACTGCTGGTCCTCCTTGTTGTACTACCCTCAAAGCTGGCAATGCAGAAAACTGTTGTGCTGGCCCTCCTGGTCTCTTTATCAATGGGCATATGGCAACCTTGTGATCAGGGCTCCCATATCTTAAGCATAATCTGTTAGCTGTCCGGCAAATATTTCGGGTATCTCCTTTGCCACAGTAGGTACAATTGGTCGGCGCTCCCCGTCGTTGTTGTTGTTGCTGCTGCTGTTGCTACCTCGGCTGCTGTTTCTACCTTGGTTGATGTTGCCGAGTTGATGCCATCACTATCGGGGTCACTGGCCTCCTCTGTGTCACGTCATGGATGCGAATGCCAGGGGATGGTGCTGACGTTCGCGGTACTGGTCCTCCCTCATTGTTCTGTCCATGAGGCCTCTTCTGATCCACTCTTCTTGATGCAATCCTCTGAGAAGTAAGCTCAACCCTCTTGGCTGCTATCAATACCGCCTCGAAGGTCTGGTAGTCGTGCACCTCGACCATGTATAAGATCTCTAAGTGAAGTTTGTAGCGCCCCGTTCCTCCTATTCGAGGAGCGCGGCTAAGAAACACAAACGGTATCGTTCGATCGGGATAGATTGAATTAAGAACTCGTCCTCGTTATGGATTTGTTTCTTCGGAATCGATTCCCATATTCAGTGGACTACGCCCCAAGGATCGGCTTAGCGGCAGAGTCAGGAGGGACCTCTCCGCTGCTATCTTTTATTGCCTCGGTTTTCGATGTCGCTTGTTGCTTTCGTGCTTTGAGTTGGTTTTGGGACTTGCTTGTTTTCTTGAACGGTTTCGATGGTTTTCATTATTTTCGTTCATTGACTTGCACTTCTATTCCGAGATTGGAAAGAGAGGAAGAAGTATTAATCGAGCTGTTCGTGTGCAGGTGAACGAGCAGTAGGCGGCTTGCGAGCGGAGTCGTGAAGCGCCTCTTTCCTTCTTCTTTCCAAAAATCTAAGTGAGTGGCTACCAACCCGATTAGCTAGCCTTGCTTCCAAGCCTCACTCCTTCGCCCCGATCAAACGATACCAAGTAATAATAAAAGAGATCAAGATAAAAGGGAATAGACTTGAAATATTGCTTGTCAACTAAACTTATGAACGGTTATCATCCTGTATGCTAGTTTGTTTATAACTGTTCTATGAATTGTGCTAAGTATGGAAATATATGCTTGTTATGAAACAAACTGTTAGTAAGACTATGCAAAACTGTTTGGCTATGGAGCTTGCTCCTATTCGTTCAAAATTCGTTTGTAAATTCGTGTGAAATAATTCGAACTAAATGTGCTCGATCACGGACAACTTGTGCACAAGGTATTTTGGCTTCCGCGGACGGCCGCCAGGGCACTGGAGCCGATCCGATCCGGGCGGAAGAGTTCGTATAGTCGTTTGTCATGGACGGGATGCTATGTAGCGGGGCTCGCCACCTGCGTTGCATAACATTCTTGTCCCGAGACTATAAACCGTCCCTTTGTGGCATCAAGCCAGTGATCCCTGTGTATATTTAAACCTGTTGCATACTAACTTGTGTCTTCATGGCAGGGAAGGCAAGGTAAGTACTGTGCAGGTAATTCAGACGGGCAGGTAAAATCCACCAAACGGTGGCACGTTCATTTCAGTAAATTCTATATGCTGCTTACTTGTAAATGAACTAAGGCAAGATAGAAACCCACAAAATATGCATGCTTCACTAAACAACGTGTTGATTGGTATAGTCAGGCCAGCTCGCCTTCACCAGCATGTTTCGATATGCTGACCCTCATTGAAACAGGTTCTCCGCACCAAGGTGAACCGAGCGAGGAGCCGAAGTCGTCTACCCGATCCAGTCCAGCTGTTGGCGCACCTTCACCGCACCTCGAAGCCGTTTGAAGTCCGAAGCTGCAACTCCTCATACACAAATGCAGCTCCGTGGCAAAGCCGTCCTCCAGCCTGGAGGTCTTTATCATTTTGAGTTTATAAAAGGATGTAATGTACAGGACTGCTATCTCATTTTGAGTCAACCCTTTTGTAAGCCGTTCGGCATATTAGCTGACTCGTTCAGGAGTTTGTAATAGATGTTCATTATCAATAAAGAGAACTTTTCTATGTTTCAAATTTGTGTTTCAATTTATCTGCGTACTCTGAATATGTGCTTGCTATGCAAATCATTAAAGCCTTGTGCGGGCGCAACCCCAGGCCCGCACGGCGGTCACGATTCGGGGGACGCCTCAAGTGATTCTACGGAATTGGGTCGTGACATAGTGGTATCAGAGCACAGATTCAAAGTTCCTTAGACTTCGTGCTGGAAAAGTTCCTTTAACGATCAAAATTCCTGTGCGAACTCTTGAACTCGCTAGGCCAAAATGAGATACGTTCATGCAATAAGTCCATAATACATTATGATCCTAATGTAATTTACCTTCTTTTGAAGGAATGGATCCAGCGCAATCTGCAGCGCAACCACTGAACGAAACACAAGAAAGCAGTTCGGGTACTTCGGGAAGCTCTCGGAGCCAACGAGGCATGTCTCAAGTCGACCCGCTTGTGCGGGTAATGCAAATGTTAGAATCGCAACGACAACGAGACGATGCTCGCCAAGCCAAGCTCGAGAGTAATCTAGAGACCCGATTCTCAGTCCAACAAAAGCAGGTAGATGCCCTGCAACAGATCGTTCAGACTTTGGCTGCCAACCATTCTGCCGCAACAGCAACGACTCCGGTGGGACAGCCCGTGCTTGAAGTAGAGACGCCACAAATTCCAAGGCCGAGGGACGTGACTGCCTTCAACTTGGGACACTTCAAGAAAGTCTGCAATACCCCGTTCAACGGGACTGAGGACCCAGTGGTAGCTCTAGATTGGCTAGCAGAACTCGAAGATCACTTCACTCTGCTAGAGGTCCCCGAAGATAAGCGCGTCGCCTGCGCGCAACTACAGCTCCGCCTCAACGCACACGATTGGTGGGACGTGCATCGACGATCTCTCCAATTTGATCACGGAGAGGAGGCGATCTCGTGGACGACCTTTCGTGCCGCGTTCGAAGAGGAGTTTATACCCCCTCCAGTACAACGTCAAATGGAAAACGATTTCGTGCAGCTTCGGCAGGGCAGTATGACAGTTAAGCAGTACTCCGCCGAATTCAACCGACTCTCCAAATTCGCTAGGGCCTATTTACCTGATGCAGCGAGTCAAGCCAGAAGGTTTGAAGGTGGACTACGCCCTGCCATCCATTCGCACGTGGTCAATAATCAGTACGGGATAATGCGTGAAGTCATGAATCACGCCCTATCTCTGGAACCGCAGTATCCTCACATTTCCACCGGCGCTGTGCATACCTACAATCACAAACGCCAAGGCAACGATAGAGGAAACAACGCTGCAAAACGACAAAACAACGGTGGTCGGAACAAGACAAATGCTGGAGTGCGTTGTGAGCACTGCCACAGGCCGGGGCACACCATCGTTAACTGTTACTTGAAAAATGGGTCTTGTTACAACTGTGGCGGCAACGGGCACTTGATTCGAAACTGTCCGCTCCCGGATCGCCGCCAGCAACAAAATAATCCCTAACGGTTGGTTCTATTCCTAAGTTTCGGGACGAAACTTCCAATTAGTTGGGTAGGATGTAGCGCCCCGTTCCTCCTATTCGAGGAGCGCGGCTAAGAAACACAAACGATATCGTTCGATCGGGATAGATTGAATTAAGAACTCGTCCTCATTATGGATTTGTTTCTTCAGAATCGATTCCCATATTCAGTGGACTGCGCCCCAAGGATCGTCTTAGCGGCAGAGTCAGGAGGGACCTCTCCGCTGCTATCTTTTATTGCCTCAATTTTTTATGTCGCTTGTTGCTTTCGTGCTTTGAGTTGGTTTTGGGACTTGCTTGTTTTCTTGAATGATTTCGATGGTTTTCATTGTTTTCATTCATTGACTTGCACTTCTATTCCGAGATTGGAAAGAGAGGAAGAAGTATTAATCGAGCTGTTCGTGTGCAGGTGAACAAGCAGTAGGCGGCTTGCGAGCGGAGTCGTGAAGCGCCTCTTTCCTTCTTCTTTCCAAAAATCTAAGTGAGTGGCTACCAACCCGATTAGCTAGCCTTGCTTCCAAGCCTCACTCCTTCGCCCCGATCAAACGATACCAAGTAATAATAAAAGAGATCAAGATAAAAGGGAATAGACTTGAAATATTGCTTGTCAACTAAACTTATGAACGGTTATCATCCTGTATGCTAGTTTGTTTATAACTGTTCTATGAATTGTGCTAAGTATGGAAATATATGCTTGTTATGAAACAAACTGTTAGTAAGACTATGCAAAACTGTTTGGCTATGGAGCTTGCTCCTATTCGTTCAAAATTCGTTTGTAAATTCGTGTGAAATAATTCGAACTAAATGTGCTCGATCACGGACAACTTGTGCACAAGGTATTTTGGCTTCCGCGGACGGCCGCCAGGGCACTGGAGCCGATCCGATCCGGGCGGAAGAGTTCGTATAGTCGTTTGTCATGGACGGGATGCTATGTAGCGGGGCTCGCCACCTGCGTTGCATAACATTCTTGTCCCGAGACTATAAACCGTCCCTTTGTGGCATCAAGCCAGTGATCCCTGTGTATATTTAAACCTGTTGCATACTAACTTGTGTCTTCATGGCAGGGAAGGCAAGGTAAGTACTGTGCAGGTAATTCAGACGGGCAGGTAAAATCCACCAAACGGTGGCACGTTCATTTCAGTAAATTCTATATGCTGCTTACTTGTAAATGAACTAAGGCAAGATAGAAACCCACAAAATATGCATGCTTCACTAAACAACGTGTTGATTGGTATAGTCAGGCCAGCTCGCCTTCACCAGCATGTTTCGATATGCTGACCCTCATTGAAACAGGTTCTCCGCACCAAGGCGAACCGAGCGAGGAGCCGAAGTCGTCTACCCGATCCAGTCCAGCTGTTGGCGCACCTTCACCGCACCTCGAAGCCGTTTGAAGTCCGAAGCTGCAACTCCTCATACACAAATGCAGCTCCGTGGCAAAGCCGTCCTCCAGCCTGGAGGTCTTTATCATTTTGAGTTTATAAAAGGATGTAATGTACAGGACTGCTATCTCATTTTGAGTCAACCCTTTTGTAAGCCGTTCGGCATATTAGCTGACTCGTTCAGGAGTTTGTAATAGATGTTCATTATCAATAAAGAGAACTTTTCTATGTTTCAAATCTGTGTTTCAATTTATCTGCGTACTCTGAATATGTGCTTGCTATGCAAATCATTAAAGCCTTGTGCGGGCGCAACCCCAGGCCCGCACGGCGGTCACGATTCGGGGGACGCCTCAAGTGATTATACGGAATTGGGTCGTGACAAAGTTCCTGCTGGAACCTTATTTCTCTCTCCAACTCTGTTTCTACCATGATCGGAACAAATCTGCTTAGTCGGCAAAACTCCGCCGCATAGTCGTCTACTGTCCTTCCTGCTTGCTTGAGGTTAATGAACCTTTGCTGCAACTCACACTGAGCCACAATCCCGAAGTACTTTGCCCTGAACCGGTTCCTGAAATCTTTTTATGAAATAGGATGCCTCAATCCTACCTCCATCATGGCCCACCAATCCCTTGCCAGATCTTGGAGTTATAGGCGAACTAGGTCAACCTGTTCCTCGGTCGAAACTTTAGCTACTGTTAAAATGGTCTCAATATCCTAGAGCCAATCGTCTGTCGTGATTGCGTTCTCCGTGCCATCAAAATATCTGGGGTTAAGTCTGCAAAATCTAACAGATTCCCCAAAATCTGTTCTTCCGCCTCGTTCCAGGGCCGTTTGCAACCCTTGGTTCAACAGGACATTCTGTTCCTGCTGCTGAAGATGTTGTTACTGTTGTTGTTGTTGTTGTTATTGCACCACCATCTAGTGTCGCTGGAAAGCCAACAATCCATGGATAATCTCTAGCAAAGCCGGGGTATCCAATACTGCCGGCACTATGGGAGGTAAGGGAACACTTGGAGCCTGCTGCTCTGTCCCATTCATCGTGGGTTCAACTCGGATCCTTGGCTAAGGTTTTACAGGATCTAGTTCTACTGGAAACTCTGCCTCTCTTGTTGCTGCAGTATTGGGGGAAGAAGAAGCCCTAAAGAAGAGCACAAGAAACATCCAGTACATGACGAGAAGGAACAAGGAAGCAATCAATCTGGAAGAATTCAAGCTGAGTATCGAAGAGGACGGATTCAAGATTTCAAGAAGGATCATTTTTGACTGAGACTCCTATGACCATGACACCCCACAAGTCTGAAGAACAGACTTGCTTGGGCCACCACTAAAATCTTGTCACGCCCAAGTACCGAAATACGGAGACGGACATGTCCAGCTATCCCATACAAGGTGCTATACGTCGTACGACGGTCACGGCTGTATATATAAGACAAGGGTTACATGCTACAATCAAGTCTCCTAGGGTCAAGAACTTATATGTCTCAATCATTCAAACAAGAAACAGTAAGCATAGAGCACATGTGATAAGCAATAGGGCATCCCAAACGCTTTCTCAAAATATTTTGGAGTCCAGCTGTGCAAAATAAGAAGCTGAAAAAGTAACAAAAGTACATGATAGTGATCAGCTGTAGTCTGATTTAATACAATCATGTAAGAAAAACTAATGTCCAAACAAGCCGGCTAACAGGTGTCGGTGGCTAAACGCCAAAAGAAGTAAATATTCATTAATTAGTAGGGAAGAAAAAAAATCACTCAATATCCCCTGCGACCATGTTCCTGGTACGCGCTATGAGTAGGAAAAAGGTACGCTGGATCCTCGGGTGCTGGCTCAAAACCTGGCCATGCAAAACTAGTGGGGTTAGACCCCAAATAGCAAGTACCACAAAGGAAGCACGAAATAGAGAAATAAAAATCTAAGGAAAATATATAATAATACATAGCTTCAGTGTCGTAACTTAGGTCTATGGCATATCCTAGCGCAAAGGCCCAACCCTACAGCCAAACAAGGAGAAGGGTTGAACCATCACACTATGATAGTCCATTTTCCTAGGTTACTAACCGAATAATACAATCACAACCAAGTCCATTTCTTATATCGGCTAATCATTTGTATGGCTTGATATTTTTGTGGAGTCTGAGGTTATCTCAGAAATAATGCATAATAAATATCCTCAGATCACGTCAGTGCCGAACATGAGCTAACCGAACCAAATAAATAAAATAGGCACTTGCAGGATGCACCAGTCCCCCGTAGGGCCACTGCGCTAAAAATATGGTATTAGCGGTTCTGATGTTCCTATAGTGAAACAATGGCTCAGTATAATAATAGTCAGATACTGCACTACACTAAGGCATATGATATATAGTATCTGTGGTGGCCAGTCCACAACGCACTTAGAATGAATCTCTATAGGAAGGTTCGTTAGCATGATCTCGGGATATTGTTTCCTCCAATGTTACTACTATGTTGTTGTTGAAATCTCAAGGCGTGGTCATATGAGAATTTCTCTTAAGATATCGTACAATGTACGAGCATGCAAGATACGAATTCATGAAAGTCAAATCTGAATTCTCCCGAGCGTGTATACAATATTCAGTCAATCAATATCCTAACCACACTTTGGTAGTTGACTCGCTTATTATGTCCGTGCTAGGGAAACAATATATATTTATAATATCACGCATTTAGAAATTTGGAGGCATTCTCAATGTACAACCCAAATATAATCACTTAACACGTGACACGATGTGTCGTACCTCGACGCACATTAAATCATGGACAATTTATCAGGAAATAGTGGTATCAGCACATATACAGTATTCGAGTCCAATTATCAATTACACATTGGGTCACGAAAGAACAAAAAATATTCAATCAATCAAGCAATGTTGGATGGGTCTCTAGTCCGCATGGGAAGTCGAGGCCGCATATGAAGTCAGGCCGCATGACAAATCCTGGCCGCATTTGAAGTCAGGTGGCATATGAAGTCAGGGCCGCATATGAATCCTGGCCACATATGAATCATGGCCGCATAGGAAGTCAGGCCGCATATGAATCCTAGTCGCATGTGAATCATGGCCGCATATGAAGTCAGGCTGCATGAACCACTTGGCCGTATGCTCAGGGTTAAGGTCTACTCCTTGAGACAAGTGTTAAAGTGACAGACAATAAATGAAGTATCAGTGATGTGACATAAAGTGACTAATGTGATATAAAGTGACAGATGCGACATAAAGTGTGTCAGAGATAAAAGATAAAATCAAAGAAATAAGTGACAACGGTTCAGAGCCATGCGTCCAAGAAAAATAGTGGTCGCATGCTCTCCATGCCGCATGAGTGTCGGTGCCGCATGGGTTGTCTCTTGGACATAGCAAAATTCTCATTCATTCAGCGAGTTAAAGCACAAGGTGTTCAAGGACACTTGTATAAATCAGCAATCATGCGTCCAACAAGATGGACGCGTGCTATTAGTATGCGGCAAGAGTTTAGGCCGCATAACCCTCTCAGGCCGCATGGCACTCTCAGACGCATAGCTTACTGGCCGCATACGAACTTCGTCTTCTCCAACAGCAGGTTCGGCCTTGGCGAAAAAGTTCCAAAACTGAAATCTTGTTTTGTCCATAAAATCCTCATTTTAAGTCCAAATCGGGTGAACAAAAAGTCAAAATGCTCTAAATTAAAATCTCTATCATGTACCAAAAACTAGTTTTTGAAATTACTTGTTTAATAGATCAAAACAAAGAAGAACTCATGAAACCTATAAAAAATTTAAGTTAGAAATGTAGATCTACTCAAAACCACCCATAAAAATAGAAAACTCCAAGAACTAAAAGTGCTTAGAAATGCATAACAAACATAATGGAACAATAATATGCAGGATTTCTCCATTTATCATGCAAGGTATACTTGTCTATGGAAATGGGGAGAGAAATCTAAAGAGAGGGTGAGAAATGAAGAAGTGAAGAGAGAGTGACTGAAAATGTTGGGTTATATATGGTAGGGTTGCGGGTTAAACCAAAGGTTCTCATGACTTGAACCAACCCACAAAATGAACCAAGAACAAGATTAAACCAAAAAATGGGTCTAGTCTCCATGCACATGCAACTGTGCTAAAACAAATACGTTCCAAATAAGTATATCAGGAACGGGGAGTGATCGGGTGATTATCCGAGACTCGACGGGTTCAGTGGCGAGGTGGAAGGTTAAGACTTTGAATTCGGTGTGGTATTCAGCCTTTGCAGAAGCTCTTGTTGTACTCGAAGGTGTTGAAATGGTTATTGCCCTCCAGATATGGTTCAGGCTCTGAACAGGAAGGAGACAGACTTAAATCCTCTTCATTAGATTCTTGAGGATATTTTACATTTATGCTCTTATTTTGATGTCTTCAGTTTCAGTTTTGTCCCCCAAAATGGGAACACTGTAGCTCATTATCTTGCTAAGTTAGGGTTACATGGGGGAGTAGGGGATTGTAAAAATGAGCAGGTGCCTGGAGGTATGTCCAGCCTGCTGATGGCGGATATTGCCAATGAGTCTTAATTTCCTGTTTCAAAAAAAAAAATTCTACTGGTGTTCTAAAAAAAGGATTAATCAGCAATTGATAGGATGAGTAATCGCCCCCTTAATCCAAATAATTGAGTGGCCCCATAATTGAAATTCCAAGGGGCCATGTAATTTAGATTAATCAGCCAAGTGATCTGATTAACCAGTTATCAGCCATGGACCGAGCGCGAAATAAGTGTTAGAGTTAATCTTGTTGAGGAGGTTGAAGCGGTTGTTATTTGGATTTCAATGAATCCCTAGTCTTTAGGAATTTTGTTTGTTCTATGCCGTTAATTTGTTTTGATTTGTTAGTTAGAATATGGTTAGAGGGTGCTACTTTATGCATTCTGTTAGAGTTGTAAATGGCTATTTAAAGGCCAAGTTGAGGTTGAATATAATACATAAAATTATTCATTCCAAGAATTAAATACTCCTCTCATCTTACATTTGGTATCAGAGCTATGGCAACCAACGACGAGCAAAGCCCCACGACGTCGACATCTATGAAGGAGACGCCATTCACCTTCAAGTACCCCTTGCTGACATGGACCAACTACGCGGATTGGGCTCTCTTAATGAGAGTCAACATGCAGGCGCAAGGCCTGTGGGAGGCGATCAAACCCGAAAAAGCCGACTACCGCGACAACAGGATGGCCCTGTCCGTCATACTCCGTGTTGTACCGCCAGAGACGCTACGGACATTGGCAGTGAAAGACACTGCCAAGGAAGCATGGGACGCTGTGAAGATGATACGGATAGGGGTCGAGCGCGTGCGCGAGGCCAAGGCACAGAAATTGTGCGCTGACTTCGAATCAATGAAGTTCAAGGACGGCGAGTCCGTCGAGGACTTCGCGATGCGGCTCACGGAACTCGTTAGCGACCTGCAACTACTCGGCGACGAAATGGACTACGAGAAGGTAGTTAAAAAATTCCTTAAAGTCATTCCATCTAAGTGCACGCAAGTCGCCATCGCCATTGAGACTTTAGTGGATCTCAAGACGCTGTTAATTGAAGAGCTTATCGGTCGTCTTCTAGCCGTTGAGGAGCGGTACGATCTTGGCAGCAACTCCGGCGACACAAGTAGCCGCCTTCTCCTCTCCGAAGAGGAGTGGCTCGCTCGCACGAAGCAGAGGAAGGAAGGCGACACCTACTCCGACGGTGGCAAAAGTTATGGTCGCGGGCGCGGCAAGCCAAGAGGTCGTGGCCGCGGCAACACGAACTACGGCAACGACAACGCATCCGGTGGCGCGCACGACAAGAAAGGTAAGTGCCACAATTGTGGCATCTACGGCCACTGGGCGAAGGACTGCCTCAAGCCGAAGCGCGATGAGCGCACCAATCTGACGCAAGTCGACGACGATGAGCCCGCACTGCTGATGGCGCAGGAGTACACGCTCGCCGAGACCACAGTGGGCACGACCAACAACGTCGTACTCGACGAGGTGCACGCTCAGGTGCATCTAGGCCGTGAAGATTACCACCACGGCGAAGCATGGTACCTCGACACCGGCGCCAGCAACCAAATGACAGGCTGCAAGGAGGTCTTCGCCGAGCTGGACTCATGTCAGGTAGGTGCTTCTTCAATCGGAGCAATCAAAGAAGGAGTAGCTTGGACTTGACTGACCATAGGTAGAGGGCAGCGAAACAGAAATAGTATCTCAAATCTCCAGCGCTTACCGACAACAGAAAGACAAACCAACGACGTGAAGACGGCGTTCCTCAACGGCGACCTCAAGGAGGAGGTGTACGTCGCCCAACCTCCCGGCTTTGTAATCGAAGGACAGGAGCACAAAGTGCTGAAACTTGACAAGGCACTGTACGGGCTGCGGCAAGCACCGAGGGCTTGGAACACCAAGCTTGACAGTTGCCTACTGTCACTTGGTTTCCACCGGAGTGCACAGGAGCACGCTATGTATACACGTGGCAAAGGTCTAGCTCGCCTACTTGTGGGTGTGTACGTCGACGATCTCATCATCACCGGAACGGACCCACAAGATATTGCCAAATTCAAGGAGGAGATGAAGGCCTTGTTCAAAATGAGTGACTTGGGATTGCTCACTTTCTACCTCGACATCAAGGTGCAGCAGTCCAATGGATTCATCACCCTCAGTCAGGAGGCATATGCGCTCAAAATCTTGGAGAAGAGTGGTATGGTGGATTAAAACCCGTGCCACGTTCCTATGGAACCGAGGTTCAAGCTAAGCAAGGTGAGCTCAGCCCCTCCGACTGACGCCACATCCTACAGGAGCATCGTCGGGAGCCTCCGGTACTTGGTGCACACGCGCCCAGATATCTCATATGCGGTGGGCTACGTGAGTCGGTTCATGGAGAACCCGACCACCGAACACCTTGCTGCCGTCAAGCGCATCCTTCGCTACGTCGCCGGCACACGTTACTTTGGTTGTCTCTACGCAAAGAAGGTGGAGGAACCACGGCTGATCGGCTACAGTGACAGTGACATGGCAGGTGACATCGACACCCGCAAGAGCACCACTGGCGTGTTATTTTTCCTCGGTTGTAGCCTCATTAGCTGACAATCTCAGAAGCAGAAAGTCGTGGCATTGTCATCCTGCGAGGCCGAGTACATTGCCGTGACAACGGCGGCATGCCAAGGCATTTGGCTTGCAAAACTCCTTGGTGACTTAAAGAACAAGGAGGCCGGCAGCGTCATGCTCAAGGTAGACAACAAGTCCGCCATCTCCCTCAGCAAGAATCCCGTCTTCCATGACCGAAGCAAACATATTGATACAAGGTATCATTTCATTCGGGAGTGTGTCGATAGAGGGAAGGTTGAGGTCGAGTACATCAACACTGAAGAGCAGCTCGCAGACATTCTTACCAAGGCGTTCGGGCGAGTCAAGTTCATTGAGATGAGACAGAAGCTCGGCATCATAGAGGTGAATCTCATGCAACAGGCTTAGAGGGTGATTTGTTAGAGTTAATCATGTTGAGGAGGTTGAAGCGGTTGTTGTTTGAATTTCAATGAATCCCTAGTTTTTAGGAATTTTGTTTGTTCTATGCCGTTAATTTGTTTTGATTTGTTAGTTAGAATATGGTTAGAGGGTGCTACTTTTATGCATTCTGTTAGAGTTGTAAATGGCTATTTAAAGGCCAAGTTGAGGTTGAACATAATAAAAAAAAAATTATTCATTCCAATAATCAAATACTCCTCTCATCTTACGATGAGAACTGCTTAGTATGAAATTTCTGTCAACTTTCAATTTGGTTGAACTTTTCAAAACTTTTGAACGGTCTGAATAATTGCTTTTATCTTTAGGCTGCAAGAATACAATGTTGAGACTGCTGTTGCAATTATGATTGATGGGGGGTGCAACACTGATGATTGACACCCAAAACTTGCGCGACATTGGCTTTGGAATAGGTTCTCTCTACCAGTTCATTGGCAAACTTCTCATTCAACCAGAAAATTATGCAAGTTCTCATAAGCATTCATATTCTTCTCTGTCCACACCAATTTCTGTTTCCTTTGAATGTGGTTCTTAAAACTTTGTTTCAAATTATAGGCAGTCTTGAAGGCCAGAGTTGGAAGGAACGTGGATTGCATTGATTTAAACCTCTATCACCAATCTATGCTTCTTCGTCGACAGTATGAATCTGATCTTATGAAATTGAGAGCAGCTTATGAAATTCCTTGAGTATCAACCTGGAATCGTGTCAACTGCAATTGAATCAACCTCTCATAAGTTGGCATATAGTGTGCTAGCTACATTTATACTGTGGTTAACCTGGAAGTTTAGTTCAAATGAAGACTAGAAGTTGGATACATATATCATGCATAATCAAGGTTTTCACTTTCATATTTGAAGTTTGTCTAGAATCGCCTTTTATTGAAAATTTTATAATTATATCAACAATGTTAAAAATTATAGTTTGAAGTTATTTGCAAGTAATTCCAGGAAACAATTCACTCCAGCCCAATTGAACTACTGTGGGGTTGCCAATGGCAACGGTAACCTGACTCAATTATTTTAGAATTATAGGGTTTGGATTTCAAAAGTAAACCCATAATCCTTGATGCTTAGGGTTTGGACAAGGATCAGGAAGTAGTTTTACTCAAAACATCAAATTTCTTGGTGAATAATATTAGCTTCAACCGAACCCTAAACCCGGTAAAAAAAAACAAAATGAAACCTATTTACATATAGAAAATATCAAGTTTATCACATATATTTGATTGAAATTTGAGTGCTGTATCAATTTCCATAAAACACGACTCAATACATCATAAGTATGACTTTCTATGTGAAAATCATCTAAATTGTTGTAGGTGAAGTAAAGTATTCTGAAGTAAATAATAGTTTAAACTTTTTCTAAAATCGGAAACTCATCGATCTGAACTTGAATCCGAATCCGAAAAAAGCTTATAGGAATCAGGTTCTGATCTTACATAAATCCAACCCATTGACTGTCCTACCTAACTACTGAACAGTTCTGAGATCTTATCCAAGAACAAAATCACACAATGAGCTCAAACCTCCCTCAAGCCATGATCCCAACACATCAATTCAGTGAAAGAACCAAATTTCAAGATATTGCCCCATGATTATTTTAGTTAATCCACAGTATCCACTCATACTCTAGTCAAAAGTGCTTCCTTCCACCTTCATGTTCATGGAACTTTTTGACATTTCTGTGGACAACAAATTATGGCTCTTTATCTCAACCTCAACCTCAACCCCATCCAACAGGAAAAATCCACTACCGCCTAGGATCCTTCTGAGTTGATTCTTAGAAAAACCTATGTTTTCCTGTAAATAAAGTTACAAAAGCATGAGTTGCGTAAGAAGCATTTCCCCCCCTAGAGAAAACCTCCCTTCCACCTGTTTTCCATCACTGTATCTTCAGAAGACGGAAATGAGTTGTGTATTGTAACGTCATAGTCCCAAAATACATAGGACTAGAAATACGTAAACATGTCAGCTATGTATCAAGTGGACTCCAGTCCAACTCAAATATGTATAAACTGTTCAGTAATGGTCTCTATCTAGATAACACAATAAATATATCTCTGTCTCAAACCACAATGAAATAAAATACAAACATGGACAACATATATCATGGTGTGCATCCCATACAATACTTGTTTGGATAGACTCAAAAGAAATAGCATGAGTCTATAAACACTAGACTATATCAGCAGGAAATGAGAAATAAGAACATAATAGATGAACACGAAAGATATGATACAAATACCTGATCACGATATTTGTACACCAAGCTGATACTCATCAGCAGCTCCAGAAAATCAATGACAATCAACTATGCAATCTAGCAGGGAACCAGATCCTCAGAGGGATGTAACAAGATATAAAATGGTACAAGTTGTGTAAACTGAAATAACTCCTAATAAATTCAAGGGTGATTCTAACCTCCTATGTGAATTTTAGAAGACATCGACATACGCATGGGAGCTCTGGCTGAATATGGTAGGTCTAGCACTCATCTAAGGCTAGGACATTTTTGTCTACACAAGACATCTAGATTGCATAGCGTTGAACAAACGCTAGAGGCCAACTGCGTATATCATCTGGGTAAAGCATAAAGTTTCCACGTGTCTAACGACTGTCCTCTCCCATAATCTCCACTGACCAAGTCATGTCCATAACATGTCCAGTTTGTAAATTCTAGAGTCTCTAATACACTAGTCATAGCAGTTACTTTTTCTATCCGTCACGCGTTCCTTACGTAATGATGGCCAGTCAAATACACAGTACGTGCTTCTAACAAGATATCGCAATCGTGTAATATGAGTGTCATGGCCATAGAAGATATAAGGATATTCTCCTATCATAAGGTAGTCCCCTAAAACTAGTCGACATGCATAAAAATAATATAAGTAACAAGAACGACTAATACAGTCGTTTGCGTCCAAGTATAGCTTGGTCGCGCAGTTTATATAATCTAGAGTTGTATCAACTAAGAAAACATATAAGAAAATGATGTAAATAAAGAATAGATACAATGAACACAGCAAGATATACTTTTCTGGATTCTAAATAGTATCAAGACGACGTCCAGATAGCAAACACGACAAATCAACAAGAGCAGAGCAGTACGAGCAGAACAAACATCTCCAGATATTAAAAATAATATTACCAATATTTTCAGAATGAGTAAAATAGTCAAAATTGACTACCGATAAGTCCAATTCGGACACAGTGACAAAAATGACAGTTTCGAATCAAAATGTGGTCCACATGCTACCCACTTTGCACCCAAAAAATGTGACAGGAGTAAAGTTCTCCAAATTAAGAAAACTTAGTGTCTACGAGTCCAGAACAACGATATGAACTCAAATGAATGTTCAAAATTGGATTCCGATGAGCCGATCACAAAATCATCCGTTAAGTCGAACCGTGGGGCCTGCAAAACTATATTTTGGTCAACGTTTTTAGAATCGAACCAAACTTGGGTCACAGGACCAGCGTAATGCTACGAGTCCGATGGTGCAAATTTTGTTTTGAAACGAATGGCACACACAAAGTAATTACCAAATTTCGGAATAGCCCGATACGATATTTTTTGACGGATACAGGTTGATTTCGTCGCTCACATACGACCAAATCGAATTCCGTTGAATCCCACACGTCAGTGTTTGCTGTACGCACCTTTCGGTGTCCACAACACGTGTTGAAGTCCTCCCGTTTTGCGGGACTAACCCAGTATCGAAAAATTTCATGTTTTCGAAAACAAGTTTTTTACCGTATTCAAACAGAAATAAATAGAGATCAAAAACGAATTAATTAAAAAAATTGAAGGAAAATAAACTTGTATATGTTGTCTAAAAATATGTTCAAACAGAATCTTAAAATACTGATTATTATGGAAGAAATTTTGGTGTAAAGTCAGGGGTTTGGACTGATTTTCTACGGTTTTAAAATCAATTTTTCGTCCGACTTTCGAGTCGATTTACATGCTATATAAAACAGTAAATAAAAATATAATTGAAGGGACTAGAAGGTGGCCTTGCTGTGAACCCAACAAAACAAACAGATCAAAAAACGGATGAATGGAAAGGGAGAAATCATACCCGAAACTTGGGATGATGGCGTTGGACTGCTGCTACACGAATCGGTTTTGGGCGGATCCGGCGGGTTCAGGCGGCATTGGACTGCGGGAAGCAGCGCTGCAGCTGTCGCCGGAGATAGGGGAAGGTCCCTGGATGTTGGGGTGGATTTTGGATAGGAGGTTTCTGTGAAAAATTTTTGAAATAAGGGAAGGAGTAGGGTCGGATTTCTTAGGAATTTGTTGATAGTTGGAATAGATTCGTAGACTCGGTCGACTAATACGTTTTAAAATAGTTCTATATATTCCTTTCCTAGTTCTTTTATGTCGCAAGGTTGAAACTAAGAAATATTTGTTACTTTCCTGATATTTTTGAACATTTTCAATAAAATCTTCTCGTAGGAGTATTTTAACAATGTTTTCAGTTATATTTGTAGATGATATTCTAACTGTTCCGTTTTTACCCATGTAAGCATTTCTTATAGAAATTTTTATATCAGCAATAGCATCTCTACCCATGACGAATTAAAATTCTTGTTGCTTCTTAATTTTGATATAATCAACATATTTTTTTGCTTGAATTATTCCATTTTTTAAAGTATATGCGTGAGACACAATCCACTAATTTGATCCATTTCGGATATCCTACTATAACTATATCATAATTTCATCTACTAGTATTTTATTTATAATACCTCGGGAGCTAATAAAATTATTTTAGTAAAATTTAACCATCTCAACTGCTGAGCAATCGCACAGAAAACTTTATATATATATATATATATATATATATTATTTTTTTATTTTTTTTATGTACATTCTTGGCCTACTCGGATCCGTGGTAGAGCCACCCAGCCAACACGTGTGAAGTGTGATTTACAACTCAGAGTGCTCAACAGGGAGCCCTCCTTCCGCGGAGAGGTGTCTACAACCCGGGTCACCCAACAGGGAGCCCCCATCCCATCCAAGTAGTCTTGGTACGCTCGTGGCACAAAGCCACGCATCCAAGGGGAGGCTCGAATCGTGGTCTCCCCCACGGGAGACTCCCGTTGTAACCACTAGGCCACAACCCTTGGACAAATAATATATATATATATATATATATATATATATAACCATCATAAAAAAAATCCTAATATTAATAGAAATTTCAGAAAAACTATATAGAGTATAATAATTTGAAATATACTATAAATTGGGACATGCTAGAAAATATTTAGAAAATTTCTAAATAAATAAAAATATCATAGTATGACATATATAAGTAAATGTACCTAATTGTATTTAAAATATTTATACAATTAATTAATCAACAGAAAATAGATTCTAAAACTAAATAGTCAATGATGCTAGTAACTAAATAATTAAAATAATAGTAATAATAAATAATCAAAAATAAATATTTTTGGGAGGGAATTTCACATGTACGAAGCACTATCCCCTAGATAGACATTCGACACCCGCATAGCCGACTCCAGGGGGAGGCGGGCTAGGCAGCCACCTAGGGCCTCCTCCCTCATGGGGGCCTCTCTTTTTTTCTTTTCTTTTTAAGCAGCAGCTTATGGTCAAAAAAAAAACTATGGACCTGGAGAAGTCCATGGCAGACTGGAGAAGAATTAAATAAAATTCTACAAAAAATAGAATTTGGAGTTGCTTAATTTATTGGATCTTTGTGATAATTTATGCGTATTCAAGGACTAATTATATTGTATTTTAGATTTATTGGATTGGCTGAAATTTAGATTTACAACAAAAAAATTATATAGAGAAATGAGCGCCTCATTTTTTGGAGTTGTCTAGGATCTAGTGGAGAAGAATTAAATAAAATCCTGGAAAAAAAAAATTTTAAAACTTGGAGTTGCTTAATTTATTGGATCTTAATAATATTTTATGTGTACCCAAGAACTAATTATATTGTATTTTGAATTTATTGAATTTTCTCAAATTTGAATTTACAAAAAAAAAATTATACAGAGAAATGATGGCCTCAGTTTTATGACTTATCTAGGACCTTCAAAAATGTTTGAAACAGCCCTGGACACCCGCTGATAAGTTGTTGTTACCGGTCTACTTACGTCTGCACATAGTTTCAGATCTAAAGTTCTAAAAGTTACTTTTCCCCCACTACATATAACATTGGTTAGATTACCATGGCCAACCACCATGGTAATTAATGTTAATTTCCATCAGTCGGCCGACCAATGGAGAATGTTCTAATCTCATTATAATAGTTTTTTTTTTCCACTACATATAAAATTGGTTAGATTACCATGGCTAACCACCATGGTAATTAATGTCAATTTCCATCAGTCGGCCGACCAATGGAGAATGTCCTAATCTCATTATAATCAGTTTTTTTTTCCCACTGTATCTGAATTCCATTAGGCATTGGTTGGTTCTGGGGATGACCCATCAGTTTAACTTTTGACGTCGAGTTGCATCTGCTCCACTAATTTTAACTATAATGTGGCATGCATCTGCTCCACTTTATGACCGAATTCAAGACCGAATGCAAGTGGTGATAAGAGAGAAAAAAATTTCGGATAGATAGTAAAAAGTAAATAAATCAAATCACGAAAGCGTATTATTTTTTTTATTTATAAATAATAAAAATTGAGAGATAGTAGGTCGAAAGACATACAATACAGCGCACAAAAATCTCGAAGTTTATGTCGAAAAGTATATATATATATTCATGGAAAAAAAAATTAAATATTCCTTAAAAAGAAAAAAAAATATTGAAAAAAACCAAAAGAAACAAAAAAAAAATTTCTTGAAAAATATGAAACAAAAAACATTCTTAAAAAAATGAAAAAAAATATTATAAAATGAAAAATGATTCTTTTAAAAAAAATCTTAAAAAAAAAACTAAAAGGATAAAAAATTTAAAAATTAAAAAAATATAAAAAAAATAATTTTTTTATCCGGACAAAAAAATAATATACCAACATATTCTTAAGAGATATAATTTTCATATTTGTTGATAAATTATTTATTCAAGTATTCCTAAATAAATTTTTTTTTTTTTAAACCTAAACGTGTGAATAGATTTATCAACCTAAATTTATTGGAAAATAAAAACTAATTTTGTGTACCAAACGGACCCATAGGTCATTCGCTTATTAATTGATTGCACGGTTGCACCCTCTCATCGAACCAATATGCTTTCAGAAGATGCAGGTCTATTTCCATCCCATTTTGAAGAGTTCAATGATTAGGATTGCAAGAGTTGGCCCTTTTGGTATATATAATAGAACAGCAAATCCAATACATATGATAGAATGGTGTGGAAAAATAGGAAGAAAATGTACATGTCAGAGCCAAAATGTAAGATCCAATAATAGTCATCACATATGTGATATATATACATCACATATGATGTATATCAAAATGTAAGAACCACATTGACCAATGTTTTTTTCCCGACCGAAAGCTACACTATACCTGTTCCGTGATTATCTGGAGGTAAGCCAAGTTCTTTTTTTTTTTTTTTAAGATATTCGACCATACGTACGAAACTTTATGTAAGCTATGTTATATATCATTTAGATCAATTGTCCTCACATCTTTTTCGCGATTTAATTTCGAGACCTCCACCCAACCAAACTAATACTTAAGACGGTTCCTATGACCTTTGTACTCTAGATATCTGGATTTGTACCTATTAAGGAAATTTAACTGCTACCAAACCACACATTTTGGCTAACCTTTTTATGTTACAACTATAGAACATTGTGTTTAGGGGTGAGCATTATTGGGTTCTGAACCGAAAATCGAAGCGAAACTAACCAAAGCGAAGAAGAGATCCAGCACGGTTTCGTTTTTGAAGATACGAAAAAAAATTATTCGGTTTCGATTTTGTGTTTCGATTTCGGACCAAAATCTAAAATCGAATAAAACTTGTACAACTATGTAAATATCTTCAAATATTTGCATATTTTATGATTAAAAATGTGTGTATTTTGAAAATAACAATTATATCTATGTGTTTTATAGTCTCTTTGCTAATTTAACAACTAGTTCAACTTTGAACTCATATTTGAAATACAATAAACGTGTGTGTAAAAATCACATTTTCAATATAATTTAAGTAGATCCGTCCTATTAAATAATATAAATAGTCTAATCGAACAAACCAAACATATTATATCGATTTAGGTTATGCTAATTACGGTTTCGGTTATGACAATTTTGGTTCAGTTGAAATCTTAAAACTGAATGCTCGCCCCTAATTTCTCTAATTGTCTTAGGTATTGTTGAACAACCAATAATCCTTAGCTATCATTTTTATTATATTGGAGATTATCTTTGGTGATATAATAATATATATATATATATATATATATATATATATATATATATATATATATATTTTATTTTATTTTTTTTGTGTTACAAAGTGGCATATTCTGTCCAGCTTTTTTTTTTCCTAGTAAAGTTGATCTGGACGTTATAGATTTTAAACTTGCAAGTTCCTGGTTGGAATTATTTTAGGATTTGGTTGGTAACAAAGTTTTCGATTTTAGAATGTTTTTAAGTCGACCGTTTATGAAAAATATTGTTTGGTAATTTTTATGAGACACTGATTTTGATCGGCTTAAAAATCCTTCTAAATCAATGTAATATAATTCTGGGTGATTTTATAAACACCCCAAATCGATAAATTTTGAACGATTGTATTAATTTTATTTTATTTATTCTTTTAAAAAAAATTTAAAACCTACCTAACATAGATTGTATTGATTTAAAAGTTATTATCTAAAATCACGCAAAACTGAATCTCTCATAACCTCATAATCGGTACAAAAGTTCTCCAATAAGTTGTTCCTTTCAGGGACACGGGAGATCCTACAAAATTGGAAGGAAATATACAAATCAGTATAAGTTCTCCAATAAATTGGCTACACCTACATGGAGTGTCTGCAGGTCCTACTTTTTGTAAATAAATAATGGGACATTGTGCAAAATCATGAGACGCAAGGAGAAATGGAGAGAAGCCATTGTTAATTTGTTATCAGAAAATTTTATTAAGTTCAATTAAGGAAGTATTCTAATTAATAGCTGTTGGGAACATAAACTTTTTTTAGCTAATGCAATTTGCACATCTTTTATTCATGGGTTGAATATAATTTTAGTATTTTTAATAGAATACGTCATCATTTTGTATTAATATTCTAATAATAATACATCATCACTTTGAACATTTCTAAAACAAAAAACAAAAAACAAAATGGTTGTTGATATCATTTTTTATAGTCTATTTATTTGATTGCCCGAAAGTGAAAATTTTATACTACATATGTTGCATATAACATTTGTTGTTGTAATTGGTATTAAAATTTTATTATTTGGTTGTATATAAATGATGCAGCAAAATTTACAAATTTATTATTTGTAATGATGTAATTAGATAATAAAAAATTGCTTTGTTATTTGCAATGATATAATTAGATGAAAATTCACTATTTGTTTGTGATTTTAGTGCATTGAAATGAGGCGAGGATTATTAGATGATTAATATTATATTTATTGTCGTAAGTAGTGTTACGGTAATTTTGGCGTAATAAATATTACAATGTTAGAGGATATGACATTATTACACCAATTTTGATTAAACAAAACATTAAGATCAAACCAAACATTAAATAAATTAAGGGTTATTTTGTATAAGGGTATTTCAGATTTATGATCTAATTAGACTATGGGTATTCGGTTTGTCCGTTTTAGACTTTGGATACTCGAATATTTTTAGTGACACATTTTCCTACGAAATTGGACTTTCAGTGACGAAATTAGTCTTTACTGACAAATGTTCGTCACTAAAATGTGTCAATAAAAAGTTCGAATATCCAAAGTTTAAAATGGATAAACCCAGTACCCAAAGTATAATTAGGTCGTAAACATGGTACCCTTATACAAAACTAGTAAATTCGCGTGGGTTGCACGTAAAATAAAATTTTCTTTCTGACATTAATATAAAATTATTTAAATATTTAAATATATTTAAATTAATTATATATATTTTTATATTTTATTTATAATTAGTTATGTATTTGATTATATTTAAATTATAATTAGTTATGAATATATTTCTATTTTTCATAAAGAGTTTTCCAAACGGTTAGCTACGTAATATTATTTAATTATAAACAAATATTTCTTCTCACTCATGTGGTTAAAATGGAAGGAATTCTTCCTACTTTGCTGAGTTTGAATTATTATAGTGTTATTTATAAAAAAATTTAAAAATTTTAACATTTTTTTATGTAATATTAATTTTTTTAAATAATTAATTGATAATAAAGATATGATTTATACGGCTGAATCGTTTTAAAATTTTATTATATTATAAAAGACGGAAGATAATCCATAAATTAAACATTAAAATTGACGAAAAATAATGCAACAAACCAAACGCTCCTTTAATACTTTCGTCACATAAATAATGTGAGCAATTAAAAAAATATCTCATTTAATCTTCAATGATTGACACGTCTTTACTTTAAGATTCGGATAGGGACCTCTTGTTATTAACACGTATCAATGTTTGATCTCACCTGGCATTCGTACCAACTTGTCGACCTTACCGTCATCACGTGAGTCACGGATACCTTTATAGAAAAGCCCCTCTAATTTGATTCATTCAGCTACTTCTATAGTTGTAGTAAGGAATATATAATTTCCTGCAAAACCATTTTATTAGAGTTTTTATTTTTCTAAAGTTATAATGAATATATATTTGCTGACAAGACATCTGCTTATTAATAACCTTGTACAAACCTTTTATTCTTTTTATTTCACACTTATTGTATTTTGTTTTCATATTTTTTTTCTTAATTGTCGGCCTCTCACAAGCAGAGTTTCTTAATGATCGACATATCTCAATTTTCTGTAAAGTTTATTGAGAGTGAGGATTAAGGGCAAAAAAAAGGTGTCTCAGTCACGTGGATACTTTTTTTTTTTCTGATATTAATATAAAATTATTAAAAAAAATTATATTAATATAAAATTATTTAATATATTTAATATATTTAAATTTAAATTTAATATATTTTATATTTTAATTAAAATTTGTTATTTATTTGATTATATTGTAATAATAATTAGTTATGGATATATTTCTACTTTTTATAAAGAGTCTTAAAAACGGTTAGCCATTTAATATTATCTAATTATAAACAAACATCTTTTCTAACAGATGTTGTTAAGGTGGGAGGTATTCTCTCTGATTGTTTGAGTTCAAATCCTTGAAGTGTTATTTTTAACAAATTTAAAAATTTTCAATAATTTTTTATACAATATTATTATTTTTTAATAATTAATTGATGATATACATAGGGCATAAATGGCTCACTTTCGAGCCGTTTTGAAGCCCCATTATATATACTAATAAATTCACGTGTGTTGCACGTAAGATGGATATATTTCTTACTTTTCATAAAGAGTCTTGAAAACGGTTAGCTACTTAATATTATCTAATTATAAACAAATATCTCGTCTAACAGATGTGGTTATGGTGGCAGTTATTCTCCCTGATTGTTTGAGTTCAAATCCTTAAAGTATTATTTAGAACAAATTTAAATTTTTTCAATAATTTTTTTACGTAATATTATTATTTTTTAAATAATTAATTGATGATATACATACGGCATAAGCGGTTCACTTTCGAGCCGTTTTGAAGCCTCATTATATATACTAATAAATTCACATGTGTTGCACATAAAATAACTATTTTTATGATATTATTGAAAAAATAGTTCAAATATTTAAATATATTTGAATTATGATTTGTTAATATATATATATATATATATATATATATATATAGAGAGAGAGAGAGAGAGAGAGAGAGAGAGGAGTGATCGGCATCCTCGATTTTTTGCATCCCCGAGCATCCCCATGTTATCAACAGTTGGATGCTTGTTTAAGTTATCTAATCTTAACCGTTGGTTTGAATGGTTCAAAACCAACAATTAAGATTAGATGACTTAAATAAGACTCAACGGTTGTAAACATGGGAATGCTTGGGGATGCACAATAGGTGGATATATATATATATATATATATATATATATATATATATATATATATATATATATATATATATATATATATATATGGGAGAGGCTATCGTCGTCTGAGAATAATGTTTGGGACAGTGGTATGGCATGTCTGGAGGAAACACAACCGGCGTATCTTTGAGGGTCGTCCCCTTAGTACTTTTGTTGTACAAAGAAACATAGATGCTGACATAGATTTCTTAGACCACAGATGACTCATTTTGTAATCCCGAATAGATCTAAGTTGTAATTATCGTTGTTCAATAATATTTACCTTCTTATATATATATATATATATATATATATATATATATATATATATATATATATAAACAGATATGAGCTATAGTGCTATATATATATATAAACAGATATGAGTTATAGTGCTCATTTTTTAAGTGAGTCATGCACATGTGGACCAATAGGAATGGATTCCTGTATCCCATGTACACTATTAGTGTTACGACCCGCTCCGCTCAACCCGGAGGGCCGATTCAAATGGCAAAGTGTAGCGAACCGACCCGCCTTGCTCAGCGAGATGGCTCGTTCGATGCAAAGACATTCATACTGGGATCTTCAATGAAGTCAGACTTAGGCTTTCAGAGGCGCGCCCGGGGTCTCGCTCGACCGATGCGATACATCGCTAAGGTGGGTGGTCCCGATGAACCTGTCTCTACTTAGCTGCACACTAAAAAAAATGAATGTTACATGCTAGTTTTCAGGCGATAACCTTTGCATACTAATAAAAGAGATGAACGCACATAGCTAAGGGGATAACCCGCCTTATCATTGTATAGAACATGGAAATCTTACTTGCTATTTGCATAGTCGGACTTATTGAGTTAGAATGTAGTAGCTTCTTACATATATGCCACAAAGTAGGGTGAGTTCATACTGAGGCGTTGCACCGCACGGAATATGACACGGGATAGAGTAAAATCATATTGCATACATAGACGAGGAAGGCTATCAAATAGTCATTCCGAGTCAGGAGATGGAAAGAAAGGAAGGTACTCGGGATATGCAGATCACCGAGGCAGTCTCCAATCAGGGAGCTGCGTAAAGAAGAAAAGATTCGAGTGTAGTCCTCGGCAAAGAGAGGACCAAGTGTAGTCCTCGGCTAGGATTGGATGTAGAAGAGTAGTTACATGGTCACGGACAACTGGTTGCGCACCAGGTAGAGAGAGTCCTCGACACGATTATTGAGGCATCTGAATCATGTCGGCCCAGGAGGACAGTGCCAGTGTAGTCCTGATAATACGCTAGCTGATGACTAGCGGACGAGAGCGGGACATCCAGCAAGGCTTGCTACCGACCTGGATGGGCGCTGACTCGTTAGACGGTTGGAAGGTCCAACAAAGCTAGCAACCGAGCTGGGAAGACAGTCGTCCATCGCAGATCATGTCCATTATGGCTAACAGAGCCAGTGACCTTCATATAGATAAGTCATGCTTGCATAGCGGCTATCCGCATTGAGAAAAGGAGTAACGGAAAGGAGTATATTTGCACGATATTTTGCATAATTAGAATGGATGCGCGGTAACAAACCTAGTTCGAGTAGAATGGGCTTGAGGCAGAGATGACATAACACTTGGACTTTACAAATATTCTTTGTTGTTCAGTAAATCATTGTTTAATATTACTGCATATGACAGGGAAGGCCGAATGGTAAGAAATGGTAAGATGAACTCAATTGTTCATTATTATGACACTCTTGAGCAGACACGGAGATTAGTTTCTTTATATTGCCATGTAACTTATCCTAAGGCAAAAGATTAGAAAGACAATGAAACCAGTCGGTGCACATAACTAATAAACGTGCTTGTTTTATGGCGTGGACGAGAGGCCTCCCCACCAATGCATTTAATGTACTGACACCAAACCAGATTGCATGCAGGGTGCAGGGGAACTCGTACAGATTCGGAGATAGCTTAACGCAATGAGGCGCCGAACCGCACTTGGCGTCTTGGAACGTGGCGCACGGACCTGGAGCTCACATATATGAGACATAATGTATGAGAACATCATCATCCAGATCGTTTGTATCGGTTCTAAGCCTAAGGGTATATTCATTGTAAGAGAGAGAGAGAGAGCATGAGCGACTTATAATCTCGGTCTAGTGCCGCTTGTAATCTTTACTTAACATCAATAAAGAGCTTGATTTGGATTCAATACTTGTGTTCATTTTATGTTTCCGCTAATGACGACTCTGTGAACTAGTTATCAACTGCCGTTTCGGTATTTGCCTCGCGCGGACGCAACTCCAGGCTCGTGCGGCATCGCGTCCCGATGGAAACGATCGTCCTGCGGGAGCGCTGGCGCCATGATTCGTACCTAGCCGGGACGGCCGATTCCTGCGGGAGATCGGGGCGTGACAATTAGTCCACATGTGCATGGCTCATTTAAAAAATGAGCACTATAACTCATATCCCGTTTACCATATATATATATATATATATATATATATATATATATATATATATATATATATATGTTGAGAAAAAAATTATTTCTTTAATTATTTTATTGACCTAGGACCCCATGATTTAAGGAGAAGGACAATTTTCTCATTTTCTTGATTATTTAATTGATCTAGGCTCCCATGATTTAAAAGAGAGAACATTTATCTCATTTCTTAATTTGACTAGAACCTCCTAATGTCTTGAGACGGCTCTGGAAAGGATAACATATTAGTTTTATCTTATCTAACGAGGCCATATTCGTGATTTTAACTTGCATCCTCCTAGATGCAAGCAACATATCTTTCCATCATGCCATACAATCTCATATATTAAGATCTAGAAAACTAAACAAATTATTATTTTTAGTTTAAGACGATTGCATGTTATCTCAAAAAAAAAGAGTAAGTACCAAAATAATTTATGAAATAATATATTCTTTGCTTTCACAAACCGCTTCAAAACTGAAATACTTTTTCAAAATAAAATATATAATCTATCTAGTTTTACCTTAATGTGCAAGATGGGTCGGGCGGCCCGAAACCCTGTCCGGGCTCGACCCGGTCAACGTCGGTTTGGGCTGGTCCGGCCCCACTCAACGGACCAGCCCGAACCGGCCCACCCTCCTCCCGAGTCCGGACTAGGTCGGAGAATTCGACACTCAATCCCGGCCCACTGCCAGCACCATTCGGTCTGGGTCCAATTCGACTGGCCCGGTCAGCCCGGCCCGGACTGGCCCGATTTAAGTCCGGTTCGGGCAAAAAATAGTTTTTTTTCTTTGGGATATAACCGTTGGGGGTATTTTACTGTTTTAGTGGCAAATTTATGACCATTTTAGGAGAATTTTGGTCATTTTACTAAAAATGATCAAAATGGCCATTATAACAACTCTTTTTTAAGCATTTGGGGTCATTTTGTCCCAAAACTTTTCTTAAATATGCCATAATTTATGAAAAATAAACACAACACAATTTTTTCTCTCTTACACATTTTTTTCCTCTCTTACCAAGTTTAGAAGAAAGACGATTACCAAGTTTAGAAGCAAAGCAATTACTGGAGTCCAACTTATTCCATCTCAACACAGATTTTTTCGATTTCTTTTGGAGCCTTCTAGCAGGCGTTACAAGTAACTTTAATATTACATAATAGTTTTATTTTTTTTCTGATTTGGGATTTATCTTCCCCCCCCCTATCTCTCTCTCTCTCTCTCTCTCTCTCTCTCTCTCTATATATATATATATATATATATATATATATATATATATATATATATATATTGATAGAGAAGTAATTAATTTTGCTCTAAATCTTTTGATTTTTTTTAATATGGATGGACAAGGTTCAAACCAACATTTTAAAAATTATAATTATTACAATAATATGTTTAAAAATAATCATATTCATGATTCTGCGCTACCGACACAAATGTCACCTCCTGAAGTTAGGAGTATGGCTACGGCTACAAATATTGCCAATAGAAAAAAAATATTTTATGGAATTATTTTACAAAAATATTTGTCACTGATAGTGAGGGCGCACCGGTTTTAGATCCAAAAAATTAAAAATCAATACCTAAGGCTGCGGAATGTAAGAAATGTAAGCATGTTTACAAAAAAAAAATGATAGCACGGGCACTTTAAGAAGGCACTACGAAAGTTGCTATAACAAAGACACACTGCAGGCTAGACAAACACAGCTAAGTACCGGTGCTCAAGGATCTTCTATAGGTAACTTTACTTATTCTGATGCTCATAACAAGACTGAGTTAGCAAAATATATTATTTGTGATGAACAACATGCGTTTACATTTTGTGAGAGTGATTTTTATTATGATTATGCAAGTAATACCTTTAATCCTTGTTTTACTAAAGTTTCTAGATCTAGTGCTAGAGTAGACGCTTTGAATTTTTTTCAAAAAGATAAGGCTACTTTGAAATAAAATTTTATGCATGTTAGTAAATTAGCTCTAACTTCTGATATATGGACTACTAATCAAAATTATGCTTATATTTGTATCATAACACATTATATATATTCAAGATGGATGTTGTAAAAATACATCATTTGTCTAAGGCCTTTAAAATTTTCTCATACCGTGGTGTAATCGGTGGCACTATAATGCAATTTGTGCATAAATATGATATTCATAATAAAATATTATCAATTTTTTTTATAATGCTAGTAATAACACTTCTTCTATTAATGTTTTGAAAACACAATTTCTGTCTATGTTAGAAGGTAGACTTTTTAACGTTAGATGTGCTTGTCATATTAATAATTTGATTGTATAAGAATGTCTTGAATTCTTTCAACTAAATTTAGAAAATATTAGATTATGTTTACAAAGTTTGAACACTTCTGCAAGTAAACAATAAGCTTTTAAAATTTTATGTACACAATATGGTGTTACTTTTAGGTGATTTGTTAAGGATGCACCACATAGATAGAATTCTACTTATTTAATGTTGAAATCTTCCATGAAGTTTAAAGATGTTATTACACATTATTATAATGCTAATCCTAGTTTTGATTATCAAGTAACTGAGAATGATTGATTAATTGCTACTTCTATTTTTGAATTTTTAAATTATTTTATAATGCTACATGTATTCTATCTGGAGTTTATTATTCAACTTATCCTTTAGCTTTAACAGAAATTATTAACATGTCTTATTTATTTTCTAAATATAGAAATGTTCCTGATTTTGATTATGTTGTTTCCAAAATGGAAGCCAAATTTCTAAAATATTGGGATAATATACCTCTTCTATATTGTTTGGCTTCAATTTTTGATCTTAAGATTAAATTAGATGGTGTATATATTTTATTAGAAGAATTTCAAGATAATATGAGAGTTGACGTAGATATAGCTTGAAAGTAGAAATTAAGAATATTTTAGATAGTTTAATTACTTTATATAAAAAAAGAGTTGTATCCATCCGACCCGGTACAACCGTTCAAGGTAGTAGCTCTGATTTTATGTCTAAATTATCATATGCTAAAAGTGTATTGCAAATCAAGAAACAAAAATAACATTCCCAACCCACTCAAGAATTGTCCTTATATCTAAATTCTTATGAAGAAGATGAAGATGACTCTTCATCTTATTTTTTAATTTTAGAATGGTAGAAGAGACACGAAAAAATATATCATATACTTTCTTCTATAACACACGATATTCTAATAGTTCCAGTGTCTACGGTAACATCAAAATCTTGTTTTAGTGCAGGTTCAAGGATGCTAAGCAAGAAGATGAGTCGGTTGTTGTCAGATATTTTGGAAGCTTGTGTCTGCGTTCAAGATTGGACCCATACTGAAAAAGAACTCAAAACTCAAGAAATAAAAGTGCCGATATCACAAAACTCGACTTTCAATCTTTTACTATGTATGACGCTACTGAAGGAGAAGCTGAGCAATAAACTTCAACGGAAGACGACGACGAGAATTTTTTAAAAGACTTGTATATTTTCTTACAAGCTTTATGGAAATAAAATATCATTTACAAGTTTTTATTTTTTTTGTTACTTAATATTATAATACATTTCTAATTTTAATGTCATTAATAAAAAAATTTAGTTTTTCTTACTTAATATTGTTAGTTGTTTACATTTAACTTCTTTATGTCTATATAAATACCTATATAAAGAAATTAAAGTTATATAAATATCTATTTAAATTTCTAGTTATAAATTTATATTTAAATTTATATATATATATATATATATATATATATATATATATATATATATATATATATATATATATATATATAATATCAAAAAATAATTATCTATATAAATAAAATTCAAAAAAATATGATTTATACATTTTTATAAGTTATTAAAAAAATTTCAACTTATAAATATTTAGATTTTAATTTATACTTAAAGTTATATATATATATATATATATATATATATATATATATATATATATATATATATATATATATATATATATATATATATATATATATATATAAAGAAATCAAATAATTTTTTCTTAGTTAATGTTTATATAAATTTTTACGTTAATTATAAAAAAAACTTACGAACAAATAACTTATAAATTTTAAATTATACAAAAATAACTTAGTAACAAAAAACCTATAAACTTTAACTTAAATTTATTAACTTATTATCGATATCATATAACTTATATATATATATATATAATATATAAAAATAAACATAAAAATATATAAAAATAAATCGAACCGGACCGCCCCGATCGTGAACCGACCCGGACCCAGACCAGTTTGACCTGGTCCACCGCAGACCGGGTCATAGGTCCGGGCTGGGTCGGCTTCCAAACCCACGGGGCCAGGCCGACCCGACCTGACCCGCTCTCTCCATCGGGTTGGGCCCGGACCGACCCGAATCCGGTCAAACCCGATCAACCCAGGCCTCGGCCCGGCCCGACCTATTATACACCTTGAGTTCTAGCAAATAATTTTGAGTACCATTTTTTCATAAAAAAAGTATCAAATAAGCGTATATGAAGGAAAATATATTTGATCATATCTTTGAAGAATATTGACTTTGACCATTTGATCATATCTTTGAAGAAAATTAACTTTGACCTTTGACCATATCTTTGAAGAATAAGATTAAATTTCTATTCCTACATAGTGTTGGATTTGACCATATCTTTGAAGGATAAGATTGGATTTTTATTCCTACATAATATTGGATTTCTATATATAGATATATGGATATAAAAGAAAAAATATATTTGACCATATCTTTGAAGGCGATTGACTAATATATTTGACCATATCTTTGAAGAAGATTGGCTTTGACCATTTGACCATATCTTTGAAGAAAATTGACTTTGACCTTTGACCATATCTTTAAAGAATAAGATTGAATTTATATAATTCCTATATAATATTGGATTTGACTATATCTTTGAAAAATAAGATTAGATTCCTATTTCTACATAGATTTTCATATATAGACATATGGTATGCTATATAAAGGGGCCAAAGGTTTTTCCTTGAGATATCTCAAATTGTGCTCAATGATTGTTGAATAAGTTCGACATAAGATAGCAAAAAGTGGTTGAATAAGTACAACACAAAAGTTTTTGAGAAAGTTTTTTTTGTAGAGAGTTCTTGAGATCAAGGAGAGAAGTGTTGAAAAAAATTATAATTTTTTTCTTCTTCATAGTGGAATTGAATCACCCTCGTCTGTGGAAGTAGATATCTTGGCCGAACCACGTAAATTTTTGTCTTTGTGATTGTGAACTTTCTCTGAGATATTTTCTGATTTTTCTCGGTCTATTTTCGCTGTGTACAATTGGTATCAGAGCTTTGGAGTTCTCAGAGAAAGTTAATTGTGTAGATTCTTGAGATGGCTCCGTATAGCAAGATTGGAAAGTATGAAATTAAAAAGTTTAATGGGAAGAATAATTTTGGCTTTTGAAAAAGCCAAATGAATAACGTTCTCATATCTCAAAAGCTTCACAAGGCTTTATGGAAAAAGTCGAAGAAGTCCCCTGACATGATCGACGATGATTGGGATGACATGGATCTCGAAGCATGTGTTGTTATTCGTCTCTGTTTGGAAAAAGATATCGTCTACTCTGTGAATGACGAAACCACCGTCACTGGACTATGGCTGAAGTTGGAATCACTCTACATGACAAAGACTCTTACCAACCGACTTTATATGTTGAAGTCGCTCTACAAACTGATGATAGAGGAATGTACGTTAATTCGAGATCATATTTTAAAATTCAATCGAATTATTTCTGATTTAAAGGATGTTAACATATATGAAGATGATGATCGCTTGGCACTAATCTTATTATTTTCTTTGCCCGATTCTTATGAGAATATTATTCAAATATTACTATACGGGAATGACTCAATTTCCATAGAAGAAGCTATGAGTGTCTTATTGTCTAATAAGGTGCAGAGGTTGGCTTATAATGGTGAAAATGTTAGAGACCATGTCCAAGGTTTGATGGCAAGAGGGATGACAAACGATAGAGCTTCTTCCAGCAGAAGGTCAAGATCCAAGTCCAAGATACCTATTGAGAAGGTAAAGTGCTTCAACTGTAACGAGAAATGATATTATGCAAATAAGTATTCTCGTCCAAAGAAGAAGAACAAAAAAAAAGAGAATAAGAAAGAAAGAGAAGGTGATGAAGCAAACTGCGCTTTAGAAGCCGACATTGACGAAGTCTATTTTTCGGTGGCGCATGACAACATAAGTAATCGTTGAATTCTCGATTCTGGATGCTCCTACCATATATGCCCAAAGAGGGAGTGGTTTTCTTTCTACAAAGCGATATATGGTGGTTCTATGTTGATGGGCAACAACAATGCATGTCGAGCTATTAGAATTGGATCTATCAAGGTGAAGATGCATTATGGAATTGTGCGGACTTTGGCTGATGTCAGATATGTTCCTGACCTCAAGAAAAATATTATTTCTCTTAGTATGCTTGACTTGAATGGTAACAAGTTTATTGCCGAGGGTGGATATCATGCCCCAGTCCCAAAATACCAAGGGACTAGCCACGTGGCAATGGCCAGCAACACAACTCCAATGGGTAAACCTAATTTAATGGACCCTTTAGAGTGCACTTAAGTTGTAAAATAAATATAATAGTCTACGATACATGTCACATTTTATATATCTAATCTCATCCACAATAAGTAACGAAATCACAAAGAGACAATTCCAGTCACAATAATATAAAATGATCTGTCCAACCAAAGCAATATAAATAATGTTACGGGGAACAACCCATCATCAAAATAGAAAAAATAACTCCAAGTACAATATCCAGAAGTCACTACAAGATCAAATATCTAAGAACACTAAGCATAATAAATTAATGGTGAGAATACTGTGTGCTCAAGAGAAGTCCTCCGGAACAACCTCGTCCTCTGCAACCTGTACGTCTCCAATAGTAGCACTTGTCCCATAAATCTTGGGATAGCTCTCCTTGTCTACACATGGGGACATAATTCAGATCCAGGTCCTCAGGAGACATAGCAAGGTACAATAAACACTCAAGCCAAATAAAATACAGCAAGTAAATATAAACAGATCCTTAGGGCAAGCTATGTAACCTGAAATACAAATGAGAGCATCACTAGTACTCAGGCTGAGACCACTACAGACTATGTATCGGGGAGCCCATAACAACACGTAGTATCACGACTCCAGTATATGTGCCAAAGATCTGAGATAGAGTCTAAGGCACCTCCAGTAGTATAGTATCTATATAAATAATCAGCATGTAGCCTGTGTGTCTCTCCCCACCCAATGTAACCTCATATCTTATGTCCACGATATCTCATGTCCATAATACGCAAGATCATAACCTCTAGCTAGTACAACGAGTCATAATGATATCTCTATATATATATGCGTCTCATATCACGAATTCTGTAAGCCTATACAAAATTACCATGAATAACTCAAGAAAGATTCTGTCACATGAAATAGTGTCAAGTATCCTATGGTATGTCATACTTGGTAAAGCAATCACGTAAAAATAGGATCATGGAATCAACTCTCTAACTAACGTTACACAACTTCGCGTACGGTGTCGACATCTGAATCTTGTTCGGACGCTAAATAACATCTCATGGTCCTAGGTTGAACAGGAACATCACAAGAATATATATATATATATATATATATATATATATATATATAAACAAGCAGATAATATAATATGATCTACTGTAAGTTTGGTAAGGTACACTTGCATGAGTTTTGAACTCCGTCAACTGCTCCTGGAAAAATAGAATCTATACATATACCTCCGGATGCTGAAACAAACATCACCAATATTCTCAAAATACTTGAAATAGTTAGGATTGACTACACATAAGTTTAATTTGGACACAGGAGCAGAATTGACAGTTTGGGTCAAAGCAGTCCACATGTGGCCCACTTCGCACCAAAAAATGTGTCAGAGATAAAGTTCTCCAAATTTGTCAAAATTAGTGTCTATGAATCTAGAACGATGATACAAATTCAACAGAATATCCAGAACTGGATTCCGATGAGCCGATCACGAAATTGCCCGTCATGTAGAACCGTGGGGCCCACGAAATAGTGCTTCGTCAACTTTCTCATATTTAAACCAAACTTGGGTCACAGGACCAGCGTAATGCTGTGAATCTAATAACATAAGTTTTGTTGTGAACCGACGAGTACACACGAAGTTATGGTGAGGTGTCAGAATAGGCCGATATTGTATTTTTCTGCGGATACGCGTTGATTCCGGCGTGCACACACGTCCAAATCAAGTTCCTTGAAAGCCTACATGTTCGTGTTTATGTTACACACCATTCAGTGTAATCCGCATGCGATGACGTGGCCTCGTTTGGCGGAACGCATCCCATATCGAAGATTTTTGGTGTTTCAAAAGTAAGTTTTTTGGTCATTTTGGAATCAGAATAATTGAACCATTAAAGCAAACTAATAAAACTAAAAGAACGGTAAAATTTTTGGTTATATTGTGAAGAAGTTTTTTTAATTATATTTTAAAAATAATTAACGAGTTGGTAGAAAATTGGACATGAACATAGGTACGTACTATGACTGAATTTCTGAACTATTTTTGAACAGTTTTTTAGCCAACTTTTGGTCTATTTTTTGATTAAATCCGGGTGTCTAAATTCGTTTCACTTAAAAAAAATCCTAGAGGGTTAGGTTGTGAACATACCAGCAAAGATGGAACGTAAAACGGACGAGCAAGGAGGGCAAAAACTCTGCACAAAGGGGGGCCGCACGGTTGTTGCTGTTGTGCGTGCGTGCGCGGTCGGTCGCGCGGCTGCTGCTGCTGCTCGCACGCGGCGGCGGTGCGGGCGGTGGAGCGAGCTGCGCTGCGGGCGGTCGGCGGTTCCGGCGTGGTGATGGTTGAGGGTGGAGGTGTAGGTGATGGTGGAGGTTGTGTGGGTTAGGGTTAGGGTTTATATATATATATATATATATATATATATATATATATATATATATGTGTGTGTGTGTGTGTGTGTGTGTGTGTAAAGGGGGGAGGAATGCTTACACGGGTTGGGTTGGGTTAGGTAAGCGGGTTTGGGTTTCGGGTTTAGTTCATTCTCTTTCATTTTTTCTTTTTTCTTTTTGTTTGTTTATTCATAATTATATGTAAAAAATTCCCAAAAATAGTTAGGTACTTGAGAAAATTCTAAGAAATTTATATTTTCTCTAACAAATAATTTGCAACCAAATTTATATCAATTAAAAATATATTTACTAAATATTAATAAATATTAAATTAGTTAAATAAATTCATAAATTTTATTTTTTACTTAATATTATATTGGAAGCATGTAGGAATTCGAATAACGTAACTCGAGTGTCATGTGCGTAATAGGACCGGTTAGGCTCATAGCATGAATTTAGTTGGAAGAAATGGGTTGGGGTGGCGTGTTAAAATCGTACGCCACAACAAAATGGTTAATTAATCATCATTTTCTCGTAATTGTGTCGCGTAAGTTGTGCGACCAAAATAAAGCCTGGGATTGCGAATTTGTGAATGACAGTCATGACAGAAGCCTAATTTGACTCGTCTAAGTCGAAAATGCTAGGTTGGTTGGAAGGGATATGCTAGTGTTGCACTCAAGATCTTAAAACCATGGTGGTTGATTTCCAAAGTTTAATTAAATTATCGAATAAATATTAAAATAAAAAATAATAATGATTAATTATCGAACTAACCCTATATAAAAATCAGGGTGCTCACAGTGGAGTCTTGCGAGTTGTTCGTAGATCTTTGGTAGTGATAAAAAGTCACCAGCATGATAACCTTTATATCTTATTAGGAAGCACGTGACTGGGACTTTAGCAGTCAGTACATCGGATTCGTCTAATAGTGTCACTACCATGTTCCGAAAATAGGGGTATTTTCGACTTTTTATATTTATTAATATTGTGGTAGTTACATTAAATAATTTTATGATGCGTATATTTAAATTAAATAATTGTGTGAGATGTGTACTTAAATATATTATATTATATACTGTGTTCTTAATGTCTGAGCTGGTAGACTTGACCTAGAGGCCCACTAGACGAATACCTGATCGAATAATGGGGATTATGTATTTAATTGTTTTATTTAGAATTAAATTATTGGAGGTAGTAATTAATTACCGTAATTTATTTAATTGTTGCGCCTTACCGTTGCTTCGATATTTGGAGCGCTACCCTAGCTTTTGCCTTCCAACAAATTTCACAACCTTGCCCTAGACATGCCCGCCTTCCATTCTGCCATTTTTTGCAACTCATAATTATGCTTTCTTGTGCTTCATTTTAGCCGCACAATATTCGTCGCGGACATTTATTTAATTCCTAAATAAATTCTAACTTTGTATCGTTGTGCATTCCAATCGAAATTGGAGGCAATCCTGACCCATTTTTCGTGCAACCCAAATTAGGATAATATTCTGTTCTGAGTCTTCTTCACTAATGGTATTTATGACCCGACCTAATTTTGGTCCCATATACTCCTAATTAATTTTAGAACATAGCTTGCATTTATTTCTAATTAAATTGAGGATACCATTTTGACGGTTTCCGTTAATCCCAATTTAATTCCAATGCCCCACTATTTAAAGCCCATATCAAACATACAACGCCCCCTCACCCTACAAAACACCGAACACCGAATCGCCCACCAAATTTTCATCATTTTTTTGTGTCTGTGCAAATACCCAAATTTAAGGGGACTAAATTATAAATTTGCATTAGGTGTCAACACCCCATTGGTTCAAACCAATGGAGGAGCCCTAATATTTGACTAGTTAACCACCCTCATCCCCACATGAGGAATTCCTCCATGTCTAATCTTGGCCATCCATTCAATGGGTGCATCCTCACCCTTCATTCCCACACACTCTCTCCCTATTTAAAGTCACATCACCCACACCCTTCCCAAGAAAACCCTAATCCCCAAACCCAGGAAAGCCCCCATTTTCTCTCACCTCACTCCTCCCTCTCTCCAACGTAGGAAAATTTCTTCTTCCCTTCTTCTTCTCTTTTCTTCTTCTTCTTCTTCTTCTTCTTCTTCTTCTTTTCTTCCCTTTCTCCTTTGTTTTTGAAATTAACAAAGAGAGGGAATCATCTTCCCCTCCACTGTTCAGCACTCCGGCCCTCAGCCCGGCGGCCCGCTGCTCAGCCCTCCGGCCGGCCAAGTTCAGCCGAGCTCCTCCCTGCCTACACCTCACCCCACCAGTGCACCCCGAGCTCCTCGCACCTCCATCCATCCCCTACTCCGGCTGCATCTCTCCCATCGACCATCACCACCACCTCACCCAATGTGCACCCGAGGCACCCCGGCGGCCACCAGAGCTACGACCACCACTGCTCACCCGAGCCCGAGCTCCTCCAGCATCCTCCCCACCACCGCATTCCACAGTCCGGCTAGCTTCGTCGAGCCCGGCCCGCTGCAACTCCCTGCACAGCCGAGCCGAGCCTCGAGCTCCTGACCCGGAGCTCCCCCCTACATTCCCTACTCCGGCGTCGAGCCCTCAGCTCCGACCTCCTGCTGCCTGCCTCTCCGGCCACCCTCCCTGCACTCCGGCACCACCACCACCACCATCATCATCATACACCACCACCACCATCACCGTACTCCACAGTCCGGCCATTCCCCAGCTCGTCCCGAGCCCCCTCCGGCCCGGCCAGCCAGCCGACCACCAGCCCCTCCGGCCCGGCCAGCCTGCCGACCACCAGCTCCTTCGACTCCGGCCAACCATAGTGAGCTTTCTCTCCCCCTTCCCCCCTTCATTATATATATATATATATATATATATATATATATATATATATATATGTATATAAATACGTATATATGTATATGTGTATGCGTATATGTCTATTTAGTGTATAAATTACGTATATATGTATTCACATGTATACATGTGTGTTTTGGTATAATTTCAGATAGTAAATGTGTATTAAATACGTATTTTGATAGATATATATATATCTATGTATGTATTAGTACTTATGATATATTTTAGTACGTATTTTAGTACGTATATTTTTGTATATGTATATACACATATATATGTTGGTATTTTAGTATATATATGTGTAGCAATATATATAATTGTATTTAGTGTATATATATGTACTTTTATACGTATATAGTATAGGTATATTTTATTGGTGTATGTATATGTATATGTATAAATATAATACATGTATATTTTCACTAGTATATATATAAATATAAATATGTATATATATTCAAAATGTATATATTCTTAAATACTGGTAATATATATATAATATGTGTTATGTATATCTTTAACATATAAATATATATATATATTTCTATTTAGTGTATATACATTTATACGTTTTTTTGTACAAATTACTGATATACACTTATATATATATTATATACGTATTTAATTGGTGTATATATTCTGAGTATAAATGTATATTTATATATGTATCCCTACTAGACGACCCGAGTGTAATTACGGATACCCCGTCTTTACACACGACCTTGACCTGGTGAACTGTTAGTTGACTGTCGCACGTACACTGACGTACTGGCGAGCCCCGTACCATTTTTGATCGTCTGTCTTGCCCAAAAATCACAGACGAGACGCCCGTGCAACTTGACGCACTTAACCCTAGATGACTAGTGCCATACCTGGCACGGCCCTGAGTTCGATGTATATGATTGTGTTAGTGTAGCATCTGATACAAATGTTATATTTATGGTATGTTTATAGGACTGTTGGTTCACCCAGGCGATACTCTGGAACAGGACATTGGTATTACCAGCTAAGGACCCAAGGCAAGTACATTCTCTGATAATTTCCAATTCCTTGATAATTTCTATAAGTTCAGTAATCTAGAAATGTTACATCTGAATCCTTGACACTGTGCTACATGGACTAGTATATAGCTTGGATCTGCAGTCATGAGATGTTACATTGATTATCGTATTGACATCGTACACGACATTTATATTAGACATCGTACATGATAGATTGGATATTGCTCGTTTATCGTGACGTATCATGGTTGGATCCACAGTACTAGTTGGGGGCGGGGGAGTAGTTAGTAAGAAATGTGATCATACCCCTTTTATACAAGTATAGAACAATGTAAGTGTTAATCATGCTCTTCACATATGATTAGCCAGGCCATATAGCTCTCGTACATGTTCCCAAGCCGATCACATTTTGAAACTACTATTTCAAACACTTAGAATAGATTACAGTTCTCTATTTTAGATCATATACTACATCACCCGTATATGATATTGTACCTTGTTCTCTTCATTTCATATATGCACTGACTGTATCATATTGCCTATATTGCTTGTCTCTTTACATTGTCTGTCTCTTATTTTGCCATTGCATTTATTCACTGTCTTCTCTCAGTATCTAGCATCATCTGTTTATTGCCTTATAGCCCTTATCAATTAAATGGAACTGTTATTTAAGATTGTACTTTGCTCCTTCTTGACTGGAAATATTTTTTCAGACTATGCCTTAGAGGATCGGTATCCAACACTTTATGGACCATATGGTTAGTAGCTGCAAACTTGGACTTGGTAGTTCAGTTGTGATTCCGAGAGGACTAGCCGGAATCACTAATCATCTAGTTAGTTCTTTTAGCAGAATATTTGGTACCGGATTTGTCTCCGGCATTCTTGTTGAGACTTGGATATTATTGAGTTAGATTATTACATTTAGACTTGTGTTGTATTTTATTTTGTTCTTCGATATCTTATCGTGCTGTAGTTATGTGATTGAGTATGTTGTTCGTTTATATTGTGTCATCCGTGCCTCCTTATGGAGATTGGATGCTCGTGTGAGATTGAATAGTTAGTATCATGACCTAGACAGCGTTCTACCGCCGATGTTGCGGCGTAGGCTGGACGTACCCGCGTACTCGTGCCCCAATTTCGGGTGTGGATCGTGACAAATAGCACACGTCTTTGGCATATGCGGCTTGGGCATATGAGTGAGAAGGGCCTGACCTTACTAAGCAAGTAGGGGTTACTGAAGAACTTAAAGAAGCCAAGTATAGATTTATGTGAGCATTATGTTTATGGCAAGCAGCACAGGGTGGCCTTCAGTATAAGTAAGAAGAAGACAAGAGGTATTCTCGACTATGTGCATACAGATGTATGGGGACCTAGCAGGATTACTTCCAAGAAAGGAGAGAGGTACTATGTTACTTTTATTCATGATTATACACGTTATGTTTGGATGTATTTTAGCAAAACCAAAGATCAAGTGTTCAAAAAATTTAAGCAGTGGAAAGCGATTATAGAGAATAGAACAGGAAGAAAGGTAAAGACATTGAGGTCTGACAATGGTACTGAATATACCTATGGATCTTTCAAAGATATCTGTGCTCAAGAAGGTATCGTACGCCATTGGATTGTCAGGAACACGCCGCAGCAGTATGGGTTAGCAGAGAGGATAAACCGAACCTTGCTTGAGAAAGCAAGCTGTATGCTCTCCAATGCCAGTTTAGGCAAGGAATTGTGGGCGGATGCTATACACATGGCGCGCGACTTGATTAATAGATCATCAACTCCGGCTATAGACCGTAAGACTCCATATGAGAAGATGGCCGACAAACCAGCAGATTACAGCACTTTACGCGTGTTTGGATGCAAAACTTACTATCATGTCAACGATGGTAAGTTGGATCCGAGAGCCAAGAAGGCCATTTTCTTAGGATATGCACAAGGAGGATATGCACAAGGAGTGAAGGGATACCGTCTATAATGTCTGAATGATAAGAAGTTCTTAATCAGCAGGGATGTCACCTTCGATGAGTCTTCAGTGTTGACTTCAAGCAAGAATAGTGAGTTCGATAAGGATAGTGGTGAATCTAGCAAATCTCAAACAATTGAAATTGAGTTATCTGAGGATGCATCATATGGGGTGAAGGTTTCTGAAGATGTTTATCAAGCCTCACAAGAACAACAATAAGAGGAAGAGCAACACTAGTCGCAAGATTCTTTGGCTACTACTAGGCCAAGAAAATCGATCAAGCCAGTACACATGTATAGATTTGATGAACTGGTCAAGCACTATGGACAGTTGGATGTGGTAGCATATGCACTGCCAGTAGAGGATAACGATCCTATCACCTTCAAACAGGCTGTCAAAGATACTAGCAGCGAGAGCTGGATGGTAGATATGTAGGAAGAGATTGAGTCTCTCCACAAGAACTATACATGAGATTTGGTTCCATTGCCCCAAGACAAGCGAGCTATAGGCTGCAAGTGAATGTACAAGAAGACCAGAGTCAGGTAGCACTCGGTTCAAGACAAGATTAGTAGCAAAGGACTTCGTACAGAAGGAGGGGGTGTGTGGTGCCCCGTTCCCCCTATTCGGGGAGCGCGGCTAAGAAATACAAGACGGTATCGTTCGATCGGGATAGATTGAATTAAGAACTCGTCCTCGTTATGGATTTGTTTCTTCGGAATCGATTCCCATATTCAGTGGACCGTGCCCCCGGGATCGACTTAGCGGCAGAGTCAGGAGGGACCTCTCCGCTGCATTCTTTGTTGCCTAGTTTTCGCTGTCGCTTGTTGCTTTCGTGCCTTGATTTGGTTTTCGGATTTGCTTGGGTTTTTCTTGAACGGTTTCGATGGATTTCATTGCTTTCGTTCTTAGGACTGCACTTTAATTCCGATAAGAGAAAGAGAGGAAGAAGTACTGATCAGCTGTTCGTGTCAATACAGGTGAACCAGCTGTAGTCGTCGCTCGAGCGGACGCCTAAAGCACTTCCTTCCTTCCTCCTTCCAACCACTAAAGTGAGTGGCTACCAACCCGATTAGCTAGCCCTACTTGCTAGTCTTCATATCTAAATCTCGTGTTCGTGCTTGCCCCGATCAAACGATACCAAGTAATAACTAAAAGATATCAAGATAATAAGGGAATAGACTTGGATCTGTATGCTTGTCATTGAAACTTGTGAACGGTTACTTACTACATGCCTGCTTATTCAAAATGTTTACCATATGCATATATACAAGTTAGAATGCTTACTTCTTCTTCTATAAATATGCTATATGTAGAACACCCTTTGCCATGCATCAATTATTCAGGGAGACTATGCAAAATACATCACACAATGCTACATGCCCTTGAATTCATTGCCTCAGCTACATAAATGCAAACTTAACACAAACGCCGTTGATCACGGACAACTTGTGCACAAGGCCTCTCGGTTCCTGCGGACGGTCGCTGGGGCACTGGCACCGATCCGATCCGGACGGAACCTCAAGATTAGTCTCTCCCATAGGCGAGATGGCGTGCAGCGATACATGTGCCTCCGTCACCTTAGCCTGAGACTAAGACCGTCCATTATGGCATCAAAGCCAGTGATCCCCTCGTATATTTAAACCTGTAGAAACTAACTTGTGTCTTCTTGACAGGGAAGGCAAGGTAAGTATTGTGCAGGTGGTTCAGACGGACAGGTAAATGTCACCGAACGGTGACGAGTCATTTCAATGATTCTATATCTATGTCTTATTGTAAAATGAACTAAGGCAAGATAGAAACCCACAAATATGCATGCTTCATTAAAACAACGTGTTGATTGGTATAGTTGGGATAGCTTGCCTTCACCAGTACGTTTCGATGTACTGACCCTCGTTGAAACAGGTTCCCCGTGCTAGGAAGAACCGAGCGAGGAGCAGGAGACAAACCCCCAATCCAGTCCAGCTGTAGGCACGCCTCGACCGTGCCACCTTAGAAGCATTTTGAAGAAGAAGCCTTTTGAAGAAGAAGCTAGCCACCAAAGCAATCATGCAGCTCCGTGGCAAGGCAGTCGTTCCGTCCCAAGGTCTTATATTTTGAGTTTAGTAAGGGATGTAATGTACAGGACTGCTATCTCATTTTGTGTCAACACTTTTGTAAGCCCATAGAGGCAATCCTTATGACTCAGTTCAAGGAGTTTGTAATAGATGTTCATATTATCAATAAAAGAGAACTTTTCCATGTTTCAATCTGTGTTCAATTATCTGCGTACTCTGAATATGTGCTCGCTATGCGAAACAAAAATACTTAGCCTTGTGCGGTGCGCAACCTAGGCCCGCACGGCGGTCACGCCCGGGGGACGACTATCGATTCCACGGAATCAGGGCGTGACAGGGTGGACTACAATGAGATCTTTTCTCCGGTGGTCAAGCACACTATTATTCGCGTATTGTTGAGCCTGGTAGCTCATCAGGATCTCAAGTTGGAGCAACTCGATGTGAAGACAACATTCTTGCATGGAGACTTTGACAAAAATTTTTATATGCATCAACCAGAAGGCTTCAAGATGGTTGGCAAGAAAAATCATATGTGTTTGTTGAAAAAATAGTTGTATGAGTTGAAGCAATCTCCACGATAGTGGTACAAGCGGTTTGACACCTTCATGACACGCCATAATTTTATTCGAAGTAAGTATGATTGTTGTGTTTGCTTTCATAAACTTCGTGGTGGAGGTTATATCTATCTATTACTTTATGTCGATAATATGCTTATTGCTTCAAAAAGCATGATAGAGATAGATAAACTGAAGTCTCAACTTACCTCGGAGTTTGAGATGAAGAACTTGGGTGGAGCCAAAAAAAATTTGGGGATGGAGATTAAAAGGAAGAGGAGAAACAAAGATTATCTTTATCTCAAAAGTCCTATATTGAGACGATCATTGCTCGTTTTTGTCACGCCCCAGTCCCAAAACGTAGGACTAGGAACACGTAAGCATGCCAGCCGCATGGATATGGAAACTCCAATATATGGAAACCATAACCCATACGTACGCTGTAATATGAATATAAACTCACATGTGGTATATATAATGTCACAAATCACAGATATGCTAATCTCATCCACACAACAAGTCATAGAAAGGAAATACTAACTAGAATAAGGAGTCTGAAATATCTAAAATAATAGTCGGGTGGAGACAAATCCACTACCAATGACTATATCCAAAACTAAAATGAGAGAGGAGTATAAAATCTCCAATATAAAATAATATGAAGACAGAAGTGTAACAGCTAGAAGAATCCATCGCCAGATAATCAACGATGCTCAGAAGGTAAGATCTCCTCGACAGAAATTAATGCGTCAGGTCCAGGCCCGTACTCCTGCAAATACTCAAGAGCAGATACACCTGGCAGCGGACCAGGTCCTCAGAGGGACGTAACAAGATACAGAAAATACGAGCCAACTTGAATACAGTAAACATGCATATAATTTGAAAATAAATAAGTACGCTGTATAAGACAATCTATATGAATGCAAGTGAGGATAACTTTTCGACGTATGGGCAAGGGTAGTCTACTCGATCTAAGCCTCACAACTCACACACCCGTCTAGAACATCAGAAATCGACATACCTCTGGGGTAGCGACCAGCGCGACTCTACAGAAATCGACATACCTCTGGGGTAGCGACCAGCGCGACACACGCCCGTAGTGCGAGCTATATACTACGGTTTACCAGAGTGGTTAAAAGCCCATACGCCTAATAATTGTCCTCTATGATACTAAGTGCCATGTGTGTGTCAACATATCTAATACATAGTAATGACTGAAAGAAAACTACACATGCAAGAACTATACAGAAATGAAATAAATAAATATAAATATAAATAGCATGCAAAGCACTGTAAGCAATTTGGCAAGGTATCTTGCCTGGCAAGAAGCTGCAAAATGTAGTGTCCCAATGTCAACACCAAGAGTCAGAAGCTACGGCCTCAGAATGAACGTCTCCGGATACTGAAATAAATATCACCAACGTTCCCAGAATAAGCAAAATAGCTAAAAAGCACTTCCCTTTCGTCCAATTTGGACACAGGCACAAAACGATAATTTCGGGTAAAAATGGGGTCCACATGTGGCCCACTTTGCACCGAAAAACGTGCCAAGGGTAACAGTCTCTAAATGGGACAAACTATAGGTCAAACAACTCTAAATGTCAATACGAACCCAACGGTATGTCCAAATGTGGGTTCCGATGGGCCGAACTCAATTTTGTCCAAAAAGTCAACTGTGGGGCCCGCCAATTGGCGATCTGGTCAATCGTCTCAGAAATGCGTGAAAATTGGGTCACAGGACCAGCGCGTTACCACGAGTCCAGTGGCACAAGTTTCGTCGCAATCTGACAAGCGTGCACAAAATATGTGCAACTTCCACAAAAGCTGCGACACGGTGTGTGTCCGCGGATACGGCCTGATTCCGGCGTGCATACGCGTCCGAATCAGTCTCCACGAATCTTCACGTGTCCAGTTATGCTGCGTGCACCATTCGGTACACTTGGCACACGGCGGGGCGGTCCCGTTTGGCGGGACGCGTTCCGTTTTCCAACTTTTGAAAATCTGGAAAAAGTGGGTGCGCGCAGTTTTGTGACGAATACAATTCTGTCCACAGCGACTAAAAGCACAAAGTTATAATACAGAAAATAAACTAGGTCATGTAATCTACAGGTATTAAAAAGAATCATCGAATTCGGATCTCTGTGGTGGGAGATACGAACTCGACAATATGGGTGGTAAATCTAAAATTCTGCGATTGCAGAATTCTGTCTGCTCGCCCGACTTGGGCGCTGTTTTTCACCTAGGGGCACACGTTTTCCGAGATTGACTATAAAACAGGTATTGGAGAGGGTTGAGGGAAGATCATACCTATGAAGACGGAACAGCGTTTGGTTGAGCGAGTCGACGGAAAATTACTCCGAAGCGAAGGTGCTTCGAGTGGGATTCTGCAGGATGCGAGGTCGGCGTCGTCGGGATGGTTGGATGGCTTGGCGGGGCTTCTCTAGCTGCGGTGACGGCTCTAGATGGGAAGGGAAGGTCTGGAAATATCAGGTTAGGGTTTTGAGAGAGAATTATATATATATATATATATATATATATATATTATATAGGAAGAGAGAGGGGGAAGGAGCGGACGGGTCCGCGGGTGAAAGTCGCGTGAAGGTTTGCTGCTGTGCTTGTTGGGTTTTGCCTAAAGTATATTACAAAGGGGGCGGCCTCGTTTGGCGATCAAGTTGCTGCTGTGTGGTAAATCAGCAAGTTAATTTTTGCTAAGGCGTTGGTAGCATGAGAATTGACTAATGGGAATATGGCTGAATGCTAAAGAAGGACTACTTAGTAAGTTATTTGTTATTAATATTATTATTATTATATTAGTAAATTTTCTTTTCTTTTCTTTTCCTTTCTTTTCTTTCTTTAGATATATATATATATATATATATATATATATATATATATATATATATATATATATATATATATATATTCACATATAAGAAAATTTATAAATTAGGGTATTGTACATCGTTAGGCTAGCAACTGCTCGAGGGGTCTCCTACATGGAATAAATTCCGAAAAATTTCTGATGGTCCCATAAGTCCTCTAAGTGCCCGAACACCTAAAATAAAAATTATTAAAAATCTATTTCTCCTATTTAGCACATAATTACCTTAATTAAATTATTAATTAATAAAAATAATAAATACAATTTTATTTTAAAAATATGGGTTTTACAGTTTTAGTATAAAAGATGTAAAATTTGTTTCTACTCCCTTGGCTGGTCATTTTAGGCATTCAGCCAAGTTATCCCCTACTACAAATAAGGAGAAGGAACACATGGCTCGAGTTTTATATGTGAGTGCAGTTGGCAGCTTCATGTATGCTATGATGTGCACTCTACCAGACATTGCACAGGCATTAAGTGTGGTTAGTCGTTTTATGGCTAATCCAGAAAAGAAGCACTGGGAGGCTGTGAAGTGGATGTTCAGGTACTTGAAGGGCACCATTAACGTAGGATTACACTTTAGTGGAGGCTTTAGTTAAGTTAGTGGATATATGGATTTGGACTATGTTGGCGATCTGGATAGGCGTAGGTCAACTACTGGATACGTGTTTGTTCTACATGGTGCGCCAGTCAGTTGGAGGTCTATGTTGCAGGATACGGTTGTCTTGTCGACTACGAAAGCAGAGTATATGGCATTGACAGAGGCAGTGAAAGAGGGCATATAGCTTCGCGGCTTGATTAATGACTTGGGGGTGAAGCAAGATGTAGTTGATGTGCATTATGACAACATGAGTGCTATTCACTTGGCAAAAAATTAAGTCCATCATGCAAGGACCAAGCATATTGATGTTCGCTACCACTTCACACGGGATATCATAGAAGACGGAGATATTGTACTTGAAAATGTGCATACCAAGGACAAACTCGTCGATATGTTGACTAAGGTTGTTCCTGGAGCCAAGTTCCAACATTGCTTGGACTTGCTCCAAATCATTTCTATTGCTTGAGAGCCCTTCGGGGCGAGATTGACGAGTTGTTGATTTGGTAAAGCTGTGTTGTGGAGAAGTGTGTCGGCTCAATTTTGTGGCAAAATCTTATCGATGTGGAGATATGAGGGAAAATATATTTGACCATATCTTTGAAGGAGATTGACTAATATATTTGACCATATCTTTGAAGAAGATTGGCTTTGACCATTTGACCATATCTTTGAAGAAAATTGACTTCGACATTTGAACATATCTTTGAAGAATAAGATTGGATTTCTATTCCTACATAATGTTGGATTTGACCATATCTCGAAGAATAAAATTGGATCATTATTCCTATATAATGTAGAATTTCTATATATAGACAGATATGGTATGCTATATAAAGGGGCCAAAGGTTTCTCCTTGAGACATCTCAAATTGTGCTAAATGATTGTTGAATAAGTTCAATACAAAAGTTTTTGAGAATTTTTTTTTTGTAGAGAGTTCTTGAGAGCAATGAGAGAAGTGTACTTGATAGCAATTGTAATTCTTTTTCTTCTTCATAGTGGAATTAAATCACCCTCGTCAGTGGAAGTAGGCATCTTGGCTGAAGCACGTAAATCCTTGTCTTTGTGATTGTGAACTTTCTCTAAGATGTTCTTTGATTTTTTTGGATCTATTTTCGCTGTGTGCCCAACAATATATTTGGCCAATCAATGTAGGATTGGTAAAACAAACAAAAAAAACTATTATTTTGCTAAAATCTAAAACCCAAAGAAGTTCGGAAATTTGCTAAATTGCCACTTGAACTACAAATGGGAGATGGGACACAAAATCAAAACGAATAAAATACAGGGTCCTTTATGCAAATTCCTTCCAACGTCGCAATTATAAGAAAGTCTCCCGGGGAAGGGAATTAGACCATAATGAAATGAAATGAACCTCCATCAAAACTCCGACGAACTCCCTTCAACATTCAGTATTTAAGTCCAAGTCCAAACTGCAGCAATCACCACGAAGCTGTAGCTCCCCAGCCCCATCAGCCACCGTCAGCGGGTTATTGGGTTATCGGGTCGGATGAGGAACCTGTCGTCGCTGCTGAGGTCGCTCTCCGTAGGCAGGGGGAAGCTTCTAGAAGGAGGAGACGGAGGCGGAGGCGGCGGCGGGAGGGAGGCGGCGGACGCCATGGTGAAGGAGGCGAGGAGGAGGAGGAAGGAGACGATGCTGACGTCATCGGGAACGGTTTCAAGCGACAAGTGCAACGGCTTCGCGTCGGTTTATTCGCGGAGAGGAGAGAAAGGAGTGAACCAAGACTGTTGCGTCGTGTGGGAGGTCAGCTCCTCCTCCTTCATAGGGTTCTTCTTTCAATTGCTCTTATTTTTTCATTACTATTGCTTTTTCCTTGAATTTTCATGAGAATCCCATATAACAAAGTATTTTCTTAAAGTTCTAAAAGAAAAAAAACCCCAACTATATTTAATTTGGTTTAGCGTGATTCAATCCTAAAATGTGTTTGTTTGTTGGTCATCAATACAATCAGAGTTATTTGTATTTATTTCATTACTATTTCATAACGCTGTTGTCTCCATAACCTTTAATTTTATTAGTACTATTCACATTTAGATTATATTTGATTATATTTTTTTTTCATGAAAAGTATTTTTTTTATCAATTCTAGTATTTGATAGTTTATATTTTTTATAAATTATTTTTAAAAAAAATATTTTTTCTAAAATAAAGAAAAATAAAACTGGCCTAACCCGTAAAAAAATAATTATTTTTCTTAATAAAATAGTGATAATCAAACATCCAAATTAAATTTTTCATAAAAAAAAAAAATTAGTAAAATAATTTCATAAAATTAGTTTAATTTTTACTTATTTTCCATCTTACATGGAAGAAGGAGGAGGGATAAATACAAATAACAATTAAAAAATACAAAATACAAAAAATAAAAGTAATAGTAATTAATTGAATAATGGGGGAAAATATTATTAAGAATTAGTAGCGGAGGATAAACACAAATAACTCATACAATTATTCTATTTATTGTCGGTTTGTCGTTATGTTATTTTCTACTATATATTCAACTTGAACAATTGACAAGGAACTCTGGACTATTATGTGGAAAAAATCTGATTGAACGAAACAATGAGTACTTTTCAATCTGAAGACAAATAGTAGGGAAACAAAATTCTACTAGGATTAATATTTGCATAATGCAACACATCCAAAAACTTTGTACTAGTCTTTGGCTTTAAAATTGTGGACATTATGCATTTATATGATTTTTTTTTTTTTTTTTTTTTAAAGGAATTTGGATGCCAAGAAGACATGATATTTTGCGGCATATTCGATGGGCATGGTCCTTGGGGGCACTATGTGGCGAAAAATGTCCGGGAGTCTCTTCCTCCATTGCTGCTCTGCAACTGGCAGGAAACACTTGCTGCGGCTTTGCTAAATGAGAAAGGGATTTGCCAGTTCGACATTTGGGAACGGTCGTTTCTTAGCACTTGTGCTACCATTGACGGGGAACTCGAGCATCATCGCAAGCTGGACGCCTACAACAGCGGCACCACTGCTCTCACAATTGTCAAACAAGTAAGTACCAGTTCTATTAGCTTTTTTTTTCTTTTTATTACTCACACACCTATCTACACTTTAAACGGTCCCGAGGCTCGAACCACCACGACCATGTCGGATGCCTGCTGCGCAGCCTGAGCTCCCACTGGAGGAATGCTGCGTTAGCGTAATAGTTATATTTTACCTATTTGTAACTAATTCCACTTTAAATGAATATGAGATCAGTTTGCCTGGCTCTTGTTGTGAATAACTTGACCAACTTGAACTGAAACCGTAAAGTTTCCACATTGTTCTTTTGTTAGGGATCGGTTATGGTATTAGCAAACGTTGGGGACTCTCGTGCGGTGCTGGCAACAACTTCCGACGATGGCAGCTTGGTTCCTGTCCAGCTTACAGTCGATTTCAAGCCAAACTTACCTCGTAAGTAGTACTCTTTGTATGTCTGTCACCACAGAAATTGGAGAAATTATTCAGTGAACCAGCCTCACCACGTGGCAGTAGTGAGACCTTGCTCTCCTCCAATAACAGCATAACACATCAATCAATCTTGTAGTGTCATGCTATTATTGGAGGAGAGCAAGACGACCTGACCACTGTCACGTTGGCCCACTGAATAATTTACCCAGCTGATGGTTATAATGCCATTGATCTTCCAATTTCCAGAGGAAGCGGAGCGCATAACACAGTGCAAGGGCCGTCTCTTCTGTATGAGAGATGAACCGGGCGTACATAGGGTGTGGCAGCCGAACAGGGAAACGCCTGGTTTGGCGGTGTCGAGAGCGTTCGGAGACTATTGCATCAAGGACTTTGGCGTCATTTCTGCACCCGAAGTCACTCAAAGGGTCGTGACCGATAGAGATCAGTTCATCGTGCTCGCAACTGATGGGGTATGTGAACTCCGAACTCAAACTCATCAGTCGGTGTAGAAACAAACTCATCATGAACAGCCTATCTCGAATTTGTTCAATAATTGGGTTTCACTTTTATCTCGAAATATTAGTTTTCACTATTTATTTGTATATTATGGCATGATAAGATTTAACAATCTAAAGAAGATTATCTACACTTAAAGGACTTCCCTTTTGTAATTAAAATTGTGAAGGGTATTTAAAACGCAAAAATACTTAACAGACCGAAAATCTGAACCGAAAAAGAAACCGCGTGGACACGTATCACGTTTCTATTGGCCGGAGCAAAATCCCTGATGTCAGCCTCTCTCCTGTGAGCACAGTTGTTTAGAATGAAAGCAACTAAGTGCAATCAATCTAATCATAGCAGTTTAGCAGTATCTATTTTGAATGTCTTTGTTGTAATCTACAAGAGAGGACTTTTGGCATAGACTAAGCTCTAGATATGCATCAAAAGATCATGAATAGGCTTAGATTTCTGAATCCAGCTAGAAACTTCAATCCATTAATCATTATTACAGCATCATTAGTAAGGTCCATCCCAATTTCTAAATTCTATAGATTCTAGATTCAAAATGTAGAAACTCCTTTTGTCTTTTGTAGAATAGTAAGTCTCGTCTCTAGTTTCAATTTTTAGATTTTCGGTTCTATCCCAACCATAGGTGCTAAGAATTTTCTAGATTGTAGGAACTCATTTTATAGAATAGTAAGTCCCAATTTGGAACCAACTTTCTAGATTCTAGATTTTACATTTTTTTTCCCACATCAATTTTTGTTCACACAATCTTTTGGACCGGAGCTCACTTTACCGTTTTCTACTATCCTCGTACAAACCTAACCTATTCTACATTTACCTTTTTCTTTTTGATAATTTGGTCCTCAAATTGCATTGGAGAGGCCCAACTACTAATGATGCTCTTAGATGCTCTATGATAAGGAGCTATAAGATAGTACTTAAAGGGATCGCTAGGACCAGAGGCCTAAATGGAATGGAAGGACTGAAATATTAAAGAAAGATATTCTTTTTGTTAGTGCTCCAGAAGACACGAAGAAGCAATAGAGCTGAATGGAAGTCTCAAAAATTTTGGGATAAAAGCTGTGATGCTGTTGTAATATTTTGTCATTTATCAGACACGAATAGACCAAAAACTCGGGTACTTCGTAACCATCTATTCTGTGCTATTGCAGAGAGACCATTATATGATCTCTCGATCATGGTTTCTGAACCTCAATAACATTAAAATGTAAGTTTGAAACCAATTTGGATGTTGTGGATCACAATTATGAGTAGGAAAGCCTAAGGTTTGTCAGCTGCTAGATTTGGCTTAGATCCTCTGAATACGCTACAGCAATAACCATACAAATGAAAGCTACCATACAATTGGAGTTTCCAAAGAAAGTTCATAACCATACATACAAAATAAAAATTGAGCCTGCATTTATTTTTTAGAAGAAAATTCACCTTCATAACTTAAAACTGTTCGAGTATTGCTCGTCTCATGCATGTTGTATGTATTTTTTCGTGTACATTAGGTTTGGGATGTCATCTCCAACAAAGAAGCAGTGGACATCGTTGCATCAGCCGAAGACAAAGGAAAATCAGCAAAGCGGCTCGTGGAGAGTGCCGTTCGTGCATGGAAATGTAAGAGGAGAGGGATAGCAGTCGATGATTGCTCGGCTATATGTCTCTTCTTCCATTCTTCACCTCTACAAGTATGATGATCCCCTTTGTTGACGACCGGAATATAACAAAGCTCAAAATTCCAGATTCCCCATGCCTCATTCCAGAGCACAAAGATTGGAGGAGCTCACTAGTAACTAACAGGAGAGGCTTGCACATTTTTCTACTACACATCAGCTATTGAACCTTCCTGGTTGTATATTCATATGGACTCTCAGCTGCTCAATCGAGACTTTAAGCCTTAACTTGATAGTTTCTTCAAGCCATTACTGCAAAAAGTAGAGCAGGACAAAAAAATCTGTACTTTGTGCTCAAAGCCATCAAGCGCAGATCAGAAAGATTTGCAATGCGACTCTCGGCATTACTGCAAATATTTGCAGTGGACCTGCAATGGTTTGTTAAACTTATCTTGAATGATTGCCTGTATGATCAGGTCTGCACTTGTGATCTTTATGTTTTATTACACGGATCTAACTTATTTGGAAAATAATTACACTAATTTTCCTTATGTGATCTGTAACGCACATGATTTTGTGTACGTTACGTTGCATGGTCATTTGAGCATACTGTCTCCAATTTTCATACACACACACCCGTACCTTCCTCTTGGTTCGATTCCGAGACCGTCCGTCTAGCCATGGAGGTTATATCTCTTCTCGCTTACCACAAGAGTCAGCAGAGTTCGGTATTGGACCAGATGGTTACTTAATTATACTACAATTCATCATTCCTCTCATTTGCATTTTTACAGGAAGTGGTCCTGGCATTATATTATCTATAAGCTTGAATGATGGATAATCACAAAGAACTTCCACATATTTCTATTGACCAGGATTAGGCATCATGGATGAGCAGCCAGGTGGGGCACGTTTGGTAGAAGAACATCATGGATGAGCATCATAATAGCATCTCTGTGGCACTGAAATGAACATTCTTAAATCAAGATGGAAGCTGTTAACACAGGAACAAAGAACAGTAATTAACTTTAGGACAAAGCTAATATAAATCAAGGTTCGCAGTATGGATATCGGAATCGATATTGGACCATTTATATGAGTATCGGGATGGTGGTATCGGCGGCTTCGGTTCTGAGTCTCGGATTTTTTTTTTTTTTTACGAAAGTTAATAAGTGAGATGGATATATGTTTCTAATAGGTTTGTTAGTTAATTATGAATTGAGATTGACCTTGAAAGTTAATTGACGATAAATTTATATTTGGCTGAAAATTTAAAGATGTTTGGTGCAAGTATTTTAAGTAAATCAGTCTTGTCTGAATAGTAGATCTTTTGCGTATTAGTGAGACTTTTATCAGTGAGAGAAAATTGACATCCGTTGGTTGAAACATGACATTGTTAGAACTACCTTCAATTGTGGATGAATTCTCTAGAATTTGGAGCGAAATTAGAATTGAACGATGTTGAAAGAAGGTGTGATTATATTGAAAAGATTACTATTGATGTTTGCATAATACGTGATTTAAATTTGGTTAGCTTCTTTTTTGGATTGAAAAATTATTGGAAGATGAAACGTGGATTGATTTAATAATAATTTTTGGATAATCAGATTCTTCTACGATTGAGCATTAATGTATAAGTGTGATTGTGACTTTGTTGCGATCAGATTTGGCAATTTGATTGATAATTGTATTTGATTTCTTCAGGACGGTTTGGATCATTTAAGGTGCAACACTTGGAATCTAAATGGAAATATCAGTTGGTTTTGACCTTAAGTATATCGATATTAGCTGTATAAAGTCTAGACCGTATGGTAAGTTTCTCGAACTACTTATAAACATTTAACATTCAAGACGTTTCATGCATGTGTGCCTTAGCTTTGCACATAAAAATTATGATAACATTGTAACATTAAAAAAAATCTCAAAGTGAGCACGAGAAACAACAACAAAAATTTCACAAAATTGTGCCTCAAAAAAAGACAAGAAAGAGCTTTAGCTTTGCACATAATCATGAATACAGTCTCATATGATTGTTCCAAGCAAAAAGTTTCAAATAAACCCGAAAGCAAAAAAGTATGTCAATATATCCAGCACATCATTGACAATCAGTTCGACTACAGAAGTTCAAATAAAAACTTGTAATATAGACATATGGACTTATTTTTCTGTTTAGATTCTTAAGTGTATTTATTTTTTATGTTTAGACCTTAAAAAAATTGAGCATTTCTGAAAGGAGTTGATCTGAAATACTACAAAAACATGGAAAACTGCAACCATAGAAACCTTAATCCAAAGACTGTAGCCCACATTCAACAAGACAGCAGAAATTGCCAAAACTCTCCAACGGGAGATAAAACATGGAAGTAGCATTCAAAGAAAACATTTTTTTTTGCCAAAACTCAGCAAGCAGTACTTAATGAAACAAGTAATCTACCAAACAAACAATATCCAAGAACCAAACTAAACAGAAACCGCCCCAATTTGACTACAGAAACTCAAATAAGAACTAAAAACAAGAACTCACGATATGGATATGACATGTGGACTTATTTTTCTGTTTATGTCCTTGAAAGTCTACATAATTTTTCTGTTTATGTCCTTAAAAAAAATAAGAAATAAGATACATGTAATCTAACAACTTTTCATTGCCAAGTTAAAAAAAATTAAGAACTCACGGGTTACTCTAGGATTTTTGAAACCCTGAAAATCCTCACCACTGAACATGGTTCATTTCCAAAATTTATGAAATCCTGCATTCACTCTAGAACCGAAATAATCTTAAAGAATTCTTCAAAAATATGGGGAAACAACCGTGAATTTCATTAATTATAAGTGGCTCAGAGGATTTCTAGGATTTTTCTCATCAAGGGTAAGAGTTTACTTTGTATGCTACTTAAAGCTATTTCAAAATCTGAACAATGAAGATAATAATGAGCGCATGTAAAACTGGAAGCAATATTGAAAGAAAACAATCTCCAATTGTGCCTAATGAAATGTTATTTTTTTAAACATGAATTTATTATAAATATTGTCGTCCCTAGAAATTGAACTCAAACAACCAAAAAAATAAAAATACCTTCTACCTTAACTAAGTGAATTAAAATTATTTAGTTATAATTAAATTATATTAGATAGTTAAATAAATAAACATCAATTAATAGAGTATTTATAAATGGCTTAGACGACTCAATTTTGATCCATTTTCATGCCAAACAGTGCTAAAAAAATTCCTACCACCACACATCCAAAGCTAAATAAGAATTTAAACACGGGGATAAGAATTTAAACAGAAACTGAAAACACTACAGCAGTATTTGATTGGATTTTTTTTCATGGAAGATATTTTCAACACAAAATTTTCACTAATTGTAGTATTTTCCCCAAAAAAAAAAAAAAAATCATATTTTTCTCCAAATTGATGGAAAATGAATCCAACCGGTAGAAAACAGTATAGACTGAAGAAAATTCTTCAAATTAGTTGCCTACATAAACATTTTTCTTCAAGCATTTGGAGTATCAAATTTCAAACGAAGTCAAGGCATCAGCAAGTTATAGATAAACTCAATCCTCTCTTTTTAATAGCTATTACTTGACTACATGATTTTCCAGCAGTCCATCCGGAGATTGAGCAGTGTCCTTATTTTTGCTGATGGAGATTAAACAGAGATAAATAAATAAATAAAAGCAAAAATTGCCCACATACTCACCTTCACTGTGCACAATGCCAAGCAAGACAGTACATAGGAATGAAGTCACCAGAGTAATGGGTACATATACTAGACAATTTTCGGCTAATAACAAAAAAAATGTTTAAAATCTCAGTTACAGAAATTTTCTCTTATTAACAAAACGATCAATATGTAGTAGCTCCTCTTAGCCAAAAAGAAAAGAAAAGAAAAGAAATTGTTCTGTAAAATAGAAAAACTCAATGCTTGCCAAACACTAACCAAAATCGACGGCTTATTAACCTTATAGCACCATCTTATTGCAGCGAAGTGCAAGGCCAGATGCAAGTGTGAAGTAAAATTCATCGACCACTTCAACATTAATTTTTTGATGAAGTGGATATATGATGGTTTTATCAACATCAATCAGAGGGGCCAATCATTTTTTCTGGTACTACAAGTTCGTCAAATTCTTGAGCAGTCAGGACGCCAAGTTTTAACGCAGACTCCTGCAAAAAAAATAAAATACCAGATAGCTTTAATATGACAACTTTAATATTGCAACGTTTTGTTAAAAAACTTAATGTTTACTAACTTGAAACCTTTAAATAGCTTCATTACAACATGTCACAAGGCTAGAGGACTCGAGTCACATGTGAAGGGGCACAAATTGCACATCTTGACCAACATAGGTAAATTTTGTCCTTATATTAAATGCTATCATAGAGTCCTTGTTGAAGACTTCTAAGAAAACTCCTAGTTCTACTGCTGAAGCTCATCAAAGCCTAAGTATTATCAGCTTAAGTTCCACATAGAACAACCTACATGATGAATGTCGCCAACGGCTTCATTCAAACTTTAAGACCCAGGTCTCATGAATATCTTAGTTTAAGTTTAATTGTGTGTCTTCCTGCATCTTTACGACTGCAAACAGATTGAGCAGTACAAACGCTCATCAGAGCCTTCTGAACTCAAAGCATAATCACCTTAGTTCACAACAGAAAACTGATTGATGCTTATAGATTCTTATAAACTTTTAACAGTAGGCTACTTCACATTAAAAGCAACCAGCTTGGTCTTAAGCAATGTGCCCTCTTGTGCTAACATCTTTATGACAAATGTGGACAAGCTTGAGCATTCCAAAATTATATGGACATCACATTCTAAAACTGTTGTATAAGCCAAACGTGAAAAAACTATGATCTACATGTGAAGTGACCATAATTTTTAAACAGCAATATGTCTTCAAAAGTGTAGAAACTCGTTTATTATGCAGCTACCTCTTTTTTTATGTACAAGGCAGAAAGGTGTCAAGAATGCCAAAACAAATAACTCTATTACAATATCCAGGAACTGTGTGTTTACCTTCAGAGTTGTCCCTTCTTTGTGCGCCTTCTTAGCAACAGCAGCAGCATTATCATAACCGATTTTCTGTTTCATTTATGTCATGAACATGTCACAACTTTATCTAAAACAACAATCATTTTGATAGCCATAAAATGAAGAATCTACACAGAAAAACTTACCGGGTTCAATGATGTAACAAGCATCAGGGACTGATTCATATTGAATAACACAAGAAATGATATGTTAGTTTAAAATTACCACACATGAGACAGAATGACATGATTTCTAGGGTATCACAGCAAACCTCATGCAGCAATTTTGAAATTCTTTCACAATTCGCTTGAATACCCCTCACGCAGTTCTTCTCAAAAGAAAGAGATGCATCCCCGAGTAGTCTTAAAGACTGACAAGATAAATGAAATCACTTAGGGGCTGTTTGGATAGGTATAACTCGCAGGAAGTGTGAATGTGACTTCTTGGCAGCTGAAAGTGAAATGCATATGCTTTTGAGTTTCATGCTAGTTTTTTTGTGCTGAAACTGATTTTCAATGTTTGTATACATGATATTTTGTCATTGGAAGTGGACAAATTCACACTTCCATGTTTCAATGTTAAATATAAGGTGGGAAGTGAAAAAGTGCATCATAATAATAACAAAAAGTATTAATTATATAACTAAATTGGTAATGATTTATTAATAGTAATAAATTTACCTTTTTTTTTAAGTATTAACAATTAATATTGCCAAAAAAGAGAGTAATTACAATGTATTAAGTAATATTACTATTGTGCTTTATTGTTACTTATTTGAACTATTTAATATTAGCTAAAAAATTAATACTAGTTATTTTAATACTAATATTAAATAAAATAAATTAGTAGTAATTATTTAATAATAATTAGTAATCTTTAGTTAAATAATTAGTATTAATTATATAATTATTTTATTTAATATTAGTATTAATTTTGTATTTAATACTAAATAAAAACTTGATTAGTACAAGTACTATTTTTATTTCTTTTATTTAATATTAGTATTAAAATTTTAATTAGTTAAACAATTAGTATTAAATAGTTAATACTAATTATTTAACTAATATTAAATTTGTACTAGTTATTTAATAATAATTAGTATAAGTACTAATTATTTTTATTTTAAATTAGTACTAATGATTTAACTAATATTAATTCAGTACAAAAGTGACTTCCGTACACTTTCACTCCAAAATGGGTAAAAGTGGAGAGGCCTATTTTTCATATAAGACGAGGGAACAAGAACTAGAAACTAATGATAACTCCAAGTTCTTGTCCCCTCTTTCATAAGTAACCAAACATTGTAAGTGTGAAAGTGGCTCAATATTGTTTACTTTCACACCCCAATTGCAGCCATTCAATCAGCCACTTAATGTATTGAACAAAAGAAGAGGATTAATGTAGCCAGCCCTAAACATCTAGTGTAAAAGCTTGTTGTTACTATTGTTGTTATTGTCAGTGTCGTCATTTTAAAAGTATGAACATAGTGGGACCATTTGACCAAGAGAAGTGGCTAATTTTGACTAGCCTGGCATAAGAATGGCTAAACATTATATTGAATCCATGAAATGGTCACTAAATTGTGTTCCAAATAATATTACTACTCAGAGAAACACCATTGCAGAAAATTGGTTTACTCCTACTAATCATATGGTAAGAGAATCATACTCGTAGAAGAGCACTAGCAATCAATGGCTTGTAAACATTAAGTTCAAAATGACCATTTGATCCACCCACAGTAATGGCGACATGATTACCCATCACCTGCAATATACAAAAAACATTTTACTAAACTTGCCAGCTAGAGAAATAGAACTTCTGATCATAAGCAGGAAACTACCAGAGCATAGAGATTTTTAGATTGCAGAACCAACAGTTACCATTTTCTTTTATTTTCTTTTTTGAGAATACGACATGTATCCTTTTCTGATAAAATATTTCTAAATTCTTAGGCACCTTGAACTCGAATCTCATCTGAATACTTAGAAACAAAGAAGTGCAGAAGTGACTTGCGTCGTTTTGGGAGGAAAACTTAAGAAGGTACTACCAGTTGATCCCACCAATTCATGACCGGATGACTAGATTTAATGATTCCACTATCTGATCGTGAAAGCTTCAACAAAGATCAAAACTAAATAATGAAAATTTATAGATAAATAATCATCCATGCCGATTAATGCCTATTTGCTATTGTCCACCCATCATCATACATATGGCAGCCAGGTGCAGGGACCAGGCTCCAACCAACTGGCCCCGGCCAATGAACTTAACGCCTAGACACTTGACATGTTATTTTACACTTTGAAAAAACTTGGTCGATTTGGAGAACTATTGTAACATATAAAGGAGCACATAGACCAAAATACCTGAGCACAAACCATAGTGAGGGCCTCACATTGTGTCGGATTAACCTTTCCCTGAAAACCAAAAAACATGAGTTATAATAATATATAGGCTCATTTACTAGTATGAGGCTATTAGCCATAGCCACGTGGCAAAAGGAGGGCCACATGTTTAAAAAAATATGTTTTTCGTTAAAGTGATATGGTTCTCAATATTTCTTTGAAGCAAGTGATCCTTTTGACAATGGTGTTATGGCTCATACCCCCCCCCCCCCCCCCCCCCCCCCCCAACCCAAAAAAAAAAAAAAAGAAAAGAAAAAGAAAAAGAAAAAACCCACAAAGATCCCAAACAGAAATATTCCACACATCTAATTTCTCAACACAAAACCTTCCAAGTCAATATTGTAGTATTTTTGGAAATTTTCATGTACAACATTAAATTTTATTGAAATTATGGAGGAAGCACAAAGTTTTAGGGGAATTGTAAAGGAGAACTCAAATACCCTTCCGTTGGGTGTATATCTTCTGTTTGGTAAAGTATTAGGTATTACTTAACAAATTAAAAAAAATCAAACAAACGCCCAACATTTGGGCGTATATTGTTGCAGAAACGCCCAATGGTTGAATGTTTCTCTGACAAAAAATTTTAACTTTTTTTTGTTTTCTGGATATAAATTATAATTATATATCAGGGAAGGCGTTTTTCTGACCTTGTTAAAAAAAAATTAAAGGCTATATTTTTGCAATGGTTGGATAATGGCTATATTTTATCTATTTAAAGGGGTCAAGTTTATTTCTCCTACTAAGCTCTCTAAATTCTCTCCTCCAGCTCTCTCCACTCCAAACTCAATTTCACCTAACAACCATCTCACAAACTTTCTGATATAGCTCTCCAAATTACTCTCCAGACTCTGTTTCACCAACAACTATAAAAATTACCTCCTCTTTCCCCTTTCCTCTTTCTGCTGCTCTTCTTCTCCTCTGCTTCTTCTTTAATTTTTTTAACCTCTATATTTATAAGCCACCACTCCCCCCCCCCCTCCCCCCCCCCCCCCCAACCCATCACACAAATGCCCAACTGAAGGGCATATCCTGCTCAATAAACGCCCAATGGTTGGACATAAAACGCCCAATATACGCCCAAGTGAAGGGCGTTTTCAGCCCAATATATGCCCAACAGTTGAGGATAAATCGTCCAATATGCGCCCTTTCATTGGGCATTTTCGTTTCTTTGTTTTTTTTTTGTTAAGAGTTATTATCCAGTTAATTGCCAATCTCAAGATATACGCCCTTCCGTTTGGCGTTTGAGTTCTGTTTTTATAATTTATCAAAACTTTGTGCTTTTTCCACAATTTCATTAAAATTTTATGCTGTGGATGAAAACTTCTGTAGTATTTTTTAGGGAAAGTACTTACAGGCATGATACTGCTGCCAGGTTCATTTTCTGGAAGTATAAGCTCGCCAAGTCCACAACGAGGACCACTGAGAAGGAAAGAAGAATTGTAAAAAAAATTAACCAATTGTGTATGAGTGGGCATTGTGTGTGAAAGTATCCAAAACTAATATAACTGCAGAAACTCCAGAATATATACCTTCCAAGGAGTCGTATGTCATTTGCTATCTTCATTAGAGAAACAGAAACTGTGTTTAACGCCCCACTTGTCTCAACAAAAGCATCATGAGCTGCCTGGTAAAAGAGAATAAGAAGATGTCAAAACTCACACATGCATATATTTGTATTAGAAGCTACATGTTGGTGTTGCTACCAAACCCTGAAACAAAAAAAGATATTAACGCGTGAGAATCATCTCATATATACATCAACAATAATGACAGGGCTTTCTATCCAATTCTTTTTTATATCTACATATAAATCTACTTCTATATTTCTAGCATCCAGCTCTATCAAAGGGAGATGTCCACAGTTAGTAACCATCCCTCACTTAATCTAGGTTAGTTTTGAGCTACTTATCATCCTCATAGCACCTTCAACTACAAGAAGCAACCATCATCTATGCTGTTTAGGCACCACAGGGGCGCCAAAAAGGAGGAGGAGGAGGGGGGTTTATATAGGGCGCTCCGCCCACCTATGTTTTGGTGCCCCAAAATGCCTTTGGTATCAAGAAGATCCGCCACGGTCCAGGTGGTGAATATTGAGACTATGCTTATTAATTTAGTTTTATTTATAGAATTTAGTAACATACAATGAATATTGAGACTACGAAATGCTAAGGTTTAGTTTTATCAATTAATTAGAGATTTTGGCATGAGAGACTATTTACATAACGTATACTAGGGAGAGTATTCTTAAGTGCCTTGACCCCACCCCGCCCTCTAATTTTAGACCCCACCAACCCGTCCCATACAACATAGACCATCATAAACTCATCAATTGTCACACATGTTTTATCATCTCAAAAAAATCTTGTCAATTGAAGCTCTCTCTATGATCTAATTTCCACCACATTCATTCCTTTCAAGTTCTATCCTTTATCATTGTTGTCAGTCATTCAACTGAAGTTCTCCCTTCAGATATAATCACTTTTGACATGTATCTTGATTGCCAATACTTTCGCTAAGAAGTATGCTCTTACAGACAATCAACCATTGTAAAAGCTACTGTAAGTACTATGTTTATCAACCCATGGTAGTCAAAGGCGCACCTCGGACGCGCTTCAGGCGTGCCTCGCATCTCAGTAGTCGAGGTGCCTTTTTCTGGATGCACCCAAGATTGGGATCGGCATTGGGCCGGACCAGACCGCCCAGGCCCATAAAGTACAGGCTCGGGCCGGTCTTTTTTGGCTCTAGAGAAAATTCGGACCGGGCTGAGTCGGACTTAATTATTATTTATGAAGTCCAAGCCCGCCAACAAGGGTCGGACCAATCGGGTCTGGCCAGGCCACCAAAGCAATAAGGTCATGCAAAAGCCGAGGCGACTCTGCAGCAAACGAAAACATAAAAGGAATCTTGGAAGTAGATAGACTACAGGTGAAGTTACACCTATCACATCTCGTGAAGTGGTTATACAGTTTAGCAAGTAAAACATTCAAACACGGTATTTTTGTTCCGTATCTGTATTTTACTCCCTAATACTAGATTCAAACATAACTGGAATTCTCAGGCGATGGCTAAGCCATTGAAGTTACAAAAGATACAGATATATGGTGAAATGGAGCTGCCAACTAGGAGACACATGCTACCGTATCTAATTGACAACAAACAAATAACATTGCACTAGATACAAATGATCCTTTACCAATAATCAACATTATCTTATCTATTGACAACAAAAAATCAGGCAAGAGAAAACAAAACAACATATAATTTTATCCAAGATTTAAATGCTATACATGCTACCGAATCTATTGACAACAAAAAACCATGAGAAAAAAAGGGTTCCACAACCAACACATCCCGTGAAGTGGTTATACAGGTTGGATGGTAAATTTTGTTCGGTACCTTGCAAACCAACCAGGCTTAGACAGACTTTTTGGACCGGGCTGGGCTACCCTAATGACCGGGCTATATAGGACTTTGGCACATCGGGCCGGACGGACTTTTCGGACGCCCATGGGCCTTGGACCCAATGATGATGCCTAACCCAAGACGCACCTAAGGTGCACCTTTCAGCAAGGCACAAACCAAGAAAAATGGCCCTTACCTCATACAAGACGGAGGGAGATAGCCATTTCCACGGTTGTCAAACTTGGCTATTGTTGAACTAAAATAACTTAAATTTACTAAAAGTGTGGTAGAAAGAATACAAATTATTGTTAGTTTTGTTGACTGTTATTGCTACAACTGTTCTGCTAGTTCACTTGGTTATGTTTTAACATATTTTTGTTGGTTTAAATATTTTATTTTGTTTTATTTCTTGCATTACTAATTAATTAATTTATGTATAAATATATTTTTTTTGCGTCTCGTTCAACTCGAGTGCGCCTCAAACGTGTTATTGCTACAGCTGCTCAGACGTGTGTCTTAATTGCATCTTGCGCCTCGAGTGCGCTTTGCACATTTGACTACCTTGTATCAGCCTCGTAGAAACTAGTTGATCAGCTGGACAAATTCAGGAAAGCCGGTGGGTTATATATATAATCATTTACAAGCCCCTTTTATGTAAAAATAATATGGATATCATATTTTGTCATGGTATACAAGCTATAGTGATCTAGGTTAAGCAAACTCATCTCTAATTTTTCAGTTATTCATGTTCTACATTCCCTATACCAACCCCATATTTTCTGATTGATTTCAAATCCCTACATCTTCTTCTATATCTACTGCACAATATAGTTCACTTCTTCTGTTTGATTACATAATGATCCTTGTGAGGAGAACTTTATTTGTAAATGATACTTTTGAGTTTGTAGGGAGCTGTGGTATATGTTCGATTGTAGCTTGTTGGTATTAGTGTCAATATATATTAATAGCTGAGAAGGATGGACACGGCTATATGGCTGGCGAATCCTTTCCGTATTCGAAATCCGATATGTATTCGTGTTGTACACGACCGGATTCGTGTCGGATTCAGATCCATACATGTCCTACAAGGAAATGCGTGCATGAGCCCGTGCATTGGTTGTTAACTCGTCGCGAGACGTCCATCGTTGCTTGGGGGGGTCGGGAGGGAGAAGACTGAAGAGGATGTAGATGAACAAAATTTGGGAATCTCGGGACAAAAATCCCTAAACGGATCCTCGTACACTAGTCATGGGTCAGGACGGATCTTAGCGGTTAAAATCCAATCTGACTTGAACCCATAACTTAAGTCACATTGAATATTAAATTTAAGTGACTTAATTCTTAAGTGATATTGAATTTAACCTGCAAAGCCAATCCAACATGACCCATATATATATATATATATATATATATATATATATAGAGAGAGAGAGAGAGAGAGAGAGAGAATGCTCTAAAACCAGACCAGCCAGGTGGTTTCATATTATAGAAGTAACCTATGTTACAACCGTGGATTTGGATTGCAAGGCTGAGATTAAAAGGAGAGAATATCTACTTAAAAGATACATGTGCAATCTCAGCCTTGCAATCCAAATCCAACGGTTGTAACATAGGTTATTTCCATAATATGAAACCATACGGCTAGTTTTTGAGTGTGTGTGTGTGTGTGTATATATATATATATATATATATATATATATATATATATATATATATATATATATATATATATATATATATGGCGTGTCGTACCCTAAATTTTGAAGGTTATCATGTCGGATTCTCCACGTGTTGCGTCGCCATGCCCGTACAACATAGATCAATAATCAGTCAAATATTACTTTTGAGTTTGCAGGGAATCGTGGTCTCTGTTTGATTTGGTTTCTTGGTAGTAGCGTCAGACAAGCATATATTATTGAATAATGCTAAGTTTACAACCAACCCCTTACAACCTACTCTCCCCCCTGCTAACATGGTCCCACCCGGCCCCACCTCTCCCTCTCCTCCAATGGAGGCCGGCCACGTGGCATTTAGTTGTAAGAGGGTTGAGGGTTGTAATCCTAGCATTACCCTATATTATTTGCACTATACCTGATTTGAAGGCTGATTTGCTCACTATCTCATTGAAGTCGATAAATCAGATTGTTCCCACAGTCCCTGCTAGGTCTCAGGATAGATATTTGTATTTGGAGACTGAATGGTTGCTATTAAAGGAAAATTTTAAGATTGAGACATGTAATAGCGTGAAGCAAAGATCAGTTGAACTGTTGTATGTTGTCAACATCCAAACAAGTCTAGAAGCAAATCAAAATTATTCCGGCAGAATAAAAGTTGATCAGAATTACCCATTTATCGAGATTACTTTAATATGCAAAAAAAGGGACAAGTTTCACGTAGATCATTATGCCTTTTTCTTCGTGTGTCAAGAACTTGATTTGTATCAACCTATGTTACCAGAAGCAAAATGATTATTATCAACCCATCTAATCAGATGTTAATGTTTTGAGCCAATTGAGAGAAATCATGTGTGGGATGTGGCCAATTCCCGTTCTAGTCTCTGTTGATGATAAATAAATTATCTTGGTTGGCTTATACTTTAGAGATGAAACTTTATGAGGTGCTTTATGGTGTTCATTGTTCCTCTCTTCTGGATTCTCCTTCAAGTCCCAGTCTACTGGTGAAAAATCTGCCCCTGCAATTGCCAAGTGGAGGATATAGTAAACTTTTAACCATTTGATTTGAATGTCAGGACTCAAGGGAAGAACATGGCGGTCAAGGTGATAGATCGATTCCTCATTATAGTAGGACATTATTGATGTTAGAAGGGACTTGTATGAAAAATCTACTGCCAATCAAGCAGCTCTCGGATTGATGGTGAGATGTTTTAAAATGTAGCCCTCAAATGGGTGCATCATTTGTTTCCATTCTTTGCTTAAAGTGTCATAGAGATGAATGGAAATCCCATTGTAGATTGTATCATCCTACTTCTACGTCTACTACACCCATTAGCCTGGGGAACAAAGAGTGTGCTTCTATAATGCATGAGCTTAAGTTGCATAACCAAGAATGATCTGTCTACCGACCCACCAACTAGATGTCTTAGTTTTATTGCATGGCCTTCATGCTCATAGCTACCTTTTCTAGGACTTTAGCATATAAAATTTTGTCAGTTTTATTGTGGGCCTTCTTATGCCCCATCGGTGAAACCTATTCTGATGGGAGATAACTTGGATGACGATGTCTTTAACTCTAGCTCCTACTCCTTTTTTGACAGCAAAAACAAACAACGGTCAATCAGAATTCACAAAGATGATTATAAAAAGAATCTAAAATCAACATGGTATTTTCCCACGTTCAAGCTTCAAGCATTCACTCATTTAATATTTTCATCTAATTAGTATTTAGCAACGGTTTTTGGGTCATTTGATTCTGGAGCATTTGGTCACAAGGAAGGTAATTCTAGTAGTTTGTTCTCTATTCTAGTAGTTTGTTCTCTAAGCAATTCTGAAGTCACTTTAGTAGGTAGTCCAACCATAGAGTTGGCTTAGTCCTTTGTTCAAAGATCTGCATATCTTTTATTTATTTTATTTGTTCTTGAATTCTTCTTTAGTTTTGTCTATGAGAAAAACTTACACAAACATTCAATATTTCAATAACTTTTATCCAACTCGTGCTTCCAACATCTAAATCCCTAGAAGGTATTAGTGAGTCCACTCGACCGCATTATCTTGATAGTGTTATGGACTCCTCGGCTACATCTATGGTCATCATAGTATGCAAGTTCTTCAGCGTCCATTTCCAAATTTGCAATCAGTCAAAATTTTGAATCGTGAGTTGTGTTACTTTGGAAGCATAGTGTATGTCTTTCTTTGGGTCTTCTAGACAATCTCTAAACCCTTTCAGTCAAAAGTCAAATCACTTAGATGCCATGGCACCCCTTTTTATGGTCGTCTTACTTGTGTTAAGTGTGATTTTTATGGATAACTATTTATATTTCATTCTCCTTATTTAGTGAAGAACTGTTTTAAGTTGGTTCCTATTTTTAGAATACTTTACATGGAAACCAAAAATGGTTATATCCTTGAAAAAAATTCGCAACTGATAATGCAAAGAAATAAATGTCGCTCAATATTTTAGTATTTAGTTGATTGATCATGCGATCACTCATTGAAGCTCTTGCTTGTATACATCTCAACAAAATATTTTACTGGAAAAAAAAATGTGCCCTGTCCTAAGGTTAACATGCATTAGCCTTTAGGTGTTTTTACTCTATATTCCTAAATGTCGCCAGATGTTCTTAGATGTCTCATACTCATGTTCCTATACACTATCCAACTGGAGTACCGTCTTATTGCTTGTAAGCTTATTAAATCGGCTACACATTCTCATTCTTGGCAAGTATCGCAGCATCAAAAACTTTTATACAATAGCATTCTGTTTTTTTTTTTTGTGTTTGCTTTGTTCATAGCTTGGGTCCTTGTGAACATAAATGTGATTCTATTTCTATCAAATGTCTTTCCTGTGATACCCCTCTACAGTTGCACCAAAAGAGAATAGTAAGTAAAAAGTGTGGCCACTTTTCTAAGGGAAGGCTCTGCCTAAAAATCAGAACCTAAAGAAAGATTCTTCTTAGACTTAGACTTTAGAAACCTTAAAAGTGTTATGAACTCAGTTAGCAATTGAGAAATAACAGTTAATGGAAAACAGTCCATTATTATTCTTTCTTCCTCTTCTCCACCACCTCCATTCTACACCCTTAAGTTTCTTCATTATTCTGCAATTATTTTCAAAATCATGTAATTAGACCTTAAAATCTTAAATATGATTTGTAAACATAACTTTTTGCTAAAAATTTGTGTCCAGCAAAAATCAGTTGTGGATGACCCATTTCTCCATGGAAGATAAAAGGTGAGGTAGCAAGTAGCAACAGAAACCAAACAACAATGAAAAGTCTTTGCCCCAGTTCTGGGGTTGAGCTCCTAAAAGGTTCAAGTCCTCAATTAACTTCTCTACATACCATGTAACATACAAAAACCTTAGTCTGAAAAAAAAATACGTTATAGAAACCGAGTACTTGAGATCCCTTTTTACCTACCTAGCACATTCAAATTTAAACTTGACCCTGCTCTAAAAACTTTTAACCTTGTAATTTCTAAAATTGAAGGACATCAAGCACACAAACAAGCAAAAGCTTAGTCAACATCTATATGAGCTGCTAAATGATATATATATATATATATATATATATATATATATATATATATAACCTAGCAGCATCAGGCTATATCAAAAATGCAGTATATTGATAAAAATAAGCAGATATATAGTACTCAAGCTTATGTGATCCAGGAGAAGATTCCAAGAACAAGTCCCCACACGTCTTGCTAGCGAACAGCAGACTAAAAAATAAGCATAAGAGTACTCACTAGTGCTTCAAATTTGTTTTCCGCAGTTATAAATGGTAAAACTGGTTTCCTCCGCTACCGCAGCAGCAATTTTTCACATCAAATCTGTAATTGGCATGCAAGCATAAAATTAGGTGAGGTTAAATGCAAGGTCCGAAAATATTAGTATCGGGATCAGTTTCGGCCACTTCTTATGAGATCGGTATCTGCAGTTTCGGATTGGACTACCGGGTTTATTCGTTTTTAGAATGACAAAAATGATAAGAAGTCTTTTGAAAAGATAGAAAAATATTTGATACATTTAAAAAATATTTTTATATATTATATGTTGCTTCTCGTTATTTTTAAATGGAATAATATTAATATGGATGAATGTTGTGAATTTATAAATATACAACTTCGACAAATGGTAATGGTTACAATTTATCAGTAAGGAATTTCTCAGTGAATCTTTGCATGGATGCTATTTTTCCTTCTTCTTTTTTTGGTTCAATTTTTCTCTCCCGAATTGACTAGGAAAGAGACCCCCAACTTCAGTATTGGTCCACTATCGGTAGGGGGTATTGATGGTGGTGTGTGTGTGTGTGTGTGTGGTGGTTCGTTCGATTAATTGGACATGATACCAAGACATCTTTGAGAATGATATTAAAGTACAGTACAGACTTTTAAGATTAAGCAAACTATGTCATAGGTTGAAACTGTTTTTTCCTCCGCCAAAAAATTGGGATCAACAACCATTTGTAAAAGAATAAAACCACGAAAGGAGAGAATGACAGGAAATGATGTCTAAAATAGAGCAAAGTTATAAATGGCACAAGTATTATTTGTTTTGGAGAGTGTCAACTTGCATGAAGAGAAAATAAGAGAGGAAGGGATTGGATTAACTATTTAGTAGAATTGTCTTCCCAGAAAAAAACTGACCGTGTGATTTAAATTATGAACCTTAGTATTGTTTGCTAACTTAGAGAAGCAATTCCAGAAATTCCCCTTATGCTAGCAGCCAACCTCCACCTTCGATCCAGCATATGGTCTCCCTTCTCCCAACACCAGCATTCATTCTAGCTGCCCTGCCACTTTACTAAGGGTATGATGCAACCTTTCCATTCCACACTCTCCACTAGCATGCCTGCACCCCATTTCATGTGGTGGAGACAAGTGGGTATGGCAAGTTCGGCAAGACAAGGCAGAGCAATATAACCATGTATCAACCTAAAAAAGGTAGAAGCACCATACCAAATTTCCAAACTTCGTAAACAACCAAAGATGATCACAAATTGTGAAAATCTAGTTCGGCCACACAAAAATAGTAATGAATTATCCACCTGGTTCCCATTTATCCAAGAAAAACTTTCCAAGAAAAACTAATAGTAATGAATTATCCACCTGGTTCCCAATTATCAACACAAAAATTGCTAATTATATCCAAGAAAAACTTTCCAGCCTTTCAATACCAGACATATGATACTACGACATCCTAATAGTAATGAATTATCCACCTGGTTCCCATTTATCCATGACTGCCAACAAGACAATTTTGTTAGACATCAGATTCGAACTGCAATCTTACACAAGATAAAGTAGAAAATTATAGATCTATCAAGTTATTTATATATAAACCATAACCATATCAAACCTCACCGAATAGGTGCTTTTCAAAACAAGTTGCAAAATAGTCATATTAAAGACTCATTGAAAATTGTGTAGTTCTTAGAAGAAATGCCACATCTTTCTTTCTAAAGATGAGTGATGTTATATTTATCAGTATATAATATTTATAAATTATCCAGATTTATCTGCATTGTTTGAGACGACACGAAAGAGAAAAAGAAATGACGTTTGGTTCCGCACAACATAAGGTATAGCAAGAACCATACACGCAGTAAGGGAACAAAGTAGTCATGTATGAACAAGGTAGCAATAAAAACTAGATCTTGTGTGACATGCACCTAATGAAGAGAGGTCGCAATACTTTATGCATGTACAAGAGCCCCAAGTGACAAACAGGAATCTTAAGTATTAGACTCACCCTTTCTTTGAGTTCAATCCAGTTCCTACTGCAGTTCCACCTTGTGCAAGCTGCTCATTGAAAATAGTTGATAAGGAATAACCTAAAAGGAAAAAACTTTGCAGAAATAATAAACAAGTGGCTGACCTGATACATGCGAGGTAGAGTGTCCATCACTCTAGCAATCCCATATTTAACCTATAGCAAGCAAAAGGTAAACATCAAAGGGCAAGGTTCAACTTATGAACATTATTTAAAATACATAAATAGAGTCCATTGAACATATCTACCTGTGTAGTATACCCACTGAACTCTTGCCCTAGAGTCAATGGAGTAGCATCCTGAGTATGTGTGCGACCAATCTTGATAATATCTTTGAACTCAATAGACTGAAATATAGAGAAGAAAAATATATATAGGGAGAGAACTTTAAATGTAAAAAAATGCTACATGGTAACACTTTTGTTTTGTGAAAAATCATGTGCCCTTAGCAGCAACTAAGGGTGTTGAAGCATGATAATTGATCAAGTTCATGCTTTTAAAATATGATTCCTTTCTCAGGTTTAATTGTGTTAGGAAGATAGCAACTGTGCAGATAAAGAACAAAATACAGAATAACATTTATGTGGTTCATGATAGGGAAATATCGCCGTAGTTGTATATGTTAGAAAAAATTGATAATGCAATAGTAAAGCTCTCATTTGTACATACACCAGGTTTTTAGTGTAAGGGCTAATTGGCACAATATAAGCATAACATACAAGAACAACAACAAAAGATTAGTGTTATTGAGAAAAATTTTGAGGTAGGATTATGGCGAAGCATGGATGAATGCAGTTAGAACTGTTAGATATGGATCTTTTTGACCCAACTAACACCAAAAAAATGATTGAATTTGAAAACAATAATAACCTTCCCAACTATTGAATCAGCATGTATATATTGATCATTCAGCTGTGCATGATCGGTAATTTTAGTGAAAGAAATAATTTAGAAGGGCTTCAAAGTACAGTATACTAACATTTGTATAGAGATTGATAGATGATGTGCACCTTAACTTATAACTAACTAGCACAGAATTCCTTAGGATTATTTCTCTCCAGACATAGTACTTCTCTCCAGAACCAAAGTCTCCAGACATAGTACTTCTCTTTAGAACCAAAGGGTTTTTCTTTTTCAGGAACTGGCAACTATTGTTAAAGGTAAAATATTGTACAGAAGAAAAATATTTGATCATTATATATGCAGAGAAAGAGAGAAAAACCTTTGAATACAACGAACTGTGCAACTGTTGCAAGCTTGGTATGAACTTTGAGTTAATTTCTACAGCAGCAGCAATGTGCATAACCTGAGATCACCCACCAAATCAAATACAAATACAAGTATGAAGTTAAAACATAGTCATGATGGTCAATATGTTTCAGTATAATGCTATGATAGAATCTACTAGTCCCATGTAAACATCCATATATAGTAGATGAGAATTTGTGCAGAAGAAAGTTTGTTACAGCAGTCTTGGAGGTCAATATCTCAGCAAGAGGTACTATACTACAAGCGTAGGTTGCATAGACAAGACACATATTTGGATACAAACACGATACATATTTGGATTTCTAGAAATTTAGGATACGGTACAATATGGCTACAATTGTTACTGCCGAAACTAACCAACTAAAAACCACTAAAACCCTCTGATCACCCCCCCCCCCCCCCCCCCCCCCTGCCCCAACCATCCTGAAACTGCCAATCGAGAAGGGTCCAATAATGATACTGCGAACCATGGTTAGTATACACATGAAAACATATTTAAATACATTTTTTATACATTAGATCGTCATAATGTATGTACTTAAAAATGTTTTGCATAATAACTAGGTTCCAAAAAGTTTTATAATTGATTTGATACAAAAAATGTTACTTCTCACACCTCAAATAGCTTTGGCACGGCCAGGGATATACAAAATCAATTTCAACAACTTTTTAGGTCTCCTTGGAGCCTAGACATGGGCAAACTAGATACGACATGAGTGTCATGGAAGCATCATGTCGGATACGTATCAGATACAAATGGGATTACGGACACAGTCCTCTGGAGGAGTATCCGCATAAAATAGTTATGATACAACAGTCATGTAAATAGTTCTACATTATAGATGAATTAAAGATGCATAATGAATTCTAAGTATATAGAGAAGAGTGGGGTACCAATTAAAAAAATGTAGATGCCACAATATAAAGAAGCACAATTTACAGATAAGGCCCAAAAATTTAGGAGTAAATTTCTTCTTATTATTATGATTACACAGCACTAAAGAATATGAACAAAAAAAGGCACAAGGTATATCATCCCAATAGTTGTCTATATCTGATTGCATTGCAAAAGGAGGAAATAAAGTCGCACAATAACATATTTTATATCAAACGGAGAAGGCACATTTTATTTTGGCAACTGTCACAAAATATCACCTAACACAAGGTGCAGAACAGGAAGCAAAGTTATCAATGGATCTTAAAATGTTTCAGCAAATAAATAGTAAAGAAAACTTACTGTTGGAAATGTATCATTTGAAGACTGTGCTCGGTTGACATGGTCATTAGGGTGTACAAACTTTCCTCCTCGTTTATGACCAAGTATCTCAGCTGCCCTATTCGCAATAACCTGTTGATAAGAGAAGCAGGTCAGTGATTTATATATACAGGACATTACGAAATATGAATATAAAAACTGCAGACACCACCATTTAAATATCAACAGTTAACAGTATCATTGTGGTGTATTACTATTACTTCATAGCTAAAGACAAACAGGTTATGTGCAAGCTCACCTTTTGCTAATTACAAGACACAGATACTTTATCAACTTCAACTAGATGGAAACCCGGAGATTCACAACTTGGTTATGTAAAACTTAAGACAATGGCATGAGTCATACACTCTCACATGCAGAGAGAACAACAAAAGAAAATGGCTGAACAAAGATCCAGAGGTGCACTTAGGAGTTAGGAATGGACTAAGCCAGATAGCATTCTAACCAAATCTCAACATCTAGAAAAAGACTCCTAAAGTTACAAGTTAAAGTAGGAATCATCCAAAACTGGGAATTGTGCAAGACTGTAACCCCAGCAGTCTGTCCTGAACTGTGATATGGAATGAAGACTTGGATAATAACTACGAGAGGCCCCTACAAACCCAAAGTACAAGAAGTCTTATTCATATACACATGCCTAGCTTTCTCAGCATCAGCAATATGAGAGCATGATTCCAGCCTGATGTACTCAACAAGGCATGTTAAACAAACAAAATATGAAGAAACTGAGACATTTTCTTACCAAGTAAGCTAACTATCAAAGTCAACCACACCATTAACTGGTTCACAGGTGAATTTAATTACTGTTAACCTTTAGTCTACACATCAAATAATAAGTTATCATTTCTTATAGTTTTAAATTATGTAAAGCAACAAAAAATCTACTTACTTTTTAACAGAAAAAAGCAAAAAAAGAAGGTAAACTAGAACATCTGGAACACATGGGTAGATGTATAGAACCATCAACGGGTTGCAACCTATTCAGAATATTTTTATTGAAAAAAGGTATACTAGAATGCTTCGTGTATATCTTATTAAAGTACGTTGTAAAATAAGAATATCTGCTCACTTGGGAAGTGGGTGAATCAATATGAGATTGAAGCGGTGTGTGTAAGTTGAAGGAATATTCCAATTAGCAATTACAAAATTATACATGTTTCCCCGCTGGCGAAAAAGTCGCGTTCCTAAGAAAGAGAAATTTCTTCCTCGAGGATCTTCACAAGGTCAGTTGTTCATAAAACAATAATAAACAATCTATAAGCTTTGTATGTTCTAAGTAAGGTCCAAAAACTTGGCTTCGATATCGATTTGGGACACTTACTATGAGTATTGGAGTTTTGAATTGGTCGGTTTCAAAAGTTTCACCCGTTCCAGTATCAACTTCAACTGTAACGGAAACCTTGCATATCATTGATGAAGATTGAAGTATCAATTGAATTGAAGTATCAATTGAAACTTCAAGTATTAAGCAAATGAGTCCACAGAATTATAGGACTATTAACCATTATAATTGGGAGTAAAACTAACAGAATACAAATAAGCTAAGGGTTCCTGAATCAAAAAACTTGTAGTAGTAAAAGAATGTAAGGACCAGGTGATGGTCTAAGAAAAAACCCAAGGAGATGTAGAGTCAATTGATCATATTCCAGCTTATAGACTAATTTCTTCCAAAGAAAAATCAAGAATTTAGCTAGATGACAGAAGAAAAAGGGGGGAACTTAGAAGGTTTTCTGCCTAGTTGATCCATATGATGGTTGTTGTCAATAAAGGATGGTAAGGTATGGTTCACATCCGTTGAGATCCTTAAATTACACCTTATGCCGACCAAAGCACTGAACATATAACTGTTCAATAAATGATTGTGAACTCTAGATCCCAAATGCAAAGATTATTACTGCAACCTGAACAATACCTACCTGCTAACAGGTGGAAAACAGATCCACGTACTCAATTTAAGGCCCTCAACACATGTTAAAGTGAAGTTAAACCACTTTTATTTTCTACACACTAAAGCTAATTATAAGACATAAATAAACAAATAAAGCAATCAACAGAAAACTTTGATTATTTCACAAATAGGAAGGTAAATATGTTGAGCACCCCATCCTGACCTCGTTGGCATTCATGTTGCTTTGTGTTCCACTTCCAGTTTGCCATATGACCAGGGGGAAATGATCATTTAACTTCCCTTCGGAGACCTCTTCAGCAGCTTGCATTATTGCCTTCCCAATAGTTGGATCAAGACCATATTCCATGTTTACCTGCACAAACAAACTTCACATGACATACTAAAACAAAGTTGTAGCGGGAAGTTTGACAACATTAGAAGCCACATACTAATGTAAAAAGGGTGTAAGAACTAAGAATACAATAAGATTCTCATGCTCAGGATTCATTAGACGGAGAATGAACTAAACAGATCATTGAACATGTTTTATAGTCCGTGTGGAAAAAATAACAGGATCTAACAAATTTCATGCAAGAAAAGTTTAGTAACTTGCCAAGCTCGTACACAATTAGAACAGGTTTCATGTGCAGCTGTGGAGCAACAGAGAATTTAAGACCATTAGCTTCCCATCCAGAGATGTCTGGTACTTGCAAGTTGCAACCAATGGTCAAAACTCTACGTTGCACAGACACGAATACGACATGATACGTACATATCACATATTATTGCATGTCCTTCTGTGTTTTGGTGTTTTTGTGTTGTGCCCAGTGTTTGGCCCTCAATACATATCTGACACGATGTGACATGGTACCAATTGTTGGAGTATCAGTGGTTCCTAGTTGAATAATACAATACAACACCAAAAGAAAAGCAACAAATACACCAACTTTGAATTCTAAACTAGCATAACTAGTGCTGCTGAGAGAAGTATGCAATTCAATTATTGATCGGAAAGAAGCATGGATACTCCAAAGTTGTGCATCCAGTGGTGTTGGACACGTACGAGACACATTTGGGGCACTCCAAAATACACTATAACATGCAAAATAGGTGTCATGTCACCATGTCGTATCCTTGTCAGGACAATATGTACCTAGTTTGATGTTGATTATTGTTAGTCCCGAGGCTTAATCAAAATATGGAAGAATGGACCAGGAACAGAGCTTCAAGCAAACTTTACAGTCTACCCTTTGTTTGACCCTGAAGTTGTAGTCGAGACACAGAGGCTTCAGCAAACAAGTTTGCCCTATGAAGAACTCGATTCCAACAAATCACAATAATCCGGTTAACTTTGATTACAACTTCAACAAGATTAAACTTCCTTGTAATCGCAGTTGAACACGGACCAAACCGACCACAATGAGAGAGAAGAAAAGAGATGGATTTCTTCTTGCTGGGATGATGAAGATCACCGTTGCTCAAAGCAAGATTCGCCGAACACGATCTGCTCCCAGGAACCAGCAAGTTCACGAAAAACTTCTACAACACTAGCGTCACCTCCTTCCTGGACTCGCACGAACTCCTGGACTCCAATGGCGGCAGCAACCGAACCTCTTTCCGTCTCTCTTTTTCGAAGTAAGTTCTCAAAGGGGCTACGAAGAGAGTATTTATAGAGGAATCTGACTGTCCACTGTTATTAGAAAGATATGAACGAATTTAATTCAAATCCCACAAAACGGATCTGAATTTAAGACTTAATCTTTCCATAACAGATCATATCTCGCAACAAGATGTTCGCGCACAGCAGCCTAGCGCGCAGCAGCGCAACAGTCTAGCGCGAGCAGCGCATGGCAGTGCATAACCTGCGCATACGTCCGCACATGCGCCCGCGCAACGTCCGCTCAACACCCTACGCATGCAGCCGCGCATGCAACCACGCTAGCAACAGCGCATGCAACTCGTGCATAAAACTAGCGCACAAGCGCAACTAATGCGCACAAGCGCCATGTGCCGATACTGACATGCTAAGTGCAAAGTGAGCCAACAAAGTGTCATTTTGCGCCCTTGAGCCCGAGTCCGAGTCGCTAAGCCTCTTTGGGACTTAGCTCCTAAGAAAATTTTTCCAAGAAAATGACAAAAAGCATAAATGCTTTCTTTGAGGAGTTAATCATTTTTTCTCCTAAGAAAACACCCCCACGGGCACCCATGTGCCCCACCACACCCTATGTGCACACCTCAACACAAGCAAAGCTTTATATTGAGATACCCACTTGATGGTGTAGCCAATGTGGGACTAAACTTCTTAGTCCAAAAGCAAAAACACCAACAATCTCCCATATATCTCAATATATGGGTTGAGCGTTTCCCACAGTGACTGTCCATCATGTATTAGGATAGATGTCGCTTCGACTTGAATATTTTCACATGGGTCAAATAACAGTATGATACAAGAATAGACTAAGCCTTGAATTCTGCACCATAGTTACAATTCTTCCTACTCACACAATGACATCAGCTGTGCTTCTGGTTGCACATTAAAGGCCCTGTGCACACCTGGTTTCGGTGTATGTATCTTGGGTGTCTACAAGCTTACCCTCAAGAGACGGCATATATCTCTTTTCATACATTCTAGGTGAGTTCTTTTAAAGAGTCCTTGGCATAAAGAATTGCCTTCCTTGCGGTGCTACGCCACTATGACATGGCCTAAAGCCGAGGCTCCACATTGTCGTGGTGTCATCCACTATAGCATGAGGTCCCAGCCTCTTTGTAGTGACAAACTACCCAGCATGAAGTCTTGTGCTTCCTTGCGGTGTTACGTCGTTGTGACATGGCTCGCTGATTTTTCAAAAATATTAAAATTGGGATTTTTCACAATTTTCTGGAATTTTCTGGGAATTTTCTGTAATTAAAATCAGGGTTTTAAAATATTACCTAATTTTTAATTGATAATAAACAACATTAAAATATTGTAAAAATAACATTTTTGGGTGTAAAATGGAAAATTGGACTTAGGGTAATTTTTCTGAATTTTTCTGGGCCTCAGACATATTTTTAAATGCCTGAAAACTATTTAATTAATTAACTAATTAATTTTCTAATTATTTAATTACTTATTATTTATTATTTATTATTTTTATTTTCTTTTTCCCTGGCCCATTGGGCCGCGGCCCAGCCCGCTAACCAGCCCAGCCCAGCCCAGCCGCCCTATCGGGTCGGGTCGGGTTCAGCCGAACCCGACCCGTCCGCACGACCCCGTCCCCCCACGACGCCCCGATTCCTCCGCCGCCCTCCGCGCGCAGCGCCGCCCTCCGCGCGCGAAGCCGCTCCCCGCGGCCACGTCGCCTCGTCCTCCGCCGTGATCGGCCACCCCTAACCGCCCGCTCCCCTATTTATACCGCCCCCTTCGCCGTCTCCTCCACCACCCTCGCCCTAACCCTAACTCTCCGGCCACCACCTCGCCCCGCTCCGCCGCTGCTCGCCTCCGCTCGCCCAGCCACCGCACCGCACCGCGCCGCCCGCCTGAGCCCGCAGCCCCCCGGCCAGCGCCGCCGACGCCCCTCCCCGACGAAGACCAGCCACAGCAGCAGCAAGCAGCTCCCCACCGCCGCTGCCGGCCGCCCTGAGCCGCCGCTCCGGCCGTGGACGACGCGCCGCCCCTCGGCGAACCGTCCCCCGCCCTCGCCGACGTCTCTCCGGCCGCCCTCCGCCGTCCACGGCCGAATTCCCCCCTGAACCCTAACCCTAGCCCTAATTCCCTTCGCGTGTCCGACACGAGTCGGACACGGTTTGACCCTGTTTCGGGTCCCCTTCAGGTGCGCGTAACTTTCGCCTCGTAGCTCCTTTTTTAATTTCGTAAATTGCGTTGTGAAGCCCGTATGACCCTCTCGGTGTCCGGACAAACTGTTCGGGACATCGCGTCCTGTGGTGATCGCACACCGCGATCCAAAAACAGGAAAAACCAGACCATGTTTCACCCCCGGAACTGAGTACGCCCCGCCAAACGGGACGACTTGGTCGCGTGCGGTCTTCGCAGATACGTACGCACCGTCGATACGGACGTGTGAGATTTCGCGGAAGCTGATTCGGGTGTGCGTGCACACCGGAATCAACGCGTATCCGCGGACATCGCTCCGTATCCGGCTTTTCTGCAATTCACCCTAACTTCGTGCACACTCGTCAGATCGAGACGAAACTTGCGCCATCGGACTCGTAGCGATACGCTGGTCCTGTGGGTCGAGTTTGGTTCGATTCTGAGAACGTTGACGAAATCGCGTGTCGTGGGCCCCACAGGCCCCGCTCGACGGGCGATTTTGTGTTCGGCTCATCGGAATCCAAATCTGGAAGTTCCGTTGGGTTCGTATCAGCGTTCCTGACCTATTGACACTAAGTTTGGTGAATTTGGAGACCTTTGACCCGGACACGTTTTTCGGTGCAAAGCGGGCCCACCGGCGGACCCCGTTTTGATCCGAAACTGCCGTTTTTGCCCCTGTCTCCAAATTGGACCCAAGGACAGACGTTTCTAGCTATTTGACGTCTTCTGAGCGTGATGGTAATGTCTATTTCAGCTTTTGGACTCATCTCTGGAATTTTCCCCCGAGAGCCAATATTAATCAGATCCAAACAACAGGCAAGTACCTGCACTTCAAGTTTATTCTTTATATTGTGATAATTAATTCCTTGCTCTACTAGCATCATTGGATGATTACACGTAGTGTTAGAAATGTTGAATTTCATGTCTTGAATATTGGTAGTTCCTGTCTTGTTTTTCATGTCGGGTGGGAGAATACCTAGAAGGCATGTAGTTTACCCTTTCCCCTGGATTGTCTAATAGCTGTTGGTACACGACTGTCCATCAGCCGGATCTCGATTGTATTGTCTAATAGCCGTTTATGACGGCCGGATTAGCCTTATAAACCCCTGCATGCCAACTAAGTATTCTAAAAACAAACACAAGTTCACACAGATAGTTCTGGTCATGTCATATTCCTTGCTGGCTGTTGTAGTTTCATTTCCTGTTTCATTTATTTCTGTTTCTCATATTCCTGTTTACAGCTAACTCTGAGATAATAATGTTCTGCTAATGCTGTTTCTCAACATGATATCCAATATTTAATTGTCATAAAATATTTAGTTTAATCTTGTTGTGCACTGTGTACTTTGCTCCTTTCCTGACTGGATCTGTTGTTTAGGCGATGATGAGAACCTTGCCCCCACCTATTATGGCCCCTATGAGGCAGCAGGTGATACAGTTGCAGAGCCAGTTCCCGCACAGGAAGCTACTCCTGCTGAGTAGTTAGCAGTAGTTATCTTAGTTTTGCTCCTTATCTTAGCAATCGGGTTTGTCCCCGATTTCATTCTGATTTCTGTACTTAAACATTTGAATCTGTTGTCACATTTATTTCAGTTGCAATCTTAAGTTTCATTTCTTGCCTATGTTATTTGTGAATGAGCTAGTTAGTAAATCTGGATTTGACCTAGACAGCGTACTACCGCCGATTCTGCGGCGTAGGCTGGACGTACCCACGCACTCGTGCCCGAATTTCCGGGTGCGGGTCGTGACACGTTTTTATGGTGGCCCATGCAGGTCCTATCCTAAAATAGGGTAATACCCTAGGACAGGGTATGGAATAAAATTGAGGATTCTAGGAAAAGCTCATTCACAGTATAGCGTCCTTATTTCAATTCTTGGTATCATTGCTGCTCAATTTTCCTATCGCCTTTGATTTCCAAGTATTCTATTCTGATCTTCCTATCCCTTAATCTTTCAGAATGGTCCAGACCAGGAACACAGTAGGAGGCACATCAGAACCAGCTGAACAGAATGTGCCCGAGACTCTTGCACTCCCGCCGCCTCCATCTGTCCCGGCAGTTACTCTGGATGGGGCACAGCTACTTGGAGTGTTCCAGGGATTGGTGGAATCCCAGAAAGAACAGACTGCACTTCTGCGGACCAGCCTCTCAGAAGCTATTAAGTCCCAGGAGTCGCCACTCAAGAGGCCAGGGAGTGCCAAAGATTTCAAGAATCTAAGACCCCTGGAATTTTACGGAACTGAGGGCATTCTCTATGCCGATGAGTGGATAGAGAACGTAGAGCGACTCCTGAAGACTGCTCGGGTCCCTGATGATCTCAAAGTGGAGTCCGCAAGCCTGCAACTGTTCGACATTGCTCGAACCTGGTTCAGAGATGAACCCCAACTATCTGCTCCTGACCTCACCTGGGAGGACTTCAAAAGGCTATTCAAGGAGAAATTTTATCCCGAAGTGGCTCGGGAAGCTCTCGAAATGCCAATTCGAGAGACTGGAACAAGGTAACCTATCTGTAGATGAGTATACTGCTGAATTTAGCAGGTTAAGCCACTTTGCGGAGTACATGGTTCGTACCCCGGAGGACAGAGCCCGTAGATTCAAGAAGGGGCTATCTCCGGATATTCGCCTTGCTGTCACCACCAGCCGAGCCCGCACCTACGAGGAAATCTTAAACGTGGCACAAGGCGTTGAGAGAGACATGGGGCATAAGCTAAAGCGAGAAAGAGATACCGGAAATGCGGGACCCAACAAACGCCCTTTCCAACAACAACAGCAGAGGGCCCCGCAACAAGCTCAGCGTCCTCTCCCTCGAGCTCCAGCACCCCAACACCAGGCCCAGGGACAGAACCAACAAGCTGCTGCTTGTAACTATTGTCATAGACCAGGCCATACTTGGCAAGTTTGCAGAAAGAGGCTAGGTGTTTGTCTACTTTGTGGCTCAGCAGCACATCAAGTGAGGGACTGTCCCGCTGCTCAAGGACGCGGACAGGCTTACGTAATGACCGTGGAGAACGCGCAAACTCTGGAAGCAGCTAATGCGCGTAAGTGATTCGTAGATATCTTTTCTAGTATTGTTTTCGTGCCTATTGGTTCGTGACCTCAGCCCCAACCTAGTAATTTTTGAACTTGCTAAATAACCTAGTATGCTTTTAATTTTGATAACTGTAGAGTTTTTAGAAGCTTTTGCTATTGTGCTTATTTTGTGTCTTGTGAATTTCAATAAATTTGTACCTCTTTTCATCATCATCTAGCGCACTTAATTTTGCTGAACCCGACTGATGCTGCTATTTTATAGCCTAGCTTTGCAAGCTTACTCTTTATCGGGCTTGTTCATGACACCTGTATTATTGAGGCCTGATCAACCCCACTAATACAAGTGTCTACTCAGAATCAGTGTACTACGGTCTGATCAACCCTAGTGCATTTTGATTCGCACTTCGCATGACTACTTTATGTGGATTGAGATATAGTCGACTAGTCTACTTGCCCCCTAAATACGTCCGAGCATATCGTATCAGCATTACCAGAATAGAATCTCGATCCTTAACCGCCTGACAATTCCCATTAGAATTCCTGAAAAACGCCTTGATCCCTATACCTCTGTTCTACCACCTCGCCCTTAAACTCTTTATTATTGATTCTCGTCTTTCCTTATTTCGGAAAGACAAAGACCTGTGGTTGGTATAAGTTGATTTGTAGTGCTAGACATACCCTCAGATCGGACGAATTGATGATAACCCTTTATGACTAAGACAAGGCCCTAGGTGCTGTGTTTTGTGTTGCAGGCTTAAGATTCAATACCATGATTTATTAAGTTGGACCTAGCTTTACTAGTTGTACAGCCTTAGAGGATACATGGGTAAAATTATAAGTTGGGTAGCGACCGCAATGTTCACCTGAGAGAAAACCGTTGGACTGTAATCAAGTGAGATTGGACAGAGAGAACCCTACAATATTTTTAAATTTCGAGGACGAAATTTTATAAGTTGGGTAGATTGTAAGCCCCTGATTTTTCAAAAATATTAAAATTGGGATTTTTCACAATTTTCTGGAATTTTCTGGGAATTTTCTGTAATTAAAATCAGGGTTTTTAAATATTACCTAATTTTTAATTGATAATAAACAACATTAAAATATTGTGAAAATAACATTTTTGGGTGTAAAATGGAAAATTGGACTTAGGGTAATTTTTCTGAATTTTTCTGGGCCTCAGACATATTTTTAAATGCCTGAAAACTATTTAATTAATTAACTAATTAATTTTCTAATTATTTAATTACTTATTATTTATTATTTATTATTTATTATTTTTATTTTCTTTTTTCCTGGCCCATTGGGCCGCGGCCCAGCCCGCTAACCAGCCCAGCCCAGCCGCCCTATCGGGTCGGGTCGGGTTCAGCCGAACCCGACCCGCCGTCAGCCGACCCGCCCGCACGACCCCGTCCCCCCACGACGCCCCGATTCCTCCGCCGCCCTCCGCGCGCAGCGCCGCCCTCCGCGCGCTGCGCCGCTCCCCGCGGCCACGTCGCCTCGTCCTCCGCCGTGATCGGCCACCCCTAACCGCCCGCTCCCCTATTTATACCGCCCCCTTCGCCGTCTCCTCCACCACCCTCGCCCTAACCCTAACTCTCCGGCCACCACCTCGCCCCGCTCCGCCGCTGCTCGCCTCCGCTCGCCCAGCCACCGCACCACACCGCGCCGCCCGCCTGAGCCCGCAGCCCCCCGGCCAGCGCCGCCGACGCCCCTCCCCGACAAAGACCAGCCACAGCAGCAGCAAGCAGCTCCCCACCGCCGCTGCCGGCCGCCCTGAGCCGCCGCTCCGGCCGTGGACGACGCGCCGCCCCTCGGCGAACCGTCCCCCGCCCTCGCCGACGTCTCTCCGGCCGCCCTCCGCCGTCCACGGCCGAATTCCCCCCTGAACCCTAACCCTAGCCCTAATTCCCTTCGCGTGTCCGACACGAGTCGGACACGGTTCGACCCTGTTTCGGGTCCCCTTCAGGTGCGCGTAACTTTCGCCTCGTAGCTCCTTTTTTAATTCCGTAAATTGCGTTGTGAAGCCCGTATGACCCTCTCGGTGTCCGGACAAACTGTTCGGGACATCGCGTCCTGTGGTGATCGCACACCGCGATCCAAAAACAGGAAAAACCAGACCCTGTTTCACCCTCGGAACTGAGTACGCCCCGCCAAACGGGACGACTTGGTCGCGTGCGGTCTTCGCAGATACGTACGCACCGTCGATACGGACGTGTGAGATTTCGCGGAAGCTGATTCGGGTGTGCGTGCACACCGGAATCAACGCGTATCCGCGGACATCGCCCCGTATCCGGCTTTTCTGCAATTCACCCTAACTTCGTGCACACTCGTCAGATCGAGACGAAACTTGCGCCATCGGACTCGTAGCGATACGCTGGTCCTGTGGGTCAAGTTTGGTTCGATTCTGAGAACGTTGACGAAATCGCGTGTCGTGGGCCCCACAGGCCCCGCTCGACGGGCGATTTTGTGTTCGGCTCATCGGAATCCAAATCTGGAAGTTCCGTTGGGTTCGTATCAGCGTTTCTGACCTGTTGACACTAAGTTTGGTGAATTTGGAGACCTTTGACCCGGACACGTTTTTCGGTGCAAAGCGGGCCCACCGGCGGACCCCGTTTTGACCCGAAACTGCCGTTTTTGCCCCTGTCTCCAAATTGGACCCAAGGACAGGCGTTTCTAGCTATTTGACGTCTTCTGAGCGTGATGGTAATGTCTATTTCAGCTTTTGGACTCATCTCTGGAATTTTCCCCCGAGAGCCAATATTAATCAGATCCAAACAACAGGCAAGTACCTGCACTTCAAGTTTATTCTTTATATTGTGATAATTAATTCCTTGCTCTACTAGCATCATTGGATGATTACACGTAGTGTTAGAAATGTTGAATTTCATGTCTTGAATATTGGTAGTTCCTGTCTTGTTTTTCATGTCGGGTGGGAGAATACCTAGAAGGCATGTAGTTTACCCTTTTCCCTGGATTGTCTAATAGCTGTTGGTACATAACTGTCCATCAGCCGGATCTCGATTGTATTGTCTAATAGCCGTTTATGACGGCCGGATTAGCCTTATAAACCCCTGCATGCCAACTAAGTATTCTAAAAACAAACACAAGTTCACACAGATAGTTCTGGTCATGTCATATTCCTTGCTGGCTGTTGTAGTTTCATTTCCTGTTTCATTTATTTCTGTTTCTCATATTCCTGTTTACAGCTAACTCTGAGATAATAATGTTCTGCTAATGCTGTTTCTCAACATGATATCCAATATTTAATTGTCATAAAATATTTAGTTTAATCTTGTTGTGCACTGTGTACTTTGCTCCTTTCCTGACTGGATCTGTTGTTTAGGCGATGATGAGAACCTTGCCCCCACCTATTATGGCCCCTATGAGGCAGCAGGTGATACAGTTGCAGAGCCAGTTCCCGCACAGGAAGCTACTCCTGCTGAGTAGTTAGCAGTAGTTATCTTAGTTTTGCTCCTTATCTTAGCAATCGGGTTTGTCCCCGATTTCATTCTGATTTCTGTACTTAAACATTTGAATCTGTTGTCACATTTATTTCAGTTGCAATCTTAAGTTTCATTTCTTGCCTATGTTATTTGTGAATGAGCTAGTTAGTAAATCTGGATTTGACCTAGACAGCGTACTACCGCCGATTCTGCGGCGTAGGCTGGACGTACCCACGCACTCGTGCCCGAATTTCCGGGTGCGGGTCGTGACACGCGTAGCCGAGGCTTTACATCTTTTACCTCTTGGTGGTGTCACACCACTATAACATGAGGTCATCTGCCTCTTTGTAGTGTTGCATATCACTTTTCATTCTACAACATTAGACTACCTGCCTATGTGCGGTGCTACGCCGCTATGACATGGCTCACGAAGCTGAGACATTACCCTATTGAGGAACCTCATCGTGGTGTAACCCACTGTAGTATAGAGTCCTTATGCTCCTTTGTAGTGCTGCGCTATCGTGCTTCTTGTAAAGCACGTCAGACATTCAAAATGTATGGGAACTCATTAAGGCGTCTAAGCCATCCTCCCACAGGACTTGTTCTACATAAAGAACAAATAGTAGACAACAGAGGTTCTGAGTCCGTAACCCCTCAATGTCTCAAAGGACTACCTAATGTTCCTTATATTCTCTCAGTCAATGATCCTTCTTTGAACCAAAAACTAGACGCCTAGTAAATTTTTCTTTAAACTAATAGCATAAAACTTTATGGTAGAATTACAAAGACACAATATCAGAATATCTTCAAACCCATTTTGACTGATGTGTCCTCGACCATATGGCACTTGAGACCTTTGGTTAACGGATCCGCCAGATTCTCCTGGCTCCGAACATCAATCATGGCAATGACTCCAGTCTTTATCAGATCATTCACTGCCCTGTGCCTCAGCCGCACATTCCTCTTCTTACAATTGAAGAGGTCATTTGATGCCATCGTTGCAGTCGCCTGGTTGTCGCAGTATATCGGTACCACCGAAATCTGCGCACCAACTAATAGAGGATCATACATGAGTTTCCGAAGCCATTCTGCTTCTTCCGCTGTAGCTGCCAGTGCATAAAACTCAGATTCTATAGAAAAATGAGAGAGCATTGCCTGCTTCTTCGACTTCCACGATATAGCAGCTCCACCCATGGAGAAGATGTATCCTCCTGTGGACCTTTCGCTCTCTACTTCTGAACACCAGCTTGCATCACTGAAGTCTTCCACTACTGTCGGATAACCATTGTAGTACAGTGCATACTTCTGAGTCCTCTTGAGATATCTCATCACCATCTTCATAGTTTTTCAGTACTCCACACATGGGTTGCTCGTGAACCGACTCAGCATCCCCACGGCGAAAGCTATGTCAGGCCTTGTGACAGTTGTTGCATACATCAAACTCCCGATGACGTTTGAGTACTCCAGCTGTCTGATACTTTTCCTAGGATTTGGCTTCAGCTTCTTGTCACATATGTACGGAGTATCGATTCCTGGAAGATCATGATATCCATAGCGTGTGAGCATCTTCTCAATATAATGAGACTATGACAGTGCCACTACAGTGTCCGTCCGGATGATCTTTATCCTCAGGATAACATCAGCTTCCCCCAAGTCCTTCATACTAAACTTGGATGAAAGGAACTTCTTTGTCTCAGTGACACGTGCTAGATCCGTACCCAAGATCAAGATGTCGTCTACGTACAGACAATGATGACTCATCTCCCGTCAACAAACTTGGTGTAAACACACTTGTCCGTCTCACTAACCATGTAGCCGTTTGATCTTATGACTTTATCAAACTTCTCATGCCATATCTTAGGAGCTTGCTTCAGACCGTATAATGATTTCACCAACTTGCAGACTGTCTTCAAGCCCTTTGACGACAAATCGTTCTAGTTGTTGTATGTAAATCTCTTCGGTCAATTCTTTATTGAGGAATGTTGTTTTAACATCCATTTGATGAATAACTAGCTTGTGAATTGCACTTAGAGCAATCAACATCCTGATGGTCGTCATCCGCGCTACTGAAGCATATGTGTCAAAGTAGTCGATCCCATGTTTCTGAGAAAACCCCTTGGCAACCAACATTGCCTTGAACTTGTCTACAGTTCCATCGGCCTTAATCTTCTTCTTGAAGAACCACTTGCATCTGATTGGTTTAGCTCCTTCAGGCAGATCAACCAACACCCAAGTGTTGTTGGAGGTTACTGAGTCATACTCATCATTGATAGCCTCCCTCCAGAAGACAGCGTCTCTGGTCTTCATCGCCTCATAATAGGTAAGCAGATCTGCTTCCACATGATAGGTGACGAAATCCTCTTCGAAGTCCTTATGTCTCATCACTCGCTTTGACACCGGTTCCGCGAGTTCTGGTTCGAACGTTGTCTCTGGAATGACAACTTCTTCTTTGACTACATCTTCATTGGAAGCGTTGGCCTCCTGTGCAGTCACATTATTCTCCGAAATGTCTGCGATAACAATGTTCTTGTGTCTTGTAAATTTATCTTCAAAAAATTATGCGTCACAAGATTCGATGATATGATTTAACTCTATATCAAGAAACCTTCGAGCATTACTCTTCTCAGCATAACCTAGGAAGATGGTCTTTGTAGTCCTCGTACCCAGTGAATCTTCAAGTCTGGAAGCTTTACATACGCCAGAGTCCCAGACACTCCCACACTCGAATGACATTCAAGTTTGGTCTGACTTTGAATCAGAGCTCATGAGGAGTGACATCGAAAGTTGCGTATGGTACTTTGTTCAGAATGAACATAGTCGTTAGCGCAGCTTCTCCCCAGAAGCAGTTTGGAAGACCTGCAGTCAACAACATTGAGTTCATCATCTCTGTCAACGTCATGTTCTTCCTTTCTGCTACTCCATTCGATTAAGGAGAATACGGAGCAATTGTCTCATTGACAATTCCATTTTCTTTGCGGAATGATGCGAATTCAATAAACCTATACTCTCCGCCTCGATCACTTCTGAGTCTCTTGAGTTGTTGTCATGTTTGACGTTCAACCTCAGCCCTGAACTCATTGAACTTCTCGAATGCTTCGTCTTTTGACTTGAGCAGATAGACGAACGCGTACTTCGAGTAGTAGTCGATGAATGTAATGAAATACTTCATCTTGGCCTTTGTGGAGAATTATTTGGAGTCACAGATATCAGAGTGCACCAACTCCAGAAGATTTGTGCTTCGGTTAACCCGCTGGAACAATTTTCTTGTGATCTTTGTCTGCGCACAGACTTCACACTTCTCCACCTCCTTATCCCTACATTTGGAGATAAGCCATAGACTAGATATTTTGTTTATTCTTTTACAATGAACATGTCCTAATCTATTATGTCATAACTCAAAAGAATAACCAGAAGAAGAGACTGCATTTATCATCTTAGCAGGAGTTACAAGTTGAAGTTTGAACATCCCTTCGGTACAAAATGCTTTTCCGAAGTATGTTCCTTTGTAAGACATCATCATCTGCCCAGCATTGATGTTTATCCTCAAGCCTGTGTTGCAGCATTGATGTCCATCCCTTCGGTACAAAATGCTTTTCCGAAGTAGGTTCTTGGCAATCACTGGTACATGCTTCACATCCTGAAACGTAAGCGACTTTTTCGAAATCAGATTTAGTACCACCGTCATGATCCCTTGTATTTCAGTTTGTGCTGATTTGCCACCATAACCTTCTCAGATGTAGGCTTGTATGTGGTGAACTACTCCCTCTTTGAGCAAACATGGCAGGATGCGCCAGTGTCCACCCACCAGTCGGTGTCGACACCAGTCGTCACAACCTACGCAATCATGGCAACCTTGTTAGGCTCACCTTCCTTTGTCTGTTTGGGCTTGGATCTGCAATCTTTCCGGTAGTGCCCCTTCTTGCCACAATTAAAGCAAGTCGCATCTGACTTGGTCTTGGGCATCTGCTTGAACGAAGCCGACTTCACCTTCAGATGGTTGAAATCATTTTTCTTGTTGTCAGAAGCTTTCTGCTTTCCCTTGGAGTCACCAGTATGCACCAAGTTAGTCTTTGCCAACTGCTTGGACTGCGTGTCCACTTCGTTTTGTGCCCTCAACTCATCTTCAACGTGGATTTTGTGCAGTAGTTGATCAAGGCTGACCTCCACCTTCTTCCGGTGTATGTCTGAGATAAAGTTGTTCCATCCAAGTAGGAGCTTGGCAACAATATCTCCCACGACGAAAGTATCGACCATGGACATGCGATCATCCTCAAGTTTTTGATGAAACTTGAGGAATTCCTTGACTTGAGGCAACATCGTCTTGTCGTCCTCAAATCGCATCTTCTAAAATTTTTCAGTCACATGGATCTTGTTGCTGTTCTTATCCGCTTTATAATACTTTTCCAGTGACTCCCACACGACCTTTGCATAGTCCGTCTTGATGTATGACTCCGCCAAAATATCCTCCATAGAGTTCAAAATCAGAAACTTGCAGATGTTGTTGTCTCTTCTCCGCTTGTTCTGCTTAGCAGTTGCATTAGCAACCGTCCGAACAGTAGCATCACTACCCTCCGAAATAATAGGCTCAGGATCTGTCAACACGTAGTCCACGTTTACGAGTTGAAGATTCAGACCGATCTTTCTCTTCCAGACGTTGTAATACTCCACGTCAAACTTTTCAAGTTTGTTAAAACTTATGTCGAGAAGGTTTGCACGGTGTTTTCCATCTTTTCTTCGGATCTTGCTTTGAGAGGCTTAATCAAAAGATGGAAGAACGGGCCAGTAACAGAACTTCAAGCAAACTTTACAGTCTACCCTCTATTTGACCCTGAAGTTATAGTCGAGTCACAGAGGCTTCAGCAAACAAGTTTGTCCTCTGAAGAATTTGATTCCAACAAATCACAATAATTCGGTAAACTTTGATTACAACTTTCCGAAGATTAGACTTCCTTGTAATCGCAGTTGAACACGGACCAAACCGACCACAATGAGAGAGGAGAAAAGAGAGATCTTTTCTTGCTGGGGTGATGAAGATCACCGTTACTCAAAGCAAGATTTGCCCCACACGATCTGCTCCCAGGAACCAGCAAGTTCTCGAAAAACTTCCAGCAAGTTCTCGAAAAACTTCTAGAACGCTCGCGTCACTTCATTCCTGGACTCGCACGAACTCCTGGACTACAATGCCGGCAGCAACCGAATCTCTTTTCGTCTCTCTTTTTTGAAGTAAGTTCTCAAAGGGACTACGAAGAGAGTATTTATAGAGGAACCTGATCGCCCACTGTTATTGGAAAGATATAAACGAATTTAATTCAAATCCCATAAAAAACGGATCTGAATTAAAGACTTAATCTTTCCATGACAGATCATATCTCGCAACACGTTGTTCGCGCACAGCAGCGCGGCGGCGCAGCACATGCAAAGTGCACCAACAAAATGCCACTTTGCGCCCTTGTGCTTTTGAGTCCGAGTTTGAGTCGTTGGGACTTAGCTCCTAAAATTTTTTTTTCCAAGAGAATGACAAAAAGCATAAATACTTTCTTTGAGAAGTTAATCACTTTTTCTACTAAGAAAACACCCCCACATAGCACCCATGTGTCCCACCAAACCCCATGTGCACACCTCAACACAAGCAAAGTTTTATATTGAGATACCCACTTGGTGGTGTAGCCAATGTGGGACTAAACTTCTTAGTCCAAAGGCAAAAACACCAACAATTTTAACTTGGAATAACTAAATCTAGTGACGAACAAGCAGTTTTGACTATAAATAAGAAATTGAAAATAGAAGTCATATTATCAAGCACATGGCGGGAAGTAAAAGCTACTACGAAAGTCCATCATAACTAAATTTAATAGTCTGCATTCTATCCTAACTAAGTAATCACATTCTGAGTCATTGTTGAACACTTCCCCCAAAATAGAATGAAACTACAACAACAAAAAATATATCCAGAACATTACTAGTATTCCAAAATACAACAGGACGTGCCGAAAATTGATGCCGTGTCCGTGTCCCCGTGGTCGTATCGCAAAAATCTCAAATCCGGCAGTAAATATACCTTGGCGGCGCACTTCTTCAGCACGCCGAACGCGCGGATGATCGGCTCCGGCATCTGCTCGCGCTCGCCGCCTATGTCGAAGTTCTGCAGAGATCTCTGCGTCTGGGCACCCCATAACCTTAATAACCAAAAACAAAAACAAAACAAAATAAAAACAAAATATACGAATATATTGATCTCGAAGAGATCGATGGAGGAACAGCTGTACGAACTTATCCGAAGGGACGTTGATGGGGCCGAAGGTATCCCTCTCCTCCCTGTACCCGGTCGAAATCGGCCGGACCAGGGCGAACCGGAGCGCCGCCGCCAGCATCGCCGGAGAACCGACGGACCGGCCGGCGAGGCGCCGCGACGCGCAGAACATCGCCATTGATGGATTGAGATATGACAGAGGAGACGAATCCGCGAAAAAGAGAGGAGGAGAAAAGAAAAAAAAAAGGAGCTTTTTCTAGGACCCGGCTCTTCGGAATGGGAGGGTGCGATCACTCCCTTGTGAAGAAGTTACCGGCTACCAGCTGGCTAGGGTTAGTCTAGGTGGGGTCCATGGGACCATTTTGGGACCAATAGGAGGGTGAGGGAATGGGTGTAAGACTCTTGGTTTTTATTTAGTTTTAATTTTATTTTTATTTTTTTGAAAGGTAGTTTTAATGTTGAATCGCGTGCTATATGTGGATGTGGGTAGTTGGATCGGGGAGACGGGGACGCAGGCTATTTGGACCGACTCGTGTGCCAATAACGAAATGGAACCGACTTTTTATCGGAACGAAACTAGACAGCAACTTCAAATTTTGTTTTGTTTTTGCGTGTGCTGGAGCTGCAATTCGCAACTGTGATCTAGACGTTGTCAGGACCTAATATTTTTGAGGTCACAATTTTTGAAAATAAGGAGCTAATTTTTCTGTATAATTTTTTCTTGTAAATTCAGATTTTATCAAATTCAATGAATTTAAAATATAATATAATTAGTTTTTGAATACACATAAATTATTATCAAGATATAATAAATTAAACAATTCCAAGTTCCAAAAGTTTTTAGGATTTTATTTAATTCTTCTTCGGACAGGTCCTAGACAGGTCCTGAAAATGAGGTCTCATTTCTCTATATAATTTTTTTGTAAAGCCAAATTTCAGTAAATTCAATAATCGAAAATGCAGTATAATTAGTCATTGAATATACATAAATTATTACCAAGATTCAATAAATTAAGCAACTTCAAGTTCTAAATTTTTTTTTCCAGGATTTTATTTAATTCATCTCCAGTCAGCCATGGGATTTTCCAGGTCCATAGTTTTTTTTTTAGTCCTGGGCCGCTGTTTCAAAAAAAAAAATGGAGGCACCATGGTGGTGGAGGTCCTGGACGGCTACCTAGCATGCCTCCCCATGGAGCCAGCTATGACGGATGTAAATCAAATGTAAAAAAAATTTATTGTAATTCTAACATTGTTTTTGTATTGTTCTTTGTGCACTAGATACAAACATCTCTAGTCTGTAAAGATTTTCGGAAATGATATGTTGTCCGCAGGCGGGTGGATCCGTCCGCCGCATGGCCGAACCTCATTGGCCTCCCTGCTAGCTTGGGTCCGTCACCGGTTGACCTGCCAATGGAGCGGCGACACGTAACGACAGACCTGCCTGCGGACAGACAACCTAACAACGCCCAAAGATTTTATAAGTCTCTCTCGTTGAGATTTCCTATACGTCTGTATAGATTTTTGTAAAGCACAATACTAGAATTATAATCAAAAGTCTTACAATCCACTTATAATCGTCTAGGTGGCAGCTGTCAATTCGATACCCTCTCTTCATGGGAGGGAGAGAGAGAGAGAGAGAGAGAGGGGATCCAATTGACAACTATGACGGTTGTAAACCAATGTAAAAATTTTGGTTGTAATCTTAGAATTATTGTTACATAAATTTCTCAGACCCGAAAAAGCTTCTCAAGTCTCTACTTCCCATTCCACAAATATCACAATCATGTTCAAGCTCGGATTATCTAGAAGAAAGAAAAAAATAGCGAGTCAAAGCTTCGGCCTGAACTCGAGCTTCAAAGTCATTTTCAACTAGAACACAGCTTGATAAGAGCTCACGAGGCCAATTATACACCTCGACTTTTTTTTCTTTTTCTTTTTTTTTTTTTTGAGGAAATAAAGTAATTCATTATTAGTTGATCACAGAACACAGAGCTATATCCCTCTGGACATAGTCTTTGATACATCTTGGTAGAGATTCATACATAGTAATGTCATATTGGTCACTATGAAGAATTTACATCTGAGGCTAAAAAGTGTGCTACTTGATTGTTCTCACTCGAGGTATATGAGAATTGGATATCCTGGTTATGGTTGAGCACATATTTTGCATCTTCATAGTGAGCTACTTGTAGTAGTTTTTCCTTTTTGCAGATCTCCAATGCTAATCGCAATCCCATAGCTTCAGCTTCAGCTTCAATTGGACTTCCCCCTTCCTTGAATTGTGAGAATGCAATACAGAAGTAGCCTCTCCCATCTCTCAGGATTGCTGCAGCTGACATCTTCTGATCTAGGAAAGCTCCATCGTAATTGATTTTCCAAGTACCAAGATGAGGAGGGGTCCAAGTGGATTTTGGTGGTGCTGTGTAGTTAGTAGGTGAGCCTCTGTTTTGAGCAGCAACACTATTGCAAGTTTCATATTTAGCCTGTAGAGTAGTTGTAAATTTTCCTGTTGTTGATCTGTTTATGCTCAAAAAATTGCCCCGTTTCTCGTCTTCCAGATGGTCCACATCAGATACAGGGAGGAAGTTGCATCATCCTTGTCGCCTTCATTCATGAGAGTAGTGAGTAATGTTCGAGACTTTGGTGTGTGGTTTGATGTGCCTCGAGACATTACTTAGCCTCTGCCAAGTAGTACCTGTAATTGGACAATGAAGGATTAGATGACCAAGAGTTTCGGGGTGTACCTGACAGAGTGGACAGTTGGCATCGATTTGGTGGCAACGTCGATTGATATTGTCATTTGTGATAGTCAGATTCAGTCGTTAACTGTTCCAACTCCATCTCCTGCTAACATGGAGTCAAAACAACCTGTAACCTCTTCTCCTTAAATCCCTCCATACCAACAACCTTATCACTTGTAATCCCAATAATCACTTGTAATCCCAATATACATGGAACTATTGTACTCATGTATTCTATATATATATATTGACAGAAACACCACTGAAAGAAGTGTGGTTTGAAACCATATTCTCTTTGTATTTGAAAAACTTTCATGGTATCAAAGCTCTAAAGTCCAACGACATACTGGTTGCATTTTGTGCTCTTCATCTTGTGTTCTCTCCGTCAATAGCTTTAGTTGGAATGGAAGGAATCAGTCCAAATACGGTTCTCCAACACGCCCGGCTTCACACTAATGAAGCTTGACATAAACAACTATCCCTTGTGTCTTGCCCAGATCTCTCCCATATTAAACATCAGAGGTTATATGGGGTTTGCAGATGGTACCAATAAGTGTCCATCAAAGTTTAAGACAGGCGCAGATGGCGCACCTACGACCGAAGTTGATCCGGCATATGTTACTTGGCAGCAGAAGGATCAGACGGTCCTGAGTTGGATCAATAACTCTCTTACTCCATCCGCATTGTCGACCGTTGCTCGTCTAGGTTCGTCTCATGAAACCTGGAAATCATTAGAGAAAAGGTATGCTTCTCAATCACATAACCGGATAATGCAATTAAGGAATGAATTGTTTAGTACTCGAGGTGAAGGCCTTTCCATTACTAAATTTGTTGACAAAGTTACTCATCTTGCTGACAATTTGGCTTTAGCTGGCAAACCCATAGATGATGATGATCTGATTTATATAATTATGAATAATGTTGGTCCGAGTTATGAAGCTACTGTGAGTTCAGCACAATCCCGTGATACGGCTATTTCGTTTGATGATCTTGTGGCACTACTTCTGGGTGCTGAAATGAGGCTAAAAGCATACAACACACCTGCCCTTGAAACCACGCCTACGGCAATGTATGCACCAAAGCAAAACTGGCAGAACAACCGAGCTAGCGGCTCTATGAATCATCGGGGAGCTTCCACGCGAGGTCGAGGCCATGGTCATGCTTCAACGTCTGACACCATTAACCATGGGTCTTCACATTTCAATGCCAATACACCAGTGTGTCAGATATGCAATCGACCACGACACACAGCCATTGATTGCTATCACCGCATGGATCATGCGTATGAAGGCCGTGTTCCTACTCAAAAGCTTCATGCCATGGCAGCTACTGCATCGTTCCATCCCAGGGCTCCAACACCGCTTACTTCTTTCAACAACAATCCTTCCAAATGGATTTCTGACAGTGGCGCATCCAACCACATCACTTCTAATCTTTGAAACCTCACCGTTCATGATGAATACCAAGGCAAAGATCAAGTTGCAGTAGGCAATGGTGCAGGTTTGAACATTCACCACATTGGCTCTTCCAAATTTTCTCATAATTCTTCATCTTTTAACATGAACAACATCCTTCATTGCCCTACTGTTGCTGCGAATCTTCTTTCTGTTCATCAATTTTCCCGTGATAATAACTGTTTCTTCGTGTTCTTTTCTGATTGCTTCTATATAAAGGACCTAGAGTCGGGGAGGACGCTTTTCCGTGGAAAGAGTGAAAATGGTCTATATCCTTTCCGCATTCACCATCAGATCTCTACCAAGGGTCATCCATTTGCTTTTGTTGGTGTTCGTGTTGGGGCTCAAGTCTGGCATTCTAGGCTCGGTCATCCGGCCTCCAATACTCTTTTGCATCTTATGTCAAATAATTGTTTGTCTTTACAAGGAACAAACTCAGTTTCATTGTGTCATTCATGTCCATTAGGTAAAAGCACTAAATTACCATTCCAGTTGTCCGATTCTGTTTCTAATCATCCTTTAGACTTGATACACTCTGTTGTTTGGTGTTCTCCTTTCGCCTCTATCAAAGGTTCAAAATACTATGTGCTGTTTGTGGATGATTTTTTCCGTTATTCATGGATTTTTCCTATGCAATTCAAACATGAAGTTTCTGATATTTTTGTAAAATTCAAATTGCATGTGAAAAATCTGTTTTTATCCAAAATAAAATTGTTTCAATCAGATGGCGGAGGCGAGTATACCAAACATGCCTTTCAAAGCTTTTTAGCCCATCATGGCATTGGTTTTCGCTCTTCCGGTCCCGGTCATCCTGAACAAAATGGATTGGCTGAACGAAAACATCGCCACATTGTTGAAACAGGGCTAACTCTCCTTGCCCACGCTCATATGCCCGTCACTTACTGGGTTGATGCCTTCAATACAGCCCTATATCTCATCAATCGCTTACCTACTCGTGTTTTGAAATATCTCACTCCTTATGAACAGTTGTTCGACATAAGTCCAGTGTATGACACCCTTCGAGTGTTTGGTTGTGCCTGTTTTTCGTACCTCCGTCCTTACAACACCAATAAATTGCAATTTCGTTCCAAAAAAATGTGTCTTCTTGGGCTATTCTCTCAATCATCAAGGCTATCGGTGTCTTGATCCCACTTCTGGTCGTGTGTATTTATCACGTCATGTTGTATTTGATGAACACTCTTTTCCATTTAAAGAAGATATCCCATGTACTGTCACAGCAACAATGTCCCTTGACGACTTTGTTCTTCACCTTGACATGGACACATTGCCATCCCACCAAACCCTCGCCCCCCCCCCCCCCTCCACTTCGTGCTCCCTTGCCTACCACCACCTTACCAAACAATGAACCACACCAATCCCCAAACCAGTCACCTCTACCTGAAATTGCTCCACCATCACCCCCTCATGAACCTGCACCTTGCCCGGCAACGGACGTTGTCTCCCACTCCATGGTTACACGGAGCAAACACGGTATACATAAACCCAATCCCAAATATGCTATGCATGTGATTTTTGATGACAAAGTAGAACCAAGCTGTTTTAGTCAAGCAGTGAAACAGGTGGAGTGGCGACATGCTATGGGAGCGGAATTCAGTGCCTTGCAACAAAATGGTACCTGGACTTTAGTTCCTCCATGCTCCAATATGAACATCCTGCCCAATAAGTGGATTTTCAAACTCAAAAGAAGGTCTGATGGTTCACTTGAACGATATAAGGCACGCCTTGTCGCTAATGGTTTTCATCAACAAGAGGGCATTGATTATTCAGAGACATTTAGTCATGTTGTGAAGCATTCCACCATTCGGACAGTTATTGCCTTAGCAGTTCATCACCATTGGCCTATCCGTCAATTGGATGTTCAAAATGCCTTCTTACATGGCATATTGTCTGATGAGGTATATATGCGCCAACCAAAAGGATTTGTTGATCCGAATTATTCTCACTATGTGTGCAAACTTCACAGGTCTCTATACGGTTTAAAACAAGCCCTTCGGGCTTGGTTTAAACGCTTCTCGGATTATCTTGAGGATCTTGGATTTCAAGGCTCCAAATCTGATTATTCCTTGTTCATTTTCCATCAAGGTGACTTGCTTATTGTGTTGCTCATCTACGTGGACGACATTCTAATCACAGGAAACAATGCTTCATATGTATCGCACTTGATTCATCAACTCGATAAGCTATTCTCCATGAAAGATTTGGAGCCTCTGAACTATTTTTTGGGCATTGAGGCTACACCGGCTGATGGTGTATTATATTTAACTCAAACAAAATACACGACAAATCTTCTTCATCGTACCAAATTTCAGGATGCCAAACCAGTGTCTTCACCAGCTCAAGTTGGTAAGAAGTTGAGCGTATTTGATGGGGAACCTTTATGTGATGCAACTGATTATAGGAGTGCGGTGGGTGCTCTCCAATACTTAACAATCACCCGCCCAGATATATCCTATGCTGTCAACCAAGTTTATCAGTTCATGCATCAACCGACCTAGCTCATTGGAATGTTGTTAAGCGCATTTTACGGTATTTGAAGCACACCTACGACCATGGATTGTTCTATCGTCCTGGCTCACTTCACATCCAAGCTTTTTCCGATGCTGATTATGCAGGCAACCCGGATGATCGTCATTCCACTGGTGGATATACCATTTATCTAGGCCACAATCATATTTCTTGGAGTGCTAAGAAACAACGCATGGTTTCTCACTCAAGCACTGAGGCCGAGTATCGTCAATTGGCATATACAACAGCTGAAATCTCTTGGTTACGTTCTTTGTTTCGCGATCTGCACCTTCCTTTACCCCGGCCTCTTATTTGGTGTGACAATATAAGTTCCATATCCTTAGCATCCAATTCAGTTTTTCACTCCAAGATGAAGCATTTGGAGGTGGATTATCACTATGTTCTTGACAAGGTGGTTCATAAAGAGCTCGAGGTTCGCTACATTAACACCATAGACCAGGTTGCAGATGTTTTCACAAAGGGACTCTCAAGTTCACGTTTTTTACTGTTAGTAAACAAGCTTATGATCCGTCCTCGCCCCATTAGCTTGCGGGGGTGTGATAGTCAGACTCAGTCGTTAACTGTTCCAACTCCATCTCCTGCTAACATGGAGTCAAAACAACCTGTAACCTCTTCTCCTTAAATCCCTCCATACCGACAACCTTATCACTTGTAATCCCAATAATCACTTGTAATCCCAATATACAGGGAACTATTGTACTCATGTATTCTATATATATATTGACAGAAACACCACTGAAAGAAGTGTGGTTTGAAACCATATTCTTTTTGTATTTGAAAAACTTTCAATTTGTAGGTAGTGAGTTGGTAAGAGCTCTCCATGCAAACATCAAGAAGACTCGGGGGCAGATATGAGTTAGTTTCCAAAGTTCTTTCCAATCCATGAATTCTGTCTGATCCGTCAACAAGGAATTGCTATAGGATGAAGAAGATGAGTATTTATTTCTCAACAGGATGGTCCAGGCATGATTGGTTTGAGTGAGAAATCGCCAGGTGAGTTTCATCAGAAGAGCTAAGTTGGTGATATGAGGATCCCTAATACCTAAACCACCTGCGAATTCAGGTTTAGTGATGGTAGACCAACCTGTATAATGAATCTTCATGGTATGACAATTGTCCCCCCCCACCAAAAGTGACATCGGTGCATTAGATAAAGCATTACTGATTTTCTTGGGTATGGAATATGAAGACAGGTAATATGTGGGCAATGAGGAAAGCGTGGATTTAATAAGAGTTGTGCGCCCGGCATGGGATAGACACTTGCTCTTCCACCCGATGAGTTTATTTTTGCTCGAGCTCATGAGATCCGTAAAAGTTTTAAGCTCTGTTTTTGGAAAGGAGAAGATGGTGTCCCAAGTATTTCTCCCTAGGATTCACGAGATTGACTCCTAACAAATCAAGATACAGTTGGCGTTGGCGCATGTAAGGATCAGTTCTTCGAGAGAAGAAGATTGATGATTTTCCATAGTTCATCTGTTGGCCTGACCATAATTCAAAGGTTTTGAGAATGATTTTCATTTGGGTTAATGTTGTGGAGGGAAGAAAGGTTTTGATGGTGAGCCATTAACGAGTATAGCAAAAGAGGTGGTCGCGATGCATTGCATAATAATGTGATTGGATTTTCCGCACTATTCGAAAACCAGAGAGAACTTGACCTATAATCTGCCAGCTCGGGCGGTCATAAGCCTTAGACATATCTAATTTCAGAGCAAAGGAGCTTTGGTTCGGGTTAAATCTGGAAATTGAGTGGAAAATTCCCGGTGCTATAACAGAAGCCATAGCTGAAGAACATCTAGTCTCAGATAGGAAAACAATGTTTGGCATAGGTGCTTGGAGGAATAATTTAAGAGTACGGATTGTCGGGTCATTTCTCATATTCCGACAATTCCAGAATAAATCATTCCTTTGAAGGCTGTTCTAGGCCAACCGCGCCTTGATCTTAATAAATAACTCATTAATAGTAGGCTCTGCTGTACAACTAGACTCTCTTATCATTATGGACTTGTGGATAAAGTGCTAGTCTGGTTCGAGCCGAGTACTCTTCGTACTAAACAAGTTTCATGTGCTTCCGAGCCGAGATTCTTTGGATTAAACTCCGTTCATTAAGAAAATTGAGTTCAAATTTTTTTTTTAAAGATTTTTTTTGACTTTTTTGCCCCACTTATTAATATGAATTTGTACTTACATTACATTTTTTGTGTTTATTAGAATTACACAAGGTCAGTCCTAAGTTCATGGGGGTCCTAGATGAGTTTTCAAAATGGACCTCCCATACATAATACATAAAAAAAAAAATAAAAAAAAAAAAAAAAAAAAATGAAAAAAAGTAAATTAAAACAAATGCTCCACCAAGACTAGAACCTAGGACCTCTAGTGTACAAGTTTAACATAATAATACAACTACACCACAATTATTTTGTATTAAAAGATACCCATGATACATACTAGTTCTATTTTAGATACAAAATTATTAGCATATATATATGTTTAAACTTATTTTTTGGGCCCTTCTGATCCGTGGGTCCTGGATGCCTGGGTCAGAGTCGGCCTTGGACTTGCATTCTACTTTTTGTCACGAAAAATATTCGTTTTTTAGAAAAATAATTTGTGACAAAAAATTGAATATAAGCCTAATAAACATAAAAAGTGGGAACGAAAGTCAAAAATTCTCTCTTTTTTCAATCAAAATTGCCTCGTTAACTTTAGTTAAGTCGGACAACGAGCTACTCTGTATCATTTACGGCTCTACATGCAAATGCAAATATAAGCAAGGTGCTAATGAATGAGCCTCGAATTTAGGGTCTGCTTGATTGTGAGGGGAAAAAAAAAAAAAAAAAAAAACAGAGTTAAGTGAGGGAGAGTGAAGTGAGGGGGAGATGAGTCAATACATATAATCTTGTTTTGATTGGAGGAAGAGTCAAGTGAGGTGTGTTTAATAACTCTTGCTTGGATTGAAGGTTTTGAGTGGAGGAAAAAGTAATAAAAATACAATAGTTACCAAAATTTCTTACTTCCTCCTCGTTAACCTTCCGATTTGGAGGATTAAAAAAGTGGACAAAAAAGGGTTAAACAAACCCACACTTAATCCTCTATTGCTCCCCTCATAAATCTCCACCCTCAAACCAAACATGATTGTTTTCTCTCACTTAACTCTCTTAATCCTCAATCCAAGCAGACCATTAAAGAAACACAAGAAGAATTTCGAGATTCAATTTTAGATAACAAAATATTACTTTATTTTCTCAACATCTCATTTTAATTCTTCTAAATGAACATTCGTTTCTAATTAAGAGTTCTTCATTTATGTAATGAAAATCCTCAAAAATCTTCTAAGGATTTTGTAAGCATGTATTTCAATTTAGAACATTTGTTGCATTCAGAAGATTGGTGATTGTCTATGCTATTAAAAATAATTAAAACATTTTTATCGTCGGAGGAGTATGATGTCAACATAGATAAATGATCTACTCTAAGGATGTTAAACCTAAAAATAAAGTTCTTGCTCTGATGCCAATTGAAAGCACCCTAAAGGAAGCGGGTGTGAATAGGGTTATACAAAAACTAAGCACAATTTGGAAGATGCTAAGTAGTAATCTATAAATAAGTGCTAAAAATCAAGACAAGAAGCAAACACTCGATGTATCATGATATCCTCTTTAAGATACTTCAGTTCTGGAACTCTCTCCGACTTTAATCCACTAATACAAAAATAGTTACACTTGCAAGCTTTGATCCGAATGACTCGTCAACTTCACATAGACGAGCATTGATTCAAAGAGCTCGTCGACTCCAACACAAATTTTAATCCAAAGACTTGCGGACTTCAACATCTTTCAATATAGAAGGGTTATCTACTACATCAATTTTACGATACAACTTACAACTCAATTTTACTCACCAGCATGTAATAGCGATAACAATTGAACTCTTTGATAGTAGAGATATTTGAAGTAGAAAGTTTGTAATTTAGGCTCCAAGAAGTTCAAATGTAAAAAGAATGGGATCATCCTTATTTTTAACTCTCCAAAAACATAGCACAGAACTAATCGTTACTGTACAGAACGACATATTGCCGGCGTGTCGTTCTGCACACTAAATGACTAGAAAAATAGCCATTTGGAGCAATAAATGCAAGCAAAGCAAACATAACTATATACCAAAAGCTTGCACTCGATTGACGAAAAATAAACTTCAAGCATAGCGGTGGCATATTGGCGAAGATGGACGATTTTTAACATGTTTCAGTTTGAATTAGCCCAACGTATCTATATACTATAGAAAGGTGTTGAAGTCTAGTTTTAAAAAAGTTACTTTGCAAAGTCAAAATGATGCTTAGCTCAAGATATAGCTTGAAGAGTGAAAGTGTGTCAGAGTGAACTTTAGAGAGTATTTGCAAACATGTCCAGACTTGTGTCTTGCTTTTGACAGACATTTTGAAAAACTTGTGAACATATATGACTTGTATGTATGGAAGTCTAGTTTCCAAAAAAACCTAAGTTTCAAGTAAAGAATAATATCTACATCTACAAATATGATTGAAAGATATCTAGGTAAAAGTAAGTGCAAATCTAGAAATTAATTGATATTTGAAAAAAAAAAAAAAGTCTAACTCCTAACATAGAACTATCTAAACTAGAATACATGCAAATCTTATATGTTTTATGGTTTTACTCTAGGTTACCTTAAGGCTAAGGCTAAGTTGGAGCTGCCAATTGCCTTTACATACATGAGTTACATTATTTATCTAGGGTAACTCATGTAACACCATATTAAAGGGCAAAAAACAATATGACTAGAATATCTTGATTATTTTTTGTTAGCTTTGTTTGAGCAAAAGCTCAACTTCCTTCTTTCCTTTAGTCCCACATCGGATGGACCAACCCCTCCTTGTATGTATATATTATTTCCTCTTCATTGCTTTCTTAAAGATGTTGTGTGGGGATCCCCTTAGGCCACACGCTCGCGCCGCCGCCGCCGTTCGGTTCGGTTCGCGTAACGGGTGCGTGCCCACACTTGCGGACGCCGAATGTCGATCAAATTTACTCTTCTGGCTCGGGCTGGGATCCAAATATCTTTTTGCTGCTCTTTATTTTTTGATCATATTTGACTCATTCAAATTTTGAACGTTAAGGCTATATGTCCAGGTTCATTGAACCTAGTGACAGCTTCTGTAACAGCTCATTTGACAGCTTTCCTCCACGTTTCTTTCCTTTTGAAATTGTTCCTTAATGACCTGTTTATGAGCCTTTACTGTCTTGTCCCGTGACTGTGTCTTGGGACTGCCTATATACTCTGGTCTCTTTCTTCTTCTTTCTTTAAAGAAAACTCTCCTACGTGAAACCTCTCTCTCTCTCTCTCTCTCTTCTCTCAAACCATTCTGTTCTCTGAATCCTTGCTCTGAGCAGAGCTAAGTTCGGTCTCTCTCTCCGAGTTGTGTGCAACGAAGAAAACCCGGTAGTCAGGAGATTTTACCACTAGGAGCTTCCGAAAAACGTCTGCACATAGACCTCGGATTAACTCTTAGGGCAGTTCTTCGTGCACGACTTCTCCGGAGGCCAGTAACAATTTTAGTTTTTGTTTCTTTTTTCTCTTATAAATCTCAGAAAAATAATATTTATTTATATTATAAGTATTTTCAGTAACATTTTCTTCATTAATCTTGGCTTTACTCATCTTCAATAGTGTCATATCTTTTGATCAAGACTCGTATCTTCATAGATTTCCGTCTTTGACAAGTAGAGATCTTTATATCATTTAGTGATTATATAGACATGCGTCAATAATATATCTTGCTTTAGATTAGCTGAGTTGTTTTTCTACAAAATAAAGTTAGCCATGCAAAACAATATACATAATAACAAACGTCTGTATTATATTCAACATTAATAAAGATATTGTGAAATACATGTGGCGATCCTTAATCACGATATATAATTAGCTACAATGAGAAACTTAATTTATTGACTATAATTAAAACAATCAATAAATTATTGGGCGAACCATATATGCACCAATGAATCAAGGCACATTCAGAACAATATGCAACATGCAGAGCCACATCAAAAAAGAAGGCTGTTGATAAGGGCACTATAAAATTCACTCAGAGCTAGTCCAGTATTGGGGTTAGTCCAGTTATGAAGAAATTTTATTCAGGTTAGTCTAAATTTTACTCAGGCTAGCCCAAACTCTTCACCTCCCTCCTCCTGCTCCCCCCGTCCTCCACCACCGTCCCACCGCGTGAACGCTCCGCCTCTGCCTCCGCCTCCGTCCTCCACCGCCACCTCCCGTCGCCGTCGCCGCCTCCGCCTCCTCCCCCACCGTCTCCTTCCCCTCCCGCTCCTCCGCCTCGTCCCCCCTTTCGGCCTCCGCGCAGGATCCACCACCCGAACCCACCCCCACCCCCACCTCCCTCTACCCCCGTCCCACCCTCGTCCAACTCAAGCTCGACTACCTCGGCACCATCGGCGTCTGTCGCTCCTCCCTCCCCTCCTTCCTCCGCCGCTACCCCCAGGTCCTCCACTCCAGCGTCATGGAGGACTATAAAAAAAATCAGGAATGTCAAAATTTTGGCAGTCCTACCAATTGGAAGGACTGTCAAAATTTTGACAGTACTAAAAATATATGTTAATTTTTTAGGACTGTCAAAATTTTGACAGTCCTTCCAATTGGTAGGACTGTCAAAATTTTGACAGTCCTGATTATAAAAATTTGAACATATCCTAACTACCTACTCCAAAATTATACTAAATTTGAAGACTACTACCTATGCCCAAATTACACTAAACACAGACCTAATTGTATACATCTCCCTTGAACTTTTGCTCCATAATCGAGTATATGCTAAATTCTGAACATATCCAAACTCCAAATATTTGACAATGGCAACGTGTTATCGAGGGTGCCATGCCTCGTATTTGTTTTGATGATCTGGATACGTCTACCACACGTTGAACCTATGTAAGATTCCTGCTGAATCTTGTTCATGTCGATTATGCACACAATGTTCCTTCCTATAGTTCTTTTGCTTTGCTTTGTAATGGTGATCTTGCAGCTGCTCAAGCATCTCTGGTACTTATCCCGTTAATATCAACATCACTCTTCTTCCCATAGAGAATTTGGTGATATTGTTAGTAACTTAGTAGATAACAACAATTATCATCAATACAACAGCAGCAAGACCAGTCAACAATTATCATAAACACAATAGCAGCAAGACCAGTGACGAGAGATAAAATGACAACGTTGATAAAATAGACATATGGGAAATGTTGGAACTACCTATAGGAAACAAGAGTTGGTTGTTACCTTCAAATACAATGTAGTCTTTAGTGTGGAGAGGTGCAAGCAAAAGGGGGTTCACTCAAACTTATAGAGACTTTCGTTCAAGTCATGGACGGATGCACTATTGGAAGGACTGTCAAAATTTTGACAGTCCTGTCAATTGGAAGGACTGTCATGTCAAAATTTTGACAGTCCTAAAAAATCAACATATTTTGAGGACTGTCAAAATTTTGACAGTCCTACCAATTGGAAGAAACTGTCAAAATTTTGACAGTCCTGATTATAAAAAAAATCAAGAGTGGACACCGAGTGAATTTTGGGAGTGGCAAACTTGTAATTATCAATGATAAAAATTTGGACTGTTCCGAGTGAATTTTGTAGTGCCCTTGTCAAGAGCCAAAAAGAAAGAGAGAAAAGAATGCCCTTCCAAGAAATCAGTTGAGAATTTATTCTCTTTTACATGGATCCCTTTACTTGTTGATGGGCCAAAATAATCTAGGGGGAATATTTCTCCTCAACAGAAAATTTGCACCAAAACGAAGTCAGAGAGTGGTGATCTTTTCCACATTTGGACTGTGTGCTTCTTAAAAGTGCTGAAGCCCGTTTCTTGAAACTGAATCTATATTGCAATGCACCTGATCTCTTCAGAAAACTAAAATAAAATTGCAGATTGGGTAGGCCAATGGTATCCAAACCAGAAGGCAAATGTTCCAAGAACAGAGGAAACATCATTAAAAGGTAAAGTGCACCTAATATTGACAAAACTTTTCCATCATATAACTGTCACCAAGGCAGTGCTATAGATATTCTGAAATTCCAGTACTAAATAGAAGGGACCTTTGAAGCAAATGTTAAGCAAACAAAGAAATTCATGAAGAGTAAGATTAGCAATAAGAAAACTTAAAAGTGCCACAATAATGATTCAGATGCGAAAACAATATCTTCAGGAGAAGCTATGATGCTCTAATCCCTGCCCCTTAAAAGTGCCACAATGATACATATGCGAAAACAATATCTTCAGGATGTGCAGCTTATCATAATAATAATAAAAAACCAGGTTAGATAAGTTGAAATATGCATCCTAAAGGCTGTGTTGTCCGAGACTCAAATGCACGAATAGGTTGACGTAGATTCAACTGAAAATCAATAAGAAAAGATCCCAAAATTCTGATCTCAAGAGGACAATCGTCACAGGAGTCATGTAACAGATGAAACGCATGAATACATCGAACTAGGAGGAAGTCAAATTAATTTCTCATTCATAACGAGTTCCAATTTAAATTTAAACTAACTTGTATATGTGTGTGAATGTGAAAACAAATATGGTAAGAATTTATGTGAGATTTGAATGTGGGTAGATGAATGAATTGTAGATAGTTTTGTGGAGTGAGATTTGATTGTGGCTGAATATGGAACTATATATACAATGAACAATTTATTCCATACACATTTCCATAACGTGAAAACATGCCATGGGCCTATGGCAGTATATAGTTCACTGTATAGTTCCATATGCATTTCCACTTCCTGGCTGAATATGGAAACTATATATATACAATGCACAATTTATTCCTTTCCACTCCACATTCAAATCTCACATAATGAAGAAACTCCAGAGGAAGAAGGGCAATGGGGCTGGGGCTGCTTAATTCAATTACTTGAAGCTCATGAGATTGTGAGATTGTGAGATGATGAGACAATGGTCATCTCTGCAGCCAGAAAATATCAATGGATACTGGCATACAAGATCAATTTCTCCATCAAGGCCTACATGCAATCACAAAAGCATCCTCACACACCCTCCTATTGCTTCTCTAGTTCACTCATCCTGTAATCATAACATCCATCAAACTTAACCTTGAGCTACCCTTCTCCGGATTACCATACACAGGCACCAAGACTGGTATTGGAGCAAGATGCGACTCTCAAAATGTTCCCACAGAGAAGTATAAGCTCTGATCTGAGTGACCCTCAGCCAGACCCTCAACTGCCAAAATTTCCTGGCACTAGGTGTGGCAGTAATTTATTCTTGTCCTTCCAGCAAACCATCTGGAAGTTCAAACAAAAACAATAAATTACTTCCGTTTACTCATGTCAACTTGAAGGCAAGTTCAACTACTTGTCCCCGGGCCAAAATTCAGCAATTCTAACTTACTCCACTGTTAAATTTGACTTTATATTTTACATCTTGCTTAATCTCCATATATTAAGAAAATTATTCAATAGCACTCCTTACAAAAGGGCACCAAAATTGAACTAGTCATCTTAAACCATTACACTATATAGAGCTCAAACCCTTGCTAAATCGAGTCTAAATTGAAATCCATGCACACATTATCTTTACCTATTCAATATAATTCCATTTTTTGCAACCCCTGAATGAATTATCCAAATCTAGAATCCATTGCTTATCACAAGCAAAATTCTGGCACATCACAATTTGTCAGTGTCAAGTAATTCAACTTACCTTCGCCCATTCAACTCCAACACAGTACACTGAAACTAACACTGATCCATAGTAGCTGTCCTTGTCCTTTATATAAGTGGTTTTTTTTTATTAAACTAATACCTTAAGCCTACGCAAGAAGTAAATATAATCATCCTAATCGATACAATCTGAGTACACTTATCAAACAAATAAAGACTGTCTAGTGAATAACATTTACATTGATAGCAAAAACCAAAATTGTGCATTCCATATTAAAGTGGCATATTCTAAAATTAAAGGAATCCTGGCGTAGGCAAACAGAAACCTTCACAGAGCAGGCACTTAAACTTATCAAGAGACAGAAAATAAAAGAAGTAAAAGGAAGAATATGCAAAGAAACATAAAAATATTCAATATCGAGGGGCAAAAGTAAAATGAAGATCGAAGAAGTTGAGCAAGGAGATCCACTGGCACACGATTAAATAATAATGATATCTTGAAACAGCCCTAATATATGTCAAAAGTTATACCCAAAATAGCCTAACCCAATGGATCATAATAATAGTTGCAACTTAAAAGGTGAAACTCACTATACCTATTATTGTAGCCGACTCTGCTGCAGATTTTTATATACCATATGGACTCATCAAAAAATAGGTATGTATCAATATGATTCACAAAGAAGCTTAACAAGAAGAATTCATCTTGAGATGTACAAGCTTCTCTCTTCTTGAAAGAAGGAATCCACCAAAAAGTTGACAGCTCCAAGTGTAATGAAGAATTTCATGAAATTCAATGAGCGAGGTTATGAGATAAATCCATCGAGATTGATCCACAAATCTGATATGTTGGCAAAAAAAAAGTGACTAGAAGCATTGTGCCAAAATTGCGGTTCTTACATGTCATCAAAAGCTAACCATATGTAACTTAGAGATTGGAGGCAATAGCAACGGTCCATATAGGGCTAAAACTACACACAGATAAAAGGGGCAAGTATTCTCAAAAGGTTAAGATCATAGTTGCCTAATTCGCCAACCCCTCCCTAACCCCCCCCCCCCCCCCCCTCCTACGTCCCACGAATTGGGACGAACGACCCCAAACGGGGTGCGTTCGCGACCCATTCGTTAAATTTAGCGACCCGGATTTTGATGGCTTTGGTTATGAACTTATGATATTTGGTTTAGTAATAAGAATATTGTCTATGCTTTCCTTCACTTGGATTTTGATGGCTTTGGTCATGAACTTATGATATTTGGTGTATACTTCTATATAATTGTATATGGTACAAAAGACGACCCAGATAAAATGAACAGCGACCCCAAATATCGTACCGAATAAGCCTAACCCTACTGCACCGCGTACCGGCTGAGGTACCGTACTGCGTATCCGTACCACGTACCAAAGCGACCCACAATCCTGATAACATTGGTTAAGATACCTAGTCGTAGAAAAACAATGACAGATTCAAAGATACGTAGTAGGTAACTTGGACGAAGAAATGGCACAAAAATGGTTAAAAGTAACTAAAAAGAAACTAGTTGAAATACTTATAGATCTCAAGCTGTGGGTGGTGTTTGTGCGAATCAAATGTGCAAATAGATTGATATAGGCTCAACTGAACATGAATAAGGAAAGAACTCAAAAGTACTGTTCCCAAGAGGACAATTGTCGCATGGGTAGGGTAAGTAATGAAGCACATGAATATGCAGAAGTAGAAGGATATACCAGCAATATGCGAGTCGTGAATTAAATCTTTTAACATATGTTCTCTATTTCTTGAAGTCTGAGTAATTGTTGTAGGAGGATGTCTCTGCTAATAGTATCCAAATTCTGATAGTTGCAATAGCATTTATGGAGTTGTCTTCCAAGGGCTAAAACAGCCCTGCTGTCATGTAAGAGGGGCCAATGTTTCGAAATCAGACATGACTACACATGAAATAGGAGTCCATCAAGGATGTGAAAATCGGCCCCCTATGTTGCACGGACACGGTAAAATGGTACACGTGTATCCCTGTATCCCTATCGTGTCTGTACTAGTATCCGAGCACATTTGTGCAACATAGGCGACTATGTAGTTGCTAACGGGACAAAGGCTTCCTAGCGCCTCAGCCAAGTTAGTCAAAGGCGCAAGGCGCATCGAGGCATAAATGGTCCATATCGCACGAAGCGCAAAGCGCACTTAAGGCTCGTGTCCGAACAAAACAAGGCACAAAAATAAATAAAAATAAAAATATACATAAATAAATTACTAATGTAAGAAATAAAACCAAATACCATATTAAAACCAACAAAAATATGTTAAAATATAACCAAGTGAACTAGCATAGCAACAGTAGTAGTCAATAGAACTAACAAAAATTTGTGTTCTCCCTACCACGCTTTTAGTAATTTAGTTTTTAAAGTTCAACTATAGCAAATTTTGGCAACCGTGGAAAGGGTTATATCTCTCATACTTGTATGAGGTAAGGACTATCTCGTGCCAATTTTTTTGTAAAAAAAATAATAATAATAATTAAGCATGCATTTTCTTGGTTGCACATTGCTGAAAGGCATGCCGCCTTTGGCACGCTTGGAGTAAGGAACCTCGCCTAGTAAGATTTGAGGTGCAGCTATTGCGCCTTGCTGCAAGGCACATCTTCAACTACCATGGCCTCGGCGCATGGCGGACGCCTTTCTGAATTAAGGCGCACTTTTGCAAAAAAACAAAGAAGGAAAAAAACTTTATTCTACATTATAATTTATACATAACAAAATAGTCAACATGAATTAACATAAAACAATATAATTTCAACTTAGACCATTAAAGACCCATATGATAAACAAACAAAGGATCCAATTTTGGCATGCCAATAGCACATTTAACCCCTCTAAGTCAAAAACCCATAAATTACAAAATATTTTTCAAAATTTAAGAATACACCAACAAGGATGAAGAACAATGACCCAGATGATCAAAGACAACAGAGATCCAACTTTAACTTGCCAACAACCTACCCCCATATCAAAAGCCCAGATCCTAAAACCCCAAAAAATGTCCATAAATCACAAATATGTAAACAAACCAAGAAAATCCCAAGCTCAATAACAAAAAAAATCTATTTTTGCTGAGGAAAAAATGAAAAAAAAATGACCCAAATGATCATCAAACAAAGAAAACTTCAATTTTTTAGACAATAAGAACTCATCTACCATCTCCATACCGACAACCCACATCCCATAAACCGAAAAGATGAAAGAAAATTATAAAAGAAAGTTTATGACGGTAAGAAACTAAAGTAAAAAAAATTCCATATTGCTGACATGGAGAAATCCAAAACATAATCATCAAACGAAGAATTACAAAAAACGAACAAAAAGAAGCATAACGAAAGAACAAAAAGGAACTTACCTCATCCAGACAACCCAATTGATTTCCAATCCAAACCCCCAACACTTCGATCCAGATCCAGGTAATTCTTTAGAAATTGTTTTCCAACCCACAACCCTTTTCTCTGCCGCCACCGCATGTGCTCGTGGAGGAACAACACACTTGAGGCCCTCGACCTTGCTCGTGGAGGAACAACACCCTCGAACCCTTGAGTCTGCTGTTGCGCTTGTGCTCGTAGATGTTGTCGCATCTGTACTCGTGGAGGGCCAAGGAAAGAGGGAAATGGAGGCGGAGAGGGGAGACTAGAGAGAGGGAATGGAGGCAGAGACTATCTCTCCTCTATGTTATTTCTCAATTTATTAGGTTAGGGTTTGATTCGGTCGGGCTATTAGCGGGTAGGAACTAGGCACCCGACCCAATCCGAATTCATTAAGAACTTAGAAGCTAAATGGTGCGTCTGTTCTATGCTTTGCGCCTATACCCAAACCCTAAAGGCATGCCATATGAGTGTCTATCAAAATTCGCCTCGCCATAAGCATTTAAGGAGCTATATGTACTCCGCGCCTTGTGCCTAGGCAACCACCTTTGACAACTATGGACGACTACACTGTACCTAATGGAAAATGTCCATATTCCATACTCGAATCGTGTCCTTATCCATGTTCGTACTCGTGCAACATAGTCGGGCCCAATCAGCATTTTGACAAATGAATTGTAAGCAAGGCCCTCCATCTCCAGTAAAGGTTCACAACATTAATAGGGAAAACACAAATGAACATTAACAATTTTGGACTGGGAGCAAAGATTAAAAGAAGAACATTAGCGTGTCACCCAGAAAAAATGAGCTAAAACTGATAACAGGATATTAAGATTGTTGACGAAAGTTAGAAAAAAGGACAAGGGTATTGCAGTATGCTAATAATTAGACAGTTTTATTTAGGTAAGAACTGACATCATTGACGGTGGGAAGATTCTATATATGTGGATATAATGCTAATTTCACTGCTCTAATAGCAATTTGTTTCTACAAACGATATACTTTGCAGTTTTGCACTTGACATGTGTCAACTCTATGAATTTTAACAGATATTTATTTACATGGGCATATTTACAGCGCGTGTACATTTAGAGAATTATGAAATTTATGTATGTAACGTCCAGCCATCTGGAAAATGGCATCCGCTGAAAAGCATAAATCACTTAAGTTTGAATGTCATTTCAAAGGGTAAGGGTAAAACAACAATGAAGGCTGAGTGCACTTTCAGGATTGATATGAATACATATCTTCATTATTGTGATTAATTAATAAGGGGTGATAAAGAGACATAGTTCACCATCTCATAGCATAAAGGGCAGAAATAACTAAGAATTCAAACTAGGCCAACAACCGAGTATTTTACAGCTCCAGGATACGTAGAATGCCAGTTTCATATAAATTGGTGGTTTAATCTAAATTTTTAGGAACTAAGCAACCACATGGCAATAGCAACTCCAAATTGGGATAGCTTTTGGAGACAGAACCATAAAATTCAATGAAAGGCATTAACTGATTCAAAGTTAACGTATAACAATTTCTGGCCACATCTATTAAGTATGAGAAAGGGTAGGCATCTTCACTTGTCACGGCAGTGTTATTAGTTGAACATACCACTCTGAGACAAAACACAGACACTTAACCCAATAAAGATTATTGATAGAAAAGTTTAAATCATAATTTGCAGGTGTGTTGCTTCAGTAAAAGTGATTTCCCACCAAATAATGAACGATGAGTTTTCTATGTATATACTATAAACCTTGTTATCTCTTCAAGTGGTCAAAGCAATGCAAAGAGTATTCTGTTATATAGTCCAATAATTGCAATGCATTTATTGGGTTTAAAGTAAAACCATCCACATAGAGGAGTGTGCATTTGACATAAAAGTTCATAAAGTTGTTCAAGAATGTGAAACAACAGCACCAACCAGCATCTTAAGAAGGATTAAATGTGACCATTCAGAGCTGTAAACCCTGTTAACTCCAAGAGCCAGGGAGCAAGACTATCGAATTATCAAAGGAATAGGGAATGTATAGAAAACTGCACAAATCTTGGACCAAATGAACAAGATTAAAAAGAAATATGCCACCTAAAAATGAGCTTAACCATGATAAGTTGTGGCAGGAAGCCCATTTGGTTTTGGCTGTTTGAAGTATAGTAGACGGCATGCCAACAAACAAGTAATATAATTTGGTAGTATCTTTTCATAATAATAAATTTTCTACATATGTAGAAATTTGTTTCGCTAACAATAGAAACACTATCCTTATTCTTGTCAGGGAATCAACTCTATCCACATAAGCAAACAATTCTTCGACAGATTAGTGGCAGAGAGTGAATCCATAGGAAGGTTGAAATTACGTCAGATAATGACATGAAGAAAAGTGCACCATCCGGAAGAATCACACATATAGCCAGTGGAATTGGCAACTAATCGGTAACTTAATATGATTAGTCAGGTGGACGATTAAGCAGAATTTACAAGTGTTTGCGTTATTGCAATTAATCGGTCATGTAATCAATGAACTGGTAAAAAAAACATGAACGGAGCAAGTAATAAACCCTCTTAGTATAACATAGCATATGACAGATCACTCCAAAGTCCAAACTGATAACTTTAGAATGTATAGATATAATAAGATAAAAGTAATAAAAGGTCAGTTGTAAGTTTGCAAATAAATGGTGATCAATATGAAGGAAGGGATAAGAGTCATGATTCACTATCTTGGCTGGATTCAAGTACCTAATGCTCAATAGATACTTTTTTTATGTAATCCTGGACGAGTAGCTAACCAGGAAAAAGTAACAGTTTCTTACCAGTCGCAGCTTCTCCTAAATTCCAGGAACCACAAGACAATTGCTACCAAAAACAATATTTTGACGCCTTTAAGTAATACAAAAGCATAAAAACCAGTGAGTAGTCATTGGTCAACTAAAGTCGAAGGGAACACATGACAATCTATACTTAAAGTTGTTCCAGTATGAAGACAAAATGTGAGTGTAGTGTAACACATGTCGGAGCAGTGTTTAGTAGTAACACAAATACCACTCCAGAACAAAATGCAGCCACTTAATTCCAAGTTTTCTAGATAGCATAATTCCGCAACATTAATCTGCATAGCTCTGCCCAACTTCGCAAATCAAAGTATCAAAACTAGACATACTCATTTATCATAAAATTCCCATTTTTCAGTGGCCATAGAGAATGCAAAGCCCTAAGATACAAGAATTTGGGGGTTTAATGATTTCAGAGCATGAATAATGTGTAAGTAACCCTACTTGTCAATCAAACTCATGAACGAAGAAGCATCTAACTTGAGCAATATATATATATCAAAGAACTCACAATTTTCATTGTCATAAAGTGAAAAAAACGAAAGAAATTGCTACCATGGTCTCTACAAGCATGCATAATCAGGCATTAATTCTTCCCAAGTTAAGCATCAAGAGAATCAATCCATCGCGTCATAATCATCCATATCTATAGAACAAACTTAAAGAGCTACAAAATGAATTCGAATTCCATTACTAGAGTCGATCAAGATCCAGCATTTATACCGTGGACGGCTTTGAAGTCCGGGTGCAGCAGCCCGAGCTCGTCCTTCGCCTCCAGCGGGCTGCTCGTCTCGTTCCGGACCCGCCTCACCCGGCGGCTCGCCAGCGACCTGTGCTCGAACCCGTACATCTGCAGGATCTGGTTGTCCCCGAAGTTGAAAGCGCGGTCCATCTGCTTCAGGCAGCGCTCGACCGGGTAGTCCCCGAACTTGCCGCAGGGCTTGCAGCCGACGAAATGCGTCACCAGCGGCCAGCGGTGGTCGCCGAACCCGGGGCGGTACTTGGCGATGTACTCCTCGTAGTTGTCGACCAGGATCCCCCAGTAGCCGTGCAGGTAGTACGCGCTCTCGAGGTAGACTTTCTCCCGCCAGCGGTCCTGCTGCGTGGCGAGGAGGTAGACCATGGCGGACTGGTCGTCGGCCTCGAAGACGGGCCGGTCCTTGAGGAAGGCGGTGAGGACCTTGCCGGCGTCGGTGCGGACCTTCCCCTTGGGGCCCATGGGGGCCCAGGCGTCGAGGAGGTCGAGGGACCACTGGCAGTTGCGGAGGAGGAAGCTGCCGGTGTTGAGCCCGATCCAGTTCTTGTCGTCGTAGACCATCTCGTTCCAGCCGTGCATGACGAGGTTGGAGGAGGAGTAGCGGGCCCAGGGGAGCTCGAAGGCCATGTCGGTGAACATGGCGTCGGAGTCCATCCACCAGAGGAACTCGACGTCCGGGTGGGAGAGGAGGAGGGTGCGGATGAGGGGGAGCTTGGCCCAGAAGCCGGCCATCTCGGCGTCGAGGAGGGCCATGTTGTAGAAGATGTCGATGGCGTGGACGCGGCAGTAGTCGATCTTGTTCTTGATGGATTTGAGGAGGTAGTGGTCGCCGACCGGGTTCTCGCAGGGCTTGGGGGAGGAGCCGGTCACGAGGAGGACGCGGGGCTTGGTCGGGGTGAGGAAGGAGGGCCGGTCGGGGTGGGAGGAGAGCCAGGAGGAGCGCTGGGAGTCCCAGTCGGAGATCTTGGGGCCGAGGGAGTAAGGGACGGAGGGGTCCCGCTCCTCCTCCTCGTCGCGGTCGGCAAAGTCCGCGTGCTTGGGTCGCTGCTGCTCCTCGACGAGGGCGCGGTGGGGGAGGGAGTGGCGGAGGGGGCGGAGGTGATGGCGGAGGTCGCTCAGGTCCTGGCCGGGGGTGCCGAACTTGCCGGCGCCGATGGTGCCGCGGAGGACCACGACGGTCAGGAGGAGGCAGAGGAGGGTCAGCTTGCCGTTGCGGAGCGCGCGCTGGGCCTGGCGCAAGCGCCGCTCACCGAGCAGCCGTTGCAACATTTTTCTTCTTCTCTTTTTGGGAATTTCGAGGGATGCTCCTCCCCTCTTTCTTTCTTCTTGCTCCGCTTTTATTGGTGGGGATGGAGATGGGCGGATGGGATGAACGCGTCCTCCATGAATGTACTTCTTTTTTCTTTTTTTAGTTGTGCATGGGCCGACGTGGATGTGTATGATGTAAACATAACCGTCATTTTGTTGTTTTTAGGAGCTATGAAAATCAAACGAAGTGGGATTATTTTATTTTATTTTATTACACTTTCGTGTCTGCTTCTATTTACTGGGTGCGGTCTTAAATGGCTGTCTGTACTCTGCTCTGTGGTTTGTTTTTAGGACATGCCAGCTGGTTACAGTTGCTGGTCCGGTCCACATCTATGCTATGTCAACACGTCTCTCTAGTTTAAACATTTTGATTGAGCTTGTTCTATTGTTTAGGACAATAATCCTTAGGATTATAATCAAAAACTTTAGGTACTGTTCGGAAAGAGAAATAGTGGGAGCAATGAAAAAAGTTGAAGAGAGAATTAAAAGTGAAGGGGTTTGGTAGAGGTGGAGGGAAGTGGGTGTCAAGGTGTCCATCGGTCGGGCCGGATCGATTTGATCAGTTTTGGACCGGACCGAACTTTGATCGGGAGGGAAAGTGGGTCAGAGCCAGTCCGAACCGAAAGGAAGATGGGTAAATCCAGCTCGGACCCAGATTCAGGTATAGCTTCAGGCTGAATGGGTTCGGGCTTAATCAAGATCGGGTCAGGTCTGACCCGCAGGCCAATCAATTTAAAAAAAATTCTAATAAATTGTACTATGTATACTTACATTTATAAGCATTTCAAACACAATAAAATAGATTGAGTGATTTTGTGGCGAAACTATAAAGTCACACTATTTATAGATGGTCATGGGTTCGATTTCCTCCATCTCTATGTACAATTTTTTTTTTTTGCATGTATATTATTTGAATGGGGGACCGGGTTCACATGGGCCTAGACCGAATCATCAACCGGGCTGGTCCAAACTGGGACTACTGGATTTTCGCATTAAGACCAATTAGGACAGGTTTTCCAACCATGCCAAGCTATCATACAGATTTCTTAGACTCAGTCCAGAGCCGTATAAGTTGTGGGCCGGACTAGACCGTCCCGTTGACCGGGTCCGACCCGACCACGACCGGCATTGACCGTGTCGGGTCCGAGCCAGGTTCCAGACCGCCCGGCCCATTACAAAACTTGAAGTGGGAGAGAAAATTTTGAGAGGAAAAACAATGTGGATCCTACTAATTTTTTTTTCTTCTAAAAGTGGAAGAAAAATAAAGAGAGAGCAGAGAAATTTGGAAGAATGTATCCAACTAAATAGTAATTCTATCTCTATCCATATACAAATTAGTAGAAAAAATTGTAGTCAAAGAATGTATCCAACTATCCCTTATATAAATTATGATTTGAGAATACTAAAAACTAAATAGTAATTCTATCTCTATCCATATACAAAGAAAAAAATATATATTTTTAATATTTTTTTTCTTTCCCTACTTTTTGTTCAACTAAACAAGGAAAGAAAAATTTAACTTTACTTTTATTTTGCTTCCCTCTTTTTTATTTTCTCTCAATTTTTTCTTTTCCTTCCTACAAAAGTTCTCAAACACAGTGTTAAGATCAATTTGCAACCGTTTATGTGTTGACAATTGAGTTCCCTCTCTCCCCCCTCCTCTTGCATAGAATGAAGAGAGATGATACAATTGGCAACTGACACCTAGACAGTTGTAAGACTTTTTGTTGTAATTTTAGCATTGTTCCAGAATTAAAGTATCAATGCTAGGATTAAAGGATCTATTCTGACCTCTTTTGGTTCGCGGAAAGAAAAGAAAAAAAAAGGAAATCAATTCCTTATTATTTTTTTCCATTTGAAAAATTACAATTTCTATTCATTTTTTTTTTCAGTGTTTGGAGAGGGCAAGAAAATTTGAAAGAAAAATGAATTTTCTATGGTGAAAAAATAATTCTTTTGTTGGGTGGAGGGAATCACTTTTCCCACTATTTTTTCTTCCAATAAAAATTATTTTTCTTTTCTCGTACTTTCTTTTGACATCAAAAAATCACTTTTCTTTCTCAATATCAAGATTCCACTAACCAGACAAATTATAATAAAAAAATCTAACAACTGTCTATATGACAGTTATCAATTGGATCTTCCTTTTTTTTTTTTTTTTCTCTTTCCACAGGAAGAAAAAGGACCCAATTCACAATACTACATACGTGGTTGTAAGCTGTTTGTAAAAAAATTAATTGTAATTTTAGTATTTCTCCTTTAATTATGGAACAAAACCAGAATTATAACCAAAAAGCCTTACGACCTTCTTATAACCGTCTGGTTATAATTCTAGGGTTACTGTTGATTAGGTAGGTGAAGCTTCTATTAACACGCCACGTGCCTCCCGGTCAGAGTTTGGGTGCTCTTGGACTAGGCTCATGATGCGAAATAATCACCAGGACAAAAAAAAAAAAAGTTCAATAAAACAAATAGGATCCAGATAACAACACGTATACTGTAGGGACTTGTTTGTTAGTCAGTCGGACCCAACTAAGGAAAATCAAACATGCAGAGTATTCAAACAATAGCTCAAACATAGGAAAAATTGTAGTCAAAACATTCAAATTTAAATTTATTATGTAAAAAAAAAAAAATATAAAAATGCATAAAATCGTCAAAATTTATGACGTAAGTTCTATTTACGTCATAAAAAATGACGTAATTCCCCTCCCCTCTTAACAAATGTTAATTTTTTTTAATTACATGCATAAATAAATGGTTAGTAAACTTATGTCCTCTACTTTATGTAGAGTATTTTTTTTTCATTTACTACAAAATTTCAACGGTTAGACTCTTTTCTTTAATATACACCAACGGAGATTAATATTTTTTCTAATTATATTTTTAGTAAAACGTAAGTTGTAACATGTTTATATAATTTTTTTAATACATACCATCGTTTTTACGTCCTACTTTAGGTCGATTGTATGCTGCAAACACAAATATACTAAACTTTATGTCTTTTATGAAATAAACTTGAACTCGAATGCCTTTTATGCAATTTTTCTGCTCAAACAATAGCCAAATCATGGTATTTTAACTATAGTTTTAGGATTTTTTTTATCTTAACTTTCCACTATCCAAATTTTGACATTCTAATTTTATAAATTGATTTTTTGAAATAGTTTTGCCAATTTTGGAGCATATCAAAATCACTTTAAAAACATATATTACAGTACGAAAGCACAATTTAAATAATTATATTATAATATATTCTTTTGAAATAGTTTCGATATGATTCAAAATTGACAAAAAGTGCTTTAAAATAATAATTTATAAAATTGGAATACTAAATTCTAGCAGTAAAAAAATTAAGGTACCAAAAAAGTTCATTGAAGTGCAATTTAGAATAATTTAGCCTTCAAACAATTAAGAAAATGTACAGAGCAACGACAGGAACAAATAAGGTTTGTTATCTCAAAGTTTGTGTTTGCAGCAAGTTTCTGCAATTACGAATTTCAATAATTGTGCCAAAGCACAATCTTTCGAAAGAAAATACGCAGAGATGACAATACGTGACCAAAGAAAAAAAAAAACAAACAAACAAAAACAAAGTCTCTATCACCATCTTCTAGAATGTGGCTTAAGAATGGCTCAAAAGTGAGTCTTTCAAACCGTTTGTAAATTCTTAATTTAATTAATATTTTTTTAAATGTCACGTGTGTATATCTTTCACTTTTACGTAATTTTTTTTAAAATTCTATCAAATTTAAATTTCTATATAATTTAAATCATTTTAATATATATAAACCAAGTAAATGTCAAGGTGTATAAAAGATGGGCGGTTCGGGTCCGGGCCTGTCAAACTCGGTCTGGGCCGGTGTTAGATATAGATATTTTAGCCTAGATTATTAACTAGGGGTATATTTATAAGCCTAGATAGCTAACTAGAGGGGTAGTTAGTGGGGTATTAGAGAGGTATCTCAATACCTTGAGATATCAAGGTATCTCAATACCTTGAGATATCCAAGGTATTGAGTTTCGAGTGGGGTTTTTGAGCAATAGCCTAGGAATAGTATTGGAGTAATTTTTATATGTATATGTGTATATATTTACGCATGCTAGCATAGGTTTTAGCGGGTTTAGGCGGGGTGCGTAGCCTAGGACGAGGTATCGGATACCGAGGGTATCCCGGTATCTCGAGGAGGCGAGTTTGAGAGTTTTCTAGCTTAATGAGCTCAGTTTGACCTAGAATTTCAGGGGCACCCTAGTTTGACCTAGCTTTGACCATAATTGTCCTCGTTGACCGTAAAAGTCAACGTTTGACCTAGTTTTGACCTAGAGTTGACTTTTTGGACCCCGGGTTGACTTTTTGACCCAAATTTTATCGATTTGACCCGTTCGACCTAGAATATCCCTAGAAGCCTGTTTTTAATTATTTTATATCAGTTTAAATCCTTAGAACCCTATTTAATTCTGTTTTTCGCAATAGGTTCTTGCGACACCGGTCCGGATCTCGATCCTCATCAATTGCTCAGGACATCAGGCGAGTACCTACCTCTAATAGTTTCCATTTTATGATAGCGTTTATATCACCTGTTCTAGAACTGTAATACTCGATCCTGACACATTGTTACACGAGCTGGTACTAGTGGATCCCGTCATGAGATGCTATCCCCCTTACCGTGTTCAGCGGGTACTCTATCATGTGTATTTCATCATGTGCTTCGTGTATTGATTCTCATGTGCTATCATGTGCTTCTTGTGCTCTCGCCTTCGTGTGCGCGAGCTATTATCATGTACATAGCGTGTTATGGTTGGATCCAAGAGTATTAGTGGAGGAGGGGAGTAGGAGTTGGTTATGTAATCAAAGCCAAACAATATTCATGTGTATGTCGGTTATGCAACTCACGCATAACGGAGTTATCGTAGTATTTTTTATGTGCAACCTAAGCCGATCACATAACGAACTTGTGCTCAAGGCACTTAGCTAGTATTCATGTTTTCTCACATGTAGTTACTTCTCTACTTGTATTGTTCTCCAGTTTATATTGCAGCTACTTATTCTGCTCCAGCATATATTTATTTCTTGTGCATCTTGTATACTTTTCTATTGCTCGTCATATACACCTTACCATGTATTTGGAGTTGCTTTCAGAGTTATGTACTTCGCTCCAGTCCTGACTGGACATATTTTTTTCCAGAGGATCATGAGGATTATTGCCCGACGTTCTACGGGCCGGGTGTTGACGAGTGCTGTGACCCCGAGACTGAGGAGGAGACGCCTTTAGCGCCCTAGTTAGCTAGGTGGGTTTCCTGGGTTATTCCCAGCTGATTATATTTTGGATGATTGTACTTATTCTTTTGATGCTGTGAGATATTGTAGACTATTATAGACTTGGACTGTATATTTTTGGATATTGTCTTGCTCTCTTTGGTTCTGGTTTTCTTTTGCTATTATATCGTGCTTTATTCTTCCCTTAGTTATTGTGATTGAGAGATTATATATAATGCGTGGTTGCCCTCCTTTTGGAGAGGATTATTCATATATATATTGCGTGGTTGCCCTCCTTTTGGAGAGGTTATTGACAGATTTTTTTGTGAGATATATAGATATGGTTGACTTAGAACGGACCTTACAGCGTTCTACCGCCGATTCTACGGCGTAGGCTGGACGTACCCACGGCTCATGCCTGATTTTTGGGTGCGGGTCTTGACAGCCGGTCCGGATCCGATCAATGGACCGGCTCTCACATGCCCACTCCCCCCTACGGGTTCGGGCTGGATCGGAGGATCTGACTTGCAAGTCTGACCCGATCTCGGCTTCGTTCGGGCCGAATCTAATTCGGTCGGCCCGGACAGGCCAAGTTCAGGCTCGGTTAAGCCAGGTTCGGTTGATTTTTTTTTTTTTGATATAACCCAAAATACCCTCCATTTTAGTTGCTATTTTTTGAACGTTTTAGGATTTTTTTGGTCATTTTGTTAAAAATGACCAAAATACCCATTATAACAACTCTTTTTAAGGGTATTTGGGGGTCATTTGGCTCCAAAAAAATTCTATAAATAGCCCATAATTTAGAAAAATAAACACAAGATAATTTATTCTCTCTTACAAAATTTATTTTCTCTCTTACAAAGTTTAGAAGAAAGGCAATTACAAAGTTTAGAAGCAAAGCAATTACTGGAGTCCAACTTCTTTCCTCTCAACACATTTTCTTGCGATTTCTTTTGGAGGATTCTAGCAGACGTTACAAGTAACTTTAATATTACATGTCACACCCAATTCCAGATTTGGTATTTCTTGAATTTCTAGAATTTATTTTTTTATGATAATATATTTCTGCCGTATTTCTCATGTTCGTTCCTGTCATTTTATTTATTGTTATTTTTGTTGTTGTTGAGAGAGACTACATGAGACCAGTAGAATATCCATTGACATTGCCAATAACCCAGTTTAGGACCTGCATGTAGAATGGACACTTGGTTCAGTTCGTTTGATTGAAGCCATGACTAAACCATATTCCTCTCATCTTAGTACATATATATGAGTATTTTCTCTCTCCTCACTCATTTTCTCAATTCACTTCTTCTTGCTTCCTTCTTTCTCCTCTCCCTCAAGCTCCTACTAACCAAATCCTAACCCTAGGAATAAGTTGTTGTGACTTGGACTGTGAGAAGTAGAGGCTAGGAGCCACCCAAGGCAAGTACATCTTGCTCAATGGTGAAGCCTTATTTTCGGATTTTTATACATATATATTATTTTTAAAATTTATTTGATGAAAAATGTTCTCATTGAGTTGTTGATCATATTTAGTTCTTGGAGTTTTGAATTTTGATGAGTATATTTGAGTATATCTGAATTTTAAGTTTAGGATTTTCATGGGTTCTATGTATTTTTCGTGGTTTTGATCTACTAAAACTTGGTATTTTTGAAAAACAGTTTTTGTGGTGGATGTAGCATTTTATTTCGAATATTTTGGCTTTTGATTCATTTGATCCGGAGTTAAAATAAAGTTTTTAGGAAGAAAATAAATTTTTGATTTTGGAGATTTTCTGCCATGGCCGAACTTGCTGTCTGGAGTAGACGAAGTGCTCATGCGGCCAACATCATATGCGACAGAGAGTGCTATGCTGCCAAAACTCTCTGCCGCATATACCTTCCAACATGCGTCCATCTTGTTGGATGCATGACTGTTTATTACACAAAGTATTCTGTAACTAAGTCCTTGAACTCCTTGTGTATTCACTCGCTGAACGAATGAGAAATTCGCTAAGTCCAAAGGAAACACCATGCGTCCGAGAGAGCACGAGGCAAGCGGACTTATGCGGCAGTGCCTCTATGCGCCTCTTTTCTTTGTAGACGCATAACTCTGCTTCGCCCTTGCACATCTTTTTATAATTCTTGTCTTATCTCCCTGACACATTTTTATGGCATGTCACATCAATCATCTTTAGTCATTTCTCTCTCTGACATGCATTTAATGACCCATCACTCAGCACTTGAGTGCATGCGGCCAGTGAGTCCATGCGGCCAGTGGGCGCATGCGGCCATGAATTTTTGTGTGTATTTTGTGTTCCTTTTAATTATGTCCATTTAATAACTCCTTTTATTAATTATTGTTGTGTGATTTCTTATGACGATACAAGTTTATATTACTAGACAAGTTTTGCATTTAGTTCACGAGATAAGTTTATGTACGATTTCACAATCCTCACGACACCGTGGAAATATTTGTGTATAAAAATCCACTATATTTGGTATCGGACAATCGAGTGTGAGTATTGTCCAATGTATCGCGTGTCGCGAATACGATAATTCGTGAAAAGCTCGTACTCGTGACTCGTCATTCTAGAGAGTTTTCAAGTGTCCACGACTTGGGAACTTGCAATAATTTAGTAATGATTAAACATGATAAGATTTACCTAGATCATTGGGAGGGAAGAATATTGTGCTACCAGCTACCCCGATCTCTAAGGACCCCATGCAGCATGGACCAACCATGCTAGTATAAACCCCATGATTTTTTATATTTAATTTTAAATTTATTTAATATTGGTATTATTGAGATTAAATGAGATTTTTTAGTAATTTTAGCTAATTATAATAAATATTAATTCATGGATTAATATTTTTGTATATTTAATTAATTACTAATATTGTGCAAAATATATATTTTTGGGTGTACAACTAATATTAGAGTATTGTAGAATTTTTTTGGATATTATTGAGGTCCATAACTATTTTAGATAGCTATATATATATATATATATATATATATATATATATATATATATATATTATATTAATTATTAATACCAAACCAAACCAAGCCAAGCCAAGCCAACCCAAACCAACCCAAACCAAACCAAATAAACCATACCCTAAACCCGGATCCTAAACGACCCGAACCCACACCCAAACCCACAGACTCGCTCACCCATACCCACAATCCCCCGCTATAGTAACTCCCCAACCCCTTCGTCCCTCTGTCTTCCTCTCCCCACAACCTGCCCGAACCCCCTCATTTCCTCTCCCTGAAACCTCCCCGCTTCACCCTATATAAACCATATTATAGCCGATCACAACCACCAGCATCTCCCCTTCCATTCCAGACGAGCCGCCGCCGACGTCGACCGCTGGACCGCCGCCACAAGTCGCCGAGAGAAGGCCGCCCAAATCACGAGCAACAACAAACAGTGAGGTACCCTTCTTCTCGCCCATGTATCTTCCTGCATAGAAATCCAAACAATGACATATCAAGTCCTATGTGAAGACCACATGACCCCCTTGAACCCTGTGTAATTAATTTAGCTTATCGTGTCCTGTGTTGATCGTAAATCGTGACACAAAACAGGAAAAAAATCTTAATTATTAAGATCAGAAACTGTTACAGGTGCGCATGTTTGAGTCTCGTTATCTTCATAATGGCACGCGATGTTAAAATTTTAATTAAACAATAATTTAGATAACATAACCAAATTTTAATCTCTTTAAACACTTTCTTTTAATTCGATGTAGCTGTGATTTATTTGCTGTTGAAATTCGTCAAAAACTTGGTTTCGTAAAATCCAATTTTTTTTGATACGGGGTGCATCCTGCTAAACGAGACAACTTCGTCGTGTGCGAATTGCACCGAAAGACGCGTATCATCAACGTTGACAAGTGATATTTTGTGGAAGTTGATTTGGATGTGCGTGCACACCGAAATTAACGCATATCCGTCAAAAAGTACCGTATCGGCCTGTTCTGACACTTGTCATAAATTTGTGTGTGCTTGTCGTTTCACAACGAAACTTGTGCCATCGGATTCGCAGCGTTACGCTGGTCCTGTGACCCAAGTTTGGTTCGATTCTGAGAACGTTGACGAAACACCGTTTTGTAGGCCACACGGTTCTACTTGACGGGCAATATGACCGGCTCATGGGAATCCAGTTTTGGACGTTCCGGTGGGTTTGTATCATCGTTCTGGACTCGTAGATACTAAGTTTGATGAATTTAGAGAACTTTATCTTTGACACATTTTTCGGTACGAAGGAGGCCACATATGGACCCCTCATTGACCCAAAACTGTCAATTCTGCCCCTGTGTCTACATTGAATTTATGGGTAGTCAATACTAGCTATTTCAAGTATTCTGAGAGCAATGGTGATGTTTGTTTCAGTATCCGGAGGCGTACTTGGAGATTCCACTTATATCGGAGCAACTGACGGAGCTCAGAACCCAAGCAAGTGTACCTTGCCAACTTGCAGTAGATCATGATATATTATTTGTTTACGATCTTTATATATATATATATATATATATATATATATATATATATATATATATATATATATATATATATATATACTTCTGTGATGTACCCGTTCAACCTAGGACCGTGAGATGTTGCTTAGCGTCCGAACAAGATTCGGATGTCGACGCCGTACACGTAGTCGTGTAATGTCATTTAGAGAGTTGATTCCACGATCCTATTCATTTGCGTGCTTGTTTTACCAAGTATGCCATACCATAGGACACTGGACACTATTTCATGTAACTGAATCTTTCTTGAGTTGTTCATGGTGATTCTGTATAGGCTTACAGGATTCGCGATATGAGAATTGCATATATAGAGATATCATTATGACTCGTTGTACTAGCTAGAGGTCATGATCTTGCGTGTTATGGACATGAGACGTGAGGTTACATTGGGTGGGGATAGACACACATGATACCGGATGATTATATATATATACTATATTACTGGAGGTGATTTAGTCTCTGTATTAGAGCTTGGCACATTTATTGGCCCTGCGAGATACTACTTGCTGCTATGGGCTCCCCGACACAGAGCCTGTAGTGGTCTCAGCCTGAGTACTAGTAATGCTCTCATTTGCATTTCACATAGCTGGTTACCTAGCTTGCCCTGAGGATCTATTTATATTTATTTACTGTATTTCATTTGGCTTGAGTGTTTCTTGTACCTTTCTATGTCCATTGAGGACATGGATCCGGATTATGTCCCCAGGTATAGCAGAAAAGGATTACCCTGAGATATACGGGAGCTGACGCTAGTATTGGTACCAGAGGACGAGGTTGTGCCAGAGGATTTCTCCTGAGTACTCAGTTATTTACATCAGTTATCTATGCTTATTGTTATTTCATATCTGGACTCATGGACATATGTATTATTTTTATTCTCTTTTCTTATTATGTCGGGTTGTTCCCTGAGACACTACTGATTTAGTCTTATTGATGGACTATTTTCTTTATCTATTATCTTGACTAGTCTATCATATTGATTTATGTTTACTTTCTGTGGATGAGATTAGAAATATACTGTGATAGATGAGGCAGACTTATATTATACAGCTTAAGTGCACTCTAAAGGGTCCATTAAATTGGGTTTGCCCATTAGAGTTGTCTTGCTGGCCATTGCCACGTGGCTAGTTCCTCGATATTTTGGGACTGGGGCATGACAGCTAGGCAATGGCTCTATGACTGACCAAGTTTACGCGTACTGCGGCACTTACAAGACAAGTTTATATACAAGTTTATGTTACAAGACAAGTTTATGTTTATAAGGTAAGTTTATGATCACAAGTTTAAGTTTTTGCTTGTAGAAGCATAAAAAATATGGATCCATGTGGCCAACAACCATGTGTCCCATGACAAAGCTCAGCAAAAATTGGACCGCATAGTCACCATGTGGTCCAGAAAAGCTACATTAATGTATTCCAAATAGCCGAAGAAAACCTCGACCGCAGATGTACCTGACATGATGTCCTGATGGCCAGATCAAGTCTGACACAAAATCCTGACAGGAAGGATTCTCTGAACGCCTCAAAAGACGAAACCTCACTAAAAGACAGAAGTCTTAAGGAGTGTGTAGCACCACGTGTACAAATACGACAAAAGATCCCATGAGGCTCTGGCCCATGTGTTCCAGACTCCATGCATCCCATGCGTCTCTGGCCGCCATGAAGTCAATGTGTCCCAGATTCCATGTGTTTGTTTGCCATTTAAATCAAAGGGAAGAACTAAGAGTACTTGACTTGATTAACAAACTAGAGAGTACATAGAAGAGTCCTAAGAGACAATCTAAGTAAAAATTTGTTTTGATCTGGGGAGTGACGATGAAGGGTTAGGAGTGTAGCAATTCTCTTTACTCCGTAGACGATCCGGATGCAGAAGTTTCTCTCCTTGGTTTTAGTATGAATCCGCAGATAGCCAGTCCTTTATATGGATGTGGTACCTTGCTATTTATAGCCGTTCTATGGGTACCGCATATCCTCGTGCTTGGTGGCCGCATGGGGCTCCTTCAGCAGGATGCGGCCGTAACGATAGCCGCATGGTTTGGGCAAGCCGCAACGTGGGTTTGGTTAGAATTTTCTGTTTGAAGAGATCTCGGGGCTGTTGTGTGCATAACTAGGTCAATTGGACACTTGGTCACCACTAACTGTGCGAGAAATTATCTTCGGTCGTAACCAAAATCTTGTGAGTCGAGAGCCACATACTGTTATAGTCGCATAGAAGCTCTCGTTGGTCTTGGTCTGAATGACCCTCTGGCCGTATGTGGACGAGACCAAATGGATATTGAAGCCGTATACGTCCTCTTGTTTGGCTTTTGTCAGGTGGATGCTCTGGCCGCATGATGTCGAGGCCACATGGGTCTTGAAGCCGCATACGTAGGACACGTGGCATGGCCCGTCTGTCGAGGCAATTAATGCACTGATGTGACTTGTTTTCTTTTCCCGAGTCGTCGTTTGCACAGATTCTGAAGCATCTAAGGGAGATGAGTGAGGTGTCAGAGCTTCTGACAGACATCAAAATCTGTGTTAGGGGATTTTGTGCGACCGCCCTGCTCTGTGGTCGTTCAGGCCGCATATTGGACATGGAGTCGAAACCGCATGGAGTCAGAGACGCATGGGACGCATGGAGTCAAAACCGCATAGAGCCAGAGACGCATAGAGTCTGTGACATACTAGGCTAGAAATGTATGGAACGCATGGAGTCTGGGACGCATTGGGCCAAAGATGCATGGAACGCGTGGAGTCTGAGACGCATTGGGCCAGAGACGCTTGGTTCTTTTATCGTTTTCTGCATTAGTGGCATTTGAACAGCTGTATACTGCCAAAAGTAATTATGATGAAACTGTCAGCACGAATTCTAATTAGCGGTACAGGATTCGAGACGGTCAGAATGACTGTCTATTTTTCAGAATCATAAATGCTCTGATGTGACTGTAGGGATGATGAGTTACAGGGAGGTATGCGTCTCGGGATGTCGTGTATCCGAGTCCGTCATGCGTCCGCCGCTATTATGCGTCCATCGCAGTTTTGCGTACCTTGCATATTTGTTGACTGTAAACTGGAGCGCATGGAGAGATTTTTCATGCTTCTTGATGAGAACATAAAATATCATATTTTTATTCCTTAATATATACTCCTTTATGCTCATTTAATATCTAAAGATACTCATTACTTTTATATTTTGATCTAGGATGCAATTGGAGTCACTAAAAGCAAAATGGAGCTAATTATCAATTATGGACAGTTCTGGCATCTTGTAGCAAAATGGTCATAACTTGCTCATCCGAAGTCCAATTGAGCTGATCCAAATTGATTCGGAAAGCTAAGTGATAGAGGGACAATTTTTCTGTTTTGAGTTTCCCGAGATTCTGGCTGCACCATAGACCAAATCACGCTTGAAGTTGAGTCAATTATGTTATGCACAAAAAGTGGAGTTAAAATAATCATTTCCCAACTTGTTGAAAGATTTTATTTTATTGTTTGGGTTGTTGTAACTATTAAAGAATTTGTGGAAAGATATTGTGATCTTCAAACACTAATTTAGAGTCTATAAAAGGGATAGAGATCAGGAGGAAAAAAAGAACAACACACAACTCTTCTTCCTCTTCTCCAATATTCTTTTGAAGTTTTCATGAACGTGCGGAGCTAAAAGTCTTGTTGGTCGAAGGAAACAGAAGCCTTGGAATCAATAAAATTGTGAGATCTAAATTATTTTATATGTTTGATTTATGCTTTGAGTATTGAATATTTTTCTATGCCTACTTTCATGATTGTTTTGTTTAATTACTAGGAGGCCTACTAGTCTATTATCCATCTCGATCTACTGCTAAATTAGACATCAAATCCGTAATTGTTTGATTTTTCTAAATTATGAAGCAACCAAGATTTAATAAACTGCTTTATTTTATTAGATCTTAGGAGAAAATTTTTTGACAAAATTAAATTCAACCGCTTGTGCTTGTGTTATTTTGCTTCATCGATCTCTTTGTTCTTTAAGAAATTACTAGATTAAATCTTCAGCGCTTGTCTTGGATTATTTAGTAATTAAAGCTAATTAGATCGCTTGTTTCTAATTATCTAATCCTAAGAGAGATAGCAAATACTTCCAACGGTGAATATTTAAAGTATGATAATTTATGTTTGCATCAATGATCAATTTTAAGATTCTAATGGTGGATGTTGACTGAGACCAACATTTTTTTTTCTTTGATAATTTTAATACTTTAATTATTTTTAGCTCTTTTTAATTTGCTTTGATCTAAAACTCTCCCCCCATCCTATTTTACATAGCATAAAGATTAACTAATTACTCTCCGTGGGAACGATCCTTACTCTCACTACTACATATTATTTCAAGAGTAAAGATTTTATTTTTGGGTGCCTACGACAGCACGCCAAATTTTGGCACCGTTGCCGGGGAGTAATTTTAGTTAATTTTTGTGCCTTTTGTGATCTTTTCTTATTATTAAATTATTTTTGTTTATTAGCAAATAAAAAAAAACAAACAAAAAAACGAACAAAAAAATTTATTCTCATATACTTTTCTGGATTGCTTGCTATCATTTTATTACTTGTTTATGATTGCAACTCGATCTTCTAATCAAAGTGATTTTCAGAGTGATCCAGAAATAGAAAGAACTCTGCGCAGGTTAAGGAAGGAAGCTCAAAGAAACTCTAACGAGAATGACCCTGCTACGGATTCCTTACTCTCTTGTAAATCTAATCCTGAAGAAGAGAAAGTCATGGCTGCAAATAGAACTTTGAAAGAACTTACAGCCCCTGATTTGAACCAACACCCTTTATGCATTACATTTCCTACTTTAGATGCTACTACTAGTTTTGAATTAAAATCTGGACTAATACATTTATTACCCACTTTTTATGGCATTGCAGGTGAAGATCCTCATAAGCATCTAGAGGAGCTTCATGTGGTATACACAACTATGAAACCTATGGGGGTATCCGAAGAGCAAATCAAATTAAGAGCCTTTCCGTTTTCTTTAAAGGATTCGGCTAAGGATTGGCTCTATTATCTACCCTCTGGGAGCATTGTAACATGGAACGAAATGAAGAGACTATTCTTGGAGAAGTACTTTCCCGCTTCAAGGGCGGCCAATATCCGAAAAGAAATTTGTGGGGTAAGGCAACACAATGCAGAGTCTCTCCACGAGTACTGGGAACGTTTTAAAAAATTATGTGCAAGTTGCCCCCATCATCAAATTAGCGAGCAACTACTTATCCAGTACTTCTACGAAGGCCTTCTACCAACTGATAGAAGCATGATAGATGCTGCTAGTGGAGGAGCTTTGGTAGATAAAACTCCTGAGGCCGCAAGAAATTTAATTGCAAATATGGCGGCAAATTCTCAACAATTTGGCACTAGGCTAGATCTTCCATCTAGGTATGCTAACGAGGTAAATATTTCTTCCCTAGAACAACAAATTGCTAGTTTAACGTCTCTTGTTCGTTAAATGGCTGTAGGTAAGATGCAAACAGCAAAAGCTTGTGGGATATGTTCAGTAGCAGGACATCCAACTGACATGTGTCCAACTCTTCAAGAGGAGTCCAATGAATAAGTGAATGTGGTAGGTGCTTTCCCTGGACAACCACAAAGAAAGTACGATCCATATTCAAACACTTACAATCCAGGATGGAGAGATCATCCCAATTTCAACTATGGGAATCCACAAACAAATTATCCTGTCAATCAAAATCGCCCAAGTTACCAACAGTACAAGCAGCCATATCCTAAACAACAACCAAACCAAACTTCTAACTTTGGTATGTCTTTAGAAGATATTGTTAAGTCTCTTGCCACTAATAATTTACAATTTCAACAGGAGACAAGGGCTAGCATTCAAAGCTTGGACAATCAAATGAGCCAAATGGCTACAACAATTAATAAGCTAGAGGCACAAAGTTCTGGAAAACTACCATCTCAAACGATAGTAAATCCAAAAGAAAATGCAAGTGCAGTCGTTTTGAGAAGCGGTAAAGAGGTTGACATTCCAGTAAAAGAAGCACCTGCAACGTCAAAACAAGAAGAAGAGAAAAGCACCATGGCAGACACGAACGTCCCCAATGATGATGAGGTACCCAATTGTAAGTTTCCACCCCTTTGTGATTATAAGCCAGTACCTCCTTTTCCTCAAGCTTTAACAGAATCTAGAAAAATTGAACAAAATAATGAGTTATATGAGACTTTTCGTAAATATGAGGTAAATATTCCACTTTTAGATGCTATCAAACAAGTACCTCGCTATGCTAAATTTTTAAAAGAATTGTGTACAATAAAGAGGAAACAAAAGCTTAAAGGATATGAAAAGGTAAATGTTGGGGAGAGTGTTTCTGCAGTAATTCAACGAAAACTCCCTACGAAATACAAAGATCCTGGAATATTTACTATCCCTTGTAAGATAGGTAACAATAAATATGAGAAAGACATGTTAGATTTAGGAGCTTCTATCAATGTCATGCCATATTCTATTTATGAATCTTTAAATCTTAGACCTCTGAATAAAATTGGTGTTGTGATTCAATTGGCTGATAGATCTAATGCCTATCCTAAGGGAGTAGTCGAGGATGTTCTTGTACAAATTGATAATTTAGTTTTTCCTGCTAATTTTTATGTGCTTGATATGGAAAATGGCGATCAAACTGCTCCAATTTTATTAGGAAGACCATTTTTAAAGACATCCAAGACTAAGATAGATGTTCATAGTGGCACACTTACTTTAGAATTTGATGATAAAATTGTTAAATTTAATATTTATGATGCCATGAAATATCCTGATGATGATAATACTGTTTATTCCATTGATGTGGTTGATTCTTTAGCACAGGATATTTTTGAACTCGATGGCAAAGATGTATTGGAAGTGGCCGTTAGTGAGCATCTTGAAAAAGAGCATAAGGAGTTAGCTTTGAGTTCTGATTTGCAGGAAACTGTTGCAGCATTGAATGATTTTCCAAAAATACAACAATCAGGTAATGTTTCTTATATTTCATTACTAATTTCTAACAAGAGGCCTTTACCCTCTATTTTGCAGGCCCCTATTCCAGAATTGAAGCCTCTCCCTAGTCACCTCAAGTATGTATTCCTTGGAGATGGAGGAACATTACCAGTGATCATCTCCAATAAACTTAGTGCACCACAGGAAGAAAAGCTTGTTCAGATCCTTAAGGAGCATAAGACGGCTATTGGTTGGACAATTGCGGATATAAAAGGAATTAGCCCGTCTACATGCATGCATCGCATCTTACTTGAGGAAGGAGCAAAACCTTTCCGTCAACCGCAAAGAAGATTGAACCCACCCATGATGGAGGTAGTAAAAAAGGAGATCCTAAAACTTCTTGAAGTTGGAGTGATCTATCCTATTTCGGATAGCCAGTGGGTTAGCCCAGTGCAAGTGGTTCCTAAAAAGACCGGGATAACTGTCATGAAGAATCAAAATGATGAGTTAGTTCCCACTCGTGTCCAGAATGGGTGGAGGGTTTGTATAGATTATAGAAAATTAAATGCTGAAACCCGAAAGGACCACTTTCCTTTACCTTTTATTGATCAAATGCTTGAACGGTTAGCTGGTCATTCTTATTATTGTTTTCTTGATGGTTATTCAGGTTATTTTCAAATTACAATTGCTCCGAAGGATCAAGAAAAGACAACTTTTACATGCCCATTTGGAACTTTTGCATATCGTCGCATGCCATTCGGTCTTTGCAATGCCCCAACTACTTTTCAAAGGTGTATGGTTAGCATATTTTCAGACTATATTGAGCATATTATAGAAGTATTTATGGATGATTTCACAGTTTATGGAGACTCTTTTGATAAATGTTTGCATAACCTTACACTTGTTCTTCAAAGATGCATAGAAACTAATCTTGTGTTAAACTCTGAAAAATGCCATTTTATGGTTGACCAAGGTATAGTTTTGGGTCATATTGTTTCATCTAAGGGAATTGAGGTAGATAAAGCCAAAATCGATATTATTCAATCTTTATCTTATCCCTCCAGTGTGCGGAAAGTTCGTTCTTTTCTTGGACATGTATGTTTTTACCGAAGATTCATCAAAGACTTCTCCAAAATAGCATTACCCCTTTACAAGTTGCTACAAAAGGATGTAGAATTTGAATTTGATGAAGCATATAAAAAGGCATTTGATACACTAAAGAAACTATTAACTTCTACCCCAGTTATCCAGCCCCCTAACTGGAACATGCCTTTCGAGATAATGTGTGATGCAAGTGATTATGCAGTAGGTGCTGTTTGGGTCAAAGGATTGGAAGAGCATCTCACGCCATTTATTATGCTTCAAGAACTTTGAATGAGGCATAGAAAAATTATTCTACTACTGAAAAAGAACTTTTAGCTGTTGTTTTTGCTTTAGAAAAATTTCGATCTTATTTGCTTTGTACTAAAGTCATTGTTTATTCTGATCATGCAGCTCTTCGCTATTTGATGACGAAGAAAGAGACAAAACCAAGGTTAATTCGATGGATACTTCTCTTAAGTGAATTTGATTTGGAGATCAAAGACAAAAGAGGGACAGAAAATCGTGTTGCAGATCATTTAAGTCGTTTAGTTCATATGGAGGATGAACTTTGTCTACATGAAACATTCCCTGTTGAGCAATTATTTGCTTCAAGTGTGACATTGCCTTGGTATGCAAATATTGTAAATTATTTGGTTACTAATATGTTTCCTTCTGGATTGTCAAAGGCTCAAAGAGATAAGATCAAAAGTGATGCCAAATACTATGTATGGGATGACCCATACTTGTGGAAGCACTGTGCAGATCAAGTGATAAGAAGGTGCGTTCATGAAAATGAAATTATTTTAATTCTCACCTTTTGTCATTCTTATGCATGTGGAGGACATTTTGGAGCGAAAAGGACGGCAAGAAAAGTATTAGAATGTGGTTTCTATTGGCCGTCTTTATTTTGTGATTCATATTCTTTTTGTAAAATATGCAACAATTGCCAAAAGACAGGTAATATATCTCAAAGGAATAAAATGCCACAAAATCCTATACTATTTTATGAAATTTTTGATGTTTGGGGCATCGATTTTATGGGATCATTTCCTGTATCTTTTGGTTATGTTTATATTTTGCTTGCTGTTGATTATATATCAAAATGGGTAGAAGCTAAAGCTACTAGGACTGATGATTCTAAAGTTGTTTCAGATTTTATCAAATCCAACATATTCTCCAGGTTTGGGATTCCAAGAGCCTTAATAAGTGATCGAGGCACTCACTTTTGCAATCGAACAGTGGAGACATTGCTGAGAAAGTACCATGTGACCCACAAGGTGTCAACTGCCTATCATCCACAAACTAGTGGACAAGCGGAAGTGTCAAATAGAGAGATCAAGTCCATCATTGAAAAGACGGTCAATCCAAGTAGAAAAGATTGGAGTTTGCGCTTGGATGATACTTTGTGGGCGTATAGAACTGCATACAAGACGCCTATCGGTATGTCACCTTACCGGTTGGTGTTTGGGAAACCATGTCATCTTCCTGTTGAGTTAGAACACAAGGCTTATTGGGCTATCAAGAGTTTCAATATGAAGGCATATGAAAATGGAGAACATAGGAAGTTACAACTACAAGAGTTGGAGAAAATTCGCAATGACGCCTATGAGAATGCTAGAATTTATAAAGAGAAGACGAAGAATTTTCATGACAAGATGATCTCTAGGAAGGTGTTTCACGTTGGTCAAAAAGTCCTTCTATACCAGTCACGACTTTGTCTATTTCCGGATAAATTGCGTTCTCGTTGGATTGGACCTTTTATTGTTACTAATGTTTTTTATCATGGTGCAGTTGAAATTCAAAGTTTAGCAACTTCCAAAGTGTTCAAGGTAAATGGCCAAAGGCTCAAGCTTTTCTATGAAGGTTTCAAAGTAGAGAATGTGGATGAATTGAACCTTGAAGATCCAATTTGTATCAATTGAAGGAGGAAACATCCACGACAATAAACAGAGGCAACCCAAGGGGAATTTGTTCTTATTCTTATTCTTATTCTTTCATTTTTTTTTAATTTTGTCTTTTCCTTGCATTTTACCTTACATTGGGGACAATATCAGTTTTAAGTGTGGGGGAGGGGATTTACTTTATTTTAAGCATTTTTAGTTCGCTATTTTTCTAATAATAATAATAATAATAATAATAATAATAATAATAATAATAATAATAATAATAATTTTTAATAAAAGAATTTTGGTTTTTGGTTTTTATTGATTTTTTGTTGTGTATGTCATGAGTAAGATTCAACTAGATTTGAAAAATTCATAACATGATTGAATAAATAATTTTTTTTCAACTTAGAATTAATTAGTCTAGTTATTTTTTATTGAAAATTGTAGTATCTAAATTGGTAGACAAAAGCCAGTGAGGATTTGAGCCTTTAGACTGACACATCAGTCTCATTATTCTTTCATGAGAGATATTCTTCCACTGATTTGTCTCTCTAGAACTTGCTTTGATTCTCTTCGAGGTCACATTGACACATGCATGCATGAACATGATTAAGACATCTTTGTTATGCGTTACATAAGCCAAATAGCCCACCTTGTAATTAATTTTTTTTTTGTTGAACCCCTTTGAGCTTTATTGCCTTTTTCTTGGTATACCTACATTACAAGCTTTCAACCAATAATATTTATACCTTTACCCAAGTTGCAAAGCTAGTGGAGCATTGTTGATCATTATGATATGTATAGGTGTACGAAAAAATAAGAGTGGAGGTGTCTAAATTTGTGGTTTGGTTAAAACCCACAAAATGGAACATATTTTTATCCTCAAATTTCCTAAGTTTCATTATTGTTAAAAAAAAAGAAAAAAAAAGAAAAAAAATAAGGGTGTAAGTTGTTTTACATTGTTTAAATGCTTTCAAAGCCAAATTGAAGATGTTGCAAAATGGAGTGATTCATTTTATATGTTTTATATTGAGATTGAGTTAATTCAATTTTGCTCCACTAGTTTTGATGGATTTTGAGCTACACTCCCAAATATATCCCACCTTAATCCTAAGCCATATTACAACCCATGAAAAGTCCTTATGATTTATGTTATGCATATGATCCCAGTGGTGGAGAATGAGAAGATATGCAAGCTTATGGTAGATCATTTCTTTTGGAATAAATTTGAGTGAAATATATACCTTTAAACACATGAGAGTTGAGTATTTATTCCGTGAGAGTCTACCTATTTAGTTTACTCCATTTTTCAAGTAAAAATATCTACTAAGTAATTAGAAGTTGTTTAAAAATATATGTTCATGATATGTTATGAGTTTTGAAGAGCTTGGTTATTTTTTTATTTATGATATTGCAACCTTGATTTTTTTTTGGAAAAATAAATTAGAGTTTCGCCCGAGGACGAGCAAAGGTTAAGTGTGGGAGTATTTGATGAGAACATAAAATATCATATTTTTATTCCTTAATATATACTCCTTTATGCTCATTTAATGTCTAAAGATACTCATTACTTTTATATTTTGATATATGATGCAATTGGAGTCACTAAAAGCAAAATGGAGCCAATTATCAATTCTGGACAGTTCTGACACCTTGTAAAAAAATGGTCATAACTTGCTCATCCGAAGTCCAATTGAGCTGATCCAAATTGATTCGGAAAGCTAAGTGATAGAGGCACAATTTTTATGGTTTGAGTTTCCCGAGATTCTAGCTGCATCATGGACCAAATCACGCTTGAAGTTGAGTCAATTATGTTATGCACAAAAAATGGTATTGAAATAACCATTTTCCAACTTGTTGAAAGATTTTATTTTATTGTTTGGGTTGTTGTAACTATTAAAAGATTTGTGAGAAGATATTGTGATCTTCAAACACTAATTTAGAGTCTATAAAAGGGATAGAGATCAGGAGGAAAAAACAACAACACACAACTCTTCTTCCTCTTCTCCAATATTCTTTTGAAGTTTTCATGAACGTGCGGAGCTAAAAGTCTTGTTGGTCGAAGGAAACAGAAGCCTTGGAATCAATAAAATTGTGAGATCTAAATTATTTTATATGTTTGATTTATGCTTTGAGTATTGAATATTTTTCTATGTCTACTTTCATGATTGTTTTATTTAATTACTAGGAGGCCTACTAGTCTATTATCCATCTCGATCTACTGCTAAATTAGACATCAAATCCGTAATTGTTTAATTTTTCTAAATTATGAAGCAACCAAGATTTAATAAACTGCTTTGTTTTATTAGATCTTAGAAGAAAAACTTTTGACAAAATTAAATTCAACCGCTTGTGCTTGTGTTATTTTGCTTCATCGATCTCTTTGTTCTTTAAGAAATTACTAGATTAAATCTTCAGCGCTTGTCTTGGATTATTTAGTAATTAAAGCTAATTAGATCGCTTGTTTCTAATTATCTATGCCTAAGAGAGATAGGAAATACTTCCAACGGTGAATATTTAAAGTATGATAATTTATGTTTGCATCAATGATCAATTTTAAGATTCCAATGGTGGATGTTGACTGAGACCAACGTTTTTTTTCCTTTGATAATTTTAATACTTTAATTATTTTTAGCTCTTTTTAATTTGCTTTGATCCAAAACTCTCCCCTCCCATCCTATTTCACATAGCATAAAGATTAACTAATTACTCTCCGTGGGAACGATCCTTACTCTCACTACTACATATTATTTCAAGAGTAAAGATTTTATTTTTGGGTGCCTACGACAGCACGCCACTTCTACAAGCCCCCCTTCAAAGTTTTCAAACTTGGTTACGTCTGGAATACTTTGAATAAGAAGCATAAAATTGGCACGCATTCACTTTTTGCCTCCTTCTGCTAAGTTCGTCAGGTTGACGTATGTGGGAGTTTGTCGCATGCAGGGCTCTGCCATGTTGTCAAATTTGCATTAAATGGAAGGATTTGATTCTACTTTTGAGTCGATCTGTTAAGATTCTGTGCCGTCTGATGACACAGATCTTAAAGCGTCAATTTTCGAGGAGATAAAAGAAGATCATGCGAATCGAGGTGTCATGTTCATCTCATTAACCGCTCGGTTCATGGTCTCGATCCCTTTACGTGGTTTCGGATCCTATTAATAGACAGTCAGGGGGGAGAGAGAACTTTTATCTCCTTGCTTCATTTTCTCTTTTTCTTGTGAAGGATGTCAAAGGCTGCGACTCTCCTCCTCGAAGAGTTTATCAGGGGTGGTCTCGCTCCGTGGCCTCCTGATCTAGATATTTTATTTGGAGGTAGGATGGTACCGCCATTCTCATACTGGGCTGTGAAGGACACAAAGGCACCAGTACACAGTCTTGTTGCAGGAGACTCATCTTGGGCATGTGCAGTCCTCTGCCCTGTGAATGAGTACTCCTCTATAACATGCACGCCGAGTTTTGGCATGGTCGTATGGGTGGGGGTCATCTGCTTTTATGCATGTATAGCTCTATCTTTGGCTCGACCGCATGGATTATACCTACTTTTGCTCGTGCGTTGTCACTCCCCAGTCCCAAAATACGTAGGACTAGGAATACGTAACATGCCAGCTACGCATTCGACCATACTCTGGTCCAGCTCGAATACGTATAAGCTGTATTATAATGGTCACTATCTAAATAATCAAGTAAATATAAATATCTATGTCTCAATCCATAATGAATAGAATACACAAGAATGAGCTACATGTGCTAAAGTCGGCCGCCCAGTAACATACAAACTCGAATAGACTTGAGAAAGAAATTTGAGTCTATAAAACTAGGCTACATCAGCAGATGAATAAAAAATATGAATAAATAACCATAACTCCGGTAGATATGATATAAGTACCTGATACCAATGCCTGCAAGACAGGTAACTCCATCAGAAACTCCAAAGGCTCCATAACCGTCAATGCTGTAAAAACTGGCAGGGGATAAGAAATAGCATACCAAAAGTAAAATAGTATAATGCCATATACTCAAGGGTAAAATACTGTCACGACCCGCACCCGGATATTCGGGCACGAGTGCGTGGGCACGTCCAGCCTACGCCGCAGTGTCGGCGGTTGTACGCTGTCTAGGTCATAATCACAAGTAATTTAAATCTATCTCATCCACAGTAAAGTAAATAGACAAGAAAAATGACAGGGAAATAGAAATGATGAGATTTCATAAGACAAATTATGATATACAATTCTATGGTTTAATACAGAATCCAGAAGATAAATCGGGGAAAAACCCGATTGCTGTGCTGAAAGAAAATATACTAGATAACTGGCTACTACTCCTCAAAGTATCTCCTGAGTAGGAACCGGCTTCTCAACTGTATCACCTGCTGCCTCATAGGGGCCATAATAGGTGGGGGCAAGGTTCTCATCATCGCCTAAAACAACGGATTCAGTCAGGAAAGGAGCAAAGTACACAATGCACAACAAGATTTAAACTAAATATTTGTGACAGGAAAAAAATAACTGACTAAGCATCATGTTGAGAATATACATAATATTTAGTAAAGATTAACTGAGAATTAATACTATAAATCAGGACTATAAGTAAAACATGATAAATTGCTTTAAACCAGGAATATGAGTAAAATAGGAATAAAATGTGACAGAAAATGTAACTGTAACAAGACAACAAGAACTATGTGCGTGAACTTGTGTATTTAGAATACATAGTTGGCATGTAGGAGTTTAAGGCTAATTCGGCCGTCATAGACGGCTATTAAACATGAATAATCGAGATCCGACTGAGGGTACAGTCGCGTACCAACAGCTATTAGACACGGCAAGGGAAAAGATAAACTACATGCCTTCTAGTATTCTCCCACCCGACACGAAAAGCAAGACATAAAATCCAGTATTCAAGACATGATATCCAGTGTTCAAGACATGAAATCCAGGGTTCTAACTCTACGTGTAATCATCAATGATACTAATAAAGCAGGGAATTTATTTACCATAATATAAAGATTAAACTTGAAGTGCAGGTACTTGCCTGATGTTTGGATCTAATTATAGTTTGTTCTCGGGGAAAATATTCCAAAAATGACTTCGGATGCTAAAATAAATATTACCATCATGCTCATAAGATATCAAATAGCTAAAAACGCCTGTCCTTGGGTCCAATTTGGAGACAAGGGCAAAAATGTCAGTTTCGGATCAAAACGGGGTCCGCCTGTGGGCCCTCTTTGCACCGAAAAACGTGTCAGGGTGAAAGGTCTCCAAATTCACCCAACTTAGTGTCAACAGGTCAGGAACGATGATATGAACCCAACATAACTTCCAGAATTGGATTCCGATGAGCCGATCACAAAATCGCCCGTCGAGCGGGGCCTGTGGGGCCCAGGACACGCGATTTCGTCAACGTTCTCAGAATTGAACCAAACTTGACCCACAGGACCAGCGTATCGTTACGAGTCCGATGGCATAAGTTTCGTCTCGATCCGACGTGTGTACAGGAAGTTAGGGCGAATTACAGAAAAGTCGGATACGGGGCGATGTCCGCGGATACACGTTGATTTCGGTGTGCACGCACACCCGAATCAGCTTCCGCAAAATCCCACACGTCCGTATCAACGCTGCGCACGTATCTGTGAAGACCGCGCTCGACCAAATCGTCCCGTTTGGCGAGGCGTACCCAGTTCCGGGGTGAATCGTGTCGATATTTTTCCTATTTTTGGATCGCGGTGTGCGATCACCACAGAACGCGATGTCCCGAGCGGTTTATCCGGGCACCGAGAGGGTCATACAGGCTTCGCAACGCAATTTACGGAATTGAAAACGGGGCAGCGAGGAGAAAGATATGAGTACCTGAACAGGGCTCAGAAACCGGATTTTTCTCGTGTCCGTGTCGTGTCCGACACGCCGACACGAAAATTGGGAAATTGGGTTAGGGTTTTCTCTCAGGCGGCCGGAGCTGCGGCGGCTCGGGCGGCTCTGCGGCGGGGGGGGGGGGGGGGTCGACCGGGGCTAGGGCGGCGCCGGCGGCTGGTGGCGCGGAGGCGGCGGCGAGGTTCTGTGGCGGCGGCGAGGTTCTGTGGAGGAAGGAGGAGGAGAGGAGAGAAGGAGGAGGAGGCTCGGGCGGCTCGCGGTGGCGCAGCGTGGAGGTCGACGGGGAGTGGCGTCGCCGGCGGAGCTGGGAGGCGGCGGAGCAGCGCGGTGGAGGGTGTGGCCGGAGAGGAAAAAGCTAGGGTTTTATATAGGCAGCGGGCGGTGGGGGTCGGCCGGCCGAGGCGGAGTGGAGGTCGGCGGCGGGTGCGGGGACGAGTGACCGCGGGCAGCGCCGGGAGACGCGGGCGGCGCGGGGTGGTCGGCGGAGAACGCGGGTGCCGGAGCGGGTCGCGCGGGGGCTGGGGGTGCTAGCGGGTTGCGGGTGCGGTCAGGCGGGTTCGGCCGGACGGACCCGACCCGACCCGCTAGCTATACGGGTGGGCTTGGGCCGGTTGGGCCGATTCGATGGGCTGGGCCGGGCTGGTATTAAATAGGAGAAGAAAATAAAAAATAAATGAATAAACAAATAATTAAGTAATTAAATAATTAAATAAATAAATAAATGTTTTTAGGTAATTGAAAATAGGTCTGGGGTCCAATAAATTTCAGAAAAATTGTCCTAAGTCCAGTTTTTCATTTTGCACCTAAAAATATTATTTCTATAATATTTTAATATTTTTTATTATCAATTAAAAAATCATTTAATAATTAAAAACTCTGATTTTAATTACAGAAAATTTCCAGAAAATTCTAGAAAATTGTGAAAAATCTTAATTTAAAATTCTTGCAAAATCTGGGGGTTTACATTCTACCCAACTTATAAAAATTTTGTCCTCAAAATTTAAAATTAAACCATAATCTGTTAACCCTTTATGTACATCAATCGAAATCTCCTTGCGATAAATAAAATCATAATCTTATCCACTGCAATCACTTCAAGGTCAAGATGACTACTGTTCCAATCAGAAATTCAACCTATGGTTATTACTTCTTACTTTCTCAAATTGTCCACAGGCAATTTTAAATTAAGTCCATCTACCACCCTCAAGATTTGCATATGCTTATAAATTTACCTCACGATTCTAATTATCATAATTTCTTTTGGAAGTAATTCGAGTCCAGTAGTATTCCCATTCACACTTGTACGCTTCAACTTTTTAAATTTCTTTCTCATCTCTAATATTCCAGCTAGTTAGTCCAACCATCAAATTTTAATTTTTAATTCAAATCATCAAGTTAAAAAATAAATTTAAATGTAGTCCACCAATGTTCAAGTTGAATCATATATCCTCTAAATTCAAATTGACGAATTTTTTTTTACTTTTATTATTCAAAATTTAAATCATGTCCTAAGGTATAACTATTGGGTCCTCGATATCAATTCATTAATCATCTTAGTCACCCCTCTAAATTTTCAAATTTTAGAATGGCTTGCTTCTTCCAATCTAACCTTACTCTGTCACAATCCAAAAGACATTCCTCTCGAGTTGACAAATGCATTGCTACCCAACTTAGAGTTTACCCATTCATCACAAAAAGACTATATACTTTAAGAAAATATTCCTTAATATGTTTACTCATGTCATTCAATCCTGGAACTTCAACGCCGATCATATCACATATGATATGTCCTTAATTTTGAAAGAAAAATCCTCAAGTATGTGATTGGCCTATGGGACATATCTAGTATCCTCTATGTGTCAATCTCATACCAAGCACGAGATTTCGTCTTTCCGAAATAAGGGAAGGCGAAGATCAATAATAAAGAGTTCAAGGGTGAGGTGATAGAACAGAAGAATCGGGATCAAGACGTTTAAAGAATTCAAATGGGAGTTGTCAAGTAGTTGTGGATTGAATCCTATCTTGGTAATTCCTATTCACATGCTCGTCTTAATACAGTTATGCTCAGACATGTCTAGGGCAGGTATACTAGTCAACTGTATATCTCAATCCACGTAAAGTATTATTTCAAAGGGCGAATCAACCGCACTATGGTTGATCAGACCGTAATACACTGATTCTGAAATATATCATTGTGGGCCTCCCCAATAATACACTTGTCATAAACAAGCTCGATAAAGAATAAGCTTGCAAAACTAGGCTATAAAATAGCAGCATAAGTCAAGTACATCAAAATTTAGTGCGCTAGATGATGATGAAAGGAGGTACAAATTATTTAAACACACAAAACAACCTACAATAAGCTCAATAACAAAAGATTCTACAATCTCTACAGTTATTCAACAAAAGCATTCCAGGTTATTAGCAAGTTTAAAATTACTAGGTTGGGGCTGAGGTCACGAACCAATAGGCACAAGCTAAACAGTACTAGGAACGGTATCTACAAATTACTTACGCGCATTAGCTACTCCAAGGGTCTGCACGTTCTCCATGGTCATGCTGGTAGAGCATCTCGTGGTGACCTTGTAGGGACCTCGTCGCTTGCTGGTAGATCCTTTACTCTGTATCCAAAAATAAACGATAAAGGCGCACAGGAATCAAGGCATGATGCAAGTCAAGAAATTAATTCGAATCCGAGATAGGTGTCAAGAACGATTCAAGCAAGTGGATGAGATCATAAACTTATCATTATCTTATTGCAGGCCTGTTCGGTCCCGAAGTTGAAACCGAACAATTTAGTCGTTGACCTGCATGGGCCACCACAAAAATGTGTCACGACCCGCACCCGGATATTCGGGCACGAGTGCGTGGGCACGTCCAGCCTACGCCACAGTGTCGGCGATAGTACGCTGTCTAGGTCATAATCACAGGTAATTTAAATCTATCTCATCCACAGTAAAGTAAATAGACAAGGAAAATGACAGGGAAATAGAAATGATGAGATTTCATAAGACAAATTATGATATACAATTCTATGGTTTATACAGAATCCAGAAGATAAATCGGGGACAAATCCGATTGCTGTGCTGAAAGAAAATATACTAGATAACTGGCTACTACTCCTCAAAGTATCTCCTGAGTAGGAACCGGCTTCTCAACTGTATCACCTGCTGCCTCATAGGGGCCATAATAGGTGGGGGCAAGGTTCTCATCATCGTCTAAAACAACGGATCCAGTCAGAAAAGGAGCAAAGTACACAATGCACAACAAGATTTAAACTAAATATTTGTGACAGAAAGAAAATAACTGACTAAGCATCATGTTGAGAATATGCATAATATTTAGTAAAGATTAACTGAGAATTAATACTATAAATCAGGACTATAAGTAAAACATGATAAATTGCTTTAAACCAGGAATATGAGTAAAACAAGAATAAAATGTGACAGGAAATGTAACTGTAACAAGACAACAAGAACTGCAACACGACAAGAACTATGTGCGTGAACTTGTGTATTTAGAATACATAGTTGGCATGTAGGGGTTTAAGGCTAATCCGGCCGTCATAGACGGTTATTAAACATGAATAATCGAGATCCGGCTGAGGGTACAGTCGCGTACCAACAGCTATTAGACACGGCAAGGGAAAGGGTAAACTACATGCCTTCTAGTATTCTCCCACCCGACACGAAAAGCAAGACATGAAATCCAGTATTCAAGACATGATATCCAGTGTTCAAGACATGAAATCCAGGGTTCTAACTCTACGTGTAATCATCAATGATACTAATAAAGCAGGGAATTTATTTACCATAATATAAAGATTAAACTTGAAGTGCAGGTACTTGCCTGATGTTTGGATCCAATTATAGTTTGTTCTCGGGGAAAATTTTCCAGAAATGACTCCGGATGCTAAAATAAACATTACCATCATGCTCAGAAGATATCAAATAGCTAGAAACGCCTGTCCTTGGGTCCAATTTGGAGACAAGGGCAAAAACGTCAGTTTCGGGTCAAAACGGGGTCCGCCTGTAGGCCCGCTTTGCACCAAAAAACGTGTCAGGGTCAAAGGTCTCCAAATTCATCCAACTTAGTGTCAACAGGTCAGGAACGATGATACGAACCCAACGGAACTTCCAAAATTGGATTCCGATGAGCCGATCACAAAATCGCCCGTCGAGCGGGGCCCGTGGGGCCCACGACACGCAATTTTGTCAACGTTCTCAGAATCGAACCAAACTTGACCCACAGGACCAGCGTATCGCTACGAGTCCGATGGCGCAAGTTTCGTCTCGATCCGACGTGTGTACAGGAAGTTAGGACGAATTACAGAAAAGTCGGATACGGGGCGATGTCCGCGGATACACGTTGATTTCGGTGTGCACGCACACCCGAATCAGCTTTCGCAAAATCCCACACGTCCGTATCAACGCTGCGCACGTATCTGTGAAGACCGCGCGCGACCAAATCGTCCCGTTTGGCGGGGCGTACCCAGTTCCGGGGTGAATCGTGTCGATATTTTTCCTATTTTTGGATCGCGGTGTGCGATCACCACAGAACGCGATGTCCCGAGCGGTTTATCCGGGCACCGAGAGGGTCATACAGGCTTCGCAACGAAATTTACGGAATTGAAAACGGGGCAGCGAGGAGAAAGATATGAGTACCTGAACAGTGCTCAGAAACCGGATTTTTCTCGTGTCCGTGTCGTGTCCGACACGCCGACACGAAAATTGGGAAATTGGGTTAGGGTTTTCTCTCAGGCGGCCGGAGCTGCGGCGGCTCGGGCGGCTCTGCGGGGGGGGGGGGGGGGGGGGTCGACCGGGGCTAGGGCGGCGCCGGCGGCTGGTGGCGCGGAGGCGGCGGCGAGGTTCTGTGGCGGCGGCGAGGTTCTGTGGAGGAAGGAGGAGGAGAGGGGAGAAGGAGAAGGAGAAGGAGGCTGGGGCGGCTCGCGGCGGCGCGGCGAGGAGGTCGGCGGGGAGTGGCATCGCCGGCGGAGCTGGGAGGCGGCGGAGCAGCGCGATGGAGGGTGTGGCCGGAGAGGGAAAAGCTAGGGTTTTATATAGGCAGCGGGCGGTGGGGGTCGGCCGGCCGAGGCGGAGTGGAGGTCGGCGGCGGGTGCGGGGACGCGTGGCCGCGGGCACCGCCGGGAGGCGCGGGCGGCGCGGGGTGGTCGGCGGAGAACGCGGGTGCCGGAGCGGGTCGCGCGGGGGCTGGGGGTGCTAGCGGGTTGCGGGTGCGGTCGGGCGGGTTCAGCCGGACGGACCCGACCCGACCCGCTAGCTATACGGGTGGGCTTGGGCCGGTTGGGCCGATTCGATGGGCTGGGCCGGGCTGGTATTAAATAGGAGAAAAAATAAAATAAATAAATGAATAAACAAATAATTAAGTAATTAAATAAATAAATAAATAAATAAATATTTTTAGGTAATTGAAAATAGGTCTGGGGTCCAATAAATTCCAGAAAAATTGTCCTAAGTCCAGTTTTCCATTTTGCACCCAAAAATATTATTTTTATTATATTTTAATATTATTTATTATCAATTAAAAAATCATTTAATAATAAAAACCCTGATTTTAATTACAGAAAATTCCCAGAAAATTTCAGAAAATGGTAAAAAATCTCAATTTAAAATTCTTGCAAAATCTGGGAGTTTACAAATACTATAACCATCTATGTGATATGCACCTGAGAGCATCACCCGTACTCAGGCTGAAACTACTACAGGCTCTGTGTCGGGGAGCCCATAGCAGCAAGTAGTATCAAGACTCCAGTATAGGTGCCACAGATCTGAGACAGAGTCCAAGGCACCTCTAGTAGTATCACGATTCCAGTATATGTGCCACAGTACCTCTAGAAGTACAGTATATATATCAATAATCAGCCTGTAGTATGGTGTGTCTCTCTCCACCCAATGTAACCTCATGTCTCAGGTCCACAACGTCTTATGTCCTTAACACGCAAGATCATGACCTCTAGCTAGTATAACGAGTCATAATTATATCCATATAATATACAAGTCTCATATCACAAATCCTGTAAGCCTATACAAAATCACTATTAATAACTCAAAAAAGATTCTGTCATATGAAATAGTGTCAAGTGTCCTAGGGTATGGCGTACTTGGTAAAGCAAGCACCTCGGTGACGTTACACGACTCCGCGTACGGTGTCGACATCCGAATCTTGTTCGGACGCTAAGGAACGTCTCACGGTCTTAGGATAAATACACATATCACACATATCAAATAACTATAATAACTAAATAAGATAATAAAGGCAAAGAGCTGTGATACATCATGGCAAGATACACTTGCCTGGATTCTGAACTCCGTCAACTGCTCCTGGGAAAGTGAAATCTGCACGTACACCTCCGGATGCTGAAACAAACATCACCAATATTCTCAGATAGCTAGGATTGACTACCCATAATTCCAATTTGAACACAGGAGCAAAATTGACAATTTTAAGTCAAAGCGGGGTTCACATGTGGCCCACTTCGCACCGTAAAACGTACCGAAGACAAAGTTCTCCAAATTCGTTAAACTTAGTGTCTACGAGTCCAGAACGACGATACGAACCCAACGGAATATCCATAACTGGATTCTGATGAGCCGATCACAAAATCGTCCGTTATGTGGAACCGTGGAGTCCATAAAATGACGTTTTGTCAACGTTCTCAGAATCGAACCAAACTTGGATCACAGGACCAACATAACGCTGTGAATCCAATGGCACAAGTTTTGTTATGAAACGACAAGCACACACGAAATTATGACGAGTGTTAGAACAGACCGATACGGTATTTTTCGACGGATACGCATTAATTCCGGTGTGCACGCACATCTAAATCAAGTTCTACGAAATCCCACACGTACCCTTTTATGTTACGCGTCTTTCGATGTAACTCGCACATGACAAAGTTGCCTCATTTGGCGGAACGTACCCCGTATTGCAAGATTTTGGGTATTTTAAAAATAAAATTTTGGTCGTTTTGGAACCAAAATAATTTAACCATTAAAGCAAACTAATTAAAACTAAAAGAACAGTAAAAAATATTGGTTATATTGTGAAGAAGTTCCTTCAATTATATTTAAAAAATAATTAACGAGTTGGTAGAAATTTGGACATTAACAGGGGTACTTGGACTGAAATTCTGAACTATTTTCGAACAGTTTTTCGGCCAACTTCCGGTAGATTTTTCGATCAAACCGGGGTGCCTAAATTCGTTCCACTTAAAGGGAATCCTAGAGGGTTAGGTTTTGAAGATACCAGCGAAGACGTGACACAAATCGGACGAGCGAGGAGGGTGGAGGCTGTGAGCGAAGGAGGGGCCGCACGACTGTGTGCTGTGCGCGGGGGGGGGGGGGAGGGGGCGACGGTGCTGCTCCGTGCGGCGGTGCTGGCGGCGGGGCTGCGGCACTGCGGGGGTTCGCGGTGGTGGTCGGGGTGGTGTAGGCGGTGGTGGGATTAGGGTTTTGGTTTTGTATATATATATATATATATATATATATATATATATATATATATATATATATATATATAGAGAGAGAGAGAGAGAGAGAGAGAGAGAGAGAGAGAGAGATGGGGGTGGTTCATGTGCACGGTTGAGGGGGGGGGATTGGTTGTTAGTTTGGGTTTTAGTAAATGGGTTTGGGTTGGGTTTGTGTTAATGGGTTTAGGTTTAGGTTTAATTCTTTATTTCTTTTCTCTCTCTCTCTCTCTCTCTCTCTATATATATATATATATATATATATATATATATATATATATATATATATATATATGTGTGTGTGTGTGTGTGTGTGTGTGTGTGTGTGTATTGCCATTAAAAATAGTTTTAGACCTCAATAAATTCCAGAAAAATTATACAACACCCTAATAATAGTTGTACACCCAAAAATATTTTTTTTTGCATAATATTAATAATTAATTAAATACACATAATTATAAATCCATGAATACTATATATTATAATTAGCTAAAAATAAATAATTTTTTTTCCTTAATCACAATAATTTTAGAATACCAATATTAATAAATTTAAAATTTTAATTCTAAAAATCAGGGTGGTTACACGCGTGCAGACTCGGTCGTGCGTCGCTGCGGCCGGGCAGTGTATGCGGCTGCTGTGTCTTTATGCTACTCTCGCTGAGTCTGATGCATGTCTTCTTTTTATAGGTTCTGTCCTCGCTCGTGATGCTCATGGTGGATTATGGAAGGATATCATAACACCCGTTGTTCGGGATAAAAACCAACCTTATGCGGCATTTCTCTAGGAGACGCGGTTAGTTTGGCAAGAACTAATCCAGGAGACGAGGATGAACATCATACGCTTAGTTGCCTTTGTTTATGCAGCACGTCAGCTGCTTTTCTCCCTTTTATGTGGTTCGCTATCGGCTGGGAGACTGCGGGGTCGATGACAGGATTTGGATTAATTCCCATTCCTGTCGTCGGTCTTTTTGCATGGTCGTAGAGCATCTGCTCCTGCTCTTCCCTTGCTATCCATCGGCATGGATTTTCTATATACTGAGGTTTGCACTGGAGAGTAGTAAGTCAGAAAGCGTTGAGCTTTATTGTTGGGTCCGACTTATGTCAGTAGCGACGACAGCATGGAGGGGCGCTTCTAATAAAAAAAATTGTATCAGCGATACTTCATGGAAAACTTTTAAAATAGGTTTCCATCATATGTACTTATAACCTTGAATACTAATGAAAACCCTCAAATATAATAGATTTCCATCCTATGTACTCATGATCTTAAATATTAATTAATGAAGTCTCTCTCCTTTTTCAGAATTTTTGTATGTTGTGGACTTTTGGGTATTGTACTAGAGATAATGTAGTACCATACCACAGCTTTTGAAGGATATCCCACTGGGGGATTTTGATGGACCTATTACCTTTTTGCGCACTTTGAGGTGCAAGTAATAGATTTGAAATAAAATCCTATCAGAGATAGGTTTTATGGATTATGAGGACATTCCGCTGGGGGATTATGGTGGATCTATTACCCTTTTGCGCACTTCGGGGTGCGAGTAATAGATTCAAAACAAAACCCTATCAGAGATAGATTTTGTGGATTGTGAGGACATCTCGCTGGGGGATTTTGGTGGATCTATTACCCTTTTACGCACTTTGGGTTACGAGTAATAGATTCAAGATAAACCCTATCAGAGGTAATATGGACGTAATAGGTTTTGTGGACCCATTACTTTTTTTTGTATGTTAGTACAAGTAATATGTTTGAGACAAGTCCTGGCAGAGGTAATATAGATATGGCAGTTTTTGTGGACTTAGCACCGCTGGTGTACCTTGGTGAGTACGGGTGATAAATGAAAATGACAACCGATATCAGAGGTAATATTGACGTGATGATCGATAGCCAAGATCCAGGATATTTTCTCAGAGGTAATATGGACATGACAAACTCTAGGGTTGTGGGCCTATTACCCATGGCGTACCTTAAGTACAGATAATAAACTGAAACGACCAGCATTATCAAGGGTTATGCGAACGTGATAGTAGAAAGTTAAAGAGCAAAACTTTACTCAGAGGTAATGTGGACATGGAAAAGTTCTGAAAATATCTTACTCAGAGGTAATATGGACATGGTAAAATACGATTCTGTGGGGATAGTGCAGAGACGTGGTTCGGAGGTAATATGAACATGAACTGACTTTTTTTCTACTGGAAAAAAGGAAGTTTGGATTTGAATCATTCGTTTCCATTACGGGTATCCCACGGGGGGTTTTTGGTGGTCCTATTACTTCTTGTGCACGAAGGTACAAGTAATAAGTTTGAGATAAGCCTTGCCAGAGGTGATATGGACGTGGCAATTTTTGTGGACTTAACACCGCTGCTGTACCTTGATGAGTACGGATGAAAAGTTTAGATGACGATCGATATCAGGGGTACTATGGACGTGATGATCAATAATCAACCCAGAAGGTTTGCTCAGAGGTGCGAACGGCATGGCAAACCCTACTGGAAATTTTTTTTGGTGGACTTATTATTTGTTGCGTACGTTGAGTGCAAATAATAAATTCAAAAAATAAACCATATCAGAGGTAATATGGACGTGATAAGTTTTGTTGATATTAAGGGCATCCCACTGGGGGATTTTGGTAGACCCATTACACTTTTGCGTACTTTGGGGTACGAGTAATAGATTCGAGACAAACCCTATTAGAGGTAATATGGACGTGATAGGTTTTGTAGACCCATTACTTTTTTGTGCATTTTAGTGCAAGTAATATTTTCGAGAAAGCCCTGCCAGAGGTAATATGGATGTAGCAGTTTTTGTGGACCCATTACTTTTTTGTGCATGTTAGTACAAGTAATAGGTTCGAGACAAGTCCTGCTAGAGGTAATATGGACTTGGCAGTTTTTATGGACTTAACACCCCGGGCATACCCCAGATTGGGTAGGAGTGATAAGTTGGAAGACAATCGATATCAAAGGTAATATGGGCGTGATGATCGATGGTCAAGGCCGAGAAATTTGCTCAGAGGTAATTTGGATATGGTAGACTCCGTTGGAGTAGTATATTAGAGCGACAGTCCATAGGTCCTGTAGACATGAACCATCGCCCAGGAAGATATGATGTAGTTTGGTGATAAAGGAGTACCGATCTAATTTAGATGTAGTAATTTTTTAGGAACTTGCCGTTGATAGGCATCATGAGCAAGTCGTCATTGGGTGTCGCCAGCCGGTAAGCGCCATTGGAAAATACGATTTCCACGATGAACGGGCCTTCCCATTTAGGTTGGAATTTGCCTGATATCTTGTGGGTCATAACCATGGGTCTTCTTACTGTTAAGACAAGGTCACTTACTTAGAACGTTCTTTGTTTTAACCGTTTGTTGAAGGATCCAGAGAGACGTGCTTTATACAACTCTATGTATTATTGAGCTAAGAGCCGTTTCTCGTCGAGTGCTTCCAACTCCTGTAACCGTCGGCGATGATTGTCATCCACGGTTAGCTAGTGGGAGAGGGCCACTCGAAGTAAAGGGATCTGGATCTTGAGAGGAAGGACCGCTTCGCTCCAAAGACCAGAGAAAAGGGTGTACTGCCAGTAGATATCCGAACCGTTGTACGGTAGCCCTACAGACATCCCCCCAGCTTCTTGTACCAGTCGCGCTTGTTGGATGACACAAACTTTTGAGGAGCTTGATGATAGTTTTGTTGAACGCTTCGGCCAATCCATTAACTGATGGGTTGTTGGTAGTTAATGCCACGTTCTGGATGCAATTTTTATCACAGAACCGATAAAAAGCCTGACTTATGAATAACGGACCATTGTCGTGGTTGATCCTCTGTGGCAATCCAAAGCGATAGATAACGTGATGCTGGACGAAGCTAATAACGTTCGATGTTTTGACTTCAACGAGTGGAACTGCTTTCGCCCACTTGGAGAATTAATATGTGATGGCCAGAATAAACCGATGTCCCTTAGACGAAGGTGGGCTTATCGGTTCGATGATGTCCATTCCCTACGATTCGAACGACCAAGATGCTACCGTTGGGTGTAGGAACTCGGAGAGATGATGGATAAAATCTTTATAGATTTGGCACGCTTGACACTTTCTTGCATAGTCAATAGCCTCTGCCACCATCGTTGGCCAATAGTTGCCCTTTCTTTGAAGATGGTCATGTAACTTTGGACCAGGCTGATATGCTCCACATATGCCGTCATGAGCTTCGTGAAGAGCTGGTGATGTTGTATACTCCTCAGATTCGGAGGGGATATTACCTCTAGTATAGAAGATAATATCGTTTTGATAAGGGTAGCTACCCTCAGAGACCTCAGGATCCATCATGTGGAGATCATTGTCTCATCGGAATACTAGATTTTTGTGTACCTCCAGGGGGCACTACCCCCCGCTTGGGTTATCCTCAGAGGTTCTGAGGAAGAACGACCCCAGGGGCTGACAGCTTCTTCCTTGAGTGGGTGCCTTGGTAAACACCTTCCGCTGGTGCCGTTGTCGGCACTCTGTGTTATCGCCTTCGTGATGCGGTAGTAGAGAGCGTTGGATTGGAGGTGTTTGACTGCTTTCTTCCCTTGGTGGCAGAAAGCTTTCCAGTTGAGTAGCATGATGCAAAGGAAAACTCCTCCTCTGATCCTTGCACCCGATCTCCGGGTTATTGTCGGGTAGGTGCTTTCCGGTGCAGTCCCTGGAAGGCCGCCTGCCTGTCTGTGAGTACTGCTGCTTTATTGCTATAGCAGTCGATGATAATATTGGAGCAGCAGTGCCTGGAAGAGGGCATGTCGCACGCCGTAGTAGTTTCCCTCTCTTTGTGCTTGTGAGTGATCACTTCACGCAAATCATGTAAATAATGTTTCAATTTTGCATCCTCTTTGTGAGTTCGCATATCCCGGGCACGTGGATGTGTAGGTGATGCATTTGCTCCTGGACCTGGGGTTCGTACACAAACTTGCCCCGAGGTACTGGTGGAAGACTTTTGGAACGAACCCTGGCCATTAGTCCCTGTGGGTTGGACGCATGGGTCAGTTATGTACAACTTTTCGTCAGAGGCCCGCATGGGTCTTGAAGTCTCATACGTAGGACACGTGGCATGGCCCGTCTGTCGAGGCAATTTATACACTGATGTGACTTGTTATCTTTTTCTGAGTCATCGTCTGCATAAATTCTAAAGCATCTCAGGGTAATGAGTGAGGTATCAGATCTTCTGATAGACATCAAAATATGTGTCAGGGGTTTTATGCGACCGCCCTGCTCTGTGGTCGTTCAGGCCGTATATAGGAACTGCATGGAATCAAAGCCGCATGGAGCCAGAGACGCATGGGACGCATGGAGTCTGGGATGCATTGGGCCAGAGGTACATGGAACGTATGGAGTTTGGGACGCATTGGGCCGGAGACGCATGGAACGCATGGAGTCTGGGATGCATTAGGCCAGAGACGCATGGTTCTTTTATCGTTTTCTGTATTCGTATTATTTGAACAGATATATACTGCCAAAAGTAATTATGACAAAACTTTCAACATGGATTCCAATTAGCGGTACAGGATTCAAGGCGGTCAGAATGACTGTCTGTTTTGTCATAATCATAAATGGTCTGATGAGTCACAGGGCGGTATGCGTCTCAGGATGCCATGTATCCGAGGGCATCATGCGTCCGCCACTGTTATGCGTCTGCCACAGTTATGTGTACCTTACTTATTTTGTCACGCCCAAGTCCCAAAATACGTAGGACCAGGAATACGTGACACGCCAGCTACGCATTCGACCAGACTCTGGTCTGACTCGAATACGTATAAGCTGTAATATAAAGGGCACTATCTAGATATTCCATAAATGTAAACCTCTATGTCTCAATCCACAATGTACATCAGTATACAAGAAAGAGCTATATGTGCTAAGGTCGGCCGCCCAATAACACACTAACTCGAATAGACTCGAGAAGAAGTATGAGTCTACAAAACTAGGCTACAACAGCAGATGAATAATCAATGTAAAATAACCATAATGCCGGTAGATATAATGTGAGTACCTGGTACCATGCTCGCAAGATATGCCACTCCATCAGTATCTCCAAGTGCTCCGTAATCGTCTATAATGCAAAACTGGCAGGGAACCAGGTCCTCAGAGGGACGTAACAAGGTACAGAAATATAGCATGCCAAGTAAACAGAAAGTACAAGTGCACGACATGGTACTCTATCATAACCAACTAGTGTGACACAGTTTAAAGACAATGTTCGACGCGTGGGCTTTCTAATATAAAACCGTAGCTCCGGACACGGAAACACACGGCACGTATTGCAGCTCCGGGCAAAGAGTCATACGGGTGAAACAGCTACACTAGATACAGGTATCACTACAAAATACTACATATATATAAGCGCGTGCAGAGTAGCCCAAACGTCTAGTAACTGTCTTCCCCTTCCCAAGCGGTCAACGATTGTGCGCTGAACCTGAGCCTCTATCTAACAGTCTCGACACACGGAAGATAACTCAACAGACGCGACCCTAAGGTCGTCCCAGTCTCTGGTCATGATGTCAGTATCAGGAAACAGGAATCTGGCACGATCACAGTGTATAAGTGTGTCCTGGGGTATCGATGTACTCAGGTACGTGCATCAAGGTGCTATGATGCATCTAACAATTATTCTAAGACGTTATGTCGAATGTCAACACCCGGTTATGAACCGGACGCGGAGTATCAAACGCCAAAATAAATATGTGCACGAAGTACAAAAAGAATAAATATCTGTAAACTGAAATACAGGGTGGCAAGGTCTGCTGATGACGGGGATCCGGTACCACGTCCAAGTCCGCAGGTCCCGTAGTACCTAGAGATGAGATCCAAATCAATAATCAATAATCGGTCCATAACAGACAGGGATGCGACACACATCTACACCTAAACTCAGTCTCAGCTACGACTCACAGGGACAAGACCCTAGGGGGTTGATCCAGGTTGACTCGGAGTATGTTACATCTAATCAAACTAATCCCCTGTACAATATCATCAAATCCAACCTCAATTACGATATTCAGTTAATCAAACCCTGATCCAATCCTCAGTCTCCTCTGGCCTTTATAGACATTATCATCACATTTAATTATGTCTTCCTTAAAATAATTACTCATTAAATACTAGGCCTTCCTTCATACCCTTTATTTCTATTTCACCATATAAGCTACTCCTTAATTAACTTATTGCTATTTTACCACTCTAAAAAGAATAATTATTATCTAGTTAAACCTTCACAAACAATTGTTCAGTATTCAAACACTCTCTCACAATTACAAATATGTATTCCTCCATCGATTCTGATATTAGTAATCAAATCCTCAATCTTATGAACAACATAATGATATCCCCCACCATCTCACCATAAATCACCTGCTCATCAATACTAGTTAATATGCTTATAAAACAATGTGATAACCCTAAATCTCAATGCCTTCAAACCTTAAACTCAACATAGCATATGTCCGTCTCAACTAAATCGAAATTATTTACATCCAGCATATAAAAGCTCTAAGTATCACTCCTGTATTTAACCAACAATTTCATGCATTCGAAAAGTAACCAACCCTAAAACGAATACACATATATAAACCCTATTTATGTTATAACCACAACTATGTATGGAAATACTCCCTAAAACTAATAACCCAATACTAATGCATTACACAAAATATTAACACTAGACAAAACTCATTAAACAAAAATTATAGAGAGGGTGAATGGTTCACCTTGGCGAGGTGACGATGCTGGCCGGTGGGGTCGACAGCGAGACGGAGGAGGCCCGCCGGAGTCAGAGTCGTGGTGTTCCGGGGGGTGCTCGACTGAGGGTGGTGGTAGCCGGGTGTGGATAGTGTTAATGATGATGGTGAAGGTGATGTGGTCGACAGCGGCCGAGGGGGGACGGCATCAGCTCGCCGGTGTTAAGAGCTGGGATGGTGGCTTGTCAGGAGGCTGGTTGAAGTGAAGGTGGTCGTGGGTGTAGCACTGCTAGGCCGGGGTGAGCCATCGTCGGAGAATGTTATGGCAGCATGGAGGTGACGGTGGCGTGCTGGAGGAGATACGGGTGGCTGCATTGCTCCGGCGAAGTGAGGCTCGAGATGGGGAGGAAGCTCGCCAGAGATCGGGGAGCTGCTGATGGCAGCAGGCGGTCAGGGGGTGGCTGCTCTGCCGGAGTAGCTCGAGGGGGTGCGACACCAGACTGGTGGACAGCGGGTCGGCAGGCGGGGGAAGTAACGTGGAGGTGGGGGCATCCGACGGGGATGGCCGGAGCGAGTCAGGGGGCTGAGGGCGGTGCGCTGCACTGCCGGGGCAAGTCAGCCGCGGGGTGGATCACCATCGGGTGGTGGTGCAGCGGAGTGTGGGGCTGACGGCAATGGCCGACTGAGGCGGCTGTGAAGAGGTGCGGGGAGAAGCTCGTGGCGATGAAGTCGGGGATGGAGGCTCCGACTTTGGCGGAGGCGGCGGCCTTGATGAGCCACTCGACGACCTTGCTAGGTTGGTCGTAGCCGAGGCGGTCCTGGAGGATCAGCTGGCCGGAGTAGATCTCGGCCGGTTGTGGGTTTGCTAAGTAATGAGGAGGAAGGAAGAAGGAGTAGGTGAAAGGAAGAAGAAGAAGAAGAAGAAAATGGGAGAAGGAATTCCTACGGTTTGTAATGTAGGAGAAGGAGGAGAGAGAGAGGAATAGGGGGTTTCCCAAATGTGGGGATTAGGGCCTGCTTGGGATGTGTGCATTGATGAGACATTAAATAGGGGAGTGGTGTGTTGGATGGAGGGTGATGGTGAATCCTAATTTGAATGGAGGGTAGAGATTTGTCATGAAGAAAAATTGATTTCTTCATGAAGGGGTGAATGGATGGTGAGAATAGGACCCTATTTTGGGATCTCTCCATAGTTCAAAGCCAATAGGGTGATGACACATAAATTCAATAATTGCAACTTAACCCCTTAAATTCGAGAAATTGCATGAACACATAAAATGACACAAAAATTATGGAGAAAATTATGTTTAGCAATTTTTATGGTGAGAGGGTGTTGTGCGTTAGGCACGGGTTTAATTAGAAAGGCATTGGGATTAATTTATGATTAAAAATGGGATTTACAAAGTTGGTATCCCCGATTTAAATAGAAATAAAGTGTCCCGCGAATTTAATTTAATTGGGGGCACTTGGGGTCAAAATACGGGAATGACGCAAAGGCCAAAAATGGTGGGGGCTTGGAGTCAGTCTTGGACCCTTTAGTTGGTCCGGCTCAACGGGTTAAGTTGGTATGTCAAAATTTAGGGTAACGACACAGGTGTCCGACATAAAATTAAATATGGGTTACGATTTTTTCGGAATGTTGCGCAATTAATTTAGAGCACACAAAAACTGATTTTAAAAGACGGAAAGTCCAGTGCCTAATTTGGCGAGTCAAATCGAAAGTACAATAGCCTGATGGAATTTATGGGCTGATATTGGGCTCTGATTAAATTAGGAATGATAGGGCGCGCCAAGGATTTTATTTAATTGAATTAAATACCAGAAAAACTTATCTTTACTCTAAACCTCGACATCTGCTACCAAAAACCAAAATTTTCTAACTCCACCCTAACTATCTACAGAATAAATCGAGGGGGTTTACATATTTGTTGACTATAAACTGGAGCGCACAGAGAGATTTTTTATGCTTCTAGAACGTCCCATATATCTCTGTCCACGTGTATCCCTGACTCCATAAGTTTCATGCGTCTCTGGCCCATGTATTCCAGACTCCATGCATCCTATGCATTTTTGGCCGCCATGTAGTCCATACGTACTAGATTCTATGCGTCCCATGTGTTTCTGGCCTCATGCGTTCCATGCATCCCAAATGCCATACAAACCAAATTCTGCTGTTATAACTAAAGTGATTCTCTCCAACCAAATAGCGGTCACGTGTCCATTTGACCAAGTCGCGCCTACAACAGTTGAGAACCGCACAGATACTCAGTAAAAAATAAAATCCTAACAAATATCCACATGGCAGCGGAGCCCGAATTCGCGTGCATGGCTGTAGCTCCCCTCCGTTAAGAGGGGACACGTGGAAAACTCCCACCATCCATGTGGTGCAAAATCCATACGGCCACAAGTATGGCTATAAATAGTAGGGTACCACACCCGAACAAAAGGCGGGCTGGCAGGCTATTTATGAATATACACGCGAGCAAGAGAGAAGAGCTTCCGCAATAGATCATCCATGGAGTAAAGAGAGTTGCTACACTCCTAACCCTCCATAGTCACCCTAGAACACAAAAATTTGTACTTAGATTGTCTGTTTAGGTCTCCTCTCTGTACTTTCTTTAGTTTGTTTAATTAAATCAAGTTTTTTTTCAAACTTTCACATTTATGGCAAACAAGCTGGCGACTCTGCTGGGGATATCCTTTTCCTCTGATAAGAAGTTAGTGATGCAGTCCAATACGGGCAAGCTTGACTCAATGCAAAAGATGCTGGTAGTTCACTTCGACCAGCAGGCATTCAAGAAAGTGCTCTCTGAAGGAAGTGCCAATCCTTCGTCAATGCTAGCTAAACCCAAGAGGACCCGCAAGATATAGTTAACAAAGGCCGTTGTGCCATGCCCAACTGCGGAGCAGACGCTTCCCGCCTCTCGCTTTGTTGCTAATGATGGTCGTCAGGCAACACCCAGGATGTCCACGTCCATGCGACAGCCCTGTCTGACGCAGAAATTGCTCGGCACACAGACTTTGGCAGAGAAAAGTACTACGATGCCAGACGTTCTGGTGCTGAGGCAGGTTCTATGCGGCAAAAAAGGAGGTCACATAAGACTGGCCATGCGGCATCAGCTGACAGCCGTAGGCAGATGACCGCATGAAGCCCCGACAGTAACAGACATCTATTTTACACCATATCTCCTGCGGTACAGATCCTATGTGGCTCGCTGAGAATGGCAAAAACCCAAACCTGGACTCTTTGTACTATGCGTTTGCGGGTGCTAGGTCGATGAAGCCTAGGACAGTGTGAGCTCATCAGGGTCAAGCAACTATCCAGTTAGATGACCATCAGTAGGCACCGTTAACCATTACACGGGCCCCTGATAGGAAGTTATATAGGACCGCCCCATACGTCCAGTCCGCAGCGGCAAAGGGACAGCATCTGTCTCAAAAGTCTTCAACTGACGATCCGAGGGTGGTTCATGTACAAACCCCGGATCAGGGAGCAAACACAACACCTACGCACCCATGCGCTCGTTCCTTCTGGGCCCACAAAAAGGGTACAAAGGTGGAACAACCCTTATTTGACTTGAGTAATATGATCAATCACAAGCGCAAAATAAGGTAAACAATTATGGCCGATAAAAAGTTCTCTCTAGGGCATCACTGTGCCAAGATCATTATCAATTGCTGCTGCAACAAAGTAGAAACACCTAAAAGCGGACAGTCGGCCTTCCAGTGACTGCAATAGACAGCACCTATCCGACAACAACCTGGAGAGCAGGTACAAGTAACAAAGGAGGAGGAGATGCCCTCCGTCTCATGCTACTCGACTCGGAAGCTTTTCGCTACCAAAGGAGGAAAGAAGTCAAATACCTCCAGTCCGTCGCTCTCTGCCAGTGCGTTGCGAATATAACTACCACGAGGGCTAACAACGGAAACTATGAAAGGTATTTTCCAGAGCACCCACTCAAGGAAGAAACTGTCAGCTATTGGGGGTAGTTCTTCTTCAGAATCCTTGGGGGTGGCCCAAGCTAATGGTAGTATTTTCCTCAACTTACGCAACAACCCGGCATTCCGAGAAGACAACGATTCCCAATGAACAGACTACGAGATCCCTGGTGTTGGCTATGCTCGCCAGGTTGATGTATCCTCCTATGCTGAGGGTAGTATTCCTTCCGAGGTGGAGACGACATTGCCAGATTTCTCTGATGACTAATCTCGCCAGGGGTCTGAGACGGAATATGCGACATCCACTGCCCCGTCTATCTCTCCCCACGTGAGAACGATATACATGGCCGGGGATGACCATGAAGGCCCCAACGACCGCTAGTGCCTCGAGACTCTCGAGGCCATGATGTAGACGATGGGTGCATTAATGCAAGCCTTAACCCAGACAATGCTGAAAATCAAAGCAAATATGGCTTCTCAACCAGCAAGGACCCCTGGACAATCAAACTTGGAATCTGGGACCAATGGGGATTCAAACAGAAATGCCCCATCTGCTGGCAGTAATCCTCAACTGCCTGGCTCATCTGCACCTTCTGCAGGAGATGAGGCCAAGGAAGAAACGAAGGACGTCCAGGAACTTTGAGCTTGCCTAGATCCTATGGGCAATCGAGACTCACTCCCAGATCTCGGGGTGCGGCAACCATACCCGATAGAATAAAGGAATGTACTGTATCAGCCCAAATACAATCCCTTCAACATAAATACATTTGACGGCAAGTCCTCCCCTCGCTGGTTCATGAGTTACTTCGAGATTACACCGGGACACCTACCCCGCAGCCATGCTATCCTTACCAGACTCTTCGTCGGGGGCATTAACTGGGGTAGTTTTTGACTAGTTCTTCAATCTCAAAGATAATTGTTTCTCATCTTTTGATGACCTCAAGCGTCTATTCCTCAACAAATTCTATGAGGCAGCAAATGATATGATGATGTCCTCTCTGATGGATGTTGCCCAGGGAGAAAGGGATCTGACACAAAATTATATCGAGTGATTCCGACAAGCAGTGCTAAGGTTGTCCCTGGTAATCCCGAGGCCACACTAATGGAGAAGTGCCAAAAAATATGGTTTCGGTAGTCAGCCTCTGGATAGGCGATAGCCAGTTCAAAGACTGGACGACATTCATTATAAGTGTTGTAAATGCTGAAAACAAGCTCAAAGACGCCTGTCACTTGGGGATCCATGTAATAATCCGTTCCGTTCAAACGGACAGTCGATTCAAATGGCGCAAGTACAATGACCCGACCCACTTTGCTCAGTAAGAAGACTCGTTTGAGTCAAAAGGATTTCCAGACTTGTCCCTTCAGGAGTTCAGACTTAGACTTTCAAAGGCTCGCTCAGAGTATCGCTCGACCGAGGCGAATCATCGCTAAAGTGGGTGTCTACGATAAACTTGTCTTTGCTTAGCTAGCACAATTAAAATATTGACGATACATGCTAGTCGCTAGGTGATTCACCTTCTGCATGCTAATAAAGAATATAATACACCTAGCTAAGGGAATAATTCTAACTTGTATTGCTTGTGTTAGAACATGAAAAATAAAACTTTGCTTTTAAATGGACCCTTGCCTGTTACCTTTGCCTTATGCAACTAGACCCCGCTATGCCTCGAGTAGAATAATATATACTCTTCGTAGTGCACTGTTCACTTGTTTACACTGCACATCCCTAGATTATGTCGCTCGGTATGTCCCTTTTCGGTTTCACTCCTCGCTTTACCCATAGACCCGTGCCAATGTAAATGCTTATGTTTCATAAGAATAAAATGATTGTATGCTTATATGTTGACTTATATTCGTTGCCTTATTACAATACTTGTCACTTATATTATGCCATAATCAAGTAACACAATCGCGTATCGTGCATGCATCAAGTTAGCCAGATGACTATCAAATAGTCCTCCTGTGTAATATGAATCTGCAAGTATCTGGGGCCGTTCGGTCGCCAAGGCAGTCCCCGCACCAAGATAATACATTAAGTCAAGTTGAACACTGAATGAGAATTATGTCAAGTAAATCAAGAATCACAGCTCGTGGAGCAATGCTCGTTCAGAACAAAGATTAATGGATTGTCATCTCAAGTTGTGAAAATGGAATGCCCCAAGACTTGCATGTCACGGACAACTTGGAATCAAGTGGGATCTTCGGATCTCGTTCCACGGACGGTCTCCGGGGCACCAGGGGCGATCCGATCCGGATGGAACTTTATGATAGTCTCACGTATGGGACGGGATGGCTTACGGTACCTCATGTACTTTAGTTGCATTCCATCCTCGTTCAAGACTATAACTCGTCCTTTATGGCTATGCTAGTGACCCACGTTCATATAGTTAAGTCATCCTCACTTAGCGAAAATTTACGTGTGAGTCATTGTATCACATCCAGTAAGCTGAAACACCTGAACGATTATGAGTATAAGTCATCTATACATAAATGGAGCAACTTGAGCAACCCATTGAACACTTGAACATCCATTACAATATTTCTGGATAATCTGTGTAACACGTGCACCCGAAGCAGCACCTCGTACATGACACTTTGTTTACATGACACTTTGTTTGCATATGTTATTGCCCCTAAATTTTATATCTATGCTCGTGCTTGATTTAACTTGGTTATCCTTGGACAGGGAGGGACGAATGGTAAGTTAGTAAGTCTTATCGTATTTCTTATATCGCGCGGTGCACTGACATACGAGTTAGGCTTTATATCATTGCCATAAAACTGATCCTAAGGCAAAACTTGAAAGATAACTTAATAGATGGTGCATGAAACCTATATAAAGTATTTAGATTTGTCGAGAGGGCGAGAAGCCTCTCTACCAGTGCATTCATGTAGTGATAATCTACCAGATTGCTTGTAGGGTGCAGGAGAACCTCGTTCGGTGCGGATGCCTATTTCGTGCGTGTTAAGGCGTGGAGTTCATTCTGGAGCCTTGGAGCGTTGCGTCCGGAACTGAACCATATATACAAGACATAATGTTGGAACATTGCCTACGTATCATTCCATAAATATAGCCATTTAGCACGCTTTTATGGTTTCACAGAGAGAGAGGCTTAAGCGACTTGTAATCTCGGTCTAGCGTCGCCTGTAACTGTCACTACCACATTTTCTAGGAAAGTGTATTTTAGTTATTTGGTAATTTATTAAATATTGTGCATGTTAAATATTTATTTATTGTATTATTTATTTATTGTTAGCATGTTAGATTTATTTTTTTGGACTTGTGTTAGTGGACCAACTAGTTAGTTTAGACTCATAGACCAACATTTAATTCTAGTTAGAATTGAGCCAAATAATTAGAAGCCAAATCATTAGGAGGATGATTAATTATATTAAACCCATTAGACTAGAAGCTTCCCTCCTTAATTAATTTCTTCATGAGAGGCCCCAAGGAGTATTTTAGACTTTACATAGTAGCTTGAGGGAGGGGCAAGTAAGGCCTATATAAAGGGGATAAAAACTTTCTCTCTTTTTATTTTTTATTCCAAATATAGATCTAGAATTTTTCTCAACCAAATTCCACCAAATCCCTACCAAATTTTTACCCAATTCTTTCCCAAATCACCATTGGAGGCTATTAGAGCATGGATCTACAAGGAAAAAGCATAGATCTATAAAGAGGAGCAAGGATCTACAAGTTGAAGGCTCATTTTACCAATTTTAGAAGTTTCATTGGGAATCCATCTCCCAATAGATAAAATTAAGTTTTTCCCTTTAATTTAGGTTCTAAATCTGAGAATTAACCATGATAAATCAACCTATATGCATAGGCTACCCATAGGATTTGGTTTTGTGTTCATATGAGGCCTATTGAGAAAGTTATGGTGCTTTTTGTGTCAATTTTGGTAGAATTCCGAGATTGACATTTGTTGTGTGTCAATTGTTCCTATAGATCAATTTGGCATGTGCTTGTGTGTTTGGGGCTAGTTTCGTGTCCATAATTGGGTACGTGTAGGTCATATCCTAACAATTTGGTGATACGTATTGATTTGGAGGTTTTTTTTCTCTAACACGGGACTTTGTGCATGTCATATTTTGACACGGACATGTAGATTTATGTTTGACTCTTCATATTGTTCATAAATAATATAATAGACTTGTTCGTGTCCTTCGGAGTATGTTTGGATGTGTGGTGGACTCGTGTCGCAAACATATCCTAGATCTAGTGGGATACGGGTGTGATACGCTCCATGTGATTGTGCAATTTTAATTCTAGATCTATTTCCATTGTTTTAGTAATTATATATATATATATATATATATATATATATATATATATATATATATATATATATATATATATATTGTTGTGTATATATATTTATGTATTTATGCATCATAGATCTATGTATCTAGTTTATACTATATTTATATAGCTTTTTCTCTACATATGTATTAGCTTTTAAATGTAATAGTGTGTATATATATATATATATATATATATATATATATATATATATATATATATATATATATATATATATATATATATATATATATATATATATATAAAATTGTATGATATATATATACGTATACGTATATGAGATGTTATGAATATTATACGTATATGATACTATAATATGTGTTGTAAGTATTATTGTGGAGATGCACATATATATGCATGTGGAGGAGCTTGTATATATATATAAATATATGTAGTAATTACATATATATATAGTAGTAGTTATAGAATGTATGTATAAATGCGGCTTATATATATATATATATATATATATATATATATATATATATATATATATATATATATATATATATATATATATATATATATATATATATATATATATATATATATATATATATATATATATATATATATATATTGTGTTAATATAGAGGGGTCTTTAGTGACAGCAACAACGAAAACATCAGCAGCGTAGCAACAACACAGCAGCAGCATTAGCGACAGCAGCAGCGTAGCAACAACACAACAGCCGCATTTGCGACAGCAATAGCAACAGCAGCAACGTAGCAAGAGCACGACAGCAACATTAGCGACAGTAGTTGGCGACAGCTGTAGAAGTTCGTCACTAAAATAGTAGAGTATCAGCAGTATCAGTCGCTTCAGCGACAACAAGTAGGGGCCTTTAGCGTCAGTTTGACAGTTTTATATATATTAGATATATATATATATATATATATATATATATATATATATATATATATATATTTACATATATATTAATTACCATATATATATATATATATATATATATATATATATATATATATATATATATATATATATATATATATATATATAGTTGTAGCATATAATATTATTGGGTAAGTTAGTATATATTTGAAGTTTGAGCAATTACCTTATGATAACTATTAGTGTATAGTTGAGTATTTATTGGGTTATGCTCTTTATAGCTAGGTGAGTTGGTAAGTTGATAATTAAGTTTCTTTAGTATTTTAGTTAAATAATTAGTTTAGCTAGTAATAATTATTGTCAGTTAACTAGTTATTTAGTTATCAAGTTAGTATATTTTAGTTACCTATTGTTATGAGTATCTTTAGTTATATATATGTATGTATTTATGTATGTATGTTATGTATGTATGTATGTAAGTATGTATATATGTGTATATGTATTAGTAGTTAGTGTTTAGTTGGTAGTTAGTAATTGTATTCCTATTAGTACATACTAGTAGTTATATTGGATTGATACCTACATATATAGCTAGAGGGGTAGTTAATATATATTAGAATTCATAAATACCTTAAGATACCAAGGTAAGTATCAAGGTATTGGAAGATAATCAAGGTATTGGGTTTGGGTATCAAGATAGAGGTTTAGTGTTATGATACCAAGTTGGATCAAAACCAAGATAATCATTTAGCAATTGTAACTAGGATTTATATATTTAATATTGCTTTATTATAGATATTTGATATTATCTATTGTTTGCGTATCCTGAGATACGGTATCTTAGTATCCTAAGATGTAGCTTGTATGGCCTAGATTCATAGTGTGTGAGTCCAATATCTTTGAGTTAGACTTATGCAACATAGAAATAGGTAGTTGACCATAGTTTGACTATAGTTGACCATATTTGACTTAGAGTTGATCGAGTTTGACTTTTGAGTTAGAAATTGACTGGTTGACCTAAAAGTTGACTAGTTTAACTTATTTTCTTTCCGGAACCTTGTATTGATGTTGTATTCCATATCTAGGTCTTCGAGGCACCGTATCAGACATCTGCGAGATTATTCTTTGGACTTCAGGCGAGTCCATTCTCTGATAGTTTATCATTTATGATATCCTCTATGTTCATTGTATCTAGTGTAGATATCCATGTTCTCTTGACACGATGGTTATACGGATTAGTATATCCGAATCTCGTCATAAAATATTATTCCTTGGTATATGGTCTATCTTGTGCAAGTATTGTTTCATTGGTTATCTTGTACATGTACAAACACTGATTCTCGGGAAGACTAACTATCTTCTTGGAAAATCTCGTGCCATATCATACCGTTATTGGATCTATTATACCAGTCGAGGGTGGGAAGTATTTTAGTGTAGATATGTGATCATACTCTCATTGTATCTAGTATTGTTCATTGAATAGTATTAATCATACACCGCACGTATGATTAGCCAGGCCATATATATTGTATCATGTTCCCAAGTTGATCACATGTTAAAGCTAGTACTCACACACTTAGTTATTGTATTCTTGTTCATTGGCATGTTGTTCATTATTGTATTTATTTCAGTATTTTCTTATTATATATCTCTCGTATCTATTGTACATCTTGTATATTCATATCTATTTACTGTTACATAGTTTTTATCATTGATTAGAACTGCTGTTAGAGATGTACTTCGCTCCATTCCTGATTGGAATTTTTTTTTCAGAGGATCCGAGAGATTGGTGTCCGACATACTATGGACTTCGACTTATAGATGGTGCAGACTTGGACCCACTAGTTCTGGAGTGATTGTTGGGAGGTTTATCCGGATCACTAGTTTTTTATAGTTAGTTTCTTTAGCATTTTGGTACCGGATTTATTTCCGGCTTATAGTTGAGATTGGATTTATTTCTATTGTTGATAATATATCTTTTGAATGTATAGTTAGACTTCCTTCATATCTTCTCGTGCTTTAGAATGTGATTGAGTTTTGTGTTGAGATTTTATTATCATATTTTATATTATTGTGAGATGTTTAGATAGTATAGTTGACCAAGACAACGTTCTACCGTCGATTCTGCGGCGTAGGCTAGGCGTTGTTCCCGACTTGCATCCCTACATCGGGTGCGGGTCGTGACAGTAACACTTGTTCAATATCAATAAAGAGCTTAGTTTAATTCTATACTTGTGTTATTCAATGCTTCCATTATTGATGACTCTGTGAACTTGTTACCAATCGTTTGTGCATTTCATATTTTGCTGCACTCAGACAATCTGTGCGACTCTGTGGCTTAGATCTCTTACCGCCTGTTAGGATCATGGCCTTGCATGGGCGCGGCTTACGCTTGTGCGACATCACTCCCGGATGAGAAACGATCGTCCCGCGGAAGGGTTGGCGCGGTGATTCGTGCCTAGCGGGGACGACCGATTGCTTGCGGGAGATCGAGGCGTGACATATTGGTATCAGAGCATGGCTATACGTCTTTGGACTTCTTATCGATTTTCTCAGTTTTGAAAGCTCGTTCGTGGGTTATTTGCATACACTCTCTCGTTGATCCGATGGGATCTTCCAAATAATGGGTCTAAATACTTTTAAAAAAGTGCATGTGAATAATATGATTGCTCGTACAAAATTATGATGTGAAGGCCTTTGTGCCGACCTGTGCTAGACTTTGTGGGAATAGACTCGTACTAGAATTTGCAAGTTATGTGCAAACCCGAATACCTATACAAATTCTAAGCTGGTGAATGCGTGAAATAGAATATCGTTCGAATGGTTAGTTATGCACACAGCCTTTCGACTAAGTTGTGTTGCGTATCGCATGCCAAGACCCTTTTTGGTGCAAGCTAGTTGCAAACGAGATTTGGATATCGTTCAGGAAAAAGGGATAAGTCAGACTTCTAATGGCAACCGATAGAAATATTTATCAGTTTATCGCTAAGGCAAATATAGAGAATCGTGTTTGGATTTTGAAAAATAGCTCAGACGGTATTTTGTGCCGAAAGATACAAATCGAATATGGTTTACTTAGATGACTATCAATAGAAATATATACAAGACTAAAATTTATCTAGGCGATAACTAAGTATCGTGCAAGAATTCTAAGGAACGACTTAGTCAATATGTTAGCGATTGATGCAAATACGAATAAGAATTTGATTGGGAGACTCAATTTCGAGTGGTGTATGGATCATTTACAAATGTTCAAACAGATTTATAGGTCTCGTGTGATAGTTGGATTGAACGATTGGAGAATGTCTTGAATAAGTGATAAGGCTTATATCGAATAGGAATTCATGAAAATGGAAATCGATATCTTGGTTAAGGAAAACTTGTTGGAAACTTGGAGGATCATGCGAGCGATTTTGGATTGAAACAAATGGATTGAATTTGAATACAATATCGCTCCAATAGAAGTTAGCCCGAGAAAGAAATATTGTGGTTCTATGAAAGAGATAAGCGATAATAGATTTGGCCTGGAGTTTGGAAGAGCAATCTTGAATCTAGTTCAAAAAGAATACCTTCAAAATCAGTCCAGACCGAGAACGATTATCCTACGGGAGCGCCGACGTGGTAATTTCACGTACAACGGGGATGATCGAACTCAAGGGAACATGTTCGGTGATTATCCAAACGAACTCGATGAAATAGAACGCATCAAAAGTGGATAGACTTTGCCTTGAATATTTGAACAAAGTTGCTTAAGGAATGCCAAAAGTAGACTATGGATTTGTCAAATGGTAACTTTAAAGTTGGATGATTTTGCTAGACGAATTATAATTACTGCATGAACGAACATGACTTGGTAGATTTTATATATATAACTTGGATGGAGCAAAGTGAAATGATAAGGTGTCTCGATCGTTTTGAAGATAAACATATTGTTCAACGTTCATGTCTTGTACGAGCGTAACTCTATGCTTGTACATGCGTCATGCCTGGGTTAGGATGATTATCCAGCGGGACCGTTGGAGTGGTGATCTCACGTCCAACGAGGATGATCGAACTTGCAGAAGACCGGAGCGTGACAACTGATGGATCAACTTGACTTTTGGTTCAACACGATAAGACAAATTTGGGAATGCAAGTGAATCGAAAGTATTTCAGGGATAAGTTAGCCTAGAACCTGGAGTAAATCAAGCTTAATAGTTTCATGAACGGATACATGAATCTTGTTGAATGACTTAGAGTTATAAACAAAGGTTTAGAACTGAATCTTGGCTTGGTGGTCTAGACTTGGAATGGATATATAGATTTTATCAAAACATGTTTGGAGAGATAGACTATGCGAATCACTAGGCTTATAATCCTGCAACTTGGACATCATAGATTTTACTGAACGGACTCGAACCCTGTGCAAACGAACGTACTAATGAGAGTAGGATGATCCGTGCTCGATGTTTAGAAATCTGAGTAAAATGAGATTGGGTAGAATATTCCGTGCAAATGAACAATGGTTTGACCTTAAAAATTGGGGCGAGCATCGTGCGACGAATTTGCACGATGAATCGTATGCTTGAACTTGTACCTATGATCTTGTGAGCTGACCTAGTAATTAGACAGACGACCATGTGCCGAGTGAAAGAATCTGTGACCGACTTTAGCATATTGCTTGAATAAAGCCATAGAATTGGGGCAGAAAGACTTAGAGTTAGATTGGAAATGGTTAGTGTATGCTACGTTTGACCCGAGCGAAGGAATGCTAGTCGATTAAACCTAATAGATCGTGCTTAACGGTAGTGCAAATCTTGATTTGAGTTGGAATAGAAAATGAGTTAGAATTTATTGACCCTGTCGGAAGTATCATCGTAATTTGTAAGACGAGAACCCTTGAGATTTTCGCAAGTACCTTATCCGATTTCACTATCACTAAGTTTGGTTGAATGCATATGTTTGAGGGACGCCTTGAACGTGTGCACGATCCAGACTCGCGATATGCTGATCTCAAATGTTAGTGCAAGTGAATATGTTAGATCCGCATGGACAAGTAAAATAACTTGTATAAGTTTGTCTCAGCCTTAGATCGTTATTCACGATGGATTGTAACGGACCCAGCGTTAAGCTATATGTTCAGCGCTAAGGCGTAATAGAGACCGAGTCAGAATTTGGATTGAATGATAGAGTCATTTAATGAGACCGACCCAGCATACACGCGATATGGTATAAAGAACGAGTATAAACTTGTGTTCGAAAGGATCTAGTGGTACCGATTGCTATGCTTAGGATAGATTCGATAATGCGATAGAACGACTTGCGCTCAGGAAGTCTCGAGGACGAGACTTTTTCTGAGTGGTGTATAATGTAATGACCCGTTCCGTTTAAACGGACAACAAATTCAAATGGCGCAAGTGCAACGACCTGACCCGCTTTGCTCAGTGAGAAGACTCGTTTTAGGCAAAAAGATTTTCAGACTTGTCCCTTCAGGAGTTCAGACTTAGACTTTCAAATGCTCGCTCAGAGAATCGCTTGACCGAGGCGAATCATCGCTAAAGTGGGTGGCTACGATAAACTTGTCTTTGCTTAGCCAGCACACGTAAAATATGGATGATACATGCTAGACACTAGGTGATTTACCCCCTACATGCTAATAAAAAATATAACGCACCTAGCTAAGGGAATAATCATAACTTGTATTGCTTGTGTTAGAACATGGAAGATAAAACTTTGCTTTTAAATAGACCATTACATGTTACCTTTGTCTTGTGCAACTAGACCCTGCTATGCCTCGAGTAGAACAATATATACTCTTTATAGTGCACTGTTCACTTGTTTACACTGCACATCCCTAGATTATGTCGCTCAGTATGTCCCTTTACGATTTCACTCCTCGCTTTACCCATAGACCCGTGCCAATGTAAATGCTTATGTTTCATAAGAATGAAATGCTTGCCTGCTTATATGTTGACTTATACTCGTTGCCTCGTTACAATACTTGTCACTTATATTATGCCATAATCAAGTAACACTATCGCGTATCGTGCATGCATCAAGTTAGCCAGAGGACTATCAAATAGTCCTTCTGTGTAATATGAACCTGCAAGTATCCGGGACCGTTAGGTTGCCAAGGCAGTGCCCACACCAAGAGAATGCATCAAGTCAAGTTGAACACTGAACGAGAATAATGTCAAGCAAATCAAGAATCACAGCTCGTAGAGCAATGCTCGTTCAGAACAAAGATTAATGGATTATCATGTCAAGTTGTGAAAATAGAATGACCCAAGACTTGTATGTCGTGGACAACTTGGAATCAAGTGGGATCTTCGAATCTCGTTCCACGGACGGTCTCTGGGACACCGGGGCTAATCCGATCCGGATGGAACTTCACGATAGTCTCACGTACTGGAAGTGATGGCTTGCGGTGCCTCATGTACTTTACTTGCATTCCATCCTCGTTTACGACTATAACTCATCCTTTATGGCTATGCCAGCGACCCACATTCATATAGTTAAGTCATCCTCGCTTAGCAGTAATTTGCGTGCGAGTCATCGCATCGCATCCAGTAAGATGAAACACTTGAATAATTATGAGTATAAGTCATCTATACATAAATGGAGCAACCTGAGCAACCCATTGAACACTTGAACATCCATTACAATATTTCTGGCTAACCCGTATAACTCGTTCACCCGAAGCAGCACCTCGCACATGACACTTTGTTTGCATATGATATTGCCCCTAAATTTTACATATATGCTCGTGCTTGATTTAACTTGATTTTTCTTGGACAAGGAAGAACATATGGTAAGTTGGTAAGTCTCGCTGTGTTTCTTATATCGCACGTCGCCCTGCCACACGAGTTAGGCTTTATATTATTGCCATAAAACTGATCATAAGGCAAGACTAGAAAGATAACTTAATAGAGGGTGCACAAAACCTATATAACATATTTGGATTTTTCGAGCGGACGAGAAGCCTTCCTACCAGTGCATCCATGTACTGATAACCCACCCGATTGCTTGCAGGGTGCGGGAGAACCTCGTTCGGTGCAGATGTCTCCTTCATGCGTGCTATGGCGTAGAGTTCACTCTGGAGCCTTGGAGCATTGCGTCCGAAACTGAAGTACATATATAAGACATAATGTTGGAACATCGCCTATGTATAATTCCACAAATATAGCCACTAGGCACACTTATACTATTTTTGAGAGAGAGAGGCTTGAGCGACTTGTAATATCGGCCTAACGCCGCCTGTAACACTTGTTCAATATCAATAAAGAGCTTATTTTAATTGTATACTTGTGTTATTCAATGCTCCGCTATTGACGACTCTGTGAACTTATTACAAATCGCCTATGCGTTTCATATTCCACTGCACTTGGATAATCTGTGTGACTCTGTGGCTTAGACCTTTTACCGCCTGTTCGGATCATGGCCTTGTACGGGCGCGGCTTACGCTCGTGCGATATCACGTCCAGATGGAAAAAGATTATCCCGCGGGATCGCTGGTGCGATGATTCGTGCATAGCGGGGATAGTCGATTACCTACTGGAGATCTGGATATGATAATCCATATCCCTACTACCGAGGAAAAGGAAAAGTGCCCCAGCAACAGCAAAAACAGCAATAGCGGTAACAGCAACCGTGATGCAAAAGGGAAGCAAGCCATGGTCGCTAATGTGACTAAGAAACTTGAGCAAAAGCAGACAGAGGCTCCAAAATCAAAGGAGATCTATTCTTTCTAAGACGGTGATGTCAAGCCCATCTTTAACATGCTGATGCAGAAAATTAAAATTTGCCTCCCCGGCGTCAAACGTCAGCCTGAAGCGGAGGAGATGAACAACCCAAAGTACTGTCACGCCCCAGTCCCAAAATGACGAGGGACTGGAGAGGCGTGGCAATGGCCAGCAGCACGCACCGATGGACAACCCAATTTAATGGATCCATCAGGGCATGCTTAAGCTGTAGTCTAGCAGTAAAGTGTTACAGTCTCAGGTATTTCTAATCTCATCCACAGATAACACAGATTAATTGCCAGGAAATAACTGCAATGGAATTAAATTATCAATAGCAAATAAGGTTATCTCGGGGAAACAATTCCGAGAACTTAGTTTATTACATTTAAGGAAAAGACAGGAAATAAAATGCTGGAAAATGTAAATACTGTGTAGATGTAGCCGGTGCTCAAGAGAAGTCTTCGGCCACTATCTCGTCCTGTGTTCCTGGTTCTGTTCCGAGGAGTGCTCCGGTACCGTACACTTCTGGGTAGTTCTCTTCAGCTGTACCTGGGGACATCATCCATTCCAGGTCCTCAGGGGACATAGCAAGGTACAGAAAAACTCAAGCCAAATGAATATCAGTGCAGCAATCAGATAATTCAGCAGGGTAAACTAAGTAACCAGCTATGTGATATGCAATATGAGAGCAGCACTAGAACTCAGGCCGAAGCCACTACAAGCTCTGTGTCGGGGAGCCGGTAGCAGCAATAACTATGATTTACACTATGATATAAACTATGTTTTATATATATATAATATCAGCCTGTAGTCTGTGTGTCTCTCCCCACCCAATGTAATCACACGTCTCATGTCCATGACACGCATAATCATAACTAATGCAGTAAGTCTGATAGCTATGAATCATTGTCTAAGAATGTAAAGTCTATGTCATCAACATGCAACCTATACAGAATCACCTTGAATGTCTCAGGAAGACTCTGTCTCATGAAATAGTGTCAAGTGTCCTGGGTTCTGGTGTACTTGATAGGACAAGTACGAGAATTATAGGGTCTCGATATCCATGTCTATGTGACGTTACACAACCCCGCGTACGGAGTTGGCACCCGACTATGATCGGACACTAAGCACGTCACACGTTCCCTAGGTCAAGCAGTTAAAACAAGTTTATATTTTAATTCACATGAAAACAAGTAAAATACTTTGTCAAGGATTACTGAGATTTGGCAAACTTTAATTGTCCTTTATTGCATAATTAAGTCCAGAAAATAATTAGCAAGCTGCAGAGTTTGGCAAGGTACACTTGCCTGTGGTTCCGGCTATGTTTACGGCTCTGACTTCGGCGAGAATTGCAGGCGGTACTCCGGTTGCTGAAACAAACATCACCATCAGATCCAGAAAATATCAATCAGCTAGAAACGCCTGTCCTTGAGTCCAATTTGGAGACAAGGGCAAAAACGGCAGTTTCGGGCCAAAACGGGGTCCACCGGTGGGCCCGCTTTGTACCGAAAAACGTGTCAGGGTCAACGGTCTCCAAATTCACCAAACTCAGTGTCAACAGGTCAGGAACGCTGGTACGAACCCAACAGAACTTCCAGAATTGGATTCCGATGAGCCGAACACAAAATCGCCCGTCGAGCGGGGCCTGTGGGGCCCACGACACGCGATTTCGTCAACGTTCTCAGAATCGAACCAAACTTGACCCACAGGACCAGCGTATCGCTACGAGTCCGATGGCGCAAGTTTCGTTTCAATCCGACGTGTGTACACAAAGTTAGGGTGAATTGCAGAAAAGACGGATACGGGGCGATGTCCGCGGATACGCGTTGATTCCGGTGTGCACGCACACCCAAATCGACTTCCGCGAAAACCCACACGTCCGTATCGACGAGGCGCACGTATCTGTGAAGACCGCGCGCGACCAAGTCGTCCCGTTTGGCGGGGCGGACTCGGTTCCGGGGTGAAACAGGGTCTGGGTTTTTCCTGTTTTTGGATCGCGGTGTGCGATCGCCACAGGCCGCGATGCCTCGAACAGTTTGTCCGGACACCGAGAGGGTCATACCGGCTTCGCAACGCAATTTGCGGAATCGAAAACGGAGCTACGAGCAAAAAGTTACGCATACCTGAACCGGGCTGAATAATTGAGAATTCGTCGTGTCCGACTCGACACGGACACTGTGTCCTGTGTCCGTGTCCGACACAGAAAAGAAAATTGGGGATTAGGGCTTGCTGAGTTCGGCGGCGGCCGGCGGAGTGCTGAGCGGCGCTGTTGGGGGCCGACCGGGGCTGGGCGGCTGCGCCGTCGACGTCGGGGTCGAGGGCGGCTCGGCGTCCGGCGGAGCTGCCGTCGGCCACTGGGACGAAGGAGCAGGGGAGGGAAGGGAGGAGGCTGGGGTGGTCGGCACGTGGCGGAGCTGGGTGGTGTTCGGGGGAGAAGGGCGGTGGCGCGGCGTCGTCCGGCGAGGAGGATATGGCGGTGGCGCAGCGTCGTGGCGGCGAGGGCTCGTCGCGGTGGCGCTAGGGTTCAGGGGAGCTCGGGGTTGGGGGAGGAAGTGGGCGGAGCTAGGGCATTTATAGGGCCGGTCGGGGGCGAGGGTGAGGCCGAGTCTCCGGGGCGACGTGGCCGCGGGAGCCGGGGGAAAGGCGGACGTGGCCGCGCGTTTTCCGGCGCCGGCGGGGGTCTCGGGGGTGACTGGGTCGTGGGACAGGGGAGGTGGAGCGGGTCGGGTCGGGCGGCGGGCTCCGGGTGAGCGGACCCGCCCGACCCGCTAGGGGTTGGAGGCTGGGCCGGGCTAGCCTAATGGGCTCGGCCCATTGGGCTGGGCCCAAACCAAAAAATAAAATAAAATAATAATAATAATAATAATAATAATAAACATTTAATAAATAAATAAATAATTAAATAATTAAATAAATAGTTTTTAGGTATTTAAAAATAGGTCCGGGGTCCGATAAATTCCAGAAAATTGCCCTAAGTCCAGTTTTTCATTTTACGCCCAAAAATATTATTTTCATAATATTTTAATATTATTTAATATCATTTAAAAATCATTTAAAAATTAAAACCCTGCTTTTAAATTGCAGAAAAATCCCAGAAAATTCCAGAAAATTGTGAAAAATCCAGTTTTGAAAATTTTGAAAAATCAGGGGGTTTACAATCTACCCCCCTTAAGAAGATTGCGTCCTCGCAATCAAAGAATAACCGGTCAACAGAGATGACGCGGTCGCAAGCATCGTTTGAAAATACATCACAAGATACTTAGGGAAGTACCGTTTCCCTAAAAACTGAAAGCTTACACTTTCCAGGAAAATCTAGTTAAAATTTTAACTTTTATGAAAATCAGGTTATTATTAACAAGTTGCAATTTTCTAGGTTGGGGCTGAGGTCACGAACCAAGAGGCACGAGCTACAACAAGACTAGAAACGGAAAAACTACGAATCACTTACTCGCATCGGCGTCCTGCACAGTCAGCGCATAAGCTTGTCCTCGTCCTTGAGGTAGGTTCCTCTGCTGCTGTTGGGCTTGCTGGAAGAGTGTCGCCTGAGGTGCCAGAGGTGGCCTCGGTGCTGGTGTAGCTGGTTGGTTTGCCCTTGCTGCTCCATCTCGATGCTGAGGACAGTCCTTGGCTATGTGCTGATTGGTGCCGCAAATCAGGCACAATCCCAACTTACGTCTGCAGTCTCTCTCGACATGGCCTACCTTGCCGCAGTAGTGACAGGTAGGAAGGGTCTGAGAAGCTGTCCTGGGTGGCTGGAGCGTGTGAGATCTCTTTGCAGATTCTCCTGGTGATGCTCTGTCTGGTGCTGAGGTGATTGGCCGCTTGTGGCGCGACTCCCTCCTGGTGACGCGTTCCATGCGTCGGGCGGCAGCGAGAACGTCTGAGTAGGAGGTAGGTGCGACGGATCCGATGAGTCTCTGTAGCTCGAAGTTCAGTCCGTCGAAGAATTTCTCGGCCTTCTCTTCCTCTGTCGGGATCAGGGTGGGGGCGAAGCGGCTCAGACGAATAAATTCTGCGTTGTATTCTTCCACCGTCATAGAGTCCTGAGTGAGGCGATTGAATTTGTCCCGCAGTTCTGACCGAGCGATGGCAGGAATGTACATCTCCTGGAAGAGTCTGGAGAACTCCTCCCAAGTGACTCGGTCTGGTCCGAGTCGCGTCTCCTCAGACAACCACCAGTGGTGCGCGTTGCCTGTCAATTGCATTCGGACGGCAGTCATCCAGCGTTCCCGTGGAAGCTCAGCTGCTTCAAGTTGATGCCGTATGTTGGTGAGCCACTCATGAACTTCGGTGGGTTCCTCTTTTCCAGAAAAGGTGCGGGGCTTCAGTTGGCGGAAGTCAGTGATTGAGCCTGTAGTTGGCCGTCGGGCTGGTAGGTTGGCCTGCTCCAGTACAGTTACGATGCTGTCCCTCCAGAAATTGGCTTCGCGACGTTGAGCCTCGTGTTGGACTTGTTGCTGAGCTTGCATCATCGCGTAGATCATTTGGAATATCTGCTGTCCGTCAATTGGTTGTCCTTGTGGGAGTACGGGCGTTGGTGGAACGAACTGCGGCGGAGGCGGAATATCATCGCGTCGGAATCGGGAGTTAGGTTGACCTGCCTGCTGGCTCTGTTGAGTTGTGGGAACTCCTCCGACGGGTGTCACTTCGTCGTCGTAGGTGACACCTGCAGCTTGTGGTGTTCCGACGGGAGTCTCATTGCACTCTTGTGGGTCCATTTTCCTGTATCAAAAATAACCAATAAGAGGCGCACGGGAATCAAGGCAAGATGCAAGTAAATTATTTGAAGTCGATATAGAGATCAAAAACGATTCAAGCAAGTGGATGAGATCCTAAAAACTTATCCTATCTTATTGCAGGCCTGTTCGGTCCCTAAGTTGAAACCGAACAATTTAGTCGTAGACCTGCATGGGCCACCACAAAAACCATGTCACGCCCCAGTCCCAAAATGACGAGGGACTGGAGAGGCGTGGCAATGGCCAGCAGCACGCACCGATGGACAACCCAATTTAATGGATCCATCAGGGCATGCTTAAGCTGTAGTCTAGCAGTAAAGTGTTACAGTCTCAGGTATTTCTAATCTCATCCACAGATAACACAGATTAATTGCCAGGAAATAACTGCAATGGAATTAAATTATCAATAGCAAATAAGGTTATCTCGGGGAAACAATTCCGAGAACTTAGTTTATTACATTTAAGGAAAAGACAGGAAATAAAATGCTGGAAAATGTAAATACTGTGTAGATGTAGCCGGTGCTCAAGAGAAGTCTTCGGCCACTATCTCGTCCTGTGTTCCTGGTTCTGTTCCGAGGAGTGCTCCGGTACCGTACACTTCTGGGTAGTTCTCTTCAGCTGTACCTGGGGACATCATCCATTCCAGGTCCTCAGGGGACATAGCAAGGTACAGAAAAACTCAAGCCAAATGAATATCAGTGCAGCAATCAGATAATTCAGCAGGGTAAACTAAGTAACCAGCTATGTGATATGCAATATGAGAGCAGCACTAGAACTCAGGCCGAAGCCACTACAAGCTCTGTGTCGGGGAGCCGGTAGCAGCAATAACTATGATTTACACTATGATATAAACTATGTTTTATATATATATAATATCAGCCTGTAGTCTGTGTGTCTCTCCCCACCCAATGTAATCACACGTCTCATGTCCATGACACGCATAATCATAACTAATGCAGTAAGTCTGATAGCTATGAATCATTGTCTAAGAATGTAAAGTCTATGTCATCAACATGCAACCTATACAGAATCACCTTGAATGTCTCAGGAAGACTCTGTCTCATGAAATAGTGTCAAGTGTCCTGGGTTCTGGTGTACTTGATAGGACAAGTACGAGAATTATAGGGTCTCGATATCCATGTCTATGTGACGTTACACAACCCCGCGTACGGAGTTGGCACCCGACTATGATCGGACACTAAGCACGTCACACGTTCCCTAGGTCAAGCAGTTAAAACAAGTTTATATTTTAATTCACATGAAAACAAGTAAAATACTTTGTCAAGGATTACTGAGATTTGGCAAACTTTAATTGTCCTTTATTGCATAATTAAGTCCAGAAAATAATTAGCAAGCTGCAGAGTTTGGCAAGGTACACTTGCCTGTGGTTCCGGCTATGTTTACGGCTCTGACTTCGGCGAGAATTGCAGGCGGTACTCCGGTTGCTGAAACAAACATCACCATCAGATCCAGAAAATATCAATCAGCTAGAAACGCCTGTCCTTGAGTCCAATTTGGAGACAAGGGCAAAAACGGCAGTTTCGGGCCAAAACGGGGTCCACCGGTGGGCCCGCTTTGTACCGAAAAATGTGTCAGGGTCAACGGTCTCCAAATTCACCAAACTCAGTGTCAACAGGTCAGGAACGCTGGTACGAACCCAACGGAACTTCCAGAATTGGATTCCGATGAGCCGAACACAAAATCGCCCGTCGAGCGGGGCCTGTGGGGCCCACGACACGCGATTTCGTCAACGTTCTCAGAATCGAACCAAACTTGACCCACAGGACCAGCGTATCGCTACGAGTCCGATGGCGCAAGTTTCGTTTCAATCCGACGTGTGTACACAAAGTTAGGGTGAATTGCAGAAAAGACGGATACGGGGCGATGTCCGCGGATACGCGTTGATTCCGGTGTGCACGCACACCCAAATCGACTTCCGCGAAAACCCACACGTCCGTATCGACGAGGCGCACGTATCTGTGAAGACCGCGCGCGACCAAGTCGTCCCGTTTGGCGGGGCGGACTCGGTTCCGGGGTGAAACAGGGTCTGGATTTTTCCTGTTTTTGGATCGCGGTGTGCGATCGCCACAGGCCGCGATGCCTCGAACAGTTTGTCCGGACACCGAGAGGGTCATACCGGCTTCGCAACGCAATTTGCGGAATCGAAAACGGAGCTACGAGCAAAAAGTTACGCATACCTGAACCGGGCTGAATAATTGAGAATTCGTCGTGTCCGACTCGACACGGACACTGTGTCCTGTGTCCGTGTCCGACACAGAAAAGAAAATTGGGGATTAGGGCTTGCTGAGTTCGGCGGCGGCCGGCGGAGTGCTGAGCGGCGCTGTTGGGGGCCGACCGGGGCTGGGCGGCTGCGCCGTCGACGTCGGGGTCGAGGGCGGCTCGGCGTCCGGCGGAGCTGCCGTCGGCCACTGGGACGAAGGAGCAGGGGAGGGAAGGGAGGAGGCTGGGGTGGTCGGCACGTGGCGGAGCTGGGTGGTGTTCGGGGGAGAAGGGCGGTGGCGCGGCGTCGTCCGGCGAGGAGGATATGGCGGTGGCGCAGCGTCGTGGCGGCGAGGGCTCGTCGCGGTGGCGCTAGGGTTCAGGGGAGCTCGGGGTTGGGGGAGGAAGTGGGCGGAGCTAGGGCATTTATAGGGCCGGTCGGGGGCGAGGGTGAGGCCGAGTCTCCGGGGCGACGTGGCCGCGGGAGCCGGGGGAAAGGCGGACGTGGCCGCGCGTTTTCCGGCGCCGGCGGGGGTCTCGGGGGTGACTGGGTCGTGGGACAGGGGAGGTGGAGCGGGTCGGGTCGGGCGGTGGGCTCCGGGTGAGCGGACCCGCCCGACCCGCTAGGGGTTGGAGGCTGGGCCGGGCTAGCCTAATGGGCTCGGCCCATTGGGCTGGGCCCAAACCAAAAAATAAAATAAAATAATAATAATAATAATAATAATAATAAACATTTAATAAATAAATAAATAATTAAATAATTAAATAAATAGTTTTTAGGTATTTAAAAATAGGTCCGGGGTCCGATAAATTCCAGAAAAATTGCCCTAAGTCCAGTTTTTCATTTTACGCCCAAAAATATTATTTTCATAATATTTTAATATTATTTAATATCATTTAAAAATCATTTAAAAATTAAAACCCTGCTTTTAAATTGCAGAAAAATCCCAGAAAATTCCAGAAAATTGTGAAAAATCCAGTTTTGAAAATTTTGAAAAATCAGGGGGTTTACAAGTACTGTCACTTCTACTGGTACGTTCACCACCCGACGCAGGAGTGCTACACCTTGAAACGGTACATCCAACGGCTGATCGATCATAATATACCATCCCTCGTACGATGCCCCAGGGGATGATACACTCCCTATTATCACGCCTACCGCTGCTGATCCAGGGCCATCCCAGCCTTCGCCGACGGATAAGTCTAAACAAAAAGGAACTCGCTTCGATAAGCCGCTGCGCAAGGATGCACAAGTGCTGGAAAAAATCCTACAACTTTGACATTCTGGCATAACTCACCAATACTCCGGTGAAGTTGTCACTGTTCGAGTTGCTCCGGGTTTCCAGAGACACTCGAGCTACCCTGAGCGAGGCATTACAAAATGTCGACACTAATTTGGAGCAGGTCAAGCCGTCAGCTGAAGATCCGACGACTTGCTCCCACTATAATAACGGTACGGATGTAATACCCAATATTACGTTCTCGCAACAAGACATGTTGCTAAAGAATAACAAGCATGATCGTCCCCTATACTACATAGGGTATATTAGTGCTATAAAGGTGGACTGGATGCACATTGACCCCGGTTCATCAATCAGCATCATCCCGAGGAGTCTGCTGCAAATATTGGACATCCCGATACATCGCCTGGCAGCTACCAATACTGCAATTAGTGGCTTCAACATAGGAAAAAGCTATCCTCTGGGCAAGATTCACCTGAAGTGCCAGATCGACGACCTAAAAACATAGGCCACTTGCTACGTCATTGATGTAGATGTATCCTACAACGTCTTGCTCGGATGCCCCTGGATACACCAATATATTATCGTGCCGTAAACCCTGCACCAATGCTTAAAGTACGTCGACGATCATGGCAATATCAGAACGAAGTTCGCAGACATCAACCCATTTTAGGGAGTCAAGACGTACTACTCCGAGGTTAATGTACCATCCTCTACAAGCAAACCCACTAAGACAAAGGTGGCAATGAGGCCGATGATGAGCCCGAGGTTACGACAACACCGGAGGAGCCCATGAGAACCCGTCTCAAGTCTTTCACTCCCGACTCAACCACTCCTCTGGTCGTCAAGTTGCACAGGAAGGCACTGGAATCTCTGGTACCTTCCATAGTGTCTGAACCTCTGGTCGTTCGCCTTCATAGGCTAAATCGACCGCAGAAAGAGGATCCCGCACCATATGCTCCTTCCGAACCTTTGGTCGTTCGCCTTCATAGGCCAAATCGACTTCAGTAAAAGGATCCCGTACCATCTGCTCCTTTCGAACCTCTAGTCGTTCGCCTTCATAGGCCAAATTAATCGTAGAAGGAGGATCCTGCACTATCTTCTCCTTCCGAACCTCTGATCGTTAACCTTCATAGGCCAAATTGACCGCAGAAGGAGGATACCGCACCATCTGCTCCTTCAGAACCTATGGTCGTTCATCTTCGCAGACCGCCAAAAGAAGACCCGTCCACGGTTGCAACCACTGAGCCTCTGGTGGTAAAACTGCACAGGAAGCCACCAACGCCTTAAACCGCGCTGGGGGTAGCCCATGAGGATGACGAACTGGAAGAATATGTGGCCGCTCAGGCCAACATCCCTTCCCTCGATGATGTGATTCCTCAGAAAAAGATACCTTATTTTATCAATAAAGGGTTATCTTTGAATTTTTTTGAGTGTACACATATCAACACATTATACTCTATGGAACATGGTCTAGGCTTACACTTGCAAACACAGGTGACCACCGCCTATACAGTGCATCGGATGCTCCCCAACAAAGACTCTTACTTCCTAGTCCCACCTAGGAACAGAGGAGAGAAGCTCATCATCTTCGGCCAGGTAGATTATCCCCAATCCTTCATCCCAGAAGAAATAGATCCAAACCTTGATACCGACAAAATATTACCTTACCGGTACAGTTCTTAAGCTAGACATCTCATCCAAAAGATGGGGTACGATTTGAAAACTGCCAAAGGCTTGAATTACGACAAGGGTCGACGACTGCCCCTGCACCTACATGCTCCTGCAGAAAAATCATAGGATTACTACCAGAAGACCAAAAATGGCTTAGGGTACGTAACACCTGCCATAACTCCCGAGGGTTCAGATGAAGAAGATGAAGTGCACTCTTTGAAATCTTCATCTTGGGACTCCGACGTTAGCATCAGGGATGTGCTCAGACGAACACTGTCCTCCAGCATGGTGTCTGCTAATCTTGAGGAAGACAACGAGGATCCACCCGAACTCTTTGAGGTAGAACTTTCGGCCCAATGCCTTGATTCGCAATAGGAGATGCGATTCGAACAATGAGAGCCTCCCACTGCGGATGAAATCATACAAATCGACCTCAACGACGAATCATCCTCCAAACCTATCTTCGTCAACAAAAGCTTGCCCGACAAAGACCGGAAATCCCTACTGCAACTCGTCAGGGAATACATCGATGTCTTTGCCTGGAGTTATAAAGACATGCGAGGGCTGGATCCACAAATCGCGGTTAACAAACTCAATATTTTGCCGAACGCCAAACCGGTCAAGTAACAACAACGACGGTTCCGGCCGGACATAATAAATTCCATCGAAGCTGAAGTCAACAAGCTAATATCTAGTGGTTTCATCCGTAAGAAACAACATCTCGACTAGGTAGCCAACATAGTGCATGTCGTCAAGAATAATGGGAAGATTCAAATCTGCATCGACTTCCGTGATCTTAATGCGGCATATCCTAAGGACGAATTCCCCCTCCCGACCACCGACATAATAACCGACATTACCTGTGGCTTCTAGAGCATGTCCTTCATGGACCGCTTCTCAGGCTACAACCAAATTAAGATATTTCCCGACAATGAGAAGCATATATCGTTGCGGACCCCCAATAGGCGTATACTGCTATACGGTCATGTCATTCGGTCTAAAGAACGTAGGTGCTACATACCAGCGAGCTATGAGCACCATTTTTGATGAACATCTGCGCAAGACGGTAGAATGCTACGTCAATGACATCGCCGTCAAGAGTCGCTCTAAAAATGATCACCTCTAAGACTTGAGGACTGTATTTGACTTAATGCGTGCACACCGCCTCAAGATGAATCATACCAAGTCCTTCCTGGGAGTCAGTTGTTGCCAGATATTTTGGAAGCTTGTGTCTGCGTTCATGATTGGACCCGTGCTGAAAAAAGAACTCAAGACTCAAGAGATGAAAGTGCCGATATCTCGGAGCTGAACTTTCAATCTCTTACTATATATGACACTACTGAAGGAGAAGCTGAGTAAGAAACTTCAACGAAAGTCGGACGATAATTTTTTTAAAAAGATTTCTACATTTTTTTACAAGTTTTATGCAAATAAAATATTCTCTACAAGTTTTTATTTTTGTTTGTTACTTAATTTTATAATACATTTATAATTTTATTGTCATTAATAAAAGAAATTCAGCTTTTTCTTACTTAATGTTCTAAGTTGTTTACATTTAACATATTATTTCTATATAAATAACTTCTTTAAATTTTAAGTTATAAATTTATATTTAAATAAAAAAAAAGATTTACACACATTTACTTATAAGTTACTAAAAAAAAAATTCGAATTTTTTTTCAGAGTTCTAAATATCAAAAATTTAACTTATACTTAAAGTTATATAAATATTGATATAAAGAAATCAAATAAAAATTTCTTACTTAATGTTTATACAAATTTTTATCATAAATTATACCAAATTTTTTTTTATAACAAATAACTTATAAATTTTAAATTATACAAAATTAACTTAGTAACAAAAAATCTAAAACTTTTAACTTCAATTTATTAACATATAAGTTATATCATATAGATTATATATATAAATAAAATATAAATAAACGTTAAAAAAAAAATTAAAAAAAATCGGACCGGCTCGGTCAGACCGAGAACCGCCTCGGACCGGTTCGGCCCGGTCCACCGCAGACGGGGTCACGCGTCCGGACTGGGTCGGGTCCCAATCTGACCGGACCGGGCCGCTCTCTCTACCGGGTTGGGCCCGGACCGATCAGAACCCGGTCAAAACCTGTCAAACCGGACCGGCCCAATGCACATCTTGAACTAAATGATATTATCTGAATATATATTCAAAATTCTAAAAACATATTTATAATAATTTTTAGTTATAATTATATTAAAATTATTTTAATATAATTTAAACTTGTATCTAATTATTTAAATATATCGAGAAAAAAAATTATTTTTTACATGTGTCAGCATCACACGTGAATATCACTGGTTTTTAAGATAAATGGTCCCAATATTTATATTCTCAACATTTAGATGAAAGGAAGAAAGAAAGAAAGAAAGAACTATATTTGTTAACACAGAATAGCTAAGTGCTTATGCACAACTGCCAGTGAAATTGTAATGCCAAAAGCTCAACGCAAACCAAGTTAACCAAACTATATTCTAAGAATCTGGACAGCACCAACAGATCCGATCTAATACATATTACAACCGACACCTCAAAGAACACACCATGTGATAAAGATTCTGTCTGTTGGTTAAGGGGCATAAACTAAGATTTGCAAAATCAGGACCTTAAAAAGTGCCCAACGTTATATCAGAAATAAAAAAAAATATAATAATTAGACTTTGGAGATCAAATAAGTTTAAAAAAAATTATATTTAGATTTTCATAATACACATAATTAATATTTGAGTCACCAAAATTTGTATTTGGGTCTGAGTATTTAGAATTTGGATTCGAATAAGGTACAAAATATGTATTTGGGTCTCCATTCAAGACACAAATACTAATTATGTTATTACGGAGATCAATATACACATTTTTTTACTTATTAGAGACCGAAAGTCTAAATATTCAATTTTTTTAATTTATTTTCTATGTTTAAATACCAAAGAAAAAGAGCAAAATAAAAATAAAAATAGAGGGGGTTCCCTCCACTCACCTTCAATGATTCACTTTTTCACCCAATTTGATTGACATTTTCAAACACCAATTTTTTTGATGAAAATTATAATTTCAAAAAAAGCAAATAACTTAATTTAATTTAATTTAATTTTTTGTTTCTTTCTGCAAACCAAATGAGACCTAAAATTCACTTATCCAGAAAATATGGTAATGAATCCATTTATTCCAAAATCAGTAACGTGTACGTGCATTGCACGTGCGTTAAAAATTTGTTAGTTTTTTTTAATATAAAATTATTGTAAATACTGTCGTTTCTATGAATTTAACTCAAGCGACTAAGAAAATACCTCACACTTTAACCACTTGAATTATAATTATTTAGTTGTAGATAAATAATATTAGATAATTTAATAATTATTTATTTAAAATAATAATAATTCGTAGAGTATTTATAAATGATTTAAACGACTCTATTTTGAAATGCTTTCAAGTCTCATTATAGTAAAATTTTGTCACAAAAAGGTTACATATACTGACCAAGAATTTCACATCATCAGTCGAAATTGTTGCCCAAATCTACATGTCATACCAGAAATGGATGGAGTAGGAACTACTTAAGATATAAAGACTCCTTAAAAAACAAACAAACAAAAAAAAATAAAAATAAAAATAAAAAAGAAAAAAAAAGAAAGACAAACACAAGAGGGGAGCATTATTCGGTTTTGGATCTTGGATAGCAAGAATTTGACAAAAATACGAGTATAAATCGACACAATATAAATAATATATGTTAAAAAATTCAGTCAAAAATTCGTCAAATGTGAAACATTTAAATTAGATTTAATTCGTATTTAATACGTTTTATATGAACAAATTTGACACTAAAAATTTAACATATATTTATTTTTTAATCTCTAATAAGTAAACAAATAACTCATTAAATACAAATTTATAGGGCCACATTTCTATCCATCTCACAAAATGATTATTGGTGCAGACAATAAGACTGTTGAATTTTTTTTTGGTTAATTAAATAGGTTGTATGTGAGAATTGTTTTTATATAGACATTTTTTTTTGAATTGAGACAGGTTGGTTAAAAGCAGCAAGGCTGCAAGAGATAATGAAAGACTATTGGATTTCTTTCTTGGTTAATTAAATAGGTTGCACCGCAAGCCACAATTTCTTGAGCCGAAATTTTTAATTATTTGTACGAAAAAATTCGTACGAAACGCATAAAACGTCACATCCTTAAAACTTGTATATTAACTTGAATATTTTAAAATTACGTAAGTATTATACGTTTATGAAATATACGCAAAAATTCGCATATCATACGCGTTTTATTCGGTTGATTGCTAACATGGTTTTGGACCAAAAATCGAACCGAATCGAATAAGAGATTCAGTTTGGTTTAAAAAAAAATTGGTTCGGTTTCGGTTTTAGAAATACTAAATTTTTTTATTCGGTTTCGGTTTCGGTTTCGATTTTGATTTTGAATTTCAGTTTCGGTCCAAAACTAAAAACCGAAAAAAAAAAATTAGTTTATATATATATATATATATAAACAAAAAAATACAAATAAACCGAAAAATAGAATAAACCGAAACCGAATCAATTTAATTCGGTTCAGTTATAGACCATTTTGATTCGATTTCGATTTTACTTATTCGGTATGGTCTAATTTGTTATTCGGTTCGACTTGAACCGAATTAACTGAATACTCAGCCAACAAACACACTAACAAATAGCAGGGTCTAACTCTCAAGTATGCGAAGAGACTTCATCACAGAATCACACTGTAGAGCCAACAGAATGAACAGAATTTGAACAGTGAAGGCATAAGAAATGAAACATTCCTGGTGCTGGTGCTGCTGCTGCTGCAGTTATAACTAATTTCAGTAATTGCGTGCTTTAAATGGCCACTACCTACACCACATACAACAACAAATTATCAAGAATTTGGTTTTCCCATACCAGAGTTTACTACTTACTGAGACTCTCATAGCATCATTAGTCAAATCTATCCAGATTCTAAATTTAAAATGTAGGGACTTATTTTATAGAATAGTAAAACTCATTTTGAGTCTCATCCCATCCATGAGAACTATAGGTTGAACTTCCAAATTTTTAGATTCTAGATTGTAGAAATCCATTTTATACAATAGTAAGTTCCAATTTGAAGTCCAACTTTCTAGATTCTAGATTTAACATTATTTTTTTCTCACATTAATTTTTGATCACACAATCTTTGAAATCGGAATTCACTTTATTATTTTCTAATATTCTCATACAAATCTAACCCTTTTTTTTTTTTTTTTTTTTTTTAATTATGGACCCAAAATTGTTTCGGAGAGTCATGCTCTTATAAAGTATGACAATGATGAATAAGTTATGGAAAATAACCAAAGGATCCATCCCTTCTACCATGATTGTGTTATAAGGATTACTCATAGTAGAGGGATATGAGTCACAAGACTGATACTATTATAGCCTTCTTTGATTCAAAATTTCTGAGCCTCACTCCAGCCCTTCTGTGCAAGGTTAAACCTTTGAAATGTGTCAAAGTTTGCAGTATCGGTCGATACCGATTCGATACAACTGATATTAATACAGACATTCCGATTTGATATCGACCGCTACAGATATCGATCGATACTGATGTTGGAATCTTTTTTTAATCAATTCTACAGAGAAAATTGAACAAATAAGACCAATCAATAAGGGTGCAAGTAAAAGCATACTAAGTTTGTAAAAACATATAAATCATAAAATTTTATTTATAGCAACAAGGGTAACTATTAAATTTCAAAACTACTTAAAAATAACACAAAAATACTTAAATTTATGCCAAATATACAAAAAAAAATCTAAAATTTTAAAGTTTTATTAATAATTATTTATTTTCGATGCCAAAAAAAAAAAATCGATACTCTTGTCCGAACCTGTTGATGTTTATAATACCGTCGATCCCGGTACTCATAGGAATGGTCCAATACCAATCCCGATACTGTAAACGTTGAAATGTATGAGTTCAAGAAAACCAATGGAACTAGTTGGAATTGGAAACAAGGGCGGATCCAAGGAGGTTTGGGGTGGGCTGGAGCCCACCAAATATATATATATATATATATATATATATATATATATATATATCTTTTTTTTTCGTATTTTTTTTTATATGGGTTAGTCTACTTCTAGTCTATCCAAATTTATAGTAGCCCATCCAAGTTATAATTTCTAGATCCGCCTCTGATTGAAAATATAAGACAGTCGGCCCTTCTATTCATGCTGATATTAAAGTTGCCATAAACCAAAGAAGTGCATGTATGAAAAGTATGAATGATTAGACGAGTACAATACAAATTTTATGTAGCATACTATTTTTTTTTTTTTTTTGAGATGGCTGACTATATGCACGATACTTTGCATACGCTGTGTTGCATGTCATTTGAATCCACTGTTCCATATCTTTTCTGCAGTTTGATCACGAGGCCTCTGTCCAACTATAGAGGTTATATCTCTTCTCACTGACCACAAAAGTCAGTTGAGTTATAGCATACTTTTGACTGATTAGACGAGCACAACACACATGTTCTATAGCTTATTATTGAACCCATATAAATATCAAAGATTTGTATCAATTTCCTAAAGGCTAAACCAAAAAAAAGTGCATTGCACTGAATTACATATTGGTGTATTTTGATACCGACAATTATTCAGAGAAAAATAAACGCAAAGGTGATCCACCGTACCCAGTTATGGTGTGTTTGGAACTTTTTATGGGAGGAAGATAAAAATTTGAAAGAAAAGAAAATAAAGGAGAGTAAAATGAGGGTACAATTAAATTTTTTTGTTTTGTTTTGTTTGGATAATAAAAAAGTAGAGAAAAAAAAGTGAAAAATAATTTTTTGTTTATTTGTGGGATAGAGACATAATTACTCTTTAGTCTTAGTTATTTTAAATCATACTTTATGTTTAGTTTTTTGAGAGGTAGTTGAGTAAATTCTTCAAAATTCTTTCATCTCTCAACATTTTCCTCCCACTTTTGGAAGGAAAAGTTTTTAGTGGATCCCATATGTTTTTTCTCTCAAATTCTTCTCCTCCATTTCCCCTCCTTCCCAAACACCATTATTTTTCATTTTCTCCCACTTTCTCCTCTACTTTTTCCTTCCTTCCATTTTTTTCCCTTTCCAAACAATACATTAGTGAAGCTTGTATAAGATTTTAATACTTTTACCGAACTCGAGTGACCCTTGTGGTTACTGATAAGAGATATAAGATCCTGACTGGGTGGCGGAAGATCAGTGGATCGAGCCACGGGGGGTATTATTCCTTCAATTTATTAATAGTGGAAGTTTGAGAACAGTAGGTCCAAAATTCATGCAATACAGCATGCGCAAAGTCTCGAGCGTTACGTCAGACATCTAAAGTATAAAAAAATTTATTTACTTTAGATTATGTTTCACGATTAAGCAATTCAAAATTTAGATCAAAATTAAATGATGAATTGAGTGAGGTTTGTCACGCCCCGGTCCCGCAGGGGCCGTTCGTCTTCGCTTGGTCCCTACGGAACCGATCGTTCTCGCTTGGACGCGATGCCGTGCAAGCCTAAAGTGTGCTTGCACAAGGCCAAAGCTTGAACAAGGATAAGTTAGCTATTCAAGACGGAAGCAGCGGCACATTATTGCAGAAAGTAAAGAATACAATGGCATAAGGAAACAATCATCTTTATTGATATTCAAAAGTGTTACAATCGGCGCTTGGCCGAGATTAGAAATCGCTCAAGCACTCTCTTCTCTCGATTACAATGACATCGTTCCATACATTTTGTCCCTATATACAAAAGCATCTCAAAGCAATCTCGATACGGCTCAAGGCATCGACTCCCGATTTTTGGGTCCTGGGGATGGGGCACGGCTATTGCTTCCTCGGACGATCTAGCACATGAGAACAAGCAACTGTTGGTGGGTCAACACTTTGGAGAAAGTACTAGTGAGTATAAAATCAACGAATAGAAGCAACACCCCCTGAAACCCACACTAAGTAAGCATGTGGCAAAATATTACATTACTAATGATCTTGCTACTTTTACCTCTGTTTATTTCATGCAGCACAGGATTAGAGTCAGTTTACTTCTTTTCGAAAACATAGCTTGGGAACAGTTTGCATATTCAAACAATAAGCATACAATCGGGACAGTGTTCTATCGTTCAGTGCGCAGCATGTATCGTGCACCATATTCTAACTCTTAGGAACAAAAGTTATCTCTAGTGGACCGTTCATCTCAAATCAAAACAAGTGCATCAAGTGGACTATCATTCTTTAAAGCAAATAAGAGAACTAGCTATATGATTTCGGTCCCCGAGAAACTCAGGATCAGTAGCGGTAAACCAGCTAACCAATGACTCTTTTATCTGATGTTATTAGCAGCTGTGACTCATGGTTGCTCTTCACTAACATAATAGCAGCCGTGACCAAGGTTCAACTATGCACTAATAGCCATTGTCCAACCGATGAAAATGCATAAAACACTATCAGATAAACTCTAAGATGCACATGATTATGAACAAGCATGTTGTACATAAACTCTTATGTTTCTTACCCCTTGCCGAACGGTTATCCCTGCAGCAGATATACAAGTTAGCAATAATTTGTATATATAAATCTTATGGTTCTCTTTCCCTGTCCGTCTTTGCATCAAACAGTTAGGTATGCAAGAAGGCTAGCCTAGCATGCGCCATAACTATATGATGGTCCAAGAGTTACCCCACTGATAGACAACAACACCCTCCTAGATTCCATGGGACCGGAACATCGGGGTGCTCTCATAATCTTCTCCGGACCGACCGATTCCCAGTGCCCCAGGAATCGTTCGATAGACTATTACCTTATGCACAAGTTGTCCGAGACCAATGCATAACAAGCAACATCTATTAGATAAAACTATCAGGATGCACTAAATATGAACAAGTATATCACAATCTAATAGCCACACCCCCTAGATCCCGTAGGACCGGAACATCAGGATGGGCTACTAGACTCTTCTCTTTCATTCTTTCAAGCAAAACACATATTTCACAAATCTAATAGAACACCCCCCTAGATCCCATAGGACCGGAACATCAGGACGCACTATTAGTCTCTTCTTATACGAATGAAAGACTTATAGCAGTTCGATATAGCAAAACAGGCAAGTAAAACATATAATAGCAAGCACAATATCAATTTCATAGCAACTAGCCTGCAATATCTATCTCTTTCTTAGCATATAACAAAGGGACTTGTTCAAGCAATTCCTTTACTTATCTTTTTAGCATGGCAAGGGTTCGATCGATAGCTGTGTCAGTGTAACTAAGAATGCAATATTTCTTATACTTCTTGACTTAGCATGGCAAGGTTCTATCTCTTTTCAGACAAGCAATCAAGTTCTCTAGTTAGGCAAGCAGATTCATTTCAATGACAAGCTATATGAGTTCTCTTATTTAGCATGTAGAGTCAGGTTCTATCATTCTTCTTATGAAACAATCTTCTTAGAAAAAATATTCAAAAACTCAAATTTATTATTATGGCGTGCAAGAATCAGAGAATACAGTTCTGCCCACTCACCTAGATCAATCGTCTTAGGGTTTGAACAAAAACTCTCCGAGAAGACCTTCGCTCGAGCAACCAAAGCGATATCACTTGTGCATAGTGCCTACGCGGAGCGGGGCACTACATACTTATCCACCAACAAAGAGTTTCGTCCTCGAAACTCAAGAAGAAACTTACTATCCAGAGAAGCGATAGTCCTCATCCCTCACCATCCTCAATAAAAAATACAAGCAAATCACAAGCACGAAAGTACAACTCTCAAGCAACAAATCAAATCCAAAAAACTTTTGCACGTATCTTTGAGAATATTTATGGACTTATTTATGGAACGTTCATTGGAACACAATATCGGGCACATCTCAGAGTCGGAGGTAACAGAATGGGCAAAGAATTAAGTTGCTATGATACCATTATGTCACGTCCCGACCCCGCATGGGCTGTTCATCCTCGCTTGGTCCATACGAAATCGATCGTCCTCGCTTGGGCGCGATGCCGTGCAAGCCTAATGTGCACTTGCACAAGGCCAAAGCTTGAACAAGGATAAGTTAGCTATTCAAGACGGAAGTAGCGACACATTATTGCAGAAAAATAAAGAACACAATAGCATAAGGAAACAAGCATTTTTATTAATATTCAAAAGTGTTACAAGCGGCGCTTGGCCGAGATTACAAATTTCTCAAGCACTATATTCTCTCGATTACAATGACACCGTTCCATACATTATGTTCTTCTATACAAAAGCAGCTTAAACCAATCTCGATACGGCTCAAGGCATCGATTCCAGATTTTTGGGTCATGGGGATAAGGCATGGCTATCGCTTCCTCGGACGATCCAACACCTGAGAATAAGCAACTGTTGGTGGGTCAATACTTTGGAGAAAGTACTGGTGAGTATAAAATTAACGAACAGAAGCAACACCCCCTGAAACCCACACTAAGTAAGCATGTGGCAAAATATTACATTACTAGCGATCTTGCTACTTTTACCTATGTAAATTTTATGCAGCACAGGATTAGAGTCAGTTTACTTCTTCTCAAAAATATAACTTGGAAACAGGTTTCATATTTAAACAATAAACATACAATCGGGACAATGTTCTATCGTGCAGTGCGCAGCATGTATCGTGCACCATATTCTAACTATTAGGAACAAAATTTATCTCTAGTGGAATGTTCATCTCAAATCAAAACAAGTTCATCAAGTGGACTATCATTCTTTCAAGCAAACAAGAGAACTAGTTATATGATTTCGGTCCCCGAGAAACTCAGGATCAGTAGCGGTAAACCAACTAACCAATGACTCATTTATCTGATGCTATTAGCAGCTGTGACTCATGGTTGCTCTTCACTAACATAATAACAGCCGTGACCAAGGTTCAACTCTGCACTAATAGCCATTTTCCAACCGATGCAAATACATAAAATACTATCAGATAAACTCTAAGATGCACATGATCATGAAAAAGCATGCTATATATAAACTCATGTGTTTCTTACCCCTTGCCGAACGGTTATTCCTGCAGCAGACATACAAGTTATCAACAATTTGCATATATAAATCTTATGGTTCTCTTTTCTTGTCCGTCTCTACATCAAACAGTTAGGTATACAAGAAGGCTAGCCTAGCAAGCGCCCTAACTATATGATGGTCCATGAGTTACCCCACTGATGGACAACAACACCTCCTAGATCCCGTGGGACCGGAACATCGGGGTGCTCCCACAATCACCTCCGGACCGACCAATTTCCAGTGCCTCAAGAATCGTTCGAGAGACTATTACCTTGTGCACAAGTTATCCGAGACCAATGCATAACAAGCAACATCTATTAGATAAAACTATCAAGATGTACTAAACATGAACAAGCATATCACAATCTAATAGTCACACCCCCTAGATCCCGTAGGACCGGAACATCAGGGTCGGCTACTAGACTCATCTCTTTCATTCTTTCAAGCAAAACATATATTTCACAAATCTAATAGCACACCCCCCAGATCCCGTAGGACCGGAACATCACGGCGTACTATTAATCTCTTCTTATACAAATCAAATACTTATAGCAGTTCGATATAGCAAAGCAGGCAAGCGAAACATATAATAGCAAGCACGATATCGATTTCATATCAACTAGCATGCAATATCTATCTCTTTCTTAGCATATAACAAAGGGACTTGTTCAAGCAATTTCTTTACTTATCTTTTTAGCATGACAAGGGTTCGATCGATAGCTGTGTCAGTGTAACTAAGCATGCAATATTTCTTATACTTCTTGACTTAGCATGTCAAGGTTTTATCTCTTTTCAGACAAGCATTCAAGTTCTCTAGTTAGGCAAGCAGATTCGTTTCAATGACAAGCTATACGAGTTCTCTTATTTAACATGCATATTCAGGTTCTATCATTCTTCTAATAAAACTATCTTCTTAGAACAAGCATTCAAAAACTCAGATTTATTATTAATGCATGCAAGAATCAGAGAATACAGTTTTGCCCACTAACCTAGATCAATCGTCTTGGGGTTCGAACGGGAACTCTCCGAGAAGACTTTCACTCGAGCAAGCAAAGCGATATCACTTGTGTATAGTGCCTACGCGGAGCGGGGCACTACAAGGTTCATGTCAGATCTATTCATCACGACCCAAATTGCATGGAATTGAGGTACAATATGGATCCACTTTTAAACCATTTGCCATGTGGACAGGATCAAGTCAGGTCTTCATTCCCAGGTGTTGTAGATTACATTGATTGATTTAGGGTTTGATAAATGTATGCAACCCAAGCCACTGGTAGAGGGTCTAGATACTACCTCAAAAAGAAAGGGTTTGTTTAGGTTATGTCTGCATAGAATAGAGTTTTGAAACCAACACAAACCCCAAATTATAAACCTAATTTTGAACCCTTGAATACTATTGATGGTTTGCAAATCCGGTTTTGGATTTCATAACCTCATAACTAACATTGGCTTTGTAAACCTCATTTTTAGTGTGACAAGGGTTTGCAAACCTTTGAAACCAACTCAAAATATCTGAAACCAACTATTTCCGATTCTGTAGAATCGATAGTCGTCCTCCGAACGTGACACCGTGCATGCCTACGTTATTGCAATGCACAAGGCCAATATATTTTATATAACGAGCACATATTCAGAGTACTCAGATAATTGAAACAAAATGTTAAAACATGAAAAAGTTCTCTTTATTGATAATGAACATCTTTATACAAACTCTTGAACGAGTCAGATAATTGTCGCACGGGCTTACAAAAGTGGACGCAAAATAAGATTACCGTCCTGTACATTACATCATTTTACTAAAACTTCAAAGCTATAGACACCTTCGGGCGAAGCTATCGCCTTTTCACGGAGCTGCATAAATTATGTGCATGAGCTCTTGGAACTTCAAAACACTTCTTCTTAGGGACGATCAGGGCATGCCGGTAGGTGGACCGAATTGGAAAGTCGCTTTAGCTTCTTGCAGGATCTCCTTGGTGTGGGAAACCTATTGCAACGAGGGTCAGTACATCAAAATGCACTGGTGATGGCAAGCTAACCCAACTATACTAACCAACACGTTGTTTATATGAAGCATGCAAATTTTTATGTGGTATTTCTATCTTGCCTTAGTTTATTTTACAAGCAAGCATTTGATATGGAATTTTACTAAAATAAATATGCCACCGTTCAATGACTTTTACTTGTTCGTCTGAATCACCTGCACAAATACTTACCATGACCTTCCCTGACAAAAAGATATAGTTAGCGTGCACAGTTTAAATATACGAGGGGACCACTGGCACATTGCCATAGTGGACGAGTTATAGTCTCCGGATGGAATGACATACAATGCATGGAACATGAGCGTCACAGGCTATCCCGTTCGAAGCAGGCGACTATCAGAGATTTTCGTCCGGATCGGATCGGTGCCAGTGCTCCAGTGACCGTCCGTAGGAACTAAGACATTGTGTAAAAGTTGTTCGTGACCAAACAAAGTCTACTAAGTTATCAATTAAGGTATTTTAAGGCAACACAAGCACGAGATAAGTAACAGGGCATGATCTATTTTGCATAGTCTCCTGATCAGTTTATTGTATGTCAATGGGTGTTCAATACATAGCACAATCATAGAAGAAGTATATAATTTCTAACTAAAATTGAAGCAAGATGAAGAACACTCTACACGAACTAGCATGCATAAGGTATCCGTTCACAAGTTTATTGACAAGCAAAAATAACTCCAAGTCTATTCTTTTTTAGCTTGACATCTTTTAGTTATTATGCTATCATTTGATCGAAACAATCAATAAGGCAAGAATTTAGATGTGAAGACTTGGAAGAAGGGTCAACTAAATCGAATTATAGCTACTCACAAGTCGGTTGGAGAGAGGAAAGGAAAGAGGTTCTTCAAGACTCCATTCGTACGAAGTCTACTGCACGATCACCTACATTGCTACAAACAGATGATCAATACCTCTTCTACTCTTTCTAAGCTAGAAATAAAATACAGTTCAACGAACGAAAACAATAAAATCCATCGAAGCCATTCAAGAAAACGCAAATCCGAAAACCAACTCAAAAGTATGAAAGCAACAAGGCGACAACAAAAACTAGGCAAAAAAAACTTACAGCGGAAATATCCCTATTGACTCTGCCGCTAAGTCCATCCTTGGGGCACGGTCCAATGAATTTGGAAATCGATTCCGAAGAAGCAAATCCATAACGAGAAGAATATATTAATTCAATCTATCCTGATCGAACGATATCAAAAGTATTTCTTAGCCGTGCTCCCTAAAAAGGGGGAACGGGGCACCACATCCTAACCAACTAATAAAAAGTTTCATCCTCAAAACTTAGGAATAGAACCTACCACTATGAAACAATGAAGGAAACTTTTTTTCATCTCAGACTCAAGCTTCCAGGTCGATTCTTCGATCGAATGATTTCTCCAAAGCATGCGCACGAGAGGAACCAGACGACTTTAAAGCAGTTTCTCTTTGTGATCCAAGATCCGCACAGGGTGTTCAACATACGTCAAGTCTGCCTTCAAGTCCGGTTGATCAAGGTCTACCATATGACTCGGGTCATATACGCACTTCCTAAGCTGTAAAACATGGAAGATATTGTATACTTTAGACAGTGACGGTGGTAGGACAATCTGATATGCAACTGGGCGACTTGCTTAAGTATCTCGAAAGGGCCGACGAATCTTGGACTTAACTTTCCTTTTGCTCCAAATTTGGTAACTCCTCGCATGGACGAGACTTTGAGAAATACTCGATCACCTTCTAAGAACTCAAGAGGCCGACAGTACGTGTCTGAGTAACTTTTTCTGACGACTCTATGCTACCTTCAGCCGTTCGCGGATCAAGCGGATCTTTTGGACGATTTGTTCTACAAGCCCCGGGCCAAGAATTTGCCGTTCACCAACTTCATCGCAACAGATAGGGGATCTATTGCCGTTCACCAACTTCTGCCCATACAATACCTTATATGACGCCATTTGAATGCTGGATTGGTAGCTATTATTGTATGCAAATTCGGCTAACGGTGGATGCATGTCCCAAATTGACTTCAAGTCCAAGACGCAGAGCCGTATCATATCTTCGAGCATTTGATTTACCCACTCTGTTTGTCCGTCTGTCTGAGGATGGTAGGCAGAGCTGAACTTTAACTTTGTTCCCATTGTTGACTGAAGGCTCTCCCAGAAGCGTGATAAGAATCGTCCATCTCGATCGGAGATAATGGATACGGGCACTCCGTGGAGTCGAACGATCTCATTGAGGTAGATCTGTGCCAGACGGTCGACACTCCAAGTAACTTTGATAGGCAGAAAGTGATCTAACTTGGTTAGTCGATCGACAATGACCCAGATGGTATTATTTTATAGTTGCGTCTTTGGTAAACCAACAATGAAATCCTTCGTTATATGTTCCTATTTTTACTCTGGTATAGCAAGGTTCTGCATCTCTCCGTCCAGCTTTTGGTGCTCGGCATTTACTCTCTGTCAAGCCATGCATTGCGACACAAACAGCGCCACATCCATTTTTATACCATGCCACCAAAATGTCGTACGAAGGTCTTGATACATTTTCGTGCTTCCTGGATGTGAAGTGTAACTCACATAGTGGGCTTCAGTGAGTATCTTCTTTCCGAGGTTTGCATCATTAGGAACGCACAATCTTTCCTTCATCCGCATTATTCCATCCGTGCTCACCGCAAAGTCGATCGCCTTTCCTGCTGAGATAAGATTTTACATCTTCTCTAGGAACATGTCGCCTTTCTGAGCGGACTTAAATTTCTCCAACAAGTCCGGTTCGAGGCGTAACTGAGCCACTTGCGCCTCTTTTTGTATATGATTTGGAGTATAATGCCCAAACTTTCAAGATCCCTTCGCAGCCTATCATCGATAGCCAAGCTCCCAACAGACACTCGACTCAGTGCATCAGCTATAATGTTGCCCTTGTCCGGTGTATATCTGATCATCAAGTCAAAGTTGCTAAGGAGTTAAAGCCAACGTTGTTGCCGTAAATTCAAATCCTTTTGAGTGTAGAGGTACTTAAGGCTTTTGTGATCCGTGAAGATTTCACACGGTACACCATAGAGGTAATACCTCTATAACTTCAATGCGAACACCACTGCTGCAAGTTCCAGGTCATGCGTTGGATAGTTTCTTTCGTGAGGCTTTAACTGCCTCGATGCAAAGGCTATCACTTTGTCCCTCTGCATAAGGACACATCCCAAAGCCTTTCCTGAAGCTTTACTATAGATCTTAAAATCATCGAGTCCATCCATAAGAGTAAGAATTGGTGCTGAGATAAGTCATTGCTTTAATTCCACAAATAAAGCTTCATGTCGTCCGACCACGCGAACGTTACTCCTTTTCGAATGAGATGAGTCAGACGCGAAGCGATCCGTGAATTTTTTTATGAATCTCCTGTAGTAGCCTGCTAGACCAAGGAAGCTCCGAATGTCGTTGGTCGACTCAGGTCTCTTCCAATTCACGATGGCTTCAACTTTCTTCGGGTCGACTAAGATGCCCTACGTGGAAATGATGTGCCCGAGAAAAGATATGATGTCCAACCAGAACTCACACTTGCTTAGCTTCGTAAACAACTTATTCTTTCGAAGAGTTTGAAGCACCATCCACAGGTGTTTTGCGTCTTTATCCTTATTCTTCGAGTACACTAAGATATCGTCTATGAATACTACCACAAACTTATCGAGGAATGGTCAGAATACATGGTTCATCAAATCCATGAATGCTGCAGGAGCATTCGTCAGTCCGAACGGTATGACAGAAAACTCATAATGGCCATAGCGGGTTCAAAATGCTGACTTCGGCATGTCCTCTAGCTTGATCTTTAATTGGTGGTAGCGAGAGTGAAGATCTATCTTCGAAAACACCGATGCCCCTTACAGCTGATCAAATAGGTCTTCGATTCGGGGCATGGGATACTTGTTTCGGATAGTAAACTTATTTAGGTCCTGATAGTCTATGCAGAGTCACAACGTCCCGTCTTTCCTCTTTACAAAAAGTACCGACGTATCCCAAGGAGACATGCTCGGGAGAATGTGTCACGACCCGCACCCGGATATTCGGGAACGAGTACGTGAGTACGTCCAGCCTACGCCGCAGCATCGACGGTAGAACATTGTCTGGGTCAACTCTAACTAACTAAATATCTCAACAATATATATATATGGTACCTATCAATTATCTCAACTCCAAATGGAGGAACAATATGGTATCTGATAAATTTAACTATACTCAATCATAATGCAACTAAGGAAGATAAGCACGATATGGAATAACAAAGAAAAAGAATCACAATACATCCACACGTATGAAATAATACATACATGCCAAAAGACTCAATAAAACTCTAATACAAGTCTACACAAAATAATTTAAACCTCCTCAAACTCTGGTACTAAGTCCTCCTGCTCTAAAGGAGTATCCTCTAAAGGTACACCGTCCTACGGTCCGTAGTATGTAGGACACTGGTCTACGAGCCAATCAACAAAAAAATATATTCAGTCATGATTGGAGCAAATTACATACCTCTGAAAGGAGTGTCCAATACATAATCGAGCATATATAACAGATAATAGAAAATAATACAAGATAACTAAATAACAGAATAAAATAAACTAGAGTGAACATGTAATGTACTGGAAAGAAGGACATACAATAGAGTATCTGCAATATAATAGAAATAACTAAAATATAGTAAATGTGCCATGGAATAGAAGTTTATTATATGATCAATTTGGTTTAAACATGAATACAATATGGTAACTCGATTACAAGTGTGATATATAATCGACATGTACACGAATACACTGGGGCTTGATCACAAAATCAACTTCTATTCCCCCATCCCCGACCAATACCAATAGATCAAATCATGATACATTACGAACATGAATATGGGCATACTGAATACGAGCAGTATGTGAACATGAAGTACACTAAATCAATACCCGATACGATAAAATACATATGAAGGAGTACCCGCTGAACACGGTAAGGGATAACATCTTCTGACAGGATCCATGTAGTACCAGTCCGTGAAACCACTGTACTGGAATCAAGTATACAGTTCTAGAATATTAGATATATACACTATTATAAAATAAAAACTAACAGAGAAATGTACTCGCCTCTGGTCCTGAGCAAAGGTATCTCTCGATGCCAAAGCTGGTGTCACACAGTCCTATATATGAAATATCAATGTCACTTAGGTGTAATGGATGATAAATGAGTTAAAATATACTAAAATATAATTTCTAGGCCATGTCTAGTTCATACTAGTCAAACTAGGTTATTATCTTGGTTTCAAGTCCACACATAGCTTGTAGGTTGATTACAAGTCCATTCTAGGTAATACTAGGTCATACCTAGGTTTTGGGTCCATAATTTGAAGGTATTAATTAAACTAACTAATAATCTTATAGTTATATCTATTATTAGTAAAACCTTAACTTGTCAACACTCACTTATATCTTCCTGTATCTAAGCTAATTACCCATACTATAAGACACACCAAAATTTGACATCAAAAACCATCACCCACATACTCTAGCTAATTTCCTAATTGATACCTCACCCTTAATCTTGCCACAATACCCAATTGCAACTGATACCTATTCTCCCTCACCCATCTTGCTGATACATCACACACAGATCACATATGTGCACATAAGCACACACTCCCCTCTAATTGTTCACAAGGACTCCCCCCCACTAATCATATGAGTACACACACACCTTAGTATAGGTACTTCCATTATACTAACACTAGTTCTTATACTAGATATCAACTTCCTCATATATGTATCAGTTATCAACTTTACTCCACTGTTACCTACCCGAGCCTAGTACTACTGCATTTATGTTGCTGCTCCTAGCTACTGCTCGATCTAATGCTGCTGTACATTGCTGCAAATGCAACTGCCTGCACTGTACTGATGCATTTCTCTTGCTGCTTGCTGCTGCACTGATGCAGCTCTCTTTCTGCTGATACTGCTATTGCTATAATTTGCACTGCTAGCTGCTAGGCAATGCTGCTCAATGCTAATACGTGCTGCTACTGTGTGCAATGCTGCTGCTGCTGCATAGTTCTTACTGCTAATGCTCTTGCTGCTAAACTTCCTGCTACAAAACTCGACCACTCCATCTCACTCCCTGTACACACTTGATACCTCTCAAGAACTGCTACTACTTGTACACCAAGCAACCCGACCACCATATCTATACACACCTAAAGTTGCACAATACACACACACACACACACACACACACACACACACACACACACACACATACATATATATATATATACACACACACACACACACACACACACACACACACACACACAAAGATAATTCATGTAAATCACCTATAGTGCACCACTAAGTATCTGTGATACTCAACCCATTGAGGTGCCAAACTCTCCATTATCCCTAATTGATCTTTCTCTCAAGTCATTTATATACAATTACAACTAATAGAAGTCATTACAACATGTAATGAAGAGAATTCATGTAAATCACCCAAAATATGTACCGTATCATACCGTATCGTAAAATACCGTGATACGGATTATACGTATCCATTTGTGGACATGTACCTAGTTCCATAACCCTGATCTAAGTCTAATTAGATCCAATTAGTCTCATGACACATAATTGATGTGTCAAATTTGTAATTCCTCCAACATACACACAAAATACCTCATAGAACTCACAATACAAAGCCAAATAGCCTATAACTTGTTCCTATAGGTAATCCTATGCCATAGAGTCATTCCTAATGGTTAAATGCATGATTAAGAAGCCATAATAAGAGAAAAATTCAAGAATTACCAATTGGAAGATAGATTTCCAATGAAAAATATAATTGGACACGATCTGGACATGATCTTTAGCTCCAAAGCTTCTTCTTCTTGTGCTCCTTACTTCTTCAATCTTCAAGGCTCCAAGTGTGAAGAATTTGAGAAGGAAATGGTAGTGAATTGTGTAGAAATTTAATGGAGAAAAATTCATAAATTGGGGATCTAGAATTTGGAAGCAAAATAAAATATAAATGAGGAGAGAGAGAGATAGAAGAACCCCCCTCTTCATGTGACCGGCCTCTTCCCCCTTCCCCAAGCAATAACAAAAGTCCAAGTTTCCCCCTACATGTTGCATTATGATAGAAAATAAGGATGGGTATATATGGAAGTCTTTAACTAATTATAATTACACTAATCCTTCTTAATTTAAATAGTGTAATTACTAATGGGCTTGGGTCAAAGTTGGGCTCACTATTTGTCATGACAAATTTAAATAGGTCCATATATGACAAGTCTAATTATTGTCTAATCTCTCTAACTAATTAATTAACACAAGTCTCTAATGACTAACTAATACTAGCCATAATAATCATAGCTTAACTTAATAAAATAAAATACACAATCATCATACAATATTTAATATTATATTCCTAAAAGTAAATATCCATATCAAATTATCAAACTATCCATAGCTGGAAAAGTTAGGGTGACAATCCTACCCACCTTAGAAAAATTTTGTCCTCGAAATTATGGAAGAAACTGACTTCCAAAAGCAATCAATACAAGCAAGAAAGAATTATACCTCACGGCTCAAACAGATAAGGATATCACTCGCGCATCTTGGCCTCTCGCTCCCAGGTACTCTCTCCTGACGAGTAATGCCTCCATGCGACATGTACCAAAGAAATCGTCTGGTTCAGCAGTACCTTCTCCCTGTGGTCCAAAATCTCCACGGGCTACTTTGGGATGCTGAGTGTCGGACCAACCTCGATCTTCTAGTGATCTAGTATATGGCTAGGATTTGTCATATACTATCTCAGCTACGACACGTGGAACACGTTGTGCACTCCCTCTAATGCAGGTGGCAAGTCTAGTCTGTAGACCACTGCACCGACCCTTTCAAGAACACCGAAAGGTTCCATATACCGTGGACTAAGCTTTTCGCCTCCACCAAAGCGAATCATTCCCCGTGTCAGAAAAATCCTCAAGAAAATCAGATCGCCAACCTAGCACGAAACATAGCCTTGACACTCTAACAAAAATAAACAATCATAAGCAATACAAAATAAAATCTATACCTCAAACTCTAATGGTCTCCGGTGGCTATCAGCCCAATGCTGCTGTCTGTCCTACACGAAGTCTATTCCTGATGAGCTTTACCTTCTCAGCTGCATCCACGACCATCTTTGGTCCCAATAAGGCTCTCTCACCAACATAATCCTATGATAACGGAGTACGGCATCTCTGTCCATTCAATGCCTCAAATGGTGACATCTCGATACTGGCCTGGTAGCTGTTGTTGTAAAAAAACTCTACCAAGTAAAGATGATCCTCCCAAGAGCCTCAAAAATCTAAAACACAGGTGCATAGCATATCCTCGAGAGTCTGGATAGTCCTCTCTGACTGTCCGTCTGTCTGAGGGTGATATGCAGTATTGAACTTGAGTTGAGTGCCCAAGCTAGCCTACTAACTCCTCCAGAAGTGGGACGTGAAACGACTATCCCGATCTGAGACTATGCTCACATGAAATCCATGCAATCTGACTATCTGACGCATATACATCTCCGCGAGCTTATCCGTAGATGTACCCACTTTGAATGACAAAAAGTGGGCTGATTCGGTCAACTTGTCTATGATAACCCAAATTGCATCTTTACCTCCCGGAGAACACGGAAGCCCTGAAACAAAATCCATAGTCACATTATTCCATTTCTACTCTGTAATGGGTAAAGACTAAAGCAATCCACTTGGCCTCTGTCTCTGTCTCTCTGCCTTTATCTGCTGGTATACCAAGCATCTGGATATGAAGCTAGCCACCTCCCGCTTTATTCCATACCTCCAAACATGCTCTCTCATGTCCCTATACATCTTGTTGGCACCTGGATGCATAGAATACTAAGATCGATGCACCTCCTGAAGAATCTCCTCGCGCAACACTCCACTCGGCATACACAATCTGGTACCATGCCGCAATGATCCATCATCTGCAATACTGCAAGTCTGCTGCCAACCCTATCCGGACCTATGCTATGATACTCCTTAGAGACTTATCCTCGAACTGTGCGGCTCTGATCCGGTCCATCAACTCTGAATATAACTGAAGTCCCCACATCTGTGTTATAACTCCAGGAACTAATACCTCAATACCCAAACTATCAAGATCGGCCAATAAATATTTATCCTTTGTCAAATACATAGCCACTGGATACCTGCTCAAGACATCCCCGACTACGTTGGCCTTCCCTGGATGGTACTGTAAAGCAATATCTAAGTCCTTCATCAACTCTAACCACCACCGCTGCCTCATGTTGAGCTCTTTTTGTGTAAACACATACTTCAAGCTTTTGTGGTCTGTAAAGATCTCTACTCGCTCTTCATACAAGTAGTACTTCCACAGTTTAAGAGCAAAAATAACTGCTGCTAACTCCAAGTCATTGGTAGGGTAATTATTTTCATACGGTGTCATGCCCCAGTCCTAAAATACGTAGGACCAGGAATACGTAACACGCCAGCTACGCATTCGACCAGACTCTGGTCTGACTCGAATACATATAAGATATAAAATATAAAGGGCATAATCTAGATTTCCCGTAAATATAAACCTCTATGTCTCAATCCACAATGTACAGCAGTATACAAGAAAGAGCTATATGTGCTAGAGTCGGCCGCCCAAATAACACACTAACTCGAATAGACTCGAGAAGAAGTATAAGTCTAAAAAAACTAGGCTATAACAGCAGATGAATAATCAATGGAAAATAACTATAATGCCGGTAGATAAGATGTGAGTACCTGGTACCATGCTCGCAAGACATGCAACTCCAACAGCCACTCCAAATGCTCTGTGATCACCTATGCTGCAAAACTGGCAGGGAACCAGGTCCTCAGAGGGACGTAACAAGATACAAAATACAACAAGCCAGGTAACAGAAAGTATAAGTGCACGACAGGGTACTCTATCATAACCAAACTAGTGTGACACAGTTTAAAGACAATGTTCGACGCATGGGCTGTCCAAAATAAAATCGTAGCTCCGAACACAGAGACACACGGGGCGTACCGTAGCTCCGAGCACAGAGACACACGGGGGATACACTACTCTAGAATACAGGATCACTACATATACATATATAAGCGCGTGCAGAGTAGTCCAAACGTCTAGTAACTGTCTTCCCCTTTCCAAGCGGTCAACGATGGTGCGCTGAACCTGAACCTCTATCTAACAGTCTCGACTCACGGAAGTAACTCAACAAACGCGACCCTAAGGTCGTCCCAGTCTCTGGTCATGATGTCAGTATCAGGATACAGGAATCTGGCACGATCACAGTGTATGAGTGTGTCCTGGGGTATCGATGTACTCAGGTACGTGCATCAAGGTACTACAAAGCATCTAGCATTTATTCTAAGACGTTACGACGAACGTCAGCACCCGGTTGTGATCCGGTCGCGAGGTATCGAACGTCAACATAAATACGTGCATAAGGTACATCAAGAACAACAAGTATCTGTAATCTGAAATACAGGGTGGCAAGGTACACTTGCCTGCGTGTGGCTGCTGATGTCGGGGTCCTGGTACCGCGTCCAAGCCCTCAAGTCCCGCAGTACCTAGAGATGAGATACAAACCATAATCAATAATCTATTCTACGACAGACAGGGATGCTACACACATCTACCACTAAACTCAGTCTCAGCTACGACTCACAGGGACAAGTCACTAGGGGGGTTGACCACAATTGACTATCGGTACGATGGTCAAATCAGCTAATCATCGGTACATTCTCCTCGATTTAATTCTTCGTAAATAAACTAACGTTTCCACCATGTACGATACATCCTGATTAGTTGCTCAAAGGTCAAATCTCTATTCTCCTCGAGTACACATCTTAATTAAATCGTGATAATTTATGTAGAAGCCAACCCTATTCTACAATCCACCTATCACACTTTTATCTCCTCAACATAACACATGTCGAATCCCCAAGTCCTTGATCACCCTATCCAATCATCGTAATTATATTCTCACAAGTTGTAATCACCCTAATTCCAACTAAGTACATCTTCCAAACCCAACCTCATAAAATACAAGTTATATGCTTACTACACTACATAAACACTAAAAATATATTAACCTCATTAACCCAACCTCAAGTCATTTAAAATTCTACATTCACATTATTCATCATTAGCCTTAATCATTATCAACCTTAGTCATAAGGTTCAAGTACGACACTAACCATATGTATCAACATGATATACACAACCCTAGCTAGTATTCCCACATCCATATATATAAATAACATCTTAATTTAATTTCTATTAAATTTTAGAATTTAATCAAGAGAGGGGGAGGAGTATACCAACACGGCCGGAGCGAGGTGGTTCTGGCCGAACGACGGGGTGTGGCCGGGGGAGAGTGGTGGTGAAGAGGTGAGGGTGGTAGTGATGATGGTGGTAGTGTAATGGTGAAGGTGGTGGTGATGATGGTGGTAGTGTAATGGTGAAGGTGGTGGTGATGAAGGAGATGAGGAAGTCGGACGGGGAGGCTGGTGGTGGTGGGAGTAGGAGATGTCGGACGGGGAAGCACTGGCCGGCGGAGGAAGACGCGCAGGCGGGACCGGAGCGGGGAGGCTGCGGCGTCGGAGTGAACGCGCAGCGGTCAGTCGAGCTGGACCGGGCTGCTCCGGCTGCCGGTGGGGGGGAGACAACCGCGGTGGAGACACACAGACCGCCGGTCGGGGGAGCACAGGCCGGCGGGAGCTCCACGGGAGTCGGGCCGGGGTTGAGTTGTTGGCCGGCCGGTCGGGTCTCAGTAGGGAGAAGCAATAAAGGAAGAAGAAGAAGAAGAATGAAGGAGGAAGAAGAATATAGTTTTTTTTGCATGAAAAAAATAAATGGAGGAGGAGAGAGAGTGAGGTTTCCCAAATGTTGGGATTAGGGCCGGTTGGAGTTTGTGAGGGTGGGTGATGTGATGTTTTATAGGGGTGTGTGAAGGGGATGGAGGGTTGTGATCATCCTATTTAAAATGGAGGGTATGGATTTATCATGAAGGGAAGTCGGTTTTCTTCATGAAGAGGGGTGAATGGATGGTGAGAATAGGACCCTATTTTGGGACCTCTCCATAGTTCAAAGCCAATAGGGTGATGACACATAAATTCAATAATTGCAACTTAGCCCCTTAAATTCGAAAAATTGTATGAACACATAAAATGACACAAAAATTATGGAGAAAATTGTGTTTAGCAATTTTTATGGTGAGAGGGTATTGTGCGTTAGGCACGGGTTTAATTAAAATGGCATTGGAATTAATTTAGGGTTAAAAATAGGATTTACAAAGTTGGTATCCCCGATTTAAATAGAAATAATGTGTCCCGTAAATTTAAATTAAATGGGGCACTTGGGGTCAAAATCCGAAAATGACGCAAATGTCAAAAATGGTGGAGGCTTGGAATCAGTCTTGGACCCTTTAGTTGGTCCGACTCAACGGGTTAAGTTGGTAACCCAAAATTTAGAGTAACGACACAGGTGTCCGTTACGGAATTAAATATGGGTTACGATTTTCGGAATATTGCGCAATTAATTTAGAGCACAACGAAATCTAATTTTATGAAGACGAAAAAGTCCAGTGCCTAATTTGGCGGGTCAAGTCAGAAGTACAATAATCCGATGGAATTTATGGGCTGATATTGGGCTCCGAATAATCAAGCAATGATAGGGCGCACCAAGGGTTTAAATTAAATTAATTAAAATACCAGGCAAACTTAACTCCACTCTAAACCTCAACATCTGCTGCAAAATCCAAAATTTTCCAAATCCAACCTGACTATCTACAGAATAAATCGAGGGAGTTTACATACGGGCGTAATTGTCTGGAAGTATAGGTAATCACCTTCCTGTTCTGCTGCAACAAAAAACCTAAACCCTTATCCGATGCATCACTATATATAAAAAATTCTCACGTCCGTGATGGCACTGTCAATATTGGAGCTGTAGTCAACTTCTTCTTTAGCTCCTCAAAAGCAGACTGACAATCCTCTGTCCAGAAGAACTCCACGTCCTTCCTGGTTAGTCTAGTCATCGGCTCCGCAATCCAGGTAAAATCCTAAACAAATTTTCGATAATAGCCTGCCAGTCCAAGAAAACTTTCGATCTCCGCTACTGAACTCGGGGTAGACCACGACTCAACTACTGAAATCTTCTTCGGGTCTACTGAGATTCCGTCTCCTGTAATCATATGCCCGAGGAATTCAACCTTAACAAGGAAGAACTCACACTTAGAAATATTTTCATATAGCTTCTCCTTCCTGAGGGTCTCCAGAACTATCCTCAGGTGTTTCTCATGCTCCTCCGGGGTCTTCGAATAAATCAATATATCATCAATGAATACTACAATAAATTGATCCAAGTACTGATGAAACACCTTATTCATCAGGTTCATGAATATTGTTGGGGCATTGGTCAACCCAAACGACATCACCAAGAACTCAAACTGTCCATACCGAGTCCTGAAAGTTATCTTCGGAATGTCTTCCTTCTTCACTTTTACCTGGTGGTACCCTAACCTCAAGTCTATCTTTGAGAATACCTTTGCTCCGCTCAACTGATCAAATAAATTGTTAATCCGCGACAACGAGTATTTGTTCTTGATAGTGAGGTTGTTGAGTGCCCTGTAGTTGATACACATGTGTACCGATCCATCATTCTTTAGTACAAATAATACCGAAAAACCCCACGGTAATGAACTGGAGTGGATGAAGCCCTTGTCCTGTAACTCATCCACCTGCTTCTTCAACTACGCCAGTTTGCTGTTGTTCACCCTATTGATGTGCTATGATATTGGTTCTGCGCCTGTCACCAAGTCTATAGAGAACTTCACATCTCTGTCTGGTGGCAACCCCGGCAACTCCTCCGAAAAGACGTCCATATTCTCTACAATCAATGGATATAACTGCTCCTGCTCTTCCACCAAAGCTCCACAGAAGTCTCATTCACTCTGCTCTGCTGCTCCTTTGACGAACTTAAACTCTAGCTCTCCTGGCACCTGAAACAAAACTCTGCCTCTACGACAATCGATACTATCATGGTGCCTACTCAACCAAACCATCCCGAGTACTATATCGTAGCTCGAAAGTGGCATTACGAGTAGACACATACTCAACTCTCGGCCTCCCAAAGAAATACTCTGGTCCCTTTAAACATCACTGACCATGATAATGCCGCCCTCGGTCGTGATCTTGCAAGTCCTCTCCAACGGTTCAGTCTCAAGGTGATATTTTCAAGCAAAAGATACAGATACAAAAATATGTGAAGTACCAGAATCAAATAAAGCATGAGCTAGAAAAGAATCAAGATAGACTGAACCTGAAATAACATCACCGATTGGCTCCTCCTCCTCGAGGGTCAAGGCGAAAGCTCGCCCCTGTCGCTAGGCACCTCTCTGCTGCTTCTGAGGCTGAGCGAACTGCTGCTGTTGTGGTGGTAGAGGTGGTCCTCTCTACTGTTCTGCTAGTGGTCTTGCGGGTGCTCTCTGTGTCTGAGCTCCGCCCTGAGCTGGACGAGCTGGAGCTTTAGGATAAGCCCTCAACTGATGGTCTCCTGATCCGCAGAATAAGCACTGGCCCAATCTCATCCTGCATATATCCCATCAATGTCCTTGTTTCTTATAGAATGTGCAAGGAATAGCTGGTCTCTGGGTCTGGTGCATCAGCTGTACTGGCACTCTAGCTGGTCCATGATACTGCTGCCTCGGCTGCTAGAAGTGCCTCTGATGGTGCTGCTGAAAATAAGGTCACTTCATTGGGCCCGTGTTAGTACTGGATCCTCCTATGTCTCTCGGTCTCTTAGAGCCAAGCTCTAGATTATCCTTTGCCTGTTGTGCCTGCCTCAGAATCTCCTCAAAAGCAGCTGTAAAATCCCTAATTTTAAAAACCGTATTAATTATTTAATTAAATTATTTAATTGAATTGCATTATTTTGTAGTATATTAGAAAATATAATTTATTGAATTTTTATTTTTATTTTTAGGTAAATATGTATTTAGAAATTTATGGAGCAAACTATTAATTTATTTTATGTAAGAGACCTTGTGGAAGGATAAAAGATTATTTTTATGTACAAATATAATTTTCTAAAATTATATATATATATATATATATATATATATATATATATATATATATATATATATATATATATATATATATATATATATATATATATATAAAATTTATTAGTAGAATGGAAAAAGAAAAGAATAGAAAAAGAAAAAGAAAAGAAAAGAATGGAAAAAAAAACGGAAAAAAAAACTTAATAATCTAAACTATTTCCCAACAGCAGCAGCAGCTAATTCCCAACTCCCCCACACATCTCCCCCCCCCTGCACGAGTAACCCCCCCTTCGATTCTCTCTCATCCCATATATATATATATATATATATATATATATATATATATATATATATATATATATATATATATATATATATATACTTGTAAACCCTAACCCTAAACCCTTACCATCCACTCAACCCAGCACCGCTGTCGACCTCCTCGACCGTCGCCTGGACCCGCCGCAGCACCGTCGGAGCCGACCGCCGCTCGCCCGCGCGAGATCCCGCGCGCGCCGTACAAGAAATTCACAGCAACTTAGCCCTGTTCACGCGCTGATTTCTATGCCATCGCTCGATCAAATTCGACCCCGTCTTCACTGGTATGTTCATGACCTATCCCTCTTCAAACTCTGTGTATTAGTTTACTTTGAACAGTGCGTAACCCTAGGCGAAAACCGAGACCAAGTTGGAAAAAATGACAACTTTTAATTTCAGAAAAACTGTTGCAACCACCCATGTTTAAAGACTCGTATCTCCCACCACAGAGATCCAAACTTAGAAATTTCTTTTGCTATGTGAAGACCACCTAACCTAGATTATTTACTGTCAATTATATTATTTTATTTGATGCTGTATGCAGAACTAAATTGGGTTAAAAATTATGAAAAACCTATTTTCGAAACTTTAAAATTTGTGATACGGAGCGCGCTCCGCCAAACGGGACTGCCCTATCGCGTACAAATTGCACTGAAACGTGCGTATGGTATGTCCAGAAGTGTGTTCTTTTGCGGAAACTGATTCGGATGCGTGTGAGCGTCAAAATCACCCGTATCCGCAAAAAGTTCTCGCATCGTAACTTTTACAAAATACCGTACCATTTAGTGTACGCTCGTCATAATGCGACAAAACTTGTGCCACTAGAATCGTGGTATCGAGCTGGTCCTGTGACCCAATTTTTATGAGATTCTGAGACAGTTGACTAAGCCGCCTATTTGTGGGCCCTACGGTTGACTTTTTGGGCCAAATTCTATTCGGCTCACCGGAATTCAAAATTGGACATACCGTTGAGTTTGTACTGATATTTAAAGTTTGTTTGACCTATAATTTGTCCTATTTAGAGACCTTTATCCCTGGCACACTTTTTGGTGCAAAGTGGCCCGCATGTAGATCCCACTTTGACCCGAAATTACCGTTTTGCCCCTGTGTCCAAATTGGACGATGGGATGGTGTTTTTTAGCTATCTCGCTGATTCCGAAAGTGTTTGTGATATTTATTTCAGTATCCGGAGACGTTTATTCGGAGGCCTTAGTTTCTAATCCCGTGTCCTTGTCATCTGGACGTTTATACTATACAGATTGCTTGCCAGGCAAGTATACCTTGCCATTGTACTGTGATTACATTCCATATTATGCATGCATGTTTTATTTCTGTTATTTAAATTCATATATTTTAACTGTTATATAAACTGCGCGTCCAAGAAAACTTGGGTGCAACGACATTGTCGTCGTATTCTGTTTTTATTATGTATATGCATTTGGACCTATTTTATGAGACCACCCCATTATCATAAGAAATTTATGTTTCATTGGCCATGACATAGTTATTATACGAGTGTGAGTCACATGTAGGACACAGACTTGCGTACTCGGATGGCCACTGGTACGTATAGGTCGTACGATGGATAGAGATAATTGCTGATAGAAACTTTGCATGCTAGTAGACCTGGCAGTTATTTAGATGTATTATCATATCATGGATGTGACATGATTAGAGAATGGGGTGGGGAGAACAACAAGTAAGGCATTTGGGTTCCTTTGCACTTTTTTTGTGTAACCCGTACGCTCCGTCGGAGATGAGCGGTCATGATGACCACTATATATTATATATTATCAGGCGGCCTCTGCTGTTCAAAAGAGGACATGCTTTGTAGGCCCCTGAATCTCCAAGAGAATTTTACGAATCCCATTTTAGCCAGATAGCCCACTTGTTGGAAAGTTGTTCTCAAACTGCATTCACATAGATGGTTAGGCGATCCCATTAGATATTTATTTTTAGTACTTTATTGGCATATTTATATGTATCTTGTTATGTCCCTCTGAGGACCTGGTACCTTTCTAGATATAGATGAACTGGAGTATCCACAGGAGTACGGACCTGGACCTGACGCTTCTTATCAGACTGAGGTGGTCTTACCTTTGGAGTATCTTTGATTCATTGCATCTGTTAGAGATATTCTAGTTGCTATTTCTTTTTGGACATTTATCTTATATTAGAGTTGATCTCTTCTGTCATTTAGTAGTTTTTAGTATAGTCGATTTGCAGTGGATTTGTTTCCATCCGACTATAATACTTTGAGACTTCCTATTTGATATTCAGTTATTTATTCCCATTTATTTTTTTATTTGTGTTGTGGATGAAATATAGATTGCGTGTGACTTGTTGACAGTATATTACCACTGGTGGATTGGATATTCATGTACAGCGTACATGTGTGTATGGTTTTTATATATTGGAGTTTGTATACATACGGCTAGCGTTTTACGTATTCCTAGTCCTGCGTATATTGGGACTGGGGTGTGACATATTTTTAGTGGTGGTCCATGCATGTCATGAATATATTGTCTCGGTTTCGTTACTGTACCGAACAAGCCTGCGTATAGGAGTAGAATATAGGGTCTCATCCAAGCTTGACTAAAACTCATCCTTCCTTTTAACTATCCAATTTAAATCCTTGCATCCTGTTTGATTCCTGCATGTCTTCTAATCGTTTCGTCCACACCTGCAGAGAGATGGATATGCATAGTGGATGTACTGCCATCGATGGCGACACACCTTCAGGAGTCAATGGTCAAACTCAAGGAGAGACCTCGACGACTCCTAGACTTCCGGGGCCGGATGGACAGACTCATAATCCAGTTTCGTCTAATCCTTCCACTTTACCTAATGGGACTTTTCCAGCTTCATCGATACCGCAGGATGGCCAGACAAAACTATTCCAATTCTTCCAAATGATGATGCAAGAACAGAGACAACAGGCAGCCACACTAGCTGCAAAGCAGAGGTAGCAAGCAACAGAGCAGAGACAAGAATTTCTAGCAGCACTTGTGAGGATGGCTGTACAGACAACTGTACCAGCTCAGGCACAAGTTCCAATACCTCGAGCTAGAATGGGTTCAGTCAAGGACTTTATACAGATGGGCCCCAAGCCGTACAAAGGCACTGAGAGCCCAAAGGAGACTACAAACTGGATTACCCACACTCAAAAGTTATTAGAAGCATCGCAGCTACCTACAGATCTATGGATGACAGGCGTAAGGACACTGCTAGATGGTAACGCTCATCACTGGTGGAAATCAATGGAGCACTAGTTGGACATGTATCAGACTTAGGAGCAATTCTTGGAGTGATTTGAGAGGAAGTACTTCCCAAAAACTGTCAGGGATGCGTTGTACGATCAGTTTCTTCATTTGGAGCAGAGGAACAGAACAGTTGATGAGTATGATACATAGTTTAGTCATCTTAGTAAATATGGCGCTGCCCTGATACCGAATGACTTGGTGAAGGCTAAGAGGTTTCACCGCGGGCTGACTCAAGAGCTCCAACACTACACTAGCTCACAGTCCCGGATCTCTTATGCCGAATTATTGACAGAAGCTATATTAGAAGAGACCATCAACAGGGAAAAATGAGGTCAACTGAGGACACAACAAGGACCAGCAAGGACACAGCAAGGACACAGCAAGGACCAACGAGGACACAACAAGAAGGGCCTATCAGACGTCTTTTGGCACAACAACAGCAGTAACAGCACAGAGCAGGACCGTACCAGATTTTGGAGAAGCCCCACTGCAATTATTGTTGAAAACGCGGACATATTTTGAGAGACTGTCGGACTCTCTTTGGACAATGTATGAGGTGTGGTTCCGGACAGCATATGGCGAGAGACTGTCTAATGCAGTAGACAATGACACTTCTAACACCAGTACAGAGGCTAGCACTTCCAGCACCGAAGCCAGCTCAGCAGATGACTAGACCAGGAGCACCTCGACCTCCAGCAGCAGGAGGATTTCAGCGAGGACCACCGCTACCTACTCAGGAGGATTAGTACACGAGGGTTAGTCATAGGTTACCACAGAGGAATGGGCAAGCTTTTGCACTAGAAGTGGATGACTTGGAACATGAGATTGATGTCATAGCAGGTATTACTCTTGCTTTTACTTTTCCTGCTGTGACATTATTTGATACGGGAGCCACCCACTCGTTCATATCTTCTAATTTTATTGCCAAACACAATATGGCCACTATACCTTTACCTAGTTGTGTTAGAATTCTCAATGGAGGAGGAGTTATACCTGTTAGTCGGATTTGTAGATCGTGTCCTATAGTGATTCGTGTCAGAGAGATGAGTGCCTGACTCTTAGTCCTTCATATGCCAACTTTTGATATTGTGCTTGGAATGGACTGGCTAAGCAAGTACCACGCTTTCTTCGACTATTTTGGAGGAAGCATTCTTTTTAAGGTACCAGGCCAGCCTGAACTTGAGTTTGCACGAGGATCCACAGAAGCCCTTGATGGTATTCAGCTTGCAATGGACGACATTATTTATCACCCCATTATTTCAGAGTTCTAAGACGTTTTTCCAGAGGAGTTGCCAGGACTACCTCCGGACAGAGACGTAGAATTCTCGATTGAATTGACACCGGGAGCAGCACCCATAGCATCGCATGTTTATAGATTGGCGAAGAAGGAGATGGATAAGCTGAAGGCACAGTTGAAAGAACTAGAAGAGAAAGGTTTCATCCGACCTTGTACATCACCATGGGGAGCACCAGTGTTGTTTGTACCAAAGAAGGATGGGTCAGTGCGTATGTACATTGACTATAGAGCTTTAAATACAATAACCGTGAAAAATAAATACCCGTTGCCACACATTAATGTCTTATTTGATCAGCTTAGTGGAGCTAAGGTGTTCTCGAAGATAGACTTGAGATCGGGAAATATCCAAGTGAAGGTACGAAAGCAGGACATCCCAGAGACTGCATTCAGAACAAGATATGGATACTACGAGTTTCTGTTTATGCCATTTGGGTTGACCAATGCTCCAGCTATCGCTATGGACTTAATGAATCGAGTATTCCATCAGTATTTGGATTTGTTCGTGGTTGTCTTCATAGATGATATATGTAATGCCCCACTCCGCGTCGGCATTATGTATCAGGTAAGTGGGCAGAACTTCGTTCTCTTATTCTTGCACGCCTTAATAATAACCTGAGTTTTTGTTTGCAATGTTTTCATAAGAGAATGATAGAACCTGCCTTGCATGTTAATGAACGAACTCACCTAGCTTGTCTTTGAAATGATAAGTCTGCTAAACGAGAATCCTGAAACGCTTGCCTAGAGTGCATGAACATGTTCACTATCGTCTATGCTTCGAGAGAACTATATTGTGCTTGAATGTGTTCAAATGATAAGTCGGATTGCCCCGCAACAACGATAACTGTTTTGATGGTTCATCTCGTCTGCATACTAGAGTTTATTTGATAGTGTTCCATGCATTCGCATGCGGTCGAACAATGGCTATTGGTGGAGAGCTGAACTTTATGTGTCACGGCTGCTACAGAGATAGTGGAAAGCAACCATGAGTCACAACTACCTCTAGCATCAGATAAAGAGTCATTGGTATGCTGTACAACCAGCTGCCGATCCTGAGATACTCGGGGACCGCCCTCTATATAGCTAAGTCATTGTGTTGGCTTGGATAGAGGACTGCCCCTAAGATCGTGCATGTGTGTCTAGCTATGCATTTGACCCTGGAGTCTCACGAGACACGCTGTGCACACCCTGAAACATGAACGACTTGCTTGCTTGCATATTCAATATGAAACTCTGTTTCCAAACATATTTCCAAACAATGTAATATGACTCTTCTAGCGAAGTGCATGAAACGAACCTAGGTAAAAATAGAAAGATCATTAGTAATGTAATATTTTATAACATGATTACTTAGTGCTTGGTTTTAGTGAATGCTTATTTCTGTTTAGTTGTTTTATCTCACCAGTACTTGTATAAAGTGCTGACCCACCAAAATTTTACTTGCTTGCAGGTACTGGATCGTCCGATAGAGCGATAGGCGTGCCACAGTCCCTAAGACCTGGAATCCTGGTTTCGATTGTTGTCCCGAGATGCTATCGTATAAAGGGGCATAATGTATGGAACGAACGAATGCCTTGCTAAAGGAACCCTAGTTGCCTCGATTGTCCCGAATACTCAGTTGTCTAAATGCATTGCATTGTAACAAGTCCCTTTCCATTGCTTACTCGATTGATGCGATGATAGCCAACTATCAACTTAAATGATTGGCCTTGTGCGGACGCAACCCTATGCCCGTACGGCATCACGTCCCCGATACACTCGTGCGGGCCACACAAAGCAATCCCTTCCTTCCTCGCACCCGCGGGACGGGCGTGGTAATTTGCGTCTGGCGCGCCGAGGCTCGGTGATTCGTGCCAGTTCGATAATTTCGGCCATACGGGGGCGGGGCAAGGCGGAGCGGCGGCCCAGGCGGGTCCGGGGCATGACAGAATGGTATCAGAGCAGAATCGATCTTCTGGCCCAAAATCGTTGCTATGACTCTGAGTTACATCGATATGGTATTGCAATTGAGCATTCCATACAATAAGTCCATAGATATTCTCAAAGTGCAAATGTTTTCTCAACTTGAATTGCTTGACTATTTCGATTGAGTACGGCGAGAGATGGCACTATCATTGCTCGGAATATCGAGAAGTTATCCTTGAAGTTTCGAGGACAAAACTTTTTGTTGGTTGGTAAGTATGTATTGCCCCGCTCCGCGTAAGCATTATGTATCAGGTGAGTGGGCAGAACTTCGTTCTCTGATTCTTGCATGCCTTAACAATAACCTGGGTTTTTGCTTGCAATGTTTTTATAAGAGAATGATAGAACCTGCCTTGCATGTTAATGAACGAACTCACCAAGCTTGACTTTGAAATGATAAGTCTGCTAAACGAGAATCCTGAAACGCTTGCCTAGAGTGCATGAACATGTTCACTATCGTCTATGCTTCGAGAGAACCATATTGTGCCTGAATGTGTTCAAGTGATAAGTCGGATTGCCCCGCAACAACGATAACTGTTCTGATGGTTCGTCTCGTCTGCATACTAGAGTTTATTTGATAGTGTTCCATGCATTCACATACGGTCGGACAATGTCTATTGGTGGATAGCTGAACTGCATGTGTCACGGCTTCTACAGAGATAGTAAAAAGCAACCATGAGTCACATCTGCCTCTAACATCAGATAAAGAGTCATTGGTATGCTGTACAACCAGCTGACGATCCTGAGATACTCGGGGACCGCCCTGCATATAGCTAATTCATTGTGTTGGCTTGGATAGAGGACTGCCCCTAAGATCGTGCATGTGTGTCTAGCTATGCATTTGACCCTGGAGTCTCACGAGACACGCTGCGCACATCCTGAAACATGAACGACTTGCTTGCTTGCTTGCGTATTCAATATGAAACTCTGTTTCCAAACATGTTTCCAAACAATATAATAAGGCTCTGATAGCGAACTGCATAAAACGAATCTAGGTAAAACTAGAAAGATCACTAGTAATGTAATATTTTATAAAATGATTACTTAGTACTTGGTTTTAGTGAATGCTTGTTTCTGTTCAGTTGTTTTATCTCACCAGTACTTGTATAAAGTGCTGACCCACCAACAGTTTACTTGCTTGCAGGTACTGGATCGTCCGAGGGAGCGATAGGCGTACCACAGTCCCTAAGACCCGGAATCCTGGTTTCGATTGTTACCCCGAGATGCTATCGTATAAGGGGGCATAATGTATGAAACGAACTAATACCTTGCTAAAGGAACCCAAGTTGCCTCGATTGTCCCGAATACTCAGTTGTCTAAATGCATTGCATTGCAACAAGTCCCTTTCCACTGCTTACTCGATTGATGCGATGATAGCCAACTATCAACTTAAACGATTGGCCTTGTGCGGGCGCAACCCCAGGCCCGCACGACATCACGTCCCCGATACACTCGCGCGGGCCACACAAAGCAATCCCTTCCATCCTCGCACCCGCGGGACGGGCGCGGTGATTCGCGTCCGGCGTGCCAAAATGCGGTGATTCGTGCCCGGTTCGATAATTTCGGCCATACGGGGGTGGGGCAAGGCGGAGCGGCGGCCCGGGCGGGTCCGGGCCCGGGGCGCGACAACATACTTGTCTATTCGAAGAACCACGAGGAGCACGAGAAGCACCTGCAGATTGTTCTAGAGATATTGAGGAGCTAGTAGTTATATGCAAAGCTTAGTAAATGTGAGTTTTTCTTGGACATAGTTTCTTTTCTTGGACATGTCGTTACGGAAGATGGTATTTCTGTTGATCCAGAGAAAATTTTGGCAGTCGAGACATGGCCCGTTCCTAAATCAGCATCGGAGGTAAGGAGTTTCCTTGGACTTGCGGCATATTACCGACGGTTCGTAGAGAACTTCTCAAGGATAGCAATGCCTATGACTCGGTTGACATGCAAGGATCAAGAGTTCTTATGGACCGACGAGTGTCAAGCCGCTTTCGAGGAGTTGAAGAAGCGACTGACCACAGCGCCAGTATTGACTATTCCATCAGGATCAGGAGGTTATGTGATTTACAGTGACGCATCAAGGAAAGGCTTAGGATGCATGTTGATGCAACATGGCAAGGTGATTGCATATGCATCTAGACAGTTACGAGTGCATGAGAAGAATTATCCAACTCTTGACTTGGAACTTGCAGCCGTTGTATTTGCTCTGAAGCTATGGAGACATTACTTATATCGGGAATGAGTGGAGATCTATACAGACCACAAAAGCCTTAAGTATGTCTTCATGCAGAAGAAGTTAAATATGAGACAACGTCGATGACTTGAGTTGATGAAAGATTTTGAGATAGAGCTACATTATCACCCAGGCAAGGCTAACGTTATAGCAAACGCATTAAGCTGGAAACCAGCAGCTTACTTCTTGACGACACAGAGGAAATTATTGGAGGATTTACAAGAGCTTGGCATAGAAGTAATATTACCTGGAGCAGATGGAATATTAGCCAACTTGTAAGTACAATCATCACTTGTAGAGAGAATCAAGGCATCTTTACCTACAGATGCCAGATTCAGGAGATTAAAAGAAAGGACAGAGGCCGGAGAGCAGACGGGATTACGCATTCATGATAATGGGACATTACGATGTGGTGATCGTCTATATGTTTCCAATGGAGAGATTCGACAGGAGCTGATGGCAGAAGCTCATAGTTTGATATATTCTATTCATCCTGGAGGTACCAAGATGTACCGTGACTTACGATAGCACTTTTGGTGGCATGGGATGAAAAGAGAAATAGCTTGCTTTGTAGCTAAAAATCTAGAATATCAGCAGGTAAAGGCGGAACATCAGAGAGTATCAGGGTTATTGCAACCACTTCTGATTCCAGATTGGAAGTGGGAGCACATCACTATGGACTTCGTCACGGGTTTTCCCAAGAGTCCAAATGGGAGAGATGCAGTATAGGTAATAGTGGATTGACTCACCAAGTCAGCCCATTTCTTGCCTTTTAGAGTTGGCCAGTCTACAGAAGCTTTGGCTGACTTATACATGAGGCAAATCGTGAGATTGAACGGCATACCAGTCAGCATTGTATCAGACAGGGATTTGCATTTTACATCGCATTTTTGGAGAAGCATGCAAGAGAGTCTTGGGACTCGTCTGAAGTTCAGTACATCTTATCACCCACAGACAGATGAGCAGTCCGAACGTACTATTCAGACTCTAGAGGATATATTGAGAGCTTGTATGTTAGACTTTGGAGGATCATGGAAGGATCACCTACATCTTGTGGAGTTTTCTTACAATAATAGCTATCAAGTGAGTATCCAGATGGCTCCGTTTGAAGCATTGTATGGAAGAAAGTGTAGGTCTCCCGTGTGTTGGAGTGACGTGGAAGAATATCAAATTCTGGGACCAGAGTTGGTAGTCAACACCGTTGAGACAGTGAAGTAAATACAAGGACACTTGCGAGCAGCGCAAGACAGGCATAAGCAGTGGGCAGACCTTCATCGACGTCCTTTGGAGTTTAAAGAGGGCGATCATGTCTTCTTGAGGATATCACCTACTAGAGGCACTATTCAATTCGGAGGACGTGGCAAGTTGAGCCCAAGGTATATTGGACCCTTTGACGTGCTAGAGAGAGTGGGAGAAGTGGCATATCGACTCGCACTACCACCTTCACTTGAGCGAGTACATGATGTATTCCATGTGTCGCAGCTTAGGCGATATGTGGCAGACAACAGTCATGTTCTCGACCATTCTGAGATCAATATTGGGCCGAGCTTGTCATACCAAAAGCAACCCATGGAAATCCTTGATCGTCGAGAGAAAGTGTTAAGGAACCAGTCGATTCCCTTGGTCCGCGTGGCATGGAAGCATGGCGCGCCAGGAGAATACACTTGGGAGCGCGAGGACGACATGCGCAAACGTTTTCCGTATCTATTCGTAGACCAAAGTATAAATTTATTTTGTAAATTTTTATCTTATACCATCCTTGATTTTCTATCGTGGCTTAGTTTTAATTTCGAGGACGTAGTTCTTTTAAGTTGTGTAGAATATAAAACATCTAATTTTAAAAACCGTATTAATTATTTAAGTAAATTATTTAATTGAATTGCATTATTTTGTAGCAAATTAGAAAATATAATTTATTGATTTTTTTATTTTTATTTTTAGGTAAATATGCATTTAGAAATTTATGGAGCAAACTATTATTTTATTTTATTTTATTTTATGTAGGAGACCTTGTGCAAGGATAAAAGTTTATTTTTATGTACAAATATAATTTTCTAAATATATATATATATATATATATATATATATATATATATATATATATATATATATATATATATATATATATATATAAGTAATTTATTAATAGAATGGAAAAAGAAAAGAAGAGAATGGGAAAAAAAAGAAAAAGAAAAGGAAAGAAAAAAAAAACTTGAAAACCTAAACTATTTCCCAACAACAACAACAACAACAACAACAGCTAATTCCCAACTCCAACCCCCCCCTCCCCCCGCGCACGAGTAACCCCCCCTTCGGTTGTCTCTCATCCCCTACATATATATATATATATATATATATATATATATATATATATATATATATATATATATATATATATATACTTGTAAACCCTAACCCTAAACCCTTACCATCCACTCGACCCAGCGCCGTCGCCGACCTCCTCGACCTCCGTCTGGACCCGCCGCAGCACCGTCGGAGCCGACCGCCGCTCGCCCGCGCGAGATCGCGCGCACGCTGCACAAGAAATTCACAGCAACTTAGCCCTGTTCACGCGCTGATTCTCGCGCCATCGCTCGACCAAATTCGACCCCATCTTCACCGATATATTCATGACCTATCCCTCTTCCAACTCTTGTATTAGTTTACTTCGAACAACGTGTAACCCTAGGCGAAAACCGAGACCAAGTTGGAGAAAAACGACAACTTTTAATTTCAGAAAAAACTGTTGTAACCACCCCTGTTTAAAGACTCGTATCTCCCACCACAGAGATCCAAACTTAGAAATTACTTTTGCTATGTGAAGACCACCTAACCTAGATTATTTTTTGTCAATTACATTATTTTATTTGATGTTGTATGCAGAATTAAATAGGGTTAAAATCACGAAAAACCTGTTTTTGAAACTTCAAAATTTGTGATACGGAGCGCGCCCCGCCAAACGGGACCGCCCCGTCGCGTACAAATTACACCGAAAGGCGCGTATGGTATGTCCAGACCTTTGTGCTTTTGTGGAAACTAATTCGGACGCGTGTGCGCGTCGAAATCAGCCTGTATCCGCAAAAAGTCCTCGTATCACGACTTTTGCAAAATATCGTACCATTTAGTGTATGCTCTTCAGAATGCGACGAAACTTGCGCCAATGGACTCGTGCTATCGCTCTGGTCCAGTGACCCAATTTTCATCCAATTCTGAGACAGTTGACGAAGCCGCCTATTTGCGGGCCCTACGGTTGACTTTTTGGGCGAAATTGTGTTCGGCTCACCGGAATCCAAAATTGGACATACCGTTGAGTTCGTACTAATATTTAGAGTTTTTTTGACCTATAATTTGTCCCATTTAGAGACCTTTACCCCTGACACACTTTTCGGTGCAAAGTGGCTCACATGTGGATCCCACTTTGACCCAAAATTACCGTTTTGCCCCTGTGTCCAAATTGGACGAAAGGGTAGTATTTTCTAGCTATCTCGCTGATTCCGGAAATGTTGGTGATATTTATTTTAGCATCCGGAGACATTTATTCAGAGGTCTTAGTTTCTGATCCCGTGTCCTAGACATCTAGACGCTTACACTATACAGATTGCTTGCCAGGCAAGTATACCTTGCCATTGTACTATGATTACATTCCATATTATGCATGCATATTTTATTTCTATCATTTAAATTCATATATTTTAACTGTTATATAAACTGCACGTCCAAGAAAACTTGGGTGCAACGACAGTGTCGTCGTATTCTGTTTTTATTATGTATATGCATTTGGACCTACTTTATGAGACCACCCCATTATCCTGAGATATTTACATTTTAATAGCTATGAAATAGTTATTACACGAGTGTGAGTCACATGTAGGACACGGACTTGCGTACTCGGTTGGCCACTGGTACGTATAGGTCGTGCGACGGATAGGGATAACTGCTGATAGAAACTTTGCATGCTAGTAGACCTGGCAGTTATTTAGAGGTGTTATCGTGTCATAGATGTGACATACTTAGAGCATGGGGTGGGGAGAACAACAAGTAAGGCATTTGGGCTCTTTTGCACTTTTCTTGTGTAACCCGTACGCTCCGTCGGAGATGCACGGTCATGATGACCACTATATATTATATATTATCAGGCGGCCTCTGCCGTTCAAAAGACGACATGCTTTGTAGGCCCCTGAATCTCCATGAGAATCATGCCAATCCTATTTTAGCCAGATAGCCCACTTGTTGGAAAGTTATTCTCAAACTGCATTCACATAGATGGTTAGGCGACCCCATTGGATATTTATTTTCAGTACTTTATTGGCATGTTTATATGTATCTTGTTATGTCCCTCTGAGGACCTGGTACCTTTCCAGATATAGACGAATATGAGTATCCACAAGAGTACGGACCTGGACCTGACGCTTCTTATCAGACTGAGGAGGTCTTACCTTCGGAGTATCTTTGATTCATTGCAACTGTTAGAGATATTCTAGTTGCTATTTTTTTTTGGACATTTATCTTATATTAGAGTTGATCTCTTCTGTCATTTAGTAGTTTTTAGTATAGTCGATTTGCAGTGGATTTGTTTCCATCCGACTATAATACTTTGAGACTTCCTATTTGATATTAAGTTATTTATTCCTATTTATTTCTTTATTTGTGCTGTGGATGAGATATAGATTACGTGTGACTTGTTGACAGTATATTACCACTGGTGGATTGGATATTCATGTACAGCATACGTGTGTGTATGGTTTCCATATATTGGAGTTCGTATACATACGACTGGCGTGTTACGTATTCCTAGTCCTACGTATATTGGGACTGAGGCGTGACAGCAGCGGTGGGATCTCCATTCGTTGATCTCCTTGTTCAGGCCCTTCGTGAACTTCTTGGCTCTTCCTCTGGGGTTCATCCCCTCTACAAAGCGGCATAATCCTCAATACTCTGTCGCATACTCATCCACCGTCATACCTCCCTGAACGAGGTACTGAAACTGGCTCTCTAGAGATGTCAGAGCCACATCTGAAAAGAAATTTTCCTTGAAGAGGTCTTTGAAAGCTTTCCAAGTAAGTCCTGGTGCTGAGATCCGGGGATCCATCCTGAATCAAGTCAACACAATTTTGAACATCATGCACCCTGCGACCTCTATCAGCAATCTATCTGGAATCTACGCCAGCTGCAGGTTCCGTTCAATGTATTATATCCAATCATTAGCATAAATGATCCCTTCAGTGCCTTTAAAGTCCTTCAGCCCCATCCTCTTAAAATCTATGATAGTCCTCGGCCTCGGCTGCTGCGGGGTGAACTGAGGTGGTGTCATCTGTGGATGGACTAAGGCGACTCTCTCGACTGCTGCGAGCGCAATCAGGTGAGCATTCTCAATGCGCTTTCTTATAACCTCTGACTGACGCTGATGTGCATCCATCATCTGATAAAAGAGAGCAAACATCTGCGTCTCATCGACTGCGGATGGTGGGGGTGGAAGATCCCCTAAAATTGTCGGCGCTGCCCTCTGTATCGGAGGTGGAGCACCTCCGAAAGCTACTGCGAAAATGCCTACATGGATCGGTAAAACTGACCTCTGGAATGTAGCTGCTGGAACATCGTCTGCTGGTGCTGCCCTCATAGGCGATAAAGTGACTGACCACCCTGACAATCCACCTGAGCGCTGGAACGCGTCTTCGGCGGCATCCTGAAGATAGATGGAACAAAGGAATCAATATTGAGTATGATACGATATCATCAAAGAAGGACATATTTTATTCAAAGTAAAGCAAACATTCAATAGATAAGGATAACAAAACTGATATTTGGAAGTGTTTCCTAGTTGTGCTTGAGTATACTCTCAGCCTATATCCTATATCCTACAACAGGCTCGAGTAGCACTCTAGGTGAGCACTACTATAATATCGCTCTACTTGTGACTCTATGATAGAAAAGACCTGAATGGGCCACCACTAAAAATGTGTCACGACCCACAGGCAGATATTCGGGCACGAGTACATGGGTACGTCCAGCCTACGCTGCAGCATCGGCGGTAGAACGCTGTCTGGGTAAACTCTAACTAACTAAATATCTCAATAATATATATGGTATCTGTCAATCATCTCAACTCCAAACGGAGGAATAATATGATATATGATAAATGTAACTATACTCAATCACAATACAACTAAGAAAGATAAGCACGATATGGAATAACGAAGGAAAAGAATCATAATACATTCATAAGTCTGAAATAATATATATATGCCAAAAGCCTCAATAAAACTCTAATACAAGTCTACACAAAATAATCTAAACCTCCTCAAGCTCTGGTACTAAGTCCTCCTACTTTAAATGAGTATCCTCTAAAGGTACGTCGTCCTGCGTTCCATAGTATGTAGGATACTGGTTTACGAGCCAATCATCTAAAAAAAATATCTAGTCAAGATTGGAGCGAAGTACATACCTCTGAAAGCAGTTTCAAATACATAATCGAGCATATATAATAGATAATAGAAAAGAATACAAGATAACTAAACATAAGAATAAAATGAACTAGAGTGAACATGTAATATACTGGAAAGAAGGACATACAATAGAATATCTACAATATAATAAAAATAACTAAAATCTAGCTAATGTGCCATGAAATACAAGTTTATTATGTGACCGGTTTGGGTTAAATACGAATACAATATGGTAACTCGATTACAAGTGTGATATATAATCGACATGTACACGAACACATTGGGGCTTGATTACATAATCAACTTCTATTCCCCCTTCCCCGACCAATACCAATGGATCCAATCATGACACGTTACGAACACAAATATGGACACACTGAACAAAAGCAGTGTGTGAACACGAAGTACACTAAATCAATACCCGATACACACGATAAAATACATGTGAAGGAGTACCCGCTGAACACGGTAAGGGATAACATCTCCTGACAGGATCCATGTAGTACTAGTCTGTGAAAACACTTTGCCGGAATCAAGTATACAGTTCTGAGCAAATATGATATATACACTATTATAAAATAAAAACTAACAGAGAAATGTACTCGCCTCTAGTCCTGAGCAAATGTGTCTCTCGATGCCCAAGCTGGTGTCACACAGTCCTATATATGAAATATCAATATCACTTAGGTGTAATGGATAATAAATGAGTTAAAATATTCTAAAATATAATTTTTAGGTCATACTAGTCAAACTAGGTTATTATCTTGGTTTCAAGTCTACACATAGCATCTAGGTTGATTACAAGTTCATTCTAGGTAATACTAGGTCATACCTAGGTTCTGGGTCCATAATTTGAAGGTATTAATTAAAATAACTAATAATCTCATAGTTATATCTATTATTAGTAAAACCTTAACTTATCAACACTCACCTATATCTCCCTGTATCTAATATAATTAACCATACTATAAGACACACCAAAACTTGACATCAAAAACCATCACCCACAAACTCTAGCTAATTTCCTAATTGATACCTCACCCTTAATCTTGCCACTAATATCCAATTGCATCTGATACCGATTCTCCCTCTCCCATCTTGCTGATACATCACACATAGATCACATGTGTACGCACAAGCACACACTCACTTCTAATTGTTCACAAGGACTCCCCCCTCACTACTCATATGAGTAAACACACACCTTAGTATAGGTACATCCATTATACTAATACTAGTTCTTATACAAGATATCTCCTCAAATATGTATCATTCATCAACTTTACCCTACTGTTACCTACCCGAGCCTAGTACCACTGCATTTATGTTGCTACTCCTAGCTGCTGCTCGATGCTATGTTGCTGCACATTACTGCAAATACAACTGCCTGTACTGTACTATTGCAGCTCTCTTGCTGCTGATACTGCTAATGCTGCAATCTTCACTGCTTGCTGCTAGCTGCTAGGCAATGCTGCTCAATGCCAATTCTTGTTGCTGCAGTATGCAATGCTGCAGTTGCTGCTGCTGCACTGCTACTGCAGTTGCTGATGCTGCTACATGGCTCTTGCTGCTAGTGCTCTTGCTGCTAAACTTGCTGGTGCAGCTATGCTGCTGATACCACTGCAGCCATGCAAACCCAACCACCCCATCTCACTCCCTGTACACACTTGATACCTCTCAGGAGCTGCTACTACTTGTACACCAAGCTACCCGACCACCACATCTATACACACCCAAAGTTGCACAACACACACACACACACACACACACACACACACACACACACATATATATATATATATATATATATATATATATATATATATATATATATATATATATATATATATATATAGATTGAGGCATTTAAATAAATATCTATAGTGCACCACTAAGATATCTATGATACTCAACTCACTGAGGTGTCAAAATCTCCATTATCCATAATTGATCATTCTCTCAAGTTATTTATATACAATTACAACTATTAGAAGTCATTACAACATGTAATGAAGAGAATTCTTGTAAATCACCCAAAATTGGTCTCGTATCACACCGTATCGCAAAATATCATGATACAGCCTATACGTATCCATTTGTGGACATGTACCTAGTCCCATAATCCCGATCTAAGTCTAATTAGATCTAATTGATCTTATGACACACAATTGATGTGTTAAATTCATAATTCTCCCAATATACACACAAAATACCTCATAGAACTCATAATACAAAGCCAAATATCCTAGAACTTGTTCCTATAGGTAGTCCTATGCCATGTGGTCATTCCTAATAGTCAAATGCATGATTAAGAAGCCATAATGAGAGGAAAATTCATGAATTATTAATTGGGAGATGGATTCCAAATTAAAATATAATTGAACACGTTTCAGACACGATCTCTAGCTCTAAAGCTTCTCCTCATTGTGCTTCTTGTATCTTTAAGCTTCAAGGCTCCAAGAGTGAAGAATTTGAGAAGGAATTGGTGGTAAATTATGTAGAAATTCAATGGAAGGAAATTAAAAAATTGGAGATCTAGAATTTGGAAGCAAAATAAAATATAAATGAGAAGAGAGAGAGAAGAACCCCCCCTCTTCATGTGGCCGGCCTCTTCCCCCTTTCCCAAGTAATAACAAAAGTCCAAGTTGCCCCCCACATGTTGTATTATGAGAAAAAATAAGGATGTGTATATATGGAAGTCTCTAACTAATTGTAACTACACTAATCCTTTTTAATTTAATTAGTAGAATAACTAATGGGCTTGGGTCCAAGTTGGGCTCACTATTTGTCATAAAAAATTTAAATAGGTCCATATGTGACAAGTCTAATTATTGTCTAATCTCTCTAACTAATTGATTAACACAAGTCTCTAATGACTAACTAATACTAGCCATAATAATCATAGCTTAACTTAATTAAATAAAATACATAATTATCACAGAATATTCAATATTATATTTCTAAAATTAAATACCCATGTCAAATTACCAAACTACCCATAGCGGAAAAAGTTAGGGTGACATAATGTACCCACGGTCAAGAAGTTCTTGTTGTTGGTACTTTAACTCCTTTAGTTCAGCAGGGGCCATTCGATACGGGACTTTGAAAATAGGTTGGGTATTTGGGAAGGTATCGATGGTGAACTCGATTTCTCGGTCGGGTGGCATGCCAGGTAGTTCGTTCGGAAACACATCAGGAAACTCTGCCACAACGGAAGAAGACTCAACGTTTATGCAATCCAGCTGCACGTCCCGAACCGACACTAAGTATCCCTCGCATCCAGAGTGTAGCATCCGCCGAGCGGACATCGTATAAATCATCATGCAGGCCCTTGACGCTTCTGTTGCTGGACCACTTGTGTAGCAGAATTCGGCCTCTCCAGGTAGACGAAAGATGGCCCATTTTCTTTGTACATTCGATAGTTGCCGAGAAAGCACCGAGACAATCCATCCCCAAAATGATATCGTAATTCCGAACATCTAGGACTAAAACATCGAGCGAGAGTTTACTTCCCCCAATACAGACGTGACCGTCCTGACATACTGAATGGACATGTATCTTCGTTCCCGATGGGGTGCTAACACTAAGGTCTAAATACAATAGTGTTATTTCTATTTTGTTTTCCACGACAACATTTGTGGATATAAAGCTATGCATAGCACGAGAATCAAATAGCACGCGAGCATGTATGTTATTGAAAAATAATATACCTGACACAACTTTGTCTGATGCTATGACCTCTTCCCGTGTCAATGTATACACCCGGCCTTGAGCTTGACGACACTCTTGCTGCGACACGGCTCGGTTGGCTTGAGGTGCTGTTACAGATTTCGAATGTTGAGGGAGAATCTTAGAGGAGAGCGGACAATTACTAAACTATTGGGTTGGATTACCACAATGGAGGCATGACCCGATCCTTCAACGACAGTCATTTTCAGTGTGCCCTTGTTTGTTGCAGTAGGTACAACGTTGCCCTGGATTTTCTTTCGGATGACCGCTGTTATTTGGACGCTTTGGAGCGGTATTTTCTCCCGTATTGCTATAGCGCTTGTGATTGGATGTATGCACAGTGTCGACAGCAACTGAAGGATACTGCAGTTCAAAGGAAAGAGCATGATTGAGAACTTCTCGCATGATCAGGTATTGGGAACGACCATGTGCGCATAGATGGCAGGTCGCAGGCCGCCTTTGAATTGTCTTGCATGACTCGCCTCATCAGGTAGGTATGAGCTTGCAAATTTGGTGAGCCGATTGAATTCAGCGGAGTACTGCTTCACTGTCATATTGCCTTGCCTAAGCTACACGAACTCGTTCTCCTTTTGCCGACGTAGGGGAGGGGGAATGAACTCCTACTCAAACACGCTACTCAAACACGCTACACGAACTCGTTTTTATTTCATAATAGTGTGTATATATATATATATATATATATATATATATATATATATATAGTGGGGTCACCCAATCGAGGGAATCAGGATCATTTTCTGCTTTGAAGTAATAAAGCAACTGAGGCATGATATGCACACAAGTTTAATCAATCTCAGCAGAAGAGCAACCAACACTACAAAGAAAGTTCAAACAAAAGAAACTAATTGGAATCTTTCACAAAGTAACCAACCCCATCAGCAACAAAACAAGTGAAATTTACATACCACTTAGTAGTCTAGCAAAGTGCAAACTAACAATCGTAGGAATTGGCATCTAACATCATAAGATAGACGGTGTGAACTAGGACTAGCATAGTCTCCTATATCAGATGTACTTTACATGACCAGTTATTGACTCTGTATATTTAGCAATTGCTACAGATTTGAGATTTTCTTACCTGGAATTCATAACATGCATATAGGACCTTTACAATATTTTGCATTTAGAAATATCTTCTTTGGATGGGCGACCACTTGACAAGAGCCACAAAGATTTGGTATTGGAATTAAATTGTATGATTAAATTTTATATATGGTGATTGGTCCATGTAGCTTAGATCCAAGTTGATATGTGAATGTATATATATGTAATATCATGATGAATGAAACATTTAGATTATTCTTTCCTACTACTTCTTCACATGGTATCAGAACATGACGGTTATGATACGATTTCTTTTTCCATATCGACGGCAACGACGACAATTTTTTTTCCACGGCGGCGGCGACGAGTCTTCCTTCGATCGGCGGTATGACGAACGGCGGCGGCAAGTTTTCTACATCGGTGGCGGCGGCATCAAGGATCGATCCCACCTCCCCGTATTATCTTGGTTCTAATGACAATCCGGGTAATACAATTAAGAAAGTGGTGTTTCGTGTGGAAAAAAAAAAATGAGGAATGGTCGAGATTTATTCGACTTTCTCTACGGGTTCGATGAAAATTTGGGTTTATTGACGGGTCTATCGATAAACCTACGGAGAATGACAAATTGGAGGATTGGTACTGTGTCCAATCGATAGTTGTGCAATAGATCTTTTACACTATTGACGCTTCAGTGAAGAAGACGATACCCTACTTTGAGGAGGCAAAACCGCTGTGGGATTCGCTCAAGGACCGATTTAGCGTGAAAAATGGCGCTGAAATTCAACAGATTAAATATTCGTTGGGAGAGTGTCGCCAACCGAAATCCATGTCCGTGGTCGACTACTTCGACCAATTGCAGACTCTTCGGGATGAGTTAGGGACTTATGAACCTATTCCGACGTGCATTTGCGGCAAATGTAAGAAGCTGCAGAAATGTATTGATGATGAGTGCTTTCATCAGTTTATTTATGGGACAATCAGGAACTCTATGACAATGTCCTCTCGACTTTATTGGCACAAGATCCGTTCCCTACTTTGGCACGTGCTTATCAATCCATGCTACAGGAGGAACGATTGCGCACGTCCACACAAGTCTCCTTTGAACGGGACGAGGTTATGACGCTTGCGGTTAAAAGTCCTTCTGTTAACCATGGACCATCTTGTTTGGATGCACGGAATAAATCGGAGTTGCTTTACAATTTTTGCAAACGCAACAGACATGACGAAGCCACTTGCTTCGAGAAACATAACTTTCCGGATTGGTAGGGGGATAGGCCGCGTGGCGGCGGACGAGGGGCTGGCCTCGGACGTGGTGGCGGACACGCGGCTGGTGGTGGACGTGGATAAGATGCGGAGGTACGTACGACAGTGGCAGGACGTGGCGCGACGGCTGCGGCACCGACACGTATGGCAGGTGATGGTACAGACGGTGTTCCGGAAATAACTCCGGACCAATATCAACAACTTATTTCTCTGCTTGGTTACTCTTTGGTCAAATCTCCGAAGGACCGTATGGTGGATAAGTCTATTATATCTTGGATTATTGATACATGCACTTCGAATCATGTAATGAAAATTTGAATTTATTGTCGCTTTTTGCTGGTGAATCAATTTTACATGTTCTCTCTCATCCTTATTTGATTGGATGCTGATGAATTTTCCGTCTATCTCCATCTCCAGAGGTGTTTACATGGACAAAGTATACTAAAGTTGGCAGCTAACAGTGAGAGTTACATAGATGACAACAGAATGCAGGTTAGTCTGGCACAATAGTTTACATATAATAATATTTCGTACTGCTTGTTTCTCTGATTATTGCGATGCTTATGTCCATGTTAGAACACAAATCATAATGCTACGCGTCTCCTTCGGATTATATTCTTAAGACAATTGACAGACTAATAAAGTTCTTGTATAGTGGAATACACAAAAAAAAATTCTTCTTCATCTGCAAGCTAGACATATTCTTCTCTTTTCTTCATTTCATCATGTAGCTTGTCAACTCACTTAATATTCTCGCAGAGGTAAACAACATAGTTTGTAGCATCGAGACAATTTAACATATTCCAATTCAATAGAGGCCGATACTGGTACTGACTGATATCGATGTTTATGGTCTCTTTATGGTCTCTTTTTCAATCAATTCAGAAAAGAAAATTGAACGAAAAAGACCAATTAGCAAGGAAGAAAAAACAAAGTACGGCTGTAAACGCATGTAAAAAAAATAAAAAATTACACAATGGTAATTACTATTTCGTTTAATTTTAAAATTACTAAGAAACAACACATAAAATACATAAAATTATAGATCGAAAACCGCCAATCCCGGCCGATACTTAAAATTATCCTTTCCGATACTAAAATATTAGATACTCTGATCGGAAATCACCGATACCGTCGATCCCGATACCCATAGGAATGGTCCGATTCCGATACTGATACTGCAAGAAGATGTCGGTCTACACCTCCTTCCCTCTTCATCTGCACCCACATATCCACTCTATACTATCGTGCATGAATTTGGGTTCTCCTCACTGAACATAGATGTCATCTGGTTGCTGTCGCCGCCCCGATTCTGGTAGTACCCATCTCCATAGCCATGATCGTACCTTGCATCTCTCGGCGGCGTCGTACTGGCTGGTCCGTAATCCGATACATACTCGGTCACATATGGCGACGGCCTGTGGGTGTTGTAACTGTGCATATCTTGGTAAGGGGCGAGGTTCCGAGTGTCGTGTCCGAAGCTGTTCCAGTGTCCTCCGTAGGCATAGTTGTGTGGGTGGTAGTGGTGGTGCATCATGTTCACCTCTTCGTTAGGTTCTTGGTGTGGTGGCTTGGCGGCCTCGGGGGTTTCGGCTGGTGGTGGTGGGGGGTCTTTAGGGGGCTCAGTTGTCGGGACATCTTTGGGAGGTTCGGTTGGTGGCGGGGTGGCCTCAGCAGGAGGGCTTTCGGTTGGCGGCTGGCTGGCTGGCGCTGCGGGTTCGGTACTGTTACCGGCAGGCTCCGTGTGGGAGGAGATGGAGGCCGTCTTCTTCTTCTTCTTGATGGCTTTTACGAGAAGTTCGGGGTCGGCTCCTCCTATCACCGTTATCTTCTGCTGATGGATATCGATGTTGATGTCATGTACCCCTGCACAAGTTAAACTTAGGTCAATCGTAGGCCTTAATATATTCTGCACAACTATATACAGCAAAATATAATTATGATAAGAAATCACGAAAGTTTAACGATTGGTACGATAATATTACCGTCTATGGTACGTATTGCTTTCTTGATTTTATGAGCACAACCATTGCAGTGCATCCGAACGTACAACTCAGTGACCCCGGCTTTCTGTGACAGCACCATTGATTAATTATTAGAAGTTGCCATAATGTGTTGTATTTTGCTAAGATGTCTATAGACTGAACCAGGAGACAGGTTTTAATTAGTTGACATACCTGCATATCTATGGCCATATATATATGTGAATTGGCGAAGAGGAGCGGATTGAATGTTCGACACAATGCTATGCTTTAGGTTGGGAATATATGATGGCATTGGACAAAGAATCATAGCTAGTTGGGTTATTTATAGAATGGGAAGTGTGTGGGGGCACACAATGAATCGTCAAAGTGCCAGAGAGAGGGATGGAGGGAAGAAAGTGATGTGGAGGTAGATTGAGAGAAGCTCCATCCTCTCTTCTCCGTTGCTTTAATCTGAGGTCGCTGCCATATCTCTAACGGGTTGTGTGGATGGAGGGGAGAGGTCATTTTCCATTTTTGGAGTGAGCAATCCAGAGGGAATTTCTTTTTCCTTTTTCCTTTTTCCTTTTTCCTTTTTCCTTTTTCTTTTTGCTTACGATTGAGATGTGATGTAAATATCCGGACCGACCTACAGAAGAGTGACGTTGTTCGTAAGGTCAAAAGGAAAATAAAGGGGAGAGAAGGATATACACCCATCAAGCATCCCAACCAAAGAGGAGAATCGAAAAAAGATTTTTCAAACTGATTATAATTTGCATATAAAATCCATTCTTTAAGCAAGCACGCTACGAAGGAGCTGCTTCTGCATTCTTTAAGCAAGCACAGCTGGTTCTGATTGTGAAATCAAAACGAAGCGTTAGCTTGGCGAGATTAACAGGCCGACTGAGTCGCTAGCAGGGTCGGTTCGAGGCACGGATACTGCCAACCAACGTGAAGATAATGAAGTAACGTCTAACAAAATATCAAGACAGAAAAAAATATAATATTTTCGGTGACTATATTATCTAGACAAATTTTAAGATTTTATACTTTCAAACAAGATGCAAGATTAAATAAAAATGTTGAATCCTTTACACCCAATTTCAACTCCTCACCAAACTCAAGAAGAAAGAAAAATATAATCACTCACCCAACTCCGTAGTCATCTCCCTAATGGAGAACACGACTCCCCGAACAGATCTCTTCCAACTTTCTCGACGGGTCCTAGGAGCAAACTACAAACTTTCTCTTAGATTTTCTCTGAACTAGCGCCCACGAATCTTCCGTATCGAGTTTCTCATGTCAACCACTCTCAACACATAAATATTTTTTTATGCACTTAGTATCCGTCCTTGGGACCGTGGCTATAATAGCCACCCAGCCATCCCAAGGGCGGAGGGAGGGATCAAACCCGGGTCACCACGTCCGGAGCCCCCCGCTCTAACCACTTGGCTATATATATATATATATATATATATATATATATATATATATAATAGTCCAGTAATAATCTTGTCCGTCCAAATTTGACACACGAATATTTGATACAGATTTGGGGACCTCGCATTTGTGTTATTTCCAAATCCATACTGGACCCAACATTCTTCCCCTCTAGTCTGATGAGGTGTGTTGACCCATATGCCTCCTCAATTGGACTTTGTGCCTCCTCATTTGGAATCCATGCTTGTCACCCACATAGTTCCTGCTCTCCCTTGCCATTATCTCTGATCTTCCGAAATGTTGTGCATCTTCCTTCGTCTCTAGCTCATCGACGAAGATGTCAATGCTAGCTGCAATGTGTAACACTTCATGTACAATTGAGATCATGTCGACATCAATTACTCGACCAAGATAAAGTCCATGACGATCAGCCTCACTGTAAATCTTGACTGTCTGTCCCCGACTTTCGTCTTCCACTGGAACGTGCTCCAGTTCCGTCAAGTTTCTTCACCTTTCGTTGTCCCAACCAAGTGGATTGTACGGTTCCCTCGATATTCAAGCTCCTGAACCTGTCAACCTTTGTATCCGACATTGAAGCTCTTTCGTACACATACATCCTCAAGCAGATCACCACGTACTGTGCACGTCATTGATGGCCCACAGCTCGCCCGAAACTGTTCAAATAGAGATGCACTTGCCTCGAACTGAGTTTTCTCTACACCTTGATCTTCTCCTTGACTTTGAATAGCTGAAATCAATGTCGCTCCATTGGATTTTTGAAAACTAGCTATCACCAAAATCAGATCCGTTGAACAATCCCCACATGGAGACCGACCAGCTGTCATGGGACCGACATATCGACCTTCAATATTTGGCTCATCTCTATTCGTCGCTTTGTCTCGATGAACCAATTTCTCCGTATCCCTCAAATTATCTTGAAAATATCCTAAAGCAAGTTTTCGACGATCCACAAAGTTCTGTTGAGAGCCTCCATCTGATGTATGTGGCATATCCGTACACCTCAGTGGCTTGAGTCTATACATACCACAACATATATCTTCTAGAGCCAGCTGTTGGAAACCCTTCATAAACTTTTAATCTTTGTCCCTAAACATACTGCGACAACCACCAACTTCCCTAACAAAATTAATTTGTCGAGCAAACTCAGTACATGACGAACCCCCTTGAGAATGAGTTTTTTATCAAGTTCCATTGTCAAGTACACATCACTGATGCCCATAACCGCAGTCGTCCCCTTGTCGCCCATATTCACACGTCTAAACTTGTTGTCTCGGTATGACGTAAAGATCCTCCTCTGTGGAGTAGCATGATACGATGTCCCCTGTCCAAGACCTAATCGATGTCATGACACAAGTCACAAGATTCCTCTTTGTCGATCGTTGCGATGATAAGATCTCTCATAGCCGTAAAATCTACCCGATCATCATTGTATTTAGCCTTCTTATTTTTGAGATTCATGCAGTTCCTTTTAAAATGATCCCATCCACCACAGTGATAGCAACCCTCCTTGCGATCCACACTCACAAGATCCCGAGAATAACCTAAGTCCTCTGACTTGATTCTTTCATTCTCGTAAGAATCAACCAGAATGGACTCCAACAATGATTCATTTTGCTTACGTCGGACCTCCTCGTGCAATAAACTTCTTTTGACTTCCTCCACCATTACAACTCCATCAGGCACGGAGTTGCTCACAGACACCACCAACGTATTCCAGCTTTCCGGTAGAGAATTCAAAAGCAACAGGGCCTGAAGCTCATCTTTAATCACCATCTTTATCATAGACAACTGATTGATGTTACTCTGAACCTCATTCAGATGTTGTGCCACCGAGGCACCCTTCGTGTATTTTGTCTTGACGAGTTTGTGAATAAGAAATGCTTTGTTGTCAGTCGTCTTCATTTTCGTACATCGAATGCAACTTCTCCCATAATTCTTTTGTCGAACTCTCCATGGATATATGATAAAACACCAAATCATCCACTCATTAGCGGATGAATCCAACGGCCTTCTGATACAATCATTTCCAGTCAGCAGACTTGTCTGATGGCTTGGTGTTGTTGCCCTCTAACAGACCATGTAAATTCTTGTACTAGAGTAGATTCTCCATCATTGGCTTCCAAATTGCCCAGTTTCCTCTATAAGAGTGATCATACGTGTGTTCATGTCGTCCGTAAACATGGTTGCACCTTCCCTCTCGAGGACCTGAGAGCTCTGATACCAATTATTGTGAACACTGTGTGACCCGAACCATAATTGACAACAAACACGGACACGAAAACGATGCCTACCACCTGAAGATAATGAAACAGTGTATAAAAAAATTATTGAGACAGATCAACACACAGTATTTTCAGAGACTATGTCACATGGACAAATTTTAATCTTTATAACTTCCAATAAGATACAAGAATAAATAAAAATGTTGAACTCTTGCCCCCAAGTTCAACTAATAATCAAACTCAAGAAGAAAGAAAGAGATACAACTGAAATTACTTACCCAACTCTGTAGTGATCTCCTTGAACAAAGAATACGACTCGCCGAACAGATATCTTCTTTCAACTGTCTTGAATGACCGTTTCTAAGTGCAAATTACGCACTTTTTATTTTATTTTCTGTGGACACGTACTCTCGAATCTCTCGTATTTAGCTTCTCATACCAACCACTCTCAACAAACAAACACCACACACACACACACACACACACACACACACACACACACACATATATATATATATATATATATATATATATATATATATATATATATATATATATATATATATATATATATATATATATGTTGAAAAAAATCTAATTTAGGGTAGAGATGTTACTCCATGTTTCCGATATACGTATTTGGAACATATTAGTTTTCCTGCTTATATTAATTTTTGCTTGCATGCTAATTAGGTTGCATGTCATGAAGACTAGACCCATTCTTTGGTTCAATTAGACTCATAGTTTAATTGTTGGTTTGGTCATGAGTTGAACACATGGTCTAAACCTCAAACCCTACCTATATAAGTTTTCTTTCTCTCTCTTTCCTCATTCTCTCATTTTTTTTCTCCTTCATTCATTTAGGCAAGTACTGTAAACCCCCTCACCCAAAAAATATATTTTGTGTATATTTTATATTATTATATTTATTATAGATTATTTTAAATATTAAATTTCTTTAGAGTATTCTCTTAGTTAATTAAAAAATAAATTTCTTGTATATTACTTATATAAATATTTATTTAGAATTATTTTTAGGCTATTTTAGATTTTTGGAGATTTTTCTAGAGTTGTTTGGGTAATTAAAACATAGAAAACGTAAATTTTTAGAATTTTCATGATTTACTATGAGACCATACTTGCATGTTGTTCCTACCAAATATTTATTTTAGGTTAAAATATTTAATTATATTTTTTATAATTTATTTAGAATTTTAAGAAATTTATTTAGATTTTTAAAATTATTTAGGATTTATTTGGATATATATAGTCTTAATATTAGATAGATGCTAATTTAGTGTTAATAGATATTAATAAGATTATATATAAATTATTTGTATTATCTTTAATTTTATTTAAGATTATAAATTATTGAGATAAACTCAAACTCTATTTTAAATTAATTCAAATCCTGAGCCTACTAGGAAAGCAACTTCATGCATATCCTATTCTTATTTAAACTCATCCTAATCATATCCAAATTAGCAAATCCTAATCGTATTCAATTAAGTAGTCTCCACAACTATAAATACCTATTAGACTTATGGAATAAACTATCTTCCATAATTTTTTTCCCCAAACTCCTTTCTTTTTCGTCCAAAAATAGTCAAAATTCGTCATAAAGTCAGTCTCATTTTCTAGTAGTTATGACGATTTAAAATGACGATATCTCCTAGCTTCGGACTCCAAACGCGCTCCAGTTTTTTTGTTAGAACTATATCAAGGTTAGTTTTCTGAATATATAAATTATTTTAATAATTTATGAACCTATTTTTTCAAAAAATTCTAAAAGTGCCAGCTGTCCGAAATCAGAGGCGTTTTCGTATTTTTGAGATTTCGGGAGATCCTGAACTCGAAATTATGAACCGTTTGAAGTTTCAAAAATTTGACATAATAAACTTATATAAAATAATATTTTTCAAATTTAACATATAAGTTTAATTTACTGTAAAATTCGTGCAACGTAGACGTAAATAGAAAATTACCAAAATTTATCATCTGTGCGCCCTTGTGGACATAACTCTTTACCGACTTGTAATTTTATGAAACCGTCAATTCCAGTATTTATGTAGCACTGAAATATATAGAATTATACACACAAATCAAGGACTTGAGTCGGTTGACTTTTTGGTCAACGGATTGTCTCGATTTGCGTGCCACGGATCACAAATCCGTAAAGTTGACTTTCTTTGGACCAAAATTAGGGTTTAACAATAAAATTAGATTATAATAGGATTAAAATACTATTTTAGGTTATTTTATTTATAATTAAAATAGATTAAAATTGAGGAACCTATTCACCCACTTTTGTAACCTAACTTGTTTAATTTATGTGACGGGTAAATCGGACGACGCCTTGAGTTGCGACTTCATCCCTTTTCAGACCAGACAAGATACCTTGCCAAATTGCTTACAGTACTTTGCATGCTTATCATATTTTTATATATTCATTATATATGTGTTTTCTTTCAGTCATATTTATATACTATATATATATATATATATATATATATATATATATATATATATATATATATATATATATGTTGACACACACTTGACACATAGTATCATAGGAGGGGAGGACAATCAGTAGGCGTATGGGCTATATCCACTCTGGTAAACTATAGTAACTAGCACACACTACGGTAGTTGTGTCGCGTTGGTCGCTACCCTCGCGGTATGTCGATTTCTGGTTTCACGATGATCGCTACCCTCGCGGTATGACGGCTTCTGATGTTTATGGACGTGTGTATGAGTTGTGAGATTAGATAGAGTAGCCTACCCATGCCCATACGTCAAAAAGTTATCCTCATTATGCATATTCATATAGATTGTCTGGTACAACGTACTTATATATATTTTTGTCTATTATGCATGTTTTACTGTATTCAATTTGCATGCTTCTATGTATCTTGTTACGTCCCTCTGAGGACCTGGTCCCTTTCCAGGTGTAGACGATCATGACTATTTGCAGGAGCACGGATCAGGACTTGCTACTCTATTCTCCTTCGAGGAGGTCTCTCTTCGAGTCTCATTTTTCATTAGATATACTTATTTTTGTTCCTCTTATATTCTAGTTGGTAGTTGATTTGTCTCTGCCCAACTACTTATTCTTATCAAGCATTTTATACTTGATTCAGTTATATAGTTGATTGGTTATTTGATTCTGTGGATGAGATCTAGTTATGCCCTGTGACTTGTGACAATATATATACCACATGTGAGTTAATATTCATATTATACTGTACGTGTGTATTATGGTATCCATATATTGGAGTTGCCATATATATACGACTGGCATGCTTACGTATTCCTAGTCCTACGTATTTTGGGACTAGGACGTGACAAGTGCACCTTGCACTAAATAGAAAAATCTCTTGATTTTTGATTCTTGCTCTTTTCTTGCATTTTATTAGTCTATTATGTGCTCGTGATGGTTCTAAACACTTTTAGTACTTGGAGTTTTCGGTTTTAATGGGTGGATTTGAGTAGATCTACATTCTAAGTTTAGGGTTTTCATGGGTTCCAAAAGTTTTTCTTAATTTTGATCTATTAGAACATGGTATTTTAGAAAACCAATTTTTGTGGGTAATTGAGCATTCCATTTTAGGCATTTTGTCTTTTGGTTCACTTGAGTTGGAGTTAAAATAAAGTTTTATAAAAAAAATATTATTTCGATTTGTGGGAGCTTTCTACCATGTTTGAACCTGCTGTTGGGGAAGACGAACTTCACATGTGGCCAGCGAGTTATGCCATTGAGAGTGCTATACGGCCTGAGAGGGTTATGCTGCCTGAACTTCTGTCGAATAATGACAGCATGCGGCCATATTGTTGGACGCATGACTACTTACTCACACAAGTTTCCTTGAACTCCTTGTGTTTTCACTCGCTAAACGAATGGGAATTCGCTAAGTCGAAAGAGGCATCCATGCGGCCTGATCCTAAGCGGCAAGCAGAGCATGCGATCATTTTTCTTTGGACGCATGACTCTGAATTCTTGGTACATAATTCAGTGATCTTGTCTTTTCTGTATTGTTGTCTTTTCTTTGTGTCACACTTTATTGCAATGTTACATCATTCACTTCGATCACTCACTTTATGGTCACTTCTCTGACATATAGTTGCACGTCACTCAACACTTGTCCCTAGGAGTGAACTTTGCCTTGTCCCACATGCGGCCCGACACATGCAGTACTGAGTTCATACGGCTTGACCCATGCGGCACTGAGCTCATGCGGCCCGACTCATGCGGCACTGAGCTCATACGGCCCGACCCATGCGGCTCGACTTCCTATGCGTCACTGATCCTCAAGCGACCTATGTGCTTGTTTTATTGAATTGCTTGGTTTTAATGCTTTATGAAATTTTGTGACTCCATGTGTGATTGCTAATTTATGTGAGCTACGTGACCATGTGTTAGACCGGACTATATGCTAGAACTCATGTAATTTACCAATGATTGGCAACTTGACTTGACTATTGGTATCCATGCTGATACATTTACTACGTGCTATGTGTTCCTAAGTGCTAAGTGTTTCTACGTGATTATGTTACATATTTTATACCGAGGTGTGCCTACGTGCTAATCGACATGTGATATAATAATTTCTCCAGCATGGACATGATAGTTGGTCAATAACCAAGCATGGCTAGGATTTGTTGACTGTTGTATCACACTAGGGTGAATCCAAATTGAACTGCAAAGTGATAAAGTGGATTCGTATCTAGCGTGCCCGTACTATGGTACGACATATAAGGGGTATAACATATGACCACGCCATGTGATTTCAGCTAACCGTAGGGTTAACTAGGCAACTAAAACATGTAGGGCATTGGAAGAAAATGAATCCCGAGATCGTGCTTAACTATCCACGATCAGTCATTATATAGGGAGTAAAGGCTGGCCCCCATGGATATTGTTTAAATTCCCATTAGTGGATGGCAATATCCGACTATTATTTTATACTATGTGTTCTATGCGATCTTAGCACGGTGGCCTTACGAGGGACCGATGCATACTACTATGTGCTATGCGGCAATTCTTGGCTCGGCTTAGCCACTGCTAGTGTCACGCCCCAGTCCCAAAATATGTAGAACTAGGACACGTGAGCATGCCAGCCGTATGAATATGGCACTCCAATATATGGAAATCATAACACACGTACGTTGTAATATGAATCACAATTCATCAGTGGTATCAAATCCATCACAAGTCACATGGTATAATCTAGATCTCATCCAAGGAATCAATATAATTAAATGACCATTCGCTATGTAACTAGATCTCAATGGAAAGTATCTAAAGCTGGTAGTCGGATGGAAACAAATCCACTACCGGACTAGAAGAAAGAATAACGAGATAAAACAATATAAGTACAACAACCACCAACTACCGAGACTCGAAGAGAGGACCTGTACGAAGTATAGGTAACCAGTCCGGATCTGTGCTCCTGTAAACACTCATGAACAATACACCTGAAAAGAGACCAGGTCCTCATAGGGACGTAACAAGATACATAAAAGCATGCCATAAAATAAATACTGAATAAATAACTCCAGGGTGACCTAACCATCTAAGTGAAATGCAATTTGAGGACAACTGTGAGTATATGGGAAGGTGTAGCTAGACATATGCTGACGTAATTCACCAATCGTGACAACCGGCTAGTATATGCCACACATGCCACCTATAACACGGGCGCAGGAATACAGTAACGTTCGACGTTCTATAGAGTGTGGTATCGGTAATATCACCAAGTCACGTCCAACACTCTATAGAATGTGGTATCAGTAATATATATATACGTTCGTATCACTCCGTCGAGTGCGGTGCTAGTGTAAAGGAGTGGGGTGTCCCATATGCCTACTAGTCGTCCTCCCCGCCCAATGATCTAATCATGTTGTATCCACAACACGCGTCAGCTACTACGCCTCAGCGTCGTAACTCTGGCTCATAGACTACCGTTAGAGCAAGGGTCTATCCCTACCACCAAACAAGTACATGGATGGGACCATCGTACCACGCTAGTCTATGCTCCGCCTATCAATAACTGCTAAGTCTTCTAACATGCATCACTATTAGCAGTTATACCCTATCCGTCGCACGCCTACACGTACAGGTGGCCAACCACATACGCAGGACCGTGCCCTACAAGAGACTCACAACACGTGTACAAAAATGTGTCAAGGCCTGGGAGTCATACTAATAACTCCACAACTTTAGGTGGGTCTACTAGACTCTAGGTCAGACGCTATCCTAACGTCAACGCCTTCGTTGACTGTACCCCACTACTAGAATAAGCGGTATTAGCGACGTATTTTAGCGACGTCTAGTTAAAACGTCGCTAAATTAGCGACTCTGTAAAAAGCGTCGCTAGGCGTCGCTAAATGGCGATATTTAGCGACGTTTAGCGACTTTTATTAAGATTTTAAAAGAATAGTCGCTATAAGTTCAATTAAGGTCGCTAAACGTCGCTAATATATCTGATTTAGCGACGTTTAGCGTCGTAATTAGCGACGTATATATAAAAAAAATTTAGCAACGTATTTAGCGACTTTATTTGCGTCGCTAATTTTAATTTTAGCGACGTTTTTATGTGACGTCGCTAAATGTCGCTAATTTTTGTTTAATTAGGGCTCGGTTTTCTTTTCTCCGTCTGTCGAAAATTTCGTCGAAAATTTCGAAACGTTTCGATTTCCCTCGCCCCCCCCTCTTCGGCGACCGGGTTTCCACGGCTGCGTCTACTCCGGCTTCCCCCTCCTCCTCCTCGAGCTCTAGGTAATCTCTCTCTCTCTCTCTCTCCCTCTCTCTCTCTCATGTGACACTGACACAAGACACACTTGACAGACACGACACACGCACACAGACACGACACACGCACACAGACACACACGACACACACACACAGACCAGACACACACACGACACACATACACAACACACACACAGACACACACACAAACACGACACACACACGACACACACACACAGACGCAGGGGTTAGGTTTAGGGTTAGGGTTAGGGTTAGGTTTTTTGACCTGGGGTTAGGATTAGGGTTAGGGTTTGCTTTGCTTGTAAGTGTTTTTTTAGGTTACTTTTTGTTGTTGATTTTAAGGGGCTCTATACATAAATCAATTTTGAAGGAGGGGGCAAATCAGACTCTCAATTGATAGCTTACGCCCACTTGACTTTTTAAGGGTTCTTCTTGTTTTGTATTGTCTCAAAAGAAACGAGAGAGAGAGAGAGAGAGAGAGAGAGAGAGAGAGAGAGAGTAACCTAATCTAATGGTAGAGTGAAAATGTTCCTCTCATGGAAGTAACCTAATCTAATGGTAGAGTGAAAATGTTCTTGTAGAGAGTATTAAACATATTACAACCCCTTGCATTCTAATGATCAGCTAAGCAATAAGGGTTGCGTGGTGTGTTAGGTGGAGTTATTGTTAACATGCATCATATGTAACAGGGACACATATCTATGAATAATTAAGAATAGTCAATTTGATCTTGACACTTTTTTTTTTGTAAGCTTTAGAATGATTATTAAAATTTGATTTCATATTATTGGTTTGGCTATAATCTACTTGAGAAGTATCAGTAGCTTTGAGTGAGTGCAAGTGTCCATGTGTTTTAGGGTAGATGTAAGCTTTAGAATGATCTATACTGCTACATAATCATCTAATTCTTCCGTTCTGGTCCAATACCTAATTCTTTGCTAATTTTTTGTTTTTATCTATCTTACCAGATGGCACCCAAGAGAGCGACACCTCCTACTGTTAAGGAGGAAGTTATGCCTCCTACTGTTAAGGAGGAAGTGATGCCGACTACTGTTAAGGAGGAAGAGATACCACCTGCGGGGAGTTCCAGTCACCCAGCACCTATCGCGGCTGTATCTCAGACGGGGAGTTCCAGTCACCCAGCACCCATAGCGGAGCTTGATAACATAAACGCTGCTTATGCGCAGTATTTGAGGGACTGGTATCTGCCCTATTTTGGAAATCCTCGAGATTGATACTATAATGTTTCATATACTTATATATTATGCATTTTGTGTTACTGTGATACTCTGATACTTATATATTATGTGATGCTGTTTATGTCCATTTTGTGTGAGTGTGATGCTGTTTATGCCCATTTTGTGTTACTGTGATGCTGTTTATGCCCATTTTGTGTGACTGTGATACTTTTATTGTCTGTCTATAATATTTGTGTGTATTAATTGTATGATTGTGATACTTTTATTCATATTCAATATTGTTAATCCGGTGTTGAGTGTTCCACCGAAGGGGTCGACGAACCCATAGAATTCAACGGAGGGTTGCTCCGGGTATATTTTTAATTAGAAATTTATAAATTGCAGGAATAATAGTTTGGAACAATTCAGGTTTTTTTTTTAATTTTTTTGTAACTTTAGCGACGTATTTAGCGACGTTTAGCGACGTCTAGCGACGTTACTATAAGTCGCTAAAAAAGTCGCTAATTAGCGACGTGTAATTAGCCGTCGCTAAAGACGTCGCTAAACGTCGCTAAATATGTCGCTGTACATCACAAATTGCTGACATGGCAGTACTGCCAGGTCATTAAAGACGTCGCTGTTACGTCGCTATATAAGTCGCTAATTAGCGACGTTTAGCGACTTTAATAAACGTCGCTATTTAGTGACTCGGAGTCGCTAAACGTCGCTAAATTTAGCGACACAATAAAGTCGCTAAAATACGTCGGCATAGCGACGTTTAGCGACGTTTTTCCTTTCGGCGACTTAGTTTTTTTCGACTGCGTTAAAACGTCGCTAATTACGTCGCTAAAAGTTTTTAGCGACGTTTTTTTGTTATTTAGCGACGTTTTTGGGCGTCGCTAATTTGACTTATTCTGGTAGTGCCCGAGTCTCTCTCGGACGCACACAGTTTAAGATAATAAACATGCATCTAAATATACAGAATTTAGACAGTAACAAAGGCAAGGTATACTTGCCTGGCAAGCGGCTGCGTAGCACCAATAATCTGCTCCTGAAGTCGTGCAGATAATCCAACTGGTCTCCGGGGTCAGTGTGCACAGGTACGGGAATCGGGGATGTCTGCTGCTGGTTGTCTGGCAAGAGTGAGGGGTCCGGGATGAACATGAGGACAAGGGTGATTAGGTCAGAGATGATCGTACAGGGGTTGATGATTATTACCATGGTGATGTTTATGATATTGGTGGTGATATGGACGATGGTTGGGACGATGGCGATGATGTGGATGATAATAGTGAAAGGGGTGAGGATGTGGTGATTGATGGAAGGATGACTAGGACGATGATTGGGCTGATGGTGATGACTAGGATGAGATGTTGATATTGGTAATGGTGTTTAATGATCGTATTAATGGTGATGAGGGGTTAATGAGATGATGATGGTGATGGGGTGTTGATGATACTACGATGATTAGGGTAAGACGATGATGATAACGACGATGATAATGACGACGATGGCTACGATGATGGTGGTGATGACTACGACGACGATGACGATGGTGATGGTGAAGGTGGTGATGACGACAATGATGACGTGGACAATGGTGATTACAAGGACAATGATGCTGACGACTAGGATGATGATGAAGAGGACTACGAGGGTGATGACGACATTGTCGAGGATGATAGTAATGGTGATGGTGACTCGAGGAGAAGGAGATGAGGTCGTTGGTGGGGTGATAATTGAACTCCGGCCAGGGAGAGGCTGAGAAGGGAGGAGGAGATCGAGGGGGAAGGCCGTGCTGTCGACTCTGACAAGGGGGAGACAGGGAACGGTGATGGTGATGAGACTGTTCTGGGCTCCGACGGAGGAGTCGGGCCGGGTTGAAGTCGAGGGGTGGAAGGGGAGGTCAGGACGAGGGAAGGAGAGGTGGTCACGATGCTGGTGGTATCGTTCCCGCCGGCGGTGAGCAGCAGCGAAGGACTGGGAGGTCATGGCGGTCAAGTGCAGGGATCGGGCCGGAGATGGTCGAGTTGTGCAGTCGGCTCGCTGGAGAAGAGGCCCGTGCTGGTGGTGGCTGTGCTGCACAGAGGTGGTGGGGTGGTGTCGAAGGGGCGGAGGACTCTACGGAGGAGGGGGTTGGCCGCTGTGGTCGATGGGGGCGGCTCAGGCGAATGGCAACGGGGTGTCAGGCCGCTCCGGTCGGGTTCTGTCGGAGGAGGCAGTCGTGTGGGAGGAGGGCTGCTGCCGTTGCTCGTTTCCGGTAGGGAAAGGAGGAGAGAACAGGGAGAGGAGACGATGGGGTCGAGCGCTGAGGTGGAGGTGATCGGCTCCGGCGGGAGGTGGCCGTGGTCGGGGGAGGGGTCGGGCACAGGGAAGGAGAGGATATACTGTGATGGTAAAGGAGGGGTCGGCTGGATTTAATTCTTTAGGTTTTGGGGAATAAAAAAATAAATAAAGGGAATGAAGAGATATTTATATACATGTGGGATTTTTAGGTTTGAGGGTTGCCCTAGGATTAGGGCTTGGTTAACCCTCCCTAGGATTGGGCCTTAGGCTTGCCATGGGGTGTTAGGAGGCTACAATTTGTATTGTTTAAAATGCAAGGATGAATTAATATACGGGGCGATGTGCGCGCGTTGTACATCCCAAAAAATTGCGGGAAAAATCTACGTGAAGGGAAAATTAGGTTTCTTCACGTATTGTCCAATGATGGGGGCACCTCAATGCATTTTTGCATAAAAGCCCCCAACAAACGAGAAAGTTGCACAAAGGCGAGAATTAGATTTAATTTATGAAATTGAATGTGCACGATATTCTAGAATTAATTCGGAGTACATGGAAATAGAACACAAGCGTCTGGGCGTAGAGGATACAGTGTTGAATATTAATAAAATTCGGGTGATACAAAACGGTCAAGATTATATCTCCAATTTCGATTGGGACGCACAAGGGTACAAAGATGTGATTTTATTTTAGAATTAGGAAATAACGTCCGCGACGCTTATTATGCGATTAAATGTCACACCAGAAAGCATGATTATAAATTACACCAAGGTCAGAAAGGTAGGCGGGCACGTCTAGGACGATGTTGTCAAATTTGCAGATGGGCAACGGCTAGTGTACTACTCCAATTAACGAGGCAACGGTAAGGTGCGCTACATGATAAAATAATGTACAGTTAAATCAAATACCGTGTTCTAAATTTTAATTGGGTTCAAACTAGCCCTAATTCCACTCTATAAGCCAAGTAAACCTAATTTCGGGTGAGGGAGTTTATAGCTAGAATATGGTTCGATCTGAGGATTCCTATTATATGCACAATACCTTTGGGATAACCCAAGCTCCATCAAGTAAATCGTACAAGTGATTGGCCGATTATGTAACTGAGCTTATTTGTGTATTGTATCTGTTGTCAAATAGTATAGGAACATGGACTATTATAGTGCGATGGTCTAACCCTTGTCCTTGTTTGGTTGTAGGGTTAGATTATTGTGTCACCATAGGCTATGAACCGAAACTACGAGACATATATATATATATATATATATATATATATATATATATATATATATATATATATATATATATATATATATATATATATATATATTTCATAACCTAGTTTTTATTTCTTTATTCGTGCTTCCTTTGTGGTACTTGCTATTTGGGGTCTAACCCCACTATTTTTGCATGGCCAGGTTTAAAGCCAGCACCCGAGGATCTAGCGTACTTTTTCCTGAAAAATGGCGTGCACCGGGCGGATGACCACTGATGGAAACGAGTGAATTTCTTCTTCCCTGCTCGTTATTGCATATTTTACTCATTTTGGACGTTTAGCCACCGGTATTTGTTAGACGTAAATTTGGACATTTAGTTTTCTTACATGATTGTAATTAATCAGACTGCAGCTGATCATGGTCATGTACTTTTTCAACTTTACCAGCTTTCTTATTTTCGTACAGTTGGTTTCTAGAATATTATGGCCGGGCGTTTGGGATGCCTTACTTCCTTGTCATATATGTTTTATGTTTACTGTTCTTACTTGACTGATTGAGAGAATAGATGCGTTGTGTGGCCCTTAGTGACTTTCTTGTAGTATAAACCCCCTTGTATAGTTACAGCTATGACCGCCGTACGACGTTCTATACCTTGTACGGGGGAGCTGGCCATGTCCATCTCTATATTCCGGTAGTGGGGCGTGACAAGGTTTTAGTGGTGGCCCATGCAGGTATGTGTTTTTTGACTTATGGGGTGTTACTGTCATAGAAGTCTCAATCAAATATAACCTCTTCTATATCTTGTTCATCTTCCTCTGTACCAATGCTTGAACTGTTAAAACTGCTTGTCTCCTTTATCCTTTTCGTCATGTTCTTGATGCTCTTGTCCTTTATTTAGTGCTTCTTCAGTTGCTGGAGCAGCAGGTATGGCAGGACAGGGTCCCCTGAGCAACAACTGTAATGTCCCGCTCCTAGCGGGTTACTTATGGAACACTTGTTACTTTGACTCGGTTGAGAATCGAGTCTCAGGGAAACCTTACCACCAAATCAACACGGACGAAGTGCATGAACCCTTTAAACTGATGAACGGTCACTATTGAAATAAGTCTAAGAGTTTTCGTTGGTTGTTTTGCTGCTTGGTTTTGTGTTGCTTTGTGTTTTGTCTTGCTTTCAATGACTTAGTTTTCATGATTTGCTTTTTTCGCTTGCGCATTCTTTTGGAATCATAAGAGAAAGAGATCGAATGATGCTAACCAAGTGTTGTTACAATTTTAGGACGCATAAGAGTGATCATTGCATAAGGCTTCTCCATTCTTTCGTTCGATTCAATCGGTGAGTGGCTTCCGCCCTTCGATGAATCCTTAGTCTGCACGCCTAGTAAAATGATCTCTAGTTTACTTAAATTGCTTATTTCAAAGTATACATCACTAACAAGATAAGTTAAAAGATTGAACTATATGCTTGAAGTATTAGAATTATGCTTTACTATCAATTATGTTGCATGTCCCTCGTTCCTATGTTGCGCAACCTGATTTATGGTAAGTCCTTATATTTGAACATGATCTGTAGGATAAGAATAAGAAGATGGACATTGTGTGTTTGTTGTTCAAAACTGTGCAATATAGTATTTTATCTGCTAGATATTTTATGTCATGCATTGGTCTCGAACAACTTGTGCACAAGGTTTTGTCTCTCGAACGGTTCCTGGGGCACAGGGAATCGATCGGTCCGTGGACTATCATATAGTTAGGACGCATGCTAGGTTTACCTTCTTGCATACATAACACCTGATTCCAAGACTGATTCATATAGTTGTCGATATACGTGCGTACTAGTGTAGAGCTGAACCTTGAGTCATTGCTGCTAATCATGGGGCTACCCATGGACTATCATATAGTTAGGACGCATGCTAGGTTTACCTTCTTGCATACCTAACACCTGATGCCAAGACTGATTCATAAGTTTATTCATATATGCAAATTATGGCTAACTTGTGTGTCTGCTGCAGGGATAACCGTTCTACCATGGGTAAGAAATTATCATATGCATGGTTCAATCTATTGTTTATGTTTATTACATGAATTGTAAAAAAAACTAGACAACTAGAAAGATCAACTAATAATGCTAGCTTTACTTGTATACTTAGTGTGGATTTTAAGGTGAGTTTGGCCACGGTCGCTCACCAGTACATGTTGTAGTACTGACCCACATTTGTGGACAAATCTTCATGTTCTGGTAGCAAGAGCTTGGTGAGCATTTTGAAACAGTGTTAGTGCATCCATCCAGCGGAACCGTGCTCGTGCTGCTTCCTTAGCTTTCCTCTCCTATGTGCAAGCTATTCTTCTGCTTATTGTTTTAATTTTGGTCCTAATATAAGGACATAATGTGTGGGCGTTGTGGCTAGTTTTTGGTTTATAACAAGGGATGTAGCCATTTATGGAATATTTTGTAATCAGCCAAGCAAGTACTTTGTAATCAAATCTTCAAGTATTCAATAAAGAAGTATTTTGTGTTTCTATCAAATGTGTTCAACTTTGGTTCTCTATATTTTAATTATGTGCCTCTATATATGTATATTTTTGTCTAACTTGTGTCTTGTGCAGGTACTATGCCTGGTCCAAGCGTAACTTAGGCATACACGGTATCGCGCCCAAGCGAGGATGATCGGTTCTGTAGGGACCAAGCGAGGACGATTGGCCCTTACGGGACCGGGGCTTGACAACAATGGGAGGTAGTCCTGTTCAGAGTCAAATTTGAATAGAGCCAGTAGTTGAACAAGCTGGCACAGTGGAACCAGAAGTTGGACATGTTGAGCAACCAGCCCCTGAGATCCCCATACCCCCATTAGTACCAGCAGTACAATCGGTACTTGATACCCCGACATTATTGGAGATCCTCCGGGGAATGATGGCTATGCAGCAAAATTAGATGGCAGTACAACAACATCAAAAGTTTCAACAACAAGAGCAGAATGTCTTGTTGAGTCAAGGTTTACAGACGACTCTAGAAAGAGGCGGGAGGGCTAATTCGGGGGCGTCAGTTAAATTTTATCGACTTAACCCAAGGTACTTCGATGGCATGGAGGATGCCATCACATCAGATGCCTGGTTACAAGATATTGAGGTTATTCTGGTAGCAACAAGGGTTTCGGCCAATTAACAAGTTGACCAGGTCCGATTGCAGCTTCAAGACCTTGCCCGTGATGGGTTGACGTTAATAGAGGTTGGCTTGAGGCGTCCTATCTCCTGGGACAGTTTCAGGGCTCGATTTTGGGCCAAGTACTTTAGAGTTGTCGCAAAGTATGAGCTCCAGCAGATGTTTATCGGTCTCAAGCATGCCGGTAGGACTGTGGATGGATATGCAGCCGAATTTTGTAGGCTGAGTAGATTCGCTCCGACTATGGTGACTACAGAGCCTAATAGAGCAATGAGGTTCCAGCGAGGACTTTATCTGGAGATTCTACAACTGGTAGAGGGACATGACTACCAGACTTATGAAGAAGTACTGATAGCATGTCGGAGGCACGAGCTTACCATGCAGAGGCTATCGGCAAGGACAAGAGGCCAGAAGAGGTCTCATGCTCAGAGTGAAGGAGGAGGTGAAGGAGTACCTTCGATGTCAGCACCATCACCTGGTGTTCGCATCCATGATTCAGTGCCAAGGAGGGCGGCAGTTTCAACGATGACAGTACCGGCTCGACAGCAGCTGAGACATCAACAACAACAACAACGCCAGGGAGCACCGGTGGGTTGCACTTACTGTGGCAAGGGAGGCCACACTAGAGATGTGTGTAGGGCAGCCAATAGATTGTGTATGAGGTATGACAGTCCAGATCACCGGATTGCCAATTGTCCGATGATGTAGAGGCCAGGAGGGCCAGTCCAACAATGACCAGCACTGGCAGCGCCAGGGGCCATCCAACAGAAAGGGCCAGTAATAGCAGTGAGCCCATTAGCTCAGCGTCCGCTGACGACGCAATCTTCGATGTACCAACAGTAGCAGAATCAACAGCTGGGCCAGCAGGGCCAACAGGGCGAGCAGAGGCCACAACAGCGTGTCCAAGGGAGGCAACAACTAGGAGTCCAGCTGTAAACACCCGGATTTTTCAAAAATTAAAAATAAAATTTTGGGAATTTTCTGCTATTTTTTAAATAATCAAAATAAATGTTCTTCTGAATTAAATATTTTTAAATATTAAAATAAATATTAAAATATTATAAAAATAAAATTTTGGGTGTAAAATAATTAATTAGACATAGTATAATTTTTCTGGAATTTATTGGACCCCAAAACTATTTTTAAAGACCTAAAATTTAATGTTTTAATTAAACCAGAATGAACCTAAAATAAACCAGATTGAACCAACCGGTCTAACCCTGAACCGGACCAAATCCTGAATCCAACCCAAAATTCTATTGGATCGGGTCGGATCTGAACCCGACCCGACCCACTACCCGAACCCAACCCGTTATTTAGCTACAGTAACTGATCTAGACCCCGCGACCGTTTCTCTTCCGCCGCCGGCCATTATTTCCCCCGCGCGGCCGTTCACCTCCCAAACGTCGCCGTCGATGCCCCGCCTCCTCCGTTGTTAACCCTCGTGCCTCATCTCCCCGTGCCGCTCCACGTCCCTGCAACCGCCACCGTCTCTTCCTATAAACCCCCCTCCTGCAGCCCATCGATCCACCACCACGGCCGCCCCCATCACCCATCAACCACCGCCGCCCCTCCACTATGCCTCCGAGCTTCCCCGCAGGCCGACGATATCTCCAGTGAAGACCCCGGCGATGCAGCACGCCGACGACTCAGCAACCCGCTGTCGAGGAGCACCACCACCCCGTAATCGTCGCCGGTCGAGCATCGCCGCGTCGTCCACGTACGCATTGAACAGTCAATTTCGATCCCCTGTTCAGGTAAGATTTTCTCTCTCCTCGCCACCTCATTTTCCGAATCGTCTATTGTGACGCGTAGAATGCATGACACCCTCGAAACCCATGAAATTTGTTCGGGGTATCGCGTCCTGTGTCGATCGCAAACTGCGACGTAAAATCAGGAAAAACTTCCCAATTTCTAAAAATTCAAAAATAGGCCCGAACTCCCCGGTTCACGACCGTTTTATGCACAACCAGTTAATTATTTCTAAAATCTACCTAAACAATTATTTAGACCGTATAACCGGGTTTTAAACCCAGTTTTTAGTTTAATTTATTGAGCTATAATTTTCATGTTATTCGAGGGTAAAAATGACCAAAAACTTGGTATTTAAAACCCTAATTTTTCCCAGAACTGGGTGTGCCCCGCTAAACGAGGCAACTTGATCGTGTGCAAACTTCACCGAAAGGTGCGCACTGTCAATATGGACGTGTGAAAATTTACGAAAGTTGATTTGGATGTGCGTGCACACCGGAATCAATGCATATCCATCGACAACACCCCGTATCGGTCCTATTTTGAAACTCATTGTTACTTTGTGTATGCTCGTCATTTCGAAAAAAAACTTGCACCATCGGACTCGTAGCAATACGCTGGTCCTGTGACCCAAGTTTGGTTCGATTCTGAGAACGTTGACAAAATTCCATATCGTGGGCCCCACGGCCCTACTTGACAGGCAATTTTGTGATCGGCTCATCGAAATCCAGTTCTGGATATTCCGTTGGGTTCGTATCGTCGTTCTGGACTTATGGACACTAAGTTTGGCAAATTTGGAGAACTTTATCTCTGGCATATTTTTCGATGCGAAGCGGGCCACATGTGGACCCCGTTTTGACCAGAAACTGTCAATTTTGCCCCTGTGTTCAAATTGGACTTATGGACAGGCAATTTTAGCTATTTAATATCTGCTGAACATGATGGTAATGTTTATTTTAGCATTTGGAGGGGTATCTGCAGATTTTGCTGATACCGGAGCAGCAGTTGGAATCCAAACCCTAGGCAAGTGTACCTTGCCATACTTGCAGTAAATTGCTTATTATTATTCTCTTGATTTATTCTGAGTTATAACTATTCAACCTAGGACCATGTGATATTACTTAACGTTCGAATAATATTCGGGTGTCAACACCGTACGCGGAGTTGTGTAACGTCACCTAGAGATGGATATTGAAACCTTATACATTCTCGTGCTTGCATTATCAAGTACGTCATACCACAGGACACCTGATACTGTTTATGAGACAGAATCTTTCTCAGATATTCATGGTGATTTTGTATAGGCTACAGGAATTGTGACATAGAATTTATATCCATAGTTATCATATGACTTGCTGCATTAGATATGATCTTGCGTGATATGGACATGAGACGTTGTGGACATGAGACGTATGATTATATTGGTTGGGGAGAGACACACAAGCTACAGGCTAATTTTATATATATATTTATTATTGTGAGGCCGTAGACTCTATATCAGAGCTAGGCACATTACGTTATATTACTGCTACCAGCTCTCCGACATAGAGCTTGTAGTAGTCTCAGCCTGAGTACTAGTGATGCTCTTATTTGCATTTCACATAGCTAGTTACATAGTTTACCCTATTGTTTCATTTATTATTGTACTGCATTTATTTTGGCTTGATTTATTCTTGTACCTTGCTATGTCCCCTGAGAACCTGTATCCGGATTATGTCCCCAGGTATAACAGAGGAGTTCTATCCCGAGGTATATGAGGCAGGAGCAGAAGCAGGAGCAGGAGCAGACACAGGAGCTGAACCGATCCCCGAGGATGAGGTGATGACCGAGAATTTCTTCTGAGTATCTGTTATCTATACTCAGTATTTGCTATTATTAGACTCTTTCATTTCTGGTCTGATGAACCATTGTATTAGACTTATTATCGGGTTGTTGCCCGATTTACTTTATTGAGACTTGATGATGGTTATATTTTATTTTGCTGATATTGATCATATTATTCTTCCATGGATGAGATTAGATTGTGACATATTTAGTAGACCATTATTATTGTTTTACAGCTTAAGTATACCTTGATGGGTCCATTAAATTTGGTTTTCCCATTAGTGTGTGCTGCTGGCCATTGCCACGTGTCTAGTCCCTTGGTATTTTAGGACTGGGGCGTGACATAGTTTTTGTGGTGGCCCATGCAGGTCAACGACTAAATTGCTTCGATTTTAACTGAAGGACCGAGCAAGCCTGCAATAAGGATATGATAAGTTTTAGGATCTCATCCATTTGAATTGAATCATTTTTTATCTCTATATCGGATTCGAATTAATTGCTTGATTTGCATCCTATTTTTATTCCTCTGTGCGTTCTCATAGTTTATTTTTAATGAAGATTAATGGATCCAAGAACTGGTGACGAGAATCCCTTAGGTACACCACACGATACTGTGGTCACCTATGATGATGGAGTGACACCAGAAAATAGAGGACAATCAGCTCAAAGCGATCAAGCTGGCCAGCATACTTCAAGGTTCCGGCGTGATGACATTCCACCTCCATCGCAGTTCACTCCACCAATGCCTGTTTTTCCACCAGGGCAAGCTATTGACGGGCAACAAATATTTCAAATGTTTTATGCCATGATGCAAGCCCAACAGCATGTTCAACAAGAGGCTCAGCGTCATGAGGTAGAGTATTTGAGGAACAACCTAGTAACCACATTGGAGCAGGCGAACCCACCAGCTAGGCGACCATCGGCGGGATCTATCACTGATTTCCGTCAGCTGAAGCCCCGTACCTTTTCTGGTAAGGAGGGGCCAACTGAAGCAGCTGAACTTCCGAGGGAGCGATGGATGACTGCCTTCAGGTTGCAGTTGACGGACAATGCGCACCATTGGTGTCTATCTGAAGAGAGGAGGCTCGGACATAACCGAGTCACTTAGGAAGAGTTCTCTAGACTCTTCCAGGAGATATATATTCCAGCTATTGTTCGATCGAAACTTTGAGACAAGTTCAACCGCCTTATTCAAGGCAATATGACTATGGAAGAATACAATGCGGAGTTTATTCGACTGAGTCGCTTTGCCCCTACTCTAATTCCAACAGAAGAAGAGAAGGCAGAGAAGTTCTTCAACGGACTCAGATTTTAGCTCCAGAGATTGATCGAATATGTTGTACCTACATCATACACAGACGTCCTTGCTGCAGCATGACGCATGGAGCACGTCACCAGAAGAGAGTCCAGTCTGAAGCGGCCATTCACATCAGCACCATCCAGAGCATCACATGGGGAGTCTGCAAAGCGACCCCAGAGGAATCTACCTTAGAGACCAGCACCTAGAGCCTTATCCCTTCCTACTTGTCACTACTGTGGCAAGGTAGGCCATATCGAGAGGGAGTGTAGACGCAAGTTGGGACTATGCCTGATTTGCAGGTCTAACCAGCATCCAGCCAAGGACTGCTCTAAGCGCCGAGAGGGAGCACCAACGGTTTATCGACCAGCTTTACCAGCACCGAGGCCAGCTTATCCAGCATTGGGAGTACCACAGACGGGAGTTGGAGGAGTCACACCACCGGCTCCAGGAGGGTATCAACAGAGACCACCTTTGGCACCACAGGCAGCACTATTCCAGCAGGCTCGTCAGCAGAGAGGTCCAGCTCAGGGACGAGGACAGGCATTTGCATTGGCTATTGAGGAGGAAGCTACTGCAGGAGATGTTATAGCAGGTACTATATTAGTAGCTTCATTACCTGCTGTAGCTTTATTTGATTATGGAGCATCGCATTCATTCATAGCTGCTAGCTTCGTAGCCACACATAGAGTAGCTACCGCACCCCTTCCGAAGACTAAGAGAATTCTTATGGGAGGTGGAATTATCCCAGTTAGTGACATCTGTAGATCTTGTTCAGTAGTAGTCTGTGGAAGAGAGATGCGAGCTCAATTTCTGATCTTTTCTATGCCGGATTATGATATTGTACTTGGTATGGACTGGTTAAGTCAGTACCATGCGACCCTAGATTGCCGGCTTGGACGGATTATATTTAGACCACCTGGACATCCAGAGTTTGAGTTTCTTCGGGGAGCTATAGAGCAAGGTGTTCAGCCTACTCTTAGGGTACTATCTGTAGAAGGGGAGTTAGGTTACCCAAGAGTTATATCAGAGTTTGTGGATGTATTTCCTGATGATCTTCCAGGTTTACCACCTGATCGGGAAATAGAATTCATAATAGACTTGACTCCAGGAGCAGAGCCTATCACTTCATTAGTGTACCGGCTAGCACCTAAGGAGTTAGTAGAATTGAAGGAGCAAGTTGATGATCTTATGGAGAAGGGTTTTATTCGATCCAGTGTTTCACCATGGGGAGCACACATACTATTTGTGCCGAAGAAGGATGGGACAGTACGCTTGTGTATTGACTACATGGCACTGAACGCTGTAACCATTAAGAACCGGTATCCCTTGCCATGCATTGACGACTTATTAGATCAGTTGAGTGGTGCTAAGGTATTCTCAAAGATTGACCTTAGATTCGGTTATCACCAGATTAGAGTGAGGAAGGAGGATATACCGAAGATAGCCTTCAGGACCAAGTATGGACACTATGAGTTATTCGTTATGCCGTTTGGTTTAACCAACGCGCCAGCTGTGTTCATGAGTTTGATGAACAGAGTTTTTCATCAGTACTTGGACAAGTTCGTGTTTGTGTTTATTGATGACATCTTAATATATTCTAAGAGCCACGAAGAGCACGAGGAACATCTCAGAATCGTGCTAGAGACATTGAGTCAGGAGAAGCTGTATGCCAAGCTCAGTAAATATGAGTTTTGTATGGATAAGGTACCTTTTCTGGGACATATCATCTAAGAAGAAGGAGTTTCAGTTGATCCAGAGAAGGTTGCTGCAATAGAAACTTGGCCTACACCTACATCAGTTGCAGAAGTGAAAAGTTTTCTCGGACTTGCTGGATATTACCTGAGGTTCGTAGAGAATTTCTCAAGGATTGCGGAGCCTATGACGCGGTTGACGCGTAAGGACCAGGATTTTGCATGGACGAAAGATTGTAAGAAGGTCTTTGAAGAATTGAAGAGGCGATTAACAACAACACCGGTCTTGACTCTTCCTTCAGGATCGAGAGGCTTTGTTGTTTATAGTGATGAGTCAGGCAGTGGACTAGGATATATTTTGATGCAACATGGCAAAGTTATCGCTTATGCATCGAGACAGCTGAAGGTCCATGAGAAGAACTACCCGACGCACGATCTTGAGCTAGCTGCAGTAATATTTGCACTGAAGATATGGAGGCACTATCTTTATGGAGAGAAGGTAGAAATCTTTACTGATCACAAGAGTCTGAAGTATATATATACTCAGAAAGAGCTCAATATGAGACAGAGATGTTGGCTTGAGTTGTTGGTTGACTTTGATATAGATATGCAGTACCATCCGGGCAAGGCGAATGTCGTAGCAGATACACTCAGTAGGAAGCCTACAGCTTATTTCTTGACGATGCAGCCCCAACTATTAAAGGATCTACAAGAGCTCAAGATAGAGATTATTTTGCCAAGACAAAGTGGCATGTTGGCGAATCTTGAATTTAAGTCATCACTTGTGGAGAGGATTAAGGTGGCATTGCCCACCGATGCTAGATTTTGAAGATTTAAAAAGAAGATAGAAGCCGGCATGCAGACGGGACTTCGCATCCATGAGGACGGGACATTAAGGTGCGGAAATTGCCTATATGTTCCGAATGGGGAATTGAGACATGAGTTGATGTCTGAAGCATATAGCTCCATGTACTCTATTCATCCGGAAGGAACAAAGATGTACCAAGATTTGAGGCAGTATTATTGGTGGCATGGAATGAAGAGGGAGATTGCACGGTTTGTAGCAAAATATTTGGTCTGCCAGCAATTTAAGGCCGAGCATCAAAGAACTGCTGGTATGTTACAGTCGCTTCCTATACCCGAATAGAAGTGGGAACATATCACTATAGATTTCGTTACAGGATTTCCAAGAAGCCCCAATGGAAAAGATACAGTATGATTATCGTAGATCGACTCACTAAATCGGCATATTTCTTGCCATTTAGAGTTGGACAGTCCACAGAAGTACTAGCTGACATGTACATACGACAGATCGTAAGATTACATGGAGTACCGGTTAGTATTGTGTCAGATCGTGACTCAAGATTTACATCCCATTTTTGGTGAAGCATGCAAGAGAGTCTTGGCACCCGACTCAAGTTCAGCACTGCTTACCATCCACAAACAGATGGTCAATCTGAGCGCACAATTCAGATCTTGGAGGATATGCTGCGATCGTGTATGTTAGACTTTGGAGGGTCTTGGGAAGATAATTTGTACTTAGTGGAGTTCTCTTACAATAACAGCTACCAGGCGAGCATCCAGATGGCACCATTCGAGGCTTTGTACGGCAGGAAGTGCAGATCACCAATATGTTGGAGTGACATTGGCGAGCATCAAATACTGGGTCCAGAGTTGGTGATGCAGACCGTTGAGAAGGTGAAGCAAATTCAGAATCATCTTCGTGTAGCTCAGGACTGACAAAAGCATTGTGCTGATACACACAGACGACCTTTGGAGTTCAAAGAAGGAGAGCATGTATTCTTGAGCATCTCACCTACTCGAGGTACTATTCGATTTGGGAGCATAGGCAAGCTATGCCCAAGGTACATTGGGCCATTTAATATTCTGGAGCGCATTGGTGAGGTGGCGTATCGTCTTGCATTACCTCCATCTTTAGAGGGAGTGCATGATGTATTCCATGTCTCACAGCTGAGAAGGTACGTGACTGACCCAAGCCACGTAGTCGATCATTCTGAGATTGCAGTGGGCCCTAGCTTGAGATATGAAGAGCAGCCAGTTGGGATACTCGACATCAGTAAGAAGATATTGCGAGGTCAGACGATTAGACTGGTCCGAGTAGCCTGGAAACATCACTCTCCCGGCGAATCTACCTGGGAGCGAGAGGATATCATACACCAGCGTTATCCTCACCTCTTCGAAGATACAGGTATAACCTAAGTGTTTCTTTTAGTTACCATATTTTAATTTTCTTTAGTAGCTAATTCTTTAATTACGATGACGTAATCCTCTTAAGGGGAGTAGATTGTAAACACCCAGAATTTTCAAAAATTAAAAATAAATTTTTGGGAATTTTTTGCTATTTTTTAAATAATTAAAATTAAATATTCTTCTAAATTAAATATTTTTAAGTATTAAATTAAATATTAAAATATTATAAAAATAATATTTTTGGGTGTAAAATAATTAATTAGACATAGTGTAATTTTTCTAGAATTTATTGGACCCCAGAACTTTTTTTAAAGACCTAAAAATTAATGTTTTAATTAAACCAGAATGAACCCAAAATAAACCGGATTGAACCAACCGGTTTAACCCTGACCCGGACCAAATCCTGAACCCAACCCAAAATCCTATTGGATCGGGTCGGATCTGAACCCGACCTGACCCGACCCACTACCCGAACCCGACCTATTATTTTGCTATAGGAACTGATCTAAACCCCGCGGCCGTTTCTCTTCCGCCGTCGGCCATTATTTCCCCTGTACGGCCGTTCACCTCCCAAATGTCGTTGCCGACGCCCCGCCTCCTCCGCTGTTAACCCTCGCCGCCTCATCTCCCCGCGCCGCTCCACTTTCCTGCAACCGCCACCATTTCCTCCCATAAACCCCCTCCCTCGCAGCCCATCGATCCACCACCATGGCCGCCCCCATCACCCACCAACCACCGTCGCCCCTCAACTATCCCTCCGAGCTTCCCCGCAGGCCGACGACATCTTCGGCGAAGACCCCAGCGATGCAGTACGCCGACGACTCAGCAACCCGGTGTCGAGGAGCACAACCACCCCGCAGTCGCCGCCGGCCGAGCACCGCCGCGTCGTCCACGTACGCATTGAACAGTCAATTTCGATCCCCTGTTCAGGTAAGATTTTCTCTCTCTTTACTGTCTCGTTTTCTAAACCGTCTGTTGTGACGCGTAGAATGCATAACCCCCTCGAAACTCATGCAATTTGTTCGGGGTATCGCGTCCTGTGTCAGTCGCAAACTGCGACGCAAAATCAGGAAAAACTTTCCAATTTCTGAAAATTCAGAAACGGGCCCGAACTTCCCGGTTCACGACCATTTTATGCACAACCTGTTAATTATTTCTAAAATCTACCTAAACAATTATTTAGACCGTATAACCGAGTTTTAAATCCTGTTTTTAGTTCAATTTATTGAGCTGTAATTTGCATGTTATTCGAGAGTAAAAAAGACCAAAAATTTGGTATTTAAAACCCTAATTTTTTTTGGAACTGGTGTGCCCCCTAAACGAGGCAACTTGGTCATGTGCGAACTTCATCGAAAGGTGTGCACTGTCAATACGGACATGTAAGAATTCACGAAAGTTGATTTGGATGTGCGTGCACACCGGAATCAACGCGTATCCGTCGACAACACCCCGTATCGATCTTGTTCTGAAATTCATTGTAACTTTGTGTACGCTCGTCTTTTCAAAATGAAACTTGCGTCATCGGACTCGTAGAAATACGCTGGTCCTGTAACCCATGTTTGGTTCGATTCTGAGAACGTTGACAAAATCCCGTATCGTGGGCCCCACGGCTCCACTTGACGGACGATTTTATGATCGGCTCATCGAAATCCAGTTCTGGACATTCTGTTGGGTTCGTATCGTCGTTCTGGACTTGTGGACACTAATTTTGGCGAATTTGGAGAACTTTATCTCTGGCACATTTTTGGGTACGAAATGGGCCACATGTGGACCCCCACACTTTGACCAGAAACTGTCAATTTTGCCCCTGTGTCCAAATTGGACTTATGGACAGGCAGTTCTAGCTATTTGATATCTGCTGAACATGATGGTAATGTTTATTTCAGCATTCGGAGGAGTACCTGCAGATTTTGCTGATATCGGAATAGCAGTTGGAATCCAAATCCCAAGCAAGTGTACCTTGTCATACTTACAGTAAATTGCTTATTATTATTCTCTTAATCTATTCTGAGTTATAACTATTCAACCTAGGACCGTGTGACATTACTTAACGTCCAAATAATATTCGGGTGTCAACACCGTACACGGAGTTGTGTAACGTCACCTAGAGATGGATATCGAAACCCTATACATTCTCGTGCTTGCATTATCAAGTACGTCATACCACAGGACACCTGACACTGTTCATGAGACAGAATCTTCTTGAGATATTCATGGTGATTCTGTATAGGCTACAGGAATTGTGACATAGACTTTATGTCCATAGTTATCATATGACTTGCTGCATTAGATATAATCTTGCGTGACATGGACATGAGACGTTGTGGACATGAGACGTGTGATTACATTGGGTGGGGAGAGACACACAGGCTACAGGCTGATTTTATATATGTATTTATTATTGTGAGGCCGTAGACTCTATATCAGAGCTAGGCACATTACGTGATATTACTGCTACCGGCTCCCCGACACAGAGCTTGTAGGTAGTCTCAGCCTGAGTACTAGTGATGCTCTCACTTGCATTTCACATAGCTGGTTACATAGTTTACCCTATTGTTTCATTTATTATTGCACTGCATTTATTTTGGCTTGAGTTATTCTTGTACCTTGCTATGTCCCCTGAGGACCTGGATCCGGATTATGTTCCCAGGTATAACAGAGGAGTTCTATCCCGAGGTATACGGGGCAGGAGCAGAAGCAGGAGTAGACACTAGAGCTGAACCAATCTCCGAGGATGAGGTGATGGCCGAGGATTTCTCCTGAGTATCTATTATCTATACTCAGTATTTGCTATTATTAGACTCTTTCATTTCTGGTCTGTTGAACCATTGTATCAGACTTATTATCGGGTTGTTTTCCGATTTACTTTATTGAGACTTGATGATGGTTATATTTTATTTTGCTGATATTGATCATATTATTCTTCCATAGATGAGATTAGATTGTGACATATTTAGTAGACCTTTATTATTGTTTTACAGCTTAAGTACACCTTGATGGGTCAATTAAATTGGGTTTGCCTATTAGTGTGTGCTGCTGGCCATTGCCACGTGTCTAGTCCCTTGGTATTTTGGGACTGGGACGTGACACCAGCAGGACCAAGGGCAAGCTTTTACTTTATCTCTGAAATAGGCTTTGTCATCTGGCGATGTGGTGGCAGGTAACATCTTTGTCGCATCTTTTTTCTGCTATAACATTGTTTGATTCTGGTGCATCTCATTCATTTGTATCTGCATAATTCGCGACACGTATTGGATTAGAGTTTGAGGCATTGCCAGAGAGGTTGAATATACTCACTAGTAATGGGCTCGTAGGAGTTAGTAGGGTATGTATAGCGTGTCCGATCGTAGTGTACGGACGTTCACTACCAGCACGGTTGATCGAGTTCCTTATGGATAACTTTGACGTTATCCTAGGCATGGACTGGCTGAGAGAAAGTCATACTACGATAGATTTCCATAAGGGTAGGGTATTATTTAGTATCTCGGGCACGTAAGACTTCGACTTTGACAGATCTGTGGGAGACAAGCATAAAGAGAGGATCACAGCGGCTGTTATAGCAGAATAACAACTTCCCGAGATAGTCAAGGAGTTCTTAGACGTCTTCCTAGAAGAGCTACCAGGGTTACCCCAATAAGAGATGTTGAGTTTTGTATAGAGTTGGTCCCTGGAGCAGGGCCAATATCTTATAAAGTTTACCAAATTGCACCATCAGAATTAGACAAGCTGTACCAACATGTATAAGAGCTGAAGGCAAAGAAGTTCATCCGAACCAGTAGATAACCTTGGGGAGTGCCATGATTCTAGTGAAGAAGAAGGATGGGTCATCATGGTTATGTATCGACTACAGACAATTGAATGCAGTAACAGTAAAGAACAAGTACCCATTACCAAGAATCGATGATTTGTTTAAAAATTGACCAAAACCAAGATTTTTTCTATGATCGATCTTCGATCAGGGTATCATTAAGTAAGAGTTCGGGAGCAAGACATACCCAATATAGCATTTAGGTCACGATATTGGCATTACGAATTCTTAGTTATGCCATTCGGACTGACTAATTGTTCGGTGATATTTATGAATTTGATGAACCATATTTTTATGCCATATCTAGATCAATTCGTGGTGGTTTTCATAAACGATATTCTTGTTTATTCCATTAGCAAGAAGAAATATGAGGAACATCTTCGGAAGGTCTTACAGATTTTGAGAGAATATCAGTTGTATGCAAAGCTCAGCAAGTGTGAGTTTTGGTTGGATCATGTATCATTCTTGGGTCACATCATCTCTGGATCAGGAGTAGCAGTAGATCCGAAGAAGGTTGAGGCCGTAGAGAGTTGGCCAGTTCCTATGACAGTAGCTGAAATGCGTAGTTTTCTGGGATTGGCAGGATACTATAGAAGGTTCGTTGTAGACTTTGCAAGGATTTTAGCACCGCTAACTCGATTGACGCACAAGGAAGCAAAGTTTGATTGGTCAGCAAAGTGCCAGACATTATTTAAAGAATTAAAGAAAAGATTGATTTCAACTCCGATTCTCACGCTTCCAGTGGGTTCTGGAGGATTTACAGTGTATTGCGACGCGTCAGGCAAAGGACTTGGGTGTGTGTTGATGCAACATGGAAGAGTGATAGCTTATGCATTGCGACAACTTTGAGATAACGAGAAGAATTATCCAACTCACGATTTAGAGTTAGTGACGGTAGTATTTGCACTTAAGTTGTGGAGGTATTACTTGTATGGTGATAAGGTGAAAATATTTATGGATCACAAGATCTTAAAGTATGTATTCACCCAGAAGAACATAAATATGAGGTAGAGGAGGTGGCTACAATTGAGAAAGGACTATGATGTGGAACTCCAGTACCATCCAGGTAAGACAAATATGGTAGAATATGCTCTTAGCAGGAGAGGTAGTTCATTTATGTCAACATCGCAGCGGCATATCTTAGAAGATCTTAGAGAAATAGGGATCGGGATAGTACTTCCACAGGACATTGGGGTATTGACTAGTTTACAGATTCAGTCTACCTTGGTTGAGAGAATTAAGGCTGCTCCGACGAAGGATCCGAAAGTTCAGAAGTTTCGGACGAAATATGAGTCTAGTCTCAGGAAAGAGTTGACGATTCATGAAGATGGAACTCCTAGGTTTGAAAATCATCTCTATGTACCAAGTGGAGATATCCAGAAAGAAGTAATGACCGAGTCGCACAATTCCCAGTATTTGATTCATCCAGGAGGTACCAAAATATATCAAGGCATCAAGCAACATTTTTGGTAGAACAGGATGAAGATAGAGATAGCACGATTCATTTCTCGGTGTTTGGTATGTCAGAAAGTGAAGGCCGACCAGCAGAGACCAGCAGAATTATTGCAGTCGCTCTGTATTCCGGAGTGAAAGTGGGAACATATCACGATGGATTTTGTGATTGGTTTACCTAGATTCCCGACTGGTCGTGATGCAGTTTGGATAATAGTAGATCATCTCAAAAAAGTAGCTCACTTTTTTCTTTTTCGAGTAGGACAATCCACAGAGGAGTTAGCAGAGATGTACATACAACAGATAGTAAGACAGCACGGTATCCTAGTGAGTATTATATCTGATCGAGACACTCGGTTCACTTCACATTTTTGGAAGAGTTTGCACTAGAGTTTGGGCACCAAGTTGAGATTCAGTACCGCTTACCATCCACAAACAGACGAACAATCAGAAAGAACCATCCATACCCTGGAAGATATGCTACGAGCTTGTACTTTGGATTTTGGAGGGTCTTGGAAAGATCACCTTCATCTCGTTGAGTTCTCATACAACAATAGTTACCAAAACAAGTATTCATATGGCACAATTCAAAGCATTATATGGGAGGAAGTGCAGGTCACCATTGGCATGGGATGATATAGGTGAGCAAAAGATGTTAGGCCCATATATGATCACATAGACAGTAGAAGTTGTCAAGCAGATCAGAGAGCGACTTCGGGTTGAGCAAGATAGGCATCGGGATTGGGCAGATCAGCATCATATGCCTTTAGAGTTTTGTGTCGACGACCATATATTCTTACGGATTTTGTCAAACCCTGGAGTCATTAAATTCGGGGTTCGCAGGAAGCTTAGTCCGCGATACGTCAGTCCATTCGATATCCTTTAGCGGGTGAGCGATATTGCTTATCATCTTGTCCTTCCGCCTTCGCTACGTGAGGTGCACGATGTATTTCTTGTGTCTGAATTACATAGGTATATCCTGGATCCGAGTCATATCCTCGATCATTCTGAGATAATAGTTGGTACTGACTTATCTTACGAGGAGCAACCCGTATCTATTTTGGACCGAAGGGAGAAGGTGCTCAAGACTCAGACTATCCATCTTGTCTGGGTTGCTTGGGGTCATCACCCATTGGGAGAGTCAACGTAGGAGCGTGAGGACGATATCCAGTCTCAGTATCCGCACATGTTCGACACGGAAGGTGTATTCGTTTTTATGCCTTCGTATCTCGAATCTCGCTATTCATTTTTCCATGCTATGTGACACTTTTTTTTTATTATATGCTTGAATTTGATTATATTAGCTTGTAGTTAGCGTAGTGCTTGTTCTGATTTCTCTAGTTAGACTTGTGTTTGAATTTCGAGGACGAAATTTTTCTAAGATGGGTACAGATGTTACTCCCCGTATTTGGAACATATTAGTTTTTCTGCTTATATTATTTGTTGCTTCCATGGTAATTAGGTTGCATATCATGGAGACTACACCTATTTTTTGGTTCAATTAGACTCATGGTTTAATTATTGGGTTGGTTTGGTTATGAGTTAAACCCATGATCTAAACCTCAAATCCTAGCTTGTTCTGATATACGTATTTGGAACATATTACTTTTTCTGCTTATATTATTTGTTGCTTGCATGGTAATTAGGTTGCATGTCATAGAGACTAGACCCATTCTTTGGTTTAATTAGACTCATGGTTTAATTATTGGGTTTGTTTGGTCATGAGTTAAACCCATGGTCTAAACCTCAAACCCTAGCTATATAAGTTAACTTCTTTCTCTCTCTTCCCTCATTCTCTCATTTTTTTTTCTTCCTTTATTTAGGCAAGTACACCTTGCACTACATGGGAACTCTTAATTTTTGATTCTTGCTCTTTTTTTGACTTTTATTAGTCTATTATGTGCTCATGATGGTTCTAAACACTTTTAGTACTTGAAGTTTTCGGTTTTAATGGGTGAATTTGAGTAGATCTACATTCTAAGTTTAGGATTTTTATGGGTTTCAAAAGTTTTACTTGGTTTTGATCTATTAGAACATGGTATTTTAGAAAATCAATTTTTGTGGGTGATTGAGCATTCCATTTCAGGCATTATGTCTTTTGGTTCACTTGATTTGGATTTGAAATAAAATTTTTATGAAAAAAATATTATTTTAATTTTTTGGAGATTTCTGCCATGGTTGAACCTGCTGTTGGGGGAGACGAACTTCACATGCGGCCAGAGAGCTAAGCGGCTGAGAGTGCTATACGGCCTGAGAGGGTTATGTGACTGAACTCTTGCTGAATAATGATAATATGCGGCCATCTTGTTGGACGCATGACTGCTTATTCACACAAGTATCCTTGAACTCCTTGTGTTTTCACTTACTAAACGAATGAGAAGTCGCTAAGTCCAATGAGGCATCCATGCGGTCCGATCCTATGCGGCAAGGAGAGCATGCGGCCATTTTTTCTTGGATGCATGACTCTGAATTCTTGGCACATGATTCAGTGATCTTGTCTTTTCTGTAATGCTGTCTTTTCTCTCTGTCATACTTTATTGCAATGCCACATCAGTCACTTCGATCACTTTATGGTTACTTCTCTGACATATAGTTGTACGTCACTCAACATTTGTCCCTATGAGTGGACTTTGCCCTATCCCACATGCGTCCCGACCAATGCGGCACTGAGTTCATGCGGCCCGACCTATGCGGCACTGAGCTCATGCGGCCCGACCCATGCGGCCCGACTTTCTCTGCGTTCCTGATCCTCATGCAGCCTATATGCATATTTTATTGAATTGCTTGATTTTAATGCTTTATGGAATTTTGTGATTCCATATGTGATTGCTAATGTATGTGATTTACGTGACCATGTGTTAGACCTGACTATATGCTAGAACTCATGTAATTTATCAATGATTGGCAACTTGACTCGACTAGTGGTATTCGTGCTGATACACTTACACCGTGCTATGTGTTCCTACGTGCTAAGTGTTTATACGTGATTATATTACATATTTCACACCGAGGTGTCCCTACGTGCTAAGCGACATGTGATATATTAATTTTTTCAGCATGGACATGATAGTTGGTCAATAATCAAGCGTGACTAGGATTTATTGTCTGTTGCATCACGCTGGGGTGAATCCAAATTGAACTACAAAGTGACAAAGTGGATTCGTATCTAGCGTGCCCGTACTATGGTACGACATATAAGGGGAGTAACATGTGACCATGCCATGTGATTTCAGCTAACTGTAGGGTTAACTAGGCAACTAAAAAATGTAGAGCATTGGGAGGGACGTAATCCCGAGATCGTGCTTAACTTGTCACCCCCAATCATTATATGAGGAGTGAAGGCTGGCTCCCATGGATATTGTTTAAATATTTATTAGTGGATGGTAATATTCGACTATTATATTATACTATGTGTTCTATGCGATCTTAGCACAGTGGCTTTACGAGGGACCGGTGCATACTACTATATGCTATGCGGCAATTATTGGCTCGGCTAGCCCCTACTAGAACATGGTTCAATTTGAGGATTCCTATTATATGCACAATACCTCTAGGATAACCCAGAATCCATCTAGTAAGCTGTACAAGTAATTGATCGATTATGTAACTGAGCTTGTTTGTGTATTGTATATGTTGTCAAATAGTCTAGGGACATAGACTATCATGGTGCGATGGTCTAACCCTTGTCCTTGTTTGTTTGTAGGGTTGGATTATTGTGTCACAATAGGCTATGGACAAAAACTATGAGACAAAACTATATATATATATATATATATATATATATATATATATATATATATATATATATATATATATATATATATATATATATTATAACCTGGTTTTTATTTCTTCCTTCGTGCTTCCTTTGTGGTACTTGCTATTTGGGGTCTAATTCCACTGGTTTTGCATGGCCAGTTTTAGAGCCAGCACCTGAGGATCAAGCATACTTTACCCTGAACAATGGCGCGCACAGGCGGTTTGTCACTGTGGAAAACGAGTTGGTTTCTTCTTTCCTACACGTTATTGCATATTTTATTCATTTTGGGCGTTTAGCTACCGGCACTTGTTAGCTGTAAATCTGGATATTTAGTTTCCATACATGATTATAATTAATTAGACAACAGCTGATCATGGTCATGTACTTTTGCTACTCTGTCAGCTTTCTTATTTTTGCACAACTGGTTTCCAGAATATTATGGCAGGACGTTTGGGACGCCTTACTTCCTTGTCATATATGTTCTATGTTTACTGTTCTTACTTGACTGATTGAGAAAATAAATGCGTTGTGTGACCCTAAGTGACTTGCTTGTAGTATACACCCCTTATCTAGTTACAGCCGTGACTGCCGTACGATGTTCTATACCTTGTACGGGGGAGCTGGTTATGTCCGTCTCTGCATTCCGATACTGGGACGTGACAATATAAATTTTTTAAAATAGTCCAATATTAATCATGGCGGTCCAAATTTGATAATATGAACATTTGATACTGATTTGGAGGGCCCGCACTTGTGGTGTTCCTAAATTTTGACTGGACCTAACATGAGGGGAGCTGATTACATACAAAAAATATAATAGATCCACCTACCTAGAATTAATAGACAACAGACAACATATGTCATGATGTTGATTATTAAGGTAGTTTTGAAAAATGTGCATGCATATAGTAGCTTAATCTTGATGAGATAATGGGTTGGGACAAGTATTTTTGTATGCCCTCCTGTTCTGTGGACCCTGGACGGTCGTCCTGATTATCCTGGGTTAGGGCCAACCATGTTCGCTAGTTATCATGAAAATAAATTAACGTTAAGATTAGGGTTATTTAGTGTTAGGGTCTCGTATAAAAATTTGAGTATAGTTATCCATATTGCCCAAAAGAGGATATAAGTCTTGTCCCGATGTTTGATTTGGACTGGCCGATAGATTTCGTTTATGTTTCCGTAATTTCAAATTATGACTTTAATATTAGGGTCTAGTATAATATTAAAATTTTGTATTTATGTCTCTATTTTGGACGATCGGTTCAAGACAACTGCTAGAATAAGACATAATTTTTTTTTTGACAATATATAAATCTAAACACAAATTTTGAATATAATAGAAAACCCTAAAGTTAAATAACCCATTAATATAACAAAGAAATTAGACATCAATATGTTAATGTTTTACTGAACTGAGTGATGCAGATTTAAATTTTGTTTTTTTTCTGAATAAGTACACCTGCAGTAATATTATGAAAATATACATATGCAAAAATGGTGTTTTATCTTGGTGTGGGAGTACAATTTGTATTCAAGAATCATCTGCGTGCAATGACGGAACAAGAAACTCGAACTGACCTAGGCTATGATTAGAGGTGAACATTTTTTGGTTTTGGACGAAAACTGAACTGAATCGAACCTAATAAGATATTTGGTTCTGTTTAGAAAAAAATTTGGTTCGACTTTGGTTTTAAAAATATTAAAAAAAATTATTCGGCTACGATTTTGGCTTTCAGTTTAGATCAAAAAAAAATCGAATAATACTTACCCAGTTATTAACTATCAACAATTTTACACATATTTATTGATTAAAAAAAATATTTTTTGAAAACAATAGTTCTATGTATGTATTTAAAGTCTATTTTTTATAATTTAATAACTAGTACAATTTTAGATCCAACTTTAAAATACACAACTATGTATAAAAAATTATAATTTTTAATATAATTTAACCATAATTAGAATTATGGATCCGACCAATTAAATAATAATAAAGCGATTAAACTGAATTGGTTATCGATTTGATTCAGTTTTAGTTATGGTCAATTTCGATTCGATTTTAATTTTGAAATTTAAAATTTTATTTTATTCATTTTTTGTCTTTTTGATTCAATTGAAATAGGCTAAATTACAACTTGATACCCTCAACTATCAAAAAGTTCAATTTGACACCATCAACTTTGATAGGTACTAATTGATACCTTGAAAAAAAAGTTACCAAATTATCCCTCCCTCCCCCCTCTCTCTCTCTCTCTGCAGCACCCCCCTTGTCACGCCCCAGTCCCAAAATACGTAGGACTAGGGTACGTAACCATGCCAGCCGCCCGTATATATGGCAACTCCAATATATGGAAACCATATATACGTGCGTACGCTGTATAATGAACAATAGTTCACCAGTGGTATAACTAATCACAAGTTATAGGGTAATATCTAAATCTCATCCACAGAATATCACATATACAGGAATAACCAATAATCAGGTAACTAGATCACAATAACAAATATCTAAAGAACGACAGTCGGATGGAAACAAATCCACTGCCGAAATAGAATATAAAAGGAACCAGATACATACCATATAAGAACACCTCTGACAATCACGAGGGTCGAAGAGAAGACCTCCTCGGAATATAAGTAGCATGTCCGGATCTGTGCTCCTGCGAATACTCAAGAAACATATACACCTGGCAGGGGACCAGGTCCTCAGAGGGACATAGCAAGATACATAAAAATAACATGCCATAATGTAAATACTGAGTAAATAAATAAATGGGGTGTGCTAACCATCTAAGTGAATACAATTTAAAGACCTGGTAGTACGCATAGGAATGTGTCGGCTAGACATATGCTGACGTAGTTCACCAATCGTCATGACTGGCTAGTATATGTGTCATATGCCCCCAGACGCATGGGCACTCTGCAATCGACCATGAGGGGCATGGTACGAAGGATATAACATCATGGAGGGGGGTGTCCCATATGCCTACTAGTAATCTTTTTCGCCCAATGTAGATATACAAGTCGTAAAAACGACGTGGACATCTCGAACTATGATGCAAGTCTCAATAAAATAAACAACTGAGCTAAATACCGCTACACGTGTTGCTCACACTGATGGCCAGTCGCGCATGAGGCACGCGTCCCTACATGTACTCACTCTGTGAGGTGTAATGATACGTGTCAAGGCCTGAGAAGTTATATCAATAACTTCACAACTTTAGGTGGGTCTACTAGACACTAGGTCAGACACAAGTCCTAACGTCAACGCCTTCGTTGACTGCACCCGAGTTTTCTCGGACGCGCACATTTATATAATATAAAAAAATAGATAAATAAGTAACTAGCAATAATTGAATTTAAATAGTACAACAAGACAAGGTATACTTGCCTGGCAAGAGAGCTGCAAAATACAATATCCAGATGTTAAATGCCAAGAAGTTAGAAACTATGGCCTCAGAAGGAAAGTCTCCGGATGCTGAAATAAATATCACTAACAGTCTCAGAAAATATCAAATAGCTAGAAACGCCTGTCCTTAAGTCCAATTTGGACACAGGGGCAAAAATGACAGTTTCCGATCAAAGCGGGGTCCACATGTGGGCCGCTTTGCACCGAAAAACGTGTCAGGGTCAAAGGTCTCCAAATTCGCCAAACTTAGTGTCAACAAGTTCAGAACATCGAAACGAACCCAACGGAATGTCCAGATCTGGATTCCGATGTGCCGATCACAAAATCGCCCGTCAAATGGAGCCTGTGGGGCCCACGATACACGATTTTGTCAACGTTCTCAGAATTGAACCAAACTTGGCTCACAGGACCAGCGTATTTCTACGAGTCCGATGGCGTAAGTTTCGTTTCGATCCGACGTGTGTACACAAAGTTGCAGCGTATTTCATAACTGACAGATACGGGGCGGTGTCGGCGGATACGCGTTGATTTCGGTGTGCATGCACATCCAAATCAACTTCTCCAAACTTCTACACGTCCGTATCAACGTCGCGCACATTTTGGTAAAGATCGCGTGCGACCAAGTCGTCCCGTTTGGCGGAGCGTACCCAGTTCCGAGGTGAATCGGGTCGTTGTTTTTCCTGTTTTTGGATCGCGTGCCGCGATCGCCATAGGACGCGATGCACCGTGCGGGTTGCACGGGCACCGAAAGGGTCACATAGCCTATGTGTCACAACTGACAGAATTGAAAACAGAGCTACGAGGTGAGAGAAAAATATACCTGAACAGGGCTACAGAAACTTGCGTTTCTCGTATCCGACACGTGTCAGGGTTAAAGACGGTTGTGTCCGTGTCCTCCCTAGGGCATCTGAACGCTAGAATGTCGCCGGAGGATTGCGAGGTCGGCCGGGCTGCACAGCGGCCGTCGGAAGAAGACTGCACAGCGGTTCAGCAGTCGGCCGCCGGTCTGACGTGGGGGTGCTCGGCCTTGCCGAAGCCGGAGGGGATGCTGCGCTGCCGTGAGTGCTGCGGGCTCGGGGTCGGCTCTGGCCGGAGGGGCTCGCCGAGAGGGGAAGAGAGTGGAGGAGGAGGAGGAGGAGGAGGAGGAGGAGCTGGGGAGGAGGAGGAGGAAGCTGGTGATGGTGGTGGTGGCGGCGGACTGTGGTGGGGGTCGCGGTGGAGGGAAGAGGAGTAGGAGGTCGGGCTGTGGTGTCGCCGCGGGGAGGGGTCGACGAGGGGCAGAGCCGCTCCGGCGGAGCCTCGCCGCGGGGGGGGGGGGGTGGTGGCGGAGCTGCTCCGTCTGCCGCGGGGACGCACAGGCGGGGAGGAGGAGGAGAATAGGAAGAGGAGAGAGGGAGGGTCGGGGGCCAGCGGGGGCTCGGCTCCGGCCAGGGGACGGGGGGGTCGGCTCCGGCGGGGAGCTCGCCGGCGGGGGGGTCTGCGGGCTGGGTAGGGGTTGGGTTTAGGATTTTTATTTTCTTTTAATTTCTTTTCTTTTTCTTTTATAGAAAATTATATTAATTTAATATGTAAAATATCTATAGATATTTTTAGGATATTTTGGGATATTTCCGGGATCTTTTCGGGTGGGTTCCGTCTCCAAATGGACGATGCAGGTTCACCGGCCAATAGGGGACTGACGCCTCGTACTAAAATTTGCAGGAAAGTCCCTGTAGTTTCATAAATTGCGTAAAGTCCTAATTTTGGGAAATTGTGCAATTACGAAATTGTCTGGGAAAACACCCGGTTCCTAAAAATTCTAAAATGCATAGAATTGAAGGGAAAAGCTGCGTGAGGGTCCTGGGGGGGGAATGGGGGTGAGTCTGGGCAGGAATTGGGTCTGCTTTCTGGGTGATACGGGTCACCGTATTAATTAATTAATAAATACTGTGCACGGTGTTCTCTAATTCTTTAGAGGCAGATAGGGTCATAATTTTTCTACGGTGTCAATACACTAAATGTAGTATACTCAGTGTAGAAAATTAACGTATTTTTGTTTGGGCAAAACAGGTGCATGTTGGACCTCAATTCTCTAGGGGTACAAAGATGGATAAAGAGCAAGAAATAAAATAGAAAATAAATACGGACTTTTGTAACGATATTTGTGCGTCTCAAACGAGGCTCATTTTAGCACATCTGTGAGTTGCACAAAGTTCAGAAAAATAGTCTGACATGTCTAGGACAGGTATGTGAACTTTGTTCGGGGATAACAGTCAAGCTAAAGCTCCAAATAATTAGGAGATGAACAGGTGCACAAGTCAATAGGATATTTAAGCAAAATAAATTAATAAATTGTAATAAATCGTAAATTGTTAAAATAATCCTAAAAATACTGAAATCTGGTCGAGGGGGTTTACAATCTACCCAACTTATAAAAATTTCGTCCTCGAAATTAAAACTAAGCCGGGATAGAAGTCAAAGACGGCAATAGATATAATTTACCAAAGTAATTTATATCTTGAGTTACGAATAGGTTCGAAAAACGTTTACGCATGTTGTCCACACGCTTCCAAGTAGATTCTCCTGGCGCGCCAGGCTTCCATGCCACGCGGACCAAGGGGATAGACTGATTTCTCAATACCTTTTCTCGATGATCAAGGATTTCTACGGGCTGCTCCTGATACGACAAGCTCGGCCTAACGGTGATCTCCGAATGGTTGAGAACATGACTGCTGTCTGTCACATATCGCCTGAGTTGCGATACGTGGAAGACAGTAAGTACTCCCTCAAGTGAAGGTGGTAGCGCAATTTGATATGCCACTACTCCCACTCTTTCTAGCATGTCAATGGTCCAATATAACTTGGCCTCAACTTGCTGCGTCCTCCGAATTGAATGGTGTCTCTAGTAGGTGATATCCTCAAGATGACATGATCGTCCTCTTTGAATTCCAAGGAACGATGATGACGGTCTGCCCACTACTTTTGTCTGTCTTGCACTGCTTGCCAGTGTCCTTGTATTACTTAACTGTCTCTACGGTGTTGACCACCAACTCTGGTCATGCAAATCCTTGTCTGGTACAATGCCAACTAGTATGCCGTGCAATCTTACGATTTGTCTCATATAAGTAATGTCTTCATAGCTTCAGAGTAATTACGACGGTTACAAGTTCCAAATTCTTCTCATGTACTCATAATTGTCTAGATGCATATACCATTACCTTGCCATCCTGTATTAATACGCATCCCAAACTTTTTTCTGATGCGTCTGTAGATCACAACCGCCTGATCCGGATGGAATAGTCAATACGGGTGTTGTGGTCAGTCGCTTCTTCAACTCCTCCAAAGAGGCTTGACACTCGATGGTCCATAGGAATTCTTAATCCTAATAAATCAACCTAGTCATAGGTGCTGCTATCCTTTCAGGAGTCAGTCAATTATTCATCCGGGTAGAATCTATTTAGACTCCTGATAGCAAAATGATACTTTCTATATCGTAATACTTGGGTTCTGAACTTGTCCCAAGTTACGAGGCAAAAATAAAAATTTCATGCTGTCATAGGGATGCATATATCAGAAAAGTATGTAGGTAGCGAAGGTCATTCTAAAGATAGCACCGTTTATAACTGCAATCTAATCTAATAATAGGTTTTGGTAAATACCCAAGAAACAAACAGAAATGGCTATAGAACAATACACTTTCGTATTTATACTAAGTACGAGGTTTTGTCTTTCCGAAATAAGGGAAGACGGAAAACAGTAATCAAGAGTTCAAGGGGAAGGTAATAGATTAGAAGTGTGGGGATCAAGGCATTTAAAGAATTCAATGGGAATTGTCAAGGCAGTTGTGGATTGAAATGCTATTTTGATAATTTCCTATTCACATACTCGCATCGGTACAGTTATGTAACAGATACGATATGTTCAGACATATCTAGAGGGTAAGTACATTTGTCTACTAATCACTATATATCTCAATCCACGTAAGTAGTTATGCGAAGGGCGAATCAAAATGCACTAAGGTTGATCAGACCGTAATACACTGATTCTGAATAGACAATTGTATTAGTGGGGTGGATCAGGCCCCAATAACACATGTGTCATGAACAAGCTCGATAAAGAATAAGCTTGCAAAACTAGGCTATAATAGCAGTATAAGTCAAGGTAGGACAACAATTTTAAGTATGCTAGATTATGATGAGAGAAATTATAACATAATTCACAATCACAAAAAGATAAGACTCTACAATCTCTACAGTTATTATTCTAATTCCTTGTCTAAGTTGCTAGTTGACCAAAAAGAGGTATGGCCTTCTAAGTTCTACAATCTTAATATAAACTATAGGTTGTCTGCCTAAAACAGAGATTCAGGGATGATTGGCGTAAAGTAGAGTTTCGAGGTTGTCTGCGTAAAGCAGAGATAAAATAATTTGGCGTAACGCATGGTTTCAGAGCTATCCGTGTAAAATAGAGAAGCGTAAGGTAGAGCTTCAGAGCTGTCCGCGTAAAAAGTCTGTGCGTAGAAATCTGCGCGTAAATATCTTCTGTGTAAAGTCTAGCATTCATCGTAGCATAAAGTTGTACGAGAAACTTATGAGTTTGTCAGTCAAAATTAGTGAATCCTGATATCTGACAAAAGTACTTGCACAACGATCGAGTGGACGGTTTGTGATGATGAATTTGCACGGGGGACCCAGGTTGTCGTCTAGTGACTGATTGGATACAAGTCATACGCTTGAGGTGAGACAAAATCAGATGTCCTGTCAGAAAGCTGTTTCTTTTTGCACAGGGCTCGAGGCGTATCTCTGCCTTTAATGTACGAGATTGGGTCATGGCTGGGGAAAATTAAGGCTGTAACAAATACGCTTACATCCTATCCTTATATTCTACGCCTAATCAGGTTACTCTACGCTGGTTATCTATTATTCTAGAATCATCATGTTTATGCAGGACAGTTACCTACGTGGCTTGCATGACGCAGGATAAGGAAGACTAAGGGATCGTGGGTAGCGGTTGTCATAACTGCGGCGCAAAGGGGACAATCTCCTACATAATCTGGTTTTTATGCCAACAAGAAAGTCATTAGGCTTTTACGCCAACTAGGCAGTTGTTTGGTTCTTATGCCAACAAGGGTCGAATGGGTTTTATGCCAACAAGGGTAAAGGGTCTCTGGCGTAAAACTGGGTTTATCTAAACATAGGATGAGGTTTCAGTCCTAGTGTTCAACCTTAGATTTCTATGGGTTTCTCAAGACTAGGGTCAATACTTATGATCAATTCTCTAACTAATCCTAGTAGTGTCTATACCACTCTCAAGTCATACATAAATACGCCAAGGGATAAGGATAAGTTAATCTATAGGTAGTGATGCTAGGGTTCATTAGGTAGTATGGAAGACTATGGTTCATTAAGTAGTCTGAACTTAATGATATGTCAAAGCCCTAGTGGTATTCTAAGTAGGAATATTACCCTAAGTATCATCCTATCAACAGGGATTTCTATATTCTAGCAGGGGCTATATTCGAGGAATTATCAGGGAAGCACATGAATCAAGCAGGATGCAATTATGTAAGTAGGATAGACTGGAAGGAAGATAAGTCATAGTCAATTATGGATGAGATCCTATCCTCTAATCCTAGGTGCAGGCTTGCTCGGTACAGTAACGTAACCGAGACAATATGCTCTGACCTGCATGGGCCACCACTAAAAACATGTCACGCCCCAGTCCCAAAATACGTAGGACTAGGGTACGTAACCATGCCAGCCGCCCGTATATATGGCAACTCCAATATATGGAAACCATATATACGTGCGTACGCTGTATAATGAACAATAGTTCACCAGTGGTATAACTAATCACAAGTTATAGGGTAATATCTAAATCTCATCCACAGAATATCACATATACAGGAATAACCAATAATCAGGTAACTAGATCACAATAACAAATATCTAAAGAACGACAGTCGGATGGAAACAAATCCACTGCCGAAATAGAATATAAAAGGAACCAGATACACACCATATAAGAACACCTCTGACAATCACGAGGGTCGAAGAGAAGACCTCCTCGGAATATAAGTAGCATGTCCGGATCTGTGCTCCTGCGAATACTCAAGAAACATATACACCTGGCAGGGGACCAGGTCCTCAGAGGGACATAGCAAGATACATAAAAATAACATGCCATAATGTAAATACTGAGTAAATAAATAAATGGGGTGTGCTAACCATCTAAGTGAATACAATTTAAAGACCTGGTAGTATGCATGGGAATGTGTCGGCTAGACATATGCTGACGTAGTTCACCAATCGTCATGACTGGCTAGTATATGTGTCATATGCCCCCAGACGCATGGGCACTCTGCAATCGACCATGAGGGGCATGGTACGAAGGATATAACATCATGGAGGGGGGTGTCCCATACGCCTACTAGTAATCTTTCCCGCCCAATGTAGATATACAAGTCGTGAAAACGACGTGGACATCTCGAACTATGATGCAAGTCTCAATAAAATAAACAACTAAGCTAAATACCGCTACACGTGTTGCTCACACTGATGGCCAGTCGCGCATGAGGCACGCGTCCCTACATGTACTCACTCTGTGACGTGTAATGATACGTGTCAAGGCCTGAGAAGTTATATCAATAACTTCATAACTTTAGGTGGGTCTACTAGACACTAGGTCAGACACAAGTCCTAACGTCAACGCCTTCGTTGACTGCATCCGAGTTTTCTCGGACGCGCACATTTATATAATATAAAAAAATAGATAAACATGTAACTAGCAATAACTAAATTTAAACAGTACAACAAGGCAAGGTATACTTGCCTGGCAAGAGAGCTGCAAAATATAATGTCCAGATGTCAAATACCAAGAAGTTAGAAACTATGGCCTCAGAAGGAAAGTCTCCGGATGCTGAAATAAATATCACTAACAGTCTCAGAAAATATCAAATAGCTAGAAATGCCTGTCCTTAAGTCCAATTTGGACACAGGGGCAAAAATGACAGTTTCCGATCAAAGCGGGGTCCACATGTGGGCCGCTTTGCACCGAAAAATGTGTCAGGGTCAAAGGTCTCCAAATTTGCCAAACTTAGTGTCAACAAGTTCAGAACGTCGATACGAACCCAACGGAATGTCCAGATCTGGATTCCGATGTGCCGATCACAAAATCGCCCGTCAAGTGGAGCCTGTGGGGCCCACGATACGCGATTTTGTCAACGTTCTCAGAATTAAACCAAACTTGGCTCACAGGACCAGCGTATTGCTACGAGTCCGATGGCGCAAGTTTCGTTTCGATCCGACGTGTGTACACAAAGTTGTAGCATATTCCATAACTGACGGATACGGGGCGGTGTCGGCGGATACGCGTTGATTTCGGTGTGCACGCACATCCAAATCAACTTCTCCGAACTCCTACACGTCCGTATCAATGTCGCGCACATTTTGGTAAAGATCGCGTGCGACCAAGTCGTCCCGTTTGGCGGAGCGTACCCAGTTCCGAGGTGAACCGGGTCGTTGTTTTTCCTGTTTTTGGATCGCGTGCCGCGATCGCCACAGGACGCGATGTACCGTGCGGGTTGCACGGGAACCGAAAGGGTCACATAGCCTATGTGTCACAACTGACAGAATTAAAAACAGAGCTACGAGGTGAGAGAAATATATACCTGAACAGGGCTCCAGAAACTTACGTTTCTCGTGTCCGACACGTGTCAGGGTTTAAAGACGGCTGTGTCCGTGTCCTCCCTAGGGCATCTGAACGCTGGAATGTCGCCGGAGGATTGCGAGGTCGGCCGGACTGCACAGCGGCCGTCGGAAGAAGACTGCACAGCGGTTCAGCAGTCGGCTGCCGGTCTGACGTGGGGGTGCTCGGCCTTGCCGAAGCCGGAGGGGATGCTGCGCTGCCGTGAGTGCTGCGGGCTCGGGGTCGGCTCTGGCCGGAGGGGCTCGCCGAGAGGGGAAGAGAGTGGAGGAGGAGGAGGAGGAGGAGGAGGAGCTGGGGAGGAGGAGGAGGAAGCTGGTGATGGTGGTGGTGGCGACGGACTGTGGTGGGGGTCGCGGTGGAGGGAAGAGGAGTGGGAGGTCGGGCTGTCGTGTCGCCGCGGGGAGGGGTCGACGAGGGGCAGAGCCGCTCCGGCGGAGCCTCGCCGCGGGGGGGGGTGGTGGCGGAGCTGCTCCGGCGGCCGCGGGGACGCACAGGCGGGGAGGAGGAGGAGAATAGGAAGAGGAGAGAGGGAGGGTCGGGGGCCAGCGGGGGCTCGGCTCCGGCCAGGGGACGGGGGGGTCGGCTCCGGCGGGGAGCTCGCCGGCGGGGGGGTTTGCGGGCTGGGTAGGGGTTGGGTTTAGGATTTTTATTTTCTTTTTAATTTTTTTTCTTTTTCTTTTATAGAAAATTATATTAATTTAATATGTAAAATATCTATAGATATTTTTAGGATATTTTGGGATCTTTTCGGGATCTTTTCGGGTGGGTCCCGTCTCCAAATGGACGATGCAGGTTCACCGGCCAATAGGGGACTGACGCCTCGCACTGAAATTTGTAGGAAAGTCCCTGTAGTTTCATAAATTGCGTAAAGTCCTAATTTTGGGAAATTTTGCAATTACGAAATTGTCTGGGAAAACACCCGGTTCCTGAAAATTCTAAAATGCATAGAATTGAAGGGAAAAGCTGCGTGAGGGTCCTGGGGGGGAATGGGGGTGAGTCTGGGCAGGGATTGGGTCTGCTTTCTGGGTGATACGGGTCACCGTATTAATTAATTAATAAATACTGCGCACGGTGTTCTCTAATTATTTAGAGGCAGGTAGGGTCATAATTTCTCTACGGTGTCAATACACTAAATGTAGTATACTCAGTGTAGAAAATTAACGTATTTTTGTTTGGGAAAAACAGGTGCATGTTGGACCTCAATTCTCTAGGGGTACAGAGATGGATAAAGAGCAAGAAATAAAATAGGAAATAAATACGGACTTTTGTAACGATATTTGTGCGTCTCAAACGAGGCTCATTTTAGCACATCTGTGAGTTGCACAAAGTTCAGAAAAATAGTCTGACATGTCTAGGACAGGTATATGAACTTTGTTCGGGGATAACAGTCAAGCTAAAGCTCCAAATAATTAGGAGATGAACAGGTGCACAAGTCAATAGGATATTTAAGCAAAATAAATTAATAAATTGCAATAAATCCTAAATTGTTAAAATAATCCTAAAAATACTGAAATCTGGTCGAGGGGGTTTACACCCCTTCTTCGGCGTCTACGACCGGAGGGGGGCGGGGCAAAGCAGCAACACCGGCGAGGTCGCGGGGACGCGCCGGGGTAGGCGCGCTCGAGGGGGGAGGGGCACGCTCGGCGGAGGCGTGTGCGTGGGGGTCGTCGTACGGCGGAGGCGCGTACGCCCTGGTCGTCGCGTGGCGGGGGAGGGAGGAGGGTTTGCCCGGGCAGCGGCGACGGGAGGGGGGGGGTTGTCTGGGGCGACCGGAGAAGGAGGGCGGGGAGGGGGGGGGGGGTTCGCTGGTGGCTGACCAGAGGAAGAGGGGGGGGGGGGGCGTTGGGGATATGGGTAGTTTTGTCTTTTTTAAAATTTTGGGTATCAACAATTTTTTTTATATAGTTGAGGGTATAAAGTTAGCACATATTCAAGTTGAGGATGTCAAATTGAACATTTTGGATAGTTGAGGGTATCAAGTTTTAATTTAGCCATTGAAATATAATAAACTGAATGCTCGCCCCAGGCTAAGAGCATCTCCAACCTTATTGTCTTGTTTTGTGTTGTGATTGTGATTCTTATGAGACATGAGACACAAGACAATGTCTTTCATAAGTGACAAGATTATATTCACACAAGACAATGAGATAGAAGAGTGTTCTCAAATGCAAAAGTATTGAGCAAACAATAAAACTTCTTTTTTTAACTTCCAAGACAACTTTTCTTATTCTTTTTTTTAAAATAGTTTTATTCATAATTGATGATGTGGAAATAAAACATTGTGAAGTCAATTGTCTAGATCTAGACAGCCAATTTTATATCGTCTTTGATATGTCATTGCTATGTCAACGTCACAATTTATTTTATATTTGTATTGGAGAAATTTTTTTGAAATAAGAAGTTGTAATTCCTATGTGACAACCATTTTTTCTAAACTTACAACAGAGTTGGAGATGCTCTAAGATAGATCACAATGAATTGGATGTGAATTTATATATATATATATATATATATATATATATATATATATATATATCGTTACGCCCATGTCGGCCAGTGCAGGGAACATAACTAAAGAATGATGTCAGACGTCAGTATTAAAGGTTTTATGGATCTTCAGATCTTCTCTTGGCATATATAGTGAGAAAGCTTTCCTTTTGTGGACCAAATTGAAGTGACGTGCTTCTTAGCACTTGTTTGTTACGGCTTGCAACATCACATCACTGTGCATGGATCCTTTTTTCCTCAATAGAAATAAGCCGTGAGAAATGCGAGTACTTGTCACTCCCTTGCTCAAGTATTAATTTTCTTCTTACAATTTACAAATACGTTTATAACATGCTAATTCCAATATAGAGGTATAGATAAGTATATAATTTCTTCATTGTCAGTTTGGGAAATTACTACTATATGATTTGGACGGTAGGTGACCATGTTGTTAGTCAAAGTAGTCGAACCAGAAATTCAAACTTAAGTGAGCTGGATTTAAAAAAAAATTGAAAAAAAAAATGAGATAAACTGGAACCACCCAACTACTGTATACGTTGGCGGAACATCAGCTGGACTGACCCGAACGGCAGTCCGGATTTAACATAAAACAAATAGATTTTAATAAATGACATAAATTGGCTTTGGTTTAGTGGTTAGAACTATATGATGTGACTGAAGCACCTGAGCTTGAATCCCAGCAGCCCTACTACATGTTCTAATTATTGAAAAATATCTTTTTACACAATATTTTTTACTAGATAACATAGAATAGTTGTCGCAACATAATTTTTTTATTATTATTATATTTCTCTGCTCTTAGTCCTCTTTACGATTTTTTTTTGGCTCCGTCCTTAACTGTATAGTTCATTGTCATTCTTAGTTTGGGAAGTTACTACTATATGATTTGGATGGTAGGTGACCATGTTGTTAGTCAAAGTAGTCGAACCAGAAATTCAAACTTGAGTGAGCTGGATTTAGGATTGAAAAAAAATTGAAAAAAAAGAAAAAAAGAAAAAATTGAGATAAACAGGAACCACCAAACTACTGTATACACTGACGGAGCATCAGCTAGGATGACCCGGACTGCAGTCCGAACTTAACATAAAACAAATAGATTTTAATAAATAGCATAAATTGGTTTTGATTTAGTGGTTTGAACTGTATTATGTGGTTGAAGCAGCCTGAGCTCGAATTCCAGTATTCCTACTACATGTTCTAATTATTGAAAAATATCTTTTTACACTATTTTTTACTAGGTAACATAGAATGGTTGTGGCAACATAATTTTTCTTTTTTTTGATATTTCTCTGCTCTCAGTTCTCTCTACAAAAAATTTCTGGCTCCGTCCTTGACTGTATAGTTCATTGTCATTCTTAGTTTGGAAAATTACTACTATATGATTTGGATGGTAGGTGACCATGTTGTTAGTCAAAGTAGTCGAATCAGGAATTCAAACTTGAGTGAGCTGGATTTAGGATTAAAAAAATATCTTTTTACATGTTCTAATTATTAGTCAAACTACATGTTGTTAGTCAAACTACATGTTCTAATTATTGAAAAATATCTTTTTACACTATTTTTTACTAGGTAACATAGAATGGTTGTGGCAACATAATTTTTCTTTTTTTTGATATTTCTCTGCTCTCAGTTCTCTCTACAAAAAAATTCTGGCTCCGTCCTTGACTGTATAGTTCATTGTCATTCTTAGTTTGGAAAATTACTACTATATGATTTGGATGGTAGGTGACCATGTTGTTAGTCAAAGTAGTCGAATCAGGAATTCAAACTTGAGTGAGCTGGATTTAGGATTAAAAAAAATTGAAAAAAAAGAAAAGAGAAAAAATTGAGATAAATTGGAACCACCCAACTACTATATACACTGGCGGAGCATCAGCTGGGATGACCCGGACTGCAGTCCGAAGTTAACATAAAATAAATAGTTTTTAATAGGTGGCATAAATTGGCTTTTGTTTAGTGGTTAGAATTATATGATGTGGTGGAAGCAGCCTGAGCTCGAATCCCAGCAGCCCTACTACATGTTCTAATTATTGAAAATTATCTTTTTACACAATATATATATATATATATATATATATATATATATATATATATATATATATTTGATATTTTTCTGCTTTCAGTTCTCTCTACGAAAAATTTATGGCTCCGTCCTTGACTGTATAGCTCATTGTCATTCTTAGTTTGGCAAATTACTACTATATGATTTGGACGGTTCGTGACCATGTTGTTAGTCAAAGTAGTCGAACCAGAAATTCAAATTTGAGTGAGTTGGATTTAGGATTGAAAAAAAAAAGAAAAAAAAAAGAAGAAATTGAGATAAACTGGAACCACCCAACTATTGTATACACTGACAGAGCATCAACTGGCTGAACCGGACTGCAGTCCGGACTTAAAATAAAAAAAAATAGTTTTTAATAGATGGCATAAATTGGTTTTAGTTTAGTGGTTAGAACTATATGATGTGGCTGAAGCAGCCTGAGCTCGAATTCCAGCAGCCCTACTTACAATATTGAAAAAAAATCTTTTTATACAATATTTTGGAAATTTATAAGGGCACTACTCTTATTACTTGGGGCTAGTCCAATATAAATTTTCCCAAAATATCAAGTTTGCCACTCTTAAAATTACTTGGGGCTAGCCCACACCAAGGTATATAAGTGAACAAAATTTCTATTTTAGGCATTTCACCTTGACTTGAAGAAACTCTCATTCTCTAAGTCTAAACCTTAATTTGGAAATTGATAGTTGTGGCCCCAAGTGGAGGAAAAATTTGCTTTGGTGATTGTCCAACGAATATTCTTCCGATATGTCTTCGACAACATACGATGAATTAGTTTTGCGATTGTCAGAAAAAATTTAGTTTTTTTTTACTATTGTAGGAACAATGCATGAAAATATCTAAGATGACGAAGTCGGATCATCCAATCTATTAAATATGCACTCCTGACGTTCCGAAGAACATGTCGGTTGTTTTGAAGCACTTACGGTACGTCAAACGACAACCCTAATTCGACAATCATCGTGTAAGGACTGTAAAAATTAGACAGTCATATATAAATATAGGACTGTCAATAATTCTACAATCCTATATAAATATAGGACTGTCAGAATTTTGACAGTCCTACATAAAAGTAGGACTGTCAAAATTTTGACAGTCCTATATACAAATAGGACTTTCAAAATTTTGACAGTCCTATATACAAATAGGACTGTCAAAATAATGACAGTCCTGGATCTTAAAGACTAAATTATTTGAAGTGCCAATTATATGAAGTTATTAATTTTTATATTATTTTATATTGGTTATAGGACCAACCTTGTACAGATATTGTGGTACATCCTGCTATTGGTGTTGATGTGGATGATATATTCTCAACGGATATTCAATTTGCAACCCAGGAAGAAGCATTAGAGTGGTACAGAGAAGTTGGAAGACGACATAACGTAGTAATAGTCATTGCAAGATCCATCAGATCTCGGTCGGACCAAAAATATGTAGAGCTGGGGTGCGAAAGAGGAGGTGTGTTTAGGGAGCATCACAAAAAAAAGTGTGTTGTTGAAAAAAAAATCCCTAAGAAAAACGTTAGGACGAGAAAATGTGGTTGTCCATTGAAGGTGCTGATTGTAAAAGTAGAAGATGTGAAGTGGATAATCAAAGTTAAGAATGGAAGACACAATCATCCTATTCCAGGGACACTTACGGGTCATGTCTATATTTCACGGTTGAAGGAGGATGAGAGAAAGTTGGTTGAAGAATTGTTCCTTTTCGGAGTTGCACCGAAACAAATTTATTCTGCCGTGCGACAAAAAGTAGATGAGAACAAGTCTACCATGAGGACGATCTATAATAGTTTGGCCAAAGCAAAATTTAAAAGTATGAAAGGAAGAATGGCGATGCAGCAAGTATTGAAGTTGCTTGGGAAGCATCACTACGTGGAGTACCATAGAAGACATCCACAAACTTATGAACTCCTTTCGTTGTTTTGGGCTCATCCTGATTGCACACACTTGGCTCGATGGTTCAGGACCTTCTCAGCCTGCAGATAGTCCTGTCGAGAGTCTCCCATAAACCCTCAAAAATCGGGCTACTAATGGTTCAGGACCTTCTGAGCAGCTAGATAGTCCAGTCGAGACTCGTCCAAACGGTTGCTCTATGTTACTGTCGATCGAAAATCATATTGCATACCAAATATGGAACAATCCGGTAAGTACATTACGTTACGATAATTTTATATATAGTTGTAAGTTCAAAGTTCATCCAATTATTTATAGATAAGTACATTTTACATAGAGGTATAACTTCATCCAATTGTTTACTTTTCAGGAGAGTTCCCGTATGTTGACGGTGATTAACCACGAAAAAAATGTAATACATGAAGGTATGAATTATTGGGAGATGTGAAGGCAAATTAAAATCAGTCCCACCGGTCTACAATATTTAGGTAGCTACTCATATACGACGGTGGATAATGCACTGATTTCAGCATTTGTAGAACGATGGCATCCAGAAACCAACACCAACACTTTCTATCTACCCAATGGGGAGTTGACGATTACCCTTGATGACGTCCATCATATATTGGGACTTAGGGTTAATGGTCGAGTCATGATAAATTAAACTTTTGATGAGTCGAGCATCAACTTTTACGACCATATTGTGGATTATGTATCAGGGTGTCTGGGAGTTGATGCCACTAGTTTTACCAGTCTTCGAGAATTCAAGAAGTCCTACGGACTTTCTCTAAAATATTTGGAGGAGATATTCGCTGATCCGGACCCCGAAATGGATAATAGCGATAATGTGGCCCGAGGATATATGCAGTTCATCTTAGGGGCTGTCGGCATTACGGATAAGTCTGGAACGTTCATACATGCCAAATATCTCCTCAATTTGGACAACATTGACACGGTGGAAGAAATATCTTGGGGAAGCGGTATACTAGCATACCTTTACCGCGAGCTTAGTGCGGCGTCCCGCGTGGATTTGAAGACAATATCCGGATGCCAAACTCTACTCCATGTATAGATATATCTTTGTCAACTTGTATACATAATTTTAAATTTTGTTGTTTATTTTTGGACTAATATTTTTTTAACCTGGTTACGTGAAGGCATGGATATACGAGCACTTTTCAACCCTGCAACGGGATAAATTGAACCGAGGGTATGACGAGAACCTTCCTAGAATGTGCCGATGGAAGCCAACTAAGGAAGATGCCAAACGTTCTCACACATTGGCCGCCCTACGGAATGCACTCGAAGATTTGACGACAGAAGAGGTGAATTTAGACCAATTTTTTTACTTAATTGGTATTAATTGACTACGTTATACTAAATGACGTTATGCTAAATTTTATGCGGTACAGATTGTTTAGGATCCATACCGTGATTTGCGACAGACTAGTCGTCCATTGCAACCAGTCGCTTTATATCACGGTCTTATCAGTTGTCATGAAATCGAGGAGGCTTATATGCCGGATAGAGTGCTCCGTCAGTTTGGCTACGTACAAACTGTCCCAAAGCGCACTTTGAAAATGATAACTCCTCCGCGAGGTACAAAACCGCTAAACTATATTCCTGCGGCGTTCAACTGGGTATCGGACTTCTTCACCGAGTGACAACGCCACGTTATTAGAGACACCGAACGACAAACAACAGTTAATATGACAGAGTGTAGCAACGACTACCTCGCCTATTACGCCAGTGCTGGACTACCTACCTTGTTCCAACGCGGAGGCGATATTATGCGTGTACCTTCAGATCTTTCTACCAAATCGGTCTTGTATACTGCATTGGTCAAGATGGTGAGCCAACTTCTACCCTTTAAGTTTGATATTTGTAAATGTTTATAACAGAATTTTATAATTCTCATGAATAGGCAAGGAAAGTGAAAAAGTTGGGAAGAAGCCTCGTAAGTTACCAATGTTCGGATTATATGACAATTGTCACGACCCGCACCCTGATATTCGGGCACGAGTACGTGGCTACGCCCAGCCTACGCCGCAGAATCGGCGGTAGAACGCTGTCTGGGTCATTTCTAACTATCTAACATCTCAACAATATAATATGGTACCTGTCAATCATCTCAACTCCAATCGGAGGAGCAATATGGTATCTCACAATATATCAATCTCAATCACAAAACAAACTAAGGAGGAAAATAATGCACGAATGGAAATAGCGAAGGAAAGAAGATACAATCCACAATATGAAATAATAGTACATCTGTGAATCTCCACAAAATATAGTCTAATACAACATCTAAACAAAACTAGACCTCCTCGGTCACTGGTACTATGTCCTCTGGCTCTAGGGGAGTGTCCTCTAAAGTCTCACCCTCCTGAGGTCCGTAATGTGTGGGACACAGCTCCTCTAGCCAATCATCTGGAAAAATATATCCAGTCAGGATTGGAGCGAAGTACATACCTCTGAAAGCAGTTCCAATAACATAATCGAGCATATATAACAAGCAATAGAAAAATGATACAAGATGCACAAGTAGGAAGAATAAACTGTACAAGTGAATAGGCAATAGGCACAATAAGCTGGAAGTAAAATACAAGAATGACTGCAAGTAGAGAACAAGAAATACTAACTATGTGTTTTAGAGTGAGAGTTCGTTATGTGATCGGTTTAGGTTGCACATGAGGTATATAGGTAACTCCATTATACGTGAGGTGTATAATCGACATGCACATGAGATCAAGAGGGCTTTGATCACATAACCAACTCCTACTCCCCCTCCCCAACCAATACTCATGGATCCAATCACGACACGTTACGTACATGATCACGATAGTCACACTAGCACACGAAATAGTGGATGCACAAGAAGCACATGAAAGTCAATACCCGATGCACACGATGAAATACATGTCATTGGGTACCCGTTGCACACGGTAGGGGATAACACCTCCTGACGGGATCCATATAGCACCAGTCCGTGAAATCACTGTGTCGGGAATCAATGTATACTAATCTAGAACATGCATATATACAACATTATGAATTGAAAACAATCAGAGAAATGTACTCGCCTGAAGTCCTGAGCAAAGTGTGTCTCTCGATGCCCAAGCTGGTGTCTCACAACCTATATATGGTATGTTGTATCAATACAAGGTTCAATGATAAAAATAAATGAAGTTGAAGAATTTCTAGGTCAATACGCCATTTCTAAGTCAAACCAATGTATTTCTAGGTTGCAAGAGTCTAATGCTAGTCACTAAGTCAATACACTATGAAACTATGCTATACTAGCTAAGCTAACACACCACAGTGCAATCAAGAAGCCGTATCCTAAGATACGCAGGTTTTCTACTATGAAAATAGTTTATATATATATACATAAGTCATATATAATAATAATAATATCTCAAAATAATTAATTATGATACTTTGGCCTTGTGCCAATGCGTATCGCAAATACCCCGACACTCAACCTCAATACCCTGGGGTATCGACCCATACCTTGGTGATACTTTGGTATCTCAAGGTAAACCAAAACTAAACACAATAGATATAAATAGATATCCCAAACTAATATGCTAAGTATACACTAATATCTTAAACTAATTAACCAATACCTTAACTAAAAACTAATTGCTTTCTAACAAGTATACTACTAATATTTTACTTATACTAATATACATATCTAACATAGTCCTTAGTACCTCTACTACTCACTAACCTCTAGTATACATAGTTATAAACATACTAACTACACCAATACCTACCTTGATACCCAAAACCTTGGCATAGTCTAACTAGCTAACTTCTCCCATGTATAAACTGATGTTGATGCTTCAGTTGCTGTGTCTGCAGGTAGGTGTGTTCAAGTCAATCCTTGCTGTGTTCAGGTAAGTCTTCAGTTTATCTCTGTACTGAAATGTGCAGTTCACAGGTAATCCTCATACATGCTGTGCACATTGCTGTGCAATGGGGACTGCACTTTGCTGTGCAATGGAGACTGCAGGAGTATCAGTTCTGTGTAATCCTTGCTATGGTCAGTCTGCTGTGTTCAGGTAAAACTTGCAGTCTTCAGTTGCTGTGTGTATCTGCACACAGTTTGCTGTGAAATCTGCAGGTAGAGTCTCCAGTAGGTGAGTTGCTGTGCTGCCTTCATTTCAGTCTTCAGTGTACTGCTCTGTTCACAATTTGCTGTGTAATCTTCAGTCTCAAGCACAGTGTAGTCTGCAGGTAGGTGTTTCTCAATGCTGTGTGCAATCTTGCTGTCTCAACACAGTGCAGTCTGCAGGTAAATCTCAGGTCCCCTTGCTGTGTTCATGTGTTATCTTCACTTCAGTTCAGTTCCGTATCTCACTGAAACAGCCTGCTGTGCAGTCTTCAGGTTGTTGTGCAGTCCAGCCTTGCTGTGCACTGTTTGCTGGTGATCCCCCCTTTCTCTATGCACTGAGTGCAAAAGCTGCTGTGTCAAGACCCTGTCTGATCACCCCCTGTCTAAATGCTCGCTCACTCACACTGATCACACAATGCACAGCCACTAAAATCTCTAAGTATATAACTATATATATATACACACATATAGATATCTAACCAAACATAAATACATATCTATATAGATGCAACTAACACATGTATATAGACATATACCAAATATCTAAATGCATATAAACACAACCAATATGTAGCTATCCCCATATATATATATATATATCATATAAGCCAAATACATATATATATACCTATAGATATTAATACATATAGCTATATACACCAATATATATATATACACACACAAATAGATAATGTAGATACTCTATTAAATACACATAGACACACATAAACACCAAAAATCCAAAGTACACTATTATATGCTCCAATTAAAGTATAGATAGCATATACAAATATATTTACATATGTATGTATAGTACAAAAGCCAAAAACACAAACACATGGGGTGCACCGCACCCGTATCACACTTTTCTATGATACGCTTGCGACACGGCCCCCAACTCACAACCAAACGTATCCCGGAGGACACGTACAAGCCTAATACATATATTATGAACAATACATATATAAATTATAGTGTCTACGTGTCCGTGTCACCATATGATATGCACATGGCCCCGTGTCGGAGAAAAACCCCCAAAATCGACCGTTTCGTCAAATCGACGAGATTCGGCCCACACGTATCCAATTGTGGACACGACACAAGCTACAAACAAACAATAAATGGTCAATTAGATCTATTAGATCCATTGACAAGCACTACATGTGCCAATTTCGGAATTCCCCCAAAATCGACACCAAAATGGACATAACTCCCACCGTAGGTCTCCAAATGATACCAAATCAAATCCTATGGGTAACCTATGCATGTGGGGTGGTTTCTCATGGTAAAAACTCAGATCTATAGTCTATAGGAAGGGAGAAAACTGATTTATACCTATTGGGAGATGGATTCCCAATGAAAAGTCCTAATTGACAAGTTGCTCTTCCTTGTAGATCTTGGCCTCCTCCTCCTTGTTCCTTGCTCCTTGCTTGTAGATCCTTGATGTAGAGGCTTCAATGTTGAATTTAGGAAGAGATTTGAAGAGAAATGATGGGGAATTGATGGGGAATTGATGGGGAATTGGAAGGGGGAAAACTAGATCTAGAATTTTGGGGAAGAACTAAAATGAGAGCACTCTCTCTCCTCTCAATTATGGCTGGACAAAAACCCTTCCCCAAGCAATATACAAAGTCAAAAATACCCCTTGGGGCCTCTCATGAAGAAATAATTCGGGAGGGAAGGTTCTATTCTAATGGTTCCACTAATTAATCATGTTTCCTAATCCATGGGCCTAATTCATGGGCTCAACTTAGACTAGTCCAAAAGTTTGTTCATGTCCCCTAATTAAAAGGTTAGGTCCACTACACAAGTCTAAAATAAGTCTACACTAGCAATAATTAAAATAAATAAATTATCATGCACAAATATTAATTATAATAATTCTAAAATAATTAATACTCAAGATAAATACCAAACTACCCTTAGATGGAAATGTGAGGGTGACAAACCTACCCACCTTAGAAAAATTTCGTCCTCGAAATTAAGGAAGAAACTATCTACCAAAACAACAATATAATGCAAGAAGGAATTATACCTCACGGCTCGAAAAGATACGGATATCGCTCGCGCATCTCGGCCTCTCGCTCCCAGGTACTCTCTCCTGGCGAGTGATGCCTCCACGCGACGCGCACCAAAGGAATCGTCTAGTTCCTCAGCACCTTCTCTCTCCGATCCAGAATCTCCACTGGCTGCTCTGGATAGCTGAGAGTAGGGCCCACCTCTATCTCCGAATGATCCAACACATGACTGGGATCTGCCATGTATCGTCTCAACTGCGACACGTGAAACACGTTGTGCACTCCCTCCAGTGCAGGTGGTAAGTCTAGTCTGTAGGCGACTGCACCGACCCTCTCAAGAATGCTGAAAGGACCGATGAATCGCGGACTAAGCTTGCCGCCTCCACCGAAACGAATCGTGCCACGTGTCGGAGAAATCCTCAAAAAAACCAGACCGCCAACCTAGCACGAAACACAAACTTAGCACTCTAACAAGCAACAATCAAACACAAACAAGACAAAACTAAAGCTATACCTCAAACTCCAGAGGTCTCCGGTGGCTATCGGCCCAATGCCGTTGCCTGTCCTGTGCCACTCGAAGTCTGTCTCTGATAAGCTTCACCTTCTCTGCTGCATCCACTACCATCTCTGGTCCCAATAAAGCCCTGTCACCAACATCATCCCAGGACAACGGAGTACGGCATCTCCGTCCATACAACGCCTCGAATGGTGATATCTCAATGCTGGCTTGGTAGCTGTTGTTGTATGAAAACTCTACCAAGTGAAGATGATCCTCCCAAGAACCTCCAAGATCCAAAACACAGGTGCGTAGCATGTCCTCGAGAGTCTGAATAGTCCTCTCCGACTGTCCGTCCGTCTGAGGGTGATAAGCGGTACTGAACTTGAGCTGAGTGCCCAAGCTAGCCTGCAGACTCCTCCAGAAATGGGACGTGAAGCGGCTATCCCGATCAGAGACAATGCTCACTGGAACACCGTGCAATCTGACAATCTGGCGCACATACATCTCCGCAAGTCTCTCCGTAGATGTACCCACTTTAAATGGCAAAAAGTGGGCTGATTTGGTCAACCTGTCCACGATGACCCAAATCGCATCCTTGTCTCCTGGAGAACGCGGAAGCCCTGATACAAAATCCATGGTAACATGCTCCCATTTCCACTCCGGAATGGGCAAAGGCTGAAGCAATCCACCTGGTCTCTGTCTCTCCGCCTTTACCTGCTGGCAAACTAAGCATCTGGACACGAAGCTAGCTACCTCTCGCTTTATGCCATACCACCATACATGCTCCCTCATGTCTCTATATATCTTGTTGGCACCGGGATGCATAGAGTATTGGGAACGATGTGCCTCCTGCATGATCTCCTCGCGCAATGCTCCCTTTGGTACGCACAACCTGGTACCGTGTCGCAATGATCCATCATCTGCGACGGTAAAGTCCTCTGCCAGCCCGACCTGAACCTGTGCTCTGATGCTCCGCAGAGACTCATCCTCATACTGTCCGGCTCTGACTCGGTCCATCAGCTCCGACTGAACCTGAAGTCCCCACATCTGCGCTGCGACTCCCGGAATCAATACCTCAATGCCCAAACTATCGAGGTCTGCCAATAGATGCATGTCCCTAGTCAAGCACATAGCCACGGGATACCTGCTCAAAGCATCCGCGACTACGTTGGCCTTCCCTGGATGGTATTGTAAAGATATGTCGAAGTCCTTCATCAGCTCCAACCATCGCCGCTGCCTCATGTTGAGCTCCTTCTGTGTAAACACATACTTCAAGCTCTTATGGTCTGTGAAGATCTCTACTCTCTCTCCATATAGATAGTGTTTCCACAATTTGAGAGCAAAGATAACCGCTGCAAGCTCCAAATCATGGGTAGGGTAGTTCTTCTCATGTGGACGTAATTGCCTGGAAGCATAGGCAATTACCTTCCCGTGCTGCTGTAGTACACAACCCAAACCCTTCCCTGATGCATCACTGTAAATGGAAAATCCTCCTGCTCCTGATGGTAGTGTCAAGATGGGAGCTGTAGTCAATCTCCTCTTCAGCTCCTCAAATGCTGACTGGCAATCCTCAGTCCAGACGAATTCTACGTCCTTTCTGGTCAGCCTAGTCATCGGCTCTGCTAGTCTGGAGAAGTCCTGAACAAACTTTCGGTAGTAGCCTGCTAATCCAAGGAAGCTCCTGATCTCTGCTACTGAACTCGGGGTAGACCACGATTCAACTGCTGAGATCTTCTTCGGGTCCACCGAGACTCCATCTCCTGTAATGACATGCCCAAGAAATTCAACCTTATCAAGGAAGAATTCACACTTCGACAACTTGCCATACAACTTCTCCTTCCTGAGAATCTCCAGAACAATCCTCAAGTGCTGCTCATGCTCCTCCGGGGTCTTCGAATATATCAGAATGTCGTCTATGAAGACTACCACAAACTGATCCAGGTACTGATGAAATACCTTGTTCATCAGATTCATGAACACTGCCGGGGCATTGGTCAACCCAAACGGCATCACCAAGAACTCGAACTGTCCATAACGAGTCCTGAAAGCCGTCTTCGGGATGTCTTCCCTCTTCACCTTCACCTGGTGGTACCCTGACCTCAAGTCTATCTTCGAGAATACTTTCGCTCCGCTCAGCTGGTCGAACAAGTCATCAATCCGCGGCAACGGGTATTTGTTCTTGATAGTGAGGTTATTAAGTGCCCTATAGTCGATACACATACGTACCGACCCATCCTTCTTGGGTACAAACAGTACCGGAGCACCCCATGGTGACGAACTGGAACGGATAAAGCCTTTGTCTTGCAACTCATCCACCTGCTTCTTCAACTCCGCCAGTTCACTGTTGTTTACTCTATAGACGTGCTGAGAGATTGGCTCTGCTCCTGGCACTAAGTCTATAGAGAACTCCACATCTCTGTCCGGCGGCAACCCCGGCAAATCCTCTGGAAAGACATCCAAGAACTCTGCAATCAACGGATGTGGTGGCTCCTGCTCTTCTACCAAAGTCCCACAGAAAATGCCCTCGCTCTGCTCTGCTCCTCGGACGAACTCGAACTCCGGCTCTCCTGGTGTCTGAAATAAAACTCTGCCTCCACGACAATCGATACTAGCATGATGTCTACTCAACCAATCAATTCCGAGTACTATATCGTAACCCGGAAGTGGCATTACAAGTAAACATACACTCAGCTCATGGCCTCCCACATAAACCCTCTGGTTCTTGCAAACATCACTGACCAGGATGATGCCACCCCCGGTCGTGATCTTGCAAGTCCGCGCCAACGGTTCAGACTCAAGACGATGTCTCAAAGCAAAAGATACAGATATAAAGCTATGAGATGCACCAGAATCCAATAAGGCATGAGCTGGAAAAGAATCAAGTAAGACTGGACCTGATATAACGTCTCCGACTGGCTCTGACTCCTCCACGGTCAGGGCAAAAGCTCGCCCCTGATGTGCACCCCTCTGCTGGTGCTGGTGCTGCACGAACTTCTGCTGCTGGGGCTGTAAAGGAGGTCCTCTCGGCTATCTCGCAGGTATCCTCTGGATAGGGGCTACATCCTGTACTGTCCGAGCTAAGGTCTTGGGGCAATCCCTCAGCTGGTGATCTGATGAACCGCAAAACAAACACTGACCGAGCCTCTTCCTGCAAACGTCCCATCCGTGCCCTGCCTTCTTACAGAAGGGGCAAGCACGAGCTGTCTGGGCTGGTCTCTGCATCTGATACGTCTGCTGTATCGGTGCTCGGTTAGGCGCATTGGACTGCTGCCTCTGGTGCTGGAAATATGGCTTCTTCGCTGGACCTGTGCTACTGCTGCCACCATAAACATCTCGGTCCCTCTTGTGCCTCCCACTCAGGTCTCTCTCGACCTTGCGAGCCTCCCTCAAGATATCGGTATACGTCTCGTGGCTCGAAGAAATGAGAGCCTTCACTTCCCAGTTCAGACCCTCTCTGAACCTACTAGCCCGGTTCTCTGGGTCTCTCACCATATAGTCGGCATATCTGCTCAACCTACCAAACTCGACGGCATACTCCTCCACCGTCATGTTCCCCTGGTAGAGGTTCTGGAACTGTCGCTCCAGGTCAAGTCTCTCAGTAGGCGGGAAGAACTTCCTTCTGAACAGGTCCCTGAACTCTCCCCACGTCAATCCTGGATCGGCGATCCGTGGCTCATTCCCGAACCACGTGCTGGCGATGTCCATCATCTGTAATCCCGCTGCCTCCACCATCAGGTCCTCCGTAAGGCGGGATAAGCGCATGACGCGCTCCATGCTCTCCAACCAATCATCCGCATAGATGATGCCCTCTGTCCCCTTGAAAGGCCGGGGATCCAACTTCTTGAAGTCCTGGATAGTGCCGGGCCTGGGCTGTACCTTCCGTGGCTGTGGTGGTGCGGTCCTCTCTACGGCGGTGATGGCCACCTGGTGAGCACTCTCGATGCCCTGTCTCAACACCTCGGTCTGTCGGTGCTGCGCCTCGGCCTGGGCCCTCTGGGCCTCCATCATCATCTGGAAAAGTGCAAACAGCTGTGTAGCATCAGCTGGTACTGGCGGTGGTGGCAGAAGATCCTCGTGAACAACTGGAGCAACCCTCGGAACCGGGGGAGGAGCACCCCCAAAAGCGGCTGCTGAGACTCCCACCTGGACCGGTGAGGCGATCCTCTCGACGGAAGATGTAACAGTAGCAGCTGCTACTCTATCCGCAGCAGGCGGGGAAGTAGCTGAGGAAGTTGTCGCTGCTCCTGAACGATAGAATCTGACCTTCGGAGGCATCCTGAAGTCAGATTGAAAATACGGAATCAATTATTGAATATAATGCGATATCATCAAAGAAGGACAGAACTTAATTCAAAATGAAAGACAATATCAAATAGATAAAGAATTGTAGAACAGATATTGGAGTTTTTCCTAGTTGTGATTGAGTAACTCTCAGCCTAAATCCTGTATCCTAAAGCAGGCTCGTAGCAATACTCTAGTCGAGCACAACTACGATGTCTATCTAGACCTGCATGGGCCACCACTAAAAACGTGTCACGACCCGCACCCTGATATTCGGGCACGAGTACGTGGCTACGCCCAGCCTACGCCGCAGAATCGGCGGTAGAACGCTGTCTGGGTCATTTCTAACTATCTAACATCTCAACAATATAATATGGTACCTGTCAATCATCTCAACTCCAATCGGAGGAGCAATATGGTATCTCACAATATATCAATCTCAATCACAAAACAAACTAAGGAGGAAAATAATGCACGAATGGAAATAGCGAAGGAAAGAAGATACAATCCACAATATGAAATAATAGTACATCTGTGAATCTCCACAAAATATAGTCTAATACAACATCTAAACAAAACTAGACCTCCTCGGTCACTGGTACTATGTCCTCTGGCTCTAGGGGAGTGTCCTCTAAAGTCTCACCCTCCTGAGGTCCGTAATGTGTGGGACACAGCTCCTCTAGCCAATCATCTGGAAAAATATATCCAGTCAGGATTGGAGCGAAGTACATACCTCTGAAAGCAGTTCCAATAACATAATCGAGCATATATAACAAGCAATAGAAAAATGATACAAGATGCACAAGTAGAAAGAATAAACTGTACAAGTGAACAGGCAATAGGCACAATAAGCTGGAAGTAAAATACAAGAATGACTGCAAGTAGAGAACAAGAAATACTAACTATGTGTTTTAGAGTGAGAGTTCGTTATGTGATCGGTTTAGGTTGCACATGAGGTATATAGGTAACTCCATTATACGTGAGGTGTATAATCGACATGCACATGAGATCAAGAGGGCTTTGATCACATAACCAACTCCTACTCCCCCTCCCCAACCAATACTCATGGATCCAATCATGACACGTTACGTACATGATCACGATAGTCACACTAGCACACGAAATAGTGGATGCACAAGAAGCACATGAAAGCCAATACCCGATGCACACGATGAAATACATGTCATTGGGTACCCGTTGCACACGGTAGGGGATAACACCTCCTGACGGGATCCATATAGCACCAGTCCGTGAAATCACTGTGTCGGGAATCAATGTATACTAATCTAGAACATGCATATATACAACATTATGAATTGAAAACAATCAGAGAAATGTACTTGCCTGAAGTCCTGAGCAAAGTGTGTCTCTCGATGCCCAAGCTGGTGTCTCACAACCTATATATGGTATGTTGTATCAATACAAGGTTCAATGATGAAAATAAATGAAGTTGAAGAATTTCTAGGTCAATACGCCGTTTCTAAGTCAAACCAATGTATTTCTAGGTTGCAAGAGTCTAATGCTAGTCACTAAGTCAATACACTATGAAGCTATGCTATACTAGCTAAGCTAACACACCACAGTGCAATCAAGAAGCCGTATCCTAAGATACGCAGGTTTTCTACTATGAAAATAGTTTATATATATATACATAAGTCATATATAATAATAATAATATCTCAAAACAATTAATTATGATACTTTGGCCTTGTGCCAATGCGTATCGCAAATACCCCGACACTCAACCTCAATACCCTGGGGTATCGACCCATACCTTGGTGATACTTTGGTATCTCAAGGTAAACCAAAACTAAACACAATAGATATAAATAGATATCCCAAACTAATATGCTAAGTATACACTAATATCTTAAACTAATTAACCAATACCTTAACTAAAAACTAATTGCTTTCTAACAAGTATACTACTAATATTTTACTTATACTAATATACATATCTAACATAGTCCTTAGTACCTCTACTACTCACTAACCTCTAGTATACATAGTTATAAACATACTAACTACACCAATACCTACCTTGATACACAAAACCATGGCATAGTCTAACTAGCTAACTTCTCCCATGTATAAACTGATGTTGATGCTTCAGTTGCTGTGTCTGCAGGTAGGTGTGTTCAAGTCAATCCTTGCTGTGTTCAGGTAAGTCTTCAGTTTATCTCTGTACTGAAATGTGCAGTTCACAGGTAATCCTCATACATGCTGTGCACATTGCTGTGCAATGGGGACTGCACTTTGCTGTGCAATGGAGACTGCAGGAGTATCAGTTCTGTGTAATCCTTGCTATGGTCAGTCTGCTGTGTTCAGGTAAAACTTGCAGTCTTCAGTTGCTGTGTGTATCTGCACACAGTTTGCTGTGAAATCTGCAGGTAGAGTCTCCAGTAGGTGAGTTGCTGTGCTGCCTTCATTTCAGTCTTCAGTGTACTGCTCTGTTCACAATTTGCTGTGTAATCTTCAGTCTCAAGCACAGTGTAGTCTGCAGGTAGGTGTTTCTCAATGCTGTGTGCAATCTTGCTGTCTCAACACAGTGCAGTCTGCAGGTAAATCTCAGGTCCCCTTGCTGTGCTCATGTGTTATCTTTACTTCAGTTCAGTTCCGTATCTCACTGAAACAGCCTGCTGTGCAGTCTTCAGGTTGTTGTGCAGTCCAGCCTTGCTGTGCACTGTTTGCTGGTGATCCCCCCTTTCTCTATGCACTGAGTGCAAAAGCTGCTGTGTCAAGACCCTGTCTGATCACCCCCTGTCTAAATGCTCGCTCACTCACACTGATCACACAATGCACAGCCACTAAAATCTCTAAGTATATAACTATATATATATACACACATATAGATATCTAACCAAACATAAATACATATCTATATAGATGCAACTAACACATGTATATAGACATATACCAAATATCTAAATGCATATAAACACAACCAATATGTAGCTATCCCCATATATATATATATATATCATATAAGCCAAATACATATATATATACCTATAGATATTAATACATATAGCTATATACACCAATATATATATATACACACACAAATAGATAATGTAGATACTCTATTAAATACACATAGACACACATAAACACCAAAAACCCAAAGTACACTATTATATGCTCCAATTAAAGTATAGATAGCATATACAAATATATTTACATATGTATGTATAGTACAAAAGCCAAAAACACAAACACATGGGGTGCACCGCACCCGTATCACACTTTTCTATGATACGCTTGCGACACGGCCCCCAACTCACAACCAAACGTATCCCGGAGGACACGTACAAGCCTAATACATATATTATGAACAATACATATATAAATTATAGTGTCTACGTGTCCGTGTCACCATATGATATGCACATGGCCCCGTGTCGGAGAAAAACCCCCAAAATCGACCGTTTTGTCAAATCGACGAGATTCGGCCCACACGTATCCAATTGTGGACACGACACAAGCTACAAACAAACAATCAATGGTCAATTAGATCTATTAGATCCATTGACAAGCACTACATGTGCCAATTTCGGAATTCTCCCAAAATCGACACCAAAATGGACATAACTCCCACCGTAGGTCTCCAAATGATACCAAATCAAATCCTATGGGTAACCTATGCATGTGGGGTGGTTTCTCATGGTAAAAACTCAGATCTATAGTCTATAGGAAGGGGGAAAACTGATTTATACCTATTGGGAGATGGATTCCCAATGAAAAGTCCCAATTGACAAGTTGCTCTTCCTTGTAGATCTTGGCCTCCTCCTCCTTGTTCCTTGCTCCTTGCTTGTAGATCCTTGATGTAGAGGCTTCAATGTTGAATTTAGGAAGAGATTTGAAGAGAAATGATGGGAAATTGATGGGGAATTGATGGGGAATTGGAAGGGGGAAAACTAGATCTAGAATTTTGGGGAAGAACTAAAATGAGAGCACTCTCTCTCCTCTCAATTATGGCTGGACAAAAACCCTTCCCGAAGCAATATACAAAGTCAAAAATACCCCTTGGGGCCTTTCATGAAGAAATAATTAGGGAGGGAAGGTTCTATTCTAATGGTTCCACTAATTAATCATGTTTCCTAATCCATGGGCCTAATTCATGGGCTCAACTTAGACTAGTCCAAAAGTTTGTTCATGTCCCCTAATTAAAAGGTTAGGTCCACTACACAAGTCTAAAATAAGTCTACACTAGCAATAATTAAAATAAATAAATTAGTCATGCACAAATATTAATTATAATAATTCTAAAATAATTAATACTCAAGATAAATACCAAACTACCCTTAGATGGAAATGTGAGGGTGACAACAATAAATGATGAACTCCAATAAATCGACAACGCTGAAGATTTTCCTTTCTTGGAAAATAGAGAGCAACGTACAAAGAGGCGGCATGAAGTTTAGGCCCCGTTTGAAGACTTGTAAAACTTTCAATGAATATGACTTTTGAGACTTGTAAAAGTTTAAACTATGAATTTGAGTTGTAAAACTTTGAATGAATTTGCTACTATTGACACTTTGAATAAATTTGCTTCAATTGCTATAATTTGATAATTTGTTACAATTGCTACATACATACAATTTGTGTTCAAATTTTGCTACATACAGTTGTCAAATGTGCAGATAGTGGAGCTAATTTTACTTATAACTGTGCATACAGACAGTGGATAAAGTTGAGGACTGTCAACAATTTGACAGTCCTATTATCTTCCTAGACTGTCAAAACTTTGACAGTCCTAGTATAAACTAGGACTGTCATAATTTTGACAGTCCTAAACTTACATATAACTGTGCATACAGACAGTGGGTAAAGTTTAGGACTGTCAAAATTTTGACAGTCCTCGTATATACTAGGACTGTTAAAATTTTGACAGTCCTAAACTTACATATAACTGTGCATCGACAGTGGGTAAAGTTTAGGACTGTCAAAATTTTTACAGTCCTAGTATATACGAGGACTGTCAAAATTTTTACAGTCCTAAACTTTACCTACTGTCTATGCACAGTTATATGTAAGTTTAGGACTGTCAAAATTTTGACAGTCCTAGTATATACTAGGACTGTCATAATGTTGACAGTCCTACTTTTCTGGCACTTTTACATATTGACAGTCCTATTATCGATTAGTATCAATGCACAACATACATTCAAAATTGATTAGTATCAATTAAATAACTCCTTTCATTGCATAACATACACACAACATACAGTTCAATATACAGTTAAACATATATGGCTCATTGTACAAAATATATTTCAATATACAGTATCAATTGATTAGAATATCAAAGTAGTCATTCGGCATGATTTTTGGATCCTCCATCTTCATCATCTTCTTATAGGCAGCCATTGCATCCGTGTAGGGTGTCGTCCATGCGATAGCTTCCTCTGGTACGCGTTTATACCAAAGCGTATAAGGTGGCAGAATAGGAGAATGACCGATCAACCTTGGGATGATGAAGTGTTGTCCGACAAGCCCTATGCAACATAGATTGGATACTCCGTGTTCGGTCGGGGGAGCACACATTGGAAAGAAAGTATTGTTAATACCTTGTGAGATAATTATAATAGGTATCTTATACCTATTAGAGAATACGTAAGCAGCAGGCGGAACATCCATGTAATGGTCTGGTCTGGTAACTATTTCCGTACAAGGTATGCTTACCTATTAGAAAATACGTAAGCAGCAGGCGGGACATCACTTGTGGCAAAGCAAAGAAATCATCTTGAACTTCCACCGTCGGCATTATCGACATCTGTCTCCAACGTTGATCAACAATATCTATTGGAATAGGTATAGATTTACGACGATATTCGTTGATCTCATGTGCACTAGAAAGTCCGAGTGATTGTTGATATGAACAACCGTAAACCTCGGGATCATAACCCACCGACTTCGACCTACCAATCTCCTCAAACAATAAGTCCAAGGCCTTGTGAGATACTACATGGATTAAACCATCCAAGAGGTGTTCATGCTTGTATTCATGCTTTGCAATATTGAGGCTCATCTCAAATGATGCTATAATCTCGTTCACCGTAAAAATAATCATCAAATGAATCGATTGCCAAACGGAGATAAAATTACCGACCGATGACCGTAGATATCTTTTTAAACTTGAGTGTGATCCTTCGACACGGTTCATAGTGATTGTGCCATAATGCTTCACCATGTTCGTCCATGCTAAGACGAATTGCTCTTTATGTGGTTCTAGTCAAGTATCTTTGATATAAGATATACATGTCGGGTTACTCGTTTCCCACTTTTGTTGGAACATGTACCATGCTGTGTCATAGCAGTCTGTAGTACTTGATCACCATACAAGACTCCAATCACTGTATAATTCTTCGAAGCGAAGCATGTCAATTTTATCGTTCACTTTTTTAAATTTTCTCTTGCATTTAGCTTGGATATTTCAATTTACATGCCAAGTGCATAGTAGTCTATGCGCATGAGAAAATACAATATCTATAGCATTTATCAGCACATATTCTCTGTCGGTAACAAAAACAGAGGGGTCTTTGTAACCTATGTAAAGGGATTGATCGCACGGCCTTCGTGCCGGCGGCACATCATTTAAATTTCTGCCCTATCAACTTTCGATAGTAGGATAGTGGCCTACCATGGTGGTGACGGATGACGGAGAATTAGGGTTCGATTTCGGAGAGGGAGCCTGAGAAACGGCTACCACATCCAAGGAAGGCAGCAGGCGCGCAAATTACCCAATCCTGACACGGGGAGGTAGTGACAATAAATAACAATACCGGGCTCATCGAGTCTAGTAATTGGAATGAGTACAATCTAAATCCCTTAGCGAGGATCCATTGGAGGGCAAGTCTGGTGCCAGCAACCGCGGTAATTCCAGCTCCAATAGCGTATATTTAAGTTGTTGCATTTAAAAAGCTCGTAGTTGGACCTTGGGATGGCCGGTCGGTCCGCCTTACGGTGAGTACCGACCGTCCCGTCCCTTCTGCCGGCGATGCGCTCCTGGTCTTAACTGGCCGGGTCGTGCCTCCAGCGTCGTCACTTTGAAGAAATTAGAGTGCTCAAAGCAAGCCTAGATATACTATGACTGTCAACATTATGACAGTCCTAGTATATACTAGGACTGTCAAAATTTTGACAGTCCTAAACTTTATCCACTGTCTATGCACAGTTATATGTAAGTTTAGGACTGTTAAAATTTTAACAGTTCTAGTATATAAGAGGACTGTCAAAATTTTGACAGTCCTAAACTTTATCCACTGTCTATGCACAGTTATATGTAAGTTTAGGACTGTCAAAATTTTGACAGTCCTAGTATATACTAGGACTGTCAAAATTTGGACAGTCCTAGTATATATTAGGACTGTTCAAATTTTGACAGTCCTAAAATTTACCCACTGTCTATGCAAAGTTATATGTAAGTTTAGGACTGTCAAAATTTTGACAATCCTAGTATATACTAGGACTGTCCAAATTTTGACAGTCCTAAACTTTACCCATTGTCTGTATGCACAGTTATATGTAAGTTTAGGACTGTCAAAATTATAACAGTCCTAGTATATGTCCTAAACTTTACCTACTGTCTATGCACAGTTATATATAAGTTTAGGACTGTCAAAATTTTGACAGTCCAGGAAGATAATAAGACTGTCAAATTGTTGACAGTCCTCAACTTTATCCACTGTCTGTATGCACAGTTATAAGTAAAATTAGCTCCACTGTCTGCACATTTGACAACTGTATGTATGTAGCAAAATTTGAATACAAATTGTATGTATGTAGCAATTGTAGCAAAGTATCAAATTATAGGAATTGAAGCAAATTCATTCAAAGTGTCAATAGTAGCAAATTCATTCAAAGTTTTACAACTCAAATTCATAGTTTAAACTTTTACAAGTCTCAAAAGTCATATTCATTGAAAGTTTTACAAGTCTTCAAATGGGGCCTAAACTTCATGCCGCCTCTTTGTACGTTGCTCTCTATTTTCCAAGAAAGAAAAATCTTCAGCGTTGTCGATTTGTTGGAGTTCGTCATTGATTGCCATATAATTCGAACCTTGGCAACTTACGAGACTTCTTCCCAACTTCTTCACTTTTCTTGCCTATTCATGAGAATTATAAAATTTTGTTATAAACATTTACAAATATCAAACTTAAAGGGTAGAAGTTGGCTCACCATCTTGACCAATGCAGTATACAAGACCGATTTGGCAGGAAGATCTGAAGGTACACGCACAATATCGCCTCCGATTTGGAACAAGGTAGGTAGTCCGACACCGGCGTAGTAGGCGAGGTAGTCGTCGCTACACTCCGTCATATTGATTGCTGCTTGTCGTTCGGTGTCTCTAATAATGTGGCGTTGCCACTCGGTGAAGAAGTCCGATACCCAGTTGAACGTCGCAGGAATATAGTTTAGCGATTTTGTACCTCGCGGAGGAGTTATCATTTTCAAAGTACGCTTTGGGATAGTTTGTACATAGCCAAACTGACGGAGCACTCTATCCGGCATATAAGCCTCCTCGATTTTATGACAACTGATAAGACTGTGATATAAAGCGACTGGTTGCAATGGACGACTAGTTTGTCGCAAATCACGGTATGGATCCCAAACAATCTGCACCGCATAAAATTTAGTATAACGTCATTTAGTATAACGTAGTCAATTAATACCAATTAAGTAAAAAATTAGGTCTAAATTCACCTCTTCTGTCGTCATATCTTCGAGTGCATTCCGTAGGGCGGCCAATGTGTGAGAACGTTTGGCATCTTCCTCAGTTGGCTTCCTTCGGCACATTCTAGGAAGGTTCTCGTCATACCCTCGGTTCAGTTTAGCCCGCTGCAGGATTGGAAAGTGCTCGTATATCCATGCCTTCACGTAACCAGGTTAAAAAATATTAGTCCAAAAATAAACAACAAAATTTAAAATTATGTATACAAGTTGACAAAGATATATCTATACATGGAGTAGAGTCTGGCATCCAGATATTGTATTCGAACCACGCGGGATGCCCACCAAGCTCGCGGTAAAGGTATGCTAGTATACCGCTTCCCCAAGATATTTCTTCCAACGTGTCAATGTTGTCCAAATTGAGAAGATATTTGGCATGTATGGACGTTCCAGACTTATCCGTAATGCCGACAGCCCCTAAGATGAACTGCATATATCCGCGGGCCACATTATCGCTATTATCCATTTCGGGGTCCGGATCAACGAATATCTCCTCCAAATATTTTAGAGGAAGTCCGTAGGACTTCTTGAATTCTTGAAGACTGGTAAAACTAGTGGCATCAACTCCCAGACACCCTGATACATAATCCATAATATGGTCGTAAAAGTTGATGCTCGACTCATCAAAAGTTTGGTTCATCATGACTCGACCATAAACCCTAAGTCCCAATATATGATGGACGTCATCAAGGATAATCGTCAACTCCCCATTGGGTAGATGGAAAGTGTTGGTTTCTGGATGCCATCGTTCTACAAATGCTGAAATCAGTGCATTATCCACCGTCGTATATGAGTAGCTACCCAAATATTGTAGACCGGTGAGACTGATTTTTGCCTTCACATCGTCTCCCAATAATTCATACCTCCATGTATTGCATTTTTTTCTGTGGTTGATCACCGTCAACATACGAGAACTCTCCTGAAAAGTAAACAATTGGATGAAGTTATACCTCTATGTAAAATGTACTTATCTATAAATAATTGGATGAACTTTGAACTTGCAACTATATATAAAATTATCATAACGTAATGTACTTACCGGATTGTTCCATATTTGGTATGCAATATGGTTTTCGATCAACGGTAACATAGAGCAACCGTTTGGACGAGTCTCGACTGGACTATCTGGCTACTCAGAAGGTCCTGAACCATCAGTAGCCCAGTTTTCGAGGGTTTTTGGGAGACTCTCGACAGGACTATCTGCAGGCTGAGAAGGTCATGAACCATCAGTAGGCCGATTTGGGACATTGGTATGTCCACATCGGAGGAGGAAGAAGAACCGGAAGAATTAGGAGGAGCACATCTCTTCGAAAGAGTGACAGTCTTCTTCATCAATCGACGTTTTCTCACTTCAGGGCGTGCCTCGGGCTCGCAGATAGTGACGCCTGGTTCAATAGTACGCGAAACATTGCGTTCCTTACGCATCGACGCAGTAGGACGTCTTCTCACGATATCTTCATCCACAGTGTCCTTCCGAGGGACATGACTATAAGACAATTTTTTTTTTATTTAACATCCTAAATTAATTTAACATTCAGGACTGTAGAAATTTCTACAGTCCTATAAGTATACATGACTGCAGAAATTTTCATAGTTCTATAAATATACATGACTGCAGAAATTTCCACAGTCTTAATTTTTTAGGACTGTTGAAATTTCTACAGTCCTCTATAAATTAAGGACTGTAGAAATTTCTACAGTCCTTAATATATATAGGACTGTGAAATTTCCTACAGTCCTAAATCTATATAGGACTGTAGAAATTTCTACAGTCCCGTCCGATACTGCTCGATACTGTCGACGATTGTCGACATTGTATGCCCTAAAATCGGGTTCGATCAACCAAGTAAACGTCTAAACTACATTTTAAACTACATTCAGGACTTGTATGCCCTCATTTGAAGAATGGAAAGAAAATCACTCAAAATTTTGGAAATGCAATATGATTTTTTCAAATTTTTGAATTTTTTTGTAAATGCAATAGGACAAGGAGAAAGAAGATTTGTATCTTAATTCTTTCGAGACTTTGGGAGCCATCGACAAGGAGGAGGAGGACGAAGTCGAGGAGAACGGCCGGCGGAAGGGAGGAGGGCTCCGGTGGGGTTGGGAGGGTTTGGGAGGAGGGTTTCAAGTTTGGGCTAGTATGAGTAAACTAATGGAATAGTGTGAGTAAACTTTGTTAATTAATGGACTAGCCCCAATCTTGGACTACCCCTTAGTAAACTTTGTAGTGCCCTTATAAATTATCAATATTTTTTACTAGGTAACATAGAATAGTTGTGGCAACATAATAATTTTTTTTTTTTTGACATTTTTCTGCTCTTAGTCCTACGAAATTTTTTTGGCTCCGTTCTTGACTTTATAGTTCAGCCATTGCTGTTAGTAACTCGAAACTCTGCTCAAACTTTACTCAATCTGATCTTAAATTTTGACAATCCAAATATAGCCTGCTTGTGAAAGTAACATTTAAGACTTAGTTATGTACTGCATGTTGTAACTTGAAACGAAAACTAATAAAACAAAAATTGGCGGGCGTTTAAACTTTATGATTGTGATACTTATGTCATGTTTGGCTCACGAATTTAAGAAATCAGATAGAAAAAAAAGTCATTTTTTTTAGTAGTTACAAATTTGGAAACTATTTTTTTGACAGACAAAAAAAACTCAAATCCATGGGTTTGATTTTTCTTTCTTATTTTTCATAATTCGAAAATTTAGGATAACAATAGTCCTACTCAAATGTCTTATTACCTATTTCAATATAAGGATATTATTAACCACTAGTTTCACATGTGGCAAAGTGAAAGGACGAATATTTCCACTAATTTTGGTGGGTAAGTAAAAATGGACCCTACATTATTAACCAAGAACATTAATTAGGAGGGAACATATTTGAGAAATGTTGTTATTAATAGTAACCTACAATTATTATTGTCCATTAATAACGTGCACTTATACGTGGGTAAACAAATTTAAATATAAAATTATTATAAATATTGTCATTTCTAGGAATCGAACTCAAACAATCAAAAAAATACATCCCACCTTAACCACTTGAATAAGAATTATTTAATTATAAATAAATAATATTATATAGTTAAATAATTAATTATTAAAAAAAATAGTTACTATAATATTTACATACGGCTTAGACGGCTCAATTTTGAATCATTTTAAAATCTCATTATAAGAGTAGAGATTGACATATTTTTTTTCTTTTCTTTTTTCTACCCACCAAACACTAGAGGAAAAATCAAATATTCTTTCTATTTTTTGTTTTGTTTTACCAAACACAGAAACAAAAAATCTAACAAATTTTTTAACTTCTCGTCTCCTGAATAAACAAGAAAATTGATTTTTCTTCCCAAAACCAAATCCTTTTAATTTCTTGTCATGCTCACTTGGGTGCAGCCTTTTAATTGTCACATGGCAAGAAAAGCCTCTCACTCATGAAAATCACATCAACCGGGAAATTTTTCAAGCGATATTTAAATATGCGGCGAACGAGTGCGTAATGAGAATGGCCTGAGCTTTACAGCTATAAGAATCCCCAATCGCTATCACCTTAGAGCTTGAGGTCAAGTAAAACGGAGAGGAAATTCAGGAAGCAAACATGTGGTTTTGATTGCAGTGAATTCCTAAGCTTCACAGACTCTACAGCTCAAGCTAACGCTGGAGAAAGATTTAGGGAAAATAAAATTAATATGGAAAGAAAAGAATTTAGGAAAAATAAAGCTGAAAAGTTGTAAAAAAAAATTTGTAAACAATTAACTACTATTAATTTATTATAAATATTCTAATAAAATACAACACAATAATAATTGACTTGTATATCCGGTTAACGTGCGGATTGTGCCGGAACTTGATGATGAACTTTTGTACTCGAGATCCGACTCAGCGTTGACAATATAGGTAACTATAGTATTTTGGTATCATACTATATAAACTCAAAAGTAAAAAAAAGTATTCATTTTTTTTTCAATTTTCTAATCTTTGAAGTTATAAACTATTTATAGACTATAAAACAATAAAAAAATTTACTGTACAGAAAATAATTTTAAATAAATTAACTATAACAATACTATTTTTGAAAAATTTGAACGGGCGATAGATATCGCCATCTTGGATGGCGAAAATTGAGTGTGTCAAAATTTTCCAACCCAGTTGGCAAAATTCAGCACTTTGACCCGCGGGTGGGTGAGTGAGGGTTGGTTCGGTTTTAATGTTTGGGTGAGTGTTGGTTTTTTTTTAATTAGTTTTTTTTTTAAAATGGTGGTTTGGTTTAGTTTTATTTAGGTTTAGTTCTTTTAAACAAAATTGTTGTAACAATAATTTTTCTAAATAAATTAGAAAAAAATTAAAATTTAACATCCAAATTAAATATGCTATCATATTAAACATCGAAAAATTTAAAACTTTTCTACTGTAAGAAAATTATATCTCCCGTCGAGCAGACTTCGAACGGCCATAACTATTTGTTCGAAAATCATTTTTTGTTAAACAATATGTCGATTTGTATGTTTTCAAAGAGAGTAACACAATTCGTGTAGAAAGAATTTTCATCCGAAGTAAAACACACATGTTACAGGCAAAAGTATAAATTTAAAAATTTAAAGTATTATAACTTTTGACTGAGAGATCGAAACGAGGTCCAGCTTGTGCCAAAATAACCGTAGCGAAATGTACTATGGGATAAACTGTTTCACCGTTTGACGAACTTCAAAAATTATAGGATCCCAAAAAAAATGATGTTTCGATCTCCAAATGGATAATTTTATTTTCGAATTTTTTTTGCAGTAATTCGATATTAACGAATAAAAATTGGTGTCTCCGGACCCTCACACGTTATCATATAATATATCAGTGTGAAAATGATGAGAATATATTTTTTATTTTTTTTAACGATAAAATGTCTATTTATAAAATAATTTACTAATCGTAATAAGATCGATTTAACTTTCGATTACGGTAGAAACTTTAAAGGTCTGCTTGGCAATTGTGGGAGTAGCGATTAAGAGGTATTTTTAGAGTACCGATTATGAACGGTTATGAGGGGTTCAATTTTGAATGGTTTTAAGTAGTGGCTTTTAAACCAATCCAATCCATACTTGGTAACAAGTTGTTCTGATTTTTTTTTTCAAAAATAAATAAAATAAAATAATTTTGGGTTTTCATAAATAATCGAAGATTTTCATAAATAGAATAATAAAATCCCTCAAAACTAACACACAAAAAATCAAACCCAACTATCCCAAAAAATAAAATAAAAAAATCCAAAAAAAACAAACCAAAACAAACCCGAAACAAAAAAACGACAGAAAAAAGAAAAAATCCATAGTCATATTTTCGTCAATAAAGTTGGCAAAAATGTTTAAAAACCAAATTTTTTTTTCTTTTATATTTTCAAGCTTTCATAACTTCAAATTTTTCTGAAATACTTTTATTTTAGCTAATTTATTTAAAATTATTTTTTGTACAATAAATTTTCTATGAAACAATCAAAGAAAATAAAACATCCCACTAAATACTCCAGAAGATGACTCAAATTCATAACCAACTCGAAAAGATAAAGTTCTTCCTTTTAAGCTTAATTCTAACAAACAAATATTTAAACTGAAAAAAATATAAAAAGTTAATATAAATTCGGTATACGAGTTAGAATCCAACTCGGAACCGGGTCCTTGGATGATCCATCATCATTCTCTCCGGCTTTTAAAATTTTCAGCTCATGGTAAATCACTTAAGTGTAAAACCGATAATGCACTCTAAATCGGCCATGAGGAGGCCTTTGCTTCGGCAATGTGGTTAACATGACAAAAGTTTTTGAAAAGGCGACGAAATCCTACAATCAAAATTGGAGGTTGTGTAGGTGAAAGAAATAGGACGTCCACCAGGGGTGTAACATCAAACACCCTTGTATCGATAGTTATCTTAGTGCGTCCAAAGAACTAGCTTAATGTATGAACAAACTCAGAAAAAAAAGAAAATCAACAAAATGAGCATCCCAACAAACAATAATCAATTTTTGCAACTATTACAATTATCCATAATAAATATATATGATAAAAATTGTTCACATACCGGATAATTGGGATAAGTTTAAAGTATTCGACAGACCTGCGGGATTCATCAAATAAGCTATTTAATTCTCTTGATGATCTATAGAGATCAAAAATAATTTTTTGTTTAAATCTAGATCTAGTTTCAATTGTAGATCTAAATTGTCTTTCAACTATGATAGGCACTATGTTTAGCTAATGGATACTCTAACTATATGGTCAGCCAAGACCGGTCTGAAAATTCTCGAGGCCTAGGTCGGTGTTTCATTTATATTGCTTGAATATGTGTTTCAATTGATAACTTAGTTTGTAGATGAGGCATGGTCTTGGACAACTTGTATACAGGTGGTTCAGACGGTTCAGAGTGGCTTTATTTCGATTAGCTCCCTTCTTCTAAGTCTTCGTTCTAAATAAAATTGATTCATTGTGCATTCCGATCAAACGATACCATGATAAGCAATAAAATTGAGTCAGAATAAAGAAGAAGTAGACTTGAACCACTAATAATGCTTGTCACACAGAATTCTATGCGATCACCTTGATGCGTGCATGTCCGTTATACATATAGCTATTTTATGTCAGTTGTAGTTATAACTCATTTATCTATAACTGTTCAATGTCTAGTGCAAAAGGGAAATGTGATCATTGTGCAAGTAGCCTAGACTATGGAAAATGCATGAAGTTCATTCACTTATATTGCTTGAATATGTGTTTCAATTAATAACTTAGTTTGTAGATGAGGCATAGCAGGGAAGGTCATGATAAGTTTTGTACAGGTGGTTCAGACGGTTCAGGTAAAGTCACCGAGCGGTGGCACATTTTGTTATGTCATATTATTCTATCATATACAAAGAATTGAACTAAGGCAAGATAGAAAGATCACATAATAAGATGTTGCATGTTCACATGAATATGATATTGATTTGGTATGTTGGGTTAGCTAGCCTTCACCGGTACTTTTCGAAGTACTGACCCTTGTTGCAGCAGGTTCCCCGAGCCGAGGCAACGCGGCGAGGAGCTGAAGCTTTCTCCAACCATTCCCGGATCAGTAGGCGTGTTCGTGATGTGACTCTTGAAGCTCAAGTACATACTCAAGAAATGAGCTCGCACTTCCCTTTTGAAGCTCCTAGACGATGGTGCTGACTTGCACCCAAGGTGTTTTGTGCTTTTGAAATACTAGTAAATGATGTAATGTATGGATCGACTATCTCATTTTGCGTCCAAGTTGTAAGCCCGTGCGGCAACTTCTTACTTTTGGGTCAAGATTCTGTAAACAGATATTCATTATCAATAAAGATGACTTTTCTATATCTCAATGTGTGATATCTTATTTGCGTACTCTGTTGCATTTGTTCTAAAGTATATCATTATGCCTAGGCCTTGTGCACGCGAGCCTTATGCGTGCACGGCATCACGTCCGAGGGACGATTATCGATTTAGCGAAAATCGGGCCTCTTGGACGAGTAAATGGATAATACATATTTTTCTGAAAGAATTTTATGAATTTTTCTTCCCGATGTCAATTTTTTCAATCAATTTAACAAATAAAATAATCTAAAAAAATTAACAAATAAAAAATGATTAAAAAATAACTAGTTGAGTAACTTACTGAAGTTTTTTCTAATGGTCAAACAAGACAAATAAAAACAAGATCATTTGAAAACAAAATGATAAAGTGAATGTTAGAACAATACAAAAAATTTGAAAAAAAATAACAAGTAAATTAGTTTGTCTCGTGGTAATGGTTGTCTTAATGCATTTTTTGATATATGTTAATGCATTTTTTGATATATGATTCGAATAATGTTATTGTTAGTCCCGAGGCTTAACCAAAGATGGAAGAACGCGTGGTCGAGATCAGAGGTTCACACAAATTTTTTTACTCTGACTATTCTTGATTTCCATGAAGAACTATATAAAGATTTCTGATTACAACTTGCTCTCAAGAAAACCAAACTTCTGGCTGCATGGGCGCCGAGCCGTATGGCAACTGGCCGCATGGGCACTGAGTCGCATACGCACCGAGCCGCGTTCGCACCTGGCTGCATGAGTACTTGACCGTATGGTCCCAGTCCGCATGCGCTCCAGGCTGCATGGCTCCACGAAGCATGCGTCCGAGCAAGCAACCGTGCATGTAACTCCCACATAAAAGGAGCGCACAAACGTCATGCGATAATATTGACGTGCTAAGTACAAAGTATGCCAACAATGTGTCACTTTCCCTTGAGCCCGAATTCGAGTCGCTGAGTCCTTTTGGGACTTAGCTCCTATGGAAATAATTCCAAGAGCATGACAAAAAGCATAAATTCTTTCATGATGAGTTAATCATTTTTTCTCCTAGAAAAATACTCCAAAAAAAAATTTACTGTACTGATAATAATTTTATATTAATTAAGTATAACGTTAGAAGTTTACAAAAATTTGAAAATTCGATACATATCGCCAACTGGGTTGGCGAAAATTAGGAGTGCTAGATTTTCGCCAACCCAGTTGGCAAAAATCTGAGAAAAAATCGACGTGGAATCCGACGTGGCGGGAATGGTGGATTTTCGCCAACCGAGTTAGCAAAAATTTAGTTGCCCAAATTTTTGCCAACTCAGTTGGCGAAAATGTGATGGGTTGATTTTTTTGGTTTGTTTTTTGTTTTCTGTTTAGGGTTTGATTTGGTTTGATTTTTTTTGTTGGTTTGATTTGTGTTGGTTTTTTTTTGGTTTTTTTGTTATTTTTTTTGTTGGTTTATTTTCTGAGTATGTTCATATTGTACGTTAATATTGTAACGTTCATATTTTTACAACGGTTCTTTTTTTAAAAAAGTTGTAGAAATAATTTTTATAAATAAACTAGAAAAAATAAAATTTACCAAAATAAAATATGCTATCATTGAAAAAAAAAACTGTCGTAAGAATATTACGTCTACAGTCGAGCAGACTTCGAGCGGCATACTATTTGTTTTAAAGTCATTTTTCGTCAAACAATATGTCGATTTGTTTGTTTTTGATGAGAGTAGCACAATTCGTGTAGAAAAAAATTTCATCTGAAACAAGACACACATATTACAGATCAAAATATAAAATTTTAAACTTTAAAATATCATAACTTTTGACTGAGAGATCGAAACAAGTTCTATTTTGTGCCAAAATGACTGTATCGAAAAGTACTACGGGATAAATAGTTTCATCGTTTGGTGGACTCCGAAATTTTTTAGAATCACAAAAAATTAAATTTTGACCTCCAAATTTTACTTTCGATAATTTTATTTTCAAATTTTTTTATTATCTATACTAATTTGTTATTATCTAACTAATATGAATGATAATTAGTTTGTTATTTTTTTTAGTTATCTATACTAATTTTTGGAGGTCGAAAAATTAAAAAAATCAAATTAATATTATCAAAAATTTAAAAAAAACCAACACAAAAAAACCTAAAAAATAAACCAAAAAAACCAAAAAAATTCTGCCATCAGAGATGGCAAAAGCTTTCGTGATTTCAAAATTTTGAAAAAATATTTCGTTTTAGTTAAATTGTTTAAAAATATTTTCTGTACAACAAATTTTCTAAAAAATAAACGAACAAAAAAATAACAAAAAAATCAACAAAAATAATCCAACACAAATCCAACCAACACAAAAAACCAACAAAAATAATCCAACACAAATCCAACCAACACAAAAAATCAAACCAAATCAAACCCTAAACATAAAACCAAAAAACAAACCAAAAAAAATTAACCCATCACATTTTCGCCAACTGAGTTGGCAAAAATACACCTATTCCCGCCCAAAATTTGACACGTCGGATTCCATATCGGTTTTTGTCGGATTTTCGTCAATTGGGTTGGCGAAAATCGAGCACTCCTAATTTTTTCCAACTCAGTTGGCGATATGTATCAGAATTTCAAATTATTTTAAACTTCTATCGTTATACTTAATTAATATAAAATTATTATCGGTACAGTAAATTTTCTGATATATATATATATATATATATATATATATATATATATATATATATATATATATATATATATATAAAGAGAGAGAGAGAGAGAGAGTATTGAGGTGTGTTGGGGCAACTGGACGGGGGCTTGGGTGGTACTGCCGGGGGGGGGGGGAGGGGGGTGTTGGGTAGGAAAGGGGATAATTTATTTCTCCAAATGGAGTACATATAACTCAACACCCTCCCTCAAGATGGACGATAGATATTAATCATCCCCATCTTGTTACAAAAGATATCAAACTCTCTAGGACCTAAACCTTTAGTTAAACAATTAACTAACTGCTCTGTTGATTTTACATAGCTCAAAGTTAAATTTTCTCTATTCAGCTCATTCTTGATGAAGAACCGATCAATCTCCACGTATTTTGTGCGATCATGCTGAACGAGATTGTTTGCGATATCAATTGTTGATTTATTGTCACACCAAAGTTGCAGGAAGTCTCCTCTAAACAAACGTATCTCAAACAATAAGCTCTTCACCCATATCATCTCGCACATGCTAACTACCATAGTCCTGTACTCGGTCTCAGTTGTAGACCTAACCACTACATCTTGCTTCTTGTTGCGCCAAGATACAAGATTGCCTCTAACAAAAATACAAGAACCTGTAGTGGACCTGCGATCGTCCATATATACAACCCGCCCAATCGGTATCACAGTAGCCTTCAACTCTCAGATGTCCAGAACTTCTCAACCATAATCCTTTCCTGGACTTCTTTTAATATACCTGAGAATTCTGCAAACTGTCTTCATATGTTGACCAACTAATATTTGATATTGCTCCTTACTCACCTGATCACCACTCTCGACACATAACTTGTGATTCTACTCGATAGGAGTAGAAGCAACTCTTCAACGCAGCATTCCTGTCTCCGAAAGAAGGTCCAAAGCATACTTTCGCTGAGAAAGTGCTACACCCTTTCGTGATCTTGCAATTTCAATTTCGAGGAAGTACTTCAACTGTCCCAGATCCTTGACCTCAAATTTCTTTCCAGGTTTTTTCTTCATCCGTAGGATCTCCTCAGTATCATCTCCTGTAATAACAATAGACTGTAAGAACAATGATACGAGTCTTAGAGTTTTTGTAAAATACAGTATGATCTCCATTGCACTTCCTATACCACATACCACATACTGTAAGCCTGAATCGATCAAACCACGCTCTCGGAGACTGCTTTAGCCCATACAAAGACTTATCCAATTTGCATACCTTCCCAGTTGTTTGTGAAGAAGCAAAGCTTGGTGGAATCTCCATATATACCTCCTCCTGGAGATCTCCATGCAAAAAATCTTTCTTGACATCTAGCTGATGTAGTTGCCAATTAAAGTTGGAAGCACAAGAGACCAACACTCGCACAGTGCTCATCTTTGCTATTGGAGTAAAGGTCTCGTCATAGTTGATACCATAAGTTTGGCTATAGGCTTTAGCAACCAACCTGGCCTTGTACCTGTCAATCTTGCCCTCTAGAGTCTGCTTAACAGTAAAAACCCATTTACATCCAACATCACACTTTCAAACTGGCAGTGGTATCACTCCCCGATCTCCTACAGGATTAACCGTCCCCATTGGACGTGAATCACCATACCAACGCTCCCACAGGACGATCGTTCCTATCAGGATGTGATGCTGCGCGAGCACAAGCTGCATCCGAGCAAGGCCATGGTCTGAACAGACGAAGAAATAGCTAAGCCACAGAGTCTGTCACGCCCCAGTCCCAAAATATCGAGGGACTGGATGCGCGACGATGGCCAGCAGCACACACCGATGGACAAACTCAATTTAATGGATCCATCGGGGCATACTTAAGCTGTAAAACAATAGTCAGGGGTCTAAATCTACTAATCTCATCCACAGAAAATGAATATATTAATATCAACAAAAGGAAATATAGACATCATCATCAAGTCACAAGTACATAAATCGGGGAACAAGCCCGATACAAGTCTGATACAACTGTCAAAAAACAAGGATATCAACAAAAGTACTGAGTATGGAAACAGTATATACTCAGAAAATACCGTAGAAGTCACTCGACTGCTGGATCTGGTACTGCTCCAGTGCCTGCTCCTGTTCCTTCTTCTGCTCCTGCTAATGCTGCTGTCATATAAACCTCAGAGTGGATCTCCTCTGCTAATCCTGGGGACATAATCCGGATCCAGGTCCTCAGGGGACATAGCAAGGTACAAGAAAGCTTAAGCCATAATAATGCAGTGCAGGAAATAAATGAAACAATAGGGTAGACTATATAACCATCTAAGTGATATGCAAAATAAGAGTAGCACTAGAACTCAGGCTGAAACCACTACAAGCTCTGTGTCGGGGAGCCGGTAGCAGTGATATCATGTGGTTGTCTAGCTCGTAGTGAGACTAAGACACCGGCATAATATATATAATCAACCTGTAGTTTGTGTGACTCTTCCCAACCAATGTAATCATGCATCTCATGTCCACGATGTCTCATGTCCATGCCATACAGGATTATAACTAATGCATCCAATCATATAATATCTAAGCAAAGGAATAAGTCATGAAAACTGTATCCTATACAGAATCACCATGAATATCTTAGGACGATTCTGTATCATGAATAGTGTCAGGTGTCTTGGGTATAACGTACTTGATAATGTAAGTACGATAATGCAAAGGGTTATGATATCCATGTCTATGTGACTTTACACAACTTCGCGTACGGGGTTGGCTGTCACTACCACATTTTAGGAAAAATGGTATTTTAGTAATTTCCTATTTAAATAAATATTGTGCATGGTAAATAATTTTTGTTGTATTATTTAATTGTTGTTGGATATTATTTAATTATTTTGGACTTATTTTAGTGGACCCAACTAGTGTAGTTTGGACCCATGGACCAACATGAATTAAATAGTTAGATTTGGCCCATTTAGAAAGCCCATAGTTAAGGAGATGGATTAAATTAATTAAGTGATTAGACTAGAAGCTTCCTTCCTTAATTATTTCTTCATGAGAGGCCCCAAGGGGTACATTGGACATTTTACAATTTCTTGGGAGAGGGGCAAGGCCGGCCTATTAAAAGAGGGGGGAAATTTCTCTCTCCTCTCATTCTCATTCCAAATCTAGATCTAGAATTTCTCACTCCCAAATTCCCTCCATTTCCATTCCAATTCCCTACCAAATTCATTCCAAATTCTTCCTAATTCACCATTAGAGAAGGAGAAAGCAAGGATCTAGAAGAAGGAAGCAAGGATCTACAAAGAGGAGCAAGGATCTACAATTTGGAAGCAAGTTCTTCTCAATTGGAGGTTTCATTGAGAATCCATCTCCCAATAGGTATAATTCAGATTTTTCCATTTAAATAGCTTCTAAATATGAGATTTAATCATGTAAAATCAACCTATATGTATGTACTACCCATAGGACTTTGTTTTGTGTTCATAGGAGACCCATGGAGAAAGTTATGGTGCTTTTTGTGTTAATTTTGTTGGAATTCCGAATTTACATTTTGTTGTGTGTATCAATTGATCCTATAGATCAATTGGACATGAGCTTATGTGTTTGGGGCTAGTGTCGTATCCATAATTTGGTACATGTGGTTCGTATCCCAACTATTTGGTGATACGTGTCATTTTGGGGGTTTTCCCTCCGACATGGGGCTTTGAACATGTCGTATTTTGACACGGACACATAGATCTACTTTTGATACTTTAATTTATTCATAAATATTATTTGTGATTTATTTGTATCCTTCGGGGTACAATTGGTTGTGTGTTGGACTCGTGTCACATGCGTATCCTAGATCTAGTGGGATACGGTGTGATACTCTCCAATTGTGTGGATTTTTGAATAGATCTAATTATGTATGGTTTAAATTCTTCAATTATAATTAGTAAATATATATAGATATTATATATTTATTTTGTGTATTTATTATAGTAATTATTGTAGCATAGATCTATATATTTTTGTGTGTGCTAATATGATGTACAAATATAATATGTAGCTTTCTTGCATGTAATTATATATGTACTTATGTTAATAGTATAAATTATACATAAATATTTTATAAAATATATTTATGTGTTTAATTGTGTAATTATATTATTTATAATTATTATGTAATTATTTGTATATTAATGTATATATTTTAGGTGTGCTTCTAGCCATGTAAAATATGAACATTAATATGTGCATGTGTTGTAACTATTAGTATTTAATTATAAGTTTATATGTGCATATATATATAAGTATATAATTATTTATTTATATATATGCATTATGATTATTATTGCATATATATATATATATATATATATATATATATATATATATATATATATATATTTATATTTATATTTGTTTTGGTGACAGTGGGTTTGTGACAGTGAAACTGTCGCTAAATAGGCGGGTCAGCAGCAGCCGCTGTAGCCCACTGTGCATTAATGACAGTTCTGTCATTAATGCTGCGGGCGGGATCTTAGCAGCAGTGGCGACAGTTTTCGGTGACAGTTGATTAACTGTCACCAATGCAGCAGCAGTGGGTTTTATTACACAGTGGCTTTTGCGACGTTTTCTGTGACAGATTGAGACTGTCACTATTAAACCTGTTTTATTTTATCTTGTTTTGTTCACTGTTTTCAGTGACGCTTTGGCAGTTTTAAATTATATTTTATATATTATTATTGTATATATATATATGTGTATATATATGTGTTTTGTGAGGTATAATATTTGTAATAATATATTATTTTATTTGTATAAATATTGGTTGTTTATATATTATATTAGAGTATGTATTATTTGTATTATTAGTATACTTTGTGTGAGTATCTTTTGGGATCTAATTTTGATTCCTAAATTATTGTATTTTATTTCTATATTATTTTATATATTTTTCTTGTGAGGTTGATCTTGGTTTGACCATGTTTGACTTTAGTTGACTTTAGAGTTGACCATAGTTGACTTTTGACTTAGAATTTATTTATTGACCTAGGAGTTGACTAGTTTGACTTGTTCTCCTTCTGGGACCTTGTTTTAATGTGGTATTCCATATCTAGGTCTTCGAGGCACCGAGTCAGACATCTGTGAGACTATTCATTGGACTTCAGGCGAGTACATTCTCTGATAGTTTCTCATTTATGATATCCTCTATGTTCGTTGTATCTAGTGTAGATATACATGTTTCTCTTGACACTATGGTTACACGGATTGGTATATCCGGATCTCGTCATGAGATGTTATTCCTTGGTATATGGTGCAAGTATTGTTTCATTGGTTATCTTGTACATGTACAGACACCGATTCTCGGGGAGACTAGCTATCTTCTTGGGAAATCTAGTGCCATAGCATACCGTGGTTGGATCTATTATACCAGTTGGGGGTGGGGAGTATTAGTATAGATATGTGATCAAATCCCTATTGAATAAAGTATTGGTAAGCGAATAGTGTTGATCATGCACCGCACGTATGATTAGCCAGGCCGCATTGTATCTTGTCCAAGCCGATCACATGTTAAGCTAGTACTCACACACTTAGTCATTAGTATTATTGTTTCATTGGCATATTGTTCATTATTGTATTTCTTTCCAGTATTTCCTTATTGTCTATATATCTCTTGTATCTATTTTGTGCATCTTGTTTATCCACAGCTATTTACTGTTACATAGTTTTTATCATGGATTAGAACTGCTGTTAGAGATGTACTCTGCTTCTTTCCTGACTGGATATATTTTTTCAGATGACACTGAGGAGTACCCTACCTATTATGGACCCCAGGATGTTGTGGGTTTAGATTCGGAGACCCTGGCTCAAGAGGGACTTATCCCAACTGAGACAGTTGACCCTGGAGTGTAGCTTGTAGTATGATAGTATTCTTTTGTACTGGATTTGTCTCCAGCTTATTTTTGTTACTCTTCAGACTCATTGATGTATTATTTTAAACTCATGAGTTGATGACTATTCTATTCTTATCTGATTCGTGTTCATTCTATCTTAATTCTGTGATTGAGTACACTATCTTTTGGTGGTTCATTATATTAGATAGACTTTCTAGACAGCGTTCTACCGCCGATTCCGCGGCGTAGGCTGGGTGTTGTTTTCGACTAGTACCCTTACCCCGGGTGCGGGTCGTGACACGTTTTTGGTGGTGGCCCATGCAGGTCTAGCTTCACTAGTATGTGATATCGTGGTAGTGCGACAACTTAGTTGTACTACTGCGAGCTTGCAATAGGATATAGGATATAGGCTGAGATACTCAATCACATCTAGGAAAATTCTTTTGATTCAACTATTCTCCTTTGATATTGATACTTAATCTCTTAAACTGTCCTTTCCTTGATGTCTTACATCTTGTGCCATATAGATTCTCATTCCGTCTTTTTATGAGACATACTCGGAGATACTTGCAGAGGCACGCAAGGTTGAGTGGGATCTGGGTTTGAAGACCAAGAGAGACCGTGATTCTTTTCTGGGGGCCAACGGCAGTGCAGTATCTGCCAAACGTCCTCATTTCCAGTCCAGATATTTCCAGCAGCCACAGCAGAACCAGACTCCAGCTAGAGCGCCTTTTCACCAGGCACCTCAGCAGAGACAGTTACATCAAGCTCCATGCAACTTTTGCAAGAAGCCTGACCACATCTGGGAAGTTTGCAGGAGGAGGCTAGGAGTTTTGTTTGTATTGTGGTACTGAAGGGCATCAATCAAGGGAGTGTCCTCGTCGCGCAGTTCAGGGAGCAGCTCCAGCTCCGAGGACACAGACGAGACCACCTGCAGCACAGCCGAGGGGACCGCTTCCGACACAGCAACAACGTTTTGTCCAGCATCAACAGCAGGAAGGTGCTCGACAGGGACGAGCGTTTGCTATAACCGTCGAAGAGGAGGAACCCACCGGAGATGTTATCGCAGGTTCTATTCTTCTTGATTCCATTCCAGCTTTAGCTTTGTTTGATAGTGGTGCTTCCCATAGTTTTGTATCTGTTTTTTTGCTCTGAAGCATGGTTTGGTAGCTGAGTCTTTGCTTAGGACTTGCAAGATCATGACCGGGGGAGGCATTATCCTGGTTAATAATATTTGCAAGGATCGGAGAGTTACTCTGGGAGGCCGGGAGTTGAGTGCGTGTCTACTTGTAATGCCACTTCCAAGCTATGACATTGTACTTGGGATGGATTGGTTGAGTAGTCACCGTGCTAGCATAGACTGTAGAGGAGGTAGAGTTTTGTTTGGTCCGCCAGGAGTGTCACGACCCGCACCCGGAAAATCGGGCATGAGTCGTGGGTACGTCCAGCCTACGCCGCAGCATCGGCGGTAGAACGCTGTTTAGGTCAACTATCTAGATAATAATCTCACAAAAAAAAAAATCGGGCATGACCTCTCCAAAAGGAGGGCAACCACACAAATCAAAATATCAACCTGTCAAGATCTCAACTCCAAACGGAGGAGCAAATATCAAATGATAATCGCAATATACTCAATCACGAATCTAAGCACGATAAGATAACACAGAGATCTAACAACTATAAAGTCTAACCAACAACAACTACTACAACAACCACAACATCAAATAATAATACAACAATATCCAAAATAATATACAAACAAGGTCTCAAACCAAAACCGGAGACAAATCCGGTGCTAAAGCTAATAAAAACAACAACAAGGTCTCAGTGATCCCGGCTACCAACCCGGAAATCACCCCTAAACTAGAGGGTCCCTGTCTGCACCATCGACAGGCTCAGGTCCATAGAAAGTCGGACACCAATCCTCCGGATACTCTGGAAAAATATGTCCAGTCAGGACTGGAGCAAGTACATCTCTAACAGCAGTTCCATTTAAATGATAAAAACTATAAAACAGTTATAGCAAGTAGCAAGAAGAATGAAGCAAGTATGAAACAAGAAATATATAAATCACTGGTGCATAAAGGTAAAGATGCATGGTATCAGAGCAAGATAGTAATAACTGCAATATACAGGAAATCTAAGCTAAGATCAAGTCCGTGCACATGAACGTGTAGTGAGTCCAGCATGAAAAACATGTAGTGAGTCAAGTCCAGAAACATGTAAGTGAGACAAGTCAAGAAATGCATGAGAGTCCAGACTATAAAGAATGAACTCGGTGTCTTTGAAATACTTGTTTCGACATGTAAACGGCTAGGGGTAAGTACGGCTCACCGCGCACTGGGTGCGCGGCTGCTATCATTCCAGATTAGACCAGAGGGAGTGATGCCTGATGATGCCAGATAGGAATGTTTACATGTCTACTCGAGTATTTCCCCGCCCCGACTAATACAAGTGGATCCAAGACCCGACACGCAAATCAAGATGAGTCCAGCCTGAACATGAGTGATGCCTGTAGGTGATGCCAGTAGTGATGCCTGTAGTGATTCCAGAATAGAGGCCAGAAACATGAAATGTACGTGTCGCAAGTAAATGAATCCAGAAATATCAATCAGTGTCCCGTGTTGTGCCAGAATAATCAGATGATACTATACTAGAAGCTGAATCATAATAATCATCAGATAATAAAAACTATCAGAGAATGTACTCGCCTGACGTCCTGAGCAACTGGCGATCCGAACTGGTGTCGCAAGGACCTAATGCGAAAAGCAAGGTTAAACAGGGTTCTAATGAGTTAAACAGATATAAAATAATTAAAAATAGGCTTCTAGGGTCGTTCTAGGTCAAACGGGTCAAACCGGTGAAATCTGGGTCAAAAAGTCAACTCTGGGTCCAAAAAGTCAACTCTGGGTCAAAACTAGGTCAAAAGTTGACTTTGACGGTCAACCGAGTCAACTACGGTCAAGTCTGGGTCAAACTAGGGTGCTCCTGAAATTCTAGGTCAAACCGAGATCATTAAGCTAGAAAACTCACAAACTCGCCTCCTTGAGATACCGGGATACCCTCGGTATCCGATACCTCAACCTAGGCTACGCACCCCGCCTAAACCCGCTAAAACCTATGCTAGCACGCGTAAATATATACACATATACATGTAAAAATCACTCCAAGACAAATCCTAGGCTATTGCTCAAAAACCCCGCTCGAAACCCAATACCTTGGTTATCTTAAGGTATTGAAATACCTTGGTATCTCAAGATATTGAGGTTTCGCTCTAAAACCCCTCTAACTAGCTATCTAGCTATTGAATATATACCTAGTTATTAATCTAGGCTAGATAATATATATATCTATCATATTTATATATATCTAAGCATATATGTACCTATGTATATATTTATCCACACACATATACACAATACCCTTTACCTTACCCATACACTTATATATATATATATATCTATACGTATATAGGTATCTATATCTTAGATAGATATATCTAAGTATCTAGCTATCTACCTATCTAGTATCTAGAAACCTAACTATCTATGTATCTATTCAACTATTTACCTTGTTATCTATCTATCTAAATATCTATCTACTACCTATTTACCTATCTATCAACCATCTATCTATTTATCTATCTAACATATACCTATTTATCTATCTATGCATATATCTAACTAATTATCTATCTAACAATTCTATTTATGTATCTAAATGTCTAACTATCTACCTATCTCTCTAACTATCTATGAATCTATCTATCTATCCAAGTATCTATCAATCTATCTATCTACTTATATATATATATCTATTACCTAATTAGTTATCTATCCATCTATCCTCTACCTACTAAAAGCTGCTGCTAGCTACCTCTGTGCTTCAAATTACTGCTGCTGCTGGTGTTGTGCTTGCTGATGCTGCTGCCCATGCTGCTGCCACTGCTTTTGCTGCTGCTGCACCTGCTGGTGCAGCAAGTTGCTGCTGCTGCAGCTGCTGCTTGGCTGCTCCTTCTACTGCTGCTGGTTCTCAGTTCAGCCCCCCCCCTCCTTCTCACACACACACACACACACACCTATTTATATATATATATCACTATATATATATATACACACATACATATACATATATATAACTCTATAGCTATATATACACACTAACTTATATACATTCTAACACACACACACACTCAAACACAAATCAACACACACACACACACTCTTATATATACATATATATATCACTATCTATATATATATATATACATACATATATATCTATATATATATAACTAGATATCTATATATATATACACTCATCCACACACTCTAACACACACACTAACACACTCACACACTAATATACACACACACACATAAACACAAGCACACACACTCACACACACACTCTCACAAACACACAACCCTACACACAAACACTCCTACATATATATATAAATATATATACATATACTCACTCAAACTCATATATATATATATATATATATATATATAGGCACTCACTCACCCTCACACACACTCACCTACACACTAGCACACACTCACACAAGCACTCACCTACACACATACACTAGCACTCACTAACACACTCACAAACACATAACCACACATATATATATAAATATATATATAAAAAAACACACACACAAATATATATATACATATATATATATAAATACACAACACACACACAACACACAACACAACGCACACAACGCCCACAACGCTCACCAACGCACGCCCAACGGCCCCGACACGCACAAACACCTATAAATATATAAAATATAACCCGAGAACTCTATCACACACTCCCCGATGCTAACCCAACGCGCGCACAAGCCCGAAACGAGGAAACCAAGTCGAAATGGCCGTTCGGTCATTTCGACGAACACGTGGTGCGCGGTTCGGAAAACCTCCTGAAACGCACACCAAACGAACTCGGAATCGGCCCAAAATTTACCCACGCGCTCTACACGATGCCTAGATCCTAGAAAATGTGCTCCCGCGTCGATTCTAGGCCCGTGGCGGAAACGCACACGCACTTAGAATCGGCGACGACGAAAAGCCCCAATTTCGCCCGAAACTCCCGTTTCTCCGCGACGCGGCTTCCCGTGTCCGAACGGAGATACGCTCTCACCCTCACGACACCCGACAACGTCTACCTAGGTCCATCTAACCTAGGGCATCACCCAAAATTGGGCCAAATTTGGATTTCACCCGAAATTGACACAAAACCTAGTGTTAAAGTCTCCAAACACTACCCAACTAGTTCCAACTTCCTCCCACGGGTAGCCTAAGGGTCTAGGAAGGTTCTAAAATATTAATTACACCATAAAAGAGTAATTACAAGGGGAAATTTAGGGTTTACCTTTTGGGAGTTGGAATTCCAAGCAAAAATCTCCAAAATGCTCCAAATCCTCCAATCCAAGCTTCCAAGCCTCAAATCCAAGCTCCAACACCAAATCTAGGCTCTACCCACCTAGGTTAGGGAAGAATGTAGGGTTAGGGTTCACAAATAAAGAAGGAATGGAAGAAAATAGGAAGAGGGACTTACTTTGGAGGAAGAAGGAGAAGAAGAAGAAGTGGAGAAGAAGAAGAAGTGAAGAAGAAGAAGTAGAATGAAGAGGAATGAAGAAAGGGGGCTGCTCACGGGAATGGGGCTGCTGGTCTCACGGGTGTGGGGGGGAGAAAAATAGGGCCGGCCACTTAATAAAGGGTTCCACTAAGTCCAAATGACCAAAATGCCCTCCCGTAACTCGGTTTTGGGTTTCGGGGCTCCAAATGCACTCAAACTAGTTCCAAATCTCTCCAACTAACTTCCTAAAAATAAAATAAATATTCTAAGCCCCAAAATAAGTCTCACAGGGGTGTGGGCTGGGTCGGACATGGGTCCACTAGGGTCTGACATGGGTCCAGGCTAGCCAAAATCCTAAAACAATCAAAATAAAAATAATAAAAAATAATGCAATCACTAATTAAATATAAATACAATTAAATATAAATAATCCACAATTAACTAAATTAAAAATAAAAAAAATACCCGGCTCTGGAAATGGGGTGGTGACAAGCCTATCCTCCTTAGAAAATTTCGTCCTCGAAATTTAAAGTCAATCACACTCCTCTAGGTCAAACCCCCAACAATCACAGTCAAGAAATTCTACCTAAACAACACACAAGATCAGGGTTCTACTGGTCGTGTTATCACAGTCTCAATCGGGGTCACTACACTATCTACCACAGCACAAAGAAAAAAGTCTAACAGGTACTAATGAAGCACACCACAGGAATGGAAAAGGACAGGAAGAAGAAGCAAGAGACAGACCTGCTAACCCGACATCCGTAGCATCGGCCTCCTCGACCGTCAACGCATAAGTCCTGCCCTGCTGGGGTGTATCCCTCTGCTGGTGCGGGGCCTGATGCTGTGCCACAGATGGCCTAGCTCCAACTCTCTGATCCTGTGCTCCACCCAATAGAGGTGCAGTGGGGCAATCTCTCATCTGGTGAGCAGCGGATCCACAAAACAAACACACCTTCAGCCTCCTCCTACAAACATCCCAAGTGTGTCCTGCCTTCCTGCAGTAGGCACAAGTGGGCACCCTCTGATCCTGACCCTGCTGTGCTGCCTTCTGCACATAGGGACGCTTAGCTGGTCCCGCACTACCACTGGCACTGCCTGAATCATCCCTGCCTCTCTTGGACTTGAGCTCTAAGTCATCCTCTGCTCTCTGAGCATCTCCTACTATCTGCTCAAAAGTCGCCTCGCGGTCGCTCCTGGTCAAAGACTTGACCGCCATAACCAAGCCCTTGCGAAACTTCCTCGCCTTGGCTGCCTCAATCAAGCCATCTACAAATCTGCCCAGACGGCAGAACTCCGCTGCGTACTCGTCCACCGTCATGCTCCCCTGGACGAGTGCCTCGAACTGGCTCTCCAAAGCACTGAGCGCCACATCTGGGAAAAACTTCTCCTTAAAAAGCCTCTTGAAAGCCTCCCAAGTAAGCCCTGGCGCCGCGATCCTCGTATCTGTGCGATACCACGTCAAAGCAAGGTCGAACATCTGACTGCCCGCTGCCTCTATCTGCATGCTGTCTGAAATCTGCGCTAGCCTGAAGATCCCCTCGATCTGCTCTATCCAGTCATCCGCGTACAGGATTCCTTCTGTACCACGGAACTCCTTGGGCCGCATCCTCTGGAAGTCAATGATACTACCCGGCCTCGGAAGCTGAATCTGATCTGCCTGTGGCTGATTCTGTGCCACCCTATCCACTGCCGTCATGGCCACCTGGTGGGCGTTCTCAATGCCCAGCCTCATCACATCCACCTGACGGTGCTGCACATCCATCATCTCCCTGAAGAACGCAAACAACTGCGCGGCATCTACTGGAGCAGGAAGTGGTGGAGGAACCACCGGAACGACTGGGGTAGTCCTCGGATCGACAGGTGAAGAAGGATCCCCGAAAGAAACAGATGCTCCCTCAACCGCAGAAGTGGTGAGTGGAGCGGTAGCAGCTGCCTGAATACGAGCTGGACGAGAGGTAGCAGACCTCTCGGTAGCAACTGCTGGAACGGTACGATGGGATCGTGTCTTCGGAGGCATCCTGAACACAGATCAAAAGAAGTCAATGCGGTGCAAGATACGATATCATCAAAGAAGGACAGTAATATTTCAAAAAAAGCAATTTCAGAATAATTAGATTGGAATTGTTCCTAGTCGTGATTGAGTACACTCTCATCCTAGATCCTAGATCCTATAGCAGGCTCGCAGAAGTACAACTAAGTTGTTGTACCACCACGACATCGCACTAATTGCGAATCGAGACCTGCATGGGGCCGCCACCAAAAACGTGTCACGACCCGCACCCGGAAAATCGGGCATGAGTCGTGGGTACGTCCAGCCTACGCCGCAGCATCGGCGGTAGAACGCTGTTTAGGTCAACTATCTAGATAATAATCTCACACAAAAAAAATCGGGCATGACCTCTCCAAAAGGAGGGCAACCACACAAATCAAAATATCAACCTGTCAAGATCTCAACTCCAAACGGAGGAGCAAATATCAAATGATAATCGCAATATACTCAATCACGAATCTAAGCACGATAAGATAACACAGAGATCTAACAACTATAAAGTCTAACCAACAACAACTACTACAACAACCACAACATCAAATAATAATACAACAATATCCAAAATAATATACAAACAAGGTCTCAAACCAAAACCGGAGACAAATCCGGTGCTAAAGCTAATAAAAACAACAACAAGGTCTCAGTGATCCCGGCTACCAACCCGGAAATCACCCCTAAACTAGAGGGTCCCTGTCTGCACCATCGACAGGCTCAGGTCCATAGAAAGTCGGACACCAATCCTCCGGATACTCTGGAAAAATATGTCCAGTCAGGACAGGAGCAAGTACATCTCTAACAGCAGTTCCATTTAAATGATAAAAACTATAAAACAGTTATAGCAAGTAGCAAGAAGAATGAAGCAAGTATGAAACAAGAAATATATAAATCACTGGTGCATAAAGGTAAAGATGCATGGTATCAGAGCAAGATAGTAATAACTGCAATATACAGAAAATCTAAGCTAAGATCAAGTCCGTGCACATGAACGTGTAGTGAGTCCAGCATGAAAAACATGTAGTGAGTCAAGTCCAGAAACATGTAAGTGAGACAAGTCAAGAAATGCATGAGAGTCCAGACTATAAAGAATGAACTCGGTGTCTTTGAAATACTTGTTTCGACATGTAAACGGCTAGGGGTAAGTACGGCTCACCGCGCACTGGGTGCGCGGCTGCTATCATTCCAGATTAGACCAGAGGGAGTGATGCCTGATGATGCCAGATAGGAATGTTTACATGTCTACTCGAGTATTTCCCCGCCCCGACTAATACAAGTGGATCCAAGACCCGACACGCAAATCAAGATGAGTCCAGCCTGAACATGAGTGATGCCTGTAGGTGATGCCAGTAGTGATGCCTGTAGTGATTCCAGAATAGAGGCCAGAAACATGAAATGTACGTGTCGCAAGTAAATGAATCCAGAAATATCAATCAGTGTCCCGTGTTGTGCCAGAATAATCAGATGATACTATACTAGAAGCTGAATCATAATAATCATCAGATAATAAAAACTATCAGAGAATGTACTCGCCTGACGTCCTGAGCAACTGGCGATCCGAACTGGTGTCGCAAGGACCTAATGCGAAAAGCAAGGTTAAACAGGGTTCTAATGAGTTAAACAGATATAAAATAATTAAAAATAGGCTTCTAGGGTCGTTCTAGGTCAAACGGGTCAAACCGGTGAAATCTGGGTCAAAAAGTCAACTCTGGGTCCAAAAAGTCAACTCTGGGTCAAAACTAGGTCAAAAGTTGACTTTGGCGGTCAACCGAGTCAACTACGGTCAAGTCTGGGTCAAACTAGGGTGCTCCTGAAATTCTAGGTCAAACCGAGATCATTAAGCTAGAAAACTCACAAACTCGCCTCCTTGAGATACCGGGATACCCTCGGTATCCGATACCTCAACCTAGGCTACGCACCCCGCCTAAACCCGCTAAAACCTATGCTAGCACGCGTAAATATATACACATATACATATAAAAATCACTCCAAGACAAATTCTAGGCTATTGCTCAAAAACCCCGCTCGAAACCCAATACCTTGGTTATCTTAAGGTATTGAAATACCTTGGTATCTCAAGATATTGAGGTTTCGCTCTAAAACCCCTCTAACTAGCTATCTAGCTATTGAATATATACCTAGTTATTAATCTAGGCTAGATAATATATATATCTATCATATTTATATATATCTAAGCATATATGTACCTATGTATATATTTATCCACACACATATACACAATACCCTTTACCTTACCCATACACTTATATATATATATATATCTATACGTATATAGGTATCTATATCTTAGATAGATATATCTAAGTATCTAGCTATCTACCTATCTAGTATCTAGAAACCTAACTATCTATGTATCTATTCAACTATTTACCTTGTTATCTATCTATCTAAATATCTATCTACTACCTATTTACCTATCTATCAACCATCTATCTATTTATCTATCTAACATATACCTATTTATCTATCTATGCATATATCTAACTAATTATCTATCTAACAATTCTATTTATGTATCTAAATGTCTAACTATCTACCTATCTCTCTAACTATCTATGAATCTATCTATCTATCCAAGTATCTATCAATCTATCTATCTACTTATATATATATATATCTATTACCTAATTAGTTATCTATCCATCTATCCTCTACCTACTAAAAGCTGCTGCTAGCTACCTCTGTGCTTCAAATTACTGCTGCTGCTGGTGTTGTGCTTGCTGATGCTGCTGCCCATGCTGCTGCCACTGCTTTTGCTGCTGCTGCACCTGCTTTTGCTGCTGCTGCACCTGCTGGTGCAGCAAGTTGCTGCTGCTGCAGCTGCTGCTTGGCTGCTCCTTCTACTGCTGCTGGTTCTCAGTTCAGCCCCCCCCCTCCTTCTCACATACACACACACACACCTATTTATATATATATATCACTATATATATATATATACACACATACATATACATATATATAACTCTATAGCTATATATACACACTAACTTATATACATTCTAACACACACACACACTCAAACATAAATCAACACACACACACACACACTCTTATATATACATATATATATCACTATCTATATATATATATACATACATATATATCTATATATATATAACTAGATATCTATATATATATACACTCATCCACACACTCTAACACACACACTAACACACTCACACACTAATACACACACACACATAAACACAAGCACACACACTCACACACACACTCTCACAAACACACAACCCTACACACAAACACTCCTACATATATATATAAATATATATACATATACTCACTCAAACTCATATATATATATATATATATATATATATAGGCACTCACTCACCCTCACACACACTCACCTACACACTAGCACACACTCACACAAGCACTCACCTACACACATACACTAGCACTCACTAACACACTCACAAACACATAACCACACATATATATATAAATATATATATAAAAAAACACACACACAAATATATATATACATATATATATATAAATACACAACACACACACAACACACAACACAACGCACACAACGCCCACAACGCTCACCAACGCACGCCCAACGGCCCCGACACGCACAAACACCTATAAATATATAAAATATAACCCGAGAACTCTATCACACACTCTCCGATGCTAACCCAACGCGCGCACAAGCCCGAAACGAGGAAACCAAGTCGAAATGGCCGTTCGGTCATTTCGACGAACACGTGGTGCGCGGTTCGGAAAACCTCCTGAAACGCACACCAAACGAACTCGGAATCGGCCCAAAATTTACCCACGCGCTCTACACGATGCCTAGATCCTAGAAAATGCGCTCCCGCGTCGATTCTAGGCCCGTGGCGGAAACGCACACGCACTTAGAATCGGCGACGACGAAAAGCCCCAATTTCGCCCGAAACTCCCGTTTCTCCGCGACGCGGCTTCCCGTGTCCGAACGGAGACACGCTCTCACCCTCACGACACCCGACAACGTCTACCTAGGTCCATCTAACCTAGAGCATCACCCAAAATTGGGCCAAATTCGGATTTCACCCAAAATTGACACAAAACCTAGTGTTAAAGTCTCCAAACACTACCCAACTAGTTCCAACTTCCTCCCACGGGTAGCCTAAGGGTCTAGGAAGGTTCTAAAATATTAATTACACCATAAAAGAGTAATTACAAGGGGAAATTTAGGGTTTACCTCTTGAGAGTTGGAATCCCAAGCAAAAATCCCCAAAATGCTCCAAATCCTCCAATCCAAGCTTCCAAGCCTCAAATCCAAGCTCCAACACCAAATCTAGGCTCTACCCACCTAGGTTGGGGAAGAATGTAGGGTTAGGGTTCACAAATAAAGAAGGAATGGAAGAAAATAGGAAGAGGGACTTACTTTGGAGGAAGAAGGAGAAGAAGAAGAAGTGGAGAAGAAGAAGAAGTGAAGAAGAAGAAGTAGAATGAAGAGGAATAAAGAAAGGGGGCTGCTCACGGGAATGGGGCTGCTGGTCTCACGGGTGTGGGGGGGAGAAAAATAGGGCCGGCCACTTAATAAAGGGTTCCACTAAGTCCAAATGACCAAAATGCCCTCCCGTAACTCGATTTTGGGTTTCGGGGCTCCAAATGCACTCAAACTAGTTCCAAATCTCTCCAACTAACTTCCTAAAAATAAAATAAATATTCTAAGCCCCAAAATAAGTCTCACAGGGGTGTGGGCTGGGTCGGACATGGGTCCACTAGGGTCTGACATGGGTCCAGGCTAGCCAAAATCCTAAAACAATCAAAATAAAAATAATAAAAAATAATGCAATCACTAATTAAATATAAATACAATTAAATATAAATAATCCACAATTAACTAAATTAAAAATAAAAAAAAATACCCGGCTCTGGAAATGGGGTGGTGACAAGGAGAGCCAGAGTTCGAGTTTACTAGAGGAGCTGCGGAGCAGGTAGAAGGCATTATTTGTGGAGCTATGGTAGAAGACAAGGAGTTGCCACATCCGTTGATAGCATAATTCTTGGATGTATTTCCTGAGGAATTGCCAAGATTGCCACCAGATCGAGATATTAAATTTTCTATAGATTTGGTGCCAGGTGCAGAATCAATTTTGCAACATGTCTATAGAGTAAACAACAGCGAGCTGGTCGAGTTGAAGAAGCAGGTGGACGAATTACAGGATAAGGGGTTTATCAGATCGAGTTCTTCACCATGGGGAGCCCCGGTATTGTTTGTACCGAAGAAGGATGGATCGGTGCGCATGTGCATTGATTACAGGGCTTTGAATAATCTCACTATCAAGAATAAGTATCCTTTGCCACTGATTGATGATCTGTTTGATCAGTTGAGTGGTGCGAAGGTGTTTTCTAAGATAGATTTGAGATCAGGCTACCATCAAGTGAAGGTGAAGCCGGAGGACATACCGAAGACTGCTTTTAGAACTCGGTATGGTCAGTTCGAGTTTATGGTGATGCCGTTTGGTTTGACTAATGCACCGGCGGTATTTATGAACTTGATGAACAAGGTGTTCCACCAGTACCTTGACAAGTTCATGGTGGTGTTCATCGACGACATACTCATATACTCGAGGACACCGGAGGAGCATGAGGAGCATTTGAGGATTGTGTTGGATGTGCTGAGAAAGGAGAAGCTGTATGGGAAGTTGTCCAAATGTGAGTTTTTTTTGGACAAAGTAGAATTCTTGGGGCATGTTGTGACTGGTGATGGTATTTCAGTGGATCCGAAGAAGATTTCAGTAGTGGAATCTTGGAAGACTCCGAGTTCAGTAGCAGAGATCAGGAGTTTCTTGGGATTGGCAGGCTATTACAGGAAGTTTGTGCAAGATTTTTCGAGGATTGTCGAGCCGATGACCAGACTCACAAGGAAGGATGTGGAGTTTGTTTGGACGGAGGATTGCCAGGTTGCTTTTGAGGAGTTGAATAAGAGGTTGACGTCTGCTCCTATTTTGACGTTGCCATCAGGGTCCGGAGGTTTCACTATTTATAGTGATGCATCGGGGAAGGGTTTAGGTTGTGTTCTTCAGCAGCATGGGAAGGTGATTGCCTATGCATCCAGGCAATTGCGTCCTCATAAAAAGAACTATCCTACCCATGATTTGGAGTTGGCAGCTGTCATATTCGCCCTGAAGTTGTGGAAATATTATTTGTACGGAGAGCGTGTGGAGATCTTCACAGACCACAAAAGCTTGAAGTACGTTTTCACGCAGAAGGAGTTGAACATGAGGCAGCGTCGGTGGTTGGAATTGATGAAGGATTTTGATATCTTTTTGCAATATCATCCTGGGAAAGCCAATGTAGTTGTCGATGCTTTGAGCAGGTATCCGGTAGCTATGTTCTTGACGCAGGATCGATATATGTTGGAGGACTTGGAGAGCTTGGGCATTGAGGTGATTGTTCCTGGGTGTGCTATGCAAATGTGGGGATTGCAGATACACTCAGTTTTGATGGACAGGATCAAGGTAGCACAGTATGATGATGTATCCTTGAGGAGTATCAGAGCTCAAGTGAGAGAAGGATTGGAGGATGATTTCACTATTGCAGAGGATGGATCCTTGAGGCATGGAGTTAGATTGTGTGTGCCTAGTGGGGAGTTGCGCGAGGAGGTATTGCAGGAAGCGTATCGCTCTCAGTATTCTATACATCCAGGTGCTAACAAGATGTATCGGGATATGCGAGAGAGTATGTGGTGGTATGGCATGAAGAGGGAAGTGGCACAGTTTGTATCCAGATGCTTAGTGTGCCAGCAGATGAAAGCCGAGAGGCAGAGGCCAGGAGGGTTACTTCAGCCATTACCCATTCCAGAGTGGAAGTGGGAACACATTACTATGGATTTTGTGTCCGGACTTTCACGATCTCCAGGAGGAAAAGACGCGATTTGGGTCATTGTTGATAGGTTGACCAAGTCGGCCCACTTTTTGCCTTTCAAGGTGGATTTGTCTACGGAGAAGCTGGCAGAGATGTATGTGAGGCAGATCGTTAGGATACACGGAGTTTTCGTCAGCATAGTCTCAGATCGGGATAGTCGTTTTACTTCTCATTTCTTAGATTCGGAGACCCTGGCTCAAGAGGGACTTATCCCAACTGAGACAGTTGAACCTGGAGTGTAGCTTGTAGTATGATAGTATTCTTTTGTACTGGATTTGTCTCCAGCTTATTTTTGTTACTCTTCAGACTCATTGATGTATTATTTTAAACTCATGATTTGATGACTATTCTATTCTTATCTGATTCGTGTTCATTCTATCTTAGTTCTGTGATTGAGTACACTATCTTTTGGTGGTTCATTATATTAGATAGACTTTCTAGACAGCGTTCTACCACCGATTCTGCGGCGTAGGCTGGGCGTTGTTTTTGACTAGTACCCTTACCCCGGGTGCGGGTCGTGACATTGGCACCCGACTATAATCGGAAGCTAAGTAAGTCACACGGCCCTAGGTTTAAGCATGTACAACAAGTATATATGTCAAGGAAATAAATAGCAAAAACTGCAAAGAATGGCAAGGTACACTTGCCTGAGGTTCCGGCTCCAATTGTAGCTCTGACTTCCGTGGGTTTTGCAGGCAGTACTCCAGTTGCTGAAATAGACATCACCATCAGATCCAAAAAATATTAATCAGCTAGAAATGCCTGTCCTTGAGTCCACTTTGGAGACAAGGGCAAAAATGACATTTCGGGTCAAAGCGGGGTCCACATGTAGGCCGCTTTGCACCGAAAAATGCGTCAGGGTCAAAGGTCTCTAAATCTGTCCAACTTAGTGTCAATAGGTCAGGAACGATGATACGAACCCAATGAAACTTCCAGAATTGGATTCCGATGAGCCGTTCTCAAAATCGCCCGTCAAGTAGAGCCAGTGGGGCCCACGACACGCGATTTTGTCAACGTTCTCATAATCGAACCAAACTTGGCTCACAGGACCAGCGTATTGCTATGAGTCCGATGGCGCAAGTTTTGTCTCAATCCGACGTGTGTACACTAAGTTACAGCGAGATTCTAAAAAGTCGGATACGGGGCGTTGTCCGCGGCTACGCGTTGATTCCGGTGTGCACGCACATCCGAATCAGCTTCTGCGAAATCTCACATGTCCGTATCAACGACGCACATATTTCGGTAAAGACCGCGTGCGACCAAGTCATCCCGTTTGGCGGGACGCACTCAGTTCCGGGGTGAATCAGGGCGTTGGTTTTTCCTGTTTTTGGATCGCGGTTCGCGATCGCCACAGGTCGCGATGCACCGAGCGGGTTGCACGGGCACCAAGAGGGTCACGCGGTCTACCCGTCAAAACTGACGGAACGAGAAACAGAGCTACGAGGAGAGAGATATGGGTACCTGAGCATGGCTCCAGAAAATGAGGATTCTTCGTGTCCGACATGCGCCTAGGGTTAGGGTTAGGGCTAGGCTTCTGGGCTTTGCCGGAGTCGACTGTGCTCGCCGGAGGGTTGCTGGGCTGGGCGGCCAGTTGAGGAGCTGCGGTCGGCGTCGCCGGAGGAGGGCGGCGCTCGCTGGCGGAGGCGGGCATGCCCGCTGCTGCTGCGGGGCAGGGGAAAACCGTGACGGAGGCCGAGTTCTGGAGGAGTCGGGGCCGCGGTGAGCTCGAACGGAGGGGATGCAGGAGGAGGTTCAGGAGGTCTGGGACGTAGCGGGGCTGGCCACGGCGGCAAGGTCCAGTCGAGATCGGCCGGCTGGGAGTCGTCGGAGAAGCGGGGCGGAGGAGGAAGAAAAGGGAGGAGGCGGCTAGGGCTTCTTATAGGGGAGGAGCGGGGATCTGGTGGGGCGGCCGGTGGAGGGAGAGGAAGAGGGAGCGGCCGGCGGAGGCCGTTCGGGAAGCCGGAGGGGCGAGGGGAAGCGAACAGGCGGCGGCGGCCGGCGGAGGGGCGGAGAACAGTCGGGCGTTCGGTTGGGGAAGAAAATGGTTGCGGGTTCGGGCGGACGGGTTCGGTCGGGCGGACCCGACCCGACCCGCTAGGGCGGTCGGTCCGGTTGGGTTCAACTGGACCGGGTTCAGGCCGGTACAGTCCGGTTTGAACCCGGTTCAGTCCGGTTTATTTTGGGTTTTATTTAATTAATTATTTTAAATAGGTTTTTGGCTTTTAAAAATGTTTTCGGGGTCCAATAAATTCCCAAAAAATTATTCTAAGTCTAGTTTTTCATTTTACACCATAAAATATTATTTTTATAATATTTTAATATTATTTAATAACATTAAAAAATTATTTAATAATTAAAACACCTTAGTTTAATTTCAGAAAAATCTCAAAAAATTCCAGAAAATTGTGAAAAATCTAAATTTATAAATTCTTGAAAATCAGGGGGTTTACAATCTACCCCCCTTAAGAGGATTGCGTCCTCGCAATCAAAGAATAACCGGTCAATAGAGATGACACGGTTACAAAATTTATTCGAATCAGAAAATCAAGGTTGTGGGTTTAAACATATAGGGAAAATTTATTTCCCTAAGCAATGGAAGTTATGCAATTTTCCAAATATAGGAAATCTAGAAAAACCAGTTTATCTTTCAAAAACTTATCAGGTTAAGATTTATAAAATATTCTAGGTTATTGGCAAGTTCAAAAAAATTACTTAGATTAACACTAGGTTATCAATTATTAGCAAGTTAAAACTATCAGGTTAAGTCTAGGGTCACGAACCAGCAGGCACGAACTAAGGCGATACTAGAAACGAAGACTAGAAAAACTTATGCGCATTAGCTACTCCATGAATCTGCACATTCTCCAAGGTCATCGTCAGGGCTTGTCCGCATCCTTACCGTCGATTCCTCTGCTGCTGCTAAGCCTGCTGGAAGAGCAGTGCCTGGGGTATCAAAGGTGGCCTCGGCTGATATCCTCCTGGAGCTGGTGGTAGGACTTCTTGAACTTCCGTTTGTGGTGCTCCCAACGCTGGATAGGTTGGCCTCGGTACTGATAACGCTTGTTAGTTTACCGTTGAAGCTCCTTCTCTACGCTCAGGACATTCCTTCACTAAATGCTGACTGGATCCGCAAGCTAAGCATAATCTCCTTTTTCGTCTGCACTCGTTCTCGGTATGGCCTCGCTTGCGACAATATTGACAGACATGTAGTGCCTGTGGAGATGCTTCCGATGGCTGGTGTATGTGAGGTCTTTTAGCAGCTTCTTCTTGTGGTGCTCCGGCTGGTGCTGATGTGGATGGCCCTTTCAGACTGGTCTCTCTCCTGATGACGCGCTCCATGCGTCGTGCTGCAGCAAGGACGTCCGAGTACGAAGTAGGTGCAACGGATCCAATTAGTTTCTGTAGCTCAATGTTTAGTCCATCGAAGAACTTCTCAGCCTTTTCTTCTTCTGTCTGAATCAAAGTAGGGGCAAAACGACTTAGACGAATGAACTCCGCGTTGTACTCTTCCACTGTCATACTGTCTTGAGTGAGGCTATTGAACTTGTCCCGAAGTTCTGATCGAGCGATAGCTGGAATGTACATCTCCTGAAAGAGTCTAGAGGACTCTTCCCAAGTGACTCGGTCTGGTCCGAGCCGTGTCTCCTCGGATAGCTACCAGTGATGTGCATTGTCTGTCAATTGCATTCTGACTGCAGTCATCCATCGTTCTTGTAGAATCTCTGCTGCTTCCAATTGATGTTGTGTGTTGGTGAGCCATTCATGAACTTCTGTGGGCTCTTCCTTGCCTGAGAAGGTACGGGGCTTCAGCTGCCGGAAATCAGAAATAGAGCCCGTCGTTGGTCGTCGTGCTGGTAGATCTGCCTGCTCTAGTACGCTTACTAGGCTGCGACTCAAAGCCTCTTGTTGAGCTTGCATTATTGCATAGATCATTTGAAACATCTACTGCCCGTCCATGGCCTGCCCTGGTGGAATTATGGGCCTTGGTGGAGTAAATTGCGTCGATGTTGGAATGTCATTTTGCTGGATTCTCGAGGCATGCTGATTCGCTTGACTACGTTGTTGAGCTGATTGACCTTCTTCTACTGGTGTTACTTCCTCTTCATTGGTTACCAAAACATCCCATGGTGATGTTGCAGGAGTCTCGTCGTTTACTCGAAGATCCATTTCTCTGCATCCAAAATAAACAATAAGAGGCGTACAGGAATTAAGGCAGGATGCAATTCAAGAAATTAATTCGAACCCGATATAGATATCAAGAACGTTTCAAGCAAGTGGATGAGATTCTAAAACTTATCCTATTCTTATTGCAGGCCTGTTCGGTCCCTAAGTTGAAACCGAACAATTTAGTCGTTGACCTGCATGGGCCACCACAAAAACCATGTCACGCCCCAGTCCTAAAATATCGAGGGACTGGATGCGCGACAATGGCCAGCAGCACACACCGATGGACAAACTCAATTTAATGGATCCATCGGGGCATACGTAAGCTGTAAAATAATAGTCAGGGGTCTAAATCTACTAATCTCATCCACAGAAAATGAATATATCAATATCAACAAAAGGAAATATAGAAATCATCATCAAGTCACAAGTACATAAATCAGGGAACAAGCCCGATACAAGTCTGATACAATTGTCAAAGAACAAGGATATCAACAAAAGTACTGAGTATGGAAACAGTATATACTCAGAAAATACCGTAGAAGTCACTCGACTGCTGGATCTGGTACTGCTCCAGTGCCTGCTCCTGTTCCTTCTTCTGCTCCTGCTAATGCTGTTGTTCTGTAAACCTCAGAGTGGATCTCCTCTGCTAATCCTGGGGACATAATCCGGATCCAGGTCCTCAGGGGACATAGCAAGGTACAAGAAAGCTCAAGCCATAATAATGCAGTGCAAGAAATAAATGAAATAATAAGGTAGACTATATAACCATCTAAGTGATATGCAAAATAAGAGTAGCACTATAACTCAGGCTGAAACCACTACAAGCTCTGTGTCGGGGAGCCGGTAGCAGTGATATCATGTGGTTGTCTAGCTCGTAGTGAGACTAAGACGCCGGCATAATATATATAATTAACCTGTAGTTTGTGTGACTCTTCCCACCCAATGTAATCATGCATCTCATGTCCACGACGTCTCATGTCCATGTCATACATGATTATAACTAATGCATTCAGTCATATAATATCTAAGCAAAGGAATAAGTCATGAAAACTGTATCATATACAGAATCACCATGAATATCTTAGGACGATTCTGTATCTTGAATAGTGTCAGGTGTCCTGGGTATAACGTACTTGATAATGTAAGTACGAGAATGCAAAGGGTTACGATATCCATGTCTATGTGACTTTACACAACTCCGCGTACGGGGTTGGCACCCGACTATAATCGGACGCTAAGTAAGTCACACGGCCCTAGGTTTAAGCATATACAACAAGTATATATGTCAAGGAAATAAATAGCAAAAACTGCAGAGAATGGCAAGGTACACTTGCCTGAGGTTCCGGCTCCAATTGTAGCTCTGACTTTCGTGGGTTTTGCAGGCAGTACTCCAATTGCTGAAATAGACATCTCCATCAGATCCAGAAAATATTAATCAGCTAGAAACGCCTGTCCTTGAGTCCAATTTGGAGACAAGGACAACAATGATATTTCGGGTCAAAGCGGGGTCCACATGTAGGCCGCTTTGCACCAAAAAATGTATCAGGGTCAAAGGTCTCTAAATCTGTCCAACTTAGTGTTAACAGGTCAGGAACGATGATACGAACCCAACGGAACTTCCAGAATTGGATTCCGATAAGCCGTTCTCAAAATCGCCCGTCAAGTGGAGCCTTTGGGGCCCGCGACACGCAATTTTGTCAACGTTCTCAGAATCGAACCAAACTTGGCTCACAGGACCAGCATATTGCTACGAGTCCGATGGCATAAGTTTTGTCTCGATCTGACATGTGTACACTAAGTTACAGCAAGATTCAGAAAGGTCGGATACGGGGCGTTGTCCGCGGATACGCGTTGATTTCGGTGTGCACGCACATCCGAATCAGCTTCTGCAAAATTCCACACATCCGTATCAACTATGTGCATATTTTGGTAAAGACCACGTGCGACCAAGTTGTCCCATTTGGCGGGGCGCACTCAGTTCCGGGGTGAATCAGGGCGTTAGTTTTTCCTGTTTTTGGATCGCGGTTTGCGATCGCCACAGGTCGTGATGCACCAAGCGGGTTACACGGGCACCGAGAGGGTCACGCGGTCTACGCGTCACAACTGACGGAACGAGAAACAGACTACGAGGAGAGAGATATGGGTACCTGAGCAGGGCTCCAGAAAATGAGGATTCTTCGTGTGCGACACGTGTCTGACACGCGCCTAGGGTTAGGGTTAGGGCTAGGCTTCTGGGCTTTGCCGGAGTCGACTGTGCTCGCCGGAGGGTTGCTGGGCTGGGCGGCCAGTTGAGGCACTGCGGTCGACGTCGCCGGAGGCGGGCGGCGCTCGCTGGCGGAGGCGGGCAGGCCCGCTGCTGCTGCGGGGCAGGGGAAAACCGTGGCGGAGGCCGGGTTCTGGAGGAGTCGGGGCCGCGGTGAGCTCGAACGGAGGGGATGAAGGAGGAGGTTCAGGAGGTCTGGGACGGAGTGGGGCTGGCCAAGACGGCGAGGTCCAGTCGAGATCGGCCGGCTGGGAGTCGCCGGAGAAGCGGGGCGGAGGAGGAAGAAAAGGGAGGAGGCGGCTAGGGCTTCTTATAGGGGAGGAGCGGGGATCTGGTGGGGCGACCGGTGGAGGAAGAGGAAGAGGGAGCGGCCGGCGGCGGCCGTTCGGGAAGCCGGAGGGCGCGGGGAAGCGAATAGGCGGCGGCGGCCGACGGAGGGGAGGAGAACAGTTGGGCGTTCGGTTGGGGAAGAAAAGGGTTGCGGGTTCGGGCGGACGGGTTCGGTCGGGCGGACCCGACCCGACTCGCTAGGGCGGTCGGTCCGGTTGGGTTCAGCTGGACCGGGTTCAGGCCGGTTCAGCCCGGTTTGAACCCGGTTCAGTCCGGCTTATTTTGGGTTTTATTTAATTAATTATTTAAAATAGGTTTTTGGCTTTTAAAAATATTTTCGGGGTCCAATAAATTTCCAGAAAATTACCCTAAGTCTAGTTTTTCATTTTGCACCATAAAATATTATTTTTATAATATTTTAATATTATTTAATAACATTAAAAAATCATTTAATAATTAAAATACCTTAGTTTAATTTCAGAAAAATTTTAGAAAATTCCAGAAAATTATGAAAAATCCAAATTTATAAATTCTTGAAAATCAGGGGGTTTACAGAGTCGCACATATAGTTTCTAATGCAGCAAAAATTTAAACGCCACGAGTAAACGGCCGTTCGATAACTAGTTCACAAGGTCGTTATAGCAGAAGCATAGAAAGGAACACAAGTATGAAACAAAAATAAGCTCTTTATTGATTTTGAAATAAGTATTACAAGTGGCGCTAGGCCGAGATTACAAGTCGCTCAAGATTTCTCTCTCTCGAAACAATAAAAGGTGCCAAGCGGCTTACAACTGTGGAATGATAACATAGGCAATGTTCCAACATTATGTATTGTATATGTGCTTCAGCTCCGGACGCAACACTCCAAGGCTCCAAAGTGAACTTCACGTCTTAGCGCGCACAAGGAGTTCTTTCGCACTGAATGAGATTCTTTCGTACCCTGCAAGCAATTTGGTGGGTTATCAGTACATGAATGTACTAGTAGGGAGGCTTCTCGCCCGCTTGACAAATCCAAACACGTTATATAAGTTTTGTGCACCATCTATTAAGTTGTCTTTCTTATCTTGCCTTAGGATCAGTTTTATGGCAGTGATATAAAGTCTAACTCATGTGGCAGTGCGCCGTGCGATATAAGAGTAACACAGCGAGAATTACCAACTTACCATCCATCCTTTCCTGTCCAAGATAAACCATCTTATATATATATATATATATATATCTCAAAGGATTGCATAGCAAACATAAGCAAGTTACGAGCGTGTTTCTGGTTCTTGTGCACGAGCTATTCAGGTTATTCAGATGTGTTATACTAGAATGTTCATGTGTTCAAATTACTTGATTCGATGCAATAACTCGCACGTAGATTAGCACTAAACGAGAATGACTTAATCTATATGAACATGTCAATTGTAGCCTCCACATGGTTATTGGACGCTAGTCCCTCCGTACATAGTACTTGAGACTATAATGCCATAAAATTGTCGCTAGCATAGCCATAAAGGACCACGATGTAGTCTTGAGTGAAAATGATGTGCATATAAAGAAAACGAGGTGATACACACCATCTCACACGAATACGAGACTGCTTAGTCTTATAGCGAGAATGTCGTGTAGTAAGAAGATCATGAGGCGCTACATGCCATCCTGCACGAACATGAAGACTAACATGATGTTCCGTCTGGATCGCCCCCAGTACCCCGACAAACGTCCATAGGAACAAATTTGAAATACCTTGTGCACAAGTTTTTCGTGACACACGAGTCTACTAGATTACACGACATGAACAAGGTCGATCTTGATTCTGAATGAGTATTACTCCACGAGCTGAGTTGATCACGATTATGGATTGACTTGACACGATGTAGTCCCCTAGTTCGGGCACTGCCATGACACCTAACAGTCCCGGGTACATGGGTATATAGAGCGACGCATAAGAAAATCTATCAAGTTACATCTTTTTTCATGTTCTCGACAAGCAATACAAGATGTGATTATTCTCTTAGCTTGGTACGTTGTATTCTTTATTAGCATGCAAGTGGTGATTCGCCTAGTGACTAGCATGTATCATCTGTATTTTTAAGTGTGCAGGCTAAGCAAAGACAAGTTCATCGAAGCCACCCACCTTAGCGATGTTTCACATCGGTCGAGCAAAACTTCGAGCGCGCCTTTGAAAGTTTAAGTCTGAACTCCTGAGGGCTAAGTCTGATTTTTTTTTTGCCTCAAGCGAGTCTTCTCACTGAGCAAAGCAGGATGGATCGTCGCGCACTTGTGCTATTTGAATCGGCTCTCAGCTCACTACTAGAATAAGCGGTATTAGCGACGTATTTTAGCGACGTCTAGTTAAAACGTCGCTAAATCAGCGACTCTGTAAAAAGCGTCGCTAGGCGTCGCTAAATGGCGACATTTAGCGACGTTTAGCGACTGTTATTAAGATTTTAAAAGAATAGTCGCTATAAGTTTAATTAAGGTCGCTAAACGTCGCTAATATATCTGATTTAGCGACGTTTAGCGTCGTAATTAGCGACGTATATATCAAAAAAATTTAGCAACGTAGTTAGCGACTTCATTTGCGTCGCTAATTTTAATTTTAGCGACGTTTTTATGTGACGTCGCTAAACGTCGCTAATTTTTGTTTAATTAGGGCTCGGTTTTCTTTTCTCCGTCTGTCGAAAATTTTGTCGAAAATTTCGAAACGTTTCGATTTCCCCCGCCCCCCTCTCCGGCGACCGGGTTTCCACGGCTGCGTCTACTCCGGCTTCCCCCTTCTCCTCCTCGAGCTCTAGGTAATCTCTCTCTCTCTCTCTCTCTCTCTCACCCTCTCTCTCTCTCTCTCATGTGACACTGACACAAGACACACTTGACAGACACGACACACGCACACAGACATGACACACGCACACAGACACACACGACACACACACACAGACGCAGACACACACACACGACACACATACACGACACACACACAGACACACACACAAATACGACACACACACGACACACACACACAGACGTAGGGGTTAGGTTTAGGGTTAGGGTTAGGGTTAGGGTTAGGTTTTTTGACCTGGGGTTAGGATTAGGGTTAGGGTTTGCTTTGCTTGTAAGTGTTTTTTTAGGTTACTTTTTGTTGTTGATTTTTAAGGGGCTCTATACATAAATCAATTTTGAAGGAGGGGGCAAATCAGACTCTCAATTGATAGCTTACGCCCACTTGACTTTTTAAGGGTTCTTCTTGTTTTGTATTATCTCAAAAGAAACGAGAGAGAGAGAGAGAGAGAGAGAGAGAGAGAGAGAGAGTAACCTAATCTAATGGTAGAGTGAAAATGTTCCTCTCATGGAAGTAACCTAATCTAATGGTAGAGTGAAAATGTTCTTGTAGAGAGTATTAAACATATTACAACCCCTTGCATTCTAATGATCAGCTAAGCAATAAGGGTTGCGTGGTGTGTTAGGTGGAGTTATTGTTAACATGCATCATATGTAACAGGGACACATATCTATGAATAATTAAGAATAGTCAATTTGATCTTGACACTTTTTTTTTGTAAGCTTTAGAATGATTATTAAAATTTGATTTCATATTATTGGTTTGGCTATAATCTACTTAAGAAGTATCAGTAGCTTTGAGTGAGTGCAAGTGTCCATGTGTTTTAGGGTAGATGTAAGCTTTAGAATGATCTATACTGCTACATAATCATCTAATTCTTCCGTTCTGGTCCAATAGCTAATTCTTTGTTTTCATCTATCTTACCAGATGGCACCCAAGAGAGCGATACCTCCTACTGTTAAGGAGGAAGTTATGCCTCCTACTGTTAAGGAGGAAGTGATGCCGACTACTGTTAAGGAGGAAGAGATACCACCTGCTGGGAGTTCCAGTCACCCAGCACCTATCGCGGCTGTATCTCAGATGGGGAGTTCCAGTCACCCAGCACCCATAGCGGAGCTTGATAACATAAACGCTGCTTATGCGCAGTATTTGAGGGACTGGTATCTGCCCCATTTTGGAAATCCTCGAGATTGATACTATAATGTTTCATATACTTATATATTATGCATTTTGTGTTACTGTGATACTCTGATACTTATATATTATGTGATGCTGTTTATGTCCATTTTGTGTGAGTGTGATGCTGTTTATGCCCATTTTGTGTTACTGTGATGCTGTTTATGCCCATTTTGTGTGACTGTGATACTTTTATTGTCTGTTTATAATATTTGTGTGTATTAATTGTATGACTGTGATACTTTTATTCATATTCAATATTGTTAATCCGGTGTTGAGTGTTCCACCGAAGGGGTCGACGAACCCATAGAATTCAACGGAGGGTTGCTCCGGGTATATTTTTAATTAGAAATTTATAAATTGCAGGAATAATAGTTTGGAACAATTCAGGTTTTTTTTTTAATTTTTTTGTAACTTTAGCGACGTATTTAGCGACGTTTAGCGACGTTACTATAAGTCGCTAAAAACTTCGCTAATTAGCGACGTGTAATTAGCCGTCGCTAAATATGTCGCTGTACGTCGCAAATTGCTGACATGGCAGTACTGCCAGGTCATTAAAGACGTCGCTGTTACGTCGCTATATAAGTCGCTAATTAGCGACGTTTAGCGACTTTAATAAACGTCGCTATTTAGTGACTCGGAGTCGCTAAACGTCGCTAAATTTAGCGACACAATAAAGTCGCTAAAATACGTCGGCATAGCGACGTTTAGCGACGTTTTTCCTTTCAGTGACTTAGTTTTTTCCGACTGCGTTAAAACGTCGCTAATTACGTCGCTAAAAGTTTTTAGCGACATTTTTTTGTTATTTAGCGACGTTTTTGGGCGTCGCTAATTTGACTTATTCTGGTAGTGGCTTGAGCGGAATGGATGTTACATAATAAACAACTCAGAACAAGTCTCATCTTCGAGATTTCCTGAGCGCAAACCATTCTATCGCACATATCAAATCTAACTCAAGCATGTGTGCTTGGTCATATTGATTCTAACTCGAGCATGAGTGCAAACCATTCTATCTCACATATCGATTGATAGAAGATTAACAGGTTTAAGGCATGATTTAACCCTTCAAAGACGGAAACTAGGGTATACGAATTATATCTGAATTAATGAGAAGACGATGAAGTTTCTCAGTAGCCTCGATCAGTCAACGACCCTAAGATCTTATGCACGTATTCCTTTCTCGGGTTGGACGTTGTATGGACGACGGTATCCCAACATTTTTTTCTCCTTGGCTGACCTCTTTTTCTCTCATTACGTGAAAAATAAATTTAGAGAAAGCTGCTCTTTTGCTGATGCATTATGACGACCATAAAATAGAGGATATATATATGCTACAACAGGGACCGTGAGAAAAAATAGGTTTAAATCTCCTAACGAATTTGGATATCACATGTTCAGTCCGAATACACAACCCAGTCCCGTTAATAATAGCTCGGTCCACTATAGAGCTATTGTTGCACTACCTTCCTAATCGTAACTTATGCTTATGGGTTCATTCTTATTATATGTATATTTGTCTTTTTTGTTAAGATATCAAATATCCATCGATCAAATTAAGTTACTGATAAGTATATTGATCAACATTTTTTTATCCTTAAGTAGTACCACTCAACTTCATTTGTCATGTTGGATATAATCCACCTACAAAATTTACATGACAATCCTTATGAGCTCCTTAAGTGGACATCATCAACCCAACGTATCGGAACATGGATTCCTTTTATAATCAACTATCCATCATACACACAATGCCATCACCCAATTCATAGAGATTGTTGACGTCCATAATGAATCTCACTCGTTTATGATTCAAAGTAATGCACACTGCATATACATGTCTGTAAACCCCCTACATTATTATTATTATTATTATTACTATTATTATTATTATTTGTTTTTTATTTAATTAAATTAGAATTAATTCTCTCTTTTAAATTAATAGATTATATTTTTATTTTTATATATGCATTAATATAAATATTCCACATATATTTTCTACGTATTATAATAAATTTTTATAAGTACTTTACAAATTCTATTAGAATATATATATATATATATATATATATATATAATGTATTTTTGGTTAAAAAAATTGTTACTATTCCTGTAGGAGCAATAACCCCCCAGAAACCGCTAGTCTTCCCTCTTCTTCATTCATATCAATTCCCCTTTAATAGCAATAAATCCTTAATTAACCTAATTAATTTTGGTGTCTTCCACTTGGCTTTGGGAGTTTTAGTCCCATATTAGAAAACCAACAATGTGTATATCTCAATATATAGCTATGCATAGTATTGATATATGCACATGGGGTGGAGGCCCATGTGGGTTCACTTTTCCTAGAGGGTTCAAGTGTGAAATCCATTTTGACAATCTTTTTTTTGTCACCACCTATGGAAAGTTTCTCTTAGGAGCTAAGCCCCTCAGGGGCTCAGCGACTCGGACTCGGACTCGTGCTCAAGGGCGCAAAGTAAAGCTTTGTTGGCGCACTTTGCACTTAGTACGTCAGCATCGTCGCATGACGCTCGTACGCTCCTTTTATGTGCGAGTTACATGCACGGTTGCTTGCTCGGACGCATGCTTCGTGGATCCATGCTGCCTGGAGCGCATGCGGCCAGGGACCATGCGGTCAGGTGACCATGCGGCCTGGGACCATGCGGTCAGGTGACCATGCGGCCTGGGACCATGCTGCCAGGAGGGCATGCGGCTCGGTACCCATACAGCTTGTGGAGAGTCTGATGTGGAGGGGACAGGGCCTGGTTTTGAAGTTTGGCGGCGATGTCTTCCTCGTGCAGTATAGCATGTCAGGCGGTGCGAGCGGCTGCTTTCGGTGTTGTAAACACCCTAATTTTTAGAATTTAATTTAATTTTATAATTATTATTGTGATTAAGAGAGAAAATTTTCATTATTTTAACTAATTATAATAAATGTTCGTTCATAAATTTATAATTATGTGTATTTAATTAATTATTAATATAGTGCAGAAAATATATTTTTGGGTGTACAACTAATAATAGAGTATTGTGTAATTTTGCTAGAATTTATTGGGTCTAAAACTATTTTTAGATGGCCATATATATATATATATATATATATATATATATATATATATATATATATATAAACCAACCCAAACCGATGTTAAACCAAACTAGACCAAACCGGACCCATACCCGACTTGAGACCCATACCAGACCCGAACCCATACCCACTACTACAGTTCCCCTCCCCAAACCCTCATAGCCCGCGCGCCTCTCCGTTCCTCTCCCCAAACTACCGCACCCCTCCTCTTCATCTCCTTGTAACTCCCTCCCCTTCACTCCTATATATAGCCTAGAGTAGAGACCCCCACCACCATCATCTCCCCTTCCAATCTCGACAAGCCCCGACCGCCGATGACCACCGGACCGTCGCCGCAAGCCGCCACGAAGAAGCCGCTCCGACTTCAAAATCAGCAGCGATCACGAGGTACCCATCTTCTTGCCCCTATATCTACCTGCACAGTTAACTAAATATTGACCTGTCAAATCCTATGTAAAGACCATATGACCCCCTTGAGCCCTGTATAATTAGTTTAATCTATCGTGTCCTGTGTCGGTCGCAAACCGTGACACAAAACAGAGAAAAAATATCCCAGTTTGTAGTTCAGAAACTGTTCCAACCACCCATGTTCATGTCTGATTTTTTCCAACCTAGTTAATATTTGTAAATTCTATTTGAACAATAATTAGACAACATAATGAAGATTTAATCTCTTTAATTAGTTTATTTTAATTCGTTGTATGCTGTGATTTATTCGCTGTTGAATTTGATTGAAAACTTGGTTTTCTAAACCCAAATTTTTTTGAAATGGGGTATGTCCCGCTTAACGAGGTGACTTCGTTGTGTGTGAATTACAACAAAAGGTGCATATCATCAACACAGACTTGTGACATTTTACGAAAGTTGATTTGGATGTGCGTGCACACTGGAATCAACGTGTATCCGTCGAAAAGTCCTATATCGACCTTTTCTGACACTCGTCATAATTTTGTTTGTGCTTGTCATTTCGGAATAAAACTTGCACCATCGCATTTGCAGTATTATGCTAGTCCTGTGACCCAAGTTTGGTTTGATTTTGAGAACATTGACAAAATACCGTTTTGCGGGCCCCACGGTTCCACTTTACAGACGATTTTGTGACCGGCTCATCGGAATTCAGTTCTGAAAATTTCTTTGGGTTCGTATCATCGTTCTAGACTCATAGACACTAAGTTTGATAAATTTGGAGAACTTTATCTCTGGCACATTTTTTGGTGCGAAGTGTGCCATATGTGGACCCCGCTTTACCAGAAATTGTCAATTCTGCTCCTGTGTCAAAATTGGACTTATGGATAGTAAATTCTAGCTATTTTAACTATTATGAGAACAATGGTGATATTTGTTTCAGCATCAGAAGGCGTACCTGAAGATTCCATTTATATCGGAGCAACTGACGGAGCTCAGAACCCAAGCAAGTGTACCTTGCCAACTTGCAGAAGATCCTATGCTATTGTTTGCTTGTATTCTTTCCATATACTTTTGTGATGTACCTATTCAACCTAGGACTGTGAGACATTGCTTAACATTCGAACAAGATTCGGGTGTCGACGCCGTACGCGGAGTCGTGTAACGTCACTTAGAGAGTTGATACCACGATCCTATTCTTTTGCGTGCTTGCTTTACCAAGTATGTCATACCATATGACACTTGACACTATTCTTATGACAGAATATTTTCTGAGTTGTTCGTGGTAATTCTGTATAGGCTTACAGAATTCTTGATATAAGACTTGCATATACATAGATATTATTATGACTCGTTGTACTAGCTAGAGGTCATGATCTTGCATGTTATGGACATGAGACGTCATGAACATGAGACGTATGATTACATTGGGTGGGAAGAGACACACAGACTGCAGGCTGATTATATATATATATATATATATATATACTTTATTATTGAGATGCTTTAGTCTCTATTCAGAGCTTGGCCCATTACGTGATATTCTTGCTGCTACGGGCTCCCCGACACAGAGCTTGTAGTGGTTTCAGCCTGAGTACTAGTGATGCTCTCATTTGCTTTTCACTTAGCTGGTTACATAGCTTGCCCTGAGGATCAATTTTTTATATACTGCATTTCATTTGGCTTGAGTATTTATTGTACCTTATTATGTCCCCTGAGTACCTGGATCCGGATTATGTCCCCAGGTACAACAGAGGAGAATTACCCCGAGATATACGGGACATGAGCTGACGCTGGAGCAGTACTGGCACCAGAGGACGAGGTTGTGCCAGAGGATTTCTCCTTAGTATGCTGTTACAAACTTAGTTATTTATGCTTACATTTATTTCATATCTTGACTCATGGACTTATGTATTGACTTATTCTCTTTTCTTATTTTATCGGGTTGTTCTCCGAGGCACGACATATATTGACTTAATGATGGACTATTTCTTTTATCTATTATCTTGATTAGTCTATCATATTTAGTTATGTTTCTTTCTGTGGATGAGATAAGAATTATACTGTGATTGATGTTGTAGACTCCATTTATATTTATTACAGCTTAAGTGCACTCTAACGGGTCTATTAAATTGGGTTTGCCTATTGGAGTTGTGCTGCTAGCCATTGCCACATGGCTAGTCCCTTTATATTTTGGGACTGGGACGTGACATAATTTTTGTGGTGGCCCATGCAGGTCTACGACTATATTGCTTTGGTTTCAACTAAGGAACCGAGCAAGCCTGTAATTAGGCTTGGATAAATTATAGGATCTCGTCCACTTGTTGATATATTCTTGACCTCTATATCGACTTCAAAATAATTTTTTGATTTGTATCCTGCCTTGATTCCTCTGTGAGCCTCTCATAGTTTACTTTGAATGCAGAGTAATGGGTCCACGAGCCAGCGACGAGACTCCTGTAGGTACACCACAAGGTGTTGTGGTCACCTACGACGATGGAGTGACACCATTAGGTGGAGATCCATCCACTCAACAAAGCAATCAAGCAGATCAGCACGCCTCGAGGTTCCGACGAGACGATATTCCACCACCGACGTAGTTTATTCCACCAATACCCGTTTTCCACCAGTACAGCCTATGGATGTACAGACAACAAATGTTCCAAATGTTCTACGCAATGATGCAAGCCCAAAAATAGGTTCATCAAGAAGCTCAACTTCACGAGGCAGAGAACCTGAGAAACAGTATAGTGACCGCACTGGAGGAGACAAACCTACCAGCTAGATGGCCATCGATGGGATCTATCATTGATTTCTGCCAGCTGAAGCCCCATACCTTTTCAGGCAAGGAGGATTCCACTGAAGTTCATGAGTGGCTCACAAACACTCAACACCAATTAGAAGCAGCTGAGCTTCCGAGGGAGCTTTGGATGACTGCCGTCAGGATACAGTTGACGGGCAATGCAAATCACTGGTGGCTATCTGAGGAGAGGCGGCTCGGGCCGGATCGAGTCACTTGGGAGGAGTTCTCTAGACTTTTTCAGGAGATGTATATTCCAGCCATTGCCATAGCAAGACTTAGGGATAAGTTTAACCAACTCATTCAAGGCAACATGACGGTAGAAGAGTACAATGTGGAGTTCATCTGTTTGAGTTGCTTCGCCCCTACTCTGATTCCCACAGAAGAGGAGAAGGCGGAGAAGTTCTTCGACGGACTTAGCTTTGAGCTACAGAGATTAATTGGCTCCGTAGTGCCTACTTCTTATATTGACGTCCTTGCTGCAGCCCGACGCATGGAGCGCATCACCAGGAGAGAGTCCAGCCAAAAATGGCCGTTCACATCAACACCAGCCAGAGTTCTACAGGAAGAACCTGCAAAAAGACCTCACATGTACCAGCCACCCAGAGCAGCTCCGCAGGCACTGCCTACATGTCAATATTGTGGCAAGCGAGGTCATTACGAGAGCGAGTTCAAACACAAGTTGGGATTATGCTTGATTTGCAGATCCAGCCAATATTCATCCAAGGATTGTCCTGAGCGTCGAGAGGGAGCACCGATGGTAAACCGAGAAGCTTTACCAACACCGGGAGGATATCAGCCGAGGCCACCCTTGGAACCACAGACAGCACTCTTCCAGCAGGCCCAACAACAGCAGAAGGCACCACCACAGGGACGTGGACAGGCTTTTGCGATGATAGTGGAGGAGGCATAGACTCGAGGAGTAGCGAATATAAGTAAGATTTAGTTTTATCATAGCTAGCTATAATAGCGAATATTCTTAGTAATACTTTAGCATGTGTCAGTTAGTTCCATTTCCTAGCCTATACCTAGTATTATGTTAGCATGAACATGTTAGTCTAGATTAGTAATATGTCAGTGGTACCCAAGTTTTCATAAGCTGTATTTGATCTTCGTTCTAATCAGGCTCATTTACTCTTGAGTTACTTGTCTCTCATTGGCTAGAAAAAAGTTTTTATTTCTTCTCTACGTGTTCTGCTTGAACAAAACCCTCACCCTTCCTCCCGATTTTTCCTTGTTCATGGTTCTTTATCCTTTGTGTCATGCTTCAACAAACATGTCTTACAACCGCGTTATCTCTTTTGGAGGAAACCTTTCTTGACCGGTTACGTTTCATTTTCTTAATTGCCAGGACGCAATTGTTTTAAGGTGTGTAGATTATAAACACCCTAATTTTTAGAATTTAATTTAATTTTTTAATTATTATTGTGATTAAGAGAGAATTTTTTTATTATTTTTAGCTAATTATAATAAATATTTGTTCATGGATTTATAATTATGTGTATTTAATTAATTATTAATATAGTGAAAAAAATATATTTTTGGGTGTACAACTAATAATAGAGTATTGTGTAATTTTCCTGGAATTTATTGGGATCTAAAACTATATTTAGATGACTATATATATATATATATATATATATATATATATATATATATATATATATATATATATATATATATATATATATATATATATTAAATATATTAAATAAACCAACCCAAACCAACCAAACCCAAACCATTGTTAAACCAAACTAGACTAAACCGGACCATACCCGACCCGAGACCCATACCCGACCCAAACCCATACCCACTATATATATATATATATATATATATATATATATATATATATATATATATATATATATATATATATATATATATATATATAAACCAACCCAAACCATTGTTAAACAAAACTAGACCAAACCGGACCATACCCGACCCGAGACCCATACCCGACCCGAACCCATACCCACTGCTACAGATCCCCTCCCCAAACCCCCGCAGCCTGCGTGACCCTCTGCTTCCTCTCCCCAAACATTCGCACCCCCTCATCTTCATATCCTTGTAACTCCCTCCCCTTCACTCCTATATATAGCCTAGAGTAGAGACCCACAGCGCCATCATCTCCCTTTCCAATCCCGATGAGCCCCGACCGCGACGACCGCCGGACCGCCGCCACAAGCCGCCGCGAAGAAGCCACTCCGACTTCAAAATCAGCAGCGATCACGAGGTACTCATCTTCTTGCCCCTGTATCTACCTGTACAGTTAACTAAATATCGACCAATTGAATCCTATGCGAAGATCACATGACTCCCTTGAACCCTGTGTAATTAGTTTAACCTATCGTGTCCTGTGTCGGTCACAAATTGTGACACAAAACAGGTAAAAAATAACCCACTTTGTAGTTCAAAAACTGTTTCAACCACCCATGTTCATGTCTAATTTTCTTCCAACCTAGTTAATATTTTTAAATTATACTTGAACAATAATTTAGACAACATAACCGAGATTTAATCACTTAAATTAGTTTATTTTAATTTGTTGCATGCTGTGATTTATTCGCTGTCGAATTTGACCGAAAACTTGGTTTTCCAAACCCAAATTTTTTGAAATGGGGTGCGTCCCGCTAAACGAGGCAACTCCGTCATGTGCGAATTGTACCGAAAGGCTCGTATCCGTCGAAAAGTCCTGTATCAGCCTATTTTGACACTCATCATAATTTTGTGTGTGCTTGTCATTTCGTAATGAAACTTACGCCATCGGATTCGCATCGTTATGATGGTTCTGTGACCCAAGTTTGGTTCGATTCTGAGAACGTTGACGAAACACCATTTTGCGGGCCCTTCGGTTTCACTTGACGGTCAATTTCATGACCGGCTTATCAGAATCTAGTTCTGGATGTTCCGTTGGGTTCGTATCACCGTTTTGGACTCATAGATACTAAGTTTGAAAAATTTGAAGAACTTTATCTCTGGCATATTTTTCGGTGTGAAATGGGCCATATGTGGACTCCGCTTTGTCCAAAAACTGTCAATTCTGCCCCTGTGTCGAAATTGGACTTATGGGTAATCAATCTTAGCTATTTCAATTATTATGAGAACAATGGTGATATTTTTTTCAGCATCTGGAGGCGTACCTGGAGATTCTACTTATATCAAAGTAACTAATGGAGGTCAGAACCCAGACAAGTATACCTTGCCAATTTATAGAAGATCCTGTGCTATTATTTGCTTGTACTCTTTCCATATACTTCTGTGATGTACCTGTTCAACCTAGGACCGTGAGACGTTGCTTAACTATCGAACAAGATTCGGTGTCGATGTCGTACGCGGAGTTGTGTAACGTCACTTGGAGAGTTGATACCACGATCATATTCTTTTTTGTGCTTGCTTTTCCAAGTATGTTATACCATAGGACACTTGACACTATTTATGTGACGAAATCTTTCCTGAGTTATTCATGGTAATTCTGTATAGGCTTACATGATTCGTGACATAAGACTTGCATATACATAGATATTATTATGACTCGTTGTACTAGCTAGAGGTCATGATCTTGCGTGTTATGGACATGAGACGTCGTGGACATGAAACATGTGATTACATTGGGTGGGAAGAGACACACATGCTACAAGCTTATTATATACATATATACTTTATTATTGAGGTGCTTTAGTCTCTGTTCCAGAGCTTGGCCAATTACGTGATATTATTGCCGCTACGGGCTCCCCGACACAGAGCTTGTAGTGGTTTCAGCCTGAGTACTAGTGATGCTCTCATTTGCATTCCACTTTGCTGGTTACATAGCTTGCCCTGAGGATCTATTTTTTATATACTGTATTTCATTTGGCTTGAGTGTTTATTGTACCTTGTTATGTCCCCTGAGGACCTGGATCCGGATTATGTTCCCAGGTACAACGGAGGAGGATTACCCCGAGATATTCGGGACACGAGCTGACGTTGGGACAGTATTGGCACCAGAGGAAGAGGTTGTACCAGTGGATTTCTTCTGAGTATTCTGTTACAAACTTAGTTATTTATGCTTACAGTTATTTCATATCTTGACTCATGGACTTATGTATTTACTTATTCTTTTATTTTATTTTATTGGGTTGTTCCCCGAGACACTACATATGTTGACTTAATGATGGACTATTTCCTTTATCTATTATCTTGATTAGTCTATCATATTTAGTTATGTTTTTGTAAACACCCTAATTTTTAATATTTAATTTAAAATTTTCATTAATTATTGTTGTAGAAATTTTTATTATTTTTAGCTAATTATAATAAATATTCTTCATGCATTATATTTTGTGTATTAAATAATTATTAAATATTACAAAAATTATATTTTGGGTGTATAATTAATAATATAGTATTGTGTAATATTTCTGGAATTTATTGGGCTCAAAAAACTATTTTTATGACCTATATATAATAAACCGACTCAAACCAACCCAAACCATACCAACCCAACCCAACCCATACTAGACCAAACCAAACTGGACCGGATCCTAAACCTACCCGCAACTCGCAGACCCGCAACCCATTAACCCACAACCCGAACCCATTCCCATTCCCATTCCCATTCCCATTCCAGTAACAGTAAAACTCTCTCCCTTCCTCTCCCCCAACCGGACGGCCGAACCCCCTTTCCATCCTTGTAACGTCCACCTCGATAGCCTATAAAACCTCCAGCATAGCCGAACCTCACCACCAACAACCCCTCTCCCATTTTCGACTTTTATCGACCGCCGTCGTCGTCGCCGTGACCGTCAACGATCGTCGCAAAGTGGCCGCCTGAATTCGAGCAGCAGCAGCACACGTGAGGTATGCTATTTCCCACCCTTATATCTCTCTATACAGTTATCCAAATATCAACCCATCGAATCCTATGCGAAGACTACATGACCCACTTGAACCCTGTATAATCAGTTCTGTGTATCGTGTCCTGTGTCGGTCGTAATTTACGACGCAAAGCAGGAAAAAAGACCCAATTTGTAGTTCAGAAAACTGTCCCAAACCTCCATGTTCATGACCTTTTTTCTTCCAACCTAGTTAATATTTTTAAATTTTACTTGAATAGTAATTTAGACAACATAAACAAGTTTTAATTTCTTTAATTAGTTTTTTTAATTTGTTGTATGCTGTAATTTATTCGTGGTTGAAGTTGACCAAAAACTTGGTTTTATAACCCCGAAATTTTATGAAATAGGGTACGTCCCACTAAACGAGGCGACTTTGTCGTCTGCAAATTGTATCAAAAGGTGAGTATCGTCAACACGGACGTGTAGGAGTTCGCGAAAGTTGATTTGGATGTGCGTGCACACCGAAATCAACGCGTATCCATCGAAAAACCCCGTATCGGCCTGTTCTGACACTCATCATAATTTTGTGTGTGCTTGTCGTTTCATAACAAAAATTGTCTCCATCGAATTTGTAGTGTTACGCTGGTCTTGTGACCCAAGTTTGGTTCAATTCTGAGAATGTCGACGAAATCCCATTTTCGTGGGTCCCACGGTTCTATTTGACGGACGATTTCGTGACCGACTCATCGGAATCCAGTTCTGGATATTCCGTTGGGTTTGTATCATCGTTCTGGACTCGTAGATAATAAGTTTGACGAATTTGAAGAACTTTGTCTCTAGTATATTTTTTGGTGCGAAGTGGACCACATGTAGACCCCGCTTTGACCAGAAACTGTCAATTCTGTCCCTGGATCCAAATTGGACTTATGGATAGTCAATCCTAGATATTTCACATTTTCTGAGAGTGATGGTAATATTTTTTTCAGCATCCGGAGGCGTACCTGAAGATTCCACTTATATCGGAGCAACTGACAAAACTCAAAACACAGGCAAGTTTACCTTGCCAAATTGCAGTAGATCCTGTAATTTTATTGTTTGAGTTATATATATATATATATATATATATATATATATATATATATATTCTGTGATGTACCTGTTCAACCTAGGACCGTGAGACGTTGCTTAACGTCCGAACAAGTTTCGGGTGTCGACGCTGTCACTCTCCAGTCCCAAAATACGTAGGACTAGGAATACGTAAGCATGCTAGCCGTATGTATATGACAACTCCAATATATGGAAACCATAACACATACGTACACTGTATTATGAACAATAATTCACAAGTGGTATATATTTGTCACAAGTCACAAGACATAACAAAATCTCATCCACAGAATCAAATAACCAATCAACTATATAACTGAATCAAGTATAAAATTCTTGATAAGAACAAGTAGTTGGGTGGAGACAAATCCACTGCCAAACTAGAATGTAAGAGTAAACATGATAAGTACATCTAATAAGCAATGAGGCTCGAAGAGAAGACATCCTCGAAAGAGAATGGAGTAGCAAGTCTTGATCCGTGCTCCTGCGAATAGTCATGATCGTCTACACCTGGAAATGGACCAGGTCCTCAGAGGGACGTAACAAGATACATTGAAGCATGCCAATAAAATACTGAAAATAAACATCCAAAGGGTCGCCTAACCATCTATGTAAATACACTTTGAGAACAACTTTCCAACACGTGGGCTATCTGGCTAAAATAGGATTGACATGATTCTCTCGAAGAATCAGGGGCCTAAAAAGCATGACGTCTTTTGAACGTCAGACGCCTGTAGATAATATAGGGGTCATTATACTACGCATCTCCGGCGGAGTGTGCGGGTTAAACAAGGAAAGTGCAAAGGAGCCCAAACGCCTTACTTGTTGTTCTTCCCACCCTATGCTCTATTTATGCCATGTCCATGACACGATGATACCTCTAATAACTACTAAGTCTCCTAGCATGCAAATTCATTAGCAGTTATTCCCTATCGCACATCCCATACGTATATGTGGCCAGCCCTACGTGGCCAGCCCGTCAGGCAAGTCCGTATCCTACATGAGACTCACACCCGTGTAACAGATGTGTCACAGCCAATGAAACCTAATGATGCCTCCAAATCATGTGGTGGTCTTATAAAACTAGGTCGACATGCATAATATATAATAAAGATAAAATACGTCACCACCATCGTTGCACCCAAGTTATTCTTGGACGCGCAGTTTATAAAGCAGTTAAAATATATAAACTAAATAACAGAAATAAATGCATGCACCATACGGAATGTAAATCATAGTACAATGACAAGGTATACTTGCCTAGAAAGAAAGCTGCGCAGTATAAGCGTCCAGGCGTCAAGCACAGAGGATCAGAAACTATGGCCTCCGAATAAATATCTCTGGATGCTGAAATAAACATCACCAACGTTCCCAAAATCAGCAAAATAGCTAGAAAATAGTACCCTTTCGTCCAATTTGGACACAAGGGCAAAACGATAATTTTGAGTCAAAGCGGGTCCACATGTAGGCCACCTTGCACCGAAATACGTGCCAGAGGTAAAGATCTCTAAATGGAAAAAATTATAGGTAAAATAAATTCTAAACGTCGATACGAACTCAACGGTATGTTCAATTTTGGATTCCGGTAAGCCGATCACAAATTTGCCCTTCAAGTCAAATCGTGGGACCTGCGAATAGGCGGCTCGGTCAACTGTCTCAGAATCGCGTAAAACTTGGGTCATAGGACCAGTGTGATACCACGAATCTAATGGCGCAAGTTTCGTCATATTCTGACTAGCGTACACAAAATGGGGTAGTAGTTTGCAAAAAGTTATGATACGGGGACTTTTTACGGATACGGGTTAATTCCGACGCACACACACGTCCGAATCAACTTTCGCGAAAGCCCACACATCAGAATATACCATGTGCATCTTTCGGTATAATTGGTAAATGATGAGACGATCCCGTTTGGCGGGGAGCACTCTGTATCACAAAATTTTAGTTTTAAAATATCAAGTTTTTGGTCGTTTTGGAGGTCGAATAATTTAACAAATAAAACGAATTAATGAAAAGTAAAAGAACAAAAAATTCTCGGTTATATTGAAAAGAAAACCTTTCTAACTTTCGACCAACTTTGAAAATATTAAACAGGTTGGTGGCAAATTGGGCGTGAACATGGAGGTTTGGATCAAAATTCTGGACTATTTTTGGTCAGATTTTCGGCCAACTTTCGGTCGATTTTTGACCAATCCAGGACACGAAAACTCGTCCCGCTTGGAGAGAATCCTAGAGGGTTAGGTTGTAGACGTACACGGACAAATCGCTCGCAAAAAGAATCAAATATGAGGAAGATACATCACCTTGAAGATGGGGACTCGGGGGCTGCGCTGTTGTTGCCATCCGCGCGCGGGCGGCTGATCGGTGGCGGTCGTCGGTGCCTGCGGCGGTGGCTTACGGCCTAGGGGGGTCGGCGTCGAAGCGACGGTCGGCCGGAGGTGGAAGGAGATTAGGGTTTGGGTTAGGGTTAGGGTTTAGGTTTGAGTTTTGTATAGATATATGTATATATATACAGAAGGGAGAGGGGGAGGATCGTGGGCCTCGGGGGGGGGGGGGGGGAGTAGTCTGGGTTCTGTGGGGGATTAGTTTAGGATTAATTAGTTAGGTTAGGTTTTTATATTATTTTATTTTAATTTTAATTTTATTTCTTTTTTATTTCTATTATTATTAACAATAATAATAATATTTTTTTTATTATTATTATAATTGATATCACTATTATTAATAACTATATATTTATTAACATATATATATATTTACATATATAGATGAAGTTAAAAATCCAAAAATAATATTTGCACTCAAAATAAATTTTAAAAATTTACTTTATAAAGCGTTAATAAAATACTACACTCAAAATATTTTATGAAAATATTTTATAATTAATAATTAGATATTTATCTAGTTATAATAAATCAAATAATTGTATTATCTAATTAACTAAGTAAATAACTAAATGGTTATCCACAAAATAGGAAAATAGTAAATAATATGCAATTCTATAAAAAGGAAAATGTCTAACTTGGCACGGGAAATTATATGTTACTAATTATAAAAAAGTTGGAATAAAAAATAACCAGAATTAAATTATATATATATATATATATTATCTAAATATTTAACAAAGGAATCTATGGTTATTACACTAATGTCATACTAATATCAAGGGATCAAATTTTTGTGCCACGAAAGGATCCTACAGGTAGTGTCTCCTGTGTAGGCTACTTTCTATGATGGACGATACAGATTCTGGGGCTATCCTATATCATAAATGTCCAAACCACGGTGAAGTGTCCTAATAAAATTATTAGATTTTATTTGATTTGAAAAATAATCTAAAAAAAATACAAGAAATACAAAACATACAAGATACCAATTTTTTGGGTGAGGGGGTTTACAATCTACCCAACTTAAAAGAATTTTGTCCTCGAAATTAAAAATAAGACATGATTTGCTAAATCCTTCACATTTGTATATAAGATAAGTCTATCACAATCTCTTCCAAAAATTTAAATAACAAAATATATTCATATCCATCGCAATCACTTAAAAATTAAAATAACCACTGTTCAAATCAAATTCGACCTATCGTAATCTCTTCTCAATTTTTAAATTATCAACATCAAAATTTAAGTCAAATTCATATAACATCTTCAAGATTTAAATAACCCATATCAAATTTTATATCATGATTTTCAACTATCATAATCTCCTCTAGGTTTTAAATAATAAACAATTCTAATCAAATCTTATTCCTATTTTCAACTTATGAATTTTGTACTTTTCAAATTTTAAATTCAATTTCCATCGTCAACATTTCAAATAGGTGATTCAATAATCAAAATTTAACTTTTAATTCAAATCATCAAATTGTAAAATTTTAAATCTAATTCACCAATTGTTCAAGTCTAAAATTCTATATTTATCCTCAAAATTTAAATTGATGATTCAACCTTCAATATTTAAAATTTAAATCATGTGCTCAATTTATAAATATTTGGTCCGCAATATCAAGATTTTAAAATTTATTAAATCCACAATATCTTAATCATTCTTCTAAAAAAAATTCTCAAAATTTAAAATGACTTAAATCTCTCAATCTAATCTTACTTGATCACAATCTAAAAAATTTACCTCAAGTTGACAATGCAACTTCTACTCAACTTAGAATTTATCGATCTATCATATAAGACTATACCTTTAAGAAAGACTTCCTCAAATTATTTAATCGTGTTATTCAATCCTCGAAAATTTTAACACCAAATATATCACATGTGATATGCCCTTAGTTACAAAAGATAGTCACAAAGTAATATGATTGGCCTATGAGGTATATCTAGTACTTTTCGTGTGTCAAAATTATATCAATCACGAGCGTTCATCTTTCTGAAATAGGGGAAGACGAAAAACAATAATAAAGAATTCAAGGAGGAGGTGATAGAATACAAGTACGGGGTTCAAGGCGATTAAAGAATTCAAAAAGAGAGTTGTCAAGGCAGTTGCGGATGAGATCCTATTTTGGAAAATTCTTATTCGCATGTTCATATCAAAATAGTTATGTACCTGATATGATATGCTCTGATCTGTCTAGAGGGCAAGTATATTCGTCTAACAAGCTAAGTCAACTATATCTCAATCCACGTAAAGTAGTTATGCGAAGAGCGAACCAAGTGCACTAAGGTTGATCAGACTATAATACACCGATTCTAATTAGACAATTGTATCATTATGTGCACCCAATAATACATATGTCATGAACAAGCTCGATAAAAGAATTAGCTTACAAAACTAGGCTATAATAGCAGCATAAGTCGAGGTAGTTCAGAAAATATTAGTACGCCGGATTATGATGAGGAAAGGTACACAATAATTCAAGTTCACCAAGAAGATAAGACTCGTCCAGTGTTGTGCCTCTACAGTTGCCATACTAACTCCTTGTCTAAGTCTCTAGTTGACTAAATGGGGGTATGGGCCTCTAAGTTCTACAGTTTGGATAAACACTATCTTCTTATGCAAGTCTATAGTTGGTGTCATTCAATTTTACTTCATTAATGGGTCAAAAGGACTACGTGATACTAGGTTGGGAGGTATACTACCCAACTTAAAAGAATTAACTAATAATGTAACTGCCTTGTGGGGATAAAGTAGAAACTCTTATTGGGGTATACGAGGAAAAGATCTTGGTACTTATTAAGGTATCCTATTGCATTATATAGGTAATGGTCATCTTAAGTCTTAATCATAGTGTTTATAGAACAAAAGTGTTAATATTAAGAATGGAGAAGTTATTGGCTCTCAAGTGAAAGAAGATATAACTTGTATTGAGATATGTGGAACATATTACTTGATTTGAAACTAAAGGATAATCATAAAATCATAATCTAAATGGACAACTCAAACTATCAAGTTCTAACTACTAAGCACTTAATTTCAAATTTCAAGATTAAGAACTATAATCCTAGCAAACTATATATCCTAACATAAAATAAAACCACTTGGCCTACAATCAGAAGGGTTAGGTGGCACGAATTGAAAGATGAAGAAAATAATTTTAGCCATCGCATAAAAAATGAGCGCTAAGGTTCGGAGAAACAAGATATAAAATTAAATAGAGAGACTCTTGATAATATCATGGTTTCCTAAGGGGAAGGTAGTATGCTAATCTTTGTGTTCGAGGTATGATCCAGGAAAATATTCTATTCATTCCTCTTGGTTTCCTAAGGTACTGTTCTGCTAATATCAAGACAGGAATCTAATTTTATAGTCCTCTTATATTATCTTACTATGAAAGTTTGGTTTAGTTCTAATATTCAACCATGGATTTCTATTATTTCCTCAATACTAGGGTCAAATAATATGGTCAAATTTTTAACTAACCCTAGTAGTGTCTATACTACTCTCAAGTTATTCCTAAATATCAAAGGATAATGGTCAATCAATTTATAGGTATTAGATGCTAGGATTCATTAGGTATGCTAAACTTTTAGGAGATGCCAATATTCTAATTGTATTCTTAGTAGGAATGTTACCCTAATTATCATCCTAACAACAATAATTCCTATATTCTAGCAGAAGGCTATACTCAAGAAACTATTAGGGAAGTACATGAATCAAGCATGATGCAATTATTTAAATAAAATGGATTGGAAGGAAGGTGAGTCATAGTCAAATGTGGATGAGACCCAAAACTCTAATCCTAGGTGCATGCCCGCTCGGTACAGTTACGTAACCAAAACGGTTAACTCGACCTGCATGGGCCACCACAAAAATATGTCACGTCCCAGTCCCAAAATACGTAGGACTAGGAATACGTAAGCATGCCAGCTGTATGTATATGGCAACTCCAATATATGGAAACCATAACACATACGTACGCTGTATTATGAATAATAATTCACAAGTGGTATATATTTGTCATAAGTCACAGGGCATAACTAAATCTCATCCACATAATCAAATAACCAATCAACTATATAACTGAATCAAGTATAAAATGCTTGATAAGAACAAGTAGTTGGGTGAAGACAAATCCACTACCAAACTAGAATATAAGAGTAAACATATTAAGTACATCTAATGAGCAATGAGGCTCGAAGAGAAGACCTCATCGAAAGAGAATGGAGTAGCAAGTCCTGATCCATGCTCCTACGAATAGTCATGATCGTCTACACCTGAAAATGGACCAGTTCCTTAGAGGGACGTAACAAGATACATAGAAGCATGCCAATAAAAAACTGAAAATAAATATCCAAAGGGTCACCTAACCATCTATGTGAATGCACTTTGAGAACAACTTTCCAACAAGTGGGTTATCTGGCTAAAATGGGATTGACATGATTCTCTCGGAGAATCAGGGGCCTAAAAAGCATGACGTCTTTTGAACGTCAGAGGCCGCCTGTAGATAATATAGGGGTCATCATACCATGCATCTCCGACGGAGCGTGCGAGTTACACAAGGAAAGTGTAAAGGAGCCCAAACGCCTTACTTGTTGTTCTTCCCACCCTATGCTTTATTTATACCATATCCTTGACACGATGATACCTCTAATAACTGTTAAGTCTCCTAGCATGCAAATTTATTAGCAGTTATTCCCTATCGCACGTCCCATACGTACAGGTGGCCCCGCCCGTCATGCAAGTCCATTTCCTATATGAGACTCACACTAGTGTAACAGATGTGTTACGGCCAATGAAACCTAATAATGCCTCCAAATCATATGGTGGTCTCGTAAAACTAGGTCGATATGCATAATATATAATAAAGATAAAATACGATGCCACCGTCGTTGCACCCAAGTTATTCTTGAACGCGCAGTTTATATAGCAGTTAAAATATATGAACTAAATAATAGAAATAAATGCATGCACCATATGGAATATAAATCTCAGTACAATGACAAGGTATACTTGCTTGGCAAGAAAGCTGAGTAGTGTAAGCGTCCAAGCGTCAAGCACAGAGGATCAGAAACTATGGCCTCCGAATAAACATCTCCGAATGCTGAAATAAACATCATCAATGTTTCCGGAATCAGCGAGATAGCTTAGAAAATACTACCTTTTCATCCAATTTGGACACATGGGCAAAACTATAATTTTGGGTCAAAGCGGGTTCACATGTGGGGGCCACCTTGCACCAAAATGTGTGCCAAAGTAAAGGTCTCTAAATGGGATAAATTATAGGTCAAATAAATTCTAAACATCGATACAAACTCAATGGTATGTCCAATTTTGAATTTCGGTGAGCAGATCACAAATTCGCCCTTTAAGTCAAACCATAGAGCCCGCGAATAGGCGGCTCGGTCAACTATCTCGGAATTACATAAAATTTGAGTCACAGGACCAGCGTGATACCATGTAAAACCCCCTTCCTAGAAAATCGTATATACCCTTTATTTATTAATTATTAATTAAATTGTAGTAATTAGGTCTAAATAGGAGAAATAGATTTTTAATAATTTTTATGTTAGGTGTTCGGGCACTTAGATGACTTATGGGACCATCAGGAATTTTTTGAAATTTATTCCATGTAGGAGACCCCTTGAGCAGTTGCTAGCCTAATGCTGTGCATTATTCTAATCTAGAATTTTTCTATGAGTATATATATTATATATATATACAAATATATATATATATATGCATATATTAATAGGAAAAGAAAAGATTAAGAAAAGATTAAGAAAAAAAATTAATTAAATAAGCTTAACTAATAAGAAAGTTACTAATTAATATAATAATAATAATAATAATAATACTTCTACTAAGTAACCACTTCAGCCAATTCCTTCCCAGACCCCTTCAGCAAACGATTAGTTGCTGGGGCCGCCACTTTAATGCATTAGCAATTTGCTAACTCACCCATCCCACTTCAATTCACTAGCAATACTCCCACGGACCCGACCCCTTTACTCCCTTTCGGCCGCTCCAAACCCGCTCCACCCTCTTTCCTTCCCTATTATATATTAATATATATATATATTCTCTTCCAAAAAAAATTCTAACCTAAATTTCCAGACCTCCTCTTCCCATCTAGAGCCGTCACCGCAGCCAAAGAAGCCTCGCCAAGCCATCCAACCATCCCGACTACGCCGACCTCGCATCCTGCAGTTTCCCACTCGAGGCACCTTCGCTCCGGCGTGATTTCCCGTCGACTCGCTCAACCAAACGCTGTTCCGTCTTCATAGGTATGATCATTCCTTAACCCTCTCCAATATCTGTTTTATAGCCAACCTCGGAAAACGTGTGCCCCTAGGTGAAAAATAGCGTCCAAAGTGGACGGACAGACCCAATTCTGGAATCACAGAATTCCAGAATGACCACCCGTTTTGCCGAGTTCGTATCTTCCACCACAGAGATCTGAATTCGGTGATTCTTTTTGATACCTGTAGAATACCTGATCTAGTTTATTTTCTGTTAAATAACCCTATGCTATTAGTTGCTGTGGACATAGTTAAATTCGTCACAAAACTGCGCGCACCCACTTTTTTCAGTTTTCTAAAAGTTGGAAAATGGAGCGCGCCCCGCCAAACGGGACCGTCCCGTCGTGTGCCAAGTGTACCGCATGGTGCAGACAGCGTAACCGGACACGTGAAATTTCGTGGAGACTGATTCGGACGCGTGTACGCGCCGGAATCAGGCCGTATCCGCGGACACATTTCGTGTCGCAACTTTTGTAGAACTCGCACGTATTTTGTGCACGCTTGTCAGATTGTGACGAAACTTGCGCCACTGGACTCGTGGTAACGCGCTGGTCCTGTGACCCAATTTTCATGTATTTCTGAGACGGTTGACCAAATCGCCAATTGGCGGGCCCCACAGTTGACTTTTTGGACATAATTTTGTTCGGCTCATCGGAATCCACATTTGGACATACCGTTGGGTTCGTATTGACATATAGAGTTGTTTGACCTATAATTTGTCCCATTTAGAGACTGTTACCCTTGGCACACTTTTCGGTGTAAAGTGGGCCACACGTGGACCCCACTTTTATCCGAAATTACCGTTTTGCTCCTGTGTCCAAATTGGACGAAAGGGATGTGCTTTTTAGGTATTTTGCTCATTTCGGAAATGTTGGTGATGTTTATTTCAGCATCCGAAGATGTTTGTTCGGAGTCCTTAATTCCAGGTTCAGTGTCCTTGACATTTGGGCGCGTACACTTTACAGATTTCTTGCCAGGCAAGTATACCTTGCCATTGTGCTATTTTACATTCCATATGAGATATGCATATTTATTTTCTATTTATTTAGTTCATTTATTTTAACTGCTATATAAACTGCGCGTCCAAGGAAACTTGGGGGCAACGACTGTGTCGTCGTACTATATTTTTATTTATGTATATGCATTGGACCTACTTTATGAGACTACCCCATCTTCATGAGACATTTATGTTTCATTGGCCATGAAACTTTTCTTACACGAGTGTGAGTCACATGTAGGACACGAACTTGCGTATTCGACTGGCCACTGGTACGTATAGGTCGTGCGACGGATAGGGATAACTGCCAATAGAAACTTTGCATGCTAGTAGACCTGGCAGTTATTAGAGATATTATTGTGTCATGGACATGACATGCTTAGAGCATTGGGTGGGGAGAACAACAAGTAAGGCATTTGGGCTCCTTTGCACTTTCCTTGTGTAACTCGTACGCTCCGCCGGAGATGCGCGGTCATGATGACCATTATATATTATATATTATCAGGCGGGCCTCCGACGTTCGAAAGTCGTCGTGCCTTTGTAGGCCCCTGGATCTCCAAGAGAACCATGCCAATCCCATTTTAGCCAGATAGCCCACTTGGTGGAAAGTTGTTCTCAAACTGCATTCACATAGATGGTTAGGCGACCCCAATGGATGTTTATTTTTAGTACTTTATTGGCATGTGCTTTTTGTATCTTGTTACGTCCCTCTGAGGACCTGGTCCCTTCCAGATATAGGTGAGCAGGAGTACCCGCAGGAGTATGGACCTGGACCTGACGCTACCTATCAGTCTGAGGAGATCTTACCTTCTGATTATATGTGATTCTTTGCAGCTGTTTAGAGATTCTAGTTGCTATTCTTTTCTAGACATTTATTCTTATATTAGAGTTTATTCTCTTCTCTCTTTAGTAGTTTATTATAGTCGATTTGCAGTGGATTTGTTTCCACCCGACTATCACACTTTGAGATTACTATTTGAGACTGCTTCTTTGATATTCAGTTATTGATTTCCCTTATTCTATTATTTGTGCTGTGGATGAGATATAGAACTGCGTGTGACTTGTTGTGACATATATTACCACTGTGGATTGGATATTCATGTACAGCGTACGCGTGTATATGGTTTCCATATATTGGAGTTCGTATACATACGGCTGGCGTGTTACGTATTCCTAGTCCTACGTATTTTGGGACTGGGGCATGACATACCACAAATCCAATGGTGCAAGTTTCGTCATATTCTGACGAGCGTACACAAAATAGGGTGGTAGTTTGCAAAAAGATGTGATACGGGGACTTTTTACGGATACGGGTTGATTCCGACGCGCACATACGTCCGAATCAACTTTCGTGAAAGTTCGCACGTCAGTATATACCATACGCGCCTTTTGGTGTAATTGGTATGCGACGAGGTTGTCCCGTTTGGCGGGGCGCACTCCGTATCACAAAATTTTAGTTTTGAAATATCAAGTTTTTGGTCGTTTTGGAGGTCGAATAATTTAAAAAATAAAATGAAGTAATAAAAACTAAAAGAATAAATTCGGTTACATTGAGAAAAAAACCTTTCAATTAGATTTTGAAAATATTAAACGGGTTGGTGGCAAATTGGGCGTGAACATGGAGGTTTGGGTCGAAATTCTGGACTGTTTTGGTCAGTTTTTCGATCAACTTCCGGTAGATTTTTCGACCAATCCAGGACACGAAAACTCGTCCCGCTTGGAGGAAATCCTAGAGGGTTAGTTTGTGGACGTACACTATTAAACTGCTCGCAAAAAGAATTAAAGATGAGAAAGATACATCACGTTGAAGATGGGAACTCGGGGGCTACGTTGCTGCTGCCATCCGTGCGCGGGCGGCTGATCGACGGCGGTCGCCGGCGGCGGCCAACGGCGTCGGGGGGTCGGCGTCGAGGCGGCGGTCGGCCGGAGGTGGAAGGAGATTAGGGTTAGGGTTAGGGTTTAGGTTTGAGTTTTGTATACATATATGTATATATATACATAAGGGAGAGGGGGAGGATCGTGGGCCGGGGGGGGGGGGTAGTCTGGGTTCTGTGGGGGGATTAGTTTAGGATTAATTAGTTAGTTTAGGGAATATGAATTAGTTTAGGTGTAGGTTTTTATAGTTAGGTTAGGTTTTTATATTATTTTATTTTGTTTTTGTTTTTGTTTTTGTTTTCCTTTTTATTTCTTTTATCATTATTATTATAATTATAATTACTATTATTATTATTATTATTATTACTTATATTATTATTATTATTATTATTATTAATAATAACTATATATTTATTAACATATATATATATATATATATATATATATATATATATATATATATATATATATATATATATACATATATAGATGGGGTTAAAAATTCAAAAATAATATTTGCACACAAAATAAATTTTAGAAAATTTACTTTATAAATATTTAATAAAATACTATACTCAAAATATTTTATAAAAATATTTTATAATTAATAATTAGATATTTATCTAGTTATAATAAATTAAATAATTTTATTATCTAATTAACTAAGTAAATAACTAAAAGGTTATACACAAAATAGGATAATAGTAAATAATATCCAATTCTATAAAAAGGAAAATGCCTAACTTGGCACGAAAAATTATGGGCTACTAACTATAGAAAAGTTGGAATTAAAAAATAATCACAATTAAATTATATATATAAATTATCTAAATATTTAACATAAGATTCTATAGTTGTTACACTAATGTCATACTAATATCAAGGGATCAAATTTTTGTGCCACGAAAGGATCCTACAGGTTGTGTCTCCTATGTAGGCTACTTTCGATGATGGACGATACAGATTTTGGGGCTATCCTATATCATAAATGTCCAAACCACAGTGAAGTATCCTAATAAAATTATTGGATTTTATTTGATTTGAAAAATAATCTAAAACAAATACAAGAAATATAAAATACACACAAGATACCTATTTTTTGGGTGAGGGGGTTTACAGACGCCGTACGTGGAGTCGTGTAACGTTACTTAGAAAGTTGATCCCACGATACTATATATATTTACGTGCTTGCTTTATCAAGTACGTCATACCAAAGGACACTTGACACTATTCATGTGACATAATCTTTCCTGAGTTATTCATGGTGATTCTCTATAGGCTACATGATTCGTACATAAGAGTTGCATATACATAGATATTATTATGACTCACTATACTAGCTAGAGGTCATGATCTTGCTTGTTATGGACATGAGACATGAGGTTAAATTGGGTGGGGAGAGACATAGAGGCTACAGGCTGATTATATATATATACTTATGTTACTAGAGAGTGCCTTAGTCTCTGTACTAGAACTTTGGCACATGTACTGGCCCTTCGTGATATTACTTGCTGCTACCCGCTCCCCGATACATAGTTTGTAGTGGTCTCAGCCTGAGTACTAGTGATGCTCAACTTGCATTTCACATAGCTGGTTACATAGCTTGCCTTGTGGATTTATTTTTTTATATATACTGTATTTTATTTGGCTTGAGTTATTCTTATACCTTGCTATGTTCCCTGAGGACCTAGATCCGGATAATATCCCCAGGTACAGCAGAAGAGGAATACCCCGAGATATACGGGACATGAGCTAACGCTGGAGCAGTACTGGCACCAGAGGACGAGGTTGTGCCAGAGGATTTCTCCTGAGTATTTGTTACATACTCAGTTATTTTTGCTTCCAGTTATTTCATATCTTGACTCTTGGATTTATGTATTAACTTATTTTATCGGGTTGTTCCCTGAGACACTATTTATTTGGACTTGTTGATAGACTATATTTCTTTGTATCTATTATCTTGATTAGTCTATCATATTTAGTTATGCTTCTTTCTGTGGATGATATTAGAATTATTTTGAGATAGATGGTGTAGACTGCATTGATATTTATTACAGCTTAAGTACACTATAACGTGTCCATTAAATTGGGTTTGCCTATTGTAGTTGTGCCGCTGGCCACTGACACGTGGCTAGTCCCTCGGTATTTTGGGACTGGGACGTGACATAGTTTTTGTGGTGGCCCATGCAGGTCTACGACTATGTTGCTTCAATTTCAACTAAGGAACTGAGCAAGCCTGCAATTAGGATATGATGTATAATAGGATCTCATCTACTTGATTGATTTATTCTTGACCTCTATATCGACTTTAAAATAATTTTTTGACTTGCATCCTGCCTTGATTCCTTTGTGCGCCTCTCATAGTTTACTTTGTATACAAAGTAATGGATCCACGAGACAGTGACGAGACTCCCATGGGTACACCACAAGGTACTGTGGTCACCTACAATGATGGGGTGAAACCATTGGGTGAAGATCCATCCACTCAACAAAGAAATCAAGTAGATCAGCACGCCTCGAGGTTCCGGCGAGATGACATTCAACCACTGTCGCAGTTTACTCCACCGATGCCTATTTTTCCACCAGGACAGCCAATGCTTGGTCAGCAGATATTCCAAATATTCTACGCAATGATGCAAGCACAACAACATGTTTATCAAGAGGCCTATCAATGCCGGGCGGAGAAGTTCTTTGACAGACTTAGCTTTGAGCTACATAGATTAATTGGCTCCGTTGCAACTACTTCTTATACGGACGTCCTTGCTACAGCCCGACGTATGGAGCGCATTATCAGGAGACAGTCCAGCCAGAAGTGGCTGTATACACTAGCACCAGACCGAGCGTAGCAGGGAGGAGCTGTAAAGTGGCCCCAGATGAAACCACCACAGAGAGTAGTATCAAGATCCCTAGCCCTTCCTACTTTTTACTACTGTAGCAAGTTAGGCCATATTGAGAAAGAATGCAGACGCAAATTGGAATTATGTTTATCTTGCGGATCCAGTCAGCATTCAGAAAGGGATTGCCCTGAGCATCGAGAAGGAGCACTGATGGTAAACGGACAAGCTTTACCAGCACTGAGAGGATATCAGCCGATGCCACCCTTGGCACCACAGGCAGTACTCTTCCAGCAGGCCCAACAACAGCAAAGGGCACCACTACCGGGACGTGGACAGGCTTTTGCAATGACAGTAGAGGAGGCACAGACTCGAGGAGTAGTGAATATGAGTAATATTTAGTTTTATCATAGCTAGCCATAATAGCGTATATTCCTAGTAATACTTTAGCATGTACCTGTTAGTTCCATTCCCTAGCCTATACCTAGTATTATGATTAGTATGAACTTGTTAGTCTAGATTAGTAAGATATTAGTGGTACCCAAGTTTTCATAAGCTGTAGTTGATCTTCGTTCTAACCAGACTCCTTTACTCTTGAGTTACTTATCTCTCATTGCCTAGAAAAAAGTTTTTATTGCTTTCCTACGTGTTCTGCTTGAACAAAACCCTCACCCTTCCTCTCGATTTCTCCTTGTTCATGGTTCCTTATTCTTTGTGTCGTGCTTCAACAAAAATGTCTTGCTACCACATCATCTTTTCTGGAGCAAACTTTTTCTTGACCGGTTATATTTTATTTTCTTAATTATGAGAACATAGTTCTTTTAAGGTAGGTAGATTGTAAACACCCTAATTTTTATAATTTAATTTAAAATTTTATTAATTATTGTTGTATAAATTTTTATTATTTTTAGCTAATTATAATAAATGTTCTTCATGTATTTATATTTTTGTGTATTAAATAAAATTTTAAAATATTATATTTTTGGGTGTATAATTAATAATAGAGTATTATGTAATTTTTTTGAAATTTATTTGGCTCAAAAAACTATTTTTATGACCTATATATAATAAACCGACTCAAACCAACCCAAACCAAACCAACCCAAAACAAACCAACCCAACCCATACTAGACCAAACCAAACTGGACCGGATCCTAAACCTACCCGCAGACCCGCAACCCATTAACCCACAACCCGAACCCATTCTCATTCCCATTCCAGTAACAGTAAAACTCCTGTGTTAAGAATTTACATGTTAGGATGAGGTTAGACTTGGGTATTAATGGTTTATAATAAATTAGATAATTAGTTGCGGTTACAAGATTCTTGATTAGATACTTAAAGTAGAAAAATTATTATTTAGGTCAATTGGATTCCGGAGGAGTGGACGCGGGACCAATTTTACAACTACATACTGCAGACCCAGGCAAGTGTACCTTGACAAACTTGCAGTAGATCCTTTTATGTTATCTTCTTGTGTTTATTTTCATATATATATATATACTCTTGTGATGTACCTGTTCAATCTAAGACCGTGAGATGTTACTTAGCGTCCGAACAAGATTCGGGTGTCGACGCCGTACGCGGAGTCGTATAACGTCACTTAGAGAGTTGATTCCACGATCCTATTTTACATGATTGCTTTACCAAGTATGCCATACCGTAGGACACTTAACACTATTTCATGTGACAGAATCTTTCTTGAGTTATTCATGGCAATTCTGTATAGGCTTATATGATTCGTAGACTTGCATATTATATAGATATCATTATGGCTAATTGTACTAGCTAGAGATCCTGATCTTGTGTGTTATGAACATGAGACGTTATGGACAAAAAAATATGAGGTTACATTGGGTGGGGAGGGATACACATGCTACATGATGATTATGTTTATATATATACTATGTTACTGGAGGTGCTTTAGTCTCTGTACCAGAGATTGGCATATTTACTGGCCCTACGAGATACTACTTGCTGCTATGGGCTTCCTGACACAGAGCCTGTAGTGGTCTCATCCTGAGTACTAGTGATGCTCTCATTTGCATTTCACTTAGCTGGTTACATAGCTTGCCCTGAGGATCTGTTTTTACTTACTGTATTTTATTTGGCTTGAGTGTTTATTGTAACTTGCTATGTCCCCTGAGGACCTAGATTCGTATTATGTCCCCTGGTGTAGACAAGGAGAGCTATCTCGAGGTTAACATGGTATGTACTGCTATTGGAGACGTACAAGTTGCAGAGGACGAGGTTGAGGATTTCTATTGAGCGCACAGTATCATCTTCATTTATTATGCTTAGTATTCTTAGATATTTGGACTTGTAGTGACTTCTGGATATTTGTACTTGAATTTATTTTTCTTTCTATTTTGATGACGGGTTGTTTCCCGCGATATTATTTATATTGCTTTGATTGGACAGATCATTTTATGTTCATTGTGAATGGACTATCTCTTTGTGATTTTATTGCTTATTGTGGATGTGATTAGATATATAGACTGAGACATGTATTATAGACCATTGTATTTGTATTATAGCTTAAGTGCACTCTAAAAGGTCCATTAAATTAGTATTGTCCATTGGAGTTGTGCTACTGGCCATTGCCACGTGGCTAGTCCCTTGGTATTTTGGGACTGGGACGTGACATAATTTTTTTTGTGGCCCATACAGGTCTACGAATATATTGCTTTGGTTTCAACTAAGGGACCGAGCAAGCCTGTGATTCGGATAAGAATAAATATATAGGATCTCATCCACATGTTGACACGTTCTTGACCTCTATATCGGACTCGAATAAATTTCTTGACTTGCATCATTCTTGATTCAACTGTTCGACCCTACAGTGATCCCGACAAAAGAAGAGAAGGCGGAGAAATTTTTTGACGGACTGATCTTTGATTTATAAAGATTGATTGGCGCAGTTATACCTACTTCTTATACGACATCCATATAGCAGCTCAATGCATGGAACGCGTCAACGGGAGAGAGTCCAGCCAGAAGCGGTCGCATGCACTAGCACCAGATCGAGCACAACAGGGAGGAGATTCAAAGAGACCTCACATGCACCAGCTACACAGAGCAATCCCACCAATACTGCTTATATGTCAATATTATGGCAAGCAAGGCCATCACGCGATCGAGTGCAGACGCAATTTGAGACTATGCTTGATTTGTGGATCGGGACAACACTCGGCACGGGACTGTATGGAACAGCGGAGAGGAGCACTGATGATTCATCGATCAGCCCTACCAGCACCAGTTCCAGGACTCCCAACTTGTCATTATTGGGGCAAGGTATGCCATCTCGCCAAGGAATGCCAACGCAGATTAGGATTGTGTTTGCTTTGCGGTTCAGACCAGCATTCAACCAAAGATTTTACAGAGCATCGAGAAGGAGCACCGATGGTTCATCGACCAGCTTTACCAGCATCGAGGCCAGTTCAGCAGCCACCGGGGCCAGTTATTCCAGCACCGAGGGCGCCATCACCAGGAGGATATCAACATAGGCCACCCTTGGCACCATGGGCATCGCTTTTTCTAGCAGACACAGCAGCAGCAGAGGACACCAGCTCTGGGACATGGTCAGGATTTTGCAATGACAGTAGATAAGGCACGGACTGGAGAAGTAACGAATTTGGATAAGATTTAGTTTTATCATAGCTAGCTATAGTAACGAATATTCCTAGTCTATACCTAGTAATATGTTAGCATGAACTTGTTAGTCTAGAGTTGTAATATGTAAGATGTACCCAAGTTTTCAGAAGCTGTACTTGATCCTCGTTCTAATTAGACTCCTTTACTCTTGAGTTACTCATCTTTCATTGCCACGAAAAAAATATTTTATTGCTTTCCTACGTGTTCTGCTTGAACAAAACCCTCACCCTTTCTCTTGATATTTTTCTTATTCATGGTCCCTTATCCTTTGTGTCATGATTCAACAAATATATCATACTACCGCGTCATCTCTTCTGGAGCAAACCTTTCCCGACCTGTTATATTTTATTTTTCTTAATTGCGAGGACGCAATTCTTTTAAGGTGGGTAGATTGTAAGCCCCCTCATTTTTTAATATGGTTAATTTGAAAATTTTCAATTTATTTAATTTAATGGATTAAAGTATTAATTTCTAAATTCTTCTTTTATATATATATATGACCCTTTGCCATGACTTGGATATTTTAAGCATTACACAATATTTTTTTTCCAACAAAATTTATATTACTAATCTTGATTGTGCCTAGTATATTTGGGACATGGATGTTATAATTTTTTGTAAAACCCCTGTCCTAAAAATCGTATATACCCCTTTTAATTTATTAATTATTAATTTAATTATAGTAATTAGTGGCTAAATAGGAGAAATAGATTTTTAATAATTTTTATTTTAGGTGTTCGGGCACTTAGAGGATTTATGGGACCATCAGGAATTTTTCGGAATTTATTTCATGTAGGAGATCCCTTGAGCAGTTGCTAGCCTAACGATGTGCATTATTCTAATCTATACATTTTCTTATGAGTATATATATAAACAAATATATATATATATGTATATATATATATTTAAGAAGAAGAAAAGAAAAGAAAAGAATTATTAATAAACTAATAAAACTAATATTAATAACTATACTAATAATACGAACTATTATTCCACTTAGCTAGCAAACTAGCAAACTATTATTCCACAAAACTTAGCAACTTCAGCAACAAAACAAAGCACTCCTATTCCACTTTTTCAATTCCATGAGCCAGCAGCACCAACCCCCCCTTTAGAATTCGACCAACGCCCCCCTTGCGGACCCGAACCATTCTTTCTCTCCCCCTATTCAAATTCATATATATATATATATATATATATATATATATATATATATATATATATATATATATATATATACATATATATATATATATATATATATATATATATATATATATATTATTTCTCTAAACCCTAAACCTAAAATCTCCAGACCCTCCTCTTCTCATCTAGACCTAGAGAGAGCCGCCACCGCAGCCAGAGAACCCTGCCAGGCCGTCCAAACAAATCCCGATGATCCCGACCCCGCGCACTGCAGATTCCCACACGAGGTACCTGCGTTCCGGAGTTGTTTTTCGTCGACTCGCTCAACCAAACGCTGTTCCGTCTTCACTGGTATGCTCACCCCTTAACCCTCTTCCATATTTGTATGATAATATACCTCGAACAACGTGTACCCATAGGCGAAAACAGCGCCCAAGTTAGCACAAACAGACCCAATTCTGAGATCGCAGAAAACTGCGGTGACCACTCATGTTGCCGAGTTTGTATCTCCCACCACCGAGATCCGAATTCGATGATTCTTTTTGGTATGTGTAGAACACTTGACCTAGTTTATTTTCTGTTAAATAATCCTAGATTATTAACTGTTGTGGACAGAATTAAATAAGTCACAAAACCCCGCGAACCCACTTTTTCTAAATTTTCAAAAGTTGGGAAACGGAGCGCGCCCCGCCAAACGGGACAGCCCCACCTTGTACCAAGTGTACCGAACGGTGCACACAGCGTAACTAGATACGTAAAAATTTGTGAAAACTGATTCGGACGCGTGTGCACGCCGAAATCAGCCCGTATCCGCGGACAAACCCCGTGTCGCAACTTTTGTGGAAGTCGTACGTATTTTGTGAACGCTTGTCAGATTGCGACGAAACATGCGCCACTGGACTCGTGGTAACGTGCTGGTCCTGTGACCCAATTTTTACGCAATTCTGTGACGGTTGACCAGATCGCCAATTGGCGGGCCCCATAGTTGACTTTTTGGACAATATTGTTTTCGGTCCATCGAAATCCACATTTGGACATACCGTTAGATTTGTATTGAAATTTAGAGTTTTTTGACCTATAGTTTGTCCCATTTAGAGACTGTTACCCTCGGCACGCTTTTCGGTGCAAAGTGGGCCATACGTGGACCCCACTTTTATCCGAAATTACTATTTTGCCCCTGTGTCCAAATTGGACGAAAGGGAAGTATTTTTTAGCAATTTTATTCATTCTGGAAACGTTGGTGATGTTTATTTCAGCATCCGGAGATGTTTGTTCGGAGGCCTTAGTTCCAGGTTCCGTATCCTTGACATTTGGGCGCATACACTTTACAGATTTCTTGCCAGGCAAGTATACCTTGCCATTGTACAGTATTTATATTCCATATGAGGAATGCATGTTTATTTCTATTTATTTTAGTTCATTTATTTTATCTGCTATATAAACTGCACGTCCAAGGAAACTTGGGTGCAACGACGGTGTCGTCGTACTATATTTTTATTTATGTATATGCTTTGGACCTACTTTATGAGACTACCCCATCTTCATGAGGTATTTATGTTTCATTGGCCATGAAACTATTCTTACACGAGTGTGAGTCACATGTAGGACACGGACTTGCGTACTCAGCTGGATACTGGTACGTATAGGTCGTACGACGGATAGAGATAACTGCCAATAGAAACTTTGCATGCTAGTAGACCTGGTGGTTATTAAAGATTTATCGTTTTATAGACATGACATGCTTAGAGCATTTGGTGGGGAGAACAACAAGTACCGCATTTGAGCTCCTTTACACTTTTTCTATTGTGCGGCCGGATTCTCCGCTGGAGATACGGGCGGTGATGACCACTATATATTATATTATTATCAGGCGGGCCTCCGGCGTTCGAAAGTCGACGTACCTTTTTAGGCCCCTGAATCTCCAATAGAGAACCATTCCAAATTCCAGGTTTTCAGCCAGATAGCTCACTTGTGGGAAAAGTTGTTCTTAACTGCATTCACTTAGACGGTTAGGCGACCCCATTGGATGTTTATATTTCAGTACTTTATTGGCATGTGTTTTTTGTATCTTGTTACGTCCCTCTGAGGACCTGATCCCTTTCCAGATATAGATGAGCAGGAGTATCCGCAGGAGTATGGACCTGGACCTGACGCTAGCTATCAGTCTGAGGCGATCTTACCTTCTGATTATATGTGATTCATTGCAGCTGTTTAGAGATTCTAGTTGCTATTCTTTTCGAGACATTTATTCTTATATTAGAGTTTATTCTCTTCTCTCTTTAGTAGTTTTTTATAGTCGATTTGCAGTGGATTTGTTTCCATCCGACTATCACACTTTGAGATTTCTATTTGAGACTGCTCCTTTGATATTCAGTTATTAATTTCCATTTATCTATTATTTGTGCTGTGGATGAGATATAGAATTGCGTGTGACTTGTTGTGACAGTATATTACCACGGTGGATTGGATATTCATGTACAGCGTACGTGTGTATATGGTTTCCATATATTGGAGTTCGTATACATACGGGTGGCGTATTACGTATTCCTAGTCCTACGTATTTTGGGACTGGGGCGTGACATATTTTTAGTGGTGGCCCATGCAGGTCTCGAATATATTGTCTCGGTTACGTAATTGTACGAACAAGCCTGCGTATAGGAATAGAGTATAAGGATCTCATCCACACTTGACTAAAACTCATCCTTCCTATTTAATACTTGCATCCTGTTTGATTTCTGTACTTTTTCTAATCGTTTCGTACGTCACCTGCAGAGAGATGGATTTGCAAAATGGATGTACTGCGGCCAATGGCGACACAACTTCTGGAGTCAATGGTCAGAATCAAGGAGGGACCCCAAAGATTCTTAGGCTTCCGGGGCCAGATGGACAGACTCATACTCCAGTTCCATCTGATCTTCCCGCTTTACTTATTGGGAACCTTCCAGCTTTCCCTGTATCGCAAGATGGCCAAGCACAGATGTTCCAATTCTTTTAGATGATGATACAGGAACAGAGGCAGCAGGCAGCCGAGCAGAGGCAAGAATTCTTTACAACACTGGAGAGGATGGCTGCACAGGCTACTATACCAGCCCAAGCACTAGCTCTAGTACCTCGAGCTAGGGTTGGATCAGTAAAGGACTTTATTCAGATGGGTCCAAGGCAGTACAAGGGCACTGAGAGCCCGGAGGAGACTACCAACTGGATCACTCACACGCAGAAGCTACTGGAGGCATCGCAGTTACCTACGGACCTATGGATGGCGGGTGTATGGACGCTTCTAGAGGGTAATGCTCATCACTGGTGGGAATCCATGGAGCGTCAGTTGGGTATATGCCAGACTTGGGAGCAGTTCTTGGAGTGCTTCGAGGGAAAGTACTTCCCAGACACCGTCAGGGACACCTTGTATGATCAGTTTCTTCACTTGGAGCAGGAGAACCGAACAGTGGACGAGTATGATGCCGAGTTTAGTCGACTCAGCAAATATGGCACTACTTTGACACCAGATGACTTGGCTAAGGCTAAGAGGTTTCATCGAGGACTGACCCAGGAGCTACAACATTATACAATCTCGCAGTCCCGAGTCTCTTATGCTGAACTACTGACAGAAGCCAGATTGAAAGAAACCATTAGCAGAGGAAAAGGAGGTCAGCTGAGGACACAACAAGGATCGGTAAGGATACAACAGGGACCAGTCAGGACACAACAGGGAGGACCAATCAGACGTCCCTTGGCACAGCAGCATCAGCAACACCGAGCAGCACCGTACCAGAATCAGGGGAGGCCCTATTACAGTTATTGTGGGAGAATCAGACATATTTTGAGAGATTATCGGACCGGCTTGGGTCAGTATATGAGATGTGGCTCCGGACAGCACATGGAGAGAGACTGCCCAATGCAGGCATCGACACTACTACCGCCAGCACAGAGACTAGCTCTTCCAGCACCGAAGCGAACTCAGCAGATGACTGAACCGGGAGCACCTCGACCCCCAGCAGCAGGAGGATTTCAGAGAGGACCACCGCTACCTACCCAGGAGGAGTAGTATATGAGGACCGGACATGGACAACCACAGAGGAACGGGCGAGCTTTTGCATTGGGGGTAGATGACATGGATCATGAGGTGGATGTCATAGCAGGTATTACTCTTGCTTTTACTTTTTATGCTGTGACATTGTTTGATACGGGAGCCACCCACTCATTCATATTATCTAGTTTTATTGCCAAACACAACATTGCTTCTACACTATTATCTAGTTGTGTTAGAATTCTTACCGGAGGAGGAGTTGTACCAGTTAGCCGAGTTTGTAGATCGGGCCCTATAGTGATACGTGGCAGAGAGATGAACGCCCAACTCTTAGTCCTTCCCATGCCATCTTTTGATATTGTGCTTGGAATGGACTGGCTGAGCAAGTACCACGCTTTCTTCGATTGCTTTGGGGGAAGCATTCTTTTTAAGGTACCAGGCCAGCCTGAACTTGAGTTTGCCCGAGGATCCACAGAAATCCTTGATGGTATGCAACTCGCAATGGACGATGTTGTCTATCATCCTATTATTTCAGAATTTCTAGACGTCTTTCCAGAGGATTTGCCAGGACTACCCCCAGACAGAGACGTTGAGTTTTTAATTGAACTAGCACCCGGAGCAGCACCTATAGCATCGCATGTTTACAGACTGTCGAAGAAGGAGATGGACGAGTTGAAGGCACAGTTGAAAGAGCTAGAGAAAAAAGGTTTCATCCGACCGAGTGCATCACCCTGGGGAGCACCAGTGTTGTTTGTACCCAAGAAGGATGGGTCAGTGCATATGTGCATTGACTACAGAGCTTTGAATGCAGTGACCGTGAAGAACAAATATCCATTGCCACGCATTGATGACCTATTTGATAAACTCAGTGGAGCTAAGGTATTCTCGAAGATAGATTTGAGATTGGGATATCACCAGGTGAAAGTACGAAAGTAGGACATTCCGAAGACCGCATTCAGAACAAGATATGGACACTACGAGTTTTTGGTCATGCCATTTGGATTGACCAATGCTCCAGCGATCTTCATGGACTTGATGAATCGAGTCTTCCACCAGTACTTGGACCAGTTCATGGTCGTCTTCATAGATGATATACTTGTCTATTCGAAGAGCCACGAGGAGCACGAGAAGCATCTGCGGATTATTCTAGAGACTTTGAGGAGAGAGCAGTTATATGCAAAGCTCAGCAAATATGAGTTCTTCTTGGACAGAGTTTCATTTCTTGGGTATGTTGTTACAGGAGATGGTATTTCTGTTGATCCAGAGAAGATCTCAGCAGTTGAGACATGGCCTGTTCCTAAATCAGCAGCAGAGGTGAGGAGTTTCCTTGGACTTGTGGGATATTACCGACGGTTCGTGGAAAACTTTTCAAGGATAGCTGCACCTATAACTCGCTTGACTTGCAAGGATCAAGAATTTATATGGACCGACGAGTGTCAAGCCGCCTTTGAAGAGTTGAAGAAGCGACTGACTACAGCACCAGTACTGGTGATTCCGTCAAGATCATGAGGTTATGTGATCTACAGTGACGCATCAGGGAAAGGCTTGGGATGTAAACTCCCTGATTTTTCAGAAAATTTTAATTTGGGTTCTTCACAATTTTTTGTAATTTTCTGGGATTTTTCTGAAATTAAAACAAAGGTATTTTATGATAAAATAATTTTTTAATGATATTAATTAATATTAAAATATTATAAAAATAATATTTTATGGTGTAAAATAAAAAACCGGACATAGGGAAATTTTCTGTGAATTTATTGGACTCCTGAACCATTTTTAAAGCCCTAAAAACTATTGTAAAATTAAACCGATTTAAACCCTGAACACGGTTTATTTTTAAAATAAACCGAACCAAACTAAACCAAACCGCACTGAACCAAACCAACCTAGACCTAATGGGTCGGGTCAGGTCGGATCCGAATCGAACCCGACCCGGACCCGTAATCCACACCGAACCCTAATCCCAAATCGGCTCGGAAATACTGTTCCGACTCGGCGGCGCCCGTATAAAACCCCCTTCTCGACTTCCGTGCCCAGCGTCGCAACCCTAATAACTCTTTCCGCCGCCACCGCCGTCTTTCTCCTCTCTCCGCCGCTCGGACTCTCCCCGCAACACCCACGCCTGTCACCGCCTCCACAAGTCCCCTCCACCTGCCTCGACCACCCGACCTTCACCTTCCCTCATCCTCCCCTCGCCGACCTCGAACCCTAGAAGCCGCCGCCTCCTCCTTCATCTTCCCCGACCCGCGGTGCCCCAACCTCGACGACGATCCCCTATCCTCACCATCTCTCCCCGCTCGAGCTCTCCTCCTCTCCTTCATCTCCTCCCGCAGCTGCCGGCACCGCCTCCCTCCTCCACCCGTAGCGACTGATTTCCCCTACCTCCGGCCATCTCCGCCCATCCAGAGCCTGACTCCGCTGTTCCCCATCGAACACCCCACAACCTAGCCGCATTCCACCGGCGCCGCCCTACAGCACCGACACCCGGCCGCCCTAGACCTCGCCACTCCGACCAGAACCCTCCATCTCCCCGACGCCTCCTGCCCTCACCCCAACTCCGGCCAGCACCCGCAGCACCGGCGCCGCCTCCACTAGTGAGCCCGACGACTCCGGCGACACCCATCCCCGTCCAGCACAGCCTCCGACGAGCTCGGACACAGCAGAGCCCTAGCCCTAGCCAGGACACGGCCCGGACACATCCAGGACACGGTAGACTCGAACGAGGACACGCGCAATTCAATTTTTGGAGCCCTGTTCAGGTACCCATTTCTCTCTCCTTGCTTTCCTGATTTCTTTTTTGTTAGTTGTGACGGGTCGGCTGTGTGACCCCCTCGGTGCCCGTGTAACTCGCTCGGTACGTCGCATCCTGTGGTGATCGCGAACCGCGATCCAAAAACAGAAAAACAACGCCCTGTTTCACCCCAGAACTGAGTGCGCCTCACCAAACAGACGACTTGGTCGTGCGCGGTATTTACTGAAATGTGCACGCCATTGATACGGACGTGCGGGATTTCACAGAAGTTGATTTGGATGTGCGTGCACACCGGAATCAACGCGTATCCGCCGACAACGCCCCGTATCCTCCTATCTTGGAACATGCTGTAACTTTGTGTACACACGTCGGATCGAGACGAAACTTGCGTCATCGGACTCGTAGCGATACGCTGGTCCTGTGATCCAAGTTTGGTTCGATTCTGAGAATGTTGACGAAATCGCGTATCGTGGGCCCCACAAGCTCCACCTGACGGGCAATTTTTTGATCGGCTCATCGGAATCCAATTCTGGAAGTTCCGTTGAGTTCGTATCATCGTTCCTGACTTGTTGACACTAAGTTTGACGAATTTGGAGAACTTTGACCCTGATACATTTTCCAGTGCAAAGTGGCCCGCATGTGGACCCCACTTTGACCAGAAACTGTCATTTTTGCCCCTGTGTCCAAATTGGACTTAAGGACAGACATTTTTAGCTATTTGTTATTTTCTGAGATTGTTGGTGATTTTTATTATAGCTTTTGGAGGAGTACCTGCAGGATCCACTGACACAGGGACAATTTTTGGTATTTGAACCCCAGGCAAGTGTACCTTGCCAACATTGCAGTTTTTGTTACTTATTTCCTTGACTTATATATATATTTTGTGCATGCTCGACCTAGGACCGTGTGACTTACTTAGCGTCCGATTAATAGTCGGGTGCCAACACCGTACGCGGAGTTGTGTAACGTCACTTAGAGATGGATATCGTAACCTTTACATTCTCGTACTTGTCTTACCAAGTACACTATAACCCAGGACACTTGACACTATTCATGAGACAGGATCTTCCTGAGATATTCATGGTGATTCTGTGTAGGATACAGGTTTTATGACATAGACATTATATTCATAGATATTAGATGACTTGCTGCATTAGGTATGATCGTGCGTGACATGGACATGAGGCATCGGGGACATGAGACGTGTGAATACATTAGGTGGGGAGAGACACACAGGCTACAGGCTGAGTTTATATATATAAAACATAGTAAACACATAGTAAAACACATAGTAAACACTGCTACCGGCACCCAGACACAGATCTTGTAGTGGTCTCAGCCTGAGTTTAGTGATGCTCTCAAATTGCATTTCACATAGATGGTTACATATTTACCCTATTTATTTTATTTACTATTTTACTGCATTTTGGCTTGACTTATTCTTGTACCTTGCTATGTCCCCTGAGGACCTGGATCCGGATTATGTCCCCAGGATTGACAGACGAGATCTATCCCGAGGTATACGGAGCAGGAGCATTATCAGGAGCAGGCACTAGAGCAGTACCAGATCCAGTAGACGAGTGATCCCTGAGGGTATCTTCTGAGTATATACTGTTTTCATACTCAGTATTTGTTGTGGTTAGCTTTATTCTTGTATACTTGACAGATGTATCAGACTCATTATCGGGTTATTCTCCGAGTTTATATTTTATTGAGATTGATCTTGCTTTATGATTCTAATATTGTTGTATTCATTTCTGTGGATAAGATTAGTATATCTAGACCCATATTGTTGTATTACAGCTTAAGTACGCCCCGATGGATCCATTAAATTGGGTTTGTCCATCGGTGTGTGCTACTGGCCATTGCCACGTGTCTAGTTCCTCGCTATTTTGGGACTGGGGCGTGACATGGTTTTTGTGGTGGCCTACGCAGGTCAACGACTAAATTGTTCGGTTTCAACTTAGGGACCGAGCAAGCCTGCAATAAGAATAAGATAAGTTTTTAGGATCTCATCCACTTGCTTGAAACGTTCTTGACATTTATATCGGATTCGAATTAATTTCTTGACTTGCATCCTGTCTTGATTCCTGTGCGCCTCTTATTGTTTATTTTGGTTGTTACTCTAAATTTTTTATTTTTGCTGTGTGATTGGTAATTAGAACTTGACAGTTTTAGTCATTATTGTAGATTATGACCTAATGATTACCCCTTAGCTTTAAGTCACGTAATTAGTACCCCCACCTCGATACAAGTTAGATCCCTTACCCTTGACGGCCAGTAACTCTTCTATCCTCACTATCGACACTTGTTCTATAAGCACTAAGACTAAGGCTTAAGACGACCATGACCTATGTAATATAGGAGGATACCCTAATAGGTACCAAGACCCCTTCTCGTAGACCTTAACAAGAGTTTCCACGGTATCCTTAAGACGATTTCAGTATTAGTTTATTATTTTAAGTTGGGTAGTATGTCTCACAACATAATACCACCTAGTCCTATTGACCCATTGATGAAGTAAACTAGGATGACACAACTTTAGACTTGTATAAGAAGATAGTGGTTATTCAGACAATAGAATTTAGAGGTCCTTGCCCCTATTTGGTCGACTAACGACTTAGACAAGGAGGTTGTATGATAACTGTAGAGATTGTGGAGTCTGTTATTATTATGGTTGCTTGTTTGTTTTTGTTTTTGTGAACTTGATTAATTTGTACCTCCTTTCATCATCATCTAGCGTACTTAAATTTGCTGTACTTGACTTATGCTGCTATTCTATAGCCTAGTTTTGCAAGCTTATTCTTTATCGAGCTTGTTCATGACATATGTATTAGTGGACATGTACACTAATACATTTCAAAATCAGTGTATTAAGGTCTAGCTAACCTTAGTGCGCTCGATTCGTCCCTCGTAATACTACTTTACGTGGATTGAGATATATAGTAGTTAGTAGACGAATGTACTTGCCCTTTAGATATGTCTGAGCACATCGTATCTGTTATATAACTGTACTAATACAAGCATGCGAACAAAGAATTACCAGAATAGGATTTCAATCCACAACTGCTTGACAATTCCTATTTGAATTCTTTAAACTCCTTGACCCTGATACTTCTATTATATTACCTCACCCTTGAACTCTTTATTATTGATCTCCGTCTTCCCTTATTTCGGAAAGACGAAACCTCGTGCTTGGTATAAGTTTGATATATAGATAGTACTAGATATACCCCACAAGCCGGTCGTATTGTTGATGACCCTTTTATAAATGATTAAGGGAATATCATAGGTGGTATGTTGGTGTTAAAAACCTTGAGGATTCAATAACATAATTTGGGGCATAGCTTTCTTAGATGTATAGCCTTAGATGATAGATGGGTAAATTCTAAGTTGGGTAGAGACCGCAATGTTCACTTGAGAGAAATTCTTTAGACCCTACCCTAGTTTAATTTCGAGGAAGAAATTTTTATAAGTTGGGTAGATTGTAAACCCCCTAATTTTTCAGAAATTTTTAATTTGGGTTCTTCACAATTTTCTGTAATTTTCTGGAATTTTTCTGAAATTAACACTAAGGTATTTTATGATTAAAGAATTTTTTAATGATATTAATTAATATTAAAATATTATGGAAATAATATTTTATGGTGTAAAATAGAAAACCGGACATAGGAAATTTTTTACCATCCTTGCATTCTATCATAGCTTAATTTTAATTTCGAGGACAAAATTTTTACAAGTTGGGTAGAATGTAAAACCCCTGTCCTAAAAATCGTATATACCCCTTTTTATTTATTAATTATTAATTTAATTATAGTAATTAGTGGCTAAATAGGAGAAATAGATTTTTAATAATTTTTATTTTAGGTGTTCGGGCACTTAGAGGATTTATGGGACCATCAGAAATTTTTCGAAATTTATTTCATGTAGGAGACCCCTTGAGCAGTTGCTAGCCTAACGGTGTGCATTATTCTAATCTATAAATTTTCTTATGAGTATATATATATATATATACAAATATATATATATGTATATATATATTTAAGAAGAAGAAAAGAAAAGAAAAGAATTATTAATAAACTAATAAAACTAATAATAATAACTATACTAATAATACTAACTATTATTCTACTTAGCTAGCAAACTAGCAAACTATTATTCCACAAAACTTAGCAACTTCAGCAATAAAACAAAGCACTCATATTCCACTTTTTCAATTCCACGAGCCAGCAGCACCAACGCCCCCCCTTTAGAATTCGAACAACGCCTCCCTTGCGGACCCAAACCATTCTTTCTCTCCCCCTATTCAAATTTATATATATATATATATATATATATATATATATATATATATATATATATATAATTTCTCTAAACCCTAAACCTAAAATCTCCAGACCCTGCTCTTCTCATCTAGAACTAGAGAGAGCCACCACCGCAGCCAGAGAACCCCGCCAGACCGTCCAAACAAATCCCGACGACCCCGACCCCGCGCACTGCAGATTCCCACACAAGGTACCTGCGTTCCGGAGTTGTTTTTCGTCGACTCGCTCAACCAAACGCCGTTCCGTCTTCACCGGTATGCACTCCCCTTAACCCTCTTCTATATTTGTATGATAGCAGATCTCGAACAACGTGTACCCATAGGCGAAAATAGCAACCAAGTTAGCGCAAACAGACCCAATTCTGAGATCGCAGAAAACTGCGGTGACCACTCATGTTGCCGAGTTCGTATCTCCCACCACAGAGATCCGAATTCGATAATTCTTTTTGGTATGTGTAGAACACTTGACCTAGTTTATTTTCTGTTAAATAACCCTAGATTATTAACTGTTGTGGACAGAATTAAATTCGTCACAAAACCCCGCGAACCCACTTTTTCCAGATTTTCAAAAGTTGGAAAACGGAGCGCGCCCCGCCAAACGGGACCGCCCCACCGTGTACCAAGTATACCGAACGGTGCACGCAGCGTAACCGGATATGTAAAAATTCGTAAAAACTGATTCGCACGTGTGTGCGCGCCGAAATCAGCCCGTATCCGCGGACACACCCCGTGTCGTAACTTTTGTGGAAGTCGCGCGTATTTTGTGTACGCTTGTCAGATTGCGACGAAACTTGTTACACTAGACTCGTGGTAATAAGCTGGTCCTGTGACCCAATTTTTATGCAATTCTGAGATGGTTGACCAGATCGCCAATTAGCGGGCCCCACAGTTGACTTTTTGGACAATATTGTGTTTGGACCATCGGAATTCACATTTGGATATACCATTAGGTTCGTATTGACATTTAGAGTTGTTTGACCTATAATTTGTCCCATTTAGAGACTGTTACCCTCGGCACACTTTTCGGTGCAAAGTGGGCCACACGTGGACCCCACTTTTACCCAAAATTACCATTTTGCCCCTGTGTAGAAATTGGACGAAAGGAAAGTGCTTTTTAGCTATTTTTTTCATTCCGGAAATGTTGGTGATATATTTATTTCAGCATCCGAAGAGTTTGTTCGGAGGCCTTAGTTTCAGGTTCCGTGTCCTTGACATTTGGGTGCGTACACTTTACAGATTTCTTTCCAAGCAAGTATACCTTGCCATTGTACTGTATTTATATTACATATAAGGCATGCATGTTTATTTCTATTTATTTTAGTTCATTTTTTTTAACTGCTATATAAACTACGCGTCCAAGGAAACTTGGGTGCAACGACGGTGTCGTCGTACTATGTTTTTATTTATGTATATGCATTGGACCTACTTTATGAGACTACCCCATCTTCATGAGGCATTTATGTTTCATTGGCCATGACACTATTCTTACACGAGTGTGAGTCACATGTAGGACACGGACTTGCATACTCGGCTGGCCACTGGTACGTATAGGTCGTGCGACGGATAGGGATAACTGCCAATAGAAACTTTGCATGCTAGTAGACCTGGCGGTTATTAGAGGTTTATCATGTCATGGACATGACATGCTTAGAGCATTGGGTGGGGAGAACAACAAGTACCGTATTTGAGCTCCTTTACACTTTTTCTATTGTGCGGCCGGATTCTCCGCTGGAGATACGGGCGGTGATGACCACTATATATTATATTATTATCAGGCGGGCCTCCGGCGTTCGAAAGTCAACGTGCCTTTTTAGGCCCCTGGATCTCCAATAGAGAACCATGCCAAATCCCAGGTTTTCAGCCAGATAGCTCACTTGTGGGGAAAGTTGTTCTTAACTGCATTCACTTAGACGGTTAGGCGACCCCATCGGATGTTTATTTTTCAGTACTTTATTGGCATGTGTTTTTTGTATCTTGTTACGTCTCTCTGAGGACCTGGTCCCTTTCCAGATATAGATAAGCAGGAGTATCCGCAGGAGTATGTACCTGGACCTGACGCTAGCTATCAGTCTGAGGCGATCTTACCTTCTGATTATATGTGATTCATTGCAGTTGTTTAGAGATTCTAGTTGCTATTCTTTTCGAGACATTTATTCTTATATTAGAGTTTATTCTCTTCTCTCTTTAGTAGTTTTTTTATAGTCGATTTGCAGTGGATTTGTTTCCATCCGACTATCACACTTTGAGATTTCTATTTGAGACTGCTCCTTTGATATTCAGTTATTGATTTCCATTTATCTATTATTTGTGCTGTGGATGAGATATATAATTGCGTGTGACTTGTTGTGACAGTATATTACCACGGTGGATTGAATATTCATGTACAGCGTACGTGTGTATATGGTTTCCATATATTGGAGTTCGTATATATAGGGCTGGCGTGTTACGTATTCCTAGTCCTACGTATTTTGGGACTGGGGCGTGACATTTTTTACCTGCCCCAAGCTCCAAAAATATTGTCAAACATCTAGAACCACGGTTACCATAAAACTATCTCCTTTTGACAAGAACTTGACCAAACCCAACCCAAACGCGTGTAGTGCACACAATTACCCCCCCCCATATATATATATATATATATATATATATATATATATATATATATATATATATATATATATATACATTAATTTGGTTCTGTTTATAGAGTTCTAATTAAAGAAAGGGCCATATGTGGCATCCTAGTTGGCAAACTACCAAACTAACTAACTGCCTAACCACCCAAGATCCTAACCAACCAAATTTCAACCATAACAACCCCATCCATCTTCATAATTTTGTGCAAGAGTAGCCCCCTTGGTGGCCGATCCATACAAAATCTAGGAACACCCCCTCTTAGGTTTAAATCTATCCCAAAAGCCCATATATATACCCTCTTATCACAAAATCCTAACCCTAACAAATCTCTCCCATTTTTGGCCAACCCCTCCCCTCTCCTTCACGTGTAAGAGTAGCCCCCTTGTCATCTACCCCTCACAACATCATATTCTTCACCAAAAATCCTCTCCTCTCTTCCAAAGCTCCACCTTTCGTCATCCTTCCACCCAATCTCCACCAAACAACCATAAAGGCTCCACCATTGCCATCAAACCCATCAAGAACCCATTGCCATATTCTAGAAGCGGCACCATCATCCAAACCTTCAAAGCTTTCGGGTAAAGAATTTAAACTTTTCTTCTCAAATCTCCATGGCATATCTCTCTTAAATTTATTTAAGTTTAATGTTCTATAATACTCCATTGCCATCTTTTCCCCCATAAAAATCTATGAGAAATTTTATGTTAGATTGATGATAGATTGGACAACAGTAGGGCTAGTTTTAGACTTTGTGACACGGTTCTTGGAGGCCTTGTTGTTAATTCTTAAAACTGAATTTAATGGTGTTTATTTACTCTAAAATAATTATTTTAAAAATATTTTTATGGTATTTTTATCATAATTCTAAACCCTAAAAATAAGGGTCGCTAGCCTAGGTTTCAGGTGATTTTGTGGCATAGTTTTGCCCATAAATAGGGGTTATTTGGGAAGAAATAAAAGGTAATTATTTTCTGAAATTAAAAAATAATAAAATATTATATAAAATATTTTTTCATGAATATAAACCATATCCATAGACTGGCAATGTTCCGAATAAGTTTCGGACAAAACTAGTCCACTTAAAGTAGCCATAATCTTGAAATATGGTTATTTTGTCAATTCTAGAATTTAATGGTTAAAATTAATATAAATTATGTTTAAATAAATATTACATGATTTATTTTGATTTATGTTCATTTCCTTCATTTGGGGACTTAACCGTGAATTTTGGAAGTCGTAAACCACGAAACTAGGTCCCGATACCTCATAAAACGTGTAAGTTGTTGTGTCAAAAATTTACATGTTTGGATGAGGTTAGACTTGGGTATTAATGGTTTATAATAAATTAGATAATTTAGTTGCGGTTACAAGATTCTTGATTAGATACTTAAAGTAGAAAATTTATTGTTTAGGTCAATTGAATTCCGGAGGAGTGGACGCGGGACCAACTTTGCAACTACATACTGCAGACCCAGGCAAGTGTACCTTGCCAAACTTGAAGTAGATCCTATTATATTATCTGCTTGTATTTTTTTTATATATATATATATATATACTCTTGTGATGTACATGTTCAACCTAAAACTATGAGACGTTGCTTATCGTCCGAATAAGATACGGATGTCGACACCGTACACGGAGTCGTGTAACGTCACTTGGAGAGCTGATTTCATGATCCTATTTTTATGTGCTTGCTTTACCAAGTACGCCATACCGTATAATACTTGACACTATTTTATGTGACATAATCTTTCTTGAGTTATTCATGGTAATTTTGTATAGGCTTACATGATTCGTGATATAAGACTTGCATATTATATACATATATCATTATAAGTCATTGTACAAGCTAGAGGTCCTGATCTTGCGTGTTATGGACATGAGACATTATGGACATGAGACATAAGGTTACATTGGGTGGGGAGAGATACACATGTTACAGGCTGATTATATTTTATATATATATATATATATATATATATATATATATATATATATATATATATATATATATATTATGTTACTGGAGGTGCTTTAGACTCTGTACTAAAGATTGGCACATTTATCGGCCCTACGAGATACTACTTGCCGCTATAGGCTTCCCGACACAGAGCCTGCAGTGGTCTCAGCCTGAGTAATAGTGATGCTCGTATTGCATTTTACTTAGCTGGTTACATAGCTTGTCCCGATGATCTATTTTTACTTACTGTATTTTATTTGGCTTGAGTATTTATTGTACCTTGCTATGTCCCCTGAGGAGGTGTAGACAATGAGAGCTATCCCAATATTTATGGGGTAGGTGCTGCTATTGGAGACGTGCAAGTTGTAGATGATGAGGTTGTTCTGGAGGATTTCTATTGAGCGCACAGTATCATCTTCATTTATTATCCTTAATATTCTTGGATATTTGGACTTGCAGTTACTTCTGGATATTTGAACTTGGATTTATTTTCTTTTCCATTTTGATGACGGGTTGTTCCCCGCGATATTATTTATATTGCTTTGGTTGGACAGATCATTTTATGTTCATTGTGACTGGACTATCTCTTTGTGATTTCGATACTTATTGTGGATACGATTAGATATATAGACTGTGACATGTATTTTAGACCATTGTATTTATATTATAGCTTAAGTGCACTCTAAAGGGTCTATTAAATTAGGATTGTCCATTGGAGTTGTGCTGCTGGCCATTGCCACGTGGCTAGTCCCTTGGTATTTTGGGACTGGGGCGTGACAAGCGCCGGTTCAGCAATACAAGGGGTCAGAGGCCTTTGTCGACCCAATCTCAAGTATTGCAGCATCAGAGGCCACAACAATATGCGCAGGCTCAAGCTCAAGTACAAGCCAGGCAAGGAGGTCCGTAGCAGCGAGGACCAGCACCGAGAGGACGAGGCTAGGCTATGGCACTTACCATGGAGGAGCAGCTAGCTTCAAGTGAGGTGATGGCATATTCTATTCTCGTCAACTTTTATTCAGTTTCAGTTTTGTTTGATTCTGGTGCATCACATTCCTTTATGTCATTATGATTTATGACACGAGTTGGATTAGAACCCGAATTATTATCAGTAAGACTTAATATACTTACTGGTAATGGTATCGTGGGAATAGATAGAGTTTTTACCTCATGCCGGGTCGTAGTGTGCGAGAGAGATTTTTCTGCTAGACTGATAGAGTTTCCTATAAGAGATTATGACATCGTCCTAGGAATGAAATGTTTGAGTGTTCGGTACGTGACAATAGATTGCCATACTGGCAAGGTTATCTTTCGTATTCCCGGAGTGAAATAATTCTCATTTTCTAGAGGAGAGATGGAGTCTCCGTCATCTATCATTAGAATGACAGTAGCAGAGGGAGTACAATTTCCTAGAGTGGTCATTGAGTTTCCAGATGTGTTCCCAGAAGAACTTCCAGGTATACCACCAGAAAGAGAGATATAGTTTACTATTGATCTACTTCTAGGAACATCACCAGTGTCAGAGAGAGTCTACATGATGGCACCATTAGAGTTGAAAGTCTTATACCGAATGATTGAAGAATTGAGAACCAAGTGATTCATTCGTGCTAGTGGATCACCTTAGTGAGCCCCAATGCTACTTTTGAAGAAGAAGGATAAAACATCACGGTTATATATTGATTATCGTACCCTCAATACAGTAACCATCAAGAACAAGTATCCCTTGCCAAAGATCAATGACTTGTTCGATCAGCTTAGTAGAGCAACATTGTTTTCCAAGATTAATCTGCGGTCGGGATATCATCAGATCAGAGTCAGAGAATAAGATATACCCAAGATGGCGTTAAGATCAAGATATGGACATTGAGAGTTTCTAGTAATGCCCTTTGGAGCAACCAATGTGCTAACAATATTTATGGATCTCATGAATCGTATTTTCATGCCATAATTGGACAAGTTCGTGATTGTGTTCATCGATAATATCTTGGTTTATAGTCGAAGTGAAGCAGAGCACGAGCAGCATCTTCGCGCAGTTCTTCAAGTACTTAGAGAACATAAGTTATATGCCAAGTACAGCAAGTGTGAGTTCTGGCTTGATCATATTTTATACTTGGGGCATATTATTGCAAAAGGTAGAGTAGAAGTGAATCCCTAGAAGATAGAAGCCGTTGAGACATGGGCAGTATCTAGAACAGTTGCAGAAGTTCATAGTTTCTTATGACTACCAGGATATTATCGAAGATTTGTGTCAGAATTTTCTAGAATTTCCGCACCTTTGACATAATTGACTCTTAAGAATGTGCGTTTTGATTGGACAGATGAATATCAAACCTCTTTTAAGAAGCTCAAGAAAAAGTTGATTACGGCACCAATTTTAACACTTTCAGATGGGACATATGGTTTCATGGTTTATTGTGATGCGTCAGGAAAAGGACTAGGGTGTATTCTTATGAATCATGGTAAGGTTATAACTTATGCGTCTTGACAGCTTCGAGACCATGAGAAGAATTATACAATACACGACTTGGAGTTAGCAGCAGTTGTCTTTGCATTTAAACTTTGGAGGCATTTACTATATGGAGATTGAGTAAAGATTTATACTGCTCATAAGAGTTTTAAGTACGTCTTTACTCAGAAGGATCTCAACGTAAGGCAGAGAAGATGGCTAGTGCTGCTGAAAAACTATGATCTTGTCCTTCAGTATCATCCAGGGAAGGCTAATGTCGTGGCCGATGCTTTTAGCCGGAGAGCAGGAGCTTATTTTCTCATGGCACAACGAAAGATTTTAGAATATCTTCAAGACATGGTCATAGAAGTAGTGTTTCCCGGTAACACGGTATTGATGGCTGGCTTGCAAGTTCAATCTACTATTATAGAGAGGATCGGGGCAGTGTAGTTCACGGATGTCAAGCTTCAGCGAATTAGAGCAGAATGCGAGACATGACGTAGAACAAAATTAAGAATTCACAGTGACGAAACTCTCCGATTTGGTAATCGTCTTTATGTACCAAATGGAGATATCCGCCAAGAGATTATGTCAGAAGCACACAGTTCTCAATATTCTGTTCACCCAAGAGGAACGAAGATGTACAGAAATATTTGTCAACATTTCTGGTGGAATAGAATAAAGAGGAAGATAGCATTGTTTGTCTCCCGATGTTTGGTTTCTCAGTAAGTCAAGGCTGAGCATCAGAGACCAACATGACTTCTTTAACCTTTACCAATTCCGGAATGGAAGTGGGACCATATCCCCATAGATTTTGTGACCGATCTTCCTAGATCCCCAGCTGGCAGAGATACAATTTGGGTAGTAGTGGATCGACTCACAAATGTTGCTCACTTTCTTCCCTTCAGAGTGGGACAGTCTACAGAGGAGTTGGCTCGGATGTACATGAATTAGACTATCAGACTTTATGGAGTGCCAGTCAGCATTGTATCAGATAGAGATTCCAGATTCATATATCACTTTTGGCAGCGTCTACAGCAGAGTCTGGGTACCCGTCTGAAGTTCAATAAAGCTTATCATCCCCAGACAGATGGTCAGTCAGAACGTACGATCCAGAATCTAAAAGATATGCTTCAATCATGTACCCTTGACTTTGGTAGTTCTTGGGAGGATTACTTTCACTTGGTCAAATTCTCCTACAATAATAGTTTCCAGGCAAGTATCCAGATGACACTCTTCGAGGCACTGTATGACAGGAAGTATAGATTACCGTTAGCTTGGGATGATATTGGTGAGAGAAAATTGCTTGGTCTTGAGATGATAGCCCAGATATTTTGAGGTAGTCAAACAAGTTCGGAAGCATCTTAAGGTGGCTCAAGATCGTCAACTTTATTGGGCCGATTCGCATCGACGACCTATTGACTTCTCTGTCTGCGACCATGTATTCCTTTGGATTTTGCCTATCCGAGGGGTTATTAGATTTTGTGTGCGGGAAAATCTTAGTTCACGGTATATTGGTCCGTTCGATATCCTCGAGCGAGTGAAAGATATTTCTTATCGCCTTGCTCTTCCGTCATCTCTACAAGAGATAAATAATGTTTTCTATATATCTCAGTTACGATGGTATATATGGAATTCAAGCCATGTCCTGGATCATTCAAAATTTGTCGTTGGTACCAATCTTTCGTATGAGGAGAGGCCTGTATCCATTTTGGACCGGCGAGAAGATTCTCAAGAGCCGGACTATTCGGTTAGGCCGAGTTGCTTGGGGGTATCACTTACCGGGCGAGTCAACTTGGGAGTGAGAGAATGATATCCGTGCTTGATCCCTATATTTGTTTGACTCGTGAGGTATACTTGTTCGTATATCTCGTATCATGATCTTATTTTGTGCATGCTTGTCTTGTTCTAGGATAGTGTTTGATTCTCGTATGTCCTTGCTTACCTTGATTGCATATCCCCAGAGTTTTCTTGCTATACCCCGTGCCTTATTAAAATTTTGAGGATAAAATTTTCTGAGGAGGAGAGAGTTCTGAGACTCGTCTCACTATTCTATTATACGTACCCGATATACGCGTATTATACATGTATAGCTTATTTAATTATTTAATTGCTTACATCATGATTTATGTTATTCATGCATTATTTAGGTTATTTTTATAAGTTCTCCTTAGTTGCATACTTTGGACCATTGGCCCCTTTGTTTTCTTGGTGGGTGGCTGTGATGAACCCGGGTGAGGGGCATAGATTATGATCCATTGGCCTACAATCCAAGCTCTTCCTATATGAGCAATCATATTCTCTTTCCTCCACTTTTCTTTTCTTTCACTTATCTTTCCTTCTTTATTTTATTCCCAGCAGAGAGCAGCAACTGATCTTGGCCTTGTTCGTGGGTGACCTTGGTAGTGTTGGTATTAGGCTAGAACTTGACCGTAGGCAAGTATATCTTGTCAACGGAAGGAACAACCATGGATCTTGCTTTGATTCTTAGTATAACTTATTTTTATTACTTGATCGATTTTATTTTTGGGTAACATTTAGAACTTGTCTCATTAATGAATTTTGTTTTCCTTGAATTAGATTGCTTATGGAGCGCGAGAACAGCAAGTCGGAGAATGCAAAGTTGGCCTGAGAATGCATACAAAAAGTATGCAGGGAACCCTTGTCGCATAAGCGAAGTTCCAGTGAGCGCACTTGTGTGTATTTCACAATTTTTTAGAAAGTGTGCCAAGATATTTTAAGTACTCTGGACGCAACTTCTCTAGTCCTACGTATGTTTTATACTATGAAAATTCCTTCAAAAGTACGCCAATCCTACTTGGCGCACTTTTGAATGGATATACAAGTCATCAAAAATTTATGCACTGCTTAAAAAGCCAAGTTGGCACAATTTGCAGATATTGCAGAGTTGTCGCACTTTGGTGAACTTTTCTTACCGGCGCACTTTGTCCCTTCTGGAGAATGGCGCACTTTGCTGTGTGGCGCACTATGTGACATTTTTTAGATAGGGCACACTTTGTAGCCCTTCGTAATTACTTAATGATTAAGCAATGACTTCTGACCATTCTCGAGAATTGTGTTCTCGACTGCATGATCATCTTGACTACTGTACCATGTCTTAGAACTTGTGTTTTGTCTTTTAGTAGATCTTCCTATGCTTGTTTGTGTGCCAAATCTCACTACTGGCATACTTGATGAAAGTGCGCCAATTTTATATCTTTGGGTACTTTTATTTGTATGCCAATGATAGATTTATGTGCCAAGCTCCTGGCTCGCGCACTTCTATCATTGTGCGCCAAGGTCATTGAAGTGCGCTTTAGTATAATTTGCGTGCCATCTTTGCTCACAGTACTTTGTATCAAAGTGCACCAGAACTGTCCGAATTAGTGATTTGTTCACCAAAACTATCTTTAGCCATTTGTGCGTCAATACTCATTTTGTTCATTTGTGCGCCAAAACTGTTTTTGGCCATTTATGTGCCAATACTCGTTTTAGCCATTTGTGCGCCAATAGTGATTTTTGGTCCATTGTGCGTGGATGTTACTTTCTTGTCTAATTTTATGCATCAAACCTAAATTGATAATTTATGCGCCTGTATGCCAGCATTCTCTTTGATATGCTTAACTTTTCATGATTCTCTAGTTCTCTTTTATCCCTTTATTTTAATTAATCCTGGTTATTTTCTGAACATGACATTCTTGATATTGATCTTGATTTCCTGACATGATCTAGTGATTGTACATCATAAATGAACTCCTGAATCCTGACCCTGTCCTGATAATCCTGACACTGTACTAATAATCCTGGTATTGAACTGAATCTTAATACTGTACTGATAACCCTGATACTCCTAATCCTGATAATCCTGATAGTAGCTCGACATAGCGCACCATCCCGATACTCCTGATAGTGGCTCGACGTAGCGCGCTCCTGATTTAGGAATTCCTGTAACTGTTCTGATCAAGGCTATCAGTAGCATATTTATTGGATGACCTGTATCCCCGTAGTTGATTTTGATTGTACCCTTCAAGTTATTGTCCTGTCTTGCATCATGTCTAAGGCAGATTCATGAGCACTACGGTCAAAAATCCTTGATAATTGTCCAGGCTAATAACTATAATAATAATAATCTAGAAAAGCATCTAGAGAGATTTTCTGGCTACACCCAATCCCAGTATTCCAAAAACACCTGATGGATTTGGAGGTCTCCATCGTGAGGGGTACACTTTCAGTACACCGAAAAGTGTTGTACTACAAGAAAAGATAAAAAAATGATTATACCTGATAAATCTATACTATGTACCCGCTCGTCTGGATAACCCGGATAGTTTGCTGGACATGTGGCTATAAGAAATCTTAAACTGCATGTGTTAGTAACTAGGACTGTGATAAGCCTAGTTAACTAATGATAGCAAGCCAAAGTGCATGATTGGCCGTAATCTCTTATTTTCCAGTCTAGTATAATCCCGTCTTGATTTATTTTTAAGAACTGATCCGGAAATGGTAATCGGAGTACTGATTCCATATGCCCTTGTTCAATTACTCCTGAACTGCTTAACTTTTGTTTTATTCGTTGCACTTATTTAACTGTTACTTTACCTGATATTCTTATTGATTTGTTGCTTTAGTTCATAAGTTTGGCTCCCTTGTGGTACTTGCTATTTTGGAGTTTGACCCCATTGGTTTTGTTTGGCCAGATTTCAGAGTAGGACTGCAGGATATCCCGTACTTTCTGTCTCAAGATGGTAAAAATGAGAAGCACCCAAGGATATGAGTGTGTTTCTTCTTGCTCACCCACTTGATCTTGTACATTATTCTTTTGAGTCATTTAGCCACCGAGCACGTGTTTTGCTCGTATTTTGGGACTTGATATTCTAGTCTGCTGGCCTACATGTAAAGCAGATTCTAGATTATAGCTATAGCTGATCATGTAACATTGTACTCTGTTATTTTTTTATTTTCGTACTAGCTTCATGATCATCTAGGTATGTATAGTTTGTGACGCCATACTATTATATGTTGGTGATCATACATCTTGTAAACTTGTTGCTTGCTTGAGATTGAGACACATAGAATTCTTGACCCGGGATTGCCTTATTGATTGTATAGTAAATTCTCACATTTCTAGACAGCCGTGACCGTATCTCGGGGTATAGAGTACTCTAGTATACGTAGCTGGTTTTGTCTGTCCCCGCTCTCCAGTATTCTGGTTCAGGGACGTGACACTTATCGAGTTAGCCCGAATCTCACCAATGCATACGAAAGTTGTCCCCTAAATTGCACATCAGGAGGTAGAATAACCCTTGCTTTAGTTTGAGTTATTTACAATTACACAACTTGTATTTTTTTTCTCTTGTTACGTCCCTCCGAGGAACTGGTTTTCTGCCAGATTGCAGAGTTGATTGCCGTTGATTTCTTGAGCTGCTGATGAGTATCATCTCGGTGTATAGATATCGTGATTAAGTATTTATACCATATCTTTCATATTCATCTATTTTGTTATTATTGCTTATTTTCTGCTGATATAGCATAGTATTTGTTGATTCATGTTAATTCTTTCGAGTCTATTCGAAAAAGTATTGTATAGAATGCACACCATGATATATGTTGTCCATGCTTGTATTTTACTTAATTGTGGATTGAGATACGGTTTGATTTTTGGCCCAAAAGCTGATAATACTCACTTCTAACCTGCACCAGTGCACTCTGGCATGATAATCTCATTTATATAATCAACCTCTTAAGAGTTCCTTCATTCTACCTCCTTTTATTTTTTCCCCTTTCTAATCTAATATTTTCTTAAGCAATAATATAGCTTCTTCTTTTTCTGAATTCCCATCCACCACAAGTTAATTATCTCTCTTCATTCCGATATTGTGCATGCAAGAATGCCCTTCCCCTACATGAAGGAGCGTCTGGATTTCGTAGACCACGGGAAACTCGAGTGCAAGTGCACCCTGGTGGAAGGAGGACTTCTGGGCTCCAAGCTCGAGTCGGCCACTTTCCACTTCAAGTTCGAGACATCAGGCCAAGGGTGCGTCGTCAAGGTGACGGCGTACAAGGCTCTTGCCGGTGTTGACGTCTCCGGCGACATAGCCGAGGTGAAGGAGGGCGTGACGGGGGTGATCAAGGCTGCAGAGGGTCATCTCGTTGCTAATCCGACTGCATACGTCTAGGCTCCATCTCTTTGTATCTTGGTAATGCCAGCTCTAAATAAGGATGAATATGTGTTTGAAGAGTGTGAGATGTGTGATGTTCTTAACTGCTTTATGGGTTTCTATATTAGTAAGTGTGAAAATAAAGGTTGCCATGCCGTTTTACCGTAATTTTTTTATGAGAAAATTTAAGTTACATCATATTTTATTTATCATATTCAAGTTGTATCCCACACGTCTATCATAATATACACTTTTTATTTTTGACGGAAATTGTCTCCAACTAATGGTAAACTTCTTTGACCAAAATATTTGAAAAAATATATCCCCTTCGTACACGCCAGAGGGGGTGGGTTCCTATATTATGGTAATTGTGTGGGATGCACCTTAAATATGGATAAATAAGATGGGGTACAACTCAAATTTTTTTTTAACCAAGGGACAATTAGTACGCAAAATACTATATAGTCAAAATTCTAATTTTCGAAAATCAAATTATCGATAATTAAGTTTTCTGAAAAATTATATTTTCATGCAAGTTTGGTGAATATATAAATATTTTCAGGAAAAAATAAATAAAAAAATAAAAAACCCAAACAAAAAAATAATAAAAATAAAAAATGATAAAAAATAATAATTATAAAATTATAAAAAAAAACCAAAAATACCCAGACAACAAATAGACCCATCTACTATTAAGGAATGTGAATCCATGTTTTGTAAGTAAATTATTACCCATGGTCACCTAGAATATTCACTACACTCTCATAAACCTGAGCAGTACCAACCTTCCACATCTCCAACACAACTAAACTCTAAAACTTCTACATAACCAAGTATCTCTCCCATTCCAATACACACTTGCTCACGTACCACAAGATACACAACACGCCCTCACCCACACTTGGACCTATACCACACTGTCCAAACTGTGTAATAAGCACAGACCACTGTTGCTGCCATATGCAGCAGATCCCTCCACATGAGTTGCTGTAATCCTACTAAGTACCCCCCCCACACACACACACACTACTGCACACAACCTGTAGCACCCCCCTTACTAACACATGCATGCACACAGCACCTAACCCGACCTGCACAGCACAGTTACAACTGTGGGAAGCAAGAGCCAAAGCATACCCAAGCTCTGCTACACATGCACCTGCAATACTCTCCCTCATCCACCTGACTGCAGCAAATAGCTGATGCTACCTCCCCCATTGCTGACTGCAATAACATCATTTTCACATATCCCTCCTAAAGCCTCAACTGCACCTAGCAGTGCTGAAAATGCCCTCCAACTCACCACAACACACACACACACACACACATAAATATGCACATCACTAACACTCCACACTCACCAACTAAACACAAACCACTATACTACATTGACAATCAAGTATGAAGTTATGATACTCAAGTTCAATGACTCTATGGCACCTACAACACAAGTATGCCCAAACCCACAAACACTTGCACTACACAAACACTATACCAGTACACTCCTCTTAGACACAACCACCCCCAATATCAAACAACTCACATGCACTATGATACACTAGTGCACCAAGTATCCTTGATACTCTCATGAGTATCACAAAACACTGATAATACTCACCCAGGGGGCACCAATGCACTATGACATGATAATCCCATTTATATAACAAAAAATTGCGTATGGAGCATAAAAAGTTTATAAAATTATATTCAGAGAATAGAAGTTTTACAAATAACGAGTAGAGCATAGAAACATCATTTTTAAGAACGTTTTTAAACAAATTGACTTTTATTAAATTTGTAAATCCGTCATCTAATGAGACGAGAAATAATTAATTAGCAAAAATTGTAAATCCGTCATCTAATGAGACGAGAAGTAATTAATTAGCAAAAATTGGGCAAAAACGTCCCTTTTAAGGACGTTTGTGGACATATGGTTAAAAACACCTTTAAAAAGGACGTTTCTATGCTATTCTCGGAATTTTTAAAACTTTTATGCTCTTGATACAATTTTATAAACTTTCTATCATATATACGCAAATTTCTGTTTCTATAATAAACCTCTTACTAGATCCTTTGTTCTTCCTCCTTTTATTTTTTTTCCCTTTTTAATCCAATATTTTCTTAAGGAAAAAAAATGAAAAAGGTAAAGAAGAAAAATGAAAAGAAAATTATAGAAAAACAAAAAACAAAAAAAACCACCAAATTTTTTTACCCCCCATATTCTTAAGGAATAGGTATCCCATGTTTTCTAGGTAAATTGTTTACTCTAGTATTCACAATCCTTATAACATAAACCAAACATGATCATATATTACCCATGCTAAAAAAATTCAGGAAAAAAAGAAGAAGAAGAATAAGTTACCCACTCGTTTTATTAATGCTAAATAAAGAAACGAAGACCCAAACATGTCTTCGAAAATAAACCTCCTTAATGCTTGTATTTTACTTCATTGTGGATTGAGACTTAGATATATTTATTGTGTTATCTAGATAGTGACCATTATTGAACAATTTATACATATTTAAGTTGGACTGGAGTCCACTTGATACGTAGATGACATGTTTACGTATTCCTAATACTACGTATTTTGGGACTGGAATGTTACAATGTCTGTTATTATATCCGGATTAAGAGCACAACCATCCATAATAACAGAGGTGTTTGATCTCTTAACTAGTCAGTACAAAAAGAACAATCTCAAGTGGTTCTGATCAATACACATAAAGTATATTAGTGTAAACCTATAGTCAAGATAGACTAATAGCAGATTACACTACAACTTTACCAATGGTTTGCCAAATCCATCTAGGCTGTGAACCATTTATATTCTCCACAGAAAACTGATAATATGATCTTCTGTATGACACCACACAACATATTATCTAGAATATATAATATCAGAAACTTGTATTAACATTATAACAATTACAATATGCATACATTTGTCCATATGATTCTCATTCAAAAGTAAAAAAAATGTAGTTAATACAAAAGTGATAATTTTAGTATATAGTCATAACAGACCCGACATGCCAAAACTTGCGTCACATCTCTTGACAACTTGCGACATAATTCTGTGTCGCAGAAATGTCGCTTGAAAGTGTTAAGTTCTTATCCCGCGTATCCAACAACGTTGTAGTTACATTTGTAGACTACTTAGTGACATCCTTCGGTGTCACAATATCTACTTTTTATTGAGTGTCACAAATTCGTTGTTCCATTTTCCTAACGGCAACATTTAGAAGTCGTTAATTTTGTCGCTAGGTTCATTTTTTTTACTGGATCACAAATGAGAAAAATGACAACCATAAAAACTAGGGTTATTTACACTAACTATTCATATATTTTTGGTTTATAACACGGGGTACCACTGCTTTTAAAAAAGTTATACTGATCACCCCTACTTTTTTGGTTTATTAGACGGGGTATCCTTACTTTAAGATAAAAATTGGTTATAACACTAACTACCCCTATTTAAAAAAAAAAATTCTAAAGGGTGGGATGGTCAGTATAATTTGTTTAAAAGCAGGGGTACCCCGTGCTATAAACAAATGAGTAGTTAGCGTATATAATCCTAAAAATTAATAGTTTGGAGAATATTTTTGTAAAAAAATATGCCCAAAGTTATAACATATGAAAAGATGAAAAATGTCTGCCCAACCCCACCCACAAATAACGAATTTAAAACATATATGTCATGTTGTGTTGGCACAAGTACTGTTGTCGCGATTGGTAGGTTTATTGACACCTATCATGCTTAGCCTGCCCAGGATTCGGGTATTGGTCTAACCCGGCTCTACCCTCTACCAGATAACATTTCATCTATAAAATAGCATCTATACAACATCTTGCCGGCACAAATCTCCTCTCGTGCCGGTGTTGACACGGTTTCTGATGTGTCCTTGGCACGCGACATGCTGTTGGCAGGCCGGTGCGGCCCAGGTCGACCTGCACCTATAAGCCCAGACAAAGAATCCGATATATCTCCTAACCAGTATTGTCAGAACATGACCGGACAGACAGTTCGACCGGATCTGACTGAATTTTGCCAAAAAATGGGTTTGGTCCCACTTGAACCGTGTTTTTTAAGAACCAGTAAAAATTTCACAACTGAGATTTAACTGGTGAACTGTCCGAACAGGTACACAATTGAACCATGAGATTTGGACCATTTGGTTCTTGGTTTGGTTTTGAGAGACCTTATAGTTTTAAAACCAAACAAAACATACTCAGAACAAAACTAAACCGAACCAAACGAAGCAGTAAATGTTGATATCTTACAGGTCTCAACTCATCTGGTTCTCGTAAATGACCTATTTGAATCTCGGTTGAACCTGTACCAAAGATTTTCGGTTCAATCATTGGTCCGATCTTTAAAACATTGGCTCCTAACCCATGGGGATATAAAAAAAACCAGAAAATAACAAATATCAGCATATAACTTTCCAATAATTTCAGCCCATTACAAACGTTACAGTTTCTAGAATCCTGACATCTTTGAATAATAGAACTCTCTTCTTGCATTTTTAACCACCTTTTTCTTCCTTCTTTTTAATTAGTCAAAAGTTGAGGTAGAACACCATCCATCTTTGACACTGGACCATAATTGGATAAATATCTTTGGGCACATTGGGTCCATAACTACCTACCATTCAAGAACACTCCTAGCTCTATATAAGCACACAACATTTCACTACTACTTCCTACACCATTCGCCAAGTACTCAACACTGCATAAACAAGTCTAGTGAAAAAAAAGAAGAAAAATGAGTACCGGGAGCTGGAGCCACGAGATCGAGTCCCCAGTGTCGGCAGCTCGCCTGTTCAAGGCCTCAATGATCGATTGGCATAACCTTGGCCCCAAGGTTCTGCCGGAGATCATCGCAAGCGGTGCACCGGTGTCCGGCGATGGCGGTGCCGGAAGCGTTAGGCAACTCAATTTCACGTCAGGTTTGTAAACTACTTGCCAAGAAGAAAATAAGTTTTAGGGTCCGATTGGTTCACTGCAATTCTGCTATTTAATCATAATCGCAATGATATGGAATGAAAAAGAAAAAAAAATTCACCCAACGGAGACAGAGACTTCGACAGTTACACAGTACAAGACAAATTATGCAGGCTCCAATTTTGTTCTGGCATAGACAAAGTGGTTGAATTTGCAAGTCAAATTTGTCACAGAAAAATGGTGCAGCAAATTAAACTAACTTAGAATCGATAATAAAGAAGAATTCACGCTTGGATTACTGACTTCACCGGCAACTGCTCTTTCCTCCATGCGTCATTACCCACCAGAAGTAGAGTCGAGCGTTTGGTTTATTCGGTTTCAACCGAATCGAAATAGTCAAAATCGAATAAACTGAAATCCATAAATAGAACCAAAATTAGCTATAATTGAAATTGAACCGAACCGAATCGGTTTGTTCGGTTAGACTATTTCCATTATTTAATGGGACGGTCCCAAAAATTGAAAATAAACGTTTCTTGTATTTCAAAGTTATGTTCAAAGTTGGACTACCTGTTTAATTATTAAAGTTGGACTTCAGAACACATACATATAATTATTCTTTTTAAAGTATACTAAAAATATATACAAAGTTTTAATCACAAAAATATGCATGGAATTGGAAGTATTTATATAATTGTAAAAGTCTTATTCGATTTTGGACCAAAACTGAATAGAATAAGAAGTTATTTCATTTTAAAAACCGAAACTAAACCGAACTTTTTTTTTCCAAACCGAACCGAATTTCTTATTCGATACGGTTTGATTTTTGGTCCAAAAGCTGATAATACTCACCCCTAACCTGCACCAATGCACTCTGGCATGATAATCTCATTTATATAATAGAAAATTGCGTATAGAGCATAGAAAGTTTGTAAAATTTTGTTCAGAGAGTAGAAGTTTTACAAATTGCAAGGAGAGCATAGAAACGTCATTTTTAAGGACTTTTTTGAATAAATTGGCTATTATTAAATTCGTAAATCCGTCATCTAATGAGACGAGAAGTAATTAATTAGCAAAAAATTTAAATCCATCATCTAATGCGACGAGAAGTAATTAATTAGCAAAAATTGCGCAAAAAAGTCCCTTTTAAGGACGTTTATGGACCTATAGTTAAAAATGTCCTTAAAAACTGATGTTTATAGACCTATGGTTAAAAATGTCCTTAAAAGGGACGTTTCTAAGCTCTTCTCGCAAATTTAAAAATTTTATGCTCTGGATGCAACTTGGCAAATTTTGTATGCTATATATGCAATTTTCTGTTTCTATAATCAACCTCTTGAGAGTTCCTCTTCCTCGTTTCATTTTTGTTCCCTTTCTAATCCAATATTTTCTTAAGAAATAATATAGCTTCTGCTTCTTTCTGAATTCTCATCCACAAGTTAATCACTCTGTTCATATCCGATGTGCATGCAGGAATGCCCTTCGCCTACGTGAAGGAGCGTCTGGAATTCGTAGACCACGGGAAACTCGAGTGCAAGAGCGCCCTAGTGGAAGGCGGACTTCTGGGAACCAAGCTCGAGTCGGCCAGTTTCCACTTCAAGTTCGAGACATCAGGCCAGGGTTGCGTCGTCAAGGTGACGGCGACGTACAAGGCTCTCCCCGGTGTCGACGTCTCCGGCAACATAGCCGAGGTGAAGGAGGGCGTGACCGGGGTGATCAAGGCTGCAGAGGCCCATCTCGTTGCTAATCCGACTGCCTACGTCTAGGCTCCATCTCTACGTATTCTGGTAATGCCAGGTCGGAATAAGGCTGAATATGTGTTTGAAGAGTGTGAGATGTGGGATGTTCTTTTACTGCTTTATGGGTTTCTATATTAGTACGTGTGACTGGAAATAAAAGTTGCCATTCCGTCTTATCATATATATCTCATTCACTCTTACTCTCTTTATCATATTTTTTTCATACAGAAAATAGCTTACAATCAGTGAATTCAGAAGTCAAATTCAAGTCAAAAGATACTTTCATCCATTATCTCCTACCATTTTCGTCTAAACTATTTCCTAACATAGTAAGTCTCAATTCGGACGAAAGTTTGTGTCTATGGATCAAAATTTAGTAATAATTTGCTTCCATGGAGGTATACAAGATGGATTATCTTACCATGGGAGTAATACTCATCTTATAACCACTTATCAAAACATTACTTTAGCTAGTTTGTGTAGTATTATTTTTGATAGTTTTTCTATAAGTTATGAATTTACTATAAGGTAGTTTTATGAAGATGCGTTGATAATAGTAGATTGTGAAGAAACATAAAATTTTATTGTTCAAAGTAGTTTAGTTTCATCTTGTATTAAAATTTACATCATTCCATCACTAGCAAATATCAACACAACTATCATATCAAGTAGTGAATATTTTTATGATAACCAAGATTTCAATGTTGGTCATAGTTGTATAAATCACACTGAAATTAACTCTGATACTGAAAACAATGACGTTGAAGATGAAAACAATGATGATTTGGTTGAAAATTTATATTACTATTTAGATGATAATGATGCTAATGTAGCTGGTTGCATTCCCGGGTTAATTGTTGGCAGACAATTTGATTCTCCTCAGGATTTTTAAAATTTTATTAGCGACCTAGCAATTACATATAAATTTAGTTGTTCATCTAAACATAACAATCATCAAAGAATAGTGTATACTTGTGATTCTCCCAACTATTGTTGGAGAGTATACGCTAAAGCTAATGGTGATGGTAGTACACACTACTAAAAATTGCAGGATTAGCGACATTTTTTAGCGACGTCCAAATAAAATATCGCTGAATTATAGGTATTTAGCAACGTCCATATAAAACGTCGCAATACGTCGGGGATAGCGACGTGGGACGACGTTTAGCGACTATAATTATTATAAATATATAATATGTCGCTAGGTAGTCGCTAAACGTCGCTAACTTTTTAATTTTAGCGACGTTTAGCGACGTTTATGTATTTAAGTCGCAGTATATTATTATATCCGCGACGTTTAGTGACGTATAGACCGATGTAGCTAATTTATTTCATATAGAGTTTGACGAATTTCTCATCACCCCATTTCGATCGAAATCTCAAAAAATTTAAACCGCTCCCCCCCATCCCGACGCCCCACCTCGGCGACCCCCCTCCGACCGCGTCCTCCCCCATCCGGGGTGCTCCTCCCTCCATCAGCTCCTCCTTCCTCCGGCTCCCCTCCTCCCTCCGGCGTCCTCCCCCCTCCGGCTGCTCCTCCTTCCTCCGGCTCCCCTCCTCCCTCCGGCGTCCTCCCCCCTCCGACGGCTCCTCCTCCCTCCGGCGTTCTCCTCTCTCCAATCACTCGGTGAGCTCCTCTCTCTGTCTCCTTTCTCTGTCTCTCTCTCTCAAACATGATACGACACGACACAACATGAAACGACACGACATGACACACACTAACCTTAACCCTAACCCTAACTTGGACGCACACACACACGCACGCAGACACACTAACACTAGACCATGACACCCTAACCCTAACTCGGACACACACATGACAATTATTGATGCTAAGACAAAAACCCAGGCACCCATAAAGAACATAGTATGCTGCTCTCATGAAAGTGTTTAAGGTTTGTCATTTTCCTAACACTAGACCTTGACACTTTTTACATGGTTGTTGCTGATAGAGACCTATGCACATATAAAACAAAGTACCAAACTTAATATTCCTTGCAAGGACCAGGATAGCAATATCGATAACTACTCCAGACAATGAAGTAATTGGTTTCATCGTATGCTGCACTAGTCACATTTGCGTCAACATAAATTGCACCATCTTTTTGGCTACTTGACAACCAATAAACATATATGTGATCTGTTTTACAAGTATATTCACATCACTTATCTTCTCCTAGAAGTCACTTCCTGATGGTCATGTTCAAACCACATAGTTTAGCATGCGTTAGATTGTCAGTTGGAAAAATCTATGATATATTGTTTGTCATCTTCCATATCTTGAGTTAGCAGGATCCTAAATGGCCAAAATATTAGACTTCTTAAAGGGCTAATAATTCAAGCAGCATCAGGTTCCCTGAGCATACTATTGGATAACTGACCACCTCTACTTTAGATCTAAATTTTGTTTTGTATGTCAAATTATGCTTTCTTGTCTAGGGATGTACACATAAATTAGTTCACATCTCATTTTGTGTTTCAGTTCACTATGGAAGTACCTTTGGGAATGGAGTACATCTAGAATGAGAAATGGGACAATAGGATTATCCTATCTAGAAAATAGCTTAATTTTGGTCAGATTTACAATAGTTTTGACCAGTTTGGCCATATAATCATTTTAGGTAGCATTTTTATGTCTCACAAAGAAACAAGTTCAATTTTTTATAAGTAGGTCATATTTTGCTCTATTTATTGGGGTCATGTCAATGGCAGAGTTCATACCTAGCTGACGTTTTACCAAGCCACCTGAAATACCCCACCTTAACCCCAAGCCCAAAACAGACTTGAATGGGTCTAAATATATAAACTGCTGTATGCTTTCCCTTGTACTGTGGTAGCACAGAGCTGCACACTGCTCAGTTGTGCTCCCCCTTGCTGTGCTAGCACAGAGCTGCACACTGCTCTCCCTTCAGTTGATCACTGCCAAATGATGCACACTGAAAACTGTGAATTGCTCTTCCTAGTGACCCGAGCTCTCTCAATCACTCAAACAACCATACTTGAAGGTAGCAATGAGTATCAGTGCATGTACTGTATTTAACGATGAGTATATAAGCTAGGACTAGGAGTATCAGTGCATGTACTGTATTTAACGATGAGTATATACTTGAAGATAATTGTATATTCATTTTTGCTGCAGAAATGTCTAGAAATGGATATGAATTACTATCTGCGTTATCGTTCGTGGATGTACAACCGTCATCCTGATGGCATGTGCGGTGTGTAGGATGAATTCATTGAGGGTGTACAACAGTTCCTACAGTTCGCTAAGGCGTTCCCTCAGTACATGGACGGTACCAAATTGAAATATCATCCAGAAGTGGAAGTCACATATCATTTGTACTCGAAGGATTTCACGCCGAATTACTATCAGTGGACCGTACACGGAGAACTTGTGTCTTTAGCATCGGAGTTGGAGCCTTATGTGGAGCCGTATATGGATGTCCACGACTACGCTGCTTACGAAGACGGGTGGGTGAACATGATTTTTGATGCGGCAGGGCCTAGTTTCGATCCGGACAATCATGATGCAGCTGAGGAGGCACCGAATACCGATGCTGCGAAGTTCATGGAGTTGCTGTAGAATGCAATGACTCCATTATATCATGGTTGTGAAGATCATTCACCGTTGGAGGTTGTTACAAGATTGTTGAGCAACAAGTCCGATTTTAACATGTCGCAAGAATGTTATAACCGACCGATGAATTTGATTATAGAGATCTTACCAGAGGATGCAAAGTTGCCTAAAGACTTCTACCGATCTAAGAGGATGGTGAGATCACTCTGGATGGGATATGAAAAAATCGATGCATGTCACAACGGGTGCATATTGTACTACAAAGACGACAAGGATGAAGATGCGTACAGATTCTGTGGTGTTGATCGCTATAAGGCTACTGGAAGAGAAAAGTATGTCGGTGCAAAGAAGCCTACCGATTCGATGCACTACTTGCCTTTGACGTGAGGTTGTTTATGGTGAATGAGACTGCAGAAAATATGAGTTGGCACAGGCGGAAACATATCGAAGGAGTATTGGATCATCCATCCGATGGAGAAACATGGAAGCACTTTGATCGAGAGTATCCAGATTTTGCTTCGAATCCGCGTAATGTCAGATTGGGGCTCTCCTCCAACGGTTTTACCCCATTCGGACTTTCGGGCTCCCAGTATTCGTGTTGGCCTGTGATCGTCACTCCGTACAATCTACCACCTTGGATGTGCATGAAGACTCCGTATATGTTCCTAACCGTTATTATTCCGGGTTCGAATAATGTAAAACCCCTATTTTAAAAAAATTGTATTTTTTTTATTAATTAATAGTTTAATTATGGTAATTATGTGCTAAATAGGAGAAATAGATTTTTAATAATTTTTATATTAGGTGTTCGGGCCCTTAGATGATTTGTGGGACCATCAGGAATTTTTCGAAATTTATTCCATGTAGGAGACCCCTTGAGCAGTTGCTAGCCTAACGATGTGCAATACCCTAATCTATAAGTTTTTTTATGTGTGAGTATATATATATATATATATATATATATATGTATATACAAATATATATATATATGTATATATATATTTTATAAAGAAAGAAAGGAAAAGAAAAGAAAAGAAAATAAGAATTTAATAATAATATAATAATAATAATAATAATAATAATAATAATGGCAATAATTCTTAATACTTTAGCAACTATTTAGCTTTGCAATTCTTAGCAGCAACTTAGAATACTACTATTCCCATTCAACTTGCTTTTCCCTTGCTGTCAAATGCCTCTAGCAAAAAAAGTTTGCATGCGGTGACCACAGCATCTTAGCAAGTATACCCGACCGACCCTTCAGCGGCTTACTCCAACCCGATCCATCCATATCCCTCTCTCTCTCTCCTAATTATATATATATATATATATATATATATATATATATATATATATATATATAGTTAGCTCTCAAAACCCTGACCTAAATTTCCAGACTTCCTCTTCCCATCTAGAGCCGTCACCGCAGCCAGAGAAGCCCCACCAAGCCATCCAACCATCCCGTCGACGCCGACCTCGCGAACTGCAGTTTTCCACTCGAAGCACCTTCGCTCCGGCATGATTTTCCGTCGACTCGTTCGACCAAACGCTGTTTCGTTTTCATAGGTATGATCATCCCTTAACCCTCTCCAATATTTATTTTATAGTCAACCTCGGAAAACGTGTGCCCCTAGGTGAAAAATAGCGCTCAAGTCGGTGCGAGCAGACAGAATTCTGGGATCGTAGAATTTCAGAATGACCACCCATATTGTCGAGTTCGTATCTCCCACCACAGAGATCCGAATTCGGTGATTCTTTTTGATACCTGTAGAATTCCTGACCTAGTTTAATTTATGTATAATAACCCTATGCTATTAGTTGCTGTGGACAGAATTATATTCGTCACAAAACTGCACGCACCCACTTTTTCCAGATTTTCAAAAGTTGGAAAATGGAGCGCGTCCCGCCAAACGGGACCGCCCCGCCGTGTGCCAAGTGTACCGAATGGTGCACGCAGCATAACTGGACACGTGAAAATTCGTGGAGACTGATTCGGACGCGTGTGCGCGCCGGAATCAGGCCGTATCCGCGGACACACACCGTGTCGCAACTGTTGTGAAACTCGTACGTATTTTGTGCATGCTTGTCAGATTGCGACAAAACTTACGCCACTGGACTCGTGGTAACGGGCTGGTCCTGTGACCAAATTTTCACGCATTTCTGAGACGGTTAACCAGATCGCCAATTGGCGGGCCCCATAGTTGACTTTTTGGACAAAATTGTGTACGGATCATCGGAATCCACATTTGGACATACCGTTGGGTTCGTATTGACATTTAGAGTTATTTGACCTATAGTTTGTCCCATTTAGAGACTGTTACCCTTGGCACACTTTTCGGTGCAAAGTGGGCCACATGTGGACCCCATTTTTATCCGAAATTACCATTTTGCCCCTGTGTCCAAATTGGACGAAAGGGATGTGCTTTTTAGCTATTTTGCTCATTCTGGGAACGTTGGTGATGTTTATTTTAGCATCCGGAGACGTTCATTCTGAGGCCGTAGCTTCTGACTCTTGGTGTTGACATTGGGACACTACATTTTGCAGCTTCTTGCCAGGCAAGATACCTTGCCAAATTATTTACAGTGCTTTGCATGCTATTTATATTTCTGTTTATTTATTTCATTTCTGTATAGTTCTTGCATGTATAGTTTTCTTTCAGTCATTACTATGTATTAGATATGTTGACACACACATGGCACTTAGTATCATAGAGGACAATCATTAGGCGTATGGGCTTTTAACCACTCTGGTAAACCGTAGTATATAGCTCGCACTACGGGCGTGTGTCGCGCTGGTCGCTACCCCCGCGGTATGTCAATTTCTGGAGTCTCGCTGGTCGCTACCCCCGCGGTATATCGATTTCTGATGTCCATTGACGTGTGTGTGAGTTGTGAGATAGATCGAGTAGCCTACCCTTGCCCATACGTCAAAAAGTTGTCCTCACTTGCATTCATATAGATTGTCTTGTACAGCGTACTTATTTATTTTCAAATTATATGCATGTTTACTGTATTCAAGTTGGCTCATATTTTCTGTATCTTGTTACGTCCCTCTGAGGACCTGGTCCTCTGCCAGGTGTATCTGCTCTTGAGTATTTGCAGGAGTACGGGCCTGGACCTGACGCATTCTTTTCTGTCGAGGAGGTCTTACCTTCTGAGCATCGTTGATTATCTAGCGATGGATTCTTTTAGCTGATACACTTCTGTCTTCATATTATTTTATATTGGAGATTTTATACTCCTCTCTCATTTTAGTTTTGGATATAGTCATTGGTAGTGGATTTGTCTCCACCCGACTATTATTTAGATATTTCAGACTCCTTATTCTAGTTTAGTATTTCTTTTCTATGACTTGTTGTGTGGATGAGATTAGCATATCTGTGACTTGTGACATTATTTATACCACATGTGAGTTTATATTCATATTACAGCGTACGTATGGGTTATGGTTTCCATATATTGGAGTTGCCATATCCATGCGGCTGGCATGCTTACGTGTTCCTAGTCCTACGTATTTGGGACTGGGGCGTGACATGTTTTTGTGGTGGCCCATGCAGGTCGAGTTAGCCGTTTCGGTTACGTAACTGTACCGAGCGGGCCTGCACCTAGGATTAGAATTTTAAATCTCATCCACACTTGACTATAACTTACCTTCCTTCCAACAATTCCTACTTAAGTTCTTGCATCCTGCTTGATTCATGTGCTCTTCTTAATCCTTCGTCCATCTCTTGCAGAGAGATGAATTTGCGTAACGGGCATGCCGCCACCGGGGACAACACGTCTCCAGGGGACGACGACCAACCACTAGGAGTGACCTCAACGACACCTCTTCTTCCCGGACCGGATGGAATGACTAACAATCAAATTCCATCAACCCCTTCCACGATACCTAATGGGACTTTTTCAGCTCCACCAGCACCGCAAGATGGCCAAGCGCAGCTGTTCCAATTCTTCCAGATGATAATACAGGAACAGATGCAGCAGGCAGCCGAGCAGAGGCAGCAAACAGCAGAGCAAAGGCTAGAATTTCTGGCAGCGCTTGAGAGAATGGCTGCACTAGCCCCTGTACCAACCCAGGCACTAGCTTCAGTACCACAAGATCGGGTCGGTTCAGTCAAGGACTTTGTGCAGATGGGCCCTAAGCCATATAAGGGCAATGAAAGTCCAGAGGAGACCACAAACTGGATTGCCAATACCAAGAAGTTGTTAAGGCATTACAATTACCTTCTGACCTATGGATGATAGGCGTGAGGACTCAGTTAGAAGGCAACGCGCATCACTGGTGGGAATCAATGGAGCGCCAGTTGGGTACGCGACAGACTTGGGAACAATTCTTGGAGTGCTTTGAGAGAAAGTACTTCCCGGATACAGTAAGGGACGCATTGTACGATCAGTTCCTCCATCTAGAGCAAGGAGACAAGACGGTTGATGAGTATGACGCAGAATTTAGCCGTCTCAGTAAGTATGGCATAGTCCTAATACCTAATGACTTGGAGAAGGCTAAGAGGTTTCACCGTGGGCTGACTCAGGAGCTCCAGCACTATACTAGCTCACAGTCTCGGATCTCTTATGCCGAGTTATTGACAGAGGCCAGAATCCAGGAGGCCATCAGCAAGGGAAACGGAATTCAACAGAGAAGTCACCAAGGACCAGTAAGGACATAGCAAGGAGGACCCATTAGACACCCTTTAACACACCAGCAACCAGATAGTGCTGCACCATATCCAACCAAGGACCCCCATACTTGTCACTTTTGTGGTAAGGTAGGTCATATTCATAGAGACTGTCATCGTCGATTGGGGCTGTGCATGATATGTGGATCAAGTCACCATCAAACCCGAAGATGCCCTCAGCAGAACTAGAGGTCTATGGCAGTAGAATCAGGAACACCGCATACACCCTCAAGTATAGAAGACCAAAGGGACCCACCACTGCTTCTACAGTCTGCACAAATGGAGGGGACTAGACCCCAGTTGAACAACCAAGGACAAGACCAAGCACTCATTATGACAAGTATGGGAGAACAGACACAGAAAGCCGTAGATACAGGTACGACCTTTTAGTTATAAATGTCTTTGCATACTCATAACCCCATTGTGACACAAGATCTTAGATACACAAATAGATATAGAATTATATATATGGTAGCCTAGCAGTTATGAGGATATATTTCTATTCTATCCAGATGGCATACACGCGATGCAAATGGATGATGGGAGTAGCAGTAGTAGTATTCTTCCCCTATCCTTATCTCGCCCTCTTGGGTGACTCATCTCCTCCTTTTATATTAATTCCTCATCTCCCCTAGATACCAATGTAGTGTAATAGTTATAGTTATCATTATGAATATGGGTTAGTGTCAATTTCGAGGACGAAATTTTTGTAAGTTGGGTAGAATATAAAACCCCTATTTTTAAAAAATTGTATTTATTATTTTTTTATTAATTAATAGTTTAATTATGGTAATTATGTGCTAAATAGGAGAAATAGATTTTTAATAATTTTTCTATTAGGTGTTCGGGCCCTTAGATGATTTGTGGGACCATAAGGAATTTTTCAAAATTTATTCCATGTAGGAGACCCCTTGAGCAGTTGCTAGCCTAACGATGTGCAATACCCTAATCTATAAGTTTTCTTATGTGTGAGTATATATATATATATATATATATATATATATATATATATATATGTATATACAAATATATATATATGTATATATATATTTTATAAAGAAAGAAAGGAAAAGAAAAGAAAAAAAAATAAGAATTTAATAATAATATAATAATAATAATAATAATGGCAATAATTCTTAATACTTTAGTAACTATTTAGCTTTGCAATTCTTAGCAGCAACTTAGAATTCTACTATTCCCATTCAACTTGCTTTTCCCTTGCTGTCAAACGCCTCTAGCAAAGAAAGTTTGCATGCGGTGACCACAGCATCTTAGCAAGTATACCCGACCGACCCTTCAGCGGCTTACTCCAACCCGATCCATCCATATCCCTCTCTCTCCTAATTATATATATATATATATATATATATATATATATATATATATATATATATATATATATATATATATATATATATATATATATATATATATATAGTTAGCTCTCAAAACCCTGACCTAAATTTTCAGACTTCCTCTTCCCATCTAGAGCCGTCACCGCATCCAGAGAAGCCCCACCAAGCCATCCAACCATCCCGTCGACGCCGACCTCGCGAACTGCAGTTTCCCACTCGAAGCACCTTCGCTCCGGCGTGATTTTCCGTCGACTCGCTCGACCAAACGCTGTTCCGTTTTCATAGGTATGATCATCCCTTAACCCTCTCCAAAATTTGTTTTATAGTCAACCTCGGAAAACGTGTGCCCTTAGGTGAAAAATAGCGCCCAAGTCGGTGCGAGCAGACAGAATTCTGGGATCGCAGAATTTCAGAATGACCACCCATATTGCCGAGTTCTTATCTCCCACCACAGAGATCCGAATTCGGTGATTCTTTTTGATACCTGTAGAATTCCTGACCTAGTTTAATTGCTGTATAATAACCCTATGCTATTAGTTGCTGTGGATAGAATTATATTCGTCACAAAACAGTGCGCACCCACTTTTTCCAGATTTTCAAAAGTTGGAAAACAGAGCGCGCCCCGCCAAACGGGACTGCCCCGCCGTGTGCCAAGTGTACCGAATGGTGCACGCAGCATAACTGGACACGTGAAAATTCGTGGGGACTGATTCGGACGCGTGTGCGCGCCGGAATCAGGCCGTATCCGCGGACACACACCGTGTCGCAACTTTTGTGGAACTCGCACGTATTTTGTGCACGCTTATCAGATTGCGACGAAACTTGCGCCACTGGACTCGTGGTAACGCGCTGGTCCTGTGACCCAATTTTCACGCATTTCTGAGACGGTTGACCAGATCGCCAATTGGCGGGCCCCACAGTTGACTTTTTGGACAAAATTGTGTACGGCTCATCGGAATCCATATTTGGACATACCGTTGGGTTCGTACTGACATTTAGAGTTGTTTGACCTATAGTTTGTCCTATTTAGAGACAGTTACCCTTGGCACGCTTTTCGGTGCAAAGTAGGCCACATGTGGACCCCACTTTTACCCAAAATTACCATTTTGCCCCTGTGTCCAAATTGGACGAAAGGGATGTGCTTTTTAGCTATTTTGCTCATTCTGGGAACGTTGGTGATGTTTATTTCAGCATCCGGAGATGTTCATTCTGAGGCCGTAGCTTCTGACTCTTGGTGTTGACATTGGGACACTACATTTTGCAGCTTCTTGCCAGGCAAGATACATTGCCAAATTGTTTACAGTGCTTTGCATGCTATTTATATTTCTGTTTATTTATTTTATTTCTGTATAGTTCTTGCATGTGTAGTTTTCTTTCAGTCATTACTATGTATTAGATATGTTGACACACACATGGCACTTAGTATCATAGAGGACAATCATTAGGCGTATGGGCTTTTAACCACTCTGGTAAACCGTAGTATATAGCTCGCACTACGGGCGTGTGTCGCACTGGTCGCTACCCCCGCGGTATGTCGATTTCTGGAGTCTCGCTGGCCGCTACCCCCGCGGTATATCAATTTCTGATGTCCATTGACGTGTGTGTGAGTTATGAGGTAGATCGAGTAGCCTACCCTTGCCCATACGTCGAAAAGTTGTCCTCACTTGCATTCATATAGATTGTCTTGTACAGCGTACTTATTTATTTTCAAATTATATGCATGTTTACTGTATTCAAGTTGGCTCATATTTTCTGTATCTTGTTACGCCCACTGAGGACCTGGTCCTCTGCCAGGTGTATCTGCTCTTGAGTATTTGCAGGAGTACGGGCCTGGACCTGACGCATTCTTTTCTGTCGAGGAGGTCTTACCTTCTGAGCATCGTTGATTATCTAGCGATGGATTCTTTTAGCTGATACACTTCTGTCTTCATATTATTTTATATTGGAGATTTTATACTCCTCTCTCATTTTAGTTTTGGATATAGTCATTGGTAGTGGATTTGTCTCCACCCGACTATTATTTAGATATTTCAGACTCCTTATTCTAGTTTAGTATTTCTTTTCTATGACTTGTTGTGTGGATGAGATTAGCATATCTGTGACTTGTGACATTATTTATACCACATGTGAGTTTATATTCATATTACAGCGTACGTATGGGTTATGGTTTTCATATATTAGAGTTGCCATATCCATGCGGCTGGCATGCTTACGTGTTCCTAGTCCTACGTATTTGGGACTGGGGCATGACATGTTTTTGTGGTGGTCCATGCAGGTCGAGTTAGCCGTTTCGGTTACGTAACTGTACCGAGCGGGCCTGCACCTAGGATTAGAATTTTAGATCTCATCCACACTTGACTATAACTTACCTTCCTTCCAACAATTCCTACTTAAGTTCTTGCATCATGCTTGATTCATGTGCACTTCTTAATCCTTCGTCCATCTCTTGCAGAGGGATGAATTTGCGTAACGGGCATGCCGCCACCGGGGACAACACGTCTCCAGGGGACGACGACCAACCACTAGGAGTGACCTCAACGACACCTCTTCTTCCCGGATCGGATAGAATGACTAACAATCAAATTCCATCAACCCCTTCCACGATACCTAATGGGACTTTTCCAGCTCCACCAGCACCGCAAGATGGCCAAGCGCAGCTGTTCTAATTCTTCCAGATGATAATACAGGAACAGATGCAGCAGGCAGCCGAGCAGAGGCAGCAAACAGCAGAGCAAAGGCTAGAATTTCTGGCAGCGCTTGAGAGAATGGCTGCACTAGCCCCTACCAACCCAGGCACTAGCTTCAGTACCACAAGCTCGGGTCGGTTCAGTCAAGGACTTTGTGCAGATGGGCCCTAAGCCATATAAGGGCAATGAAAGTCCAAAGGAGACCACAAACTGGATTGCCAATACCAAGAAGTTGTTAGAGGCATCACAATTACCTTCTGACCTATGGATGATAGGCGTGAGGACTCAGTTAGAAGGCAACGCGCATCACTGGTGGGAATCAATGGAGCGCCAGTTGGGTACGCGACAGACTTGGGAATAATTCTTGGAGTGCTTTGAGAGAAAGTACTTCCCGGATACAGTAAGGGACGCATTGTACGATCAGTTCCTCCATCTAGAGCAAGGAGACAAGACGGTTGATGAGTATGACGCAGAATTTAGCCGTCTCAGTAAGTATGGCACAGTCCTAATACCTAATGACTTGGAGAAGGCTAAGAGGTTTCACCGTGGGCTGACTCAGGAGCTCCAGCACTATACTAGCTCACAGTCTCGGATCTCTTATGCCGAGTTATTGACAGAGGCCAGAATCCAGGAGGCCATCAGCAAGGGAAACGGAATTCAATAGAGAAGTCACCAAGGACCAGTAAGGACACAGCAAGGAGGACCCATTAGACACCCTTTGACACACCAGCAACCAGATAGTGCTGCACCATATCCAACCAAGGACCCCCATACTTGTCACTTTTGTGGTAAGGTAGGTCATATTCATAGAGACTGTCATCGTCGATTGGGGCTGTGCATGATATGTGGATCAAGTCACCATCAAACCCGAAGATGCCCTCAGCAGAACTAGAGGTCTATGGCAGTAGAATCAGGAACACCGCATACACCCTCAAGTATAGAAGACCAAAGGGACCCACACTGCTTCTACAGTCTGCACAAATGGAGGGGACTAGACCCCAGTTGAACAACCAAGGACAAGGCCAAGCACTCATTATGACAAGTATGGGAGAACAGACACAGGAAGCCGTAGATACAGGTACGACCTTTTAGTTATAAATGTCTTTGCATACTCTTAACCCCATTGTGACACAAGATCTTAGATGCACAAATAGATATAGAATTATATATATGGTAGCCTAGCAGTTATGAGGATATATTTCTATTCTATCCAGATGGCATACACGCGATGCAAATGGATGATGGGAGTAGCAGTAGTAGTATTCTTCCCCTATCCTTATCTCGCCCTCTTGGGTGACTCATCTCCTCCTTTTATATTAATTCCTTATCTCGTGCGTAACTCTTCCTATCATAGTCGTATCTTTCGTGCCATTATAAATTGTTTGATATCAACCTCACCCCTATTTTGTTAGTTAAACATAAATGTGTTAGTAATGCTTGATAACTAAGGATGAGTTCTTAATATATATATGCACTATAGCAATGTCTGTATTCTTTATTAGTTTAACCCTTAAGTAGCACCATGTAGCATAGTAGAAATTGTTAGATCATTTGAGCTAGATCATACCCCTAATAGTTAGTCAAGACCTTAAGTGTCTCCCTAAAAACTTAGACTATGCCTAGGAAAGAGTTGAAGGCACTTGTTACGAACTGATGACTATGACAAATCGTCGGCAAGGTAGCGACAGTTGCCGCCAGACGATTATGGTAGAGTAGTCGAATTACTTGCAGCCATACTGGCCAGGTGGCGAGGCAGTATTAGACTATGATACTTGACGGTTATGGAAAAAAGTCATAGTTATGAGATTCCAGACAGGTATCCCAAGATTTTCGACCCAATAAATATAATTGCCTTACAATCTAGATAACACCTTCAAAGAATGTGACTACTAGTAGGATCTTGTAAGTTGGGTAGTGTAGATGAGTTATAGAATGATAAAATAGTGGTTGGACAATAGATGAGGAAGTGTTAGAATGGCAAACCATGAGTTTTAGGAGTCCTACTAGATACCAATGTAGTGTAATAGTTATAGTTATCATTATGAATATGGGTTAGTGTCAATTTCGAGGACAAAATTTTTGTAAGTTGGGTAGAATGTAAAACCCATATTTTTAAAAAATTGTATTTATTATTTTTTTATTAATTAATAGTTTAGTTATGGTAATTATGTGCTAAATAGGAGAAATAGATTTTTAATAATTTTTCTATTAGGTGTTCGGGCCCTTAGATGATTTGTGGGACCATAAGGAATTTTTCGAAATTTATTCCATGTAGGAGACCCCTTGAGCAGTTGCTAGCCTAACGATGTGCAATACCCTAATCTATAAGTTTTCTTATGTGTGAGTATATATATATATATGTATATACAAATATATATATGTATATATATATTTTATAAAGAAAGAAAGAAAAAGAAAAGAAAAGAAAATAAGAATTTAATAATAATATAATAATAATAATAATAATAATAATGGCAATAATTCTTAATACTTTAGCAACTATTTAGCTTTGCAATTCTTAGCAGCAACTTAGAATACTACTATTCCCATTCAACTTGCTTTTCCCTTGCTGTCAAACGCCTCTAGCAAAGAAAGTTTGCATGCGGTGACCACAGCATCTTAGCAAGTATACCCGACCGACCCTTCAGCGGCTTACTCCAACCCGATCCATCCATATCCCTCTCTCTCTCCTAATTATATATATATATATATATATATATATAGTTAGTTAGTTAGCTCTCAAAACCCTGACCTAAATTTTTAGACTTCCTCTTCCCATCTAGAGCCGTCACCGCAGCCAGAGAAGCCCCACCAAGCCATCCAACCATCCCGTCGACGCCGACCTCGCGAACTGCAGTTTCCCACTCGAAGCACCTTCGCTCCGGTGTGATTTTCCGTCAACTCGCTCGACCAAACGCTGTTCCGTTTTCATAGGTATGATCATCCCTTAACCATCTCCAATATTTGTTTTATAGTCAACCTCGGAAAACGTGTGCCCCTAGGTGAAAAACAGCGCCCAAGTCGGTGCGAGCAGACAGAATTCTGGGATCGCAGAATTTCAGAATGACCACCCATATTGCCGAGTTCGTATCTCCCACCACAGAGATCCGAATTCGGTGATTCTTTTTTATACCTGTAAAATTCCTGACCTAGTTTAATTTCTGTATAATAACCCTATGCTATTAGTTGCTGTGGACAGAATTATATTCGTCACAAAACTGTGCGCACACACTTTTTCCAGATTTTCAAAAGTTGGAAAACAGAGCGCGTCCCGCCAAACGGGACCGCCCCGCCGTGTGCCAAGTGTACCGAATGGTGCACGCAGCATAACTAGACACGTGAAAATTCATGGGGACTGATTCGGACGCGTGTGCGCACCGGAATCAGGCCGTATCCGCGGACACACACCATGTCGCAACTTTTGTGGAACTCGCACGTATTTTGTGCACGCTTGTCAGATTACGACAAAACTTGCGCCACTGGACTCGTGGTAACGCGCTGGTCCTATGACCCAATTTTTACGCATTTCTGAGATGGTTGACCAGATCGCCAATTGGCGGGCCCCACAGTTGACTTTTTGGACAAAATTGTGTACGACTCATCGGAATCCACATTTGGACATACCATTGGGTTCGTATTGACATTTAGAGTTGTTTGACCTATAGTTTATCCCATTTAGAGACTGTTATCCTTGGCACGCTTTTCGGTGCAAAGTGGGCCACATGTGGACCCCACTTTTACCCGAAATTACCATTTTGCCCCTGTGTCCAAATTGGACGAAAGGGATGTGCTTTTTAGCTATTTTGCTCATTATGGGAACGTTGGTGATATTTATTTCAGCATCCGGAGATGTTCATTCTGAGACCGTAGCTTCTGACTCTTGGTGTTGACATTGGGACACTACATTTTGCAGCTTCTTGCCAGGCAAGATACCTTGCCAAATTGTTTACAGTGCTTTGCATGCTATTTATATTTCTGTTTATTTATTTTATTTCTGTATAGTTCTTGCATGTGTAGTTTTCTTTCAGTCATTACTATGTATTAGATATGTTGACACACACATGGCACTTAGTATCATAGAGGACAATCATTAGACGTATGGGCTTTTAACCACTCTGGTAAACCATAGTATATAGCTAGCACTACGGGCGTGTGTCGCGCTGGTCGCTACCCCCTCGGTATGTCAATTTCTGGAGTCTCGCTGGCCGCTACCCCCGCGGTATATCGATTTCTGATGTCCATTGACGTGTGTGTGAGTTATGAGGTAGATCGAGTAGCCTACCCTTGCCCATACGTCAAAAAGTTGTCCTCACTTGCATTCATATAGATTGTCTTGTACAGCGTACTTATTTATTTTCAAATTATATGCATGTTTACTGTATTCAAGTTGGCTCATATTTTCTGTATCTTGTTACGCCCCTCTGAGGACCTGGTCCTCTGCCAGGTGTATCTGCTCTTGAGTATTTGCAGGAGTACGGGCCTGGACCTGACGCATTCTTTTCTGTCGAGGAGGTCTTACCTTCTGAGCATCGTTGATTATCTAGCGATGGATTCTTTTAGCTGATACACTTCTGTCTTCATATTATTTTATATTGGAGATTTTATACTCCTCTCTCATTTTAGTTTTGGATATAGTCATTGGTAGTGGATTTGTCTCCACCCGACTATTATTTAGATATTTCAGACTCCTTATTCTAGTTTAGTATTTCTTTTCTATGACTTGTTGTGTGGATGAGATTAGCATATCTGTGACTTGTGATATTATTTATACCACATATGAGTTTATATTCATATTACAGCGTACGTATGGGTTATGGTTTCCATATATTGGAGTTGCCATATCCATGCGGCTGGCATGCTTACGTGTTCCTAGTCCTACGTATTTGGGACTGGGGCGTGACAAATAATCCAAAGAGGAACATCGATGTATATTTAGAACCTTTGATAAATGAGTTGAATCAGCTGTGGGAAGTAGGTGCCAACACGTACGATATTTCTAGAAAGCAGAATTTTCAGATGAGGGCAGTACTTATGTGGACCATCAACGACTTTCCGGCATATAGAATATTATCGGGATGGAGCACTCATGGTCGTCTCTCATATCCGTATTGCATGGACCATACTAAGGCTTTCCGTTTGAAACACGGAGGCAAACCATATTTCTTCGATTGTCATCGATAATTTCTGCCGAAGGATCATCCGTACCGGAGAAACATGAATGCTTTTCGTACGGGCGTTGTAGAGAAGGCCAATCCAATTAGAGCCCTGTATCACACTGTATCATACCGTATCATGATACGTCCTACTCGTATCCAATTGTGTACACGATACTATCCTTACATGACCAATCTAACTCAAATTAGTTCTACTAAACCTAATGACAAATACTTCGTGTCCCATTCTCGGATTTTTCCTAAACTGAGCACTAAACTCAATATAAAATTCACAAATAGGGCCAATAGGAGTTCAAACTCCTCCCTATGGGTAACCCTAATGTATGGGTGCAATCTATATGCTCTAAATCATCAAATAAAACTAATTAGAGGAAGGATTTCAGAATTTACCTATTGGGAGATGGATTTTCAATAAAAGTTCAATAGGACACATTGTGGACACAAATACCAAGCCAAACTCCTTCTTCTCCAAACTCCTTACACCCACTAGATTCTAGTCTCCTTAGATATTGAGAATGAGTGAATTTGAGAGGAATTTGTGAGAGATTTGATGGAGGAAAGAACTATATAGGAAGAACACATAATTAGAAAATAAAATAGATGAGAATGAGAGGAGAGAGAGTATTTCCCTCCCTAAATTAGGGTTGTCCACCCCTCAACCCTTCTCCAAGAAATGTACAAAGACCCCAATGCCCCTATTGGTTTATCATGAGGAATTAATTAAGGGTGGAAGCTTCTCTTCCTAATGAAGATTAAGCCTAATCACTAATTAATGAGATGGGTTTACTAGTTTGGGTCCAATGGCTAGTCCAACTAATATGTTAGGTCCACTAGGGTCTAGTCTAGTCAATTAGTCTAATCACTAACCACTAGTAATAAATTAGTCACATCATATAGCATTCATATTTATATAAATAAATATTATAACTCAAAATTTTAATAATTCTAAAATAACAAAGATACCCCTACTCTAAAAATGTGGTAATGACAACCATCAACGACTTTTCGGCCTATAGAATATTAGGGATAGAGCATTCATGGCTGTCTCTCATATCTGTATTGCATGGACCACACTAAGGCTTTTTGTTTGAAATACGGAGGCAAACCGTGCTTCTTTGATTGTCATCGACAATTCCTGTCGAAGGATCATCTATACCGGAGGAACAAGAATAATTTTCGTGCCGAAATTATGGAGAAGGCCAATCCACCTCCAACTGCTAAGGGGTACAAATGTGACGGATTTGGTCGCACTCATAAGTGGACGAAGAGGAGTATATTCTGGAATTTGCCATATTGGAGCACCAATCTGATCAAACATAACCTTGATGTCATGCATATCAAGAAGAATATGTTTGACAACATAATTAATACTGTAATGGACGTAAAGGGGAAGACGAAAGATAATCCAAAGGCCAGGTTGGACTTGGAAGAAATATGTAGACGTCCTGCATTGCATTAGATAGATGAGGTGAATGAAAAGTTAAAGCATCCTAAGGCAATTTTCTCACTGGAGAAAGAGGATAAAGGAAGACTTTGTGTCAATAATTCGGCATAAGAGATCCGGGAATGTGAGCTAGTGTAATGTTGGAGCTCCTGAGTCAGCCCGCGGTGGAATCTCTTAGCCTTCTCCAAGTTATTCGGAATCAGGGCAGCGCCATATTTACTAAGGCGACTAAACTCTGTATCATACTTGTCACGCCCCAGTCCCAAAATACCGAGGGACCAGACACGTGGCAATGGCCAGCAGTACGCATCGATGGACAAACCGAATTTAATGGATCCATCAGGGCATACTTAAGCTGTAAAACAAAGTCTACGACAATATGGCACAACTAATCTCATCCACACAAGATAAAATATGATCCACAGATATAAGAAATGTAAATCATCAACCAGTCTCAACAAAGTGCTTCGGGGAACAACCCGATATAAATCTGATACAATGGTTCAACAGACCAAAATATAAATGACTGAATAAAGTAAATACTGAGCATGAAACATAGATGCTCAGGAAAAGTCTTCAGCTAACACCTCATCCTCGGGTGTCGGTACAGCTCCTGTATCTGCTTCTGCTCCTGCTCCTGCTACTGCTGCTGTCCCGTATACCTCGAAATAAATCTCGTCTGCAAATCCTGGGGACATAATCCGGATCCAGGTCCTCAGGGGACATAACAAGGTACAGATAATACAAGCCAAAATAGATGCAGTGCAGCAGATAATGAAATAAATAGGGTAAGTATGTAACCATCTATGTGAAATACAAGTGAAAGCATCACGAGTACTCAGGTTGAGCCACTACAAGCTCTGTGTCGGGGAGCCGGTAGCGGTAATAACCGGTAATGTGTCTAGCTCTGCTACGAGAGTCTACGACCTCACAATAGTAGTAGATATATATAAAATAGCCTGTAGCCTGTGTGTCTCTTCTCACCCAATGTAACCACGCATCTCATGACCATAACGTCTCATATCCATGTCGAGCGGGATCATAGCTAATGCAACTAGTTATAAAGTATCTATGAATATAGTATCTCTGTCAAGTCCTGTATCCTATGCAGAATCACCATGAATATCTCAGGAAGATCCTATCTCATGAATAGTGTCAAGTGTCCTGGGTTATAGTGTACTTGATAAGACAAGTACGAGAATGTAAAGGGGTCACGAATGTCCATCTCTAGATGACAATACACAACACCGCGTACGGTGTTGGCACCCGACTAATAATCGGACGCTGAGCAAGTCACACGGTCCTAGGTTAAGCATGCACAGCAATATAAATAAAGCAAGGAAAATATGTATCAATACTGCAGAGTTTGGCAAGGTACACTTGCCTAGGGTTTGAATACCAACAATTGTCCCTGTATCAGTGGATCCTACAGGTACTCCTCCAAAAGCTGTAATAAACATCACCAACAGTCTCAAAAAATATCAAATAGCTAGAAATGCCTGTCCTTAAGTCCAATTTGGACACAGGGGCAAAAATAACATTTTTGGGTCAAAGCGGGGTCCACATGTGGGCCACTTTGCACCAAAAAGCGTGTCAGGGTCAAAGGTCTCTAAATTCCTCAAACTCAGTGTTAACAAGTCTGGAACGATGATACGAACCCAACGGAACTTCCAGAATTGGATTCCGATGAGCCGATCACAAAATCGCCCGTCAAATAGAGCCGGTGGGGCCAACGATACACGATTTTGTCAACGTTCTCAGAATCGAACCAAACTTGGGTCACAGGACCAGCGTATTGCTACGAGTCCGATGGTGCAAGTTTTGTCTCGATCCGACGTGTGTACACAAAGTTACAGTATGTTCCATAATAGGCAGATTCCGGTGTGCACGCACATCCAAATCAACTTCTGCGAAATCCCGTACGTCCGTATCAACGATGCACACGTTTCGGTAAAGACCGCGTGCGACCAAGTCGTCCCGTTTGGCAGGGCACCGTGCGCCGACCGGAGTCGAGTAGGTCGGTTGGTCGGGTGAGGGCCTGCCGGAGCGGGTTGAAGTCGCCGCTTCGCCGGAGTCGGCCGGAGGGTCTTGGTCGAGCGGGGGAAGGAAGAGGGATGATGGTAATGTCGGCTGCTGTTTTCTCTTTGGGGTTTTAGGAATAGAAAAATAGGGAAGAGGAATAATATATATATATATATATATATATATATATATATATATATATATATATATATATATATGTGTGTGTGTGTGAGTATGGTGTTGGGTTGACCTAGAATAGGTTTGACTGGTCAACCCCTCTTGGGTTGGGCCTAGGATTCGGGCTGGGTCAATGCTCCTTAGGCTTGGCTTGGCTTCGGCTCTCATGGGGATGCTGGGTGTTTAGCACGGGTTTAATTCGGTTTAATTCTATTATAGTTTCTAGGGCTTTAAAAATGATTCCAGAGTCCAATAAATTCACAAAAAATTATCCTATGCCCAGTTTTCCATTTTACACCATAAAGTATTATTTCCATAATATTTTAATACCAATTAAGACCATATAAAAATATTTTAATCACAATTACCTTAGTTTTAATTCCAGAAAAATACCATAAATTAGGAATAATTATATTAAAATATTCTGAAAAATCAGGGTGTTTACAATCTACCCCCCTTTAGAGGATTGTGTCCTCGCAATCAAAGAATAACTACTAAAGGAAGAACTATGGAGATTACAAAAATGTTTAGGTGATAACTGCATCCGCGAATAAGTGAGGATAACGCTGGCGCATATTATCCTCCCGTTTCCAGGTCGATTCGCCAGGAGAATGATATTTCCAAGCTACACGAACAAATCTAATTGTCTGTCCTCGCAATGTCTTCTCACTGTAGTCGAGGATGCCAACTGGTTGTTCTTCATATCTCAAGCTTGGGCCCACGGTGATCTCTGAATGATCGACTACGTGACTTGGGTCGGTCACGTACCTTCTCAGCTGTGAGACGTGGAATACATCATGTACTCCCTCTAAGGATGGAGGTAATGCAAGATGATAAGCCACCTCACCAATGCGCTCCAGAATATCAAATGGACCAATATACCTTGGGCTCAACTTGCCTCTGCTCCCGAATCTAATAGTACCTTGAGTGGGCGAAATCCTCAAGAATACGTGCTCTCCTTCTTTGAACTCTAGGGGACGTCTGTGCGTATCAGCCCAATGCTTCTGTCTGTCCTGAGCTGCTCGAAGATGATTCTGAATCTGTTTTACCTTCTCCACTGTCTGCATTACCAATTCTGGACCCAGTATTTGACGTTCACCAACGTTACTCCAACATATTGGCGATCTGCACTTCCTTCCGTATAATGCCTCGAATGGTGCCATCTGAATGCTGGCCTGATAACTGTTGTTGTAGGAGAACTCCACTAAGTGCAAATGATCTTCCCAAGATCCTCCAAAGTCTAGCATACACGATCGCAACATATCCTCCAAGATCTGAATGGTGCGCTCCGATTGACCATCTGTCTGTGGGTGGTAAGCTGTGCTGAATTTGAGTCTGGTGCCAAGACTCTCTTGCATGCTTCGCCAGAAATGAGATATAAATCTTGAATCTCGATCCGATACAATACTAACCGGCACTCTATGTAATCTTACTATTTGTCGCATATACATGTCGGCTAGTACCTCTGTGGACTGTCCAACTCTAAATGGCAAGAAGTGTGCTAATTTAGTGAGTCTATCCACGATAACCCATACCGCATCCTTTCCACTGGGGCTCCTTGGAAATCCCGTGACAAAATTCATCGTGATATGTTTCCACTTCCATTCTGGTATAGGAAGCGGCTGTAACATACCTGCAGTCCTCTGATGCTCGGCCTTTACTTGCTGACAAACTAAACATTTAGCCACAAATCTGGCAATCTCCCTTTTTATTCCATGCCACCAGTAATACTGCCTCAAGTCTCGGTACATCTTGGTTCCTCCTGGGTGAACAGAGTATATAGAGCTATGTGCTTCAGTCATTAACTCCTGTCTTAGTTCTCCATTTGGAACATACATGCGATTTCTATACCTCAATATTCTGTCTTCATGTATGCGAAGTCCTGTCTGCATGCCTGCTTCTGTCCTTTCTTTAAGTCTTCTGAATCTAGCATCGGTGGGCAATGCCTCTTTAATTCTTTTCACAAGTGATGACTTAACTTCAAGATTAGCCAGCAAGCCACTCTGTCCTGGTAAAACAACCTCTATCTGAAGCTCCTGTAGATCTCTCAATAACTCAGGCTGCATCGTCAAGAAATAAGCTGTAGGCTTCCTGCTGAGTGCGTCTGCTACGACATTCGCCTTTTCCGGATGATACTGCAGATCTATATCAAAGTCTACCATTAACTCCAGCCAACGTCTCTGTCTCATGTTGAGCTCCTTCTGAGTATATACATACTTCAGACTCTTGTGATCAGTAAAGATTTCTACCTTTTTCCCATAAAGATAGTGCCTCCAAATCTTCAGTGCAAATGTAACTGCTGCTAGCTCCAGATCGTGTGTTGGGTAGTTCTTCTCGTGGACCTTCAACTGTCTCGATGCATAAGCAATAACTTTTCCATGTTGCATCAAAACACATCCTAATCCACTACCTGATGCATCACTGTAAACAACAAAACCTCCTGACCCTGAAGGAAGAGTTAAGACATGTGCTGTTGTCAATCTTCTCTTCAATTCTTCAAAAGCCTTCTGGAAGTCTTCTGTCCATGTAAACTCCTGTTCCTTGCGTGTCAACTTCGTCATAGGCTCTGCAATTCTTGAGAAATTTTCTACAAACCTTCGGTAATATCCCGCAAGTCCGAGAAAACTTCTCACTTCTGCAACTGATGTGGGTGTAGGCCAAGTCTCTATTGCCGTAACCTTCTCCGGATCAACTGAAAGTCCTTCTCCTGAGATAATATGTCCCAAGAAAGGCACTTTATCCATACAAAACTCACACTTACTGAGTTTGGCATATAACTTCTCCTGTCTCAATGTCTCTAACACGATTCTGAGATGCTCTTCGTGCTCTTCATGGCGCTTAGAATATACTAGAATGTCATCAATGAACACAACCACAAATTTATCCAAGTACTGATAAAAGACTCTGTTTATCAAACTCATAAACACAGCTGGTGCGTTGGTTAAACCAAACGGCATTACCAAGAACTCATAATGTCCATACTTGGTCCTGAAAGCTGTCTTCGGTATATCCTCCTTCCTTACTTTGATCTGATGATAGCCGGATCTAAGGTCAATCTTCGAGAATACCCTAGCACCACTCAATTGATCGAATAGATCATTAATGCATGGTAAGGGATACCTGTTCTTGATGGTCACAGCATTCAGTGCCCTGTAGTCAATGCACAACCTTACTGTTCTATCCTTCTTCGGTGCCCTGTAGTCACGCCCCAGTCCCAAAATATCGAGGGACCAGACACGTGGCAATGGCCAGCAGCACGCACTGATGGACACACCCAATTTAATGGATCCATCAGGGCGTACTTAAGCTGTAAAACAAAGTCTACGACAACATGGCACAACTAATCTCATCCACACAAGATAAAATATGATCCACAGATATAAGAAATATAAATCATCAACCAGTCTCAACAAAGTGCTTCGGGGAACAACCCGATAAAAATCTGATACAATGGTTCAACAGACCAAAATATAAATGACTGAATAAAGTAAATACTGAGCATGAAACATAGATGCTTAGGAAAAGTCTTCAGCTAACACCTCGTCCTCGGGTGTCGGTACAGCTCCTGTATCTGCTTCTGCTTCTGCTCCTGCTACTGCTGCTGTCCCGTATACCTCGGGATAAATCTCGTCTGCAAATCCTAGGGACATAATCCGGATCCAGGTCCTCAGGGGACATAACAAGGTACAGATAATACAAGCCAAAATAGATGCAGTGCAGCAGATAATAAAATAAATAGGGTAAGTATGTAACCATCTATGTGAAATGCAAGTGAGAGCATCACGAGTACTCAGGCTAAGCCACTACAAGCTCTGTATCGGGGAGCCGGTAGCGGTAATAACCGGTAATGTGTCTAGCTCTGCTACGAGAGTCTACGACCTCACAATAGTAGTAGATATATATAAAATAGCTGTAGCCTGTGTGTCTCTCCCCACCCAATGTAACCACGCATCTCATGATCATAACGTCTCATGTCCATGTCGAGCGGGATCATAGCTAATGCAACCAGTCATAAAGTATCTATGAATATAGTATCTCTGTCAAGTCCTGTATCCTATACAGAATCACCATGAATATCTCAGGAAGATCCTGTCTCATGAATAGTATCAAGTATCCTGGGTTATAGTGTACTTGATAAGACAAGTACGAGAATGTAAAGGGGTCACGAATGTCCATCTCAAGATGACAATACACAACACCGCGTACGGTGTTGGCACCCGACTAATAATCGGACGCTGAGCAAGTCACACGGTGCTAGGTTAAGCATGCACAGCAATATAAATGAAGCAAGAAAAATATGTATCAATACTGCAGAGTTTGGCAAGGTACACTTGCCTGGGGTTTGAATACCAACAGTTATCCCTGTATCAGTGGATCCTGCAGGTACTCCTCCAAAAGATGTAATAAACATCACCAACAGTCTCAGAAAATATCAAATAGCTATAAATGCCTGTCCTTAAGTCCAATTTGGACACAGGGGCAAAAATAACATTTTTGGGTCAAAGCGGGGTCCACATGTGGGCCACTTTGCACCGAAAAGCGTGTCAGGGTCAAAGGTCTCCAAATTTCTCAAACTCAGTGTCAACAAGTTAGGAACGATGATACGAATCCAACGGAACTTCCAGAATTCGATTCCGATGAGCCGATCACAAAATCGTCCGTCAAGTGGAGTCGGTGGGGCCCACGATACACGATTTTGTCAACGTTCTCAGAATCGAACCAAACTTGGGTCACAGGACCAGCGTATTGCTACGAGTCCGATAACACAAGTTTCGTCTCGATCCGACGTGTGTACATAGAGTTACAGCATATTCCAGAATAGGCAGATACGGGGCGTTGTCGGCGGATACGCGTTGATTTCGGTGTGCACGCACATCCAAATCAACTTCTGCGAATTCCTGCACGTCCGTATCAACGATGCGCACATTTCGGTAAAGACCGCATGCGACCAAGTCGTCCCGTTTGGCGGGGCGCACTCAGTTCCGGGGTGAAATAGGGCGTTGGTTTTCCTGTTTTTGGATCGCGGTGTGCGATCACCACAGGACGCGACACACCGAGCGGGTTGCACGGGCATCAAGAGGGTTATACTGTCTACGCGACACAACTGAGGAAACGAAAAATGGAGTCACGAGAAGAGAGGAAACGCTTCCTGAACGGGGCTCCGTGAATCTAAATTTCACGTATCCGTGTACTGTTTCGTGTCCGTATCGAGTTGTTGTGTCCGACACGAACTGTGTCATGTGCCGTGTCCGTGCTATGGTTCAGGCGGCCAGCGGTGGGGCTTCGCCGGAGGGAGCCGGGCTCGGGGTCGACGAGGTCGGGCTAGGGCAGCGGGCGGCTCAGCACAGTTGGCCGGAGTCCGAAGCCGGACGGGTGAAATCAGGCCGGAGTGGGGGAATCACGCGGGCCGGCAGGGGATGCACTGGCCGGGAACTACACTACGACGGAGGGAGGGGGGTCGGTCAGTCTGGCAGGAATTCAGGGGAGCACAGCCGCGGTCGGGGAAGCATAGGCCGGAGCGGGTTTAGCCGCGGGGGAAGGAGCCGTGCGCCGACCGGAGTCGAGTAGGTCGGTCGGTCGGGTGAGGGCCTGCCGGAGCGGGTTGAAGTCGCCGCTTCACCGGAGTCGGCCGGAGGGTCTTGGTCGAGCAGGGGAAGGAAGAGGGATGATGGTAATGTCGGCTGCTGTTTTCTCTTTGGGGTTTTAGGAATAGAAAAATAGGGAAGAGGAATAATATATATATATATATATGTGAGTATGGTGTTGGGTTGACCTAGAATATGTTTGACTGGTCAACCCCTCTTGGGTTGGGCCTAGGATTCGGGCTGGGACAATGCTCCTTGGGCTTGGCTTCGGCTCTCATGGGGATGCTGGGTGTTTGGCACGGGTTTAATTCGGTTTAATTCTACTATAGTTTCTAGGGCTTTAAAAATGATTCCGGAGTCCAATAAATTCACAGAAAATTATCCTATGCCCAGTTTTCCATTTTACACCATAAAATATTATTTCCATAATATTTTAATACTAATTAAGAGCATATAAAAATCTTTTAATCATAATTACCTTAGTTTTAATTCCAGAAAAATACCATAAATTGGGAATAATTATATTAAAATATTTTGAAAAATTAGAGTGTTTACAATACTCGTCAACTGTCTTGTTCCTCTGCTACAGATGAAGGAACTGATCATACAACGCATCCCTTACAGTGTCCGGGAAGTACTTCCCCTCAAAGCACTCCAAGAATTGTTCCCAAGTCTGATACATACCCAACTGGCGCTCCATTGATTCCCACCAGTGATGAGCGTTACCATCTAGCAGCGTCCTTACGCCTGTCATCCATAGATCTGTAGGCAACTGTGATGCTTCTAACAACTTTCGGGTGTGGGTAATCCAGTTTGTAGTCTCCTCTGGGCTCTTAGTGCCTTTATACGGCTTGGGACCCATTTGTATAAAGTCCTTGAGTGTGGGGAAAATTTTGATGGAAATTGGTGGCAGGTGTGGGAGCTTGGTGGGGTTCTACAAAGCCAAGACTCTATGCTTTGATGGGGTTCAAGTGCAGCACTTGCTGTTAGAGTTGTGGGCTCGGGTTAGGTGGTAAACGAGCATCAGCAGTTGGGGAATCCTGAGCTTACTCCAGCATGCTTATTTAGCAGCTATGCTGAACCAAATGATAGCAACATCAGGAACTGTTTGGCTCAGGGTATGCAATAGAGCTTTGGTGCAAGTATCAGATCGTATCAGTGAGGACTTGAGTTAGTAGTGAGGTGGGGGCTCAGGTATCCTGGTGCCAGGTAAGTAGCAACAACTGTTGATACTGCCAATTTCTACAGGAGCAATAAGGGCTGTAGCAACAGAGGGGAAGATCACAAGATTATGCACGATATTGGAGGTGATGGTATTGAGTATCCTAGAGAGACCAAGGTAAGAAGAGTGTTAGTACCCTATTGATACCAAGTGACACCAAGGTATTGGGATACCCAGGATACATATGGTATCATGCCTAGTGTTAGTGTTGGTAATTGGATACCAAGTAATAGCTAGACTTGAGTATATCTATAGGATTTTGCGGGTGCTCGAGTGCCAAAATAGTGAGTATCAAGGAGGTACTTAGTTACTTGGGCATTTGGGGTATGTGGAGGTAAGTGTTTAGGTTTGAGGAGATACAATGAAGTATGGGTAGTATGGGTGTACTAGGATACTAGGTTTGAGTATGATTCCAACTTAGAGGGTGAGGTATTAGACTAAAATATTATTAGATACGGCAAGATACTAGGGTATATGAGGTAAATGGGTATAGATATATAATACTTAGTGTCTAGAAAGTCTAGTGTTAACTAAGTATTATGAAGTATTATATATATGTATGTATAGTCTACATACCAATATGATATCTAGTATTCATAATTCCATAAAAGATGACATAGAAACATAGATATAACCTAGTATCAGCTAGTATGACCTTATAAACCCACTTATTGGGTAATTATGAACCCGAATTTAGGTATTGACTTAATTTGGCCGACTTGACCTAGATTTGAACTATTTGACTATTTTTACCAAGTTTTGAGTTAATTAAATATTATTGATTCAAAAACACCATTTGACATGTAATTCATATATAGGCCTTTGAGGCTCTAATTCAGACACAGTTTGACATTCATTGCTCTGGACGGAAGGCGAGTACATTGTCTAATAGTTTCCATTATTTGATAATTTCTATAATTCAAGTACTTAGAAATATTACATCTGATTCTTGATATTGTGGTACACGAACTAGTATATAGCTTGGATCTTCAGTCATGAGATATTATAATGGTTATCGTATTGATATCATACACGATATTGATATTAGATATTGTACATGGTATTATTATTGGACATTGATCGTGTATCATAACGTTTCATTATTGGATCCACTGTACTAGTTGGGGCAGAAAAAATTGCTAGTAAGAGATGTGATCATATTCCTATTTTAAATTGTAAAATATTATTAGAGTTAATCATATACCTCACGTATGATTAGCCAGGCCATATAGCTATCGTACAAGTTCCCAAGTCGATCACATATCGAAGCTAGTATTTCAAACACTTAAAATAGTTGCAGTTCTCTATATTTAGTTCCATAGATCATATTGTCTTGAATCTGATATTGTAGTTTCTTTCTCTTCACTTCATATATGCACTGGCTATACCTTATTGCTTATATTGCATGTTCTCTTCATTATTTGCCACTATATTAGTTTATTATTTTCTCTCAGTATATAGCATCCGCTATTTGTTGTTTTATAGTTCTTGTCAATTAATTGGAACTATTATCGGGTTATACTTCGCTCCAATCCTGACTAGATATATTTATCTGATGGCGACTTAGAGGACTGGTGTCCGATATATTACATACCACAGGGAGAGTAGCTGCAGCCTTGGACCTTGTAGCTCAGGTGTGATTGCCGGGAGGTCTAGCCAGAATTACTAGTTATTTTAGCTAGTTACTTTTAGCAGATTTTGATACCGGATTTATTTTCGGCATATATTGAGACTTGGGATATTATTGTTTGAAGTTTAGATTATATTATTCTTTAGACTTTGTGGTTGTATTTCGATTATTTCTTTCGATATCTTATCGTGCTTTAGTTCTGTAGTTGAGTATTTTATATTATATTGATATAACTGTATCTTCTTATGGGGTTGGATATTCGTATAAGATTGATTAGATAGTATTTTGACCTAGACATCGTTCTACTGTCGATGCTGCGGCGTAGGCTGGACGTACCCACGTACTCGTGCCTCTATATCGGGTGCGGATCGTGACACATTTTAATGGTGGCCCATGCAGGTCGAGCTTCGCAATTAGAGCAATGACGTGGTAGTGTAACGTCTTATTTGTACTACAACGAGCCTGTGATAGGATCTAGGATATAGTATACTAGGATGAGAGCGAATACTCAATCACAATTATGAACACTTCCAATCTATTGATATTGCTATTCCTTCTGAGTATTGCTTTCTTAAATATTTCTGTCCTTTCTTGATGATATCGTATTCTTATGCCTTAATGACTTCTTATTGTTTCAATCCATTTTTAGGATGCCACCGAAGACCAGATTGCAGCTATCAGGAGTAGATATCGTGTCGGAGAGGTCAGCAACTTCTCGACTTCCTACACAGGGAGTGGCAGGGACTGTTCCTTTATCTTCTATCCTCATAGGAGTTTCAGCAGCTTTCGAGGGTCCTCCTTTCCTACCTTTCCAGAGGGTTGTTCCAGCTTTTACGGAGGACCTTTCTCTCCCGCTACCGATTCCTTTTCCTAGAGGTGTTCCTGCTGACGGAGCACAGGTTTTTACTTTAATCTAGGGCATGTAGATGCCCAGAGGGTGACGGTGGAGGCCCAAAGTGTTCATGCTGAGGCTCAGAGGGTGCAGGCAGAGGCGCACCAAGCGCAGACTGAGCTGATAAGAGAGCATGGAGAGTGCTCACTAGGTGGCGCTACAGCTAGTTGAGAGAGTTGCCCAGCAGCATCTTGGCCAGCAACAACAGCAGAGGCCGGGCACTATAGTTGACTTTAAGAGGATAGCACCTGGAGAGTTCAAGGGTATCGAGGGGATACTCTACGCTGATGACTGGTTAGAGAATATAGAGAGAAACCTGCGATTGGCCCAGATTCCAGAGGGATTACAGATCGAGGCGGCCGACAGTCAGATATTCGATATCGCACTCACGTGGTATCGTACTGAGCCGAGACTTACTACTCAAGGACTTACTTGAAAGACTTTCAAGGAGCTTTTCAAGGAGAAGTTCTCTCCCGACGTGGCCCTGGGAGCTTTAGAGAGTCAGTTTCATGACTTGGTCCAAGGTAACATGTTGGTCGACGAGTACGTCGCATAATTCTTTCGATTGATCCATTTTACATCGTCTATGATTCGGGATCCAGGAGATCGAGCCCAAAAGTTTAGAAAGGGGCTGACGAGGAAGATTAGGTCGCGCACTTCTGGTCATCACACCGCTACCTTTGAGGATATCTTGATAGATGCCCAGATTACAGAGGAGGATCTGGATCTCAGGCCCAAGAGGAGTCACGATGTGTTTGGAGATGTGAGTGGCAACGCGGGACCGTCCAAGCATCCCCATATTCAGCAGCAGCCGAGGACGTTTCAGCATCACTACCAGCAGCACCAGGCACCGGTTCGTGTTCAGCGGGATCAACAGCAGCCTCCGAGGCAGACCCAGCAGGCTTATCATTTCTGTAAGAAGCCATGTCACCTTTGGAAGAGCTGTAGAGTTAGGCTAGGACTTTGTTTGCACTGTGGCGCTGCGGGACATCGAGTGAGGGATTGTCTTCTAGCTCCTTATCTTTCCGGCCAGCGCGTAACTCCAAATCATAGAGGTCCAGTTAGACCACCTGTGGAACCGCAGTTTGCTCAACACACATGGAGGGAGCCACCCCAGCAGGGCGGGGCATTTGCGATGACGATCGAGGAGACCAATACTGTAGGTGATAGGTTAGAAGGTTATGTTCTTTTCTTTCCTTCTGTTCCTTTCCTCTATTTGAATGATTGATTGATTCCTTACTGCCTTAGTTTGCATGAGTGATTTTCTTGCTAGAATATATTTAGTAGTACACCCTGACAGAGACTGCAATACCATGACAAAAAGAGACTATAACCATGCATGTTTATTTTTTTTTCTAGATTGCATGTTGTATGATTGTAGGTAGGACTTCCTTAGACCATGATTATTGGGGGTTTGCCGTAGTGAAGATTAATGAAGAGGTTATGAATGGTCAAAGAGAGACAAGATGTCTTAAATTTTGAGGACAAAATTTTTCTAAGGGGGGTAGACTTGTCACTACCACATTTCAAAATAGGGGTATTTTTGTCATTTTTTTATTTATTATAAATATTGTGTATACTTTATTTAATTATAATATGCATGTTATATATATATATATATATATATATATAAATATATATTGTTACAATTATTATTATTGTTAGTTGATTAGTCTATTTTATTTAGACTTGACATTAGTAGACCACACTAGACTTGACTTGACCCATTGACTCAATTAAATAGTTAGTCATGACTAGATTAATTCCATTAAACTTATTTAAACTCAAGAATATAATATTCCTCCTATGTTTAGTAGATCCTATTCATGAAGCAATGAAAGGGGCACTTGAGTCAATTCAAACATTTCTCAACCTAACCCTAACCCTAACTCTAAGATAAAGTCTATATAAGCCTCTTGTTCCTGAATAACCCTCATTCCTTTTTCTCATTATTTTATTCCCAAAGTTAGAGGCAAACCCAAATCCCTTCCCTACCAAATCCACCCATTCCCAAATTTTATCCCTCTCATTCTCATTCCAAGGAGGCTAAGGAGCTTGGCATTGCTAGAGGAGCACTTGAGGAGGGAAGCATTGGCTTGAGAATAGTGTCCTTGGTGGAAGACATTGGGAATCTATCTCCCAATAGGTAAGAATTCCATTTTCTTTTGTCATTTTAGATTTTAATAGTGAAATAAACCCCTAGAAACCAATCCATGGCTAAGGAATACCCATAGGAAGAAGAATTAGGTTCTTTGGAGACCTATTGTGAAAGTTATATTGAGTTTTGTGCTAATTTGGGGAAAACTCCGAATTTGGACCACTAGGTGTTTGTAAAAATATTTCATAGGAAATTTTGGAGTGGAAAGCATGTTTTGAGAAGGTTGGTGTGTCCTAAATAGGATATGTAGTAACGTGTCATGGTATCTCATGATACGCACGGGTAAAAATTGATATGCCTATGCTTTTGTGCTAGAATTGCTAGATTTGGTGTTCTTTTGTGTGTTGTTTATGTAAGTATTTTGTATATATATATATATATATATATATATATATATATATATGCATGTGGTGTGTGTGTGTGTTTTGTGTTGTGTGAGGAAGTGTTCAAGTGATAGGGGGTGAATTGCAGCAATGAACACAACAACCGTAAGAGCTTTTGCTAGTAGTAGCAGTGAGGTGGGTAGTTAGGTTAGTGTGATGTTGTGTAGGTGTTTTAGTGTATCAGTAGTTTGTGACTGTTTGGAGTGAATATCAGAGATTGAATATTTTAGAAGTGAAGTTATATGCAATTGTGCATAGTGTGCTAATGTAGTCTGGACACACCAGTATATAGGACTTGGTATTGGTTAGGAGTGTGAGTGTTGTGCCAAATCTGTTCACCTGTAGGTAGGGGCATGTTATCAGTGAAGGGTGTACAGACCCAAGGATTCGAGTGTAGTAGTTCAAGTGCACTAGTGTTAGGAGTTCGAGCAATAGCAGTGGGAGAGCAATATCAGTGCAATGGGAAAACAAATGTGCAATGCTGCACAGTATCGGATTTTAGCAGGTAGCAGTTCACCAAACTGCATTCAGTCCAGTATCAGACACTGTGCAGTGCACCCACTGCCAGTGGAGGCTCGGGCATGGAAGAAAAGAGCAATACCCATCAAGACTCGAGGCAGTACATCAGTCTACAATTTTATGCACTGCTCAGTGAGTAGTATATGCACAGTGGCTACAAGGGGGGAAAAGCCACTGCTCGAGTGAGCAGTCAGGCCAATACAGCGTGTGAAAGCAGCTTTGAGGAGCAAGTTTATGATGGTTCGATTGAGCAGTGAATGTGGTGATTAAGGGGTAGTGTATCAGGTTATGTGATGAGTGTGTATTAGATGTTGGTTACTTTGATATGGGTAGTTAAGGGGTATAAGTTGATTGTCATTATGAGTGAGTATGAGTGATGGTGAGGATTGTTCAAGTGAGGGAGCATGATACATAGGTGAGTGTTGGAGTGAAGCAAGCTTGCTGCCTTGCAACAAGCATATTGGAGTATCAGGATTCCTGCAAAGGTGCCACATTGGTATCAAGTAAGTAGCTCGAGTAGAAGAGGACACTGAGGTGCCAGTGTGGGGAATTTTTTTATGGAAATTGGTGGCAGGTGTGGGAGCTTGGTGGGGTTCTGCAAAGCCAAGACTCTATGCTTTGGTGGGGTTCAAGTGCAGCACTTGCTGTTAGAGTTGTGGGCTCGGGTTAGGTGGTAAACGAGCATCAGCAGTTGGGGAATCCTGAGCTTACTCGAGCATGCTTATTTCACAGCTATGATGAACCAAATGATAGCAACATCAGGAACTGTTTGGCTCAGGGTATGCAATGGAGCTTTGGTACAAGTATCAGATCGTATCAGTGAGGACTTGAGTTAGCAGTGAGGTGGGGGCTTAGGTATCCTGGTGCCAGGTAAGTAGCAACAACTGTTGATACTGCCAATTTCTACAGGAGCAATAAGGGCTGTAGCAACATAGGGGAAGATCACAAGATTATGCACTAGGTAAGATATTGGAGGTGATGGTATTGAGTATCCTAGAGAGACCAAGGTAAGAAGAGTGTTAGTATCCTATTGATACCAAGTGACACCAAGGTATTGGGATACCCAGGATACATATGGTATCTTGCCTAGTGTTAGTGTTGGTGATTGGATACCAAATGATAGCTAGACTTGAGTATATCTGTAGTATTTGGCGGTGCTCGAGTGACAAAATAGTGAGTATCAAGGAGGTACTTAGTTACTTGGGCATTTGGGGTATGTGGAGGTAAGTGTTTAGGTTTAAGGAGATATAATGAAGTATGGGTAGCATGGGTGTACTAGGATACTACGTTTGAGTATGATACCAACTTAGAGGGTGAGCTATTAGATTAAAATATTATTAGATACAACAAGATACTAGGGTATATGAGGTAAATGGGTATAGATATATAATACTTAGTGTCTAGAAAGTCTAGTGTTAACTAAGTATTATGAAGTATTATATATATATATATATATATATATATATATATATATATATATATATATATATAGTCTACATACACATATGATATCTAGTATTCTTACTTCCATAAAAGATGACATAGAAACCTAGATATAACCTAGTATCAGCTAGTATGACCCTATAAACCCACTTATTGGGTAATTATGAACCCGAATTTAGGTATTGACTTAATTTGACCGACTTGACCTAGATTTGAACTAGTTTGACTATTTTAACCAAGTTTTGAGTTAATTAAATATTATTGATTCTAAAACATTATTTGACATGTAATTTATATATAGGTTTTTGTGGCTCTGATTCAGACACAGTTCGACATTCATTGCTCTGGACGGCAGACGAGTACATTCTCTAATAGTTTTTATTATTTGATAATTTATATAATTCAAGTACTTAGAAATGTTACATTTGATTCTTGACACTATGGTACATGAACTAGTATATAGCTTGGATCTTCAGTCATGAGATGTTACAATGGTTATCGTATTGACATCGTACACGATATTGATATTAGATATTGTACATGGTATTATTATTGGACATTGATCGTGTATTGTAACGTGTCATGGTTGGATCAACTGTACTAGTTGGGGCGGAAGAAATTGCTAGTAAGAGATACAATCATATTCCTATTATAAATTATAAAATATTGTTAGTATTAATCATACACCTCACGTATAATTAGTCAGGCCATATAGCTATCGTACAAGTTCCCAAGCCGATCACATATCGAAGCTAGTATTTCAAACACTTAAAATAGTTGCAGTTCTCCATATTCAGTTCCATAGATCATACTGCCTTGAATCTGATATTGTAGTTTCTTTCTCTTCATTTCATATATGCACTGGCTATACTTATTGCTTACATTGTATGTTCTCTTTATTATTTGCCACTGTATTAGTTTATTATTTTCTCTCAGTATATAGCATCCTCTATTTGTTGTTTTATAGTTCTTGTCAATTAATTGAAACTGTTATCGGGTTGTACTTTGCTCCAATCCTGACTGGATATATTTTTCAGACGGCGACTTAGAGAACTAGTGTCCGACATATTACGGACCACATGGAGAGTAGCTGCAGCTTTGGACCTTGTAGCTTAGGTGTGATTGCCGGGAGGTCTAGCCGAAATCACTAGTTATTTTAGCTATTTTCTTTTAGCATATTATGGTACCAGATTTATTTTCGGCATATATTGAGACTTGGGATGTTATTGTTTGAAGTTTAGCTTATATTATTGTTTAGACTTTGTGGTTGTATTTTGATTATTTCTTTCGATATCTTATCGTGCTTTAGTTCTGTGGTTGAGTATTTTATATTATATTGATAAATCTGTGTCTCCTTATGGGGTTGGATATTCGTATGAGATTGATTAGATAATATTGTGACCTAGACAATGTTCTACCGTCGATGCTGTGGTGTAGGCTGGACATACCCACGTACTCGTGCCCCTATATCGGGTGTAGATCTTGACACTGAGAATAAAAAAACTGAGTCGTGGACATGGTTTTTAAACTGTTTGAAAATATCTTTCGAAACTTATTTTGAATGGTGGTATAATATTTTCTTTATATCTGATAAGCAGAAAGGATTAATTCGTGAAATGAGAACAGTTTTTCTAAACACTTCCCATTTTTTTTGTATTCAATATTTTAAATAAAATTTTAAAAATCAGTGTCCTCGTACACCGACATATCTATAATGGTTAGACAAACTTGCCTGGTCTTATAATGAGGTTGACGCGAATGGTTGGTTAGAAACAATAAAATCTGTTGATGTAAATATTTTCAATTGGATTGTAGGGTCAAACAATAAAAATCATAATTTTTCTCACTGGATAACAGCTTATGCACCGTGCCCATGATTAGATATTAATACTTCGAATATTGCTGAATGTTTTAACAATTGGATTAAAAGTTTGCGTGATAAACTAATATCAACATTGCTTGATGGTATTAGAGAAAAAATAATAACACTTCACGACAAGCATCGAACAAATGCTGAAAAGATGGAAATAAAGTTTTGTCCAAGGATGATAAACACTATAGAATGTATTAGACGAGAGTCACACCATTTTCAGTTATTGTGTTTTAATAATAAATTTGAAATATGGGATCATGAAATAAGTAGATGTTATGTGGTAGAACTAGACCGTAAATGTTGTACATGTGGTCGGTGGCAACATAATCTACTACCATGTGAACATGCTTACTTTACATGTCATTCTTCTAATGTACCAGTTGAAAGTTATTATCCTGTTGAATTTTTTGTTGCAATACTTAGAGAAGTATACATGCCATGTATGGAACCGATTCCAGTCCCCTATACTCCTCAAAGTGAACCGGTAAGAGGTCAAATTGGAGTACCACTTCTAGGGTGTAGAGCTGGCAGACCGAAGAAGAATTGTATAATGACAAGAGAAACGTCGACAAGAGATCTTCGTTTCAGTAATTGTGGCAGGCTGGGACATAACAAAAGGATTTGTAGAAACCAACCGAGGCAGTGAATATTATGATTGTATCTTTTTAGAGTAATTATGATTCTGATTTTACGTTGTTATAATGTTGTAATTGAAGTTGCTGAACTTTCGAACAAAATAAATACCATATTACTAAAATTTAAAGACTAATAAAATATTATCATACATTTATTTATGGAGACCAACAAAATTACTAGCCCCCACTGTCATCCCTTCTATAATCTTTACGATCAACTCGCCTAAGACCTAGCCTATCTCTCCTTTCCTCTGTACCCTCCGGTGGTGGAAAATATAAATGGGAGTCTGGATCAAGGCTGGCTGAGCCAAACAACGAAGTACCAGTCTCCTGCAGGTAATAATTCCAATCCCAGTCATGGGAAGCAGTTGTGGCATGGCATCGTAACTCTTGTATGTACCCTCGTTGCTCTGGGATATGCTCTCGTAACTCTGGGATGTGTCATTGTCATGGTGTGGCCTACCCTCGTAAGGTTGTGACATGCTAGCGTAAGGCTGGGAATATCCCTTATAATATTGTGGCATGCCAACGTAAGGTTGTGACGTGCCAGCGTAAGGCTGCGAATATCCCTCGTAATGTTGTGGCATGCCAACATAAGGCTATGACATACTAGCGTAAGGCTGCGAAGTGCCCTCGTAAGCTTGGGATGTTCCCTCATCAACTTGTAAAATTTGTGTCTCTGTATTGCTTGAACCAGCTCCTCGATCACGTGTCCTACGAGGTTGTGCCTTCCTCTGTCTCATGAAGCCTACCGGATGGATGTCTGGTATATTGAGTGGAGTAAAACGGGGACTCAGTGGTGCGCGCAAATATTGTACAGTCGTCCCTAAAATCCTTTCTGGATCTCTTTTGGGGTCCTCAGCTATATCAGTCAGTGTCTCCGCCTGAATTTTTAAATCCACACTCAATGAATATAAAAGTAACATATATAAAGATGATAGTTTATGTAAAAAATAACACATACCACTAGAGCATCGTGTGCCTTCCTGTCACACAAGCTCATATCGTCTAAAGATCGTAGCTAGAATCGAGGTTCTTCAAATTTATACATTCTATTTTGTACTAGCGGGCATCCATATCAACGTAGAAAATTGACACTACCCTCCACTGTAAAATTTTAACACAAAAGGATATGTAAGATCTAATATCGTATAATTTATTTGAAATACCCCTTAACTTACAATCTGTCGTCGATGTCATTAATTCGGACATGTGTTCCACGTCGTGTGTGGTAAATCTGGAATGCCAACCAAGCATATATGTACGAACCCGCTCTTCCATATTTGATTTGGTACTGCTAGAATCCAAAGGCTCCAAGGGTATCATTTGTTTCAGTCCGAACTGTGGCATAACATGGCCAGCTGGATAAAACATGATAGATCAATTGTACATGATATAATACATATGGATACTGCGGACACGTTCACCATCTCTCACTTCTTATGGCACACTTAATGGTTGCCAAAATACCTATTTGAAATTCAGCAAGTAATAAATGGTAGGCAAAAAAATAATATCTAAAAATTTAATTTAATAATTACATACTTACCTCATAGGCGGTTAATGTGTCAAATCGATGCCGGTAAAGAGATACCACTTTTGTCATAAAATACATATAATATGTATTTCCAGTAATCCAATGAATGCATGATGGCCATACTGTTTGTTCAGCTCTATATTTACTAACTGGTCTACCAATCTCGAAGTGATCGTAGTACCAAAACTACAAAGAAGAACACAAATAAGATCCAAATAAATATAGCAGATTTATTCATTTTTATTCATACATGTATAAGTGTTAGACATTCACTTATATTTTTTGTTGTTCTACCATTTGATACCTTACTCACAAAAGACGTTATAGAGCGGTATAAATATGCTAACACTGCTTCACTTCATGCATGTTTTGTGTTGGAATGGATGTCAGCAAGAAATGGTAGCAGTCGCACGTTGATCATATTTTTCGTAGCGTCGGAGAATAAAAAAGTACCGCATTGAGTAAGCTCTAGTGCAACATATCACCTGAAACCATAATTGAATATTGATATCATTTACATTAAATTAATATTAACAATAATTAATACATATAAATAAATACCAGCGAATAATCGACAGGAATTGTTATAGAGCCGATATGATTAACATGCATGAAAGTAGACCGGAGCCAAGTGAGTTTGACAGTGTTGGTTTCTCCCATGTCACAAGGGGGCTCCACACCGAGGTACTCTTTAACGAGATATTTTGCTTCCAATTTTTTGTCGAAATATATAGGATTACCCTCGATAGGTAATCCCATAATACGTGCCATATTCGCTAATGTGATCGTCATCTCCCGAAAGGGTAGATGAAATATGTTACGTGTTGGCCACCATCGCTCAACGATACTTAATATCAGGTCTCTATCGTGACACTTAATTCATATAGCGTCAACAAAGTGAAAACCAAAAGCCTCCACCAAGACCTTTTGGCCTTCAGTCAACTTCCATGATAACTGCCACTCACCATGCTCTCGTAATTTTATATTTGGATAATCATAGTGCTATATAATATATGTATATATATATATATATCATTAGTACAATATAATACGCATAACAAAAATAATATCAATTATCTAAAAATTATATTACCGGTCCTGCGAAAACCAGACTAGAAATGTGAGACTCTCGCTCACGTTCAATGGCTGGAGTTGTAGGACCACCGGGTATGTGTTCGTCATTTTGAAAAGCCATATTTATTTATGATTAGGACATTACATAAAAAATACGTAATTAAATTGCTATTGAACTCTTTTCAAACTCTTGAACTCTTTTACCTATTTTTTCTTTTGTATCTTCTTCCTCTTGAACCTTTTTCAAACTCTTGCAGCCTTTAGCTTCTCCTATTGAATTCTCTTCCTGGAGAAACTCTCATAAATATATTTTTCTTCTCCTTCTATAAATTTATAACCGGAATTCTCATTCTTAAAATACTTCCTTCTGCTACCAACTTTATTTTTGGTCAAAAGCTGTATCATGGCATGCATGCACCATACTTTTTATCTTACCAAATTTTTTATATCATTTTTCAATGCATTAACACCAAGAATGCTCATGGGCTCCCATGCACATCTATGTGATTGTGTGAAAAAATAAAAAAATGAGAGAAGAGTGTCAGTAAGAGAGAGAGAGAGAGAGAGAGAGAGAGAGAGAGAGAGAGGGAGGAGAGGAGAGGGCCAAAGATAGATAGAGAGACGAGCGGGAACGAGAGAGTGACAGAGCGAGAGCACAGAGAGTGAGTGAGAGAGAGAGAGAGAGAGAGATAGCAGAGAGTGAGTGAGAGAGAGCGGGAACGAGAGAGAGAGAGAGAGAGAGAGAGAGAGAGAGCACAATGAGTAGAGAGAGAGAGAGCGAGGGTGAGAGAGAGAGAGAGAGCGAGAGTGAGAGAGCAGAGAGTGAGCGAGAGAGAGAGCGCAGAGAGAGGGGGAGAGAGAAAGAACAGAGAGTGAGTGAGAGAGAGAGAGAGAGAGAGAGAGCACAGAGAGTAGAGAGAGAGAGCAAGGGTGAGAGATGGAGAGAGTGAGAAAGCAGAACGTGAAAGAGAGAGCGGAACGTAAGAGATAGAGATAGAGTGTTAGGGAGTGAGAGAGAGCGAACGTGATATATATATATATATATATATATATATATATATATATATATATATATATATATATATATATATATATATATATATATGTTAACAGCAGGAGATGAAACAGACAAAAAGAAAATTTGTGAAGTTGTGAAACGCCCTTCGGATAGGCGTTATGATGCTTTATTTGTAAATTTTTAAAATTCTATGCTTTGAGTGGGATTTATTATAATTTTGATGCTCTGTATGAAATTTTTCGGAAAATAAAGATTGCCATGCCATTTTACTATATATATTTTTATTTTATTTATCATATTCAAAGTGTAATCTCATATAATTACCATAATATACACCAAAAATTTTGAAAAAAAATACCCCCCTTCGTACATGCCAGAGGGATGGAGGGTGGGAGGGCGGGCTGAAAGGAGGGAAGGGATATTTCGGTCAAAAACAAATAGTCAAAGAAGTTGATTGTTAGTTTCCGTTAAAAGTGGGATATGTCATATATTATAGTAATCGTTTGTGGTGCACCTTGAATATAAATAAATAAAGTGGAGTGCAACTCAAATTTTAATTTTGTTTTAACTAAGGGGCAATTAGTACGTGAAATACTATATAGTCGAAATTCTATATTTTCGAAATTCAAATTATGGATAATTAATTTTTCAGAAAAAATATATATTCATGCAAGTTTGGTAAATATATAAATATTTTCCCAAAAAAATAAAAAAGATTCAAAAATAAAAAACCCAAACAAAAAAATCTTAAAAAATAAAAAATGATAAAAAATAATAATTAAAAAGTATAAAAAAACAACCAAAAAAATTTACCCAGAAAAAAATAAACCCACCTACTCTTAAGGAATATAAATTCCATGTATTGTAAGTAAATTATTACCCATTGTTACCTAGAATATTCACTACACTCTCATAAACCTGAGCACCACCAACCTTGCACATCTCCAACACAACTCAACTCTAAAACTTCTACATAACCAAGTATCTCACCCATTCCAATACACACTTTCTCACGTACCACAAGATACACAACACACCCTCACCCACACTGACCTATACCACACTGTCCAAACTGTGCAATAAGCACAGACCACTACTGCTGCTATATGCAGCAGATCCCTCCACATGTGCTTTTGTAATCCTACTAAGTACTCCCCCACACTACTGCACACAACCTGCAGCACCCTCCTCATTAACACAGACATGCACACAACACCTAACCCGACTTGCACAGCACAGTTACCGCTGTGGGAAGCAAGAGCCAAAGCATAATCGAGCTCTGCTACACATGCACCTGTAAGACTCCCCCTCATCCACCTGATTGCAGCAAATAGCTGCTGCTACCTCCCCCAACTCACTGCAACACAGACACACATATATATATATATATATATATATATATATATATATATATATATATATATATATATATATATATATATATATATATATATATATGCACATCAATAACACTCCACACTCACCTAGCTAAACACAAATCAATATACTCCATTGACAATCAAGTATCAAGTTATGATACTCAAGTTCAATGACTCTATGGCACCTACAACACAGGTGTGCACAAACCCACAAACACTTGCACTACACCAACACCATACCAATACACTCCTCTTAGACACCTCCACCCCAATATTAAACACCTCACATGCATACTCTCATGAGTATCACAAAACACCAATACACTACCAATACTCCATAGTACCAACCCAAAATCATATGAAACACAATATATATATATATATATATATATATATATATATATATATATATAGTTAAGATAGTTAAGTATAGTACAAAAGGAATTACACCAAGAAATTCTAATACAACCAAATTCAAATTACCAAATCCATCTAAACGTTTCATGGCGTATCATGATACAGACACTAAGTATTCAATTATGGACACTAGGACACTATCACACACCACAATAGACATCTAATTTCTCATAGAAATATCCCACAAACGTTTGGTGGTCACAAATTCGTAACTCCATCAAATAATCTAGAAAAATTTATGTAACAATTAAAAATAGACACTCTACCATCTAATTTTTTACGTATGGAATTAATTTTGAAAGACCAAATGGTTCTTAAAAACTACCAAAGATGTCACTGGAGTGCAAGAAGATCTTAAACCTCTGAAAACTGAAATGAAGAATGAAACTAGTACATGATAATGCCATCATGATGCCATTCTTTTTCAAAAGAAAATAATGATGCTTTTATTATTATCAAAGTGCATGAGAAGATTGTCATTGATACTTTTCTTTCTCAAGATTATGCTTCTTTCAACAGGTAACATGACCATGCCATGGGTCTCACCCGGGTGAACCTTCTTGCCGGCCTCATCGGCTCCTACGTCGTCCGCAACCCTCACCTAGAGGAACCCTTCAACCTCCCCTCCCCTCCGGTCCTTGGTTTTGTTTTGAAAAATCAAAAAAGTTTATCACATAAGATTTGGACTATTTAGTTCTTGGTTTGGTTTTGAAAGACTTTATAGTTGTAAAATAAAACAAAACAAAACAAAACCAGACCAACCATATTCAAAATCAAACCAAATCAAAAAGTAAATGTTGATATCTTACATGTCTCAACTAATTTGGTCCTCGTAAAAGGCCTATTTGAACCACAGTTAAACCTTAACCAAAGATTTTTGGTTCAATCATCGGTCCAATTTTTAAAATATTGCTCCTAAGGTCCATGGGGATATAAAAGTCCCGGAAAATAACAAATATCAGCATATTAATTCCCAATAATTTCAGCCCATAACAAACGTTACAGTTTCTAGAATCCTGACATCTTTGAATGATAGAACTTTATCCTCTTCTTTTCAACAACCTTTTCTTCCTTCTTTTTAATTAGTCAAAAGTTGAGGTAGAACACCATCCATCTTTGACACTGGACCATAATTGGATAAATATCTTTGGGCACATTGGGTCCATAACTACCTACCATTCAAGAACACTCCTAGCTCTATATAAGCACACAACATTTCACTACTACTTCCTACACCATTCGCCAAGTACTCAACACTGCATAAACAAGTCTAGTGAAAAAAAAGAAGAAAAATGAGTACCGGGAGCTGGAGCCACGAGATCGAGTCCCCAGTGTCGGCAGCTCGCCTGTTCAAGGCCTCAATGATCGATTGGCATAACCTTGGCCCCAAGGTTCTGCCGGAGATCATCGCAAGCGGTGCACCGGTGTCCGGCGATGGCGGTGCTGGAAGCGTTAGGCAACTCAATTTCACATCAGGTTTGTAAACTACTTGCCAAGAAGAAAATAAGTTTTAGGGTCCGATTGGTTCACTGCAATTCTGCCATTTAATCATAATCGCAATGATATGGAATGAAAAAAAAAAAAAAAATCAGACAGAGACTTCAACAGTTACACAGTACAAGACAAATTATGCAGGCTCCAATTTTGTTCTGGCATAGGCAAAGTTGTTAAATTTGCAAGTCAAATTTGTCACAGAAAAATGGTGCAGCAAATTGTTAGAATTTTGTTGTATTTTCTTACAAAACAATTTCAGAATACAAAAATTAAAATTAAACAATGTTACCGGCCTCTGGGGAAGTCGTGCACGAAGCACTGTCCTAAGAGTTTATTCGGGATCTGTGTGCAGACGTACCCGAAGCTCCTAGTGGTAAAACCCCCGCACTACCGGTATCTCGTTGCCGCACACGACTTGGAGAGAACGACCAGGACTTAGCTCTGCCCAGAGCTTGGAGATGAAGACGAAGAACTGAACAGAATGTTGACAGAGGTTTCGTAAGAATTTTTTCTGATCTGATTACAAAGAACAAGGACGTATATATATATAAAACATTTGTGTAACGGTCTGAATTAAATTACGATTAATTCAGCCGTTACGAATGAACCTGGACACAGAAAAAAAAAAACGTAACGTTCAGAAATAAATGAAGAAGAAGAAGAGGGGCGAAAAAAGTATTTTAGGGTCCCAGCCCGAACCCGAAGAGGAAATCGGATCGGCATTCGGCGCCCGCAGATGTGGGCGCGTACCAGTTCCGTTCCGTTCCGCGCCGAACCGAGCCGGGCCGGGCGGCGGCGGCGGCGCGCGCGTGTGGCCCAAGGGGTTCCCCACACAACAACTTAATAGAGCAAAGAAGAGAAAGTAATATATGTACACAAGAGGGCTTTGCCCCATCCGATGTGGGACTAAAGATACAAAGAGGAATTTGAGTTTTTGAAGAAAACAAAACCAACACAAATTAAACTAACTTTGAATCGATAATAAAGAAGAATTCACACTTGGATTACTGACTTCACCGGCAACTGCTCTTTCCTCCATGCGTCATTACCCACCAGAAGTAGAGTCGAGCGTTTGGTTTATTCGGTTTCAACGAATCGGAATAGTCAAAATCGAATAAACTGAAATCCATAAATAGAACCAAAATTAGCTACAATTGAAATTGAACCGAACCGAATCGGTTTGTTCGGTTGGACTCTTTCTATTATTTAATGGGACGGTCCCAAAAATTGAAAAAAACGTTTCTTGTATTTCAAAGTTGTGTTCAAAGTTGGACTACTTGTTTAATTATTAAAGTTGGACTTCAGAACACATACATATAATTATTGTTTTTAAAGTATACGCAAATAATATACAAAGTTTTAATCACAAAAATATGTATGGAATTGGAAGTATTTATATAATTGTAAAAGTCTTATTCGATTTTGGACCGAAACTGAATAGAGTAAGAAGTTATTTCATTTTAAAACCGAAACTAAACCGATTTTTTTTTTCCCAAACCGAACCGAATTTCTTATTCAATACGGTTTGATTTTTTGTCCAAAAGCTGATAATACTCACCCCTAACCTGCACCAATGCACTCTGGCATGATAATCTCATTTATATAACAGAAAATTGCATATAGAGCATAGAAAGTTTGTAAAATTTCGTTCAGAGAGTAGAAGTTTTACAAATTGCGAGGAGAGTATAAAAACATCATTTTAAGGACATTTTTGAATAAATTGGCTTTTATTAAATTCATAAATCCGTCATCTAATGCGACGAGAAGTAATTAATTAGCAAAAAATTTAAATCCGTCATCTAAGTCATCTAATGCGACGAGAAGTAATTAATTAGCAAAAATTGTGCAAAAACGTCCCTTTTAAGGATGTTTATGGACCTATAGTTAAAAATGCCCTTAAAAACCGACGTTTATAGACCTATGGTTAAAAATGTCCTTAAAAGAAACATTTCTATGCTCTGGATGCAACTTGGCAAATTTTGTATGCTATATATGCAATTTTCTGTTTCTATAATCAACATCTTGAGAGTTCCTTTGTTCTTCCTCGTTTCATTTTTGTTCCCTTTCTAATCCAATATTTTCTTAAGAAATAATATAGCTTCTGCTTCTTTCTGAATTCTCATCCACAAGTTAATCACTCTGTTCATATCCGATGTGCATGCAGGAATGCCCTTCGCCTACGTGAAGGAGCGTCTGGAATTCGTAGACCACGGGAAACTCGAGTGCAAGAGCGCCCTAGTGGAAGGCGGACTTCTGGGAACCAAGCTCGAGTCGGCCAGTTTCCACTTCAAGTTCGAGACATCAGGCCAGGGTTGCGTCGTCAAGGTGACGGCGACGTACAAGGCTCTCCCCGGTGTCGACGTCTCCGGCGACATAGCCGAGGTGAAGGAGGGCGTGACCGGGGTGATCAAGGCTGCAGAGGCCCATCTCGTTGCTAATCCGACTGCCTACGTCTAGGCTCCATCTCTATGTATTCTGGTAATGCCAGGTCGGAATAAGGCTGAATATGTGTTTGAAGAGTGTGAGATGTGGGATGTTCTTTTACTGCTTTATGGGTTTCTATATTAGTACGTGTGACTGGAAATAAAATTTGCCATGCCGTTTTATCATATATATCTATTTTTTAAACTAAGAGAACGTTTGATGGGCGAAATACTATATACTCAAAATTTTATATTTTTAAAAATTAAATTATAATTAAATTTTTTTGATAGATTATATTTTCATGCATGTTTGGTAAATATATAAATATTTTCAGAAATTATTTTTGAAAAAAGATTAAAAAACTAAAATATCCAAACAAAAAAATCTAAAAAAATGAAAAAAAGATAATAAAAAATCTAATTAAAAAATTATAAAAAAGCAACCAAAAAATTTATGGAGAAAAAAAGAAGACAAATAGACCCACTACTAATCAAGGAATAAGAATTCCATGTTTTGTAAGTAAATTATTACCCATGGTTACCCCGAATATTCACTTCACTCTCATAAACCTTAGCACTACCAACCTTGCACATCTCCAACACAATTTGTCATAACCTGCACCTATGTGAGGGCACGAGTACGTTGTAGAAGCATGAAAAATACGCCGATGACTATACGCAACATATTGGTGCGGGACAGCGTAAAAAGATGACCTCAGAGCCATCAAGCAGGCAAGTCAAGAGCTTCTCAGGACCATCCGCGTAAATGCAGTATGTCCAGGCCGCCTCAAACGTAAAGCAAAGGGCTTCGTCGCCCCTATGACGTAAAAACACATCCGCTTTCAAAGCGTACGAGGAACGCTTCGTGTTCTCCGAGACGAACCTGTCAGACCCTGCAATGAACCTGACGTCTGAACTTCTGACAAAGGGATACGGCTCGGCTATCCAGACGACGGCAATAATGATGGCACGGCACTACGACCCAGGCTGTCAGTTACCGCCATCTCCCTTGCGTAAACTGCTTTTTACATACACAAGGGGATATGCTGCCTTGTTTTACACAGGCAGACATGAGCTGTTTACGCTCCACAGCAGACAAACCGCCTGCCACGTCAAAAGCTGCACTTTGCGCAGGGCTCGAGGCACGTCTCTGCGATTGGCGCACAAGGCGGTAACAGTCTTCTCGAGGCACGGTTGACGCACAGAAGGGCTGCAAGCCTTCAAAAATACGCCTCTGCATTTAATGCACAGAATGATGGCGGATCTCTGCATTTAATGCAGGGGATTTGATAAAGAGTCACCAAACCGTCGTTTAGTGACATCCCCTTTGCATAAACTGCTTTTACGCATACAAAGGGATATACTGCCTTGTTCTATACAGGCGGACGAGAACCATCTACGCCCCGCGGAAGACAAACAGACTGCCACGTCAAAAGCTGTTCTCCACACATGGCTCGAGGCACGTCCCTGAAACGGTGGCAGGCCTTCAGAACACGCCTTCGCAATTAATGCACAGGATGGTGGCAGATCTCTGCATTTAATGCGAAAGATTTGATAACATCTTCAAAAGCCGTAATTCCGGCTAAAGGACGTCCACGTCATCACTCAGCACATTACGCAGTGGCGTCTATGCCCGTTCAGCTTCTGTGCCCAGATGGCTTCTATGCCTCCTCAGCTTCTATGCTCTCTCGGCTTCCACGCCTCACCAAGCACATTACGCAGTGGCGTCTATGCCCGTTCAGCTTCTGTGCCCAGATGGCTTCTACGCCTCCTCAGCTGCTATGCTCACTCGGCTTTTATGCCATCGGACTTCTACGCCCACCCGGCTTCTATACCTACTTGGCTTCTATGCCATGGTGACAGACATCGGCTTTTACGCCCACCTCTTCTACACGGGGGATACCTACCTACGTGGCTTTTACGCCTTCGTAGCAATTGTACGCATTGTGTCCCTTAGTTGGACCCGCGTCACACGCTCATTCAAAATATCATCCATACGCAGGCATTGGTTACTTTAACCGTCGTGTAAAAAGGTGCTGTGTTGTCCACTCCTCGATTTTTACACCAACTGAGTGGTCACTGTCACTAAAACTCTATAAATAGAGACCTCTATCAACAGAGGAACAGGTCGAAAAATTGGAAGATCGAACAATTGAAGACCCAGAGAAGAGGTCGAACAATTGAAGATCGAGCAAGGAGAGAGGAGATCGAGAGAGAGAGAGAGAGAGGGAGAGAGAGAGAGAGGAACCCGGAGCTCAGGCAAAGGGTAGGGATCGGCGACCTTGGCATCGTGCATCCACCCTCTTCTGCAACCTCCGAAGCTGTTTCCTGTCTTCTACGGCACTTCTTCATCATCGTGTGGTCCAAGGGCTAAAGTGATCGACTGCAGATCAGACACCTATAGCAATTTATACCCAGATTAAATAAATTGTACTCCCACATCCTCGTATAGGATTACATTGTACAAGTTTGTTTGTAAACAAAAAAACACGGGTCTTGTATAAACCCCGTCTTGAATACAGTTCATTCTTTTCATTTTCCACCACAAACATACGTGAGCAATATCCAGTCTACGACGCTGCTTCGACGGAAGAACGCTGTCTAGGTCAACAATACAATCTATCCATCTCACACTATATATATATATATATATATATATATATATATATATATATATATATATATATATATATAACATGTCAATGATATCTCAACTCCATACGGATGCCAAGATTTATATAATGATAATCAATACTCAATCACAATCTACTAGAGGAAGATAATGGCACAATATCATATATAAAGGAAATGAAATCACAAAGTCACAAATCGAGAATAGATACAAAGATATCACCAAGTCTAAGAGTCTAGCAATAAAATCATAAAGTCTAGAATATCAATAACATCTCCATGACTAATAGCTGGAGACAGATCCAGTATAGTAAAGGAATACTAGCTATGTCTCAGCAATAATTAGTTGGGCCACCTCAATATCTGGTACTGGCCCCTCCTGTACTACTGGTGCAATCTCAGCTAACTCTCCATCCCGTGGGCCATAATACATAGGACACCAGTCCTCTAAGTAATTATCTGAAAAATATATCCAGTCAGGATGGAACTAGTACAACCCAATAACAGGTACAATTTAATTGATAATGACTATAAATAGTAATAGTAAATGTAATACAAGATGAGAAAAGTAATGAACATATATCATAGTATGGCAGAAAAGAGAGACAGATAATCTAGAACAATATAGCAAAATCAGTACACAATAAAATAGAATCTAAAGAAGAACATAAATTTACACTAAGTATTTTGAAATATTAGTTAGATAGGTGATCGACTTGGGTTAATAGTTGTCTACTATCACTGAGTAACACAATCATATGTAAGTGTATGATTGGTTGTTGTCTACAGAGTAACACAATCATACGTGGGTATGATTGGCTGTTGTCTACGGGATAAAATATTCATACCTAAAGTGTATGATTGGCCATTGTCTACATTATACAATACATTGTTTAAGGTTCTTGATCACATATCTATCTAGCACTTTCTCCCATCCCGACTAGTACGATGGATCCAAATCACGATACGACACGGTAATTACTATACACGGTCTAAAATACGAGCACGATGATCACGGTCTTTATAATCACAGAGAATATCAAGGTAATCACTGAGGAGTAACATCTCATGACAGGGATCCAAGTATACCAATTTGTGTACCATCGTGTCAAAAATCAGGTAAAATATTACTAAATAGTTGTATTATAGTAATTATCAAATAATAGAAAATATCATAGAATATACTCGCATGTGGCCTAGAACAATGAATGTCAAAATGTGTCTGAACTGGTGTCACACTGACCTATATATATAGAAAATTATATGTCAATATAGTGATGGAGAACACAAATAAGTCTTAAATGGGTTAAAACCATATTTCTAGGTGAAAACTAGGTCATATTAGTTAAACTAGGTCAAAGTAGTCAATACCTTTATTAAGGTTCTACAATATCTATAATGTTAGTTAATGAAGTCATACTAGTGATATTAAGTCTATACTAGGTCTACTTTAGATAATACGAGCTCAAACTAGTCAATACTAGGTAATACTATGGTATTCTAGGTATACTAGTTAATACTAACTAATACTAACTATATACACTATATTATATATCATATACTATAATATAGGCTCTATATAATTAATTTCTATAATACCTTAGTTATTTAGCTATAATAGTCATCATTCATTAGGTATCCTATATACATATACTCATATATATATATATATATATATATATATATATATATATATATATATATATATATATATATATCTTATAATACCTTGACATACCTCCAATATTTCTCTACTACCTAACTCAAATCCTTGATACCTTGACAACTCATCTAGTACCTACTCTAATACAAGGAGTATCATGGTATGATATCCATTACCCAACTAGGATACTTAGTGTCTAACCCCTCTTGATACTCAGATTCTAATATCATAGATATCTTCATAATACCTTATTACCTAAATTAATACCTTATCCTAACTCGGATATCTCACCTATACTAACCCTTTCTACTGCTATGCAAACTTGACTCCTCAGTATGCATACTGGTACCAACATCTCCTCCCTACCAACAGTACTCATTGATAGACCTACTGCCCTCAATCACTGATACACATATACATCACTCCATCTATACACCACTCCTACTATACTTCAGTCTCCAAACTCCCACTCCCACTCCCACTGATACACAGTGTATCTAATCCAATTATCACTCTTAATCACATACACATATATCATTGTCAATTCAGTGCTAAATTGCAACCCGATCTCTTCCCACACTCATTGTACAGACCCCCAACTAGTGCACAAGTATACAGTGGCAACATTTATCAGTGCATATGCACTGACACCCTCCAAATACTGCTACTAAGTCCAAACCCTACCCCCACTGATACAGAAAACTGAACACACTAATCCACCAAATGCTCTACTCTTCACTCCAGGGAGTAAGCCCCACCTCAAGATCCTTGATACTACCCTTAATACCATAATCCAAGTATCATGATACACAAAGCACCTCTCCATGATATACCCAAAGTCAAACACACCCCCACACACCACCATTATACACTAATATCAACACACATATAGGATTATCAATACTCCTGATACAAACCCTAATCCTGCAGGCTCTCACCAGATCTCTTTCACAAGAATAACTGCTGCACTTCCTAACCTGTACTTGTCTCCCAATTCTAAACAACTGCAGCAAGCTCCCCTGACCTACCTATTGTTACTGGCCTGCAAGGCTACTGCACCACACTGCACATTGGACTAACATTCTCCTCCTAGTTACATCCTTCCATCTAATACAGAAATGCTCTCAATTACCCTGACACTGCTTGTGGTCTAGGACTGAAATTAAGTACCCAAAGCTACCCCACATATACTTGCACCAGTATATTTTAATACAATTTTACACATGTACAAACTTTCATTCCTGATACATAACTCTACACCCCGATTTCACTCACTGCCTTCTCCATTTCTTAACTGAAACCTTATGCGAGCGCGCGCGCGCGCACACACACACACGCACACACACACACACACACACACACTCACAAGCCAACACCAATTCAACCACCTCATAAATACTAACTCCTTGATGTCTCTCATACTCACAAGCTCAGTCATTCAAATATAGACACCAAATCATAGGTCATGTGATACCCCCAGTATACACACCTCCTCTCACTACTCATTGCTCCAAAGCAACTGAACAATGAATTCTCCTTCTCATCATACCACACCATTCAAAATAAAACAAACTTAACACACCCTATGATACATCCAACTCAAACTAATATAACAAAATATACCAAAATCCTTCATATTCATGATACCATCATCCAACACTCCACTACCATCATGATACACCCTCGTATCATCATGAACACATCTAATGTATCTAGTATATTACTATTAAAGCTAAAAATAGCTATTATAGTGCAATCTATAGAAATTAGCATGCTAGAGTCCAAAATACATAAAAATATCCTTCATACGATTCCGTATTATGATACACACTACTCGTATCCAATTATGGACAAGTACACTATTGCAAAATATGAATCACACTCTAAAATTACTATAGAAATATTTCTACAAACACATAATGATCCAAATTCAAATTTTCTTCAATTTGGCCAAAAAAGTCAATATAACTATCACAATATGGCTCATTATGACCTAGTTCTTCTTTCTATGGGGAGTCCTTAGCCATGGAAGAATTTCTAAGAGTCTAATACTATAAATTAACCATAAAATTGAAGAAAAATAGGAATTATACCTATTGGAAGTCAAATTCCAATAAAACTACTCCGGGTGGACACGAAATGGACACAAGCTCCTAGAATTTTCTTTCCAAGTAGTGTTTCTTGTAATCTAAGTTTCTAGGCCTCCTTGATGATGAATATGAGTAGGAAATGAGAGGGATTGAGTGGGATTTGGTGGGGTTGGTCTCAATTTGGGGAAAAACTAAATTAGGGCTAAAATGAGTAGGAAATGACAAATGGAATATGGCTCCTTCCCCTTTATTAGGGCTGACCACATGCTCTATAGGTTAGATCAATGCAAAAAAGTCTAATATGCCCCCTAATGGTTGTCATGAAGGAATATTTAATTATGAAGAAGGGATCTCTACTCAATGAGGGAATATTCTATCCACTAACTAAAGGAAAAACTAATTGAACTAGTTTAGTCATGGCTAGTCTAATAGGTCCAAGTGTTTCAATTGGTTTAGTTGGATTGAGCCAATATTGAGTCTAAACTATCTAGCTAATACTCATGACAAATAAATATAGAATTATTTATATAATACAATAGCAATTTATGAATTGACAAAAATATCCCTCCCGAAAATAGGTGGTTACACAACTCAACTCTAAAACTTCCACATAACCAAGTATCTCAACAATTCCAATACATACTTTCTCGTACGTACCACAAGATACACGCACACCCTCACCCACACTTGGACCTATACCACACTGTCCAAACTGTGCAATAAGCACAGACCACTGCTGCTGCCATATGCAACATATCCCTCCATACGTGCTGATGCAATCCTACTAAGTACTCCCCCACACTATTGCACAAAACCTGCATCACCCCCCTCACTAACACAGGCATGCACATAGCACCTAACCCGACCTTCACAGCATTGTTACTGTTGTGGGAAGCAAGAACCAAAGCAGACCCGAGCTCTGCTACATATGCACATGCAATACTACCCCTCATTCACCTGACTGTAGCAAATAGCAGTTGCTACCTCCCCCATTGCTGACTGTAATAAAATCAATCCCATACACCCCCCTAAAGTCTGAACTGCACCTAGCAGTGCTGAAAATCCAGGGAGTAAACTCTCCTCCAACTCACTGCAATACAAACACACACACATAAATATGCATATCACTAACACTCCATGCTCACCTAGCCAAACACAAACCACTATACTCTATTAACAATCAAGTATCAAGTTATGATACTCAAGTTTAATGACTCTATTGCACCTACACCACAAGTGTGCACAAACCCACAAACACTTGCATTACACCAACACTATACCAATACACTCCTCTTAGACACAACCACCCCCAATATCAAACACTTCACATGCACTATGATACACTAGTGCACCAAGTATCCATGATATTCTCATGCGTATCACAACACACCAATACACTACCAATACTCCATGGTAACAAGCCAAAATCATATAAAACACTATATATATATATATATATATATATATATATATATAATCTAACATAAATATAGTTAGGATAGTTAAGTATAGTGTAATTTAAGTGGAATTACACCAAGAAGTCCCAATACAACCAAATTAACAAATCCACCTACACGTATCATGCCGTATCATGATGCAGACACTAAATATCCAATTATGGATACTAGGACACCATCACACACTATAATAGACAACTAATTCCTCATCAAAACACCTCACAAACACTTGGTGATCATAAATTCGTAACTCCACCAAATGGCCTAGAAAAATCTATGTAGCAACTAGAAATATGCACTCTACCACCTAATTCTTCACCTATGGCGTTGAGTATCACTATAAGTAGGTTCCAATTGGTATTCTAACATAGAAATTGGTATGGAATATGAATTTTATCTATTAGGCGTTGGATCCCAATGAACTCCACCAAAATGGACACTAAGAGGGTAAAATTGTCCGATCAACCGGATGCGAAGAAATTAACATGATCCTCCTAACTAGGTCCTCTCCAATGGTCTTCTTTGTGCTCCAATATTCTAGGCCCCATGGAGACGAGAATTAATGAGAATAGATTTGTTTGGAGTGAAATTTGGTAAAAAATTGGAATGACTTGGGAAAGAAGAAGCTTGGGGAAGAAAGAGTGGCTAATGGTGAAATAAATTGATTACTCTCCCCCAAAATTAGGGCCGACCATGATAAGGGGGTTTGGGGGTTATTGTAATATCAAGTTTGCCCCTCTCCACTCTCTAATTGACTTCTAGAATTGTCATGAATTAAATCTTTTGGTTAGGAAGGAATCTAATTAGTTATGTAAGGGTATCTACATATTCTAGAAGGGAATATTCTATCCATGACAACAAGGCTAACTAATTCTAATTAACTAGTATTATAACTAACACTAAATCAATTATAACTAATACTAATTAGTTCTAACTATATAGTTAATATTCAATAGCAAAATAATAAAAATATTTATCTCCTAATTTTAGGTAGTTACACTTTTTTTCTCCTTGGCTGACCTCTCTTTCTCTCCTTACGTGAAAAACTAATTTAGAGAAATCTACTCTTTTTCTGATGCATCATGACGGCCAGAGAATAGAGGATATATATATATATATATATATATATATATATAGGCTACGACTGGGACCATGAGAATAAAATAGGGTTAGGTCTCATAATGGATCTGGGTATCCCATGTTCAGCCCAAACACGCAACCCAGGCCTGTTAACAATAGCTCGATCCACTAAAGAGCTATTGTTGTACTACCTTCTTAATCCCAAATTACGTTTATGAGCTCCTTCTTATTATTTGCTTGTTTTGCCTCCCCATGTTAAGATATCGAATGTCAATCGATCAAATTAAGTTACTGACAACTATATTGATCAACATCGTTTATCCTTAAGTAGTACCATTCTACTTCATTTGTCATGTCAGATATAATCCACCTGAAAAGTTTACATGACAATCCTTATGAGCTCCTTAAAGGGACATCATCAACCCGACGTATCAGGACATGGATTTATTTTATAATCAATAGCCCATCATACACACAATGTCATTATCAAATTCATAAATTGTTGTTGACCAATAATGAATCTCACTCTTTTATGAGTCAAAGTAATGCACACCGCATATACATGTCTTTTATTATCTCCGAATTAAGAGCACAAGCATTCATAATAATATATGTGTTTGATATCTTAAGTAGTCAGTACAAAGAAAATAATCTCTAGTGGTCATGTTCAATACATACAAAGTGTATTAGTGTAAACCTATAGTCACGATAGATTAATACCAGATTACACTACAACCTTACAAATGGTTTGTCCAAATTCATTTAGGTTGTGAACCATTTATATATTCCACATGAAACTGATAATATGATCTTCTGTATGACACCACACACACCATATTATCTACAATATATAATATCATACACTTGCATTAATATTATAACAATTATAATATACAAATATTTGTCCATATGATTCTTATTCAAAAGTAAGAAATGTAGTTAATACAAACATGATGCTTTTAGTATAAAACCCTAACAGATCTAATATGCCAAACCTTGCGTCACATCTGCTGACGACTTGCGACATAATTTTGTGTCACAAAAATGTTACTTGAAAGTGTTTTCAAGTTCTTATCCTGCGTATCCAACAATGTTGTAGCGACGTTTGTAGACTACTTGGCGACATCCTTCAATGTCACAATATCCACTTTTTATTGAGTGTCACAATTTCGTTATCCCATTTCCCTAACGGCAACTTTGTTTTTAGAAGTCGTTAATTTTGTCGCTAGGTTCGCTTTTTTTTGTACTGTGTCACAAATGATAAAAAATAACAACCATAAAAACTATTAGTTTGGAGAATATTTTGGTAAAAAAAATATGCCCAAAGTTATAATAAGTGAAAAGACAAAAAATGTCTGCAAAACCCCCACTCACAACCAATGGATTTAAAACATATATGCAATGTTGTGTCGGCGCAAGTGTTATTTTTATTGGCAGATTTATTAGCACCTGTCATGCTTAGCAGGTCCCAGATTTGGGTATTGGCCAAACCCGGTCCGACGCTCTACCAGATAACATTTCATCTATAAAATATCATCTATACTGCATCTTGCCGGCACAGATCTTCTTTCGTGCTGGTGTTGACACGGTTTCTATTGTGTCATTAGTGCGCGACATGCTATTGGCAGACCGATGCAGCCCGTGCTGACCTACACCTATAAGCCTACACAAAGAATCAGATATATCTTGTAACCAGTGTTGTCAGAACCGGACCAAACCGACGGTTAGACTGGATCTGACTGGACTTTGCCAAAAAAAAATTTTGGTCTGACTTGAACTGTATTTTTTTTAAGAACAAGCAGTTTTTTCAGAACTATGGTTTAACTGGTGGACCGTCCGAAAAGGTACACAATTGAATCAACAGGATATGTTTTTTTTTTCATAAAAAACTCAAAAACGTTTATCACACGAGATTTGGACCATTTTGTTTTGAGAGATCTTATAGTTTTAAAACCAAACCAAACCAAACTAAACCAAACCAAATCAATAAATAAATGTGAATATCTTACAGGTCTCAACTCATTTGGTTATACTAAATGACATATTTGAACCCAGGTTGAATCCTGATTGAACTCGTAATAAAGATTTTCGGTTCAATCATCGTTCCCATTTTTAAAACATAGCTCCAACCCCATGGGGGATATAAAAAAAAACGGAAAATAACAAATATCAGCGTATTACTTTCCAATAATTTCAGCCCATAACAAACGTTACAGTTTCTAGAATCTTGACATCTTTGAGTGATAGAACTCTCTCTTCTTTTTTTAACAACTTTAGTTAGTCAATACTAGTTGAGGTAGAACGCCATCCATATTTGATATTAGACTATATCCATATTTGGGTAAATATCTTTGGGCACCTTGGGGCCATAACTACCTACTACCATTCAAGAACACTCCTAGCTCTATATAAACACAACAACATTTCACTACTACTTCCTACACCAAGTACTCAACACTGCATAAACAAGTCTAGTGAAAAAAGAAGAAAAATGAGCACCGGGAGCTGGAGCCACGAGATCGTCCCCAGTGTCGGCAGCTCGCCTGTTCAAGGCCTCAATGATCGATTGGCAAAACCTTGGCCGCAAGGTTCTGCCGGATATCATTGCAAGCGGTGCACCGGTGTCCGGCGATGGCGGTGCCGGAAGCGTTAGGCAACTCAATTTCACATCAGGTTTGTTAACTACTTGCCAAGAAGTACGTACGTTTACTATTTGCAGGCGGAGACGGATCCAGAAATTGAAGATACGGAGGACTACAATAGTTTATCGTAGGCTAAACTAAACTAATATATATATATATATATATATATATATATTTGGTGGGTCCCATCCCATTTCTAGTCTGGATCCGTCCATGTTTGCAGTAACGATTCCAGAAATTGTAGCTGGAATAGATTATCATAAATTTGGATGGACTAGAAGTTGACAACTTGCTTAATTATTAAAGTTGGACTTCAGAACACATACATGTAATTGTTGTTTTTTAAGTATACACAAACAATATTCAAAGTTCTAATTACAAAAATATGCATGAAATTGAGAACATTTATATAATTTAAAAGTCTTATTCTATTTTGGACCAAAATTGAATAGAATAAGAAGTTCTAGTATTTTAAAATCGAAACCGAACCGATTTTTTTTTTCTTTTTTCCAAACCGTACCAAATTTCTTATTGGTTTGATTTTTGGTCCAAAAGTTGATAATACTCACCCCTAACCTACACCAATGCACTATGGCATGATAATCTCATTTATATAATCAACCTCTTAAGGGTCTACTTGACAATTATGAGAGTAGCGTTTATGAGGTATTTTTAGAGTGCTGATTATGAACAGTTATGAGAGGTGCAATTTTGAGTGGTTTTAAGTAGCAACTTTTAAACCAATTCAGTCCATGCTTGGTAACGAACAGTTTTGAAAGACTTTTACAAGAATAAATGAAATAAAATTGATAAAATCGTTCATAATCTACCAATTTGGGATTTTAAGTACCGGTTATAAAACCACCAAAAATTATACTATAACAATTTTGGAAAACTTTTGAGATGACCAAAATCAGTGACTCGTAAAAATTATCAAGCATAAATTTTTATAAATAATCGGTTCATAAATACTCCAAATCAATGAAAATATCGTTACCGAACAGATCCTAAGAGTGCCTTTGTTCTTCCTCCTCTCATTTTTTTTGCCACTTTCTAATCCAATATTTTCTTAAGAAATAATATAGCTGCTTCTTCTTTCTGAATTCTCATCCACAAGTTGATATCCCTTTTCATATCCGATATTGTGCATGCAGGAATGACCTTCCCCTACGTGAAGGAGCGTCTGGATTTCGTAGACTGTCACGACCCGCACCCAGATATTCGGGCACGAGTACGTGGGTACGTCCAGCCTACGCCGCAGTGTCGGCGATAATACGCTGTCTAGGTCATATTCACAGTTAAATTAAAATCTAGCTCATTCACAATAACAAATAGGCAAGGATGATAACAGGAAATAGGAATGCTAAGATTTCAAATAAAACAAATGTGACAAACAGATCCATAGTTATTACAGAACCAGAAATTAAATCGGGGACAAACCCGATTACTAGGCTGAAAGAAAATAAAATAAACTGCTAACTACTCCTCAGAAGTAGCCTCCTGAGTAGGAACCGGCTCCTCAATTGTATCACCTGCTACCTCATAGGGACCATAATAGGTGGGGGCATAGTCCTCATCATCGCCTAATATCAACGGATCCAGTCAGGAAAGGAGCAAAGTACCAATACACAACAAGATTAAACTAAATATTTATGACAAGTAGAAAGAAACTGACTAAATATCATGAAAGAATGTGCACAACAAGTAGTGAAATTAACTAAGAATTAAGCACTAAAGATCAGGAATATATGTAAAACAGGATTAATTGCTATAAACCAGAGACATGAGTAAAACAGGAATATAATGAGACAAAAAAATGGAACTACAACCAGACAACAGGAACTATGTGTGTGTGAAATTGTGTATTTAGAATACGTAGTTGGCATGTAGGGGGTTATAAGGCTAATCCGGCACGTCATAGACGGCTATTAGTCAGGAATAATCGAGATCCGGCTGATGGTACAGTCGTGTACCAACAGCTATTAGTCAGGACAGGGGAAAGGATAAACTACATGCCTCCTAGTATTCTCCCACCCGACACGAAAAGCAAGACATAAAAATCCAAAGTTCTAACACTACGTGTAATCATCCAAGAGCAGGGAACTAATTATCACAATATAAAGATTAAACTTGAAGTGCAGGTACTTGCCTGATGTTTGGATCCCAACTAGAGTTCTATCCTCGGGGAATTTCCAGAAATGTGTCCAGACGCTGAACAGGGCTCGAGAAATTGGAATTTCTCGTGTCCGTGTCGTGTCCGACACGTGTCGACACAGGGGAAGAATTAGGGCTAGGGTTAGGGTTCTGGAAGCTGCCGGCGGCCGGAGATCAGGCGGCTCAGGCGGCTCTGCGGCGGGGGAAAGGTCGGCCGGGGCTAGGGCGCTGCACGGCGTCGCCGGGGTGCTGTCGAAGGCGGCCGGCGGCTGCTGCTCGTGCGGGAGGAGGAAGGAGAAGGGGGGCCGGCTGCTCACGGGCTTGGGGCGAGGCGGCGCTGGGCGAGGAGGCTCTGGGCGAGGCGACGCTGGACGAGGCGGCGCTGGGCGAGGGTGGCGGTGAGCGGCGGAGCGGCGGGTGGAGTGGGGCTGGGCGCGGCGAGGCTGGGCGAGGGTCGACGGCGAGGAGGGGAACGGCGGCGGCGGAGCTAGGGTTCAGGCGGGGGAGCTGGGGATGGCCGGAGTCGAGGGGGTCTGGGGTTTATATAGGAGGAGGGAACAGCCGGGAGAGGCGGAGGGGACGTCGTGGGGGGGTGCTGGCCGGGCGGAGCGGGGTGTCCGGCGGAGGAATCGGGCGCCGGAGCGGTTCAGGCGGGGACGTGGGTCAGGGGAGGAGAGGCGGTCGCCCGGGTCGGGCAGGCGGCGGGTCGGGTCCGGCCGGACGGATCCGACCCGACCCGTTAGCCCTGATGGGTTGGGCCGCGGGTTCGGGGCTGGGCCCAGTGGGCCGGGCTGGGTTTAGATTTAGGGTTTAAAGAAAATAATAAATAATAAATGAATTTATAAATAAATAATTAATTAATATAATGATTTTTAGGTGTTTTAAAAATAGGTTCTGGGTCCAATAAATTCCAGAAAATTACCCTAAGTCCAGTTTTTTATTCTACACCCAAAAATATTATTTCCATAATATTTTAATATTATTTATTAACAAATAAAAAATCATTTACTAATTAAAACCCTGATTTTAATTACCGAAAATTCCCAGAAAATTCCAGAAAATTGTGAAAAATCCAAGTTTAATATTTTTGAAAAATCGGGGGTTTATAATCTACCCAACTTATAAAAATTTCGTCCTCAAAATTAAAATATGGTATAATCTATTAATCCTTTATGTACATAAGGCAAGTCAATCGCAATCTCTTTGCGATAATCAAAATTCTAATCATATCCATTGCAATCACTTCAAGGTTAAGATGACCACTGTTCCAATCAAAATTTCCACCTATGGTTATCTCTTCTCACTTTCTCAAATTATCCATATCCATATCCAAATTTAAATTAAATCCTTATAACATCTTAAAATTTTAAATAAGCATGTAAATTTTACCTCCCGATCTCTAACTATCATAATCTCCTCTAGAAGTAATCCGAGTCCAATTTCACTTATAAATTTTTTTATGCTTCGACTTTTAAAACTCCATTCACATCCTCAACGTTTCAAATAGGTAGTCCAACCATCAAATTTTAAATTCTTAATTCCAATCATCAAATTAAAGATAATTTAAATGCAATCCACCAATGTTCAAGTCTGAAATTCTATATTTTTATCCTCTAAATTCAATTGATGATTTTACCTTCATTATTCTAAATTTAAATCATGTACCTAAGGTATAAATATTGGGTCCTCAATGTCAAGAATTTTGAAGTTCATTAATCCTCATCATCTTAGTCATTCTTCTAAAATTCTCAAAATTGAATTGGCTTGAACCTCCCCCAATCTAAGCTTTACTCGATCACAATGCAAAAGAAATTCCTCTCGAGTTGACGATGCACTGCTATCCAACTTAGAATTTACCCATTTATCACATAAGGCTATATACCTTAAGAAAATATTCCTTAATTTATTTACTCATGTCCTTCAATCCTCGAAACTTCAACGCCGATCATATTACATATGATATGTCCTTAATTACGGAAGAATAATCCTCAAATATGTGATCGGCCTATGGGTATATCTAGTACTGTCTATATATCAAACTTATACCAAGCACGCAGTTCCATCTTTCCGAAATAAGGGAAGACGAAGATCAATAATAAAGATTTCAAGGGTGAGGTGATAGAATAGAAGTATCGGGATCAAGGCATTTAAAGAATTCAAATGGGAATTATCAAGCAGTTGTGGATTGAAATCTTATTCTGGTAATCAGTTGTTCGCATGCTCGTATTAGTACAGTTATGTAACTGTTACGATATGCTCGGACATATCTAGAGGGCAAGTATACTAGTCAACTATATCTCTCAATCCACGTAAAGTAGTCGTGCGAAGTGCGAACCAAAATGCACTAAGGTTGATCAGACCGTAATACACTGATTCTGAATAGACACTTGTATTAGTGGGGTTGATCAGGCCCCAATAACACATATGTCATGAACAAGCCCGATAAAGAGTAAGCTTGCAAAACTAGGCTATAGAATAGCAGCATAAGTCAAGGCGGTACAACAATTATAAGTACGCTAGATGATGATGGAAGGAGGTACAACTTAATTCAAGTTCACAAAACAACACACAATAAGTACAATAACAAAAAGACTCTACAATCTCTACAGTTATCAAATGTAAAAGCATACCAGGTTATTAGCAAGTTCAAAATTACTAGGTTGGGGCTGAGGTCACGAACCAATAGGCACGAGCTACAACAATACTAGAAACGGATAACTACAAATCACTTACGTGCATTAGCTACTCCACGAGTCTGCGTGTTCTCCACGGCCATCGCGAAAGCTTGTCCGCGTCCTTGAGCAGCAGGACAGTCCTTCATTTGATGTGTTGCTGATCCACAATATAGACATGCACCTAGCCTCTTTCTACAAACTTGCCAAGTGTGACCTGGTTTTTGACAAAAGTTACAAGTGGGAGCTTGTTGGTTCTGTCCTTGAGTTTGGTGTTGAGGTGCTGCGGCTCGAGGGAGAGGACGCTGGGTTTGTTGCGGGGCCTTCTGCTGTGGTTGTGGCTGGAATGGGCGTTTGTGGGGTCCCATACTTCCAGTATCTCTCTCCCGCTTTAGTCTATGTCCCATGTCTCTCTCAACACCTTGTGCCACGCTCAAGATTTCTTCGTATGTACGAGCTCGGCTAGTGGTGACAGCAAGGCGGATATCAGGAGACAACCCCTTCTTGAATCTACGGGCTCTATCTTCAGGGGTACGAACCATATATTCTGCAAAGTGGCTCAGTCTGCTAAATTCAGCAGTGTACTCATCAACAGAAAGATTACCTTGTTCCAGCTTCTCAAATTGACTTTCGAGAGCTTCCCGAGCCACTTCGGGATAGAATTTCTCCTTGAACAGCCTCTTGAACTCCTCCCAAGTGAGATCAGGAGCAGTTAGTTGAGGTTCATCTCTAAACCAAGTCCGAGCTATGTCAAATAGTTGCAGGCTTGCAGACTCCACCTTAAGATCATCAGGGACCCGAGCAGTTTTTAGGAGTCGCTCCACATTATCTATCCATTCATCGGCATAGAGAATACCTTCATTCCATAGAATTCCAAGGGTCCAAGGTTCTTGAAGTCCTTGGCACTTCCTGGCCTCTTTTGTGGGGCCTCCTGGGACCGAAGAGCATCTGAAAGGCTAGTTCGTAGCAGGACAGTCTGTTCCTTCTGGGATTCTATAAGTCCCTGGAATACTCCGAGTAGCTGTGTTCCATCCATACTAACTGTCGGAGTAGTTGGAGGCGGAGGGAGCGCAAGGGTTTCAGGCACAGTCTGCTCGGCGGGTTCGGATGTGCCTCCTACGGTATTCCTTGTCTGAACCATTCTGAAAGATTAAGGGATAGGAAGATTAGAATAGATTACTTGGAAATCAAGGGCGATAGGAAAATTTACTATGAATGATATCAAGATTTTGAAGTAAAAGATCATATTCTGTGAATGAGCTTTTCCTAAAATTCTCAATCTTATTTCATACCCTGTCCTAGGATATTACACTATTTAAGGATTCTAGACCTGCATGGGCCACTATAAAAATGTGTCACGACCCGCACCCGAAAATTTGGGCCGAGTACGTGGGTACGTCCAGCCTACGCGTGCCGCAGTGTCGGCGGTAGTACGCTGTCTAGGTCATATTCACAGTTAAATTAAAATCTAGCTCATTCACAATAACAAATAGGCAAGGATGATAACAGGAAATAGGAATGCTAAGATTTCAAATAAAACAAATGTGACAAACAGATCCATAGTTATTACAGAACCAGAAATTAAATCGGGGACAAACCCGATTACTAGGCTGAAAGAAAATAAAATAAACTGCTAACTACTCCTCAGAAGTAGCCTCCTGAGTAGGAACCGGCTCCTCAATTGTATCACCTGCTAGCTCATAGGGACCATAATAGGTGGAGGCATAGTCCTCATCATCGCCTAATATCAACGGATCCAGTCAGGAAAGGAGCAAAGTACCAATACACAACAAGATTAAACTAAATATTTATGACAAGTAGAAAGAAACTGACTAAATATCATGAAAGAATGTGCACAACAAGTAGTGAAATTAACTAAGAATTAAGCACTAAAGATCAGGAATATATGTAAAACAGGATTAATTGCTATAAACCAGAGACATGAGTAAAACAGGAATATAATGAGACAAGAAAATGGAACTACAACCAGACAACAGGAACTATGTGTGTGTGAAATTGTGTATTTAGAATACATAGTTGGCATGTAGGGGGTTATAAGGCTAATCCGGCACGTCATAGACGGCTATTAGTCAGGAATAATCGAGATTCGGCTGATGGTACAGTCGTATACCAACAGCTATTAGTCAGGACAGGGGGAAGGGTAAACTACATGCCTCCTAGTATTCTCCCACCCGACACGAAAAGCAAGACATGAAAATCCAAAGTTCTAACACTACGTGTAATCATCCAAGAGCGGGGAACTAATTATCACAATATAAAGGTTAAACTTGAAGTGCAGGTACTTGCCTGATGTTTGGATCCCAACTAGAGTTCTATCCTCGGGAAATTTCCAGAAATGTGTCCAGACGCTGAACAGGGCTCGAGAAATTGGGATTTCTCGTGTCCGTGTCGTGTCCGACACGTGTCGACACAGGGGAAGAATTAGGACTAGGGTTAGGGTTCTGGAAGCTGCCGGCGGCCGGAGATCAGGCGGCTCGGGCGGCTCTGCGGCGGGGGAAAGGTCGGCCGGGGCTAGGGCGCTACACGGCGTCGCCGGGGTGCTGTCGAAGGCGGCCGGCGGCTGCTGCTCGTGCGGGAGGAGGAAGGAGAAGGGGGGCCGGCTGCTCACGGGGTTGGGGCGAGGCGGCGCTGGGCGAGGAGGCTCTGGGCGAGGCGACGCTGGACGAGGCGGCGCTGGGCGAGGGTGGCGGTGAGCGGCGGAGCGGCGGGTGGAGTGGGGCTGGGCGCGGCGAGGCTGGGCGAGGGTCGACGGCGAGGAGGGGAATGGCGGCGGTTGAGCTAGGGTTCAGGCGGGGGAGCTGGGGATGGCCGGAGTCGAGGGGGTCTGGGGTTTATATAGGAGGAGGGAACAGCCGGGAGAGGCGGAGGGGAGAGGGGAACGTGGGGCGTGGGCCGGGAGAGGCGGAGGGGACGTCGTGGGGGGGTGCTGGCCGGGCGGAGCGGGGTGTCCGACGGAGGAATCGGGCGCCGGAGCGGTTCAGGCGGGGACGTGGGTCAGGGGAGGAGAGGCGGTCGCCCGGGTCGGGCAGGCGGCGGGTCGGGTCCGGCCGGGCGGATCCGACCCGACCCGTTAGCCCTGATGGGCTGGGCCGCGGGTTCGGGACTGGGCCCAGTGGGCCGGGCTGGGTTTAGATTTAGGGTTTAAAGAAAATAATAAATAATAAATGAATTTATAAATAAATAAATAATTAATTAATATAATGATTTTTAGGTGTTTTAAAAATAGGTCCGGGGTCAAATAAATTCCAGAAAATTATCCTAAGTCCAGTTTTTCATTCTACACCCAAAAATATTATTTCCATAATATTTTAACATTATTTATTAACAAATAAAAAATCATTTACTAATTAAAACCCTGATTTTAATTACAGAAAATTCCCAGAAAATTCCAGAAAATTGTGAAAAATCCAAGTTTAATATTTTTGAAAAATTGGGGGTTTACATAGACCACGGGAAACTCGAATGCATGTGCACCCTGGTGGAAGGAGGACTTTTGGGCACCAAGCTCGAGTCGGTAGTTTCCACTTCAAGTTCGAGACATCAGGCCCAGGGTGCGTCGTCAAGGTGACGGCGACTTACAAGGCTCTCGCCGGTGTTGACGTCTCCGACGACATAGCCGAGGTGAAGGAGGGCGTGACGGGGGTGATCAAGGCTGCAGAGGCTCATATCGTTGCTAATCCGACTGCCTACGTCTAGGCTCCATCTCTATGTATCTTGGTAATGCTAGCTCTGAATAAGGATGAATATGTGTTTGAAGAGTGTGAGATGTGTGATGTTCTTAACTGCTTTATGGATTTCTGTATTAGTAAGTGTGACTGGAAATAAACAGAAAATTTCATACAGAGCAACAAAATTATAACAAATTCTACTCAAAGCATAAAATTTTAAAAATTTACAAATAAAACATCATAACGCCTATCCGAAGGACATTTCACAACTTCCTAAAAAAAAATTTCTGTCTGTACCGTCTGCTGCCATTAATATATATATATATATATATATATATATATACGTATATATATATATATATATATATATATATATATATATATATATAATTTACTCTTCCTCTGTCACTCCCTAACACTCTCTCTCTCTCTCTCTCACGTTCGCTCTCTCCCTCTCTCACCCTTGCTCTTTTTCTCTCTCTTCCCGCAACGATCGCGCCAAAAAGTGGGACCCATTACGTCAGAGTTGTATTTTTTTTTTACTCTCACTCTCTCTCTCACTCCCTAACATTCTCTCTCTCTCAAGTTTGCTCTCTCTCTCTCCCTAACACACTCTCTCTCTCACAACTCCCTCTCTGTCACTCTCAACCCTCTCTCTCTCTCTCTCTCTCTCTCTCTCTCTCTCTCATCCCTCTGTCACTTTCATCCCTCTATCCCTCTCTTATCCTCTCTTACTCTCATTCTTTTTCCTTTCTCTCTCTCTGTCCCTCTCTTTCTTCCCTCTCTCTCAAAATGTCACTCTCACCCTCTCTCCCTTTCTTTAATCTCTCTCTCTTTACTCTCTGTGTCACTCTCATCCCTCTCTTTTCTCTCTCCCTGTCACTCTTTCTCCTGTCATCCATTTTTTCTTTATGCTAGTATACTAGGTAATACTAGTCTATGTACAATAGGTAACATTAAATTTATAACGTTCAATTTGTAACGTTTATATTTTAACGGTTAAATTTAGCTTATATATATATATATATATATATATATATATATATATATATATATATATATATATATATATGACTCATGCGTGTTTTGTATATCTCATTCACTCTTACTTTCTTTACCCTATTTTTTTCATACAAGAAATAGCTTATAATCGGTGAATTCAGAGTCAAATTCAAGCCAAAAAATGCTTTCATCCATTATCTCCTACCATTTTCGCTTAAGCTATTTCTTGACATACTTCTGTAAGTCCCAATTTGAACGAAAGTTTGTGACTATGGATCAAAATTTGATAATAATTTGCTTCCATGGAGGTATACAAGATGGATTATCTTACCATGGGGGATAATACTCATCTTATAACCACTTATCAAAACATCACTTTAGCTAGTTTGTGTAGTATTATTTTTGATCATTTTTTCATAAGTTATGTATTTATAATAAGGTAATTTTATGATGATGCGTTGATAATAGTAGATTGTGAAGAAACATGGAATTTTATTATTCAAAGTAATTTAGTTTCATCTTGTATTAAAATTTACAGCATTCCATTACTAGCAAATATCGACACAACTATCATTTCAATTAGTGAACAATTTTATGATAACCAAAATTTTAATGTTGATCCTAGTTGTATAAATCACACTAAAATTAACTATGATACTGAAAACAATGATGTTGGCGATAAAAACAGTGAAGATTTGGTTAAAATTTTAGATTACTATTTAGATGATAATGATGCTAATGTAGCTGGTTGCATTCCCGGGTTAATTGTTGGTAGATAATTTGATTCTCCTCAGGATTTTTAAAATTTTATTAACGACCTAGCAATTAAATATAAATTTAGTTGTTCATCTAAACATAAAAATCATCAAAGAATAGTGTATTCTTGTGATTCTACAAACTGTTGTTGGAGAGTATACGCTAAAGCTAATGGTGATGGTAGTACATTTGAAATTAGTACATTTGAAGGTAGACATTCATGTTTAGGTGAATTTACAGGAGGGCATCATCCACTAGCCACCACTGCATAGGTAAGAAATAAAATAATTGGTAAAATTAGAGATAACTCGTATAGTCCGGCACACATTGTACACAATATACTTAGTGAACATCGGATACATATTACATATTCCAAAGCTTGGAGAGCTAGGAAACTTACATTATCTGATATTAACGGTAGTTACGTTGATGCATATGTTAGTCTTGAGAACTATTGTTTTACAATTATGGAAACAAATTCCAGTAGCAAATACTTTTTAAAAATAGTAGAAAATAATGTCTTCCAAAGAATATTATTTGTTTCTAGGCTTGTATGGATGGTTTCTTAAGTGGTTGTTTACCTGTTATTAGTATTGATGCTACTTTTCTTACATCTAGATTCCAAGGTAATTTATTTGTTGCATGTGCTCATGATCCAAACTATCAACTATATCATATTGCTTATTGTCTTGCTGAGAATAAAAAATTGAGTCGTGGACATAGTTTTTAAACTGTTTGAAAATATCTTTCAAAACTTATTTTGAACGGTGGGATAGTATTTTATTTATATCTGATAAGCAAAAAGGATTGATTCGTGAAATGCGAACAGTTTTTCTAAACTCTTCCCACTTTTTTTGTATTCAACATTTTAAATAAAATTTAAAAAATCAGTGTCCTCGTACACCGACATATCTACAATGGTTAGACAAACTTGCCCAGCCTTATAATGAGGTTGATGCGAATGGTTGGTTGGAAACAATAAAATCTGCTGATGTAAATATTTTTAATTGGATTGTAGGGTCAAACAATAAAAATTGTGATTTTTCTCACTAGATAACAGCTTATGCATCGTGCCCACGATTAGATATTAATACTTCGAATATTGTTGAATGTTTTAACAATTGGATTAAAAGTTTGCGTAACAAACCAATATCAACATTGCTTAATGGTATTAGAGCAAAAATAATAACACATCACGACAAGCATCGAACAAATGCTGAAAAGATGGAAACATAGTTTTATCCAAGGATGATGAACACTATAGCACATATTAGGCGAGAGTCACACCATTTTCAGTTATTGCGTTTTAATAACAATAAATTTGAAATATGGGATCTTGAAATAAGTAAATGTTATGTGGTTACCGTAAATGTTGTATATATGGTCGGTGGCAACATACTCTACTACCACGTAAAAATGCTTACTTTACATGTCATTCTTTTAACGTACCAGTTGAAAGTTATTATCCTGTTGAATTTTCTGTTGCAATACTTAGAGGTGTATACATGCCATGTATGGAACCGATTTCAGTCCCCTATACTCCTCAAAGTGAACCGGTAAGAGGTCAAATTGGAGTACCACTTCTAGGGCGTAGAGTTGGCAGACCGAAGAAGAATCGTATAATGACAAGAGAACCGTCGATAAGAGATCTTCGTAACAGTAATTGTGGGGCTGGAACACAACAAAAGGAATTGTAGAAACCAACCGAGGCAGTGAATATTATGATTGTATCTTTTTAGAGTAATTATGATTATGATTTTATGTTGCTATAATATTGTAATTGAAGTTGCTGAACTTTCGAATAAAATAAGCATCATATTACTGAAATTTAAAGACTAACAAAATATTGTCATACATTTATTTATGGAGACCAACAAAATTACTAGCCTCCTCTGTCATCCCTTCTATAATCTCTACGATCAACTCGCCTAAGACCTAGACTACCTCTCCTTTCCTCTGTACCCTCCGATGGTGGCAAATATAAATGGGAGTCTGGACCAGTCTCCTGCAGGTAATAATTCTAATCCTAGTCATGAGAAGCAACTGTGGCGTGGCATCGTAACTCTTGTATGTGCCCTCGTTGCTCTGGGATGTGCTTTCGTAACTCAGAGATGTGTCATTGTTATGGTGTGGCCTACCCTAGTAAGGTTGTGACATGCTAGCGTAAGGCTGGGAATATCCCTCATAATGTTGTGGCATGCCAACGTAAGGTTGTGACGTGCCAGCGTAAGGCTGCGAATATCCCTCGTAATGTTGTGACATGCCAACATAAGGCTGTGACATACCAGTGTAAGGCTGTGAAGTGCCCTCGTAAGCTTGGGATGTTTCCATCAACTTGTAAAATTCGTGCCTCTGTATTGCTTGAACCAGCTTCTCGATCACGTGTCCTACGAGGATGTGCCTGCCTCTGTCTCACGAAGCCTACCGGATGGCTGTCTGGTATATTGAGTGGAGTAAAATAGGGACTCAGTGGTGCACACAGATATTGTAAAATCATCCCTAAAATCCCTTCTAGGTCTCTTTCGTGGTCCTCAGCTATATCAGCCAGTGTCTCCGCCTGAATATTTAAATTCACACTCAATGAATATAAAAGTAACATATATAAAGGTGATAGTTTATGTAAAAAAGAACACATACCTCTAGAGCATCGCGTGCCTTCCTATCACACAAGCTCAGATCGTCTATAGATCGTGGCTGGAATCAAGGTTCTTCAAATTTATACATCATATTTTGTACTAGCGGGCATCCATATCAACGTAGAAAATTGGCACTACCCTCCACTGTTAAATTTTAACACAAAAGGATATGTAAAATCTAATATCGTATAATTTATTTGAAATACCCCTTAACTTACAATCTGTCGCTGATGTCATCAATTCGGACATGTATTCTACGCCATGCGTGGTAAATCCGGAATGCCAAGAAAGCATATATGTACGAACCCGCTCTTCCATATTTAATTTGGTACTGCTAGAAGCCAAAGGCTCCAGGGGTATCATTTGTTTCAGTCTGAACTGTCGTATAACACGATCAGCTGGATGTAACATAATAGATCCATTGTACATGATATAATACCTATGAAGACTGCAGACACGTTTATCATCTCTCATTTCTTGTGGCACACTTAGTGGTTGCCAAACAACCTATTTGACATTCAACAAGTAATAAATAGTAGGCACGAAAATAAGATCTAAAAATTTAATTTAATAATTACATACTTACCTCATAGGCGGTTAATATGTCAAATCGATGCCGGTAAAGAGATGCCACTTTTGTCATACAATGCACATAATCTGTATTTCTAGTAATCCAACGAGTGCATGCTGGCCATATTGTTTGTTCAGCACTATATTTACTAACTGGTCTACCAATCTCGAAGTGATCGTAACACCAAAACTACAAAGAAGAACACAAACAAGATCCAAATAAATATAACAGATATTATTCATTTTTATTCATACATGTATAAGTGTTAGACATTCACTTTTTTTTCTATCATTTGATACCTTACTCACAAAAGACGTCATAGAGCGGTATAAATATGCTAACACTGCTTCACTTCATGCATATTTTGTGTTGGAATGGATGTTCGCAAGAAATGGTAGCAGTCGCACGTTGATCATATTTTTCGTAGCATCGAAGAATAGAAAGTACTGCATAGACACAATAAGTAAGCTCTAGTGCAACATATCACTTGAAAATATAATTGAATATTAATACCATTTATATTAAATAAATATTAATAATAATTAATACATGTAAATAAATATTCGCGAATAATCGACAGGAACTGTTGTAGAGCCGATATGATTAACATGCATGAAAGTAGACCGGAGCCAAGTGAGTTTAACAGTACTGGTTTCTCCCATATCAAAGGGGGGCTCCACATCGAGGTATATTCTCTAACGAGATATTTTGCTTCTAATTTTTTGTCGAAATATATATGATTACCCTTGATAGGTAATCCCAGAAATTGTGCCACATCCGCTAATGTGATCGTTATCTCCCCGAAGGGTAGCTAAAATATATTGCGTGTTGGCCACCATCGCTCAACGATACTTAATATCAGGTCTCTATCATGACACTTAATTCGAATAGCATCCACAAAGTAAAAACCAAAAGCCTCCACCAAGACCTTTTGGCCTTCAATCAACTCCCATGATAACCGCCACTCAACATGCTCTCGTAATTTTATATTTGGATAATTATAGCGCTATATAATATATGTATAGATATTGTTAGTACAATATAATATATTTAACAATAATAATATCAATTATCTAAAAATTATATTACCGGTCCTGCGAAAACCAGATTAGAAATGTGAGACTCTCGCTCACGTTCAATGGCCAAAGTTGTAGGTCCACCGGGTATGTGCCCGTCATTTTAAAAAGCCATCTGTATTTATGATTAGGATATTACATAAAAAATACGTAATTAATTTGCTATTGAACTATTTTCAAATCTTGAACTATTTTACCTGTTTTTTCTTTTGTATCTTCTTTCTCTTGAACTTTTTTCAAACTCTTGCAGCCTTCAACTTCTCCTATTGAATTCTCTTCATGGAGAAACTCTCACAAATATTTTCTTCTTCTCCTTCTGTAAATTTATAACCAAAATTCTCATTCTTATAAATACTTCATTTTACTACCAATTTTATTTTTGGTCAAAAGCTGTATCATGGCATGCATGCACCATACCTACTTTATTTTTGGTCAAAAGTTGTATCATGGCCTACATGCACCATACTTTTTATCTTACCAAAATTTGTATATTATTTTCTAATGCATTGAAACCAAGAATGCTCACGGGCTCTCATGCACATCCATGTGATTGTGTGAAAAAATAAAAAAAATGAGAGAAGAGTGTCAGAGAGAGAGAGAGAGAGAGAGAGAGAGAGAGAGAGAGGAGTGGAGAGGGCCAAAGAGAGATAGAGAGACGAGCAGGAACGAGAGAGTGAGAGAGAGAGAGAGAGCACAGAGAGTGAGTGAGAAAGAGAGAGAGCACAGAGAGTGAGTGAGAAAGAGAGAGAGAAAGAGAGAGAGAGAGAGAGAGAGAGAGAGAGAGAGCAGAGAGTGAGTGAGAGAGAGCGGGAACGAAAGAGTGAGTGAGAGAGAGAGCACAGAGAGTAGAGAAAGAGAGCGAGGGTGAGAGAGAGAGAGTGAGAGAGCAAAGAGTGAGTGAGAGAGAAAGAGAGCGCAGAGAGATAGAGAGAGGGGGAGAGAGAGAGCAGAGAGTGAGAGAGAGAGAGAGAGAGAGAGAGAGAGAGCAAGGGTGAGAGAGTGAGAGAGCGAAACGTGAGAGAGAGTGAGGGTAATATATATATATATATATATATATATATATATATATATATATATATATATATATATATATATATATTAACGACAGGAGACGGAATAGACGGAAAAAAAAAATTTGGGAAGTTGTGAAACACCCTTCGAATAGGCGTTATGATGCTTTATTTGTAATTTTTTAAAATTCTATGCTTTGAGTGGAATTTGTTATAATTTTGTTGCCAATAAAGGTTGCCATGCCGTTTTACCATATATATTTTTATTTTATTTATCATTTTCAAAGTGCATCTCATATGATTACCATAATATACACCCTTCACTTTTGAAGAAAATTGTCTTCAACTAACGGTCAACTTCTTTCATCAAAAATTTTGAAAAAAAATACCCCCCCTTCGTACACGCTAGAGGGATAGAGGGTAGGAGGGCGGGCCGAAATGAGGGAAGGGATATTTCAGTCAAAAAAAAATAGTCAAAGCAGTTGATTGTTAGTTTCCGTTAAAAGTGGAAGATGTCATATATTATGGTAATCGTTTGTGGTGCACCTTGAATATAGATAAATAAAGTGGGGTGTAACTCAATTTTTAATTTTTTTTAACTAAGGGGCAATTAGTACGTGAAATACTATATAGTCGAAATTCTATATTTTCGAAAATTAAATTATCGATAATTAATTTTTCAGAAAAAATATATATTCATGCAAGTTTGGTAAATATATAAATATTTTCTGAAAAATATAAAAAAAAGATTAAAAATAAAAAACCCAAACAAAAAAAATCTTAAAAAAAAAAATGATAAAAAATAATAATTAAAAAAGTATAAAAACAACCAAAAAATTTACCGAGACAAAAAATAGACCCACCTACTCTTAAGGAATATGAATTCCATGTTTTGTAGATAAATTATTACCTATTGATACCTAGAATATTCACTACACTCTCATAAACCTGAGCACTACCAACCTTGCACATCTCCAACACAACACAGCTCAACTCTAAAACTTCTACATAACCAAGTATCTCACCCATTCCAATACACACTTGCTCACGTAACACAAGATACACAACACACCCTCATCCACACTTGGGCCTATACCACACTGTCCAAACTGTGCAATAAGCACAGACCACTACTGCTGCCATATGCAGCAGATCCCTCCACATGTGCTTTTGTAATCCTACTAAGTACTTCCCCACACTACTGCAGACAACCTACAGAACCCTCCTCATTAACACAGGCATGCACACAACACCTAACCCGACTTGCACATCACAGTTACCGCTGTGGGAAGCAAGAGCCAAAGCATAATCGAGCTCTGCTACACATGCACCTGTAAGACTCCCCCTCATCCACCTGATTGCAGCAAATAGCTGCTGCTACCTCCCCCATTACTGACTGCAATAACATCATTCCCACACATTCCCCCTAAAGCCTAAACTGCACCTAGCAGTGCTGAAAATCCAGGGAGTAAACTCCCCTCCAACTCACTGCAACACAGACACACACATATATATGCACATCAATAACACTCCACACTCACCTACCTAAACACAAACCACTATACTCCATTGACGATCAAGTATCAAGTTATGATACTCAAGTTCAATGACTCTATAGCACCTACAACACAGGTGTGCACAAACCCACAAACACTTGCACTACACCAACACTATACCAATACACTCCTCTTAGACACCTCCACCCCAATATTAAACACCTCACATGCATACTCTCATGAGTATCACAAAACACCAATACACTACCAATACTCCATAGTACCAACCCAAAATCATATGAAACACAATATATATATATATATATATATATATATATATATATATATAAGATAGTTAAGTATAGTACAAGAGGAATTATACCAAGAAATTCTAATACAACCAAATTCAAATTACCAAATCCATCTAAACGTTTCATGGCGTATCATGATACAGACACTAAGTATTCAATTATGGACACTAGGACACTATCACACACCACAATAGACATCTAATTTCTCATAGAAATATTCCACAAACGTTTGGTGGTCAGAAATTCGTAACTCCATCAAATAACCTAAAAAAAATTTATGTAACAATTAAAAATAGAAACTCTACCACCTAATTCTTTATCTATGGAATTAATTTTGAAAGACCAAATGGTTCTTAAAAACAACCAAAGATGTCACTGGAGTGCAAGAAGATCTTAAACCTCTGAAAACTGAAATGAAGAATGAAACTAGTACATGATAATGCGATCTTGATGCCATTAAAAGGAAATAATGATGCTTTTATTATTGTCAAAGTGCATGAGAAGATTGTCATTGATACTTTTCTTTCACAAGATTATGCTTCTTTCAACAGGTAACATGACCATGCCATGGGTCTCACCCGGGTGAACCTTCTCGCCGGCCTCATCGGCTCCTACGTCGTCCGCAACCCTCACCTAGAGGAACCCTTCAAACTCCCCTCCGGTCCTTTGTTTGGTTTTGAAAAATCAAAAAAATTTATCACATGAGATTTTGACCATTTAGTCCTTGGTTTGGTTTTAAAAGACTTTATAGTCGTAAAACAAAACAAAACCAGACCAAACATATTCAAAATCAAACCAAATCAAGAAGTAAATATTGATATCTTACATGTCTCAACTAATTTGGTCCTCGTAAAAGGTCTATTTGAACCACAGTTAAACCTGTACCAAAGATTTTCGGTTCAATCATCGGTCCGATTTTTAAAATATTGCTCCTAAGGTCCATGGGGATATAAAAGTCCCGGAAAATAACAAATATCAGCATATTAATTCCCAATAATTTCAGCCCATAACAAACGTTAACAGTTTCTAGAATCCTGACATCTTTGAATGATAGAACTTTATCCTCTTCTTTTCCACAACCTTTTCTTCCTTCTTGTTAGTTAGTCAATAGTTGAGGTAGAACGCCATCCATCTTTGACCCTGACCATAATTGGATAATTATCTTTGGGCACCTTGGGCCCATAACTACCTACTACCATTCAAGAACACTCCTAGCACTACATAAACACAACAACATTTCACTACAACTTCCTACACCATTCGCTAAGTACTCAACACTGCATAAACAAGTCTAGTGAAAAAGGAAGAAAAATGAGTACCGGGAGCTGGAGCCACGAGATCGAGTCCCCGGTGTCGGCAGCTCGTCTGTTCAAGGCCTCAATGATCGATTGGCATAACCTTGGCCCCAAGGTTCTGCCTGAGATCATCGCAAGCGGTGTACCGGTGTCCGGCGATGGCAGTGCCGGAAGCGTTAGGCAACTCAATTTCACGTCAGGTTTGTAAACATTTTTTTTTTTTGGTTCCACCGGATTAACTATGAACTAAGTTTTCAAAGAAAGATTCGGACCGTACATATTCTTACAGGAGCCTTCCATCTAACCAACGTGTCACGATCCCATCGTAATCATCAGATTAGTAAACTACTTGCGAAGAAGAAGTAGGTACGTTTTAGTATCTGCACCATGAGAACTATTATTCTTGCTGCAACTCTGGAGTTCAGATGAAGGGAGGGACGGGGACAATTTTGTGCTGGCATAGGCAAAGTCGTAGAATTTTGCAAGTCAAATTTGTCACAGAAGAATGGTGCAGCAAAAACTAACTAGGAATCGATAATCAACAAGAATTAGTGTCGAACTCGAGTGACCCGGTTACTCTGAAAAAAAAAATATATATATATATATATATATATATATATATATATATATTGAGTTTTGATTGTAATTAAGAAACGAAGCGACTGGCTAATAAGTACAGTTAGGTATCGGATAATCCAGGTTGCGTAGCGGTAGAACAGTAGATCGAGCCACGGAGACGTATTATTACTTTCATTTATAAATGATGAGAGTTGAGAGACAGTGGGCCCAAAAGACATGCAACATAGCGTGTACAAAGTCTCGAACGTTATGTCGAACATTTCAAAAAAGAAAAAAAAAAGAATTATTGATTTTTATCGGCAACTGCCCTTTCCTCCATGCATCATTAACCACCTGAACTAGGGTTGAGCGATTGGTTTATTCGGTTTCAACCGGTCAAAACCGAATAAACTGGAATACAAAACCGAACGGAAATTAGCTATAATTGAAATCGATTTGGTTTTTCTATTGTTTAATGGAACGGTTCCAAAATTGAACTTATGGTCAAATTATATTAAAAATATATAATTTTTATAAACACATTTTTTTGTATTTCAAAGTTGGACTCAATTAAGTTGGACTACTTGTTTAATTATTAGAGTTGGTCTTCAAAACACATTATTTTTAAAATATACACAAAAATATTTTAAAAAAATTAATCATAAAATATGCATATTGAGAGTATTTATATAATTGTAAAAGTCTTAATTATCCGGTTTTGGATCCAAATCGAAACAGAATAAGAAATTGTAGTATTTTAAAACCGAAATGGAATAAATTTTTTTTTTCAAATTGAACCGAATTTCTTATACAAATCGGTTTGATTTTCGGTCCAAAAGCGAAAAATACTCACCCCAATCCTCAACCAATGCATTCTGGCTCTCTGGCATGATAATCTCATTTAATCAACCTCTCAAGGATCCTTTGTTCTTCCACCTTTCATTTTTTTCTTCTTCGTCTTCTAAAAGGTTCAAAGTATCGGTATCGGAATCGGTATCGGACCATTCCTATGAGTATCGGGATCGGCGGTATCGGTAGTATCGGCGGTTTCGGATCGGAGTATCGGATTTTTTGGTATCGGAAAGCAAACAACTATTAGTAAATTATTAACATTTTAGAGAATATATTTTATACAATTATGCATAATTTAAAGTATTTTCAGTATTGTTTCTTAGTATTTTTGATATTGAATGAAATAGTAGTCATCCTTGTTGATTGATTTATATGCGATAGATAAGTTTTCCTCTTTTATATGTTTTTACAACCTTATTATGCTTTTACATCCTTTCTAATTGGTCATTTTAATGCAAATTTTTTTGCCGAATTGACTGGTAAAGAGACCTCTAATGTCGGTATCAGTCAGTATCGGGTATCGGTCGGTATCGGATCGGAATATGCCAAGCTGTATCGGTATCGGCCGTATCGGATCGGTATCGGCTGATACTTTAAACTATGCTCTAATCCAATAGCTGCTTCTTCTTTTTCTGAATTCTCATCCACAAGTTAATCTCTCTCTTCATATCCGATACTGTGCATGCAGGAATGCCCTTCCCGTACGTGAAGGAGCATCTGGATTTCGTAGACCACGGGAAACTCGAGTGCAAGTTCACCCTGGTGGAAGGCGGACTTCTGGGCACCAAGCTCGAGTCGGCCACTTTCCACTTCAAGTTCGAGACGTCAGGCCAAGGTTGCGTCGTCAAGGTGACGGCGACGTACAAGGCTCTCCCCGGTGTCGACGTCTCCGGCGACGTAGCCGAGGTGAAGGAGGGCGTGACAGGGGTGATCAAGGCTGCAGAGGCCCATCTCGTTGCTAATCCGACTGCCTACGTCTAGGCTTGCTCTCTATGTATTCCGGTAATGCCAGGTCGAAATAAGGATGAGTGTGTTTGAAGAGCATGTGTGTGTGTGTGTGTGTGTGAGAGAGAGAGGATGTGTGCTATTTAAGGGTTTCTGCGTAATGTATCAGAAATGTACCGCAAATAAAGGTTGTCATGTCGTTTTACCGTACTTTTTGTTAACCAAGGAGTCGATTATTGTGTGGATCGGTAATTAAATTTTTTGAAAATTTATATCACGTTAATATATAAATATTTTGGGGAAAAATTGAAACAAGATAAGAAATTTAAAAAAAATAATAAAACAAAAAAATTCTAAAAAAATTGAAAAAGGTAAAAAAGAAAAAAAATAATTATAGAAAAACCAGCAAAAAACAACCACCAAAAAAAATTTACCCTCATATTCTTAAGGAATAGGAATCCCGTGTTTTGTAGGTAAATTGTTTACTCTGGTATTCGCAATCCTTATGACCTAAATCAAACATGATAATATATTATCTGTTGTATGTTTTTGGGAAAAACCCAAATTTCCATACATGTTTGACCGTTTCTCAATTGAATTAGTCCGTTATTAAGATCCTATTTTTATGGATCTTTAATAGGCGACAGTTATAGTAGGAGCTGTCTGTATATACTTAATATTCTCTTCTTCTATGGGATATAACTATTTGCTTTCCTCTTTCCAGTACCGAAAAATGATGTTACTATGAGCCTCCATTCCAAAAGCAAATTTCTATCACTCTGTCCATTTCTTTTTCTGTTCACTCCATGTTTTTGGACAAAACTAAGTTTGGGTCATTCTTCCAAAGCCGTGTACGGTGAAGGAAAGCCGGTAGGAAGAAAATTTTACTACTAGAAGAATTCGAGAGGATGTCTGCACATAGACCTCGAATAAACTCTTAGGACAGTGCTTCGTGCACGACTTTCCCGTAAACCGATAAATCTAACTCATTATCATTTTTGTTTTTTATGAATAAAAGGTAATATTTTTCAACAATCTAAGAGTTTATTATTATTATTATTATTATTATTATTATTATTGAAACAAATTTTAATATATGTTTGATATTATTTAAAATATACTCCATTAGATATATATTTGTTTTTTATCCAACAATATACCTCGGTCTACGCTTAAGGCAACATATATTGTAAGCTCGGTATTGAAGTGTCAAGATTTGACACATTCATTAGGAGGATGAAATAATTAGTGAAGCCATTAGACTAGAACATTTTCTCCTTAATTAATTCCTTCATGAGAGGCCCCAATGAGTGTTTTGGACATTCTATATTGCTTGGAGAGGGGTATATGGCAGCCACAATTAGTAGGAGAGAGAGAGTCTCTCTCATTTCATTTCACATTCCAAATAGACCTAGATTTTTTTCTCTTTCTAATTTCTTCATTCTCTCACCATTCCTCACCAAATTTTCACCTAAATTTCTTTCATATCCATCATTTGAGGCTACTACAACAAGAATTTACAAGAAGGAAGTAAGGATCTAGAAGGAGGAGGCCAAGATATAAAAGATGTGTTATTTTCTATTTTGGAGATTTTTTATTGAAAATCCATCTTCCAATAGGTATATTTCAGTTTTTTTTCCTTCTAGTAGACACTAAATCTGAGATTTAACCATGAGAAACCAAGCCACATATATAGGCTACCCATAGAAATTGGTTTTAGGTTCATCGGAGACCTACGGTGGAAGTTATGTGCATTTTGATGCCAATTTTGGAAAAATTTCGAGATTGGCACATGTAGTGTTTGTCATTTGGTCCAATAGATCAAATTGACATATGATTGCTTGTTTGTGACTAGTGTCCTATATCCAGAGTCGTAGTACTTATTTACTGTGTGTCTCTGTGCTCGGAGCTACGGGTACGCACCATGTGTCTCTGTGCCTCGGAGCTACGAATTTATATTTGGAAAGCCCATGTGTCGAACATTGTCTTCAAGTTGTGTCTCACTTAGGTGGTTATTCTAGATTACACCGGCGTATCACATGTTTTCTTTTCGTTTTACTATGACATGCTATTTTGTACCTTATTACGTCCCTCTGAGGATATGGTTTTCTTACATGCATATGCGAGGAGGACTACCCGGAGGAGTACGGACCGGGTGTATATCCAGGAGCATGACTTGTAGCAGAGGACGAGATCCTTCCCGAGGACTTCACTTGATCACCAGTAGTGACTTCACCTAGGATTCGGTATCATTATCAATTTAGCAGATATCGGTCCTAGTTATCTTATTGCTTTCTTTCATTCAGTACTTGTATTAGCGGGTTTGTCCCCGTTTGACTCTATCCATTTAATATTATGATACATTTTCAGACTTATTTTTATTTCTGCACATTTGTAGACTTGTTTTCTCTATGTGTTTCATATTCTTATGTCTGTGAATGAGATCAGTTACATTGCTTATGTTTAATTGTTGGGTTATATCATTAAACTTTACAGCAGAGGTGCACTCCAACCGGTCCATTAGATAGGGATGCGTGTAAACCCCCTGATTTTCAAGAATTTTTTTATTTGGAATTTTCCTGAATTTTCTGTATTTTTCTGGAAATTTTCTCTAATTAAACTAAGGTTCTTTAATTATTAAATAATTTTTAAATGATGTTTAATAATATTACAATATTATAAAAATAATATTTATGGTATAAAATGAAAAACTAGATATAGGGTAATTTTTCGAGAATTTATTGGACACCAAAAATATTTTTAAAAGCCAAAAACCTATTTTTAAATAATTAATTAAATAAATCCAAAATAAACCGGGTTGAACCGGGTTCAAACCGGGCTGAACCGGCCTGAACCCGGTCCAGCTGAATCCGACCGGACCGACCGACCTATTGGGTCGAGTCGGGTCCGCCCGAACGAACCCGCACCCACAAACCCGCTGACCCGGCCCGTAAACCCCTCATCTCTTCCCCGACGGTTTCAGGCGACTCTGCCCCTTCGCCTCCGCCGCCGCCCGCCGCGTAACGCCCACGCCGCTCCGGTTCTCCTCCCCTCGCCGGTCGCCTATTCCTCTCCCTCGGTTCCCCTATATAACCATCTCCTCTCCGCCTTCGTCCGCCCTCCTTTCTCCAGCTCCGGCCATCCCTCCACCACTCCGGCCTCCGCCACGCTCCCGCCGACCACCTCACCGCGACGCCGCCACCGCCTCCCGCCCAGCTCCGTCGGCAGCGCCACAGTCCCCCAGCCGCCTCCGCCCCTCCGGCGGCCCACCCGACAGCACCCCGAGCAGCAGCAGCAAAGGGCCAGAGCTCCGCCGCCTCCGGCCGCCTGCCACGCGCCGCCGCCTCTGCCCAGCGTCGCCAGCGCCGCCCCAGCCCCCTCCGGACGGCCTTCCCCGCCGCAGCTCCGGCCAGCATCCCCAAACCCTAACCTTAGGCGACTCGGACACGGACACTTCTTGTCATGTCGGACACGAGAAAATGCAGTTTCTCGAGCCCTGTTTAGGTACCTGTTTCTCTCTCCTAGCTATCCCATTTTATATTTCGTCTGTTGCGTCGCGAACCCTGCGTAACCCTCTCGGTGTCCGTGTAACCCGCTCGGTGCATCGTGTCCTGTGGCGATCGCAAACCGCGATCCAAAAACAGGAAAAATAACGCCCTGTTTCACCCCGGAACTGAGTACGCCCCGCTAAACGGGACGACTTGGTCGCGTGCGGTCTTCACCGATACGTACGCGTCGTTGATACGGACGTGCAGAATTTCGCAGAAGTTGATTCGGATGTGCGTACACACCGGAATCAATGCGTATCAGCGGACCCCGTCCCGTATCCGATCTTTCTGAATCTCGTTGTAACTTTGTGTATACACGTCGGATCGAGACGAAACTTATGCCATCGGACTCGTAGCAATACGCTGGTCCTGTGACCCAAGTTTGGTTCGATTCTGAGAACGTTGACAAATCGCGTATCGTGAGCCCCACAGGCTCCACTTAACGGGCGATTTTGTGATCGGCTCATCGGAATCCAATTCTGAAAGTTCCGTTGGGTTCGTATCATCGTTCCTGACCTGTTGACACTAAGTTGGACAGATTTGGAGACCTTTGACCCTGACGTATTTTTCGGTGCAAAGCGGCCCACATGTGGACCCCGCTTTGACCCGAAATGTCATTTTTGCCCTTGTATTCAAATTGGACTCAAGGACAGGCGTTTCTAGCTGATTGATATTTTATGGATCTGATGGTGATGTTTATTTCAGCAGCCGGAGCAGTCCCTGCAATTCCTGCTGAAGTCAGAGCTACAATTGGAGCCGGAACCCCAGGGAAGTATACCTTGCCAATCTCTGCAGTTTTTGCTACTTGTTCCTTGATATATATACTTGTTGTATATGCTTCAACCTAGGACCGTGTGACTTACTTAGCGTCCGATTAATAGTCGGGTGCCAACTTCGTACGCGGAGTTGTGTAAAGTCACATAGACATGGATATCGTGACCCTTTGCATTCTCGTACTTACATTATCAAGTACGTTTTACCCAGGACACCTGACACTATTCATGATATAGAATCGTCCTGAGATATTCATGGTGATTATGTATAGGATACAGTTTTCATGACTTATTCCTTTGCTTAGATATTATATGACTGGATGCATTAGTTATAATCCTACGTGGCATGGACGTGAGACGTCGTGGACATGAGATGCATGATTACATTGGGTGGAGAGAGTCACACAAACTACAGGTTGATTATATATTATGCCGGCGTCTTAGTCTCTCTCCGAGCTAGACAACCACATGATATCACTGCTACCGGCTCCCCGACACAGAGCTTGTAGTAGTTTCAGCTTGAGTTTTAGTGTTGCTCTCATATTGCATATCACTTAGCTGGTTATATATTTACCCTATTGTTTTATTGTTGTACTGCATTTATTTTGGCTTGTATTTTCTGTACCTTACTATGTCCCCTGAGGACCTGGATCCGGATTATGTCCCCAGGATTAGCAGACGAGTTCGATCAAGAGATATACAGGACAGGAGCATTAGTAGGAGCAGAAGCAGGATCAGTAGCAGGCACTGGAGCAGTACCAGATCAAGCAGTCGAGTGACTTCTACGGTATCTTCTGAGTATATACTGTTTCCATACTCAGTATTGTTGTTGATATCTTTATTTTTGTATCTTGACAGTTGTATCAGACTTGTATCGGGCTTGTTCCCCGATTTATGTACTTGTGACTTGATGATGATGATGTTTTTATTTTCTTTTGTTGAAATTGATATATTCATTTTTTGTGGATGAGATTAGTAGATTTAGACCCCTGACTATTGTTTTACAGCTTAAGTATGCCCCGATGGATCCATTAAATTGGGTTTGTCCATCGGTGTGTGCTGCTGGCCATTATCACGCGTCTGGTGTCACGCCCCAGTCCCAAAGATATATGGAACCAGGCCACGTGGCAATAGCCAGCTGACACGTCTCCGAGGATATCCCAATTTAATGGATCCACGAAGAGTGCTACGCTGTCCTATGTTACTAACATGTCCAATATCAGTCAATAACAGGTAAACTAATCTCATCCACAATATAAAGAGCAAGAAACACTAAATAAAATGCTAGTTAATAAATACCAGTCTCAAGGTATCATAGTACAACCTGTAATGTCTGGTGGGAACAAACCCACTACTATGACGAAATAAAGTACTGAAATGAGATATAAAAGAAATGGCTATGGCATCAGCTGAGAGGATAATGATGCCCTCCATCTAGGCTAAAGGCCTACCAACTGGTCACGGAAACTCTGACGGCTGCACCTCCAACTCCTCGGCTGAAGCGAATCTCGTCTCCTGTCCTGGGCCGTATACTGTGGGGTAGTAAGCCTCGTCTAAATCTGGAAAGGTACCAGGTCCTCAGAGGGACGTAACAAGATACAAGAAAACAACATGCTATATATGAATACTGAATAAAATAAACACAATAAGGGTGTGCTAGCCATCTAAGTGAATGCAATGTGAGGTCAACTCTGATGCGTATGAGTAGGCGTAGGCATAGCGTCCATACTCCGAAGAAAATGGCATCTGTATAGTATATCGTCCATATCGCTCCGAAGAACGTGGCATCAGTATAAAAGGAAACTCATTGGACCCGGGTTCCTCCGAACTACGGCTCCAACGTGTGTATACCATACGCCTCCTAGTTGTCCTCCCCGCCCAATGGAGATACGCAAGTCGACTACTCGACGTACATACCATGAATCTATATGCCAAGTCACTAAATTATATCCTGACTACATGCTAGCCGTGATGTAGGATGTACGCAACGATAGCTAGTCGAGTGCGCAAACCCGCATCCCAATATGAATGTATCTCAGTGTGTGTGTAAGGTGTCAGGTCTCAGACAATCACAGAGTATCGTCCAATGGGTTGAGTCTGCTAAGATCTAAGTCCATCTATACTAATCATCGACATAACCGTCGAATGCAACCGAGACAACTCGGACGCGCACAGTTGTACCAACAACAAGAATACAATACAACATATGCATATTTAATTTAGATAGTAAATATAGCAAGGTATCTTGCCTGTATCCGGGAGCTGTGAATGCCAAAAGCTGGTTCCTGCAATGTCTCCTGGCTGATCCAAAGGTCCTAAACAAAATATAATATAACAAATCTAACATCAGACACTAACATACATAAGAAATTATGGCGTTGCTCCTAGATATTGTTACAGGTTTACTGCTGACCGATTACAGCATCACAGGTGCACGTAGCTAGGGTGTGCCCATGTTCTGTCTTTGGTCAACGTTTCTCTTGTGACAATATCTATCGGTTTATGGTTGAAAACTATTTCTACTCCGTATGGAAACATGTCCTTGGTTTCCATATTCAACCATACTTGGCGATGTCTAAGTTTTATTGTTGAATTTCAGGTTTCTAACAATAGATCTTATGATTAAGAAATAGTTAGTTATTAACCAATTCTAATTCTTTTCTATCAACATGCCATCACATACCTAGTTAGGGTTAACTGATTTTGTGTCCAATATTACCAGTCTTGACACGACGACACAATGATCTTATATGGATACAATACAAGGAGGGTGAGTCGGGTGTTTACCTAGTTTGACAGGACGAGAGTCTTCTCGCTGACGGATCGTTCTCCGGCTAGTGGTGGCTTCGGCGTCAGTCGGCGGCAGATCGCAACGGCAGCGGCAGCGGTGACTTGGACAGCGGCGGGGTGACGGAAGGGGGTGCGGAAACTCGAAACAGCGGCTAAGGGACTCGGGGCAACGGCTGATGGGGAACTCGGGGGCAGCGGCTGATGGGGAACTCGGGGGCAGCGGCTGATGGGGAACTCGGGGGCAGCGGCTGATGGGGAACTCGGGGGCAGTGGCTGATGGGGAACTCGGGGGCAGCGGATGATGGGTCGGGAAGCAGCGGCTGATGGGGTGTGGCCGGAAGTATGGGAGGTGTCGGCTAAGGTTTGGAGAGGGTGGTGTAGATTTTTCTAGGGTTTCAAGAAGGAACTTCATATATATATACATATGGAGAATTTGTGGGCTGATCTTGGCTTGGGCTTGTCTAGTCTCCTTGAGATGGGCTGGTCCAAAGGGAATGAGTATTGGTGGGCTACACAAGGGTTGCTTGAGGTGAACTTAGTCTTAATTATAATTAACTAACAATTTAACTAGATAATTCATTGTGTATTTAAAACATTTGAAACTATTTTATGAGTGGTACACCGGTGTCGTGGCATACCGCATTGAGGTAGACTGATACCTAAATTTTGGGTTTGGATTGGGGTTCTACTCAGTAAGGTAATTGATTAAATTTATATTTTTAGACGAGGGAGTTTACAATCTACCCTCCTTAGAGCATTTCGTCCTCGAAATTAAAACATACGTAAGGTAAAAGCTAATGACTGAAAAGGAAATTCTAACGCATACCTAGTCCTTCGAAGAGATGGGGATAACGTTGACGAATATCTTCCTCGCGTTCCCAAGTCGACTCGTCTGGTGCATGATACCTCCATGCGACACGAACTAGGGAAATGGTCTGCCCTCGTAATACCTTCTCACTTCTGTCTAGAATCTCCACAGGCTCCTCTTGGTATGATAAGCTCGGCCCGACTGTGATCTCGGAATGGTCAAGCACGTGACTAGGATCCGATATGTACCTCCTTAATTGAGATACATGGAAGACGTCGTGGACTCCTTCCAAGGTCTGCGGTAATGCTAATCTGTAAGCAACCTCTCCGACGCGTTCTAAGATGTCGAATGGTCCGATGTACCTCGGACTCAGCTTCCCTCTGCCTCCGAATCTAATAGTCCCTCGAGTAGGTGAGATTCGTAAGAATACGTGATCTCCTACCTGAAACTCTAAGGGTCGACGATGTGCATTCGCCCAATGCTTCTGTCGGTCTTGTGCTGCTCGAAGGTGTCCTTGGATCTTCTTTACCTTCTCTACCGTCCGAACAACCATCTCTGGTCCGAGAATCTGTCGCTCGCCTATATCACTCCAGCATACTGGAGAACGACACTTCCTGCCATACAACGCTTCATAGGGAGCCATCTGAATGCTCGCTTGATAGCTGTTGTTGTAGGAAAACTCGACCAAATGTAGGTGGTCCTCCCATGATCCTCCGAAGTCAAGCATGCACGCTCTCAACATGTCTTCTAACGTCTGAATGGTGCGCTCCGACTGGCCATCTGTTTGGGGGTGATACGCTGTGCTAAACTTTAGGCGAGTACCAAGGCTCTCCTGTATACTCCGCCAAAAGTAAGACATAAATCTTGTATCCCTGTCAGACACAATGCTAACTGGCACTCCATGTAGGCGCACAATCTCCCTCATGTACATGTCTGCTAAAGCCTCCGTCGATTGTCCCACTCTAAAGGGTAAAAAGTGTGCGGACTTGGTGAGTCTATCCACGATTACCCATACTGCATTTCGCTCACTAGGACTCCTCGGGAAGCCTGTAACAAAGTCTATAGTGATATGCTCCCATTTCCACTCCGGTATAGGAAGCGGTTGAAGCAATCCTGCAGATCTCTGGTGCTCGGCCTTGACTTGCTGACACACCAGGCACTTGGCCACAAAACGTGCTATCTCTCTCTTCATTCCATGCCACCAGTAGTACTGTCTTTGATCTCTGTACATCTTCGTGCCTCCTGGATGAATGGAATAGGTGGAACTGTGTGCCTCTGACATCAATTCTTGCCGAAGTTCTCCATTTGGAACATAGAGACGATCTCCGCATCTCAGTGTTCCGTCTTCATGCATCCGCAGTCCTGTCTGTAATCCAGCCTCTGTCCTCTGTCTGAGCCTCTGAAATCTGGCATCTGTCGGCAAGGCAGCCTTGATTCTCTCCACTAGTGTCGATTGCAATTGGAAACTCGACAACTGTCCGTCTACTCCGGGTATGACAACCTCTATACCCATCTGCTCTAGATCTCTCAACAGATGTTGTTGGGTAGTTAAGAAGAATGCCATAGGTCTTCTGCTCAATGCGTCTGCTACTACGTTGGCCTTTCCCGGGTGGTACTGTAGCTCAATTTTGAAGTCTGTCATCACCTCGAGCCAACGTCTCTGCCTCTGATTAAGATCCTTCTGAGTGTAGACATATTTCAGGCTCTTATGATCCGTAAATATCTCCACTCTTTCTCCATATAGGTAATGCCTCCAAAGCTTTAAAGCAAAGATCACCGCGGCAAGTTCCAAGTCATGGGTGGGATAGTTCTTCTCATGTGTCCTCAACTGCCTAGAAGCATAAGCTACAACCTTTCCATGCTGCATCAAGACGCATCCTAATCCTTTCCCGGATGCATCGCTGTAGATTACAAATCCTCCGGGTCCAGAAGGTATGGTCAAGATAGGTGCTGTAGTCAAGCGTTTCTTCAGCTCATCGAACGCCTTTTGACACTCCTCTGTCCAAGTGAACTCTTGCTCCTTACAGGTCAAGCGGGTCATTGGCTCTGCAATCTTTGCGAAGTTCTCTACGAACCTCCGATAATATCCGGCAAGTCCTAGGAAACACCTCACCTCTGAGACATTGGTAGGGGTTGGCCATGTCTCTACAGATGAAATCTTCACCAGATCTACTGAGATACCGTTTCCTGAGATGACGTGTCCAAGGAAAGCGACACGATCTAGGAGAAACTCATACTTGCTCAGCTTGGCATAAAGTCTCTCTTTTCTCAGTGTCTCTAACACTAGTCTCAAGTGCTCTTCGTGCTCCTCGTGGCTCTTCGAATACACCAAAATATCGTCAATAAAAACTACCACGAACCGGTCTAAGTATTGGTGGAATACTCTGTTCATCAAGTTCATAAATACAGCTGGCGCATTCGTCAGTCCAAAAGGCATCACTAAGAACTCGTAGTGACCATAACGAGTCCTGAATGCTGTCTTCTGAATGTCTTCTCTTCGCACCTTCACTTGATGATAACCCAATCTCAAGTCGATCTTGGTGAACACCACTGCTCCTGTCAACTGGTCGAATAAATCGTCAATCCGTGGCAGGGGATACTTGTTCTTGATAGTCAAAGCATTAAGGGCTCTGTAATCAATACACATACGTACTGTTCCATCCTTCTTAGGCACAAACAATACTGGTGCTCCCCATGGTGATGCACTAGGATGGATAAATCCCTTGCTCTGAAACTCCTCCAATTGTAGCTTCAACTCGTCTAACTCCTTCTTCGCCAATCGGTACACATTAGAAGATACCGGTGCTGCTCCTGGTACTAGCTCAATGGTGAACTCCACGTCTCTATCTGGGGGTAAGCCTGGCAATTCGTCGGGGAAAACATCCTCGAATTCTGCAACTATAGGTGGGGGCGCAATCTCCATAGCCATGCAAGTCCCAGCTGTCTGTCCTACTCCTTGTTCGACGGTCCCTCGCATGTACTCGAACTTCGGTTGATCTGGTGGTCTAAAAGTGACGCTACCCTTCCGGCAGTTCAGTATGGCGTTATACTGGCTTAACCAATCCATACCTAACACAACATCAAAGTACGGCATAGGCAATACCAAGAATCGCGCTCTCATCTCTCTACCACATACGACTACCGAGCACGTTCTAATAGTGCTGGTAACCGGCACGATACCTCCTCCGGTAAGAATCTTCCAACTCCTAGGTAAGGGGGAAGTCGCTACTCTATGCATTGCTACAAATCTACTAGATATAAATGACAATGTAGCACCAGAATCAAACAATGCTATCGCAGGTAGAGATACGACTAAAATGGTACCTGTGATTGCCTCTCCTTCTGTTTCCTCTTCGGTGGTTGCTAAGGCAAAGGCCTGTCCCTGTCTCTGTCCTCCTGCCTGCTGTCGGGCACGATCAAACTGTGCCTGCTGTGGGGGCAAGGGTGGTCCCCTCTGGAATCCTCCGGGTGCTGGTGGACATTGGCCTCCTGGTGGGGGTAGTATCCTCGGGGCTGGTGCTGCTGGTCTCTGTCCGGCCTGTGGGGCTGTCTCCCTGCGCTGTGGGCAGTCTCTGGCAAGGTGCTGGCTGGCTCCACAAATCATGCATGTCCCAAGTCTCTTTCGGCAGTCCTTCTCGAAGTGACCTCTCTTACCACAGAAGTGGCAAGTCGGGAGTTCCTGGTGTGGATATGGTGATGCTCTCTGCTGTGTCTGCGCTCCAGGACGACGGATGGGTCCTCCTGCTCTGGGCTGGACTCTAGCTGGCGTGGTCGTGCTGGAACGTCTAGATCTTCTGACAATGGCCTCCTGGATCCTTGCCTCTGCTAGGACCTCCTCATAAGAAACCCTTGCCTGTGCGGTGGTGTATCTCTGTAGCTCGAAATTGAGACCGTGGTGGAATCTCTGAGCCTTCTTTAGATCATTGGGTATCAGGACGGCTCCAAATCTGCTAAGGCGGCTAAACTCTGCGTCATATGCGTCAACAGTCATATTCCCCTGTTCTAGATGTAGGAACTGGGAGTATAGGGCATTTCTGACTGTTGCTGGAAAATACTTCGCATTGAAGTACTCTAAGAACTGTTCCCAAGTCTGGTTCTTACCTACACTGCGCTCAATGGAATCCCACCAGTGATGGGCGTTGCCTTTTAGTTGGGCCCTTACTGCGGTCATCCAAAGGTCTGGTTGCAGTTGTGAGGCCTCTAATAGCATCTCCGTGTTGGCGATCCAATCGGAGATCTGTTCTGCAGTCTCATTGCCTGAGAAGGTATCTGGTCCCATCTGTCGGAACCATCTAACAGTGCCACCTGTCGGGGCTGGTGGAGGTGCTGGTGCTGGTGCTGGTGTCGTGACAGGTGTCCTCTCTAGTACTGCCATCAGACTCTGTCGTAATGTCTCTGTCTGCTGCCACTGTGCTTGTATCATTGCCTGGAAGAACTGAAGCATCTGTGGCTGGCCATCTAGCTGCGGCATCTGGGGCGGATAAGGTGGAGGCGGTGGTAGTGGAATCTCTGGTTGTGCAGTAGGCGTCTCCTTAGATGTCGGCCTCTCAGTCTGCGGCATCGGTGTAGCTCCTGAAGTCTGGCCCTCATAATGTTGCGTGGGGATGGTCTGGGAAGTCTGTCCTTCAGGTGGTGGTGTAGGATCGCCCTGTGGTGTCTCGTGCCAATGTATCAGTGGTGTCTGCAGCGGGTGTTGCCCTTGGGGTACCTCATCTCCTTGAGTGGTGTTATCCGGCACCGCGGCACGGGGTGCTCCTCGTCCACTGCGCAAATTCATCTTGCTGCAAGGGATAGAGCTTCATTAAAAGAGTACGAGAACAAACAAACAGGATGCATATATTTAGAAGCAGTATGAAGGAAGTTCAAAGACGAATCAAAGTGGATGAGACCTAATAATTTCTATCCTATTGCAGGCTCGCTGGGCATGTTACCATACCACAAGCGAAAAAGTAGACCTGCATGGGCCACCACTAAAACCATGTCACGCCCCAGTCCCAAAGATATATGGAACCAGGCCACGTGGCAATAGCCAGCTGACACGTCTCCGAGGATATCCCAATTTAATGGATCCACGAAGAGTGCTACGCTGTCCTATGTTACTAACATGTCCAATATCAGTCAATAACAGGTAAACTAATCTCATCCACAATATAAAGAGCAAGAAACACTAAATAAAATGCTGGTTAATAAATACCAGTCTCAAGGTATCATAGTACAACCTGTAATGTCTGGTGGGAACAAACCCACTACTATGACGAAATAAAGTACTGAAATGAGATATAAAAGAAATGGCTATGGCATCAGCTGAGAGGATAATGATGCCCTCCATCTAGGCTAAAGGCCTACCAACTGATCACGGAAACTCTGACGGCTGCACCTCCAACTCCTCGGCTGAAGCGAATCTCGTCTCCTGTCCTGGGCCGTATACTGTGGGGTAGTAAGCCTCGTCTAAATCTGGAAAGGTACCAGGTCCTCAGAGGGACGTAACAAGATACAAGAAAACAACATGCTATATATGAATACTGAATAAAATAAACACAATAAGGGTGTGCTAGCCATCTAAGTGAATGCAATGTGAGGTCAACTCTGATGCGTATGAGTAGGCATAGGCATAGCGTCCATACTCCGAAGAAAATGGCATCTGTATAGTATATCGTCCATATCGCTCCGAAGAACGTAGCATCAGTATAAAAGGAAACTCATTGGACCCGGGTTCCTCCGAACTACGGCTCCAACGTGTGTATCCCATACGCCTCCTAGTTGTCCTCCCCGCCCAATGGAGATACGCAAGTCGACTACTCGACGTACATACCATGAATCTATATGCCAAGTCACTAAATTATATCCTGACTACATGCTAGCCGTGATGTAGGATGTACGCAACGATAGCTAGTCGAGTGCGCAAGCCCGCATCCCAATATGAATGTATCTCAGTGTGTGTGTAAGGTGTCAGGTCTCAGACAATCATAGAGTATCGTCCAATGGGTTGAGTCTGCTAAGATCTAAGTCCATCTATACTAATCATCGACATAACCGTCGAATGCAACCGAGACAACTCGGACGCGCACAGTTGTACCAACAACAAGAATACAATACAACATATGCATATTTAATTTAGACAGTAAATATAGTAAGGTATCTTGCCTGTATCCGGGAGCTGTGAATGCCAAAAGCTGGTTCCTGCAATGTCTCCTGGCTGATCCAAAGGTCCTAAACAAAATATAATATAACAAATCTAACATCAGACACTAACATACATAAGAAATTATGGCGTTGCTCCTAGATATTGTTACAGGTTTACTGCTGACCGATTACAGCATCACAGGTGCACGTAGCTAGGGTGTGCCCATGTTCTGTCTTTGGTCAACGTTTCTCTTGTGACAATATCTATCGGTTTATGGTTGAAAACTATTTCTACTCCGTATGGAAACATGTCCTTGGTTTCCATATTCAACCATACTTGGCGATGTCTAAGTTTTATTGTTGAATTTCAGGTTTCTAACAATAGATCTTATGATTAAGAAATAGTTAGTTATTAACCAATTCTAATTCTTTTCTATCAACATGCCATCACATACCTAGTTAGGGTTAACTGATTTTGTGTCCAATATTACCAGTCTTGACACGACGACACAATGATCTTATATGGATACAATACAAGGAGGGTGAGTCGGGTGTTTACCTAGTTTGACAGGACGAGAGTCTTCTCGCTGACGGATCGTTCTCCGGCTAGTGGTGGCTTCGGCGTCAGTCGGCGGCAGATCGCAACGGCAACGGCAGCGGCAGCGGTGACTTGGACAGCGGCGGGGTGACGGAAGGGGGTGCGGAAACTCGGAACAGCGGCTAAGGGACTCGGGGCAGCGGCTGATGGGGAACTCGGGGGCAGCGGCTGATGGAGAACTCGGGGGCAGCGGATGATGGGTCGGGAAGCAGCGGCTGATGGGGTGTGGCCGGAAGTATGGGAGGGGTCGGCTAAGGTTTGGAGAGGGTGGTGTAGATTTTTCTAGGGTTTCAAGAAGGAACTTCATATATATATACATATGGAGAATTTGTGGGCTGATCTTGGCTTGGGCTTGTCTAGTCTCCTTGAGATGGGCTGGTCCAAAGGGAATGAGTATTGGTGGGCTACACAAGGGTTGCTTGAGGTGAACTTAGTCTTAATTATAATTAACTAACAATTTAACTAGATAATTCATTGTGTATTTAAAACATTTGAAACTATTTTATGAGTGGTACACCGGTGTCGTGGCATACCGCATTGAGGTAGACTGATACCTAAATTTTGGGTTTGGGTTGGGGTTCTACTCAGTAAGGTAATTGATTAAATTCATATTTTTAGACGAGGGGGTTTACATCTGGTCCCTCGATATTTTGGGACTGGGGCGTGACATGGTTTTTGTGGTGGCCTATACAGGTCACGACTAAATTGTTCGGTTTCAACTTAGGGACCGAACAGGCCTGCAATAAGAATAGGATAAGTTTTAGAATCTCATCCACTTGCTTGAAACGTTCTTGATATCTATATCGGATTCGAATCAATTTCTTGAATTGCATCCTGCCTTGATTTCTGTGCGCCTCTTATTGTTTATTTTGGTTGCAGAGTTATGGATTCACGAGCGAACAACGAGACTCCTGCAAGATCACCACGAGATGCTGTGGTAACCAACGAAGATAAAGTAACACTAGTGGATGGAGGACAATCAGCTCAACAACATGCATCGAGAATTCAGCAAGATGATATTCCACCATCGACGCAATTGCCCATAATTCCACAAGGGCAGGCCATGGACGGGCAGCAGATGTTTCAAATGATCTATGCAATATGCAAGCTCAACAAGAGGCTTTGAGTCACAGCCTAGTAACCGCACTAGAGCAGGCAGATCTACCAGCACGACGACCAACGACGGGCTCTATTTCTGATTTCCGCCAGCTGAAGACTCGTACCTTCTCAGGCAAGGAGGAGACCACAGAAGTTCATGAGTAGCTCACCAACATACAACATCAATTAGAAGCAGCTGAGATTCTACGAGAACGTTGGATGACTGCCGTCAGAATACAGTTGACGGACAAAGCACATCACTGGTGGCTATCTGAGGAGACACGGCTCAGACCAGACCGAGTTACTTGGGAAGAGTTCTCTAGACTCTTTCTGGAGATCTCGGACCAGACCGAGTCACTTGGGAAGAGTTCTCTAGACTCTTTTTGGAGATGTACATTCCAGCCATCGCTCGATCAGAACTTTGGGACAAGTTCAATCGCCTCACTCAGGACAATCTGACAGTGAAAGAGTACAACGCGGAGTTTATTTGTCTGAGTCGTTTTGCCCCTACTTTGATTCAGACAGAAGAAGAAAAGGCTGAGAAGTTCTTCGACGGACTAAACATTGAGCTACAGATACTAATTGGATCCGTTGCACCTACTTCATACTCGGACGTCCTTGCTGCAGCACGACGCATGGAGCGCATCATCTGGAGAGAGACCAGTCTTAAACGGCCATCCACATCAGCACCAGCCGGAGCACCACAAGAAGAAGTTACAAAAAGACCTCACATACACCAGCCATCGGGAGCATCTCCACAGGCACTACCTGTCTGTCAATATTGTCGCAAGCGAGGCCATACCGAGAACGAGTGCAGACGAAAAAGAAGATTATGTTTAGCTTGCGGATCCAGTCAGCATTTAGTGAAGGAATATCCTGAGCGTAGAGAAGGAGCTTCAACGGTAAACCAACAAGAGTTACCAGTACCGAGGCCAACCTATCCAGCGTTGGGAGCACCACAAACGGAAGTTCAAGAAGTCATACCACCAGCTCCAGGAGGGTATCAGCCGAGGCCACCTTTGATACCCCAGGCACTACTCTTTCAGCAGGCTCAGCAGTAGCAGAGGAATCGACTGCAAGGACGCGGACAAGCTCTGACGATGACCTTGGAGAACGTGCAGAATCATGGAGTAGCTAATGCGAGTAAGTGTAGAAGCATGAAAAATACGCTGGCAAAAGCTACGCGGCATATTGATACAGAGCAGCGCAAACAAAGGCCTTCAGTGCCATCAGGCGTAAGAGCTCAAGGGTGCAGCGCGTCCAAAACCGCTTCGGCGTAGACGGGACCCCCCCATCGCCTCCAGGGCATAAAAACTCAGCCGCTCTCAAAGCAGCGTTAAAATAGCGTACGAGGAACGCTTCGTCTTCCCCGAAATGAACCTGTCAAGTCACGCAGTGAACCTGGCCTCTGACTCCTGACAAAAAGTGCTGCACGGCGACCCAGACGACGGCTGGAAACAGGCACAGACCCCTCGGGACGCACACCACAGTATGATGGCGGATCCCTGCATTTAATGCAGAGGATTGGGTTAAGATACCACCGAACCGTCGTTTACTGACGTCCCCTCAGCATAAACCGCTCTTTTTCGCACAGAGGGATACGCTGCATTATTTTACACAGGCAGGCATAAGCCGGTTTACGCTCCGCAGTAGACAAACCGCCTGCCACGTCAAAAGCTGTACATCGTACGGGGTTCGAGGCACGTCTCTACGTCTAATTGCACGGAGCGGTGACAGGTTCAGTCAAGGCACGTCTCTGTAACGGATGCACAGAAGGGCTGCAGACCTTCGAAACACGTCTTCGCATTTAATGCACAGGATGATGGCAGATCTCTGTAGAAAATTTGATTACATCTTCGAAAGCCGTAATTCCGGCTAAGACGTCCCCGTCAGCACTAGGGCACGGTACGCAGCGGCTTCTACGCCCGTTCAAGACCTGTGCCCCTTCGGCTCTCAACGCCTCTCCGGCTTCAACGCCTGTCCGGCTCCTACTTCTATCCGGCTTCAACGCCTCTCCGGCTCCTACGCCTATCCGGCTTCAACGCCTCTCCGGCTCCTACGCCTATCCGGCTTCAACGCCTCTCCGGCTTCTATGCCTATCCGGCTTCCACGCCTATCCGGCTTCTACGCCTATCCGGCTTCTATGCCTATCTGGCCTCTGTGCCAGGGTGACAGTCATTTGGCTTCTACGCCAACCGTTTCTACACACGGGATACCTACCTGCGTGGCTCTTACGCCGTGATCTTCGTAGCAATAGTACGCGTTGTGTTCCCTTAGTTGGACCCACGTCATACGCTCATTCAAAAGATTATCCATACGCAGGCATTGGTTACTTTAACCGTTGTGTAAAAGGGTGTTGTACTTCCCACTCCTCGGTTTTTATACCGACGGAGTGGTCACTGTCACCAAAACTCTATAAATAGAGACCCCTATCAATGGGGAAAAAGGGGAGAGAAAAAACAAAAAGAATTATCATCCAGGAGAGAATTATCGTCCAAGGAGAGAGAGAGAGAGAGAGAGGGAGAGAGCCCGGAGAGCAGGCAAAGAGCAGGGATCGACGACCTTGGCCTCGTGCGTCCAACCTCTTCTGCAACCTTCGAAGCTGCTACCTGTCTTCCACGGCACTTCTTCAACATCGTGTGGTCCAAGGGCTAAAGTGATCGACCGCAGATCAGACACCTATAGCAATTTATACCCAGATTAAATAAATTGTACTCCCACATCCTCGTATAGGATTACATTGTACAAGTTTGTTTGTAAACAGAAGGGCACGGGTTTCGCATAAACTCCGTCATTGAAATACAATTTCATTCCTTTCGTTTAATACCAGAAACAAGATGACGACTCTGCTGGGGACATCTTTCTCTTCTGACGAGGAAGTAATTGCTCAACACGATACGGTATCCGTGGGAACCGTGAAGAAGACGCTGGTCGTTCATTTCGACCAGTCAGCCTACGAAGACATGCTTCGAGCCGGGGGTAGCTCTCGCCCTCTCTCCGTCCAGGACAACAGGAAGCTGCGCAATGTGTGGATGCCCAAGACATCCTCTACTATTCCTGTGGACTCTCCGATCTCTCCGGACTCTCCGATCTCTCCGATCTCTCCGATCTCTTCGGCCAACGAGGTTGTAGCGACGCTCCCTCCGTGCCCCGTACATAAAATTCAGTCTCCCGCTACGCGCGGTACAGACAAAACTTCTGGCGAAGCCTTAGCGCTAACCCCGAAGAATCCACTGCGCTTTAGGCGTAGGAAACAGTCTCCCGCTATGCGCGGTAAAGACAAAACTTCGGGCGAAGCCTCAGCGCTAACCCAGAAGCCTTCACTGCGCTTTACGCGTAAAAATCTGTCTCCCGCTCCGCGCGGTACAGACAGAACTTCCGATGGTGCCTCGGCGCCAAGACGGAAGAACAGATCTCGCTCCACGCGCAAGACATCATCTGACCTCTACGATAAACCAAATGAGCGCTGTGATCTCCGCGAAGGAAAGCAAGCGGCAGGCTACTTAACCTCTCGGCCTTCACGCCAGCGAAGGAACAGAATGCCTACCCTCCGGATCACGCAAGAAACCAATGGCCGACTAAGGGCCTCTCCGGCAACTCCTCCTGACCTACGCAAATATCTAGTCCAGAAGCGTAAAGAGAGGGGACCTTCCAACATGTCTATTACGCCTCCTAGCGAGCATCATTGTAATAGCCACAAGGTTGTGATTAATTGCTGCTGTCCCAAAACAAAACGATCGGTCTTCGACCGATTGGGCTACTCTCTGTCTTTCCAGGGAGAGGAACCCGGGCATGCGCCTGTAAATATGGCCTCACACCTGCGTAGAGGAGGGTCGAGTTCAAGACGTCATCCCTCCAAGCCCCCGAGCCGAGGGAGGTTCAGTGACACTGAAGCCGGAGTATTCCAGAACACTCGCGCAAAGTCACGACAGCCAGCTCCATCCTCTTCCGATTCCGACACTGGGGGTCGCCAAGAATCAGAAGCAGAAAGTGTAGAGTCGACTTCTACAGCGACCTATACTAATCCTTCAATGACGCCCAGGGAGATGGGAGCCTACGTCGTTGAAGATGAACGCGAGAAAGCTTCACCGTCAGGAGACGCGGAACAACGCCTCACCACGCTGGAAACATCTCTGCAACAAATACAATCCATGATAGAAAACATGCACCAGATGATGCTAACTCAGCACGCAGCTACCATGGCTCAAGCGTCGGTCCCGCCAACTCAGATACGTGTGGGGGTGGACTTACCACCATCCCACCCTAGACAAGAGCCCGCGCTGGATCAAGAGTTAGAAGTTCCTCCGCTTCCTCACTCAGAGAGTGCCTTACCTCCCGCTGGGGTTACGATACAACCAACTCCGCACCACTCCATGGCCCCGCTTCCGACTGAAAATCCGATGCAGGCAGTCCGGGAGTTGAAGGCCCAGTTTGACGCCTTGAAACACAAGGATCAGCTCAAGAAACTGGGAATCAACCAGCCCTACCCAGCTATCTGGGAGGAAGTCCCTTTCCCGCCAAGGTACAAACCTCAGACCATGGCCCTATTCGAGGGAAAAACATCGCCGAGCCAGTACATGAATTATTTCAGCATGATGACGGTGTTGCTACAAGGGAACGACGCCCTCCTTACTCGGGTGTTCAAAGGTTGCCTCTCAGGAGTAGCCTATCAGTGGTACCGCAGCTTGGCGGATAACTGCATCACTTCCTTCGAAGACTTCAGAACTTTATTCTTCACACGGTTCTACGAGAGAGGAATGGACATGTCTATGTCCTCTCTCATCGAAGTCAAGCAAAAGGAAAAGGAAGACGTTCGCATCTTCATCGAACGTTTTCGTCAGGCCACCTTACAAATGCCTCCAGGAGTTCCCGACTCTGCATTGGTGGACATTTGCAGGAAGAACCTCCTTCCCGTGGTCTCGGTGTTCACAGGACCATATCAGTTCCGTGATTGGCCCTCGTTCATCATCTCGGCGGTAGCAGCCGAAGACAATAGTCGCAAGGCGCGCGACAATGGCATCATGATCTCCGCCTCCGACAGAGGCAAGAGGCCATCTCCTAGCAGCGACCACCCTCGTGGTCCCAAAGGGAAAGAAGCCCTGGCAATTAATATGGCCAGACCAAAGATTGTGGCAACTGCGCAAGCGAAACCCGGGACTTCCAGACCCGTTGAAGTCTACTCCTTCGACGACGACGACGTCCCGAGAATATTTGAGTGTCTCGTCAAGAGTGGCAAGATCACCCTTCCAGAGCTGAGGCGGCCCCAGGAAGTTGGCAATACTAACGACCCCAAATACTGTGTCTTCCACCGATACGTACACCACCCAACAAAGGCGTGTTACGTACTGAAAAGGAAGATCCAGGGGTTAATCGATGCTAAAGCGATCACCCTGCACAACACCGAGAAGACGGTCACGGCCAACATGATCTCTCTCCAGTTTGGCAGTCTGCCTCCCCGAACGATCCTGGATGGTGTCACGCCTATTTTTCGAGCAACGATGAACATCATCAATCTCCCTCCAGCTCGGGATCAAAATCGCAACCTGGTACCCCTAACTACCCGGCAAGGCGAGATTATGTGGGTTCATCCCGACCTGGTGTCAGAAATCGGGGAAGAGACTGATGCTATCAGAGCTAAGTCTAGAAAGAACTCCAAATGCAAACCATGCCATATGGTTGCAACTCCAGAAGAAGACGAGGTGTTGGCTACAGCAACCCGATCAGGGAAAGCCTACCTCAAGGACTACGGTGCGAGCCCGGAAGACGCCCCAGCCACCAAGCCTTCGGGACCCGAGCCCGCCACACCAGAGACCGGTCCTTCAAGACCAACTCCAGCGGACAAGGAAAAATAAAAGGAAGTACGCTTCGATGTACCTGTGAAGAACATTCCAAACAAAGGTTTAGAGAAACCGTACTACTTCGACATCCTGGCCCAACTGGCTAATACGCCAGCCAGGTTGTCCATCTTCGAGCTACTCAGGCTCTCCCAAGACACTCGTCTAGCCCTGAGCGAAGCGTTGATGCAAGCGGATGTGTGCCTAACCCAGCTCAAGTCCCCCAACGAGGAACCCGTGGCGTGCCCTCAATGCCACAGTGTGATGGAGGTGGTACCAAACATCACTTTTACCCAAGACGACATGCTGCTGAAACACAACAGGCATGACAGGCCTCTCTATCACACCGGATACATCGGTTCCATGAAAGTCGACCGGATTCACATAGATCCGGGATCGTCAATCAGCATCATTCCTCACAGTCTGCTCAGGCCATTGAGGATCCCCACCAGCGAACTGGCCTATACCACTACTACAATTGTGGGTTTCAACGCTGGAAAGAGTAAACCATTGGGGAAGATTCGCTTGAGAATCCAGATTGGCAACCTTAGATCAGTGGCTACATGCTACGTCATTGATTCAGAGGTGTCCTACAATATCCTGCTGGGAAGACCGTGGATCCACGACCACAACATTGTCCCTTCAACTCTACATCAATGCTTCAAATATGTAGATGCCAAAGGAGCGGTGCAAACCAAGTTTGCAGACTTAAACCCATTCAGAGGGGTAGAATCCTACTACTCCGACGCCGTGTTATACTCTCAGAGCTACACAGAAGAGGTAACGGCCCAGACAGAGAAGGAATCCCGTCGGGAGCCAGAAGAACCCTCTGTCAAACAACCTCTGTCGATCAAGGTAAAAGGACGGACTGCTCGTCCAAAGGCCACAGAGCCTATGACCGCCCACCTGAACGATGCTAGGTCAGGAAAGGGGGGTGATCCTTTGGCAATTACCTTAAACAAAAAGCCTCTACCCTTGGTCATCAACCTTCGGCGCGACAAAAAACCAAGGGATGTAAAAACTACTAACGCGGTTGCTAGTGACAATAAAAGTCCCCTTTCCCCGTACATTGACGAGATAGAACCAATAGCACAAAAATTCTTGGGAGCTATAAAGGCCTATCATCCATATGTATGGGAAGTAGCGTCATCATCCAACGTCGTCGCAACGTATGGGCCCCATGAGGATTCTATCTTCATCGTCCCACCTACCTACAGCACTCAGCATCTGATATTCTTCGGCCATATGCGCAATCAACCAGCTATCCAAGAAAATGCTTTCGACGACGATACTGGGGAAATACAGGTTCGCCGATACAGCCCACAAGCGCTTAAGATCATGCAGAATATGGGCTACAATCTGAAGCGGAACCAAGGTCTCAACAATGGGAGGGGCAGGCGTACGCCGCTGCTCGGCAACTCTTGCTACCGACAAACCCGCTTCGGGTTAGGCTATCTGACCTCCCTTGCGGCTTCTGAAGACGCCATTGCCTCTCCTCAAGGCGGCTCAACGTCCTCCGACTCATCCAACGATCTCGGACAAACATTCTCGGTGAATATGGCGTCGACAGATCCCTTAGAGGCAAGCGAACAAGAATCTGAGTTGTTCGAAAACGACGCTTGGGCTCAACACATGGATACGCAGTGGGAATTTCGCTTCGAGCAAAGGGAACCTCCCACTAAAGACGAAGTTGTCCAAATCGACGTTGGGGGTAAACTCTCACCAAAGCCAATATTTATCAGTAACTATCTTTCCCCAGCTGAAAGGGAAGAAATCATTCAACTGATAAAAGAATACGTCGACGTCTTCGCGTGGAATTATGAGGATATGCCAGGCCTCTATCCGAAGGTGGCTACTCACAAGCTTAACATTTTGACCGACTCAAGGCCTGTCAAACAGCACCAACGCCGGTTCCGCCCGGATTTGATGGACGCCATTGAAGCTGAAGTCAAGAAGTTGATAGCCTGCGGCTTCACCCGTGAAGAGCAACATCCCGACTGGGTCGCCAATGTTGTCCCAGTCATGAAAAAGAATGGGAAGGTGCGTATCTGCATCGATTACCGGGATCTAAATGCGGCCTGTCCCAAAGATGAATTCCCTCTTCCTATCACCGACATCATGATCGACAACACCTGCGGTTTCGAACGCATGTCTTTCATGGATGGGTTCTCGGGATACAATCAGATCAAGATACATCCTGAAGACGAGAAGCACACTGCTTTCCGGACACCACTGGGGGTATATTGCTATACGGTCATGCCCTTCGGATTGAAGAATGCCGGGGCTACATACCAGCGGGCCATGAGTAACATATTCCATGAGCATTTACGCAAAACAGTGGAATGTTACGTAGACGACATAGCCGTCAAGAGCAGCCTCAAAGGTGATCACCTCCAAGACTTGAGGACGGTGTTCGAGCTAATGCGTCGCCATTAACTCAAGATGAACCCTACGAAATCATTTCTGGGTGTATCTAGTGGCAAGTTTCTGGGATTTGTCATCACCACCAAAGGCATCCAGGTGGACCCTGACAAAGTCCAGGCAATCGTAGAAATGCGACCACCCCGTAATCTGAGGGAACTCCGGGGATTTCAAGGCCGTCTGGCCTATATCCGGCGATTCATATCCAACCTCTCGGGGAGATGTCAGCCTTTTTCTCATCTCATGAAGAAAGGTGTATCTTTCGTGTGGGACGAAACCTGTCAGCAGGCGTTCGGAGACATCAAACGCTACCTCACCAGTCCGCCAGTTCTGGCACCTCCCGTCATGGGAAAACCATTCTTGCTGTACGTTCGAGCAATGGATCATTCACTAGGAGCTCTTCTTGCACAGAAGAACGACATGGGGCATGAACAAGCTATCTACTACCTCAGCAGGATGATGGTCGGGGCCGAGCACCGGTACAACCCAGTGGAGAAGAAATGCTTGGCTCTGATGTTCGCCGTCCAGAAGACACGACACTATGTCACCGGACAGACCATTCATATCATCTCCAGGATCAACCCTCTGAGGGTACTAATGGGCAAACCGAGTGTTCTTAAATCCCGACTCGCGACTTGGGCGATGCTATTAACGCCATATGACATGGTGTACGTACCGCAGAAGTCCATTAAAGGCCAAGCACTGGCTGACTTCCTAGCTGCCCATCCGATCCCGGAATCCTCCAAGTTATACGAGGACATTCTCGACGAAGTTGCAGAATATAACTCCGCAATGGAGACCGACGCATGGCAACTCTTCTTCGATGGGGCCTCCAGAACCGGTCCCAAGGGAAATATCGTCTCAGGAGTAGGAGTCGTCCTGGTCACTCCTGATCAGCTCGTCATCTACCGAGCATATTCTCTTAGCGAGCCCTGCTCCAACAATGTGGCAGAATACAACGCTCTGTTAATCGGGCTCCGAGCCGCCAAAGAGCTGGGGGTCGAATCCCTGGAAGCTTTCGGTGACTCTCTGCTTATCGTCAATCAAGTCAGAGGGATATATGAAGTCCGGAATCCAGACCTCATCCCCTACCACCAAGCAACGGTCGAGATAGCCATGACCTTCAAAGGATTCTTCCTGGAGCATGTACCTCGGTCTCAGAATCTGGAAGCCGATGCCCTGGCCATTCTAGCCACAGACTTAGCCACTCCTATAAGAAGGCAGGATTCGGTAATCCTTCTTAACAAAGACTTATTCTGTGCGAAGAACAACCTTCACATAGGACGCAGCCATGCTGTGAACACAGATCTCCCCGGAAAAGACTGGAGAAGTCCCTTCATAGATTTTGTCGCATACGGAATCTTGCCGGAGGACCCCAAAGGAGCAGTGTCCATCAAGCGACGATCATTACGCTTCTATTACGATGCATCTGCACAATGCCTATATCGCCGGACCTACGACGGATTACTGTTGAGATGTCTGTCTAACGACGAAGCACAGCAGATTATCCGGGAAGCTCACGACGGCGTATGCGGAGCACACCAACCCGGTCCTAAGCTACAGGATCGCATCAGGAGAATGGGCTATTATTGGCCTACTATGATCACAGATGCGATACGGTATGCAAGACAATGCAGAGTCTGTCAGATTTATGCAGACTTCATACACCGACCATCTGAGCATCTGCATCCTACAGTTGTATCCTGGCCTTACGAAGCATGGGGTATGGACGTCATTGGTCCCATTCACCCGTCTTCTTCCCGAGGTCACCAGTTCATACTGGCCATCACGGACTACTTCTCCAAATGGGCAGAGGCAATCCCTCTTGCTGAGGTAAAGGCGTCTAATGTGATCAGCTTCATCAAGCATCACGTCATTTATCGCTTCGGGGTCCCCCGAAGGATAATCTATGACAACGGGCCCCAGTTCATCAGCCAAGCGTTTCATCGATTTTGCGATAAAAATCGAATACACAATATCGCCTCTACGGCATACTATCCAGCTGCTAATGGTTTGGCGGAAGCTTTCAACAAAACCATTATCAAACTCTTGAAGAAGTTCGTCTCTTCAAACAAAAGAGATTGGAACGAAAAGCTGGGCGAATGTCTCTGGGCATACCGCACAACGGTACGAATGCTGACAGGCTGTACCCCATTCTCACTGGTATACGGGAGCGAGGCAGTTCTTCCCATTGAAATCCAGATCCCGTCGCTCAGGATAGCCGTGGCTAACGGGCTGACTCAAGAAAAGAATGACCTGTTAAGGCTTCAGGAGCTAGAAGGATTAGACGAGAAACGCCTCCAAGCTCAACAGCGCATCGCGCTCTACCAAGCACGCATTTCCAGAGCTTTTAATCGTAAAGTAAAGGAAAGGGTGTTCAAAGTCGGCGAGCTAGTTTTAGCCGTAAGAAGGCCGATGATTCTTACTCACAGGAGTAAAGGCAAATTCCAGCCCAAGTGGGAAGTCCCTTATGTGATCGAGACAACATTCTCGAACGGAGCCTACAGACTAGCCCAGCCCAATGGAGACCTATTAATGGCTCCTATCAACGGCAAATTCCTGAAGAAGTACTACGCCTAATCTCCTCCACTCGGGAGGAATACGGCGAGATTCTCGTAATCCGACGAAACTACTTCAAAGAAGAAACTAGTATAGGCCCACAAATCAGTCATGTCCATATCACCTCTGAACTGTATTTCCTTGGAGAATCTGCCATATCCATATCACCTCTGAACAGGCTTTCCAAGATTCTGACCATCGATTATCACCTCTGATATCGATCGTCACTTCAACTAACGCCCGTACAAAATCTAAGTACGCCAGTGGTGTTAGGTCCACAAAATCTGCTACGTCCATATTACCTCTAGCAGGGCTTGTCCTCAAACCTATTACTTGCACCTAGGTGCGCAAAAAGTAATAGGCCCACAAATCAGTCATGTCCATATCACCTCTGAACTGTATTTCCTTGGAGAATCTGCCATGTCCATATCACCTCTGAACAGGCTTTCCAAGATTCTGACCATCGATTATCACCTCTGATATCGATCGTCACTTCAACTAACGCCCGTACTAAATCTAAGTACGCCAGTGGTGTTAGGTCCACAAAATCTGCTACGTCCATATTACCTCTAGCAGGGCTTGTCCTCAAACCTATTACTTGCACCTAGGTGCGCAAAAAGTAATAGGCCCACAAATCTGTCATGTCCATATCACCTCTGAACTATATTTCCTTGGAGAATCTGCCATGTCCATATCACCTCTGAACAGGCTTTCCAAGATTCTGACCATCGATTATCACCTCTGATATCGATCGTCACTTCAACTAACGCCCGTACTAAATCTAAGTACGCTAGTGGTGTTAGGTCCACAAAATCTGCTACGTCCATATTACCTCTAGCAGGGCTTGTCCTCAAACCTATTACTTGCACCTAGGTGCGCAAAAAGCAATAGGCCCACAAATCAGTCATGTTCATATTACCTCTGAACTGTATTTCCTTGGAGAATCTGCCATGTCCATATCACCTCTGAACAGGCTTTCCAAGATTCTAACCATCGATTATCACCTCTGATATCGATCGTCACTTCAACTAACACCCGTACTAAATCTAAGTACGCCAGTGGTGTTAGGTCCACAAAATCTGCTACGTCCATATTACCTCTAGCAGGGCTTGTCCTCAAACCTATTTACTTGCACCTAGGTGTGCAACAAGTAATAGGCCCACAAAACAGCTATGTCCATATTACCTCTGAGCTGTAAACTCTAGTAAAGCCTATCACGTCTATCTCACCTCTGATAGTACTTTACCTACAAAAACTTGGCCAAAGCACGTTCTATCATGTCCGTATGACCTCTGGATAGACGTGCCCTGCTGAAGTTTACCGAGAGTTTATCACGTCCATACTACCTCTGATACCACTCTCGCCCTAACCTGTCATTTACATTCCGAAATAATGGGTCCAAAGTTAGGAAAAAGTCTCTTTTTATTCCCAAGAAAGAACAAAATTACATCTGGGAAAGCAAAAAAAAAAGAAGAGAGAGTACATCATTACGGCGGAGCAGTCATGTCACAGATCTACCGCGCTAGCACGGCCATCCTCTCGTCCCTAATGGCCAGAGCCTCAGCACGGGCCCGCTCCAGCAGTGCCTCGTTGTCACTCGAATGGGACAGCTCGGCTATCGTCCGACGCACGCCCGCACAGGCACCTTCCGCGCAATCCAGATCCCGCCGCGCTGTGCTCAGTCGACCGGCCACCACATCCAAGCCTGCCAACGACTGGGAAGACCACTCTTCTGCCTGAGCGAGTTTCTCCCTCAACCTGTGAATCCTCGCTACATTCCCCTCGTGCTCGGATTGGCACGTTGTCTGGAGGGCGAGGATCTCATCCACGGCGGCTTTCCTCTGAATCGCCTCCAGCTGGCGAGTTCGAAGGAGTTCCTTCAGGTCTTCCATCCGTTTGGCAAGATGCGCAGTCATAAGACCGTATCTGGTCTGGGCCTCAGCATCAAGACTGCCCTGAGCCAACCGCAAATACTCGTTAATGGGTTATTCTAAACCATTAACCATCGCCTCCAGGGCATCGGCTCCCCCAGAATCGCCGAACTCCCTGACAACCCCGATCGAGAACTGGGCAGTTCTCTTCAGGCGCTCGAAATCCAGACTCTTCGCCAACACCATTGATATCATCGCTCCCAAACCGGTGTAAAAGAGGCTGGTATGTTGCTCAGTCAGCGCAACTAAACCCGACTGAACGCCAGGAGAGACCGCGATATCAGCAAGTCCCCCACCAGAGACGATTGCAGACGAGGTAGCCACTGCTGCCGCCTCGACGGTTGGTGCGACCGAAGGCAAGGTCACGGTGACAGGCTCATCCTCCTCTCGAGGCGACGAAACCACTCCGGGCGAGCTAGCCCCCGAAGGTGTTTCCTCCTCAGGATCAGGTGCCTCCGTATCACCACCAGGGGCCGGAGCAGAGCCGGAAGGCGGCTCAACGCTACACTCCCCGTGGGCTCCATCCCCTGAGAAGAAAGAACCCGAAAGTCGACATCAGTACAATGGTAACCTTTCTAAAAGGAGACATGAAAACGACATTTACCCGGGGCCAATGGTATATATGGCGCATCTGCAGCCGAGGCAGCTAAACCTCGCTCTAAGGACGCAATGCAAACTATCATACCTGGGGAAGGAGGTGGACCAACTGACATCGCCCGTAATTCCTCCAAGTCTCCACCAAGATGCGGTCGAGGTTCGTCAACTGGAATCTCGCTAGGCACAGCAGGGGCTTCATCCGTTGCGGGTCCAGGGAAGGATCCTCCCATCTGCCATGGCCACCTAGGCGATCTCGTTCCACTACCCGGAGCAGTAGCCACAGCAGCGACCCCTAGCGAAGATCCTCCGGCGCCGCCAACCGAAACCATAGAGGGTCCCTCTCTAAAAGGCGAGGAACCTCCAGCCAAAGACTCATCCCCGACATGGGGAGATGTAGGCCCACTCCCGGTAGCTTCAACACCAAGAATGCGAAAAGGACGAGCAACTGTCTCCTTCCTCCTCTTACGAGCAGAAGCCTCCTTAGGAGCAGGCGCCCTTCGCTTCTGAGGAACTACCAAAGCCCCCGCAGGCGGAGGCACTTCACACCCCGGCATCGACTCCAGGGGTTCATCCGGGGTATCAAACTCCTCACCCTCATCGGGAGAAACCGAGGGAACTTCAACTCCTCCCCCGACAATGGGAGAGGACACCCTAAGACTTTCGCGTATGTCGAAATCGCGGTGGAAGGTGTTGATCGCCACGTAAAACTGGGCGTAAGAATGAAGGATGCGCAGCTCCGTAGAGGGTGTGACATCCGGCACGACGAAGGCTGCTCCAGTGCAACCCGTGGTGAAATACCGCCATCCTTTGGCTCCATCAATGAGCCCGCCTCTGGACCTGAAGCTGGTGACGGCATTGCCCACGTGCAGCTGGCCGTACCCAAATTGCCTGGCGAACCGACTAGGCAAATAAGGCTCGAAGAAGCAATGGTCTTCACTCCTGTACAGGAGATGGGAGGGTCTAATGCAGACCAGCCAATTAAAAGCCTCCGGAGAAAGAACGGTCTTCTCTCTACCCGAGTCCTCAAGCCTCATCCCTAATTGATGGCGATCTACGGGAGGGAGAGTACAGAGGAACTTCCAGCCATGGCTGAGGTTCAATGCCAGCCGACAATCTAGAACGGTGTCTACGTTCCAGGGAGAATCCTTGTAGTTCAACAAGAAATTTCCCCCTGAGCTGCTACCAGAGCCAGGAGACATCACCCGGGGATTGTGGAGAATTAACCAACCCATCAGATACAGGTATGGTAATTCCACCCTGGGAAAACTCTCACGCCGGGCTTCATCAGCAAGCAACCCATCGGTCAGAGCTCTCAAGCCCGCCTGTATACGGCACACCATGGCAGGAAGCAAGCCCAGTCTTGCCCCGAACACCAGGCGCACTGCCGGCCACAAGATGTTCCGGTGAATGCGGTCCGCGGACGAAGTACCAGGCACTACTACTCGACGCAGCCATAACGAGAGAAAACCAGCCAGCTGGGCTTCCTTGGATAGAGACCCGCGACAGCACCTCAGGTAACTACGGGCCGTAGTACCTTCGGGGTACTTTCCTACCCTCTCAACGAGGATCTGGTCCGAAGCTTTGGCCTCCTCCATAAGGCCATCCACGACCTGGGCACTAAGCACGCCCAAACAGTTCACGGGCTCATTCTTGCCCCCCGAAACTTTTTCCAACCTGGCAGCTCTAGCTCGGTGGAAGAAAAGGTAGGACATCCACTTGGTAGTGTGGGCCAAACCAGAGGGCTCGTTGTAAAAAGCGGTGCAGGCGAGATATTGGCACATCAGCTCCTGATACACATCCGCCACCCGAGGGTCCGAATCCCCCAACTCCCGGTTGGTGGGAACATACTCTTCATACGGGGTATCCCCCATCGGCAGCCTTGAGACAACCACCATCTCATGAAGGGCCAATCCCAACTCCCCCAGTGGAGTGGCAAAGGTCCCAGTGAGCGAAACGTATCGCTTCATCAGTGCCAAGAACAAATTAGGGTTAGGAGGCAACCCGACGCTCGTCGTGCTCACAGCGGCATACAGTCCAATGCCCTCTAGCTCTTGCCGAAAGCGCTTCAAGGCCCAGTTAACTAGGCTGGTCCATCGGAGGTTGGCTGGGGTGACCCACCCATTACACCGAGGATTCTCCTTGGGGTACACCCCACCTCGTCCCATGAAGCTGTTGCAGAAAGTAGACAGTTGGACCGGCTGGATCACAGAGCTGTCTTCGCTCGGGACGCCACCCGGGTACAATCCCCGGAACAACGTCACAGGACCAGAAGGACGACTGACAAACGATCCCTGGTCAGCTCCTTTCTGATGAAAGATCTTCCCCGGCTTGCCATGAAGGTCGGGAGTCAACGTCCACGACATCTTTCTGGGATGAGTGGCATGGAAGAAAGTCGAGATGGGATAATCCCTCGGCATCGTCGGTGGTACAGAACCAAGCTCTCGACAGCAAAGACCCAAGGTTCCCTCTTAGGCTTCGTCTGGGACCGCTTGTCGATCATGTCCCCGAAAAGGAAAGCCGGCTTTACGTACCGCTCTCCGTCTACATACGTCAGGGGCTCCCCATTGATCATACTCAGCAGTGCCCGCTCGCCCTGAGCCGCCAACAAAAATCCCCTTCCCTCAGGATACTGGGATCCGGAGAGGGGAAATGCCACGTGGGACAAGTCCTCCAGGTAGTTCGAGTGCAGCATCCCGGCGGAGGAACCCATCACCTCGGTCAGCGGAGACTCACCCAGGTTAACTACAAAGGTGCAAAGAAAGTATGTCATTACAAAAATCTTGCACAAACATACAAAACCAAAGAAACGACAAACTGTGCTCTACGCCAGGATTGTACGAATTCGGTTATTATACGCCGGGAGTCCCCTCCGCAAACGTAAAATGCTTATTTTACGACATACGCCAGTTTTCGGTAGCCAGAGCTTTTATGCTCGGAACTACGAAAATATGGCGCCTTTACGCTAGCACACGAGAAATATGGGCGTAAAAGATGAAAATGCCTCCGTGCATCATCTTCCTCAGAAGAGGCTATCAGCACAGAAGGCGACCTAGCGCGGTCACGTTCAACGTGTGCGAAGGATTTTCGTTATTCTGGTCACCCCAAAGGATCTACCTCTCAGGCCGGGTGCGCTGCCCGTCGGCGGGATACTTCCGGAAGGAAGTCCACCTTGCCCGACCGAAGACTCCCTCGCTGGGGCAGTGGGAGAAGAAGAAGAACCTATGCTCTTTCCCTTAGCGGAGGAGGTTTGTTTCGTCGCCATTTCTGAAAGCTCGAAGTGCTCAGAGAAGGGATGAAGGAGAAAAGCTCGAACAATCAAGAACTCTCGTTCACAGAAGACGGATGAAAAGTTTCTCTCTCCAAAGCTTGGGATATATATAGAGTCCGGATCGACTCCTCGAATCCTCGGACGGACTCCTCGAGACCCTAACCAAGTCTCGCATTAATAGTCGGATATGATTGGGTGCTACGTCAAACCTCTAACCTCAAAAGACGGACAGTCAGCGAATTCGAAAAATTCTTCGCGCAAGACAGTTCAGCAGTTCTACGCTAAAGGAGCTTTCTACGCTCGACAGCAACAGATCTACGATTTTACGCTCACAAGCTACAAGTCTATGGTTTTTCTCTCCCGGATGCCTTTGTGCTCGGTAGCTTTTACGCTCGAGAGGCGACAAACCTACGGCTTTACGCTCAGCAGATACCAAATCGATGATCTCACGCTCGGTGGCGCTCAGTTCACGCTCAGAAGCAACAGATCCGCAGAACTTCACGCTCGAAGAAATTCTCTTTTCAGGAGCTACAGATCCACAAAGTCCTACGCTAAAAGAGCTTTCTACACTCAACAGCAACGATTCTACGGCTTTACGTTCAAGCAGCTATAAGTCTATGGTTTTTCTCGCCCGGATGCCTTTGTGCTTGGTAGCTTTTATGCTCGAGAGGCGACAAACCTACGACTTCACGCTCAGAAACCACAAGTCTACGACTTCGCGCTCAACGGTGTCTTACGCCCAGATGCTACAGGCTGAGGATTTCGCACTCCGCGACTTTTCGCTTATCCAAAACAGTCCCCGACCCGGTCAAGTGCAAAGAGTTCACACAGAAGATACTCGTTCTTGACCCCAAGTACCCGAAACGGACAGAATACAACCATTAAAAAATTACTCTTTTCGGGTCCCAAAATTGGAGGTTCATCCGGACTCCAGTCTGAACATCTCGTCTGTCAAAGATGACAAAGCTCAGCCAGAATCCTCGACCCTGTTTCAAGGGAGTTCCGAGAGATCATTCTTGAAGACGAAGACTGAACAAAGTTCTGCTCATCAGAAGCAGCAGTTCAGAACTCTACGCGGTTCCTTAGCCCTAGCAACAGGACAGTTCTAAGTGTTCAAAATGCTGAAGCAGCGCTCTATGCACTATCCGCTGCACGTAAAGAATAGGACAGAACCTAGTACTCTCTATACAGGGTCGCGTAAAGTATCAGACGTGTCGAAGCTGCACACATTCAGACTTCACAGCAACGTATGGCAAGTGCTCATATGAAGAAAAGACGACTTTATTGAAGATTAAAATCATGATTACATGTGAGGGAAACCCTGTCTATAGGGGTTTTCTCTTCACTTTTCATGGTTACATATGAGGGAAAATGCCTCTATTAGAGGTTTCCTCATCGTCGTCTGAAGATTTCCCAGAAGCTGTACTGACAGGTTCTCGCTAGGCATCAATTCTTCATCCATCTTCTCCAGCAGTTCATCGGCTACCGCAGCCATGAACAAAGAAGATGATAGTGGCGGGAGGATACAGAATGGGCACAGACCCATACTCCAACAGAAGGCAGATTACAGACTGCTTTCCTGCCTCCAGCGCCATGACAGATCGTATTGGGATATTTCTCCCAACTCGATCCCGGACGGAGCCGGTCTATCTACTCTCGTCCCCGGAGACAACGGAAGAAGACGCCGCTTGCAGGCGGCATGGTCTATTGCGGCCCTTCCTCTCCCCTGACGCAACGACATACAAAGTTGCTGATTATCCCGAGCAAGGGAGGCTAAGATATCCTTCCATGATCCATCGCTGCAGTAGACACTTGCTCGAAGACGCCGTCTTTTCTGGCTCCCAACATGTTGGAAGAATGTGATCTCCTTCTTCCTCAGATCGACCCGACGAACTCCGGCGATCATTTTAGCATGGTGATGGGAATATAGGGAAACAGGTTAACCCCCCGCCTTTTTATAGGCAAAAGAGATCACAGCGGTCCCCAATAAATCTGCCATAAAGGCCGCACCGACCGTTTTAACGCTCCATTCAGAAACGTTTCGAGTCACGAGGGGCCATTCATGCTTCATTCAAAGCGTTTCAAATTCTAAAGGATTTTAAAAGCTTTGAAGGGGGTCTTGTAGAAGCATGAAAAATACGCTGGCAAAAGCTACGCGGCGTATTGATACAGAGCAGCGCAAACAAAGGCCTTCAGTGCCATCAGACGTAAGAGCTCAAGGGTGCAGCACGTCCAAAACCGCTTCGGCGTAGACGGGACCCCCCCATCGCCTCCAGGGCGTAAAAACTCAGCCGCTCTCAAAGCAGCGTTAAAATAGCGTACGAGGAACGCTTCGTCTTCCCCGAAATGAACCTGTCAAGTCACGCAGTGAACCTGGCCTCTGACTCCTGACAAAAAGTGCTGCACGGCGACCCAGACGACGGCTGGAAACAGGCACAGACCCCTCGGGACGCACACCACAGTATGATGGCGGATCCCTGCATTTAATGCAGAGGATTGGGTTAAGATACCACCGAACCGTCGTTTACTGACGTTCCCTCAGCATAAACCGCTCTTTTTTGCACAGAGGGATACGCTGCATTATTTTACACAGGCAGGCATAAGCCGGTTTACGCTCCGCAGTAGACAAACCGCCTGCCACGTCAAAAGCTGCACATCGTACGGGGCTCGAGGCACGTCTCTACGTCTAATTGCACGGAGCGGTGACAGGTTCAGTCAAGGCACATCTCTGCAACGGATGCACAGAAGGGCTGCAGACCTTCGAAACACGTCTTCGCATTTAATGCACAGGATGATGGCAGATCTCTGTAGAAGATTTGATTACATCTTCGAAAGCCGTAATTCCGGCTAAGACGTCCCCGTCAGCACTCGGGCACGGTACGCAGCGGCTTCTACGCCCGTTCAAGACCTGTGCCCCTTCGGCTCTCAACGCATCTCCGGCTTCAACGCCTGTCCGGCTCCTACGCCTATCCGGCTTCAACGCCTCTCCGGCTCCTACGCCTATCCGGCTTCAACGCCTCTCCGGCTCCTACGCCTATCCGGCTTCAACGCCTCTCTGGCTTCTATGCCTATCCGACTTCCACGCCTATCCGGCTTCTACGCCTATCCGGCTTCTATGCCTATCTGGCCTCTGTGCCAGGGTGACAGTCATTTGGGTTCTACGCCAACCGTTTCTACACACGGGATACCTACCTGCGTGGCTCTTACGCCGTGATCTTCGTAGCAATAGTACGCGTTGTGTTCCCTTAGTTGGACCCGCGTCATACGCTCATTCAAAAGATCATCCATACGCAGGCATTGGTTACTTTAACCGTTGTGTAAAAGGGTGTTGTACTTCCCACTCCTCGGTTTTTACACCGACGGAGTGGTCACTGTCACCAAAACTCTATAAATAGAGACCCCTATCAATGGGGAAAAAGGGGAGAGAAAAAACAAAAAGAATTATCATCCAAGAGAGAATTATCGTCCAAGGAGAGAGGGAGAGAGCCCGGAGAGCAGGCAAAGAGCAGGGATCGACGACCTTGGCCTCGTGCGTCCAACCTCTTCTGCAACCTTCGAAGTTGCTACCTGTCTTCCACGGCACTTCTTCAACATCGTGTGGTCCAAGGGCTAAAGTGATGGACCGCAGATCAGACACCTATAGCAATTTATACCCAGATTAAATAAATTATACTCCCACATCCTCGTATAGGATTATATTGTACAAGTTTGTTTGTAAACAGAAGGACGCGGGTTTCGCATAAACCCCGTTATTGAAATACAATTTCATTCCTTTCGTTTAATACCACAAACAGTAAGTGATTCGTAGTTATCTCGTTCCTAGTAGTTCGTGCCTGCTGGTTCGTGACCCTAGACTTAATAGTTTTAACTTGCTAATAATTGATAACCTAGTATTAACCTAGTAATTTTGAACTTGTTAAATAACCTAGAATGTTTTATAAATGTTAACCTGATAAGTTTTTAAAAGATAAACTGGTTTTCTAAAACTGTAATTTTCTAGATTTCCTTCAATTGGGAAATTTCATAACTTTAGTGCTTAGGGAAATAATTTTTCCTAGGTGTTACTCTCAACCTTGATTCTCTTTGATTTTGATGTGCTTCGAACAATGTTTACGACCATGTCATCTCTGTTGACCGGTTATTCTTTGATTGCGAGGACGCAATCCTCTTAAGGGGGGTAGATTATAAACCCCCTGATTTTCAAGAATTTTTTTATTTGGAATTTTCCTGAATTTTCTGGAAATTTTCTATAATTAAACTAAGGTTCTTTAATTATTAAATAATTTTTAAATGATGTTTAATAATATTAAAATAATATAAAAATAATATTTTATGGTGTAAAATAAAAAACTAGACATAGGGTAATTTTTTGGGAATTTATTGGACCCCAAAAATATTTTTAAAAGCCAAAAACCTATTTTTAAATAATTATTTAAATAAACCCAAAATAAACCGGGTGGAACCGGGTTCAAACCTGGCTGAACCGGCCTGAACCCGGTCCAGCTGAACCCGACCGGACCGACCGCCCTAGTGGGTCGGGTCGGGTCCGCCCGACCTAACCCGTAAACCCGCTGACCCGGCCCGTAAACCCCTCATCTCTTCCCCGACGGTTTCAGGCGACTCTGCCCCTTCGCCTCCGCCGTCGCCCGCCGCGTAACGCCCACGCCGCTCCGGTTCTCCTCCCCTCGTCGGCCGCCTATTCCTCTCCCTCGGTTCCCCAATATAACCCTCTCCTCTCCGCCTTCGTCCGCCCTCCTTTCTCCAGCTCTGGCCATCCCTCCACCACTCCGGCCTCCGCCACTCTCCCGCCAACCACCTCACCGTGACGTCGCCACCGCCTCCCGCCCAGCTCTGCCGGCAGCGCCGCAGTCCCCCAGCCGCCTCCGCCCCTCCGGCGGCCCCCCCGACAGCACCCCGAGCAGCAGCAGCAAAGGGCCAGAGCTCCGCCGCCTAAGGCCGCCTGCCCAGCGTCGTCAGCGCCGCCCCAGCCCCCTCCGGCCGGCCTCCGCCGCCGCAGCTCCGTCCAGCATCCCCAAACCCTAACCCTAGGCCACTCGGACACGGACACTTCTTGTCGTGTCGGACATGAGAAAACGCAGTTTCTCGAGCCCTGTTCAGGTACCTGTCTCTCTCTCCTCGCTACCCCATTTTCGATTCCGTCTGTTGCATCGCGAACCCTGCGTGACCCTCTCGGTGCCCGTACAACCCGCTCGGTGCATCGGGTCCTGTGGCGATCGTAAACCGCGATCCAAAAATAGGAAAAATAACGCCATGTTTTACCCCGGTACTGAGTATGCCTCGCCAAACGGGACGACTTGGTCGCGTACGGTCTTCACCGATACGTGCGCGTCGTTGATACGAACGTGCGGAATTTTGCAGAAGTTGATTCGGATGTGCGTACACACCGGAATCAATGCGTATCCGCGGACTCCGTCACGTATCCGACCTTTCTGAATCTTATTGTAACTTTGTGTATACACATCGGATCGAGACAAAACTTACGCCATCGAACTCGTAGCAATACGCTGGTCCTGTGACCCAAGTTTGGTTCGATTCTGAGAACGTTGACAAAATCGCGTATCGTGGGCCCCACAGGCTCCACTTGACTGGCGATTTTGTGATCGGGTCATCGGAATCCAATTCTGGAAGTTTTGTTGGGTTCGTATCATCATTCCTGACATGTTGACACTAAGTTGGACAGATTTGGAGACCTTTGACCCTGACACATTTTTTGGTGCAAAACAGCCCACATGCGGACCCCGCTTTGACCCGAAATGTCATTTTTGTCCTTGTCTCCAAATTGGACTCAAGGACAGGCGTTTCTAGCTGATTGATATTTTCTGGATCTGATGGTGATATTTGTTTCAGCAACCGGAGCAGTCCCTGCAATTCCTGCTGAAGTCAGAGCTACAATTGAAGCCGGAACCCCAGGCAAGTGTACCTTGCCAATCTCTGCAGTTTTTGCTACTTGTTCCTTGATATATATACTTGTTGTACATGCTTCAACCTAGGACCGTGTGACTTACTTAGCGTCCGATTAATAGTCGGGTGCCAACTTCGTACGCGGAGTTGTGTAAAGTCACATAGACATGGATATCGTGACCCTTTGCATTCTCGTACTTACATTATCAAGTACGTTTTACCCAGGACACCTAACACTATTCATGATACAGAATCGTCCTGAGATATTCATAGTGATTCTGTATAGGATACAATTTTTATGACTTATTCCTTTGCTTAGATATTATATGACTGGATGCATTAGTTGTAATCCTGCGTGGCATGGACATGAGACGTCGTGGACATGAGATGCATGATTACATTGGGTGGGGAGAGTCACACAAACTACAGGTTGATTATATATTATGCCGGCGTCTTAGTCTCTCTCCGAGCTAGACAACCACATGATATCACTGCTACCGGCTCCCCGACACAGAGCTTGTAGTAGTTTCAGCTTGAGTTTTAGTGCTGCTCTCATATTGCATATCACTTAGCTGGTTATATATTTACCCTATTGTTTCATTGCTGCACTGCATTTATTTTGGCTTGTATTTTCTGTACCTTGCTATGTCCCCTGAGGACTGGATCCGGATTATGTCCCCAGGATTAGCAGACGAGTTCGATCAAGAGATATACAGGACAAGAGCATTAGTAGGAGCAGAAGCAGGATCAGTATGTCACGCCCCAGTCCCAAAATGTCGAGGGACTGGACACGTGGCAATGGCCAGCAGCACGCATCGATGGATAACCCAATTTAATAGAACCATCAGGGCGTACTTAAGCTGTAAGTAAGGTCTACTACACAAGTCACACTAATCTCATCCATAAAGATAAAGAAATAAACTGCATACTGAATGGAAATAAGTAGCAACAACAAATCACAGCAAGTCAGTCGGAGCAACAATCCGACTTAAGTCTGAAATAACTGGCTCTATAGGCCAGGAACAAAAGATATAAACATGAAATAAATAAATGAGTACTGGGACAGGCACTAAGGAGAAGTCCTCGGCAGTCACCTCGTCTTCAGTATTTGGTTCAGCTCCAGCAATAGCTTCAGCTCCGGTCCCGTATATCTCGGGATACTGCTCCTCAGCTAAACCTGGGGACATAATCCATTCCAGGTCCTCAGTGGACATAGCAAGGCACAAGATAAAATAAGCCAACTGAATAAGCAGTGCAATAAATAAATGAACAGCAGGGTAAACTAAGTAACCATCTATGTGATATGCAAATGAGAGCAACACTAGTACTCAGGCTGAGACCGCTACAAGCTCTGTGTCGGGGAGCCGGTAGCAGTAATAACACGTAAAGGGTCTAGCTCTGCTGGAGAGTCTACAACCTCACAATAATAGTAGATATGTATATAGAACAGCCTATAGCCTGTGTGTCTCTCCCCACCCAATGTAATCACGCAAGCCATGACCATAACGTCTCATGTCCATGTCAGCGGGATTATAACTAATACAACAAGTCATACTGTCTATAATAAATGTCTCTATCAAGTCCTGTATCCTATACAGAATCACCACGAATATCTCAGGAGAATTCTGTCCATGATAGTGTCAAGTGTCCTGGGTTGTAGGGTACTTGATAGGTCAAGTACAAAGTAAGGGGATCGTAAATCCATCTCTAAATGACGAACCCAACACCGCGTACGGTGTCGACACCCGACTATGATCGGACACTAGGTACGTCATACGTTCCCTAGGTTAAGCAATTTAAATTAGTTTATATGAATTTGCATAAGAAATCCAGCAGAGTATTTTTACAGAAAATATGAAAATAATGACTGCAAGTTTGGCAAGGTGCACTTGCTTGATGTTTGAATTCCACTTAGGTCCTGGTTTCGGAAATTTTTAGAGATGTCTCCGAAAGCTGAAATAAACAGTACCATCACGCTCAGAAGGTGTCAAACAGCTAGGATCGCCTGTCCTTGGGGTCCAATTTGGAGACAAGGACAAAAACGGCAATTTCGGCCCAAAACGGGGTCCACCGGTGGGCCCGCTTTGCACCGAAAAACGTATCAGGGTCAACGGTCACCAAATTCACCAAACTTAGTGTCAACAAGTCAGGAACGCTGATACGAACCCAACGGAACTTTCAGATTTGAATTCCGATGAGCCGATCACAAAATCGCCCGTCGAACGGGGCCTGTGGGGCCCACGACACGCGATTTCGTCAACGTTCTCAGAATCGGACCAAACTTGACCCACAGGACCAGCGTATCGCTACGAGTCCGATGGCACAAATTTTGTCTCGATCCGACATGTGTGCACGAAGTTAGGATGAAATACAGAAAAGGCAGATACGGGGCGATGTCCGCGGATACGCGTTGATTCCGGTGTGCACGCACACCCGAATCAGCTTTCGCGAAATCCCACACGTCCGTATCGACGGGGCGCACGTATCTGTAAAGACCGCACGCGACCAAGTCTTCCCGTTTGGCGGGGCGCACTCAGTTCCGGGGTGAAACAGGGTCTGGTTTTTCCTGTTTTTGGATCGCGGTGTGCGATCACCACAGGACGCGATGCCCCGAGCGGTTTGTCCGGGCACCGAGAGGTTCATACAGGCTTCGCGTAGCAATTTTCAGAATCAAAATCAGAGGTCCGAGGTGTGAGATACAAGTACCTGAATGAGGCTTCACGAAACGGGGTTTTCGTGTCCGAGTGTCCTGTGTCGACGAGTCCAGATTAGAGCACCGATCCTCTGTGTCGTGTCCGCGCTCACCGGAGTCTACGCTGGACGGGGTGGCATTGCCGGAGGCGGCCGGGTACTCGGGGAGGCAGGGCGCCGCCGAGGACGAGGCACGGCGGCCGGGCGGCGAAGTCCGGGGGCTGCGGGTGGAAATGGGGCCGTGCTCGGCCGCTGGTGGGAGGAGGAGGAGTCGCTGGGGTCTGTGAGCACGGGGTATCTCACGGCGGGAGGAGGCCGGCTCGGGCGCTGGCTGGGGCGGCTCTTGGCGGAGGGCAGCGGGGCTAGGGGAGGGGATGGCCAGAGCTAGAAGAGGTGAGGGAGGAGGAGGACCGGAGGGTAGAGGGTTTTATAGGCTGGGGCTGGGGTGGCTCGGGGGAGGGTCGTGGCGGAAGAGGCGGGCCGCGGGGAGGTCGTGGGGGCTCTCGCGGAGGGGAGGCGCGGTCGTGGCGGCGCATTTTCCGGCGGCGGAGCGTGGGACGCGGGCACAGGCGACGTGGGGGGGAGGGGATGATGAAGCGGGTCGGGTCGGGCGCGGATCCGGACTGGGCGGACCCGCCCGACCCGCTAGGGGTGTGAGGGCTGGGCTGGGCTGGGCTGGGTTCTTAACGGGCTCGGCCCACTGGGCCGGGCCGGCCCAAAGCTAAAAATAAATAATAATAATAAATAACAGAATTTTAATAATAAAAACATTTAATTAATTAATAATTAGAAAAATAGTTTTTAGGCTTTTAAAAATAGGTCTGAGGTCCAATAAAATTCCAGAAAATTACCCTAAGTCCGGTTTTCTATTTTACACCAAAAAATCATATTTTCATTTCATTTTAATATTATTTATTGGCAATTAAAAATTACAACTCACTACAGGGCCTGTGTAAATTCCTGAAAAATTGCATATTAATTCCAGAAATTGATTTTAAAAATCTCCGAAAATTTTAGGGTGTTTACAATCTACCCCCCCTTAAGAGGATTGCGTCCTCGCAATCGAAGGGTAAACTATAAAGGCAAGATTTACAGAATTAAAGAATGCTTAGGTTCTACCTGATTCTGCAAATAGGTGTGGATAACGCTGCCGCATAACATCTTCTCGCTCCCAAGTCGATTCGCCGGGAGAGTGCTGCTTCCAAGCTACTCGAACCAGCCTGATTGTCTGCCCTCGCAGTGTCTTCTCGCTGGTGTCGAGTATACCCACTGGCTGTTCTTCGTATCTCAGGCTAGGTCCCACCGAAATCTCAGAATGATCAACTATATGGCTTGGGTCCGTCACATACCTCCTCAGTTGTGAGACGTGGAATACGTCATGCACTCCCTCTAAGGACGAAGGTAATGCAAGACGGTAAGCCACCTCACCGATGCGCTCCAAGATATCAAATGGCCCAATGTACCTTGGACTTAACTTGCCTCTGCTGCCGAATCTGATAGTACCTCTAGTGGGCGAGATCCTCAAAAATACATGCTCTCCTTCCTTGAACTCCAAGGATCGTCGGTGTGCATCGGCCCAATGCTTCTGTCTATCCTGGGCTGCACGAAGATGGTTCTGAATCTGTTTTACTTTCTCCACTGTCTCTGTTACCAGCTCTGGACCTAGTAATTGACGTTCGCCAACGTCGCTCCAGCATACAGGCGATCTGCACTTCCTTCCGTACAACGCCTCGAAAGGTGCCATCTGAATGCTTGCCTGATAGCTGTTGTTGTAGGAGAACTCCACTAGGTGCAGATGATCTTCCCAAGATCCTCCGAAGTCCAGTATACATGATCGTAGCATATCCTCCAGGATCTGAATTGTGCGCTCTGATTGGCCATCTGTCTGAGGATGATAGGCAGTACTGAACTTGAGCCTGGTGCCGAGACTCTCTTGCATGCTTCGCCAGAAGTGAGATGTAAATCTTGAGTCTTGATCTGATACAATACTAACCGGCACTCCATGTAATTTTACGATCTGACGCATATACATGTCGGCTAGTACTTCCGTGGATTGTCCAACTCTGAACGGCAAGAAGTGAGCCGACTTAGTGAGCCGATCCACGATGACCCATACTGCATCCTTACCACTAGGGCTTCTTGGAAATCCAGTGACGAAGTCCATGGTAATATGCTCCCACTTCCATTCAGGGATGGGAAGCGACTGCAACATACCTGCAGTCCTTTGGTGCTCGGCCTTCACCTGCTGGCAGACTAAGCATTTTGCCACAAATCGGGCAATCTCCCTTTTCATTCCATGCCACCAGTAATATTGTCTTAGGTCCCGGTACATCTTGGTTCCTCCTGGATGAACCGAGTATATGGAGCTATGGGCTTCTGTCATCAATTCCTGCCTTAATTCTCCATTTGGAACACATAGGCAATTTCCGCACCTTAATGTTCCGTCCTCGTGGATGCGAAGTCCCGTCTGCAGGCCTGCTTCTGTTTTCTCTTTCAGCCTTCAGAATCTGGCATCATTAGGCAAAGCTTCCTTGATTCTCTCCACCAGCGATGACTTCACTTCGAGGTTAGCCAGCAAACCATTTTGTCCAGGTAGAACAACCTCTATCTGAAGATCTTGCAAGTCTTGTAATAGTTGAGGCTGCTCCGTTAAGAAATAAGCCGAGGGTTTTCTGCTGAGGGCGTCGGCTACAACATTTGCTTTCCCCGGGTGGTACTGCAGATCGATGTCAAAGTCCACCATCAACTCAAGCCAACGCCTTTGCCTCATGTTGAGCTCCTTCTGTGTATAAACATACTTCAAGCTCTTATGATCAGTGAATATCTTGACCTTCTCTCCATACAGATAATGTCTCCAGATCTTCAATGCAAAAATCACTGCAGCTAGCTCCAGGTCGTGTGTTGGGTAGTTCTTCTCGTGGACCTTCAGCTGCCTCGATGCATAAGCGATAACCTTGCCATGTTGCATCAAGACACAACCTAGTCCACTACCGGACGCATCACTGTATACAACAAAACCTCCTGACCCTGAGGGAAGAGTCAAGACTGGTGCTGTTGTTAGACGCCTCTTCAATTCTTCGAAGGCATTCTGGCATTCTTCCGTCCATATGAACTCCTGATCCTTCCGTGTCAGCTTAGTCATCGGCTCTGCGATCCTTGAAAAATTTTCTACGAACCGCCGGTAATACCCAGCAAGTCCAAGAAAACTTCTCACTTCCGCAACATAGGTAGGGGTAGGCCAGGTCTCTATAGCAGTGACCTTTTCTGGGTCCACAGACAGTCCTTCACCCGAGATAATATGCCCTAAGAATGGCACACTGTCCATACAGAACTCACATTTGCTGAGTTTGGCATATAGCTTCTCCCTTCTCAAAGTTTCTAGCACAATCCGGAGGTGTTCCTCGTGCTCTTCGTGGTTCTTGGAGTAGACTAGGATATCATCAATGAATACCACCATGAACTTATCCAAGTACTGATGGAAGACCCCGTTCATCAAACTCATAAATACGGCGGGTGCGTTGGTTAAACCAAACGGCATAACTAGGAACTCATAATGCCCATACTTAGTTCTGAAGGCCGTCTTTGGGATATCTTCCTTCTTCACCCTAATCTGGTGATAACCGGATCTAAGGTCAATCTTTGAGAATACCTTAGCACCACTCAATTGGTCAAACAAATCATCAATACGTGGTAATGGGTACCGGTTCTTAATAGTTACAGCATTAAGGGCTCTGTAATCAATGCACAATCGTACAGATCCGTCCTTCTTGGGTACAAAAAGTATAGGTGCTCCCCCATGGTGAAACACTGGGCCGGATAAATCCTTTCTCTAGAAGGTCGTCAACTTGTGCTTTCAGCTCTAGTAACTCCTTAGGTGCTAGCCGATATACCGATGAAGTGATAGGTTCGGCTCCTGGAGTTAGGTCTATTGTGAATTCTATCTCCCGATCAGGTGGTAAACCTGGAAGATCATCGGGAAACACATCCACAAATTCCGTTATGACTCTTGGGTAACTTGAATCTTCTTCTACAGTCAATACCCTAAGAGTTGGCTGGACCCCTTGTTCTACAGCTCCTCGTAGAAATTCAAACTCAGGAAGGCTAGGGGGTCTAAATATCACTTTTCCAAGCCGGCAATCCAGTGTCGCATGGTACTGACTTAACCAGTCCATACCAAGTACAACATCGTAATCAGGCATAGAAAAGATCAGGAATTGGGCTCGCATCTCTCGGCCACAGACTACTACCGAACATGATCTACAAGTATCACTAACCGGGATAATTCCACCTCCCGTTAGAATTCTCTTCATCTTCGAGAGAGGTGCGGTAGCTATTCTATGGGTGGCTACGAAGCTAGCAGCAATAAATGAATGCGAAGCTCCAGAATCAAATAATGCTACAGCAGGAATTGAAGCTACTAATATGGTACCTGCTATCACTTCGCCTGCAGTAGCTTCCTCAGTGACAGCTAGTGCATATGCCTGACCTCGTCCCTGAGCGGGACCCCTTTGCTGACGAGCTTGTTGGAACAATGCTGCCTGAGGTGGTAGAGGTGGCCTGGCTCCTCCAGGCCCTGTCTGAGTTGCTCCCCCAGCTGGAAGAGCTGCAGGTAGAGATGGTCGATTCGGAACTCCCTCTCGACGTTCCGAGCAGTCCTTTGAGAAGTGTTGTCCAGATCCGCAAACCAGGCAGAGTCCCAGCTTGCATCGACATTCCTTTCTAATATGTCCTACCTTGCTGCAGTAATGGCAAGTAGGCAAGTTCTTAGTTGCTGCTCTTGGAGGCGGGCTCTTCTGGGGCCGTTTAGCAGATTCCCCTGGTGATAACTTGGACGGTGCTGAGGAAAAGGGACATTTCAGGCTTGATTCCCTCCGAGTAACGCGCTCCAACCGACGTGCTGCAGCTAGGACGTCGGTGTAAGAGGTGGGCGCGACCGATCCGATTAACTTCTGAAGCTCGAACCTGAGCCCATCAAAGAACTTCTCCGCCTTCTCCTCTTCGGTAGGAATTAGCGAAGGGGCGAAGCGGCTCAGGCGAATGAATTCGGCGTTATATTCCTCCACCGTCATGTTGCCCTGGATCAGGCGGTTGAATCTGTCTCGGAGTTCTGACCGAGCCACAGCAGGGATGTACATTTCCTGGAAGAGTCTGGAGAACTCCTCCCAGGTAACCTGATCATATCCGAGCCTTCTTTCTTCGGACAACCACCAATGATGTGCGTTGTCTGTCAGTTGCATCCTGACGGCAGTCATCCATTTGTCCCTTGGTAGTTCGGCGACCTCCAACTGATGCTGTGTGTTTGTAAGCCATTCATGCACTTCAGTTGGTCCTTCCTTGCCCGAGAAGGTACGGGGCTTGAGTTGGCGGAAATCTGTAATAGATCCCGTCGCTGGCTGCGTATTTGGTGGGTTTGCATGTTCCAATGCTGCGACTAGGCTGTTCCTTAGGTTCTCGGCCTCTCGGCGTTGGGTCTCTTGTTGGATCTGTTGTTGTGCCTGCATCATGGCGTAGAACATCTGGAACATTTGCTGGCCGTCCATTGCCTGTCCTGGGGGAAAGACAGTCATCGCAGGGGGAAACTGGAGAGGAGGCGGGATGTTATCACGCCTGAACCTGGAACTTGGCTGGCCAGTTTGATTGCTCTGAGAGGATTGTCCTCTGGTATCTGGCGTCGTTCCAGCTTCGCAGGTAAACCCTGCTTCAGTCGGTGTACCCAAGGGGGTCTCGTCACCACTCCTGGGATCCATAACTCTGCACCAAAAGGAAACAATGAGAGCGCACAGAGGAATCAAAACAGGATGCAATTCAAGCAATTAAATTGAATTCGACATAGAGTTCAAAAATGATTCAATTAATGGATGAGATCCTATAAATTATTCTATCTTATTGCAGGCATGTTCGGTCCCTAAGTTGAAACCGAACAATTTAGTTAGGACCTGCATGGGCCACCACAAAAACCATGTCACGCCCCAGTCCCAAAATGTCGAGGGACTGGACACGTGGCAATGGCCAGCAGCACGCACCGATGGATAACCCAATTTAATGGAACCATCAGGGCGTACTTAAGCTGTAAGTAAGGTCTACTACACAAGTCACACTAATTTCATCCATAAAGATAAAGAAATAAACTGCATACTGAATGGAAATAAGTAGCAACAACAAATCACAGCAAGTCAGTCGGAGCAACAATCCGACTTAAGTCTGAAATAACTGGCTCTATAGGCCAGGAACAAAAGATATAAACATGAAATAAATAAATGAGTACTGGGACAGGCACTCAGGAGAAGTCATCGGCAGTCACCTCGTCTTCAGTGTTCGGTTCAGCTCTAGTAATAGCTTCAGCTCCGGTCCCGTATATCTCGGGATACTGCTCCTCAGCTAAACCTGGGGACATAATCCATTCCAGGTCCTCAGTGGACATAGCAAGGCACAAGATAAAACAAGCCAACTGAATAAGCAGTGCAATAAATAAATGAACAGCAGGGTAAACTAAGTAACCATCTATGTGATATGCAAATGAGAGCAACACTAGTACTCAGGCTGAGACCGCTACAAGCTCTGTGTCGGGGAGCCGGTAGCAGTAATAACACGTAAAGGGTCTAGCTCTGCTGGAGAATCTACAACCTCACAATAATAGTAGATATGTATATAGAATAGCCTGTAGCCTGTGTGTCTCTCCCCACCCAATGTAATCACGCAAGCCATGACCATAACGTCTCATGTCCATGTCAGCGGGATTATAACTAATGCAACAAGTCATACTGTCTATAATAAATGTCTCTATCAAGTCCTGTATCCTATACAGAATCACCACGAATATCTCAGGAGGATTCTGTCCATGATAGTGTCAAGTGTCCTGGGTTGTAGGGTACTTGATAGGTCAAGTACAAAGTAAGGGGATCGTAAATCCATCTCTAAATGACGAACCCAACACCGCGTACGGTGTCGGCACCCGACTATGATCGGACACTAGGTACGTCATACGTTCCCTAGGTTAAGCAGTTTAAATCAGTTTATATAAATTTGCACAAGAAATCCAGCAGAGTATTTTTACAGAAAATATGAAAATAATGACTGCAAGTTTGGCAATGTGCACTTGCCTGATGTTTGAATTCCACTTAGGTCCTGGTTTCGGGAATTTCCAGAGATGTCTTCGAAAGCTGAAATAAACAGTACCATCACGCTCAGAAGATGTCAAACAGCTAGGATGGTCTGTCCTTGGGTCCAATTTGGAGACAAGGGCAAAAACGGCAATTTCGGCCCAAAACGGGGTCCACCAGTGGGCCCGCTTTGCACCGAAAAATGTGTCAGGGTCAACGGTCTCTAAATTTACCAAACTTAGTGCCAACAGGTCAGGAACGCTGATACGAACCCAACGGAACTTTCAGATTTGAATTCCGATGAGCCGATCACAAAATCGCCCGTCGAGCGGGGCCTGTGGGGCCCACGACATGCGATTTCGTCAACGTTCTCAGAATCGGACCAAACTTGACCCACAGGACCAGCGTATCGCTACGAGTCCGATGGCGCAAGTTTCGTCTCGATCCGACGTGTGTGCACGAAGTTAGGATGAAATGCAGAAAAGGCGGATACGGGACGATGTCCGCGGATACGCGTTGATTCCGGTGTGCACGCACACCCGAATCAGCTTCCGCGAAATCCCACACGTCCGTATCGACGGGGCGCACGTATCTGTGAAGACCGCACGCGACCAAGTTGTCCCGTTTGGCGGGGCGCACTCAGTTCCGGGGTGAAACAGGGTCTGGTTTTTTCTGTTTTTGGATCGCGGTGTGCGATCACCACAGGACGCGATGCCCCGAGCAGTTTGTCCGGGCACCGAGAGGGTCATACAGGCTTCGCGTAGCAATTTACAGAATCAAAATCAGAGGTCCGAGGTGTGAGATACAAGTACCTGAATGAGGCTTCACGAAACAGGGTTTTCGTGTCCGAGTGTCCTGTGTCGACGAGTCCAGATTAGAGCACCGATCCTCTGTGTCGTGTCCGCGCTCACCGGAGTCTACGCTGGACGGGGTGGCGTTGCCGGAGGCGGCCGGGTACTCGGGGAGGCAGGGCGCCGCCGAGGACGAGGCACGGCGGCCGGGCGGCGAAGTCCGGGGGCTGCGGGTGGAAATGGGGCCGTGCTCGGCCGCTGGTGGGAGGAGGAGGAGTCGCTGGGGTCTGTGAGCGCGGGGTGTCTCACGGCGGGAGGAGGCCGGCTCGGGCGCTGGCTGGGGCGGCTCTTGGCGGAGGGCAGCGGGGCTAGGGGAGGGGATGGCCAGAGCTAGGAGAGGTGAGGGAGGAGGAGGACCGGAGGGTAGGGGGTTTTATAGGCTGGGGCTGGGGTGGCTCGGGGGAGGGTCGTGGCGGAAGAGGCGGGCCGCGGGGAGGTCGTGGGGGCTCTCGCGGAGGGGAGGCGCGGTCGTGGCGGCGCGTTTTTCGACGGCGGAGCGTGGGACGCGGGCACAGGCGACGTGGGGGGGAAGGGATGATGAAGCGGGTCGGGTCGGGCGCGGATCCGGACTGGGCGGACCCGCCCGACCCGCTAGGGGTGTGAGGGCTGGGCTGGGCTGGGTTCTTAACGGGCTCGGCCCAATGGGCCGGGCCGGCCCAAAGCTAAAAATAAATAATAATAATAATAAATAACAGAATTTTAATAATAAAAACATTTAATTAATTAATAATTAGAAAAATAGTTTTTAGGCTTTTAAAAATAGGTCTGAGGTCCAATAAAATCCCAGAAAATTACCCTAAGTCCGGTTTTCTATTTTACACCATAAAATCATATTTTCATTTCATTTTAATGTTATTTATTGGCAATTAAAAATTATAACTCACTACAGGGCCTATGTAAATTCCTGAAAAATTGCATATTAATTCCAGAAATTGATTTTAAAAATCTCCGAAAATTTTAGGGTGTTTACACAGTAGCAGGCACTGGAGCAGTACCAGATCCAGCAGTCGAGTGACTTCTACGGTATCTTCTGAGTATATATTGTTTTTATACACAGTATTGTTGTTGATATCTTTATTTTTGTATCTTGACAGTTGTATTAGACTTGTATTGGGCTTGTTCTCCGATTTATGTACTTGTGACTTGATGATGATGATGTTTTTATTTTCTTTTGTTGAAATTGATATATTCATTATCTGTGGATGAGATTAGTAGATTTAGACCCCTGACTATTGTTTTACAGCTTAAGTATGCCCCGATGGATCCATTAAATTGGGTTTGTCCATCGGTGTGTGCTGCTGGCCATTATCACGCGTCTGGTCCCTCGATATTTTGGGACTGGGACGTGACAATGCCCATCGGAGTGTACCTGTTGGTCAATGCCACGTGGCTCAATTCCTTATATTTGAAACATGAGCGTGACAGGTTCGGTTCGATTTTGAACCGAACAGAATAAGGAAAACCGAATTCGACCGAAAACCAAATAAGCAAAACCGAAATCGAACCGACTTAGACCATAACCGAACCAAACCGAACCAAATTAAATCAGTTCGGTTTTCGATTTATTCGGTTTTTCGATTTTTCAATTTTTTGTTAATTTTTTTGTTAATATATATAGTATATATATATATATATATATATATATATATATATATATATATATAAACTATATTTTCTTATTCGATTTTTGGTTTTGGACCGAAATCGAAACCCAAAACCGAAACCGAATAAGAAATTTTAGTATTTTCAAAACCGAAATCAAATCGAATTTTTTTTAAACCGAACCGAATCTCTTATTCGATTCGGTTCGATTCGGTTCAATTTTCGGTCCAAAATCGAATAATGCTCACCCCCACTTAGAGCCGAAGTTGAAATTTTATGGTGTATTTGATTGCAAAGTAAAAAATATATGAAAAATAAATTAATTTTATATAATTATTTTACTATAAAAAAAAATTTAGAAAACTTAATTTAAGTGTGTGATTGTCATTATTTTATATGAATAATAGTTATTTTTCATGAAAAATGATATCTTTATTGTGTTGGGACCAGTTTTTTTTAAAACTATTTTGAAGGAAAAATATAAAAAATAATAGTTTTTTGAAAATAATTTCATGAAAATATATAAGCTATCAAACACTACAATTTATAAAAAAAAAAAATTATAGAAAAAAAAAGTTCCAATCAAATACAAACTGTGTAATTTTTATTGCATTGTAAACCTTGTGTAACCACTAGTATGCAACCAAGCCCATTTTTGAGCACGTACACGCACCCCAAAAATCTAAAAGTACCAAAAAATAAAAAACTTTTTCGAATGTGAAATCTTTATTTTTAAATTTAGGCATCCTATTTCTTTTAAACTGCTGTAACATGAAAGTCAAAAGAAGATTATTTTTTTGAGTGGTAAAAAAAAAATTATATTTTAGTATTTGTGCAAAAAATTTAAAATATCAAAAACGGCTATGTACGTAACACTCTTTCCGCCCACCACTCGCACTTAGGCATCACTAGCAATGTATCATGGGGTCGAGTCTAGTTGGGTCGAGTCGATTTGGGTTCGGTCATGACTGGCTGCAGGCCTAACGGGACGCTAGCTGCGAATGTGCGTTGGTCATGATGCATGGATCGGCACATGAAACAAAATTGGAGAAAAAACAACAATTTTATTCGACATATGACTTTGTCGTCACTGATTTTGTTCATTTGGTGTAGAATAACTTCATGCAAGTGACAACTAAACTCTCGTCTATATATGTAGAAGAAAGAAAAGGGAAGGCATTGTATATATGCCAGCTTCCAAGTCGTGCGTGCCAAATAAGAGTTTTGTGTTCATTATTCCGAGTCAATCTTATTCAACAACACACCAACAAAATGTCTTTATTTTAAACTTTTTGAAGTCGGATATTTTAATCATTTTTTTTTCTATTTAGTTTTGTTAAGAGTTATGGCATCTGTAACTATTCATTCTTGTTGGAATAATTATTAAGGTTGTTTGGTTAACTGAACGTAGGTGAAATTGGTTTCTAAAATAAATTCGGACGTTTTGTTGCAAGTGTGACATTTTTTTTTTGTAAGACCCATTGCAGTTTTCTGTTGGTTGAGCAAATCTTATTTTTTACCTCCAAAAAAAATTGGAGCAAGTGAGAAGGAAGAAGAAAAGTTCGGATGTTTGATTACACAAAAGTGAAAAAGTAAATTTTTTATAAATAAATTAAATTTTGAAGTAAACTAAAAAAAATGTGTAACAAAATATTGGAGTAAATTAAATTTTGAAAAATTATTACAATATTTGTCAATGAAACTTGACTTGAGTACAAGTTTTGTTCATTTATGAGATTTTTAGTTTTTATTTTAGAAAATTTACATTCAGTAATTATATGTCAACTAAAATAAATAGTAATTTTTTGATAAAATTTATATTATAATATTTAGGTTTAAATGATAATTATTTGTGTGTAAACCTCACTTTTTTACTTTCACACTTTCGTGCAACCAAACATCTCGTTAGTCTATGCTAGCTAGCTGCACAATCATCCTATCAATTGCTAATTCACAAAATTTTATTCTACTTAAAAAAATTTTAAAGAAATAGACGGAAGGAACCAAACTTTCCAAAACTCTAAGTGACAATATATTCGGCTCAGTCAAACCAAACATATAAGAATATCGCCATACCATCTCGAAGGAATCAAATAATGAATGGTAGGATTAATTTTGAGAAATGAAGGAAGAAAAGAGTGGTAAGTTTTTTGAAATATATTATTGATTATTTACATATTATTTGGAAAGAAAAAAAAAGTGGAGGGGAGAAAAAAGTGTTTGGGAAGGAGAGAAGAAAAAATGGGAGAGAAAAATTTGATGAAAAAAAAAAAATTTATGTTGGTCCCACTAAAATATTTTCCTCCAAAAAAAAAAATATGAAGAGAGATGAAAAAAAATTGAGAGATTATGATACATAATAATTTTATCTTTATCTAATAGACAAACAAAAAAATATTATTCCACTTTTTTTTTTTCTAATTTTTTTGTCATCCAAATAAGTAAGTAAAAAATAAGCTTCACCTACTATTTGCTTCCCTTCATCTTCATAGTTCCCAAACACACACTTAGGAAGTGGAAATAAAGAAAAGTTTGGGTAGTGAACTGTTAGTAATAAATAGTAGGACTTGTTTATAACCTTCGTTTCCTAAACAAATCCTTTCTAAATTAGCACCCGTTATTCTTTTATCTGCAATCTTAATTAACTAGGGATGGCATTTTTTTTCGAATCCGACGGGATCCAATTTTTTTTTTTTCGATGGATGCGGATTTAGAAATTTAAAATCAGGAACAGAGACGCGGATGGAGATTAAAGAAATTTTTCAGTTTGTTTTATGGTCGGATATGGATATAGTACTCCCCGTCTCGATAAATTCCTGATCCCGATTACTTATACTCACATATTTTTTTATATGGAAATGTAGACCACTATTTGTAATATGTTTTGTGATATTAACATTCGTTCTTTGTTGTTTTGTATTGTAGATATCTATTTAGTACTTATATGTTTTTGTTAGATTAATGTTCTTTTTTTGTTGTATTGTATCATTTTCTTTATCTAGTAGTATATTTGTTTGAGAAAATTTGAGTTGCACAGCATTTTATTTATCCATATTCAAGGTGCACCACACACGATTACCATAGTGTATGACGGTCCACACTTTTAAAGGAAACCGTCTCCAACTAACGGTCAACTCCTTTGACCAAAAATTTTGGCAAAAAATATCTCCTACTTCGTACACGGCAGAGGAAGGGGGACTGAGAAGAGAAAAATGATATTTCGGTCAAAAATTACCGGTCAATACAGTTGACTATTAGTTTCCGTGAAAAGTAGGAACCGTTATACATTATAATAATCGTGTGGGGTACACATTGAATATGGATAAATAAAGTGGGATACAACTCAAAATTTCTCTATTTGTTTTTATGGAAACCATATTTTATTAACATGTCTTAAATATAATTTTTTTTGAATAAAAATAGTTTTTAAAGCTTATAATATACAGAAAAATGGTTTACATGGCAGGAAACGAAAATAAAAAAATCCGAATGAAAGTGTTAACGGGACGGAAATGGAGACGGAGAATGCATTGTTAATGGAGACAGAGATGAGGATGAAAAATTAAACCCATACGAAAACGAAAAAAATTTGAATACTAATCGAGGACGGGGATGAAAAGTATGACCCCCGATCCCAGTCCCTTCTTGTCGCCATCCCTAAATTTAACCAGCTATGAACTAATTCTACCAGCTCACTACACAAATTTTTCTTTATCACCCCTCCATAAATTAATCATCATAAATATATTTCAAAAATCTATCATTCTTATCACCCTTCATTTCTAGAATTACCTAGTGCCAGAATATATTGACACTTAAAATTTTTAAGAAACTTCTTTTCCATGTCTATTTTTTTTTAAATTTCTTTCTTAGAATAAAATTTCCTGTTGGTAATTAGGTATTACGTTTGCTTGGCTTCCACATAGGTGGAAAAGACACGGGATTGTTGAACAATAAACTAGCAAAATGAAGTTTATTGAAACTCAAGTAATCCTTAAAAAATATAGAAAAACTTTATTATTCGAAGTCTAAAGTTTGCTCATATAGAAAACTATAGAGAGAGGGTGAGGGAATAAGTTTGGGTATCAAGTCTCGTAGAGAAGGGTCCAAGTAAAAAGAACAATACATAACCAGAGATACTTTGCCCATGCTTGTTTGATTTAGGAATGGGACATGATTAAGCATAAAATATGCTTATCAGCGTACAACAAAAGCATTGGATGCTGTTCAAAGACAAAATTGGGATTATAGACAAATTAAGTTCAATTAACCTAAGTTTATTTTTTTCCTTTTATCCAAACATATTTTCGTTAGAACATTTTCTTTACTCGAGTACAATGTAAACTAAAGACAATATAAATAAATCTTTCTAAATATAAAAATTTATTTATTTATTGCTTCAGATAAGTACACGAATTAGCAACATTCATTTGCATTTAGTAGCGTATATTATTCTACTGCATACTATTGTAATAATAAGCATGTTTATGCAATATGATAGACGGAAACATACATTGTGAAGAAACCAACATAGCCAATATAGTGTTGGATCAATGGAGATTACTACATTGATTAAAAACTTCACCATTTCATTAAGAAGAATATTATATATATTTGTTTACATTTTTTTACATGCCAGCCATAACGTGTTTATTGTACTTAAAAGTTTCTGTGGACGCCAACTGAGGAAGAGAAATAAAAGATATAGCACTGTGCAAGTATGCTAGCTGGTCATTAGCATTAAGTTAGTTTTATTGGTGTTCTACGATTAGAAGTCCTTATATATATATATATATATATATATATATATATATATATATATATATATATATATATATATATATATAATCTAAAATTATTCAGATAGTTTTATATTATGGAATCACTCTATGTTACATAAATTGAATTTAGAATGGGTGGTTGAGATTAAAAAGTGGTGAAATCCACACATTTTAATTCCATCCACTAAATTACAATCTAATCCATGTAACATAGGATGGTTTCATAATATGAAACCAGCCGGATGATTATATATATATATATATATATATATATATATATTCCTCATAATTTACCTACCCCTCTCTCCCGTGCTAAAGCCGAACCCGCTGCCCCCAGGCCTCGAGCCCTGCCCGCCCCCACCCCATGCATATATATATATATATATATATATATATATATATATATATATATATGTGTGTGTGTGTGTGTGTGTGTGTGTGTGTGTGTGTGACGAAGTCAGATCAAAGAAGAAGAGGTAGCCACAAAGTAGCTAGAGACTCACACAAGAGTTCGTCTCTACAAACTCCAGAAGAGAAGTTGGTACACTGAGATTCACACAAGAGTTCTACTTCAGTGACACACAACCCCACAGAAGCACTAAACAAGGAACATGTTACAAACTGACAACCGAAAGTAAATGCAAATACAACAAGAATAATAAAAGCGTTCTTCTCTTTACGTTCGCAGACGCTACATCGAGAAGAACGGGAACAAGAACAGAAATGCAAAGAAGGGAACACTTGCTGGGGTGAACAAAACCACAAGAGCTCAAGGTAAGATTCGCGCTATACAACGATCTGCCTCCAGGATCCAGCAAGTTCACACGAGAACTTCTGGAACGCTCTTGGTCACATTCGAATCACTCAGAAGATTTCAGCTTCCATGCGGCATAAAAAAAATTAGGCCGCATGAGCCGCTCTACTGCACAGAGCAGACAGCATCGTCATGTGCCGAAAGCTGCAACAGCGTGTCACAGAGAGCCACGATCGCCTGCGTCGCACCGAGTCGCCAATAGCACTCTCTGTCCCCTCCACACTTAACTCGATCAAGCTAACTTGATGGCCGCATGTGCCCCTGACCGCATGGCCCCTGGCCGCATGCGCACCAGACCGCATGTGCACATGTCTGCATGGGCACCTAACCACATGCGCACCTGACCGCATGGCCCCTGGCCTCATGGCTCCACGAAGCATGCGCCCGATCAAGCAACCGTGCATGTAACTCGCGCATAAAAGAAGCACACGAATGACATGCGACGATGTTGACGTGCTAAGTGCAAAGTACGCCAAAAAAATATCACTTTGCGCCATTGAGCCCGAGTCCGAGTCGCTAGGCTTAGTGCCTAAGAAAAACTTCCCAAAGGTGGTAACAAAATAAAGATTGTCATAATGGGGTTCACACGTAATCCCTCTAGGAAAGTCAACCCACATGGGTCACCACCCCATGTGCATATACCAATACTAAGCAAAACTATATATTGAGATATGCACATTGGTGGTTTTTCAATATGGAACTAAAACTCCCAAAGCAAAGTAAAAAAATACCAACAATCTCCCACATATATCACAATATATGGTCGAGCGTTCATCACAGTGATTATCCATCATGCATTAGGATAGATGTCGCCCATGACTTGAATCTTCCTGCATGGGTCAAACAACAGTACGATACAAGAATGGACTATGCCTTGAATTATGAACCATAGTTGTTGTTCTTTCCACTCGCAAAATGATATCAATTATGCCTCTGGTCGCACATTAAAGGCCCTGTGCTGACCTGGTTTTGGTGTATGTATCTTGGGTGTCTACAAGTTTACCCTCCAGAGACGGCATGTATCTCTGTCCATACACTTAGGTGAGTTCCTTTTTTAAGAGAGTTTGATATTTTCCAGCATGAAGCATTACGCTTTCGTCCGGTGCTACGATGCTGTGACATGGATTATAGCCGAGGTTAACTACCTCATGTGGTGTCACCCACAGTAGCATGAGGTCACTAGCCTCTTAGTAGTGATGTACTACATCTTCCATGCGGTGCTACGCCGCTGTGACATGGCTCACAACCGAGGTTAACTACCTCATGTGGTGTCACTCACTGTAGCATGAGGTCACCGGCCTCTTAGTAGTGCTGTGCTACAACTCTTTATCTTTTCAGCATTAGGCTACATGCCTATTTGCGGTGCTACTGCCGTTGTGACATGGCTTGCAGTCGAGACTTTACATATTTTATATTATCGTGGTGTCACACGACTATTGCATGGGATACAACTTCCTTGTAGTGCTAAACTACACGTGCTTCCTGCAGCACACGCCAGACATTCACTCTGGCCGAGAACTCATTAAGGTATCGAAGCCAACCTTACACAGAAATTGTTCTATAAAACAAAATAGTAGACTACAGTGGTTTCGGGTACGTATCCCACATTGTCCATAAGGACTACCTACAGTACCTAATATTTTTTCAGTCAGTGGTCCTCCCTTGAACCAAAAGCTAGATTCCTAGTAGATTTCTCTTTGAACTAATAGCATAAAACTTAATGGTAGGATTACAAAGACACAATATCAGAGGTCCTTCAAGCCTATTTTACTTGATGTGTCTTCGACTAGCTGGCGCCTGAGGCCTTTAGTGAATGAATCTTTCAGTTTCTCCTGACTCTGAACATCCACCACTGCAATGACACCAGTCTTGATGTGGTTGTTCAGTGCTCTATGTCGAAGCCGCACAGTTCTCTTCTTTCCATTGAAGAGATTATTAGATGGTACTGCTGCAGCTGCCTAGTTGCCGCAGTATATTGGTACAGTCGGAATCTGCATACCAACCATTGGAAGATTGTACATGAGCTCCCAAAACTATTCTGCTTCATCTGCTGCAGTTGCAAGTATATAAAACTCAGACTGCATCGATGAGCGTGAGAGCATAGTCTGCTTCTTCGACTTCCACGATATGGCAGCTCCTCCCATTGAGAAAACATATCCTACTGCGGATCTCTCACTCTCTTCTTCTGACCACCAACTAGCATCACTGAAGCCTTCTACCACTACTGGATCTCCGCTGTAGTAAAGTAAAAACTTCTGAGTCTTTTTGAGGTATCTCATCACCCTCTTCACAACTTTCCAGTATTCAACACCTGGGTTATTCGTGAATCTACTCAGCATCCCCACAATAAAAGCAATGTCAGGCCTAGTGGCATTTGTAGCATACATCAAGCTCCTGATGACGCTAGAATACTCCAACTGTCTTACGCTTTTTCCTGGGTTAGGCTTCAGTTTTTTGTCACACCTATATGGAGTATCGATCCATGAAAGATCCTGATATCCATAGCATGTGAGCATCTTCTCCACGTAGTGAGCTTGTGATAGAGCAAGCCCTGCTTCCATCCGAATTATCTTAATCCCAAGGATGACATCTACATCTCCTATGTCCTCCATACTGAATTTATACGAAATGAACATCTTTGTTCTAGTGACACATTCTTCATCCGTACCTAAGATTAGCATGTCGTCCACATAGAGACAAACGATGACACCTCTATCGCAAGCGAACTTTGTGGAAACATACTTATCAATTTTGCTAACCTTGTAGCCATTTGATCTGATAACTTTGACAAACTTCTCGTGCCACAATTTGGGATCTTGCTTCAGACCATTTACCAGTTTACATACTTTGTCTTCAAGCCCTTTGACGACAAATCCTTCTGGTTGCTTCATATAAATCTCCTGTTCAGTTCATCATTTAAAAATGTTGTCTTGATGTCCATCTGATGAATCACCATTCTGTGAATAACACCTAGAGCAATCAGCATTCTGATAGTAGTCATCCGTGCAACGGGAGCATAGGTATCGAAGTAGTCAACCCCTGTATCTAAGAAAATCTCTTGACCACTAGCATGGCCTTGAACTTGTCAACAGTTTTTTCTGCTTTCATCTTCTTTTTAATGATTCACTTGCATCCGATGGATTTATGTCCTTCAGGCAGATTGACTAACTTCCAAGTATTATTAGAATTTATCGAGTCAAACTCGTCATGGATAGCCTCTTTCCAGAAAATAGCATCTCTGGTCTTCATTGCCTCATCATAGGTAAGCGGATCAGCTTCCACATGATAGGTAACAAAGTCTTCTCCGAAATCCTTCGGCCTCCTCACTCGCTTTTCTCTAGGCTCAGCGGGTTCTGGTTCAAATGTTGCCTCATCATCGACAACTTCTTCTTGGACTACTTCTTTCTGAGAGGAACTTGCCTCATATGTGCTAGCAGCATTCTCAGGGACATCCGTGAGAACAATATTCTTGTGCCTACCAAACTGATCTTCAAAGAATTCTGTGTCGCAAGATTCTATGATATGATTAGATTCGATATGAAGGAACCTCCGAGCATCACTCTTATCAGCATAGCCCAGAAATATGGTCTTCGTAGTTCTCATTCCCATCTTATGAATCTTGAGGTCAGGATCCTTCACATACGCCAGACACCCCCATACTCTAATGACATTTAAGTTGGGTCTGACCTTGAACCAAAGTTCATGAGGAGTAATGTCAGATGTTGCGAACGGTACTCTATTCAGAATAAACGTAGGCGTAAGCGCTACTTGTCCCCAGAAGCACTTTGGACGTCCTGCTGTCAGCAACATAGAGTTTATCATCTCTGTCAGCGTCATATTCTTTCTTTTTGATACACCATTAGATTGGGGAGAATACGAAACATTCATTTAGTTGACAATTCCATGCTCTTTGCAGAACGATACGAATTCCATGGAACGGTATTCTCCGTCTCGATCGCTTCTGAGTATTTTGAGTTGTTGACCAGTTTGACGATCTGCTTCAGCCTTGAAGTCCTTGAACTTCTCGAATGCTTCATCTTTTGACTTAAGAAGATATACAAAAGCGTACTTCGAGAAATTGTCAATGAAAGTAATGAAATACTTTATTCCGGCTTTTGTGGAGAATTGCTTGAAGTCACAGATATCTGAGTTTACCAACTCCAGAAGATCTGTGCTTCGGTTCACTCTTCTGAACGGCTTCCTGACGATCATCGTCTGCGCACAGACTTCACATTTCTCTACCTCCTTACCCGCTATCACGCCCCAGTCCCAAAATACCGAGGGACTAGCCACATGGCAATGGCCAACTACACACTCCAATGGGCAAACCCAATTTAATGGACCCGTTAGAGCGTACTTAAGCTGTAAAATAATTATAATGGTCTAAGATACAGGTCACAGTCTAATTCTAATCTCATCCACAGGAGGTAAATCATAAATCAAATGTCAGAATAATCAACTCAGAAATATAATCCAATAACAAGTCTCAATAACATGTCTCAGGGAACAACCCGATAATAAGTTTAGTACAATAATCCAAGAGACAGGAAATAGAGAAACTAGAAACAGAAATAACTGAGTATATAACAAAATAATCAGGAGAAATCCTCTGGCATCACCTCGTCCTCTGGTGCTGGTACTGCTCCATTGTCTGCTCCTGTCCAGTATACCTCGGGGTAGATCTCCTCTGTTATACCTGGGGATATAATCTGGATCCAGGTCATCAGGGGACATAGCAAGTTACAAGAATAAATCAAGCCAAATAAATACAGTATATGATAAATAAATATCCACGGGACAAACTATGTAACCAGCTATATGATATGCAAATGAGAGCATTAATCATACTCAGGCTGAAACTATTATAGGCTCTGTGTCGGGGAAACCCATAACAGCATTTATTTTTGAAGAGCTAGTAAGTGTGCCAAAGCTCTGGTCAGAGTCTAAGGCACTTCCAGTAATGTAATATATATATATAACATAATCAGCCTTTAGAATGGTAAGACTCTCCCCACCCAATGTAACCTCACGTCTCATGTCCATAACACGCAAGATCATGACCTCTGGCTAATGCAGTGAGTCATAATGATAGCTATGCATATGTAAGATCTATGTCACGAATCCTGTAACCTATACAGAATCACCATGAATAACTTAGGAAGATTATGTCTCATGAATAGCGTCAAGGGTCTTATGGTATGACGTACTTGATAAAGCAAGCACGAAAGTATAGGATAGAGATAACAACTCTCTAAGTGACGTAACACGACTCCGCGTACGGTGTCAACACCCGAATATTATTCGGACGTTAAGCAACGTCTCCCGGTCCTAGGTTGTATATGCACATCTCAAGAGTATATATACAAATAAATCAAAAGCAAGTATTGTGGCAAGGTATACTTGTCTGGGGTTTGAACTCCAACAGTTGCTCCGGTGTATATGGAATCTTCAAGAATGCCTTCGGATGCTGAAATAAATGTTACCATCACTCTCAGAAGATATGAAATAGTTAGGATTGACTACTCATAAGTTTAATTTAGACACAGGGACATAATTGACAGTTTCTGATCAAAGTAGGGTCCACATGTGGCCTATTTCGTACCAAAAAATATACCAGAGATAAAGTTCTCCAAATTCGTCAAACTTAGTGTCTTCAAGTCTAGAACGATGATATAAACCTAACAGAATATCTCAAACTGGATTCCGATGAGCCGATCACAAAATTGTCTGTCAAGTGGAGCCGTAGGGCCCAAGATACGGGATTTCATCAACGTTCTCAGAATCGAACCAAACTTGGGTCACAGGACCAGCGTAATGCAATGAATCCAATGGCGCAAGTTTTGTTACGAAACGACAAGCACACATGAAGTTACAATAAGTTTCAGAACAGGCCCGATACGGGGCATTTTTGACGGATACGTGTTGATTCTGGTATGCACGCACATCTGAATCAACTTCCGCAAAATCTCACATGTCCGCATTGACGATACGCACCTTTCGGTACAATTCTCACATGACAAAGTCATCTCGCTTAGCGGGACGCATCCGTTTCGGGAGAATTCAGATTTTAAAAACCAAATTTTTGGTCGATTTCACCCGCGAATAAAATATAACACACAGCAAATTAAAATAAGCTAATTATAGTCTTAATCTTGGTTATATTATCTAATTTACTGTTCAAACAGAATCTCAAAATAATAAACAGGTTAGGAGTAAATCGGCCATGAACTTGTGAGTTCGGGACGGTTTCTGATTTACAGTAATATGGGTTATTTTTTCTATTTTTTTGTCGCGGTTTGCGACCGTCACAGGACGCGATACCCTGAACTAATTGCATGGGGTTAGAGAGGGTCACGTGGTCTTCGTATAGGATTTGATAAAACAAAATTTGGATTAACACACAGGGAGATACGCGAGCTAGAAGACGGGTACCTCACTAATTTTGTGACAGGACGGTACGGCGGGGCACGATGGTGGCGGCGGCGGTTGTTGTGGCTGCGGCGGCTGCTGGGGCTGCTCGGGTGGTGGTCGTGGTGGCTCGGGGAGGTCACCGGAGGAGTCGCCGGAGGAGTCACCGTCGGGAATGGCGGAGGGGGTCGTCGGGTGCGGAAGGGGGTGACGGTGGAGGTGGATGATGGTTGTGATGGCGGTGGCGGTGGTGTGTGGTTTATTTAGAAAGAGGGGAGGCGGTTGTGGGGAGGCCGGAGCGGGGGTCGTGGGGGGGTCGTGGGCCGCAAAGCGGGGGCAGGGTCGAGCGGCCGGCGGAGTCGGCCGCGGAGTCGGGGGATCGTGGGGGTGTCTACTTGGGGAGGGGGGTTATCGGGTATTATTAGGTCGGATCGGGTTGGGTAGGACCCGACCCATTAGGGTTGGGTTGGTTCATTTGGGTTCAGTTTGGGTTGGTTCGGTTCGAGCTGGTTCGGTCTGGTTTATCCAAAAATAAAGTTTTTAGTTATTTAAAAATAGTTTTTGAGCCCAATAAATTTCAGAAAAATTACACAACATCATATTTTTAATTATACACCCAAAAATATAATTTTTCTAATATTTTAATATGTAATATAATACATAAAAATATAAATCCTTTGAAGAACATTTATTTTAAATAATTAAAAAGCAGAGAAAAATTCTAAAATTCATTTTTTTAAATTAAAAAATCGGGTGTTTACACCCCCACGTGTGGAGATAAGGCCTAGACTAGACATCTTGTTAATGTGCTTACAATGCACATGTCCTAATCTATTATGCCACAACTCAAGAGAATAACCAGAAGTATAGACTGTATTGATACAAACAGAAAGAGTTACAAGCTGTAGTTTAAACATCCCTTGGGTACATAAATCTTTTCTGAAGTATGTTCCTTTGTAGAAAATCACCATCTGACCAGCATTTATATCTATCCTCAGGCCAGCCTTGCACAACAGACTCCCAGAAACCATATTCTTGGTGATCATTGGTACGTGCTTCACATTCTCCAGTCTAAGTGACTTTCCAAAAATTAGCTTCAGCACTACCGTCCCGATCCCCAATACTGCAACTTGAGACTTATCCGCCATCGAGACTTTCTTAGAGGTAGGATCATACTTGATGAACATCTCCTTCTTAGAGCACACATGGCAAGATACACCAGTGTCCACCCACCAGTCAGTGTCCACGCCATATGACTCAACCTGCACAACCATAGCAACTAGGTTAAGCTCACCTTGCTCTTTCGATTTAGGCTTCGACCTACAGTCGCTCTTGTAGTGACCCTTCTCGCCACAGTTGTATCATGTCACATCAGTCTTCGGCTTTGGCTTAAAATGAGTCAATTTCACCTTCAGGTGGTTGACGTCCTTATTCTTCTTCTTGTAGGAAAATTTATGCTTCCCTTTAGAGTCACTAGCATGTACCATGTTGGGCTTAGCCAACTGCTTGGACAAGGAGTCCAATTTCAGTTGCCCCATGGTTCATCTTCAATGTGAATCCAGTGAAGAAGGTCTTCGAGGTGGATCTCCATCTTTTTGTGGTACATGTCAGTCGTGAACCTGATCCAGCCTGGAGGAAGTTTGGTGACCATAGCCCCCACCATAAATTTGTCTTCGTGCTTCATGCCCTCTTCCTCCAGTTTCTGCTCCATCTTCAGAAGTTTCTTAACTTGGTAACATCACCTTCTCGTCATCAAATTGCAAAGTGAAGAACTTCTCGACGAGATAAATTTTAGATATTTTCTCGTCAGTTTTGTAGTGCTTCTCAAGAGATTTCCAGACATCTCTTGTCTTCTCCTTCTTGTTGTAGGACTCTGCCATCGAGTCATCCATAGTATTGAGAATAAATAACCTGCAGAGGTCGTTGTCTTTCTTCCACTTGGAGTGCGCGTCCTGTGCCACGCCAACTACAAGCTCTCCTCCATCTTTGGGAATGGTAGGTTCAGGATCAACCAACACATAAGCAACTTTGACAATACGAAGATTCAAGAAGATCTTTCTCTTCCAAATGTTGTAGTATTCGCCATCAAACTTCTCAAGCTTGTGAAAGCTAGTATCGAGAAGGTTTGAGAAGTTTTCCATTCTAACTCGGATCTTGCCTTGAGATTATTAGTTCCGAAGTCAGATCAAAGAAGAAGAGGTAGCCAAAAAGTAGAGACTCACATAAGAGTTCGTCTCTACAAACTCCAGAAAAGAAGTTTGTGTACTGAGATTCACACAAGAGTTCCTCTTTAATGACACACATTCCCACATAAGCACTAAACAAGGAACATGTTACAAACTGACAACCAAAAGAAAATGCAAATAAAACAAGAATCAGAAAACCGTTCTTCTCTTTACTTTTGCAGACGCTACACCGAGAATAACGGGAACAAGAACAGAAATACAAAGAAGGGAACACTTGCTGGGGTGATCAAAACCACCAGAGCTTAAGGCAAGATTTGCGCTATACAACGATCTGCCCCCATGATCTAGCAAGTTCACACGGAAACTTCTGGAATGCTCTTGGTCACCTTCGGATCACTCGGAAGATTCCTTTGGAATGATGCTAAAACTGTCGCAGGTCCTGCTGGTGCTCTCAATTTTTTCTCGCTTTTTTAATTTTTTCCAACAACACTAAATGAAAAAGGAGAGCCTCTATATAAAAAGGATTTCAGTTTCCATACGACCGGAGAAAAAATCAGGCCGCATGAGACGCCTGCGTCGTTATACTGCTGTCACGACCCAGTCCCAAAATGCCGAGGGACTGGAGACGTGCACAATGGCCAGCAGCACGCACCGATGGACAACCCAATTTAATGGATCCATCAGGGCATGCTTAAGCTGTAGTTTAACAGGAAATAGAGCAATTGTTACAGGTCACAGACTAATCTAATCTCATCCACAACAGATAATCACAGATTAAATGCCAGAAATAATGCAATAGAATAACTATCAGATCTCAATAAATATCTCGGTGAACAATTCGAGATTATGTCTGATACATCCAAAGAAAATAGACAGGAAATAAAGGAACTGGAAATAGAAACAGAAATAACTGACTATATACAGCCACTGCTCAGGAGAAGTCCTCTGGTGCTGGCTCATCCTCAGGTCCTGGTACAGCTCCTGGAAGTGCCCTGGTACGGGGTATCTCTGGATAGATTTCTTCAGCTATACCTGGGGATATCATCCATTCCAGGTCCTCAGGGGACATAGCAAGGTACAGATAATACAAGCCAAAATATAAGCAGTGCTGAAATAAAGGAAACAGCAGGGTAAACTATGTAACCAGCTAAGTGATCAATGCAAGTTGAGAGCATCACTAGAACTCAGGCTGAGACCGCTATAAGCTCTGTGTCGGGGAGCCGGTAGCAGTAATAACACGTAAAGGGTCTAGCTCTGCTGGAGAATCTACGATCTCACACTAATAGTATATATATATGAAAATAGCATGTAGCCTGTGTGTCTCTCCCCACCCAATGTAATCACACGTCTCATGTCCATGACACATAAGATCATAACTAATGCAGCAGTCATATAATGTCTAGGAATAAACTGTCCATGTCATAACCTGTATCCTATACAGAATCACCGTGAATATCTCAAGAGGATTCTGTCTCATGAATAGTGTCAAGTGTCCTGGGTTCAGGTGTACTTGATAGGACAAGTACCAAGATTAAGGGTATCTAATGTCCAACTCTAAGTGATGTACCCAACACCGCATACGGGGTTGGCACCCGACTATGATCGGACGCTAAGTACGTCGCACGTTTCCTAGGTTAAGCAGTTAAAACAAGTTTATATGATTTACACAAGAAATCCAGCAAAATATTATCACAGGAACTACTGAGAATTTACAAGCTTTACTTGCCCACTGATGCATAATTAAGTCCAGAAAATAAATAGCAAACTGCAGGGTTTGGCAAGGTACACTTGCCCACTGATGTAAAAACAGGTCAAGGAAATAGGTAGCAAGCTGCAAGTATTGGCGAGGTACACTTGCCTGTGGTTCCGGCTCTGATTGCGGCTCTATCTTCGGTTGGATTTGCAGGCGGTACTCCGGTTGCTGAAATAAACATCACCATCAGATCCAGAAATATCAATCAGCTAGAAACGCCTGTCCTTGGGTCCAATAAATTCCAGAAAAATTATCCTAAGTCCAGTTTTTTATTTTACACCCAAAAATATTATTTTCATAATATTTTAATACTGTTTATTATCAACTAAAAATCATTTAATAATTAAAATCCTGTTTTTAAATACAGAAAATTCCCAGAAAATTCCAGAAAATTGAGAAAAATACAAATTTAAAATTTTAAAAAATCAGGGGATTTACAATCTACCCCCCTTAAGAGGATTGCGTCCTCGCAATCAAAGAATAACCGTTCAGCCGAGATGACACGGTTGCAAGTATCGTTCGAAACACATCACAAGATACTTAGGGAAATACTGTTTCCCTAAAAATGAAAGTTATACACCTTCCAGAGAAAATCTAGTTAAAGCAAAAGATCTTCAGCTTTTATGAAAACTAGGTTGTTATTAACAAGTTACAAATTACTAGGTTGGGGCTGAGGTCACGAACCAACGGGCACGAGCTAAAACAAGACTAGAAACGGATAACTACGAATCACTTACGCGCATTGGCTACTCCACGAGTCTGCGCGTTCTCCACTGTAATCGTCAGGGCTTGCTCGCGTCCTTGCAGTCGATTCTTCTGCTGCTGAGTCTGCTGGAAGAGTATTTCCTGGGGTATCAAGGGTGGCCTCGGCTGATACCCTCCTGGAGCTGGTGGTAGGATTTCTTGAACTTCCATTTGCGGTACTTCCAATGCTGGTACTGGTAACGCTTGTTGTTTTACCCTTGGTGCTCTGTCTCGACGCTCAGGGCATTCCTTTAATAAATGCTGACTGGATCCGCAAACTATGCATAATCTCTTCTTTCGTCTGCACTCGTCCTAAGTATGGCCTCGCTTGTGACAATATGGACAGACAGGTATGGCCTGTGGAGATGCTCCTGGAGGCTGGTGTATGTGAGGTCTTTTTGCAACTTTTTCTGGTTGTGCTCCGGCTGGTGCTGACGTGGATGGCCGCTTCAGACTGGTCTCTCTCCTGATGACGCGCTCAATGCGTCGCGCCGCAGCAAGGACGTCCGAGTACGAAGTAGGTGCAACGGATCCAATTAGTTTCTGTAGCTCAATGTTTAGTCCGTCGAAGAATTTCTCAGCCTTCTCTTCTTCTGTCGGGATCAATGTTGGAGCGAAGCGACTTAGACGAATGAACTCAGCGTTGTACTCTTCCAGCGTCTTAGTATCCTGAGTGAGGTGATTAAACTTGTCCCGAAGTTCTGACCGAGCGATAGCTGGAATGTATATCTCCTGAAAGAGTCTAGAGAACTCTTCCCAAGTGACTCGGTCTGGTCCGAGCCGGATCTCCTCAGATAGCCACCAGTGATGTGCATTATCCGTCAACTGCATTCTGACGGCCGTCATCCAACGTTCCTTTGGAAGCTCAGCTGCTTCTAATTGATGTTGAGTGTTGGTGAGCCACTCATGAACTTCAGTGGGCTCTTCTTGGCCTGAGAATGTGCGGGGCTTCAGCTGCCGAAAATCGGTGATAGAGCCCGTCGTTGGCCGTCGTGCTGGTAGTCCTGCCTGCTCTAGTGCGGTTACTAGGCTGCGACTCAAACCCTCTTGTTGAGCTTGCATTATTGCATAGATCATTTGAAACATCTGCTGTCCGTCCATGGCCTGCCCTGGTGGAATTACGGGCATTGGTGGAGTAAATGGCGTCGTTGGTGGAATGTCTTCCTGCTGGATTCTCGAGGCATGTTGTTGAGCTGACTGTCCTCCATCCACTGGTGTTACTTCGTCTTTGTTGGTTACCTCAGCATCTCGTGGTGACGTTATGGGAGTCTCGTCGTTTGCTCGTGAATCCATAACCCTGCAACCAAAATAAACAATAAGAGGCGCACAGGAATCAAGGCAGGATGCAAGTCAAAGAATTAATTCGAAGTCGATATGGATATCAAGAACGTTTCAAGCAAGTGGATGAGATCCTAAAAACTTATCCTATTCTTATTGCAGGCCTGTTCGATCCCTAAGTTGAAACCGAACAATTTAGTCGTTGACCTGCATGGGCCACCACAAAAACTATGTCACGCCCCAGTCCCAAAATACCGAGGGACTGGAGACGTACGCAATGGCCAGCAGCACGCACCGATGGACAACCCAATTTAATGGATCCATCAGGGCATGCTTAAGCTGTAGTCTAACAGAAAATAGAGCAATTGTTACAGGTCACAGACTAATCTAATCTCATCCACAACAGATAATCACAGATTAAATGCCAGAAATAATGCAATAGAATAACTATCAGATCTCAATAAATATCTCGGTGAACAATCCGAGATTATGTCTGATACATCCAAAGCAAATAGACAGGAAATAAAGGAACTTGAAATAGAAACAGAAATAATTGACTATATACAGCCACTGCTCAGGAGAAGTCCTCTGGTGCTGGCTCGTCCTCAGGTCCTGGTACAGCTCCTGGAAGTGCCCTGGTACGGGGTATCTCTAGATAGATTTTTTCAGCTATACCTGGGGATATCATCCATTCCAGGTCCTTAGGGGACATAGCAAGGTACAGATAATACAAGCCAAAATATAAGCAGTGCAGAAATAAAGGAAACAGCAGGGTAAACTGTGTAACCAGCTAAGTGATAAATGCAAGTTGAGAGCATCACTAGAACTCGGGCTGAGACAGCTACAAGCTCTGTGTCGGGAAGCCGGTAGCAGTAATAACACGTAAAGGGTCTAGCTCTGCTGGAGAGTCTACGACCTCACACTAATAGTATATATATATGAAAACAGCCTGTAGCCTGTGTGTCTCTCCCCACCCAATGTAATCACACGTCTCATGTCCATGACACGCAAGATCATAACTAATGCAGCAGTCATATAATGTCTAGGAATAAACTGTCCATGTCATAACCTGTATCCTATACAGAATCACCGTGAATATCTCAAGAGGATTCTGTCTCATGAATAGTGTCAAGTGTCCTGGGTTCAGGTGTACTTGATAGGACAAGTACCAAGAGTAAGGGTATCTAATGTCCAACTCTAAGTGACGTACCCAACACCGCGTACGGGGTTGGCACCCGACTATGATCGGACGCTAAGTACGTCGCACGTTTCCTAGGTTAAGAAGTTAAAACAAGTTTATATGATTTACACAAGAAATCCAGCAAAATATTATCACAGGAAATACTGAGAATTTACAAGTTTTACTTGCCCACTGATGCATAATTAAGTCCAGAAAATAAATAGCAAACTGCAGGGTTTGGCAAGGTACACTTGCCCACTGATGTAAAAACAGGTCAAGGAAATAGGTAGCAAGCTGCAAGTATTGGCGAGGTACACTTGCATGTGGTTCCGGCTCTGATTGCGGCTCTGCCTTCGGTTGGATTTACAGGCGGTACTCCGGTTGCTGAAATAAACATCACCATCAGATCCAGAAAATATCAATCAGCTAGAAACGCCTGTCCTTGGGTCCAATAAATTCCAGAAAAATTACCCTAAGTCTAGTTTTTCATTTTATACCCAAAAATATTATTTTCATAATATTTTAATACTGTTTATTATCAACTAAAAATCATTTAATAATTAAAACCCTGTTTTTAAATACAGAAAAATCCCAGAAAATTCTAGAAAATTGAGAAAAATACAAATTTAAAATTTTGAAAAATCAGGGGGTTTACAACTGCACAGAGCAGATAGCGTCGTCAGACGCCGAAAGCTGCAGCCGTATGGCACAGAGAGCCACGAGACACCTGCGTGATGTACTGCACAGAGCAGACAGCGCTGCACCGAGCCACCAATAGCAGTCCCTGTCCCCTCCACACGTGACTCGCTCAAGCTAACTTTCTGGCCGCATGCGCCCCTGACCGCGTGGCCCCTGCCGCATGCGCACCTGACCGCATGGGCACCTGACCGCATGGCCCTGGCCGCATGACTCCACGAAGCATACGTCCGAGCAAAGAACCGTACATGTAACTCGCGCACAAAAGGACGAGTGCCATTCGACGATGCTAAGTGCAAAGTTCGCCAACAAAGTGCCTGAGTCCGAGTCCGAGTCGCTAAGTCCCTTTGGGACTTAACTCCTAAGGGAAACTTTCCAAAGGTGGTGACAAAATAAAGATTGTCATAATGGGGTTCACACTTAATCCTTCTAGAAAATTCAACCAACATGGACCACCATCCCATGTGTATATACCATTACTAAGCAAAACTATATATTGAGATATACACATTGGTGATTTTTCAATGTGGAACTAAAACTCCCAAAACAAAGTAAAAAAATACCATATATATATATATATATATATATATATATATATATATATATATATATATGTGTGTGTGTGTGTGTGTGTGTGTGTGTGTGTGTGTGTGTGTGTGTGTGTTGGGATCAAATTCGTCATCTATTCTGTCCATCTCATTATAATCTGTATCGTATTCATTGGATTAGATTTAAAACATGGTTTATATTAAATGTAGAATAAAAAATCATTCGTACACAAATTAATAAATAGAGGGAAAAAATACCGGCTCCAATCCGGCACATTGCCTGCGCTCCGCCGCCTCGTGCTGCCTTGCGCACTTCCTCCTCTCCTGCGCTGTGTCTCCGCTGGCGCTCCGGCTATCTGCGTCTACGTCTTTGTCGTAATGATTTACCGATGTGAAGGAATAGAGTTGTAAAGGATGACATGCAATGAACCCGTTTGAGGATTATCTTGCGAACAACAAAAGTCTGGGATCACTGTGCTGCTTGAAGATTGCCTGCTCATTTTCCATCATCACTGTTCTTCCGATAAATGCATTATTCTGATGTTGCATTTGAAGTAATTTTCTATGCACTGTGATTAATTATTTTAGTTGCACCGATGGTGTCGAGGTGGTTGATCTTTATTATATTAACAATTAGTGATTATAAGTAAATTTTAAGGTGTTGAAAAGGACGAACGGTTCGGAACCCGGTCCGGGTATAACTCGGTCGAATTCGGCCTGGATAGCTTCCGACCCGGTCAATGGACCAGTCCGGTCCAGCCCACCCCCCTCCCCTCCGGGGTCCGGGCTGTGTCGGGGGATCCGACCAGCAAGTCCGGTCCGGTGGACCGTTGGCTGTCCCATTCGGGCCGGGTCCAATTCGGACTGGCCCGATCGATCCGGTCCGGATCGGTCCAGCTCGGCTGATTTTTTTTATTTTTTTTGGAATATAACTATTGGGAGGTATTTTTACTCATTTTTTATTGGCGAATTTTGACCGTTTTAGGAGTATTTTGGTCATTTTGCTAAAAATAATTGTCACGTCCCAGTCCCAAAATATCGAGAGACTAGCCACTTGGCAATGGCTAGTAGCACAACTCCAATGGACAAACCCAATTTAATGTACCCTTTAGAGTGCACTTAAGCTGTAATAAATATAAATGCAGTCTACACCATCGATCACAAAGAAATATAACTAAATATGATAGACTAATCAAGATAATAGATAAAGGAAATAATCCATCATTAAGTCAACATTTGTAGTGTCTCGGGGAACAACCCGATAAAATAAGAAAAGAAAATAAGTCCATGAGTCAAAATATGAAATAATTGTAAGCATAAATAACTGAGTATGTATCAGAATACTCAGGAGAAATCCTCTGACACAATCTCGTCCTCTGGTGCCAGTACTGCTCCAACGTAAGCTCATGTCCCGTATATCTCGGGATATTCCTCCTCTGTTGTACCTGGGGACATAATCCGGATCCAGGTCCTCAGGGGACATAGCAAGGTACAAGAATAACTCAAGCCAAATAAAATACAGTAAATAAAATAGATCCTCATGATAAGCTATGTAACCATCTAAGTAAAATGCAAATGAGAGCGTCACTAGTACTCAGGCTGAAACCACTGCAAGCTCTGTGTCGGGGAGCCTGTAGCAGCAAGAATATCACGCAATAGGCCAAGCTCTGGAACAGAGACTAAAGCATCTCAATAATAAAGTATATATGTATATAATCAGCTTGTAGCCTGTGTGTCTCTCCCCACCCAATATAATCACACGTCTCATGTCTATGATGTCTCATGTCCATAACACGCAAGATCATGACCTCTAGCTAGTACAGCGAGTCATAATGATATTTATGTATATGCAAGTCTTATGTCACGAATCTTGTAAGCCTATACAGAATCACTACGAATAATTCAGAAAAGATTTTGTCACATGAATAGTGTCAAGTGTCCTATGGTATGACGTACTTGATAAAGCAAGCACGTAAAAATATAGGATCGTGGATTCAACTCTCTAAGTGACGTTATACGACTCCGCGTACGGCGTCGACACCCGAATCTTGTTCGGACATTAAACAACATCTCACGATCCTAAGTTTAACAGGTACAACACAGAAGTATATATAAATAATAAAAGTAAATAATATCATAGAATCTACTGCAAGTTAGCAAGGTACACTTGCATGGTTTTTGAGCTTCGACAGTTGCTCCGATATAAGTGGAATCTCCAGGTACGCCTCCGTATGCTGAAATAAATATCACCATTATTTTCAAAATACTTGAAATAGCTAGGATTAACTACCCATAAGTCAAATTTGGACACAGGGACATAATTGACAGTTTCTGGTCAAAACGGGGTCCATATGTGACCCACTTCGCACCGAAAAATATACCAGAGATAAATTTCTCCAAATTTATCAAACTAAGTGTCTACGAGTTCAAAACGATGATACGAACCCAACGAAATATCCGAAACTGAATTCCGATAAGCCGGTCACGAAATCGTCCGTCAAGTGGAACCGTGGGGCCCACAAAACGGGATTTTGTCAATGTTCTCAGAATTGAACTAAACTTGGGTCACAGGACCAGCATAATGTTACAAATCCGATGGCATAAATTTTGTTACGAAATAACAAGCATACACGAAATTATGACGAGTGTCAGAACATGTCGATATGGGACTTTTCGACGGATACGCGTTGATTCCAGTGTGCACGCACATCCAAATCAACTTCCGAAAAATCCTACACATTTGCGTTAACGATATGCGACTTTCGATGTAATTTGCACACGACGAAGTCGTCTCATTTAGCGGAACATACCCCATTTCGAAAAAAATTGGGCTTAAAAAATCAAGTTTTCGGTCAAATTCCACAGCGAATAAAACACAGCATACAACGAATTAAAATATACTAATTAAAGAGATTAAATCTCGATTATATTGTCTAAATTACTGTTTAAGTAGAATTTAAAAATATTAACTAGATTGGAAGAAAATTAGCCATGAACATGGCTGGTTGAAACAGTTTCTGAACTACAAACTGGGTCATTTTTTCTGTTTTGCGTCGTGAATTACGACCGACACAGGATACGATACACCGAACTAATTACACAGAGTTCAAGGGGGCATGTGGTCTTCATATAGGATTCGACGGATCAATATTTAGTTATCTGTGCAGAGAGTTACAGGGGCTAGAAGTGGTATACCTCGCTGTGTGCTGTGCTCGGGATTCTGGAGGCTGTACGGAGGCGTCTTGCGGCGTGCGACAGCGACTGTCCGGCGGTCGTCGACGGCCAGGGTTGGTCGGGGTGGTAGAGGAGATGATGGTGGTGGGGTCCGCTAGGCTAGGATTTAAATAGGGTGACAGGGAGGGAGTTACAAGGAGCTGAAGAGGAGGGGTCGGAGAGGTTTCGGGAAGAAGAATAGAAGCGGTTGGGGGCTGCGGGGGTTTCGGGTTGCTATAATAGATGAGGATCGGTGGGTTTGCGTTAGTGGATTTCAGGTTGCGGATTTGGGTATGGGATCCGGGTTCGGTTAGTTTGGTTTGGGTTGGTTCGGTTTAGTTTGGCTTGGTTTGGGTTGGTTTATTAAAACAATATATATATATGGCCATTAAAAATAGTTTGGACCCCAATAAATTCCTGAAAAATTACACAATACTCTATTAGTAGTTTTACATCCAAAAATATATTTTTTGCACTATTTTAATAATTAATTAAATACACATAATTATAAATCTATGAATATTATATACTATAAATATCTAAAAATTACAAAAAAATTCCCCTTAATCAAAATTTTATAATTCTAATAAAATTAAATTCTAAAAAACTCATGGTGTTACAATAACCAAAATATCCATTATAAAAACTCTTTTTTAGGGTATTTGGGGGTCATTTGGCCCCAAAAAAATTCTATAAATAGTCTATAATTCATGAAAAATAAACACAACACAATTTCTTCTCTCTTATAAATTTTTTTTCTCTCTCTTACAAAATTTAGAAGCAATCTAGTGTAAATAGACTATATACTATCATAAAAAATGAGCAACCACAACAACAACTGGAAGATCAGCAATCTCAACTCGCACCGCAACCTCAACCGATATTGCAACTAAAATTTGAATAAAAAATTTGACATCATTTTAGTAGAGTTTACAATGAGCATGATACAGAAAGAAGATCTTTGGATATAGTTCTTGTTGAATGCTTGTATTGTAGAAAATGACTCAAATGGGACCATAAATATAGTACAAGGAAGCTACGCATATATCTGAAAATTTATATGGATATCTAGTAATGTTGATTTTCTTAAAAAAATCTATCGATTTTAGTATATTTTGTTATTGTTACATAAGTCATAGATATATTTAAACCTAATTGCAACTTATGTTTGAGTTTCAGCTTTCAGTCGCTTTACAAACTTTATTTGCAGTATTACAAATAAATTTTGAAGATAGAGTGAGAAGCTGAAACACAAATATAGGTTGCATGACTTATGTAAAAAAATATTAAAAATTATCTTCAATAAATTTTTTAGTCAAGTGTTAACTGTGTTTTTTTAGACTAGTTAGTGTTGTTTACATTTAAAATTTTTAATTATTGAAAGAATAATTTTCTATTTAAATTTATGTAACTAATCACAAATTATTCAACTTATAAATACTTAGATTTTAATTTATACTTAAAGTTATATAAATATCGATATAAAGAAATCAAATAAAATTTTCTTACTTAATTTTTATATAAATATTTACATAAATTATAGGAAAAAAAAACTTACTAACAAATAACTTATAAATTTCAAATTATACAAAAATAATTTAGTAACAAAAAACCTGTAAATTTTAAGTTGAATTTATTAACTTATATATATATATATATATATATATATATATATATATATATAATATTTATAATAATATAAATAAACGTAAAAAAATTAAAAAATCGGGCCGGCCCGGACCTAGACCGGTTCAGCCCGGTCCATCGCAGACCGGGTCACGGGTCCGTGCTGTGTCAGCTGCCAAACCTGTCATGCCCAGATCTTCCGCAGGTAATCGACCGTCCCAGTTGGGCCGAATCACCGTGCCAACGCTCCCGCGGGACGATCTTTCTAATCTGGACGTGATGCCGCACGAGCATAAGCTGCGTCCGTGCAAGGCCATGATCCGAACAAGCAATAAGATGTCTAAGCCACAGAGTCGCACAGATAGTCCCAATGCAGCGGAATAAGAACGAACAAGCAATTGGTAACAAGTTCACATAGTCGTCAGTAGCGGAAGCATTGAATAACACAAGTATAAAAGTAAAACAAGCTCTTTATTGATATTGAACAAGTATTACAAACGGCGCTAGGCCAAGATTACAAGTCGCTCAAGTCCTCTCTCTCTCTCTCTCGAAATAGTAAAAGCGTGCCAAGTGGCTACATTCATGGAATGATACATAGGCGATGTTCCAACATTATGTCTTGTATATGTGCTTGAGTTTCGGACGCAATGCTCCAAGGCCCCAGAGCAAAATATATGTCTTAGCACACACGAAGGAGGTTTTCGTACCGAACGAGATTCTCTCGCACCCTGCAAGCAATCTGGTGGGTTATCAGTACATGAATGCACTGGTGGGGGGCTTCTCGCCCGCTCGGCAAATCAAAACACGTTATATAGGTTTCGTGCACCATTTATTAAGTTATCTTTGTAGTCTTGCCTTAGGATCAATTTTATGGCATAATGAAAAGTGTAACTCGTGTGGCAGTGCGCCGTGTGATATAAGAGTAACACGACAAGACTTACCAACTTACCATTCGTCCTTTCATGTCCAAGTTAAACCAAGCACGAGCATTTATAATAAAATCCAAGGGCAATTACATAAGCAAACATAAGTGCCGTGAGCGAGGTTCTGTTCCAGGTCCACGAGTTACACGGATTATCCAAAAGTGTTACAGAAGATGTTCAAGTATTCAAATATATACAAGTATGTTATACTCATATCCGTTCAGGTATTTTCGATTACTGGATGCGATGCAATGACTCGTACGCGGATTACCGCAAAGCAAGGATGACTTATCTATATGAACATGAGTCGCTGGCATAGCCATAAAGGATTAGTTATAGTCATTGATGAGGATGGTATGCAACGAAAGTACACGGTTCACTACAAGCCATCCCACCCAGCACACGAGACTATCAGTCTTAGAGTGAGAATGGCGCAGCGTGAAGTGCACACGTTATCCTTCTCCACACAATTAAGACTGTATTAGTTCCATCCGGATCGGATCGGCCCTGGTGCCCCAAAGACCATCCGTGGAACAAGATCCGAAAATCTTCCTTGTTCAACAAGTTATCTGCGACGTGCAAGTCTTGGGCCTTCCAGATTCATGAGATTCATGACATTCACTACATTCTCAATCTTGATTCTTGCTCGAACGAGGATTGCTCCATGAGCTGTGTTTCTTGCTTCTTTGACATAATTCTCATTCAGAGTTTAACTTGACTTGATGTATTTTCCTGGTTCAGGGACTGCCTTGGTGACCTAACGGTCCCGGATACTTTCAGGTTCATATTGCACAAAACAACTATTTGATAATTTTCTGGCTAACTAGATGCATACACGATATGGATAGTGTTACTTGATTATGGCATAAATTTATGTGGCAAGCATTGGAATGAGGCAACGAGTACAAACTATAATGTAAGCAGGCGAGCATGCATTTATATGAAACATAAGCATTTATATATTAGCTTTTAGCACCGAATTTGTCTCCGGTTTTGGTTTGAGATCTTGTATTGTATATTATTTTGGATGATGTATTATTATTGATGTTGTGGTTGTTGTAGTAGTTGTTGGTTAGACTTTATAGTTGTTAGTCTTCTTTGTCATCTTATCGTGCTTAGATTCGTGATTGAGTATATTATGATTATCATTATGATATTTGCTCCTCCGTTTGGAGTTGAGATCTTGACAGGTTTATATATTGATTGTGTGGTTGCCCTCCTTTTGGAGAGGTCATGGCCGATTTTTGTGTGAGATTATTATCTAGATAGTTGACCTAGACAGCGTTCTACCGTCGATGCTGCGGCGTAGGCTGGACGTACCCACGACTCATGTCCGATTTTCCCGGGTGCGGGTCGTGACACATTTTTGGTGGTGGCCTGCATGGGCCACCACCAAAAACGTATTTAAATGGAACTGCTGTTAGAGATGTACTTGCTCCAGTCCTGACTGGACATATTTTTCAGAGTATCCGGAGGATTGGTGCCCGACGTTTTATGGACCTGAGCCTGTCGATGGTGCAGATAAGGACCCTCTAGTTTAGGGGTGATTTTCGGGTTGGTAGCCGGGATCACTGAGACCTTGTTGTTATTTTTATTAGCTTTTAGCACCGGATTTGTCTCCGGTGCTAAAAGCTAATAAAAACAACAACAAGGTCTCAGTGATCCCGGCTACCAATCCGAAAATCACCCCTAAACTAGAGGGTCCTTGTCTGCACCATCGACAGGCTCAGGTCCATAAAACGTCGGGCACCAATCCTCCGGATACTCTGAAAAATATGTCCAGTCAGGACTGGAGCAAGTACATCTCTAACAGCAGTTCCATTTAAATGATAAAAACTATAAAACAGTTATAGCAAGTAGCAAGGAGAATAAAGCAAGTAGTATGAGACAAGAAATATATAAATAACTGGTGCATAAAGGTAAAGATGCATGGATATCAGAGCAAGATAGTAATAACTGCAAGATACAGGAAATCTAAGCTAAGATCAACGCACCCGGGAAAATCGGGCATGAGTCGTGGGTACGTCCAGCCTATGCCGCAGCATCGACGGTAGAACGCTGTCTAGGTCAACTATCTAGATAATAGTCTCACACAAAAATCGGCCATGACCTCTCCAAAAGGAGGGCAACCACACAATCAATATATAAACCTGTCAAGATCTCAACTCCAAACGGAGGAGCAAATATCATAATGATAATCACAATATACTCAATCACGAATCTAAGCACGATAAGATGACAAAGAAGACTAACAACTATAAAGTCTAACCAACAACTACTACAACAACCACAACAAACAAGTATTTCAAAGACACCGAGTTCATTCTTTATAGTCTAGACTCACTTGCATTCTTGTTGGTCTCACTTACATGTTTCTGGACTTGACTTACTACATATTTTTCATGCTGGACTCACTACACATTCATGTGCACGGACTTGATCTTAGCTTAGATTTCCTGTATCTTGCAGTTATTACTATCTTGCTCTGATATCCATGCATCTTTACCTTTATGCACCAGTTATTTATATATTTCTTGTCTCATACTACTTGCTTCATTCTCCTTGCTACTTGCTATAACTGTTTTATATTTTTTATTATTTAAATGGAACTGCTGTTAGAGATGTACTTGCTCCAGTCCTGACTGGACATATTTTTCAGAGTATCCGGAGGATTGGTGCCCGACGTTTTATGGACCTGAGCCTGTCGATGGTGCAGACAAGGACCCTCTAGTTTAGGGGTGATTTTCGGGTTGGTAGCCGGGATCACTGAGACCTTGTTGTTGTTTTTATTAGCTTTTAGCACCGAATTTGTCTCCGGTTTTGGTTTGAGACCTTGTATTGTATATTATTTTGGATGATGTATTATTATTGATGTTGTGGTTGTTGTAGTAGTTGTTGGTTAGACTTTATAGTTGTTAGTCTTCTTTGTCATCTTATCGTGCTTAGATTCGTGATTGAGTATATTGTGATTATCATTATGATATTTGCTCCTCCGTTTGGAGTTGAGATCTTGACAGGTTTATATATTGATTGTGTGGTTGTTCTCCTTTTGGAGAGGTCATGGCCGATTTTTGTGTGAGATTATTATCTAGATAGTTGACCTAGACAGCTTTCTACCGCCGATGCTGCAGCGTAGGCTGGACGTACCCACGACTCATGCCCGATTTTCCCGGGTGCGGGTCGTGACATTATGTTAGCACGGTCTAAGGGGTAGTGCGAGGAGTACAACCGTACAGGGACATATCGAGCGACATAGTTCATAAGGCGTACAGTGTAAACAAGTGAAGAAGTGCACTACGAAGGTAGCATAATAATCTACTCGAGGCATATCGGGGTCTACTTGTATGAAGCAATGGTAGCATGCGATGGTCCAAGTTATAAGCCAAATTTTATTTCCATGTTCTAACACAAGCAATACAAGATATGATTATTACCTTAGCTAGGTGTGTTATATTCTTTATTAGCATGCAAGGGGTGATTTACCTAGCGACTAGCATGTATAGTCCATATTTTAAGTGTGCTGGCTAAGCAAACACAAGTTCATCGTAGCCACACACCTTAGCAATGATTCACCTCGGTCGAGTGATAATCCGAGCGAGCCTTTGAAAGTATAAGTCTGAACTCCTGAAGGGCCAAGTCTGAAAATCCTTTGCCTCAAACAAGTCTTATCGCTGAGCAAAGCGGGTCGGGTCGTTGCACTTGTGCCGTTTGAATCGGCTGTCCGCTTAAATGGAATGGGTCATTACAAAATCGATCGGGCCGGGCCGGGCCACTCTCTCCACAGGGTTGGGCCCGTACCGACCCAAATTCGGTCAACCCGAACCTCGGGATGGGCCGCCCCATCACACAACTTGAAGTAAATTGCAAGAGGGATATTTCCAATGATGACTGCAAAAAATTTTAGGCCTTTGATAAACGCACTACAAAAAACTTGGGGCTAGCCCAGTATTTGTGATAGTCCATTAATGAAGAAATTTTACTCATACAAGCCCAAATCTTACTCATACTAGCCCAACCCCACTCCCAAACCCCCCTAACCTCTACCACCGTTGCACTTGGCCGGAGCCCTCCTCCTCCACACCTTCCATTTGAATCTTCATCTCCTCCAATTCCAGCCATTAATCGATGGCTCCCAAACCCTCAAAAAATCAAGGTACAATTCTTCTCCCTCTCTAATTTTTTTACTTTTTATTGCATCTCAAAAAATTTAAAAAAAAATTAGCTTGGGATGAGGTAAGATTATAGTATAATAAGGTAAATAGGTTTTGGATGTAGTATAGACGTATTTCTGGAGTCTTGAACCCTAATTTAGGGTATGGATGTTCAAATTTTGTTGAACGGTCGGGAGCGAAGCAGGCTGGACTATAGAATTTTCTACTGTCCTATATATATTCCGGACTGTTGAATTTTTTGCAGTTCTTTATATATAGAGGACTGTAGAGAATTCAATAGTGCTATATACATATAGGACTGTAGAAATTTCTAGAGCCCTGATTATTTTATTACTTTTGGACTGTTAAAATATATATATCTTGTTTGTTTTATAGCCACGATCTTCGAAAGGGCCTTGAGGATGAAGGTATCATAAGAAGATGGCCCACTGCGTCGATGTGTAAGGAACGCAATATTGAGCGTGATGTTAAGACAACCCGCACTATCGTCGACCCCGAGACACCCCCTCAAGTTAGAAAACGTCGACTGAAGAAGATTGTAACTCGTTCGAAGAGACGTGCTCCTAGTATTTCTGGTTCTTCTTCCTCCGTCGATGAAGACATACCAAATGTCCAAAGTCGGCCGACTGGTGGTTCAGGACCTTCTCAGCAGCCAGATAGTCCAGTCGAGACTCATCCACCAGCCCTCCGCAACTGGCCAACTGATGGTTCAGGACCTTCTCAACAGCCAGATAGTCCAGTCGAGACTCGTTCAAACGGTTTCTCTATGTTGTCGTCGATCGAGAACCATATTGCATACCAAATATGGAATAACCCGGTAAGTACATTACGTTATGATAACTTATGATATTTTTAATTATTTATAGATAACTATATTTTATATATATTTCTAAGTTCATCAAATTTTTTACTTTTCAGGGGAGTTCTCGTATGTTAACGGTGATCAACCACCACAAAAAGTACAATACATGGGGGTATGAATTTTTCGTAGACGACGTCAAGGCTAAAATCAATCCCACCGATTTACGAAATTTAGGTAACTACTCATATACTACGGTGGACAATGCACTCATATCAGCATTTGTAGAACGCTGGCATCCAAAAACCAACACTTTCTATCTCCCAAAAGGGGAGTTGACGATTACCCTGGATGACGTCCATCATATATTGGGAGTTAGGATTGATGGCCGAGTCATGATGAATCACACTTTTGACGAATCGAGCATAAAAGTTTACGATAATATCATGGATTATGTATTGAACTGTCTCAGAGTTGATGCGACGAGTTTTGCAACCCTTCAAGACTTCAAGAAGTCGTACGAACTTCCTTTAAAATATTTGCAGGAGACATTCGATGATCCGGACACCGAAGGTGATAATATCGATATGGTGGCCCCTGGATATATGCATTTCATCTTAGGGGCTGTCGGCATTTTGGATAAGTTTGGAACGTCAATACATGCTAAATATCTCTTGAATTTTGACGACATAGACACGGTGGGAGAAATTCCTTGGGGAAGGGGTATATTAGCATATCTTTACCGCGAGCTTTGTGAGGCATCCCGCATAGGTTCCAAGACAATATTTGGAATCCATACTCTACTCCATGTAAAGTTATATCTTTGTCAACTTGTATACATAATACAAAATTTTGTGTAAAATTTTTGACAATTGTAATGTACGTGCAGGCATGCATATACGAGCACTTTCAAATCCTGAAGTGGGCTAAACTTAACCGAGGGTATGACGAACACCTTTCTAGAATGTGCAGATGGATGCCAACTAAGAAAGATGCCAAACGTCCGTACACATTGTCTACCCTACGAAATACACTTAAAAATATGACGGTATATGGGGTGAATGTTAAATAGATTTTTATTTTTTAGTTTGGTAATAATTTACTCAATTATGTTATGCTCAATTTAATGCGTTGCAGATAGTTTAGAATCTATGTCGAGATTTGTGACAGAGTAGTCGTCCATTGCAACCAGTCGCTTTATATCAAGGTCTGTTAATTTTCCATGAAATTGAGGAGCCTTATATGCCTAATAGAGTGCTCCGTCAGTTGGCTACATACAAACAGTACCAAAGCGCATATTTAAAATGATAAGTGCTCTGAGAGGTACAAAACCCCTAAACTATATTCATGCAGCGTTCAACTGGGTCTCAGACTTCTTCACTGAGTGGCAACGTCACGTTATTAAAGAATCTGAACGAGAAGCGACAGTTAATATGACAGGCTGTAGCTACGACTACATCGCCATCTACGCTGGTGTCGGACTACCTACGTTGTTCGAACGCAGAGGCAATATTATGCGCGTATCAGCAGACCTTCCCGTCAAATCAGTCTTGTATACTGCATTGGTCAAGATAATGAGGGATAAATTGTTCACTTTGAAGATTTATAAATGTTTATAACCTAACAAATTTTCTGTATTGTCATTAATAGGCTAGGAAAGCGAAGAAGTTGGAAAAAAGTTTCGTCAGTTACCAGGGTAAGAATTATATGAAAATCAATGATGAGCTACAGCACATCGACAACACTGATAATTTTTCTTTCTTAGATAATAGAGAGCAGCGTACAAAGAGGCGGCATGAAGTTTAGGCCACGTTTCAATTAATGTGTGTGTTGTCGAACTTTGTTAGTAAGCTTGAATTTTTTTTTTTTTGTAACTGACATTTTAAACTTTTATGTTGGATGTAACTTTGTGTTTCCAGTATTTTGCTACATTTTGAATCCATGTTTCAATTTATGTTGTTGTTAGCAAGTTTAGGCCATGTTTTAATTCGTGTTTCAATTCATGTGTGTGTTGTCGAACATCTTATATTTGTTCTTTTATGTTGGTAAAAAAATAGTTTGTACAAAAGATACCTAATACTGGGAATAATAACTAGGACTGTCAATTTTTTAATAGTCCTAATAGCATTTAGGACTGTCAGAATCTGGACAGTCTTAGTTTTAACTGAAAATTTTATATATATGATAAATAACGGAGAATTAAAAGTAGAACTGTCAAGATTTTGACACTCCTAATATTATTTAGGACTGTCAAAATCTGGACAGTCCTAGTTTTAATTCCAAATTTTATATATATGATGAAGGACAAAAAATAATTTATATATATGATGAAGGACAGGGAATTAAAAGTAGGACTATCAAGATTTTGACAGTCCTAATAGTATTTTGGACTGTCAAAATTTTTACAGTGCTATTTATAATTCTAAATTTTATATATATGATGAAGGACAGGGACTTAAAAGTAGGACTGTCAAGATTTTGACAGTCCTACTAGTATTTTGGACTGGCAAAATTTTTACAGTGCTATTTATAATTCTAAATTATATATATATGATGAAGGACAGGGAATTAAAAGTAGGACTGCCAAGATTTTGACAGTCCTAATAGTATTTTGGACTGTCAAAATCTGGATAGTCCTAGTTGCTATTAGGAATTATATATATATGATGAAGGACATAAAATTAAAAGTATGATTGTCAAGATTTTGACAGTCCTAATAGTATTTAGGACTGTCAAAATTTATACAGTCCTAGTTGCTATTAGGACTGTCAAATTCTTAACAGTCCTAGTTTTGACTACAACTTTTATAAATAGGATGAATGACAGGAAATAAAAACTAGAACTGTGAAAAAATTTACAGTCCTAATAGTATTTAGGACTGTCAAAATGATGACAGTCCTAGTCGCCTATTAGGACTGTCATATTTTTTACAGTCCTTGTAATGACTGGAACATTTATGTAGTATTAGGAAGAATGACATGGAATTAAAACCAAATTACAAAATATTACAAAAGTATAAAATGTTACAAAACCATAGTACACAATTTTCACTATCTATTGCACTCTCACGATACAAAAGTATAAAATATTGTCCAACTATGATTATATGTCATATTTATTGCATACAAAAGTACAAAATGATACAAAATTGTAAGATTTATTAGTCGATTACAATATCATAGTAGTCCTTCGCTACGATTTTGGGATCCTTCATCTTCATCATCTTCTTATAGACAACTATTGCATCCATGTAAGGTGTCGTCCAGGCGATCGCTTCGATCGGTACGTGTTATACCAAAGCGTAGCAGGTGGAGGAATAGGAGAATAATCGATCAACCTCTGGATTGTCACGTCCCAATCTTCCGCAAGCTCGATCGTCCCCGCTGAACGTGAATCACCATGTTGCAGCGCTCCCACAGTACAATCGTTCTCAACGGGACGTGATGCCGTGCGAGCCTGGAGTTGCGCTCGTACAAGGCGATGATGTCAAACATCATAGTTATCCTCAAAACGAACAAGTTGCAACGAAAGTCAAGTATTGTGTACCAAGTACACATCAGAGTATACACAGTGAAGCTCTCTATTGGATCCAAATAAAAATGCCACAAAGGATATTGCCTTAAAGGCGATGCAACACTCTTGCTCTTTCTCTTGCCCACAAAGGTACTTATTGTTCCATACATCATGTCCCGTATATCCAAGCAGCACCACTACATCTGTGTACCTGAAATAATGTCCACAAACATGGGTTAGTACACAACTGTACTGGTGAGCGGGATAACCCACTCGTCTAAACCGACAATAAGTAAAATAGTGAATGCTAACAGTTGTATGGTGATCTTTCTACTTGAATCCTAGATTCATTTTATGGCAGAGGTATGACATATTAAGAAAAACTGTAAAGCATATTAAACATGAAAGCATTCAACTCATGCAAATATATAAACAGATATATCCAACTCAAAAGGAAAATAGCATGCAAACCGTTCTACTCAAACCCAAGTAACGCATGAACCTATCGAACCACAATCCAAGCCTCAATATCCATCCTCAAACTATGCTATAATCCAAGCCTTACTAATCCAATCATCAATGTGCACACTCTTGCCCAAGGCAAGGTGGTCGCCGCATACACGAAAAGCACAAACCAAAGCAAAGCAAACCAACTCTTTCTATATGAAGTCACTGGCCAAGCCAAAAATGACTAATCAACTACAGTTCTACCCGATCCAGCGCTGAGTAGCTAGCCCGCCTGGTCGTATTGAACTACCGGCACCGCACCCATGGCACGTTACCATTTGTCTCCTCCATGGCCGAACGATCCCGGTGCCCCAGAGCATATCTCGTTCGAGAAAACCAAACCCTGTGCGCAACAGGTTATTCGTGACCGATGCAAACTCCAAGTAGGTATGACAAGGGAATCGAGCCTTCTTGCCCCACCAAATAATACTCGCCTCAATCCAACCAACTATTCATAACCATTCTCCAATAATAGCCCAAGGCACCATCTCAAGTTATCCCCATAGGCACTATGTCGCTTCTCGACACAGTGTTCTAATTGGTGCAATACCCCTTCGCTCAGAAAACTTCGTGGCACAATGCCCCAACAGTGGCATAATGCCCTCACCGATGCAGTTGTCCGATTTTGAACCACAACTGCACGGTTTGCTTGACAAAGCGCCCAACTTTATACTCGTGCGCAACGCATGCTCGCTCACCCAAAGTGTCTCAATGTTCCAACCAAGATTATCCACTCAAGCTCCAACTACCCAACGCAAAACCAACTCAAGATACAAATCATATCCAACCAAACGACGCGCACTCTATGTACACCACAGTGCGGTGATTCAAATATTCCAGTCCCAAGTGTACAAGCCATTACATGTGTTCCATATTATTAGGTATAAAGGATTAGAGGATAAGGGACAGATCCCACTCACCAAGTCAGATTCCGTTAAGCACCCTGCCTTACCGATACGGTCGATCCCTTGAACCCGTGGTCCGATGCAAAATATGATCTACTCAATTTGTATTACCGTGAGAACAGGCCGTTCTCTCCAAATTATCTGATCGGTCGAACTAAGAAAGACGACATTATTACTCCAATCCAGCTATCTCACTACTGCTCTGAACGTACATCTGATTTTATCGAACTCCGCTTGCGATCTGCACATAAAACCAACTCAAATTAATACTTGCTCCCAAATCCAATAAATCAAAATATAACCAGCTATTGCTTCATTCAATCCGACTCAGCGTAATACACTGTGCGGTTGTGGGGCATTACATAATATATCGCTTAGAATCAGGTTCGTCCTCGAACCAAACCAGTATACATTCCTTACCCGTATATCGTTTGCCCAATTCATAACTCTGCTCCATACAACTCATATTCTCCTGATCCAGACTTAATATCTCGATCGTGATGGACACTTGCACAAATTTAATATTTCCACATCCCCCTTGCAGCTCAATATGAATTTCTCATATCGCTTAGTTTGGATCGTACACATATTTTAGACGTCCCTGAAATACATACAATTCAGCCGAGCTTAGCGATAACGAATTTGGACAAGTTACAAGGATATATTTATGTCTGAGGCATTCATTCGCTTTACTCCTGATTGAACCAATCCTGACGTTCATTCCATAACTCATTCGTACAAGCATTATTCTCAATTATGATGATTTTCTACTAACGATCTTCCCACCTGAATTAAATCAGTTCATGTTCCAACTCAATCGATCATATTATTTCTGAATTTACACTAGCACCATCCAAACTCAACCAACCAAACTCTAGCATGACTCCAATCGCACAATGTTTCGTATGCACTATCTCCAAATATTATCTCTTGCTCCGAACGATCATCACAACTGATACTACCCCCGCTAGGCAACTTACCCATATATTGTACTATGCTCTTAGATCAGCTCAGCCAAATACCTCTTCCTCAATCTCAATACCTCACTGGGTGAACATCTATATTGAGGTTCATGTGATCCACGAAGATTTTGCCACCATGCCATAGGGATAGTGTCACCACAATTTCAACATGGACACACTAGCCACAATTCCTAGGCCGTGCATGAAATAGTTCTTCGTGCTGCTTCCACTGCCTCGAAGCACAGGATATCACCTTCGCCTTCTGTACAACCACACATCACAGACTAAGTTCTGATGCATCTTGTAGATCTAAGGCACTTTTGTCCCTTCTAGTATTGCAATAATTTGATCTAAATGAGCCGTTGCTTTAACTTCACAAACTAGTTTCACATTCATCAATTCATATGAATGTTATTCCCTTCTGGGGCACGATGAGTCAGAGGCGATGCCATCTTCAAAAATTTGTGACTCTGAATTTTATCAGTTGACTTAGGCCATTTTCACCATTACTTCGATCTTCCGGCTGCATCTTCAGCTGAAGGCTATCCCAAGGATCTCTCAAATCCAACACTCAGTCACTAAGGCAAATCTCCAACATATACCACTCACATCCACCCTTGATGCATTTCCAAATGCGCCACCGCAAGAGTCGTTCTATAGGTTACAATATTCATCCCTGATTTGGCGGTCAAGTCACTAGGGTCAGCTGTCCCAAAGCTATGCTCGATAATTGTAAGTCATTATGATGGACAGTTACTACAAACCGTGGTATATCTCCTCTACAAATCTGAGCCATAATCCAACCATTCCATCCGAATAAACTTCTGACTCCGAGAACTTCATGCACTACCTCTGACGAATCTGTCAACCAAATATCGCTTAACCACCTAGAGTCTTACTATGTATCCAAGCCACAAATCAAGAAATATGCTCGTTGAAACCATCTTCCATCACTTTGCCGTTCTGTCATGAATTAATCAAAAAATTTGAACTGCCATGTTCGACTTCTCGCACTACCACTTGCAATAATTTTTTGAAGCCATGGACTTGCTCTAATTCTTATATGTATGTCATGTTCATAGTGCACGTCCAACTTACTCGAGCAACACAGTAATTTACTTCAATGTTGCTCTCTCGTTTAGCTATCTTTAAAAGTCCATCCGCCACAATCTTTGCTCTCGTTCTATTCCTTAGCCTGTCTTGATTTCTCTATGTTCCGATTAGTCCACACACTCTCAATGACTCGTGAACAAGTTCTAACACAATCTTAAATCATATCACCATCACTCGTTGCCTCAATCCGCCTCAGTACTGTAAATGTTAACTTTCAATCTGACTTAACATCAACTAGACTTGTTTCATGCCCGTTTACGTCTTCTGAAGAATTCGTCCACCATCGTTGTACCATTTTGCCAAATTTTACTTCTGTTTCAAACTTCTCGAGCGCCAATATCCAAAATCCTTCTAGTTTGTGCGACTCTATCGTATTGTCCCTCCAAACCAAATCGTATTTTATTGCACAACCAACAGCTCCAATATGTTTCCAAAATTTGTAGTTCGTGCTCGCTACCCTTCGATTCACCCATCGCTCGCTCAAGCATATCCCAACTGTTTGTTCTTTATGCTCAACTCTCTCTTTGCATCAATCAATGCTCCACCGAACTTCCAAATCATGCAAGTGAACTCTGATATTCATATTTTATCTGATCGATCTCAACTTGTTTCCAATAATTGTCCGCATCAATCCTTCAAATTCTAAATACTATTTTTATTGCTTGTTCTGTTCTCGTCCATCGCTCAAGTCCTACGATACTTCCATTTGCACAAGTCCATTTTTTATCGCTCAAGTATAACGTATCGAGGAATACCTGAGTTAAATTCTATTGCACCATATACCACTTGAAAATAGAGTCTCTCTCGTGCTTACTCTGCGTCGACGAACGTCTATTCCAAACCAACTATTCTAGGGTGATCTTGTCGATCGTAACTCAACATTCGCTTGCTCCATATTCTGTTTTCTAACTCAGCCGATATGCACCAACCAACTTACATTCCTGTTATCCGTGTCCATTATGACAACCATTGAGGTCTATCCAAAATATTTTAATGCCATGTTCATTATGTGGTATACCATATACCACTCTGAATCAAGTCACTACTCGCATAACAATTCTTTGCACTGATCCAAGATCCGTTCGAACCATCCATTATGCGTGATCCTACCATTCCAATTTAAAGTCTGACACGAAACTCAGCCAACGCATGAACCATCTAACTCTTATGTCAATTTTTTATCCAACTTGTGCCATATTCTATTCTCAATACTTCCAACTATTTCTCAAATCGTTCGATACTTTTTGCTACACGATCAATCAGTGCAACTATCTCTTCCAAGTAATCCAAGTATGTTCCACACATTTGTTGTACGAGCAACTTGTGTAACGCTATCCTGATAACCCCAAGCCAAACTCAAACAAGCCCAACCAATGCTCCACACATGCTCAACTCAAACCTGCCCAACCAATGCTCTATGTGATATACCCAGTCAAAAATCAAAGTACATCTAACACATTCGCTACACTAGCAACTCGTGCAACGATCCATTCTCATCCGATGCTTCCACTCATAACATGCCACATAGCCAATCTTATCTTCCAACCAACTGATCCACTGATGTAACCAGAATCTCCTGAACGATAAGCCAAACCAACACAATGACACCTCTCAACTTGCTGCACAAATACAACAATGCCACACAACTTGGTGCACGAATACAACAACGCCAAATGATGCTACACGATCTATCAAAAACCAACGAAAGCAACACAATAAAGAAGAACATGCACCCACAACCAACAAATATATAGACTTATTGCATAAAATATCCCATACGACACCGAGTAGAGTCAAGAACCAAATGACACGCGAAAGCTATTTAGAGTTTGTGATGAAGCGAAGGACAAAGTCAGAGGAAATAAACCAGGCGCACTGATACCAATTTGTCACGTCCCAATCTCCCGTAAGCTCGATCGTCCCCGCTGAACGTGAATCACCATGTTGTAGCGCTCCCGCAGGACAATCATTCTAATCGGGACGTGATGTCGTGCGAGCTTGGAGTTTCGCTCGCACAAGGAGATGACCAAGTTGCAACGAAAGTCAAGTATTGTGTACCAAGCACACATCAGAGTATACGCAGCGAAGCTTTCGATAGGGTCCAAATAAAAATGCCATAAAGGAGATTGCCTCAAAGGCGATGCAATATTTTTGCTCTTTTTCTTGACCACAAAGGTACTTACCGTTCCATACATCATGTCCCGTATATCCAAGAAGCACTATTACACCTGCGTACCTGAAATAATACCCACAAACGTGGGTCAGTACACAGCTGTACTGGTGAGTGGGATAACCCACTCGTCTAAACCGACACTAAGTAGAATAGTAAATGCAAACAGTTATATGGTGATCTTTCTACTTGAATCATAGATTCATTTTATGGAAGAGGTATAACATGTTAAGAAAAACTGTAAAGCAGATTAAACATGCAAGCATTCAACTCAAGCAAATATACAAGTAGATATATCCAACTCAAAAGGAAACTAGCATACAAATCGTTCTACTCAAACCCAAGCAACGCGTGAACCTATAGAACCATAATCCAAGCCTCAATATCTATCCTCAAACTATGCCACAATCTAAGCCTTACTAATCCAATCATCGATATGCACACTCTTGCCCGAGGTAAGGTGGCCGCCGCCTACACGAAAAGCATAAACCAAACCAAACCAACTCTTATCTATATGAAGTTACTGGCCAAGCCATAAAAGACTAATCAACTGTAGTTCTGCCCGATCTAGCGCTGAGTAGCTAGTCCGCCTGGTCGTATCGAACTACCGGCACCGCGCCCAAGGCACGTTATAATTTGTCTCCTCCATGACCGAATGGTCCCAGTGCCCCGGAGCATATCTCGTTCGAGAAAACCAAACCCTGTGCGCAATAGGTTGTTCATGACCGATGCAAACTCCAAGTAGGTATGACGAGAGAATCGAGTCTTCTTGCCCCACCAAACGATACTCGCCTCAATGCAACCAACTATCCATAACCATTCTCCAACAATAGCCCAAGACACCATCTCTAGTTATCCCCATAGGTACTATGTCGCTTCTCGACACAGTATTCCAATTGGTGCAATACCCCTTCGCTCAGAAAACTCCATGGCACAATGCCCCAACAGTGGCACAATGCCCTCACCGATGCAGTTGTCCAGTTTTGAACCACAACTACAAGCTTTGCTTGACAAATCGCTCAACTTTATACTCGTGCGCAACGCACGCTCGCTCGCCCGAAGTGCCTCGATGTTCTAACCAAGATGATCCACTCAAGCTCCAACTGCTGAATACAAAACTAACTCAAGCCACAAATCATATCCAACCAAATGACGCACACTCTATGCATACCACAGTACGGTGATTCAAATATTCCAGTCCCTAAGTGTATAAGCCATTATATGTGTTCCATATTATTAGGCATGAAGGAGTAGAACAGAAGGGACAGAGCCCACTCACCAAGTCTGATTTTGTTAAGCACCCTGCTTTGTCGATACGGCTGATCCCTTGAACCCGTGGTCCGATGTAAAGTATGATCTACCCAATTGGTATGACCGTGTGAGCAGGTCATGCTCTCTAAATCATCCAACTGATCGAACTAAAAAAGACGACATTATCGTTCCAATCCAGCTATCTCAATACTGCTCTAAACGAATATCTGATTCCATCGAACTTCGCTTGCGATCTGCACATGAAACCAACTCAAATCAATACTTGTTCCCAAATTCAACAAATCAAAATATAACCAGCTATTGTCTTATTCAATCTGACTCAGCGTAATACACCGTGCGGTTATAGGGCATTACATGGATGACAGAGTATTGTCCGACAATCCCTATTGAACATAGGTTGGATAGTTTGTGTTCGAGCGGCAGGGCGCACATTTGAAAGAAAGTATTGTTAATATCTTCTGAGATAATTACAATAGGTATCTTATACCTATTAGAGCATACGTATGCAGCCAGCGGGACATCCATGATATGGTCTGGTCTGGTCCGGTAATAATATTAGTACAAGATATGCTTGCCAATAAATCTCCAACAATTTTTTCGTCGAGTATCTGCCTATTGAAGGAAAGACGAGACTCCAACTCCTCGTACATCTCTTCTATAACCTGTCTCCATCTGTCTTCGACGAAATAGCCAAGATGTCTTGCAAGTACATAAAATTCACAATGGCACCTTAGGAACATCAACAATAGACCAAATAAAATCTCGTATCTCAGGTAGGAAATAATGAATGTATAAACTGTATGAATCATCGGTCGCGACTGCATCGTTCATTTTATGTTTCTTCCTTCGAACATTCAGCTTACTCTTCCTCTTCAAAATTATAACACTTTCGACAACCGACGTTGGCTAAGCCTGCTTTAAATTGCGTTCAATATACTCAAATAAGGATGGATCTCTTTTAGTTGACTCCAACTTATTTTTTTGTGCTCTACTTATTCTTGAATGTGGTCTTCCCTTAGGAGATCTAATAATAGATGGCTCTTGGAATCAAGTAGTTGTCGGACTAGCAAGTTTTTGGATTTTAACCTCAATCAATTTTCTTTTCTGTTTCGGTGCGACACACCATCTTACGTGAAAGAGTTTCACTTGTGGCAAAAAAAAAGAAATCATCGTGACCTTTTACCGTCGGCATGATCGACAAATATCTCCAATATTGATCAACAACATCTATTGGAATTGGTATAGATCGACGGCGATATTCATTAATCTCATGTGCATAAGGAAGGCCGAGCGAATGTCGATATGAACAACCGCAAACCTCGAGATCAAAACCAACGAACTTTGACCTACCAATCTTCTCAAACAATAAGGCCAATGCCTTGTGAGATATTACATGGATTAAAGCATCAAAGAGGTGTTTATGCTTATATTCATGCTTTGCAATATTGAGGCTCATCTCAAATGATGCTATAATCTCGTTCACCATTGAAATAGTCATCAAATGAATCAATTGCCAAATGGAGATAATTATCGACCGATGACCATAGATGGCTTTTCAAAGTTGAGTGTGATCCTTCGATATGATTGTCACGCCCCAGTCCCAAATTAACGAGGGACTGGACACGTGGCAATGGCCAGCAGTACACACCGATGGACAAATCCAATTTAATGGATCCTTCGGAGTGTACTTAAGCTGTATTATATTAGGCAGGGTTTACTATCTCATCCACAGAACAGCATGAACTAAAACAAAACAGAATTAAATGCTGAAAGTAAAGTTACAGACGAATATTGAGCAAGAAATAATACTAAGTCGGGTGGAGACAAATCCACTACCGACAAACAAGAAAATAAAGACAAGAAAGAGATAACTAAAACATGCTAGACAGTAACTAAGAAGCAGGGCCATCAACTGCAATCAAACTCTCGTCTGGTGCTGGTCCGTAAGCTGTGGTACTCCTCGTCTGCTAAATCTGGAGAACAAAACCAGGTCCTCAGGGGACATAGCAAGATACGAAAGAATACGAGCCAAATACAATAAATGACATGCAAGAAGAAAGTAAACACAAGCAAATAAGACACAAGAAATCACTATATCTAAGACAGTGGCATGCCAGTGATGCTATCAAACATGACTATAAGCAATCGGGGTAACCGCATCTCAATGGGAGATCACGATCCTATAGAAAGCAGTCCAACGGGGACTCACAGTCTATAGTATGGCTCTTTCGCAGCCCATCGGGAGCTCACGAAGGAAGTAGTCAAATGAACAATTCTCTATTGCAGTACATTGTGTACTCACAATCGAGATTGCTCAAGTGTAGTCAATGTCCAATAACAACATCTAGGAACTAAAGAAATCAGTCAAGTCAACTCCAGGAATGTAGAGTAAACATATATCATCACAATATGTCTATGGAACAAGTAGTGATCCAAGGAAAGAGCAAATAATGTACATGCATGCAAAACGAGGAAATAAGACTAGAGCAGCAGGAATAAATCAGCAAGCATCAAGAACTATAAGAAAGTAACAACTGGAAATCATGCAAACATTGTACAAGTATCTTGCAAGACAATGAAAAATAATCCAAGAGATAAGCAACAAAACTGCAGGATTTGGCAAGGTATACTTGTCTGGGTTTTGTCTCCAATTGTAGCTCTGACGTCAGCGGAGATTTGCAGGCAGTACTCCGGTTGCTGAAACAGACATCACCATCAGGTCCAGAAAATATTAATCAGCTAGGAACGCCTGTCCTTGAGTCCAATTTGGAGACAAGGGCAAAAACGTCATTTTCGGATCAAGACGGGGTCCAAATGTGGGCCGCTTTGCACCGATAAATGCGTCAGGGTCAAAGGTCTCAAAAATAGTCCAACTTAGTGTCAACAGGTCAGGAACGATGATACGAACCCAACGGAACTTCCAGATTTGGATTCCGATGAGCCGTTCTCAAAATCGCCCGTCGGGTGGAGCCTGTGGGGCCCACGACACATGATTTTGTCAACGTTCTCAGAATCGAACCAAACTTGACTCACAGGACCAGCGTATTGCTACGAGTCCAATGGCTCAAGTTTTGTCTCAATCCGACGTGTGTATACTAAGTTACAGTGAGATACAGAAAAGTCGGATACGGGACGATGTCCGCGGATACGTACTGATTCCGGTGTGCACGCACATCCGAATCAGCTTCTGCAAAATCTCGCACGTCCGTATCAACGACGCGCACGTATCTGTAAAGACCGCACACGACCAAGTCATCCCATTTGGCGGGGCGTACTCGATTCCGAGGTGAAACGGGGCTAAATTTTTCCTGTTTTTGGATCGCGGTGTGCGATCACCACAGGACGCGATGCCCCGAGCGGTTTGTCCGGGCACCGAGAGGGTCACGCAGGGGTCGCGATGCAATTTACGGAATCAAAATCAGAGCTACGATGAGGAAGATACGAGTACCTGTACAAGGCCTAAAAAACTGAGAATTATGTGTTCGCGTTGTCGACACGAGCTGTGTCCTGACCGTGTCCGACACGTGTCAGGGTACTGTGTCTGCAACCAAAGCTAGGGTTTCTGTGTCGTATCGCCGTAGCTCACTGGAGGGCTCGCCGAGGCTGGGTCGAGTCAGGGGTGCTGCTGGAGGCGGACACGTCGGAGGCAGCCAGGGGCTCTCGGCGGCGAGGAGGACAGGGGAGGAAGAAAGGAAGAGGGTTAGCCGGAGGGGCGCGGGCAAACAGGCATCGCCAGGGAGGAGAACTGTTGCCGGTGGCTGCTGCAGTAGACGTTGGCTCGTCAGCGCTGCACGGCGAGGCTGCGGCTACTGCGGGGAGGAGCAGAGGGGGAAAGAGAGAGGTGGTGGCGGTGCTGGCTTGGGGCAGCAGGGCGGAGGAGACGGCAATGGGCGCTGGTGGCGGCGAGGCGGAGGGTCGAGGCGGGAGGTCTGGAACGAGGCCGAGAGACGCGCTGGAGGTTGGCTGGGACTGAGGATGGCCGGAGTTAATGGGAGCTCGCCGGAGAAGATAAGGGCAAGGGGAAAATCCGGTGGCCGAGGCGGGTTTATATAAGGCGGAGGAGAAAGGCGGTTATGGAAGAGGAAGAGGGGGAGAGGAGGAGCTGTGCGTCGGCTGCCGTTGCAAGGATCCGGAGCGGCGCGGGGAGGTGATCAGGCGGCGGGTCGGCCGGCGGAGGGGAGCTGAGAAGTCGGGTGGGGAGAGAAGGAGTTGCGGGCCGGGTCAGACGGATCTAGCGGGTCGGGTCTTCGGATCCGGCCCGATCCGAAAACTGGGTTGCGGGTCGGGTAGACGGGTCGGGTCGCACTAACTGCCCGGATCCGACCCGATAACCTTGAACCCGGTTCAACTAGACCGGGTTCGGTTCGGTTCGGTTCAGGCTAAATAAATCGGGTTTAAATTGGTTTAATTGATTAATCTGTTTTTATGGCTTTAAAAATCCATCCGGGGTCCAATAAATTCTCGGAAAATTGCCCTATGTCTGGTTTTCTATTTTACACCATAAAATATTATTTTTATAATATTTTTATATTATTTATTAACATTTAAAAAATCCTTTAATAACTAAAGAACCTGAATTTAATTAGAGAAAAATCTCAGAAAATTCCAGAAATTTCAGAAAATGTAAAAATCCAAAATTTAAATTTTTTTTGAAAATCAGGGGGATTACAATCTACCCCCCTTAAGAGAATTGCGTCCTCGCAATCAAAGAATAACCGGTCAACAGAGATGACACGGTTGCAACCATTGTTCGAAGCATATCAAAATCAAGGAGGATCAAGGTTAAGAGTAACACCTAGGAAAAATTATTTCCCTAAGCATTAAAAGTTATACAATTTCCCAAATGTGGGAAATCTAGAAAATTATAGTTTTAGAAAATCAGGTTATCAAAAATATATCAGGTTATCATTTCTAAAATATTCTAAATTATAAGTTCAAAATTACTAGGTTAACACTAGGTTATCAATTATTAGCAAGTTAAAGTTACCAGGTTAAGTCTGGGGTCACGAACCAGCAGGCACAAACTACAGAAATGCTAGAAATGGAACAACTATAAAGACTTACTCGCACTAGCTACTCCTTGGTTCTGCGCATCTCCCACAGTCATCGCGGAAACTTGGCCGCGTCCTTGAGGTGGTGCTCTCTGCTGTTGCTGGACTTGCTGGTAGGGTGCTGTTTGAAGTACCAAGGGTGGCCTTGGTTGATGCCCTCCTGGTGCTGGTAGAGCTTGTTGGTTTGCTCTTGGTGCTCCTTCTCGACGCTCAGGGCATTCCTTTAATAAATGCTGACTGGATCCGCAAACTATGCATAATTTCTTCTTTCGCCTGCACTCGTTCTCAGTATGGCCTCGCTTGCAACAATATGGACAGACAGGTAGTGTCTGTGGAGATGCTCCCGATGGCTGGTGTATGTGAGGTCTTTTTGTAGCTTCTTCTTGTGGTGCTCCGGCGGGTGCTGATGTGGATGATCGCTTCAGACTGGTTTCTCTCCTGATGACGCGCTCCATACGTCGGGCTGCAGCAAGGACGTCCGGGTAAGATGTAGGTGCAACGGATCCAATTAGTTTCTGTAACTCAAAGTTTAGTCCATCGAAGAACTTCTCGGCCTTCTCTTCTTCTGTCGGGATCAATGTTGGGGCGAAGCGACTTAGACGAATGAACTCAGCGTTGTACTCTTCCACCGTCATAGCATCCTGAGTGAGGCGATTGAACTTGTCCCGAAGTTCTGATCGAGCAATGGCTGGAATGTACATCTCCAGAAAGAGTCGAGAGAACGCTTCCCAAGTGACTCGGTCTGATCCGAGCCGGGTCTCTTCAGATAGCCACCAGTGATGAGCATTGTCCGTCAACTGCATTCTGACGGCAGTCATCCAACGTTCCCTTGGAAGCTCAGCTGCTTCTAGTTGATGTTGTATGTTGGTGAGCCACTCATGAACTTCTGTGGGCTCTTCTTTTCCTGAGAAGGTACGGGGCTTCAGTTGGCAAAAATCGACGATAGAACCCGTCGTTGGCCGTTGTCACGCTCCAGTCCCAAAATACGTAGGACTAGGATACGTAACCATGCCAGCCGCCCGTATATATGGCAACTCCAATATATGGAAACCATATATACGTGCGTACGCTGTATAATGAACAATAGTTCACCAGTGGTATAACTAATCACAAGTCACAGGGTAATATCTAAATCTCATCCACAGAAGTCAAATATGAATAAACAATAACCATGTAACTAGATCTCAATACAGATATCTAAGAATGACAGTCAGATGAAATCAAATCTACTGCCGAAAAAGAATATAAAAGGAACCAGAATACACACCATAAAGAACAACATCTGACAATCACGAGGCTCGAAGAGAAGACCTCCTCGAAAAATAAGTAGCCTGTCCAGATCTGTGCTCCTGCGAGTACTCAAGAACATATACACCTGGCAGGGGACCAGGTCCTCAGAGGGACATAGCAAGATACATAAAAATGACATGCCAAAATGTAAATACTGAATAAATAAATGGGGTGTGCTAACCATCTAAGTGAATGCAATTTAAAGACCTTGTAGTACGCATGGGAATGTGTGGCTAGACATATGCTGACGTAATTCACCAATCCGTAGTGACTGACTAGTATATGCCACATATGCCCCCGTTCAAGGGAACTCTGCAATCGACCATCTCCAAGGAGCATGGTGCGAAGGTGTAAAACATACAAGGAGGGGGTGTCCCATACGTCTACTAGTATCTTTCCCGCCCAATATAGATGTACAAATCGTGAAAACGACGTGGACACCTCCTATTATGATGCAAGTCTCAATACAATAAACAACTGAGCTAAAATACCGCTACACGTGTTGCTCACACTGATGGCCAGTCGCGCATGAGGCACGCGTTCCTACATGTACTTACTCTGTGACGTGTAATGATACGTGTCAAGGCCTGGAAAGTTATATCAATAACTTTACAACTTTAGGTGGGTCTACTAGACACTAGGTCAGACACAAGTCCTAACGTCAACGCCTTCGTTGACTGCACCCGAGTCTGCTCGAACGCGCATATTTATATAATAAATAAATATGTAACTAACAATAACTGAATTTAAACAGTACAACAAGGCAAGGTATACTTGCCTGGCAAGAGCTGCAAAATATAATGTCCAGATGTCAAATGCCAAGAAGTCAGAAACTATGTCCTCAGAAGGAAAGTCTCCGGATGCTGAAATAAACATCACTAACAGTCTCAGAAAATATCAAATAGCTAGAAACGCCTGTCCTTGAGTCCAATTTGGACACAGGGGCAAAAATGACAGTTTTCGGTCAAGGCGGGGTCCACATGTGGGCCGCTTTGTACAGAAAAATGTGTCAGGATTAAAGGTCTCCAAATTTATCAAACTTAGTGTCAACAAGTCAGGAACGATGATACGAACCCAACGGAACTTCCAGAATTGGATTCCGATGAGCCGGTCACAAAATCGCCCGTCAAGTGGAGCCTGTGGGGCCCACGATACGGGATTTTGCCAACGTTCTCAGAATCGAACCAAACTTGGATCATAGGACCAGCGTATTGCTACGAGTCCGATGGCGTAAGTTTCGTCTCGATCCGACGTGTGTACACAAAGTTGCAGCGTGTTTCAGAACTGACGGATACGGGGCGGTGTCGGCGGATATGCGTTGATTCCGGTGTGCACGCACATCCAAATCAACTTCTCCGAATTCCTACACGTCCGTATCAACGTCGCGCACGTTTCGGTAAAGACCGCGTGCGACCAAGTCGTCCCGTCTGGCGGGGCATACCCAGTTCCGGGGTGAATCGGGTCGTTGTTTTTTCTGTTTTTGGATCGCGTGCCGCGATCGCCACAGGACGCGATGCTCCGAGCGGGTTGCACGGGCACCGAGATGGTTACACAGTCTACACGACGCAACTGACGAAATTGGAAACTGAGCTACGAGGTGAGAGAAAAATATACCTGAACAGGGCTCGAGAAACGACGTTTTCTCGTGTCCGTGCGTCACTTTGTGTCCGATACTGTTGCTGTGTCCGTGTCCACCGTTGCTCTCCCTAGGGTTTCAGCTGTGGCGGACACGGCGGAGGCGGCCAGGGACCGTGGAGGTCAGGGGGGTCATTGCGGGTCTCCGACGAGGTTGGCGGAGCTGCGACGAGGAGATGGGGCAGCGGAAGTGGCACTGCAGCAGCAGCCGGAGCTCGGGGAAGGAGGTCGACTCCGGTAGTCGAGGGTGGAGGAAGGAGAGGAGTCGAGGTCGAAGGGGGCCGTGGCGGAGGCGGCGGCGCGGGCACGGCGAGAGGAGAAGTCGGGCCTGTCCATAGCGGCTGGGAAGAAGGAAAGGAAGGAGGAGAGGGAGGAGATGGCCAGCGGGGAGGAGGAGCTAGGGGAAAGAACTCCGGGCGAGGCGGAGCGGCGTCGCCGGCCAGGGGCGGCTCCGACGAGGTCGGGGGTCGGCTGCGGGCTGGGGCAGTGGAAGGAGATGGGGCCGAAGAAGAAGAGGAGGAGGAGAATCGGGGAGGAGGAGGAGAGAGCGGCCTGAGCGGGGGGGTCGGCTCCGCCGCGGGCGGGGGCTCCGGCGTGGCTCGCCGCCGGTGGGGGGGCTGCGGCCGACGGGTTAGGGCTGGGGTTTTTCTTTTTCTTTTGATTTTTATTTTATTTTCTTTTGGTTTTCTTTTATAAAAAAAATATTAATTAAATAAGTAAAATATCTCAAGATATTTTTGGGGATATTTTGGGATATTTCCGGGAAATTTCCGGGATCTTTTCGGGTGAGTCCCGCCTCCAAATGGACGGTGCAGGTTCACCGGCCAATAGGGGACTGACACCTCACACAGATAATTGCAGAAAAGTTCCTATAATTTTATAAATTGCGTAAAGGCCCTACTTGGGAGATTGCGCAATTACGAAATTTTCTGGGAAAACACCCAATTCCTGAAAATGCTAAAATTCACAGAATTGAGGGAAATTGCTATGTAAGGGCCTTGGGGGAAATGGGGTTGAGTCTGGGCAAGGGTTGGACCTGGTTTCTAGGTGATACGGGTCACCGTATTTATTAATTAATAAATACTGCGCACGGTGTTCTCTAATTATTTAGAGGCAGGTAGGGTCATAATTTTTCTACGGTGTCAATACACTAAATGTAGTATACTCGGTGTAGAATATTAACGTATTTTTGTTTGGACAAAACAGGTGCATGTTGGGCCTCTAATCTCTATTGGAACAGGGATGGCTACAGATCTAGGAATTTAATTACGCGCGTTTGTAACGATATTTGTGCGTCTCAAACGAGGCTCATTTTAGCACATCTGTGAGTTGCACAAAGTTCAGGAAAATAGACTAACATGTCTAGGACAGGTATGTGAACTTTGTTCGGGGATAACAGTCAAGGTAAAGCTCCAAATAATTAGGTGACGGACAGGTGCACAAGTCAACAGGATATGTAGGAAAAATAAATTAAAATATTGCCATAAATCCTAAATTGTTAAAATAATCCTAAAAATACTAAAATCTAGTTGAGGGGGTTTACAGCCGTCGTGCCTGCTCTAGTATGGTTACTAAGCTGCGACTCCAAGCCTCTTGTTGAGCTTGCACTATTGCATAGATCATTTGAAACATCTGCTGCCCGTCCATGGCCTGCCCTGGTGGAATTATGGGCAATTGCGTCGATGGTGGATTGTTATCTTGCTGGATTCTCGTGGCATGATGACTTGCTTGTTGAGCTGATCGTCCTTCATCAACTGGTGTCGCTTCATCTTCGTTGGTTACTACAACATCTCGTGGTAATATTGCAGGAGCCTCGTCGTTTGCTCGTGAATCCATAACTCTGCAACCAAAATAAACAATGAGAGGCGCTCAGAAATCAAGGCAGGATGCAATTCAACAAATTGATTCGAATCCGATATAGATATCAAGAACGTTTCAAGCAAATGGATGAGATCTTAAAAACTTTCCTATCTTTATTGCAGGCCTGTTCGATCCCTAAGTTGAAACCGAACAATTTTAGTCGTTGACCTGCATGGGCCACCACAAAAACCATGTCACGTCCCAGTCCCAAATTAACGAGGGACTGGACACGTGGCAATGGCCAGCAGTACACACCGATGGACAAACCCAATTTAATGGATCCTTCGGAGTGTACTTAAGCTGTATTATATTAGGCAGGGTTTACTATCTCATCCACAGAACAGCATGAACTAAAACAAAACAGAATTTAATGCTGAAAGTAAAGTTATAGACGAATATTCAGCAAGAAATAATACTAAGTCGGGTGGAGACAAATCCACTACCGACAAACAAGAAAATAAAGACAAGAAAGAGATAACTAAAATATGCTAGACAGTAACTAAGAAGCAGGGCCATCAACTGCAATCAAACTCTCGTCTGGTGCTGGTCCGTAAGTTGTGGTACTCCTCGTCTGCTAAATCTGGAGAACAAAACCAGGTCCTCAGGGGACATAGCAAGATACAAAAGAATACGAGCCAAATACAATAAATGACATGCAAGAAGAAAGTAAACACAAGCAAATAAGACACAAGAAATCACTATATCTAAGACAGTGGCATGCCAGTGATGCTATCAAACATGACTATAAGCAATCGGGGTAACCGCATCTCAATGGGAGATCACGATCCTATAGAAAGCAGTCCAACGGGGACTCACAGTCTATAGTATGGCTCTTTCGCAGCCCATCGGGAGCTCACGAAGGAGGTAGTCAAATGAACAATTCTCTATTGCAGTACATTGTGTACTCACAATCGAGATTGCTCAAGTGTAGTCAATGTCCAATAACAACATCTAGGAACTAAAGAAATCAGTCAAGTCAACTCCAGGAATGTAGAGTAAACATATATCATCACAATATGTCTATGAAACAAGTAGTGATCCAAGGAAAGAGCAAATAATGTACATGCATGCAAAACGAGGAAATAAGACTAGAGCAGCAGGAATAAATCAGCAAGCATCAAGAACTATAAGAAAGTAACAACTGGAAATCATGCAAACATTGTACAAGTATCTTGCAAGACAATGAAAAATAATCCAGGAGATAAGCAACAAAACTGTAGGATTTGGCAAGGTATACTTGCCTGGGTTTTGTCTCCAATTGTAGCTCTGACGTCAGCGGGGATTTGCAGGCAGTACTCCGGTTGCTGAAACAGACATCACCATCAGGTCCAGAAAATATTAATCAGCTAGGAACGCCTGTCCTTGAGTCCAATTTGGAGACAAGGGCAAAAACGTCATTTTCGAATCAAGGCGGGGTCCAAATATGGGCCGCTTTGCACCGATAAATGCGTCAGGGTCAAAGGTCTCAAAAATAGTCCAACTTAGTGTCAACAGGTCAGGAACGATGATACGAACCCAACGGAACTTCCAGATTTGGATTCCGATGAGCCATTCTCAAAATCGCCCGTTGGATGGAGCCTATGGGGCCCACGACACACGATTTTGTCAACGTTCTCAGAATCGAACCAAACTTGACTCACAGGACCAGCGTATTGCTACGAGTCCAATGGCTCAAGTTTTGTCTCAATCCAACGTGTGTACACTAAGTTACAGCGAGATACAGAAAAGTCAGATACGGGCGATGTCCGCGGATACGCACTGATTCCGGTGTGCACGCACATCCGAATCAGCTTCTGCGAAATCCTGCACGTCCGTATCAACGACGCGCACGTATCTGTGAAGACCGCACGCGACCAAGTCGTCCCGTTTGGCGGGGCGTACTCGATTCCGAGGTAAAACAGGGCTAAGTTTTTCCTGTTTTTGGATCGCGGTGTGCGATCACCACAGGACGCGATGCCCCGAGCTGTTTGTCCGGGCACCGAGAGGGTCACGCAGGGGTCGCGATGCAATTTACGGAATCGAAATTAGAGCTACGATGAGGAAGATACGAGTACCTGTACAAGGCCTGAAAAACTGAGAATTATGTGTCCGCGTTGTCGACACGAGCTGTGTCCTGACCGTGTCCTACACGTGTCAGGGTACTGTGTCTGCAACCAAAGCTAGGGTTTCTGTGTCGTATCGCCGTAGCTCGCTGGAGGGCTCGCCGAGGCTGGGTCGAGTCAGGGGTGCTGCTGGAGGCGGACACGTCGGAGGCAGCCAGGGGCTCTCGGCGGCGAGGAGGACAGGGGAGGAAGAAAGGAAGAGGGTTAGCCGGAGGGGCGCGGGCAAACAGGCATCGCCGGGGAGGAGAACTGTTGCGGGTGGCTGCTGCAGTAGACGTCGGCTCGTCAGCGCTGCACGACGAGGCTGCGGCTACCGTGGGGAGGAGCAGAGGGGGAAAGAGAGAGGTGGTGGCGGTGCTGGCTTGGGGCAGCAGGGCGGAGGAGACGGCAATGGGCGCTGGTGGCGGCGAGGCGGAGGGTCGAGGCGGGAGGTCTGGAACGAGGCCGAGAGACGCGCTGGAGGTTGGCTGGGACTGAGGATGGCCGGAGTTAATGGGAGCTCGCCGGAGAAGATAAGGGCAAGGGAAAAATCCGGTGGCCGAGGCGGGTTTATATAAGGCGGAGGAGAAAGGCGGTTATGGAAGAGGAAGAGGGGGAGAGGAGGAGCTGGGCGTCGGCTGCCGTTGCAAGGATCCGGAGCGGCGTGGGGAGGTGATCAGGCGGCGGGTCGGCCGGCGGAGGGGAGCTGAGAAGTCGGGTGGGGAGAGAAGGAGTTGCGGGCCGGGTCAGACGGATCTAGCGGGTCGGGTCTTCGGATCCGGCCCGATCCGAAAACTGGGTTGCGGGTCGGGTAGACGGGTCGGGTCGCACTAACTGCCCGGATCCGACCCGATAACCTTGAACCCGGTTCAACTAGACCGGGTTCGGTTCGGTTCAGGCTAAATAAACCGGGTTTAAATTGGTTTAATTGATTAATCTGTTTTTATGGCTTTAAAAATCCATCCGGGGTCCAATAAATTCCCGGAAAATTATCCTATGTCTGGTTTTCTATTTTACAACATAAAATATTATTTTCATAATATTTTAATATTATTTATTAACATTTAAAAAATCCTTTAATAACTAAAGAACCTGAATTTAATTAGAGAAAAATCTCAGAAATTTCTAGAAATTTCAGAAAATGTAAAAAATCCAAAATTTAAAATTTTCTTGAAAATCAGGGGGATTACACTGATTGGCAGTGATTGTGCCATAATGCTTCACAATGTTCGTCCATGCTATGACGAAATATTCTTTATATGGTTCTAGCCAAGTATCTTTGATATAAAAAATGCATGTCGGGTTACTCGTCTCCCACTTCTGTTTGAACATGTACCATGTTGTGTCGTAGTTGTCTTTGGTACTTACTCGCCATACAAGATTCCAGTCACTGTAGAATTTCTCGAAGCGAAGCATGTCAATTTTACCATCCACATTTTCAAATTTGCTCTTGCATTGAGCTTGAATATTCTGATTTATATGCCAAGTGCATAGTAGTCTATGCCCGTGAGGAAATACGATATCTATAGCATTTATCAGGACATATTCTCTGTCGGTAACAAAAACAGAGGGCTCTTTGTATCTTGTGTAAAGGGATTATAGTTTTCTCAACGCCTAGGTGTAATCCTCAACTGTCTCATTCTTCATAAAACAAAAAGCGACTAAAAATATTTTTTTCATAGATGTAAACCGACAATGTGAAAAAGAGACATCTTGAACTTGTTAGTCGTATATATACAATCAAAGTTCAATACGTCTGCGAAGGACCTGGCCAAGTGTGTGCAATCAGGATGAGCCCAAAATAATGAAAGGAGATCATTATTTTCTGGATGTCTTCTATGGTACTCCACATAGTGATGCTCACCAAGCAACTTCAATACTTGTTGTATCGCCATTCTTCCTTTCATACTATTATATTTCGCTCTCGTTAAAGTATTGTAGATCGTACTCATGGTTGACTTGTTCTCATCATTTTTTTGTCGCACGGCAGAAAAAACTTGTTTGGGTGCTACTCCGGAAAAGGAGAATTCTTCAACCAACTTTCTCTCATCCTTGTTCAACCTTGCCACATAGGCAAGACCCGTAAGTGACTTTGCACTAGGATGATTGTGTTTTCCATTCTTGACTTCGACTATCCACATCACATCTTCTACGTTTACAATCAACACCTTAAATGGACAACCACGTTTTTTCGTCTCGACGTTTTTCTTAAGAACTTTTTTGTCAACAACTGATTTTTCCTTCCCGTGATGCCTAAACACACAACCTCTTTCATAACCCAGCTCTAAATATTTCTTGTCCGATCGAGATCTGATCTATCTTGTAATGACAATGACTATGTTATGCTCTCTTTCAACTTCTCTGCACCAATTTAATGCTTCTGCATGAGATGCAAAGCGAATATCAGTTGAGAATTCATTCTCCACACCAAACCCAATAGCAGGATGTACCACAACATCTGTACGATGTAGGTCCTACAACCAATATAAAATAAATTAAAAATTAATAACTTACAAATTATTTGTTGTCCAAATTAGGACTGTCATAATTTCTACAGACCTATGTACTGAATGGACTGTCAATAATTCTACAGTTCTGAAGATAATATGACTGTCCAAATCAGGACTGTAATCATTATGACAGTCCACTCAGTATATTAGGACTGTATAGATTATGACAGTCCTATATTTATATAGGACTATTAGAATTTAGACAATCCTAACACGACCAACGTTGAAATATGGTTGTCATTTCGCGTACCGAAGGTGCTTCGAAACAACCGGGGTGTTCTTCGGAAGGAGCGGAGTGCAGATTTAATGGCATGATCTGATTTCTTCGTCGAAGATAATTTCGTGCATGGCTCCTACAATGGTCGAATAAATATGAAGAATAAGGTGATAATCGAATGCTTGAGAAACTAATCATTGTATGTTAACGAAAAGATACCGAATTTAAGAAAAAAATTCTTCCAAGTCTGATTTTTCTTCCACTTGGGACCACAACAATCCAATTCCTAAGTTTAGGTTTTGGAACTTGAGAGAATTATGGAGCCAGATTTTAGATTTTTCTCATGTTTTGGGACTAGAACTTATATAGGTTGGTATGGACAGCCCTAAACAACTTTTAGGAATGACAAACTTGTAATTATCAAAGAGAAAACTATGGACTGACCTGAGTTTTTTTTTAAGTGCCTTATCAAAGGCCAAAATTTAAGAATGCAAAGTTGGAGAGAATCTGATAAACAGAGAGATAAGCACATAATTCAAAGATGCACAACTTTTGAACACCATATGCAACCTAACCATATAATCAACATTTTATGGCAAGTTCAATAGACTCAGTTGAGCTTCTTGGTAATTGGACATAAATTTGATGTGAGTGAAAAGAATTATAAGAAAACAAATCTAAGCTTCATTCATTTACAGTGTTATGACCTCTCTCCATCACCCTTGTACACAATGTTCTTCCAGAACAAGTGGTTCCGCCACAGATGGCTCATCTCCTCGATCCGCACCTGCTTGGTCTCATTACAAGAGGAATATGAAAACAGACATGATGAGTATCAATGCGGAAAATAGAATAAACCCCACCCCCACCCCCCCCCCCCCCCCCCCCCCCCCCCATTGATGGTGGCAGAGCATGCCAAGGAAGCAACGAGCGATGCCCGCAGTGAAGAAGAGTTTGAACTCGAGCGGAAAACTCTTAAGCGGAGGCTGTGAATTTTTATTTTTGTTTCCTTTTTTTTTTCTTCTCTTGATTTTGTAAGGATGGTTTCTTGTGTTCTATTTTTGGTTACTCCTTCCGAGATTTAATCCTAGCCATTTTAAAATCTAATCCAACAGAGATACGGAAAGGATAATGGAGTGGACAATATAGGAGATAAATCGGATCCCACTTCTATATGTTCTATCTTCCATAATATAATGATGCTTCAAAACGGTTCAAAAGTGAGTCGTGTAAACCGTATGTATATCATCATCAATTATTTATTTTAAAAAATTAATATTACGTAAAAAAAATGTTAAATTTTATAATATAACGAGACTTCAAAATGGCTCAAAAGTGAGCCGTTTAAGCCGTATATATATCATCAACAATTATTTATTTTAAAAAAATTATTGTTACTTTAAAAAATTGTTTAAAAACTGTTAATTTTTTTATAAATAATAATACAAGGATTCAAACTCAACCAATCAGAAAGAACCTTCCACATTAACCACATGAGTTAGAAAAGATGTTTGTTTATAATTAGATAATATTACGTAGCTAATTGTTTTCAAAAAAAATTATAAAAATTAGAAATATATCCATAACTAATTATAATTAAAATATAATCAAATATATAACAAATTATAATTAAAATATAAAAATATAAAAATATATATCATAAATATTAATTTAAATATATTAAAATATTAAATATAATTTTATATTAATTTTAGAAGAGTAAAATTATTTTACGTACAATACACATAAATTTAATATATATATATATATATATATATATATATATATATATATATATATATATATATATATATATTATGATTCTCCACATAAGAGCTTCTCTTGTTATATAGGGAAGTAGAAACCTTAACAAATGTTGTTGACTGTGTGTTCTCACACATAGATAGCAAACCCAACTTCCTAAAGACATGTTCTTGATCCACTTTTTCCTCAACCTATTCTTCCTCTTGAACTATTCCCAGCCACTTGTTTTTTCATGTTGGCTCCTTCATGGGAGGGTGACTCATGAATTGTTGCTCAAATTTAACCTTTAGTTGAGATTGATAACCTATTTATACCACCCTCCTCTCAATTGATTAGTTAGAGAGATAGAAAAAAGCCTTCAAAAGTTCACTCTTTCTTTGATCCAAAAATCAAAAGCAAACATTTGTTCCACCTCCATTCTCTTCCGTGTTTCGTTCTGGGCAAGGCTAAGTTCAGGTCGCATCTCTCGAAGTTGTGTGCGACAACGAGAAGCCGGTAGTACTGGAGATTTTACCACTAGGAGCATCTGAGAACAGTCTGCACATAGACATCGGATCAACTCTTAGGGCAGTGCGTTCAGCACGACTTTCTCATAGGCCGGTAACTCTGAACTCATTTTTTTTTAGTTGCATATTTGCTGAAAGAAACAGAAAGAATGTTTAATTATTGCTAACAATCTAAGAGTTGATCCTTAGTGAAGCACTTGTCGTTTAGTTAACTGTCGTTCAAAATAATTTTGTTCAACGAGTTTCTTTACAACTTGTTGTTATCATTATATTGCATTTGTTAGTATTAACAAATCTTCACACTGTTGTAAAACAAGTAGTGGACCTATTTTGAACATACTGGTTTCCAAATCTTCCTTCTCAAGATTGCATTTATAAAATATTTTTATTTGTCAGCAAAGTTTAATTTTCCATAAACTTGCTTTTTGAATACTGTCATATTAGTGTTGCATAAGAGAATAGTTAACGTGGCCTAACTGTTAAATAGTTTAGCACTATCAGCAAATATCTTTAACACTGTTAACGTATCTGTGTTAAAGTTGTTACTTCTAATACTTAGCAAATTGGTTGGAAAGTGCTAATACACGAATATTTTTTTTTTTAAATACACTGTTAACGATTTTGTTAGAACATCATTAATTGCTTACTTAACAATTTCAAGACTATTACATAACAAAGTGTTGTTAACTAAAGTTCCTTTGTTCATTGTTGGAAAATTTTAAAATTAAAAAAAAAATGGTTGAACATATAGTGCTACAAATTTAAAAAACTGCATGTTCATTATTTAGATCAATACAGTTGTTGTTGCTTGCTGCTTTAAGAATTAGAGTATATAAATCATTGTCAGCTTTAATTATTGATCAGTATATTCTATTTAATATAGTTTATTTATTCTGTTGGAACATAGAACCTAACTTTTACTCATGTGTCATTAAATTTTTTTTTGATACATTCAATATTTTTTAAGTTTAAGGAATTAGTTTATTGACCTTGTAAATTCTTTTAAATCTAAAGTTCTAAAAAGTAGAGATAAGCTTGGGAACAAACTGAAAGGGTCCTTCTGTCAAACGGGTGTAAACAGCCCTAAGCGACACGGTATTTAAGTGTCTTCGGACCACCGCTAGCTGGGAATCGGCCCTTACAGCTAACTCAAGTTAATCAAAACTTGATAGAATAAAGATTTGTTAAGGTTGATCAGCAAGATCACTGAACTAGTATTTTTAGAGCCTCAAGCACCCTCATTGAGTAGCAACACTATTCTTGCAGACTTTAGACCGCCTTACTAGTTACCATGACTGGCAAAGACGAGATTTTGACTGCTAAACCAGCTAAGTTTGATGGCACTCACTTCAAGAGGTGGCAGAGTCAGATAAAATTTTGGCTCACCACGTTAGGATTGATCTCAGCAATTGATGGGTCCACACCCATCTCAAATGATTCTGATGACACTGAGTCTGACGTAGGAGTGTCTAAACCCTCTAGCTCCTCAAAACCAAAAACTCCTAAGGAAATAGACTTTCATTACTTCCATCGAATTCTAAGCGCTTTATCTGATTCTCTTTATGATATATTCTTTGAATATAAGAGCGCTAAAGAACTTTGGGATGCTTTGGAAGATGAATATGGCTGTGATGATGCCGGAATTGAAAGATTCATTTCTTTCTCATTTAATAGGTACTTTATGGTAGATAATAAACCAATGAATGAACAGATCCATGAATTCCAAGAATATATGAGGCATATCCAAGCCAAAGGCTCAACCTTTTCTACTGAATATAAGATAGCTTGCCTGATAGATAAACTCCCCCCTTCTTGGTCTGATGTTAAAAATGAGCTTATTCATACACAAGGTGACCTTACCTTTGCTCAAGTCTTAAACAAAATTAGAACAGAAGAAGAAATTAGGCTAAGGTCTAATCCCAAGACTGAGTCTAAGGCTAAGGTAAACCTAGTAGAAACATCCCAAGGAAAACCCAAGTCTAATAATCCTCACAAACCCAAGAAGAACTTCTTCAAGAAGAAGAAGAACTTTCACCCTCATCATCAGAACCATCAACACCAGCAAAACCATAGACCTAAAAATGTCTGTCAGACTCAGGATCAACAGAAATTTTGTTTGGTGTGTGGGAGAACAAATCATCTATCCTTCAACTGTTTCCAAAGAAAGAAGGAACCTATCAAGACTCCTTATAAGGGGAAAGGTCCATCCAAACCAGAAGCTAACATGATTCTGAATGGGCCTACCAGTTCCTTCAGGTCTGTGACTTATCAACCTTTAGTTAATATTTCTTACCATTCTGATGACTGGTGGTTGGATTCTGGAGCTAATGTTCATATTTTATTTGATCGCTCCTGTTTTTCAAACTATCAGGAATCATGTGGAGGAGGAATAACCCTAGGAGATGGCTCTTCGGCGCAAATTATAGAAAAAGGAAGAATAGATCTAAATATGACATCAGGAAAAATTTTGCCTCTTCATGATGTTCTTCACTTGTCGTCAGTTAGAAAAAATTTAGTTAGTGGATCCCTTCTTGTAGCATCTGGATACAAGATTGTAATGGAAGCCAATAAAGTTGTATTTTCCAAGAATGAGTCCTTTGTTGGAAAAGGATTTGTAAAGGATGATCTTTTTATTCTTAGTATTATAAACAAAGTGTCGGATCATTCTCTTGTTGTTTCCAATATAGAATCTTCAAATATTTGGCATGATAGACTAGGTCATGTGAATCTAGGTTACCTAGAAGGATGATGAACTTAGATCTTATTCCCAAGTCTCCTGTAGATAATAAATACAAATGTGAGATTTGTGTTCAAGCAAAACATACTAGACTACCTTTCAAATCTGTAGAAAGGAATTCTGACCTTCTAGAACTAGTTCATAGTGATGTTTGTGATTCCAATAGAATTTTGACCCGAGGAGGTAGGAAATACTTTTTCACTTTTATAATGATTGTTCAAAGTATTGGTATACCTACCTTCTCAAAACCAAAGATAAAGTTCTAGATAGATTCAAGGTTTATAAATCTGAAGTTGAGAACCAATTAGAGAAAAAGATCAAGATCATTAGATCTGATCGTGGCGGAGAGTATACCTCAAACAATATGACTAACTTCTGTGAAGAACACGAAATAATTCATGAGGTGACTGCTCCTTATTCGCCACAATCCAACGGAGTTGCTGAAAGGAAGAATCGCACTCTGTTAGACATGGTAAATGCCATACTTCTCAGCTCAGGTGCTCCTGATAATTTATGGGGACACTACCAAAAAAAGTCAAATTAGCGACGCCCAAAATCGTCGCCAAATGACAAAAAAAACGTCGCTAAACACGTTTAGCGACGTAATTAGCGACGTTTTAACGCAGTCGGAAGAAACCAAGTCGCTGAACGAAAAAACGTCGCTAAACGTCGCTATGCCGACGTTTTTAGCGACTTTATTGAGTCGCTAAATATAGCGACGTTTAGCAACGCGGCGTCACGAAATAGCGACGTTTATTAAAGTCGCTAAACGTCGCTCATTAGCGACTTTATATAGCAACGTAACAGCGACGTCTTTAATGACCTGGCAGTACTGCCATGTCAGCAATTTGCGACGTACAGCGACATATTTAGCGACGCTTAGCGACGTCGTTAGCGACGGCTACTGACACGTCGCTAATTAGCGACTTGTTTAGCGACTTATAAAAACGTCGCTAGACGTCGCTAGACGTCGCTAAATACGTCGCTAAATTTACAAAAAAAGTAAAAAAAAAAAACTGAATTGTTCCAAACTATTATTCCTGTAATTTATAAATTTCTAATTAAAAATAGACCCGGAGCAACCCTCCGTTGAATTCTATGGGTTCGCCGACCCCTTCGGTGGAACACTCAACACCGGATTAACAATATTTAATATGAATAAAAGTATCACAGTCATACAATTAATACACACAAATATTATAGACAGACAATAAAAGTATCACAGTATCACAGTCACACAAAATGGGCATAAACAGTATCACAAAATACATAATATATAAGTATCAGAGTATCACAGTAACACAAAATGCATAATATATAAGGATATGAAACATTATAGTATCAATCTCGTGGATTTCCAAAATGGGGCAGATACCAGTCCCTCAAATACTGCATATAAACAGCGTTTATGTTATCAAGCTCCGCTATGGGTGCTGGGTGACTGGAACTCCCCGTCTGAGATACAGTCGCGATAGGTGCTGGGTGACTGGAACTCCCCGCAGGTGGTATCTCTTCCTCCTTAACAGTAGGAGGCATCACTTCCTCCTTAACAGTAGGAGGCATCACTTCCTCCTTTACAGTAGGAGGTGTCGCTCTCTTGGGTGCCATCTGGTAAGATAGATGAAAACAAAGAATTAGCAAAGAATTAGCTATTGGACTGGAACGGAAGAATTAGATGACTCACAAAGAACTAGCTGTTTGTTGCAGTATAATAATGATACCATAATATCTTATTTATATCCTACGTGTCACAAAATAAAATGACCGATTTATTGAACTAGTTTGAAAATATGATCCAATATTAAATTATATGATTGTAATTGAAATTGAAATTGAATTATGAGATTTGGTGAACACTAACAGCTATCCTCTAGCCAATACTGAAGCAGCTAAGAAGGGTCTTATACAGGAACAAAAGCTAGATTTCAAGATATTACCACAAATACTAGACCTCAATCAGCTACTTAATGAACTTTTTAGGAGAGAGAATTTGGGGTTATGTTTCCTCCGTGATGAAAAGTGGACTAGCGTACTGGCGCAAGGATAAGAAATTATAAATGTGGTATCAGATGAGGATGAAGGAGGCTCTAACACTCTAGGGTCAGTATCAGAAAATTATCATACTTTTACAAATGATCCTCAGAGTCTATTTGAAATCTTCCTAAAGCACTATCAGACAGCATGCATCATTCCACTATGAAACTTAGGGGTACTTTTAAGAACAAATTTGCAATGACCTTGGTTGATTCAGGATCAACCCACAGCTTTATTGACACAGTTTTTAGTGAAAGACTTGGCCTTCCTTCATCAGATAAGAAACTATTTGATGTCATGGGGGACAATGGGGAAAGACCAACAAGTAAGGGCTTATGTAGTGATGTCACAATAGAGTGCCGGGGACTAAGATTGTTGCAAATACCCAAACTAACAATTGATGCCTAGGTCTTATACACCTACACACACCAAGGTCCCATGTGTGTTGTGTCAGTGAGCTAGGAGACTAGAATCAGAGGAAATCCTATTAATAATGTCATTGAAAACTTTAATGTGACACCCTAAACCTAACCCCTGCTCAAAAACCCTAAACCTAATCCTAACCCTAATCTGCATCTGTGTGTGTGTGTCTGCGTTTGTGTGTGTGTGTCGTGTGTGTGTGTCGTGTGTGTGTCTGCGTCTGTGTGTGTGTCGTGTGTGTGTGTGTGTCTGCGTCTGTGTGTGTGTCGTGTGTGTGTGTCGTGTGTGTGTCTGCGTCTGTATGTGTGTCGTGTGTGTGTGTCTGCGTCTGTGTGTGTGTCATGTGTGTCGTGTGTGTCTGTGTGTGTGTGTCGTGTCTGTGTGCGTGTCTTGTGTCAGTTTCACATGAGAGAGAGAGAGAGAGAGATTACCTAGAGCTCAAGGAGGAGGAGGGGGATGACGGAGTAGGCGCAGCCGTGGAGACCCGGTCGCCGGAGGGGGGGCGGGGGAAATCGAAACATTTTCAAAATTTTTGACAGATGGAGAAAAGAAAACTGAGCCCTAATTAACCAAAATTTAGCGACGTTTAGCGACGTCAAATAAAAACGTCGCTAAAATAAAAATTAGCGACGCCGAAGACGTCGCTAAATACGTTGCTAAATATTTTTGATAGATACGTCGCTAATTACGACGCTAAACGTCGCTAAATCAGATATATTAGCGACCTTAATTGAACTTATAGCGACTATTCTTTTAAAATCTTAATAAAAGTCGCTAAACGTCGCTAAATGTCGCTATTTAGTGACTCCTAGCGACGATTTTTCTGAGTCGCTAATTTAGCGACGTATTTACTAGGAGTCGCTAAATTACGTCGCTAATCCCGCTTATTCTAGTAGTGGGAGAAGCCTTATTAACAGCCTGTTACATCCTAAATAGGATCCCTAGTAAATCAAAGGATAAGACTCCCTATGAACTATGGAAAGGTAGAACTCCTAGAGTAAATTATCTCAAAGTGTGGGGATGTCTAGCAAAAGTAGAAATTCATGAACCTAAAAAGAGAAAGATTGGACCTAAGATAGTAGATTCTGTGTTTATAGGATATGCCTCAGATAGCAATACCAATAGATTTTTAGTGACTCATTCTGAAGTAAATGAAATATCTAACAATACCATTATAGAAGCTAGAGATGCAGTTTACTTTGAGAATATATTTCCTTTTAAGAATAGAATTTCCTCCAACCCCACCGCTCTTTTCTTGCTCCTTCTACTAGTTCCAATTTTCAGCCATATAGTTCACAACCTGAACAAGACTTAGAACCTAGAAGAAGTAAAAGAGGAATGATTGAAAGAAACTTAGGGAAATGTTTCTTTACTTATTTGATAGAGGGTGATCCCACAACTTACGAAGAAGCAATATCCTCTCCTGATGCACCTTTCTGGAAAGAAGCCATCAACAATGAGTACAACTCCATCATGGAGAATAGTACTTGGCATTTAGCAGACCTACCCTTAGGTAGTAAACCCATAGGTTGTAAGTGGATCTTCAAAAGAAAACTTAGAGCTGATGGTACTATAGAGAAATACAAAGCTAGATTAGTAGCCAAGGGTTTCACTCAGAAAAAGGGATTAGATTACTTTGATACCTACTCTCCTGTAGCTAGGATTGCGTCTATCAGAACACTTCTAGCTTTAGCATCCATTCATAACATGTTAATCCATCAAATGGATGTAAAAATAGCATTTTTGAATGGAGATCTAGAGAAAGAAATCTATATGGAGCAACCTGAAGGTTTTATTGCTAAAGGTCAAGAAAAGAAAGTTTGCAGATTAGTAAAATTACTTTATGGCCTAAAGCGAGCTCCCAAGCAATGGCACAGCAAATTTGATAAAGTGATTCTAGAATTTGGTTTCTTGCCAAATGAGTATGACAAATGTATATACTCTAAAAACATTGATGAAAGTTGTGTCATTTTATGCTTGTATGTAGATGACATCCTCATTTTAGGATCAAAACTTGAGTTGATAAATAATACTAAAGATTATTTATCTAGCAAGTTTGACATGAAAGACCTAGGTAAAGCCAACCTGATTCTAGGAATGTAAGTGTCTAAATCCAAAGAGGGTTATACTCTATCCTTAGTACACTCTATTGAGAAAATATTGAAAAAAATTTAGTACTTTGATAAGAAACCTGCTCCTACTCCTTTTGACAGCAGTATCATTCTCAAGAAGAATGAAGGTTCACCTGTAGAACAACATAAATACTCTCAGATGATAGGTTCTCTTATGTATATAACGAATAGAACCCGACCTGACATCGCATTTGCCGTTGGAAGACTGAGTAGATATATCAGTAACCCAAACCAATCACATTGGTCAGCATTAGAAAGAGTATTTAGATATCTTAAGGGTACTATAGATTATAGACTTCATTATACTATACACCCAGATATCATAGAAGGTTATTCAGATGCAAACTGGGTTACTGACTCACATGATTTAAAATCTACTACTGGATATGTGTTTACTATAGGAGGAGCTGCAATCTCCTGGGGCTCATGTAAACAAACTATCATAGCTAGGAGTACAATGGATTCTGAAATGATAGCTTTGGATACTACTTGTACAGAAGCTGAATGGCTTAAAAATCTGATTATGCAAATACCTGTTGCTCATATTTTTGTTCCTGCTGTTTCTATAAATTGTGATAATAAATCTGTTATAGAACTACTAAAACATGATTCTGTGAATGCTAAGATGAACAGGCACCTGCAGCTGCGCTTCAAGTCAATCAAGTGCCTATTAGGCAAATATGTGGTTCTTGACTATATAAAGTCAGAAAAGAACCTTGCAGACCACTTGACAAAGGGTCTGTCTAGGACATTGATCCTAGAATTATCGAGGGGGATGGGGTTAAGCCCATAAGTAAATCACCAGCAGTGGCAACACAACCGAGTCTGACTGGAGATCCCAAGAAGCCGGTTCAATGGATAGAAACAAGCTGAACTTCGGTGACTATTATGGAACACTGACTCAGAGATAAAATTCTCATAAACTAATGCCCAAGTGGCTGTACGAGGTTGTACAATGATATCCTATCCCTATAGTGACAGTGTTCCGGTGTGATATGGTCAGGATGAGTTTCAAACTCTTAATAAGTCCAAGCATTATATGCAGGGTTGATACCTATCACCAACCCTTGAGGACTTACCTATATGAGAGGCCGTGAAGGCCGCGACTATGGGTCAGGACGACCCCAGACAACTCTCATGAATATGGAAAAAGTGCGCATGGCCAATCAAAGCGCCGCCTCGATAGACCCAAGAACCTCTAGCGTACTATGTGTGCTATTCTCTAAATCTGATTCAAGAAGTCTGATTCAAGGCATAGTCCATCAAGCACTTCTTCAGACATAGACAATAGTCACTACGTGAGATTCAAGGCTGTAGTCCATCTCATCTATGCATAGTATATACTTGCCCAAAAATTTTCTATTCACATTCCTTGTTACCTATGTTTTCAGAACTTGGTTTTGGGGGGGGGGGGGGAGGATTGTTGACTGTGTGTTCTCACACATAGATAGCAAACCCAACTTCCTAAAGACATGCTCTTGATCCATTTTTTTCTCAACCTATTCTTCCTCTTGAACTATTCCCAGCCACTTGTTTTTTCATGTTGGCTCCTTCATGGGAGGGTGACTCATGAATTATTGCTCAAATTTAGCCTTTAGTTGAGGTTGATAACCTATTTATACCACCCTTCTCTCAATTGATTAGTTAGAGAGAGAGGAAAAAGCCTTCAAAAGTTCACTCTTCTTTTGATCCAAAAATCAAAAGCAAACATCTGTTCCACCTCCATTCTCTTCCGTGTTTCGTTCTGGGCAAGGCTAAGTTCGGGTCGCATCTCTCGAAGTTGTGTGCGACAACGAGAAGCCGGTAGTACTGACGATTTTACCACTAGGAGCATCTGAGAACAGTCTGCACATAGACCTCGGATCAACTCTTAGGGCAGTGCGTTCAGCACGACTTTTCCATAGGCCGGTAACTCTGAACTCATTTTTTTTTAGTTGCATATTTGCTGAAAGAAACAGAAAAAATATTTAATTATTGCTAACAAATGTGTCCATATAAGGAAGGGACAATCAATAGAGAGACTACACAAATCACGAAAGAACGAAGAAAACACTGTGGCCATGAGACGCATGCTGATTGATCGAATTTTTTTGGCCTCCGATCAATCAAACAGGTGACATTTCGGTTTGTTTTTTCGATTTCTTGTTCGATTTGTTTAGAGATTTTGCAACCAATATTCGATCCAGATCAAATCAATCCGATGCCAACAATTACCAAACAATATAATTGTTGAATTAATCAAATGACATCAGGAAATCCCACATCACCAATATTTACACGACAATGATCACGTATATAACATCTAAGTTGAAATTTTTGTGGGATACATAAACCATGCATATTAGTGCCAAGAATCTTATCCGTTTTTATTTTTCACAATTATCATCATAGTTAATATTCATAAAGGATTTATTTCATACATCATTGATAGAGTAAATATTTTATTTTCGATTATGGAATAACCATCATTCGTTTATAATTTGGAATGATAAATCGTAATCAGAAATTTTCAAATAAAAGAAAAAAAATTAATGTATTTGTACGTCAAGGAAAAAAATTAATGTATTTTCAAATCAGAAATTTTCAAATAAAAGAAAAAAAATTCAAATAAAAGAAAAGAAATTTTCAAATAAATAAAAAAAAATTGTATATTGACGAGTTGTCCGCGGTAAAATTTAAGTGGGGTCCGCGGAATACTGCCATATTACTATTTGGTGTGAGATTTAATGAGCCCGCAGGGAGAAGAAAAGTAATTCCTAAATACAGTAATTTTTTTTCCTTCATTTGAAAATTTCTGTATATTTAAACCAACTAAATGAATTATCTAAAATTCTATCTACTTTAAATTCCTAAATAATTTAAACTATTTTAATAATTTAAAGCAACTAAATGATATTATCTAAATATATACTCAAAATTCTAAATATATATCTATAACAAATTTTCAATTAAAATTATATTTAAACTATTTTAATATAATTTAAATTATTATCTAATTATTTAATTATATTTGAAAAAAATTATGTGCATTGTACGTGAATATCACTAGTTTTAATAGAAACCCTTTGTTAATTTAAATTCGACAAATATAATTATTGTATCAAATATTTTTTTCAAAAAAAAAACTAAAAAATAGGTAATACCACATATATTATCATTCAAAATATAATTTTCTAAAAACATACTTAAAATTTACTATGGATAATTTGGATAATAATATATTCACAATTATAAATTATATTTAAACTAATTGCTTGATATTATCTAATTAAACACATATTCAAAATTTTGATAAAATTATTTACCAGAAATCATAATTGAATATATTAATTTGTAATCTATATATTATTTGCTAATTTAGAATTTATATACAAATATATAATTATTTTTATTTAATTATTTTAAATTAAATATATTTTGTGTATAGATAATAACAAACTATCTTTTAGCGATAAAAAAAATATATAATATTGATATAACTAGTAAGTAATAGATTTTATTACCATCTATATTATTATAGATAATAACAACTTAACTAATAAATTAAACCGCAAGGAATATTTTTTTCCTAATCCGTCAATATTATTGTCGGATTACTTCTTCATCCGTCATTTTTTTTTGATATTTCACTCCTCACTCTCATAATCCGACAATATTATTGACGTTTTGTTCCTTCATTTATAATTATAATAAATTTATTTCCTGACGTATAAATATAGTAAAAAAAAAAATTCTTCATTTGAAAATTTCTGAAACGAAATTGACATCCAAAATGGTCGATAAAATTTTTGGCCTCCACTGAGAAGTAAAACATAAATTCATCACATATTGTGAACTGTGTCCCTTCTAAAATTCGAAAAAAAAAATGTCTAACAACCAACAAACCTCTTAAACTGAGATTAATATCATACAAAAACAGGCTGCTTTGTCGCAAAGAGAGAAACCAAAAGTTTCTAGAAACCGATCCTAATATAAATTGGATGGAGTATGTACACATACCATCTTCATTTTTTCTTTCTACGGTCAATTTTTCAAATGTCAATATATATATATATATATATATATATATATATATATATATATATATATATATATATATATATATAAAATTATTTAAAAATATTTACAAAGTAGAAAAGATGACAAACAGCTTCACGTACGGCACAATATAAGATGCACGGATAACGATGCATGCGCTGACCGGGTAGCATAACTCAATTGTTGACTAAGCGGGGAACCTACCAATGTATTGGTAGTTCCACGTGATTAAAAAATAAATCGTTAGATTGAAGTCGATGTACACGTGGCAGATAGATGTTGGTCGTACTACAACGGCAACACCACCATTAAGGGGAGCAGATCTCCTCTTTTGTTTCACTAGTTCTGTTATGGTTTTATGTAAATTTATTTTTATTTTATATCTACTGGGACTCATATATGTAATAGAAAAAATATAAAATATAAAACAAAAATAGTGGAACAACATATCTGATCTTACCATTGAGAGCTCGATCAAGATTTTGTATTCCTAGCAATTTAATTTTTATTTATTTTCTATGGAAAAAAAAATTCAACATTCCTATATCCATATTTAGCTCGATTACGTTGGAAATATGAAAATAGAATATTAATTTATTTAATTTTTTATAAATATTATTTCATGTTTCTATTATTTAAATTTACATGTTTTTTATAGAAGTTAAAATTTTGAAAGTAAAGTAAGGATGTTATTGTCTAAACAAAATACTCAACTATATTTCTAGGAAAGCAAATTTTTTTTCCAAGAGGAGTCTTGAAAATTACTTTTCCACAACAATGAAAATATGAAGCCCCTCATATTCCCCTCATAATTTTCAATCCTACGCATACCAAACGAGGTTAAAGAATCTAAAATTCATTCACAAACAAGCCTCAAAAAATTAAACCAAACGTCACCTAAGAAAAATGCTAAGTTTACTACCATATGTTCACAACCCTCTCTCCCCACACCCCCTCCCTCGCGCTATATGGATCCCACTAGGTCCTACCTCCCCTCCAACGAACGACTGTCATGTGGCGGACACCGAGTCCCACATATTCTCCCTCATCTAGTGGACGACCGCCACGTGGAGGTTGTAAGAAGGTTGTAAGCATGTGGTTGTAGCATAGCATTGCTACCATCATTAAATAGCCAACGCGGTTGAAGCCGTGGCTGAAACCACGGACACGTGTCCGGGCCTAATTGGTCCGGACGTTCATGGCCTATGTTAGCAGAATATTGAGGTCAACGATTTTACTCCGACCAATCGTGTGCTGACACGTGGCATTTTTGGTTTATTTTTCAATTTTTCATTCGAACTGTCAAGTGTTTTCATTAAATAGCCTGGTCCAGGGCCGCTTGTGTCATTTCAGATAACTTGTCAAATCAGTTTGACAATAAGATTTACAGCTAAAATACTAAAACAAAAATCTCTTTAACTATTCTAAATTTATTATTACAATATATATATATATATATATATATATATATATATATATATATATATATATATATATATATATATATATGAGGGATCCACATCCTCCAATTTTTGTATCCCCGAGCATCCCCTCTTTCACAGTCGTTGGATCTTGTTTAAGTCATCTAATCTTAACTGTTCATTTTTCAATGGTTAAGATTAGATGACTTAAACAAGATCCAATTGTTGTTATCATGGGGATGCTTGGAAGATGAAAAAATAGGGATGTGGATCCCTCCTCGTATATATATATATATATATATATATATATATATATATATATATATATGGGATCGTGGCCTGTTGGTTACGATGGAATCTCCCGTAGGGATGGACACGGTATGAAATTTCACTTGTAAACTTAGTTCATAATCTGATGAAAAAGTCGTGTATAAACAAATAATAACTCTCGTAATTACCTACATGTCTCTTTTAATTTAAATTTTTTTTTTTGCAAGCATCTCTTTTAACTTTAATTAACAAATTTTAATAGTTAACGTAGACAAGGATATATTTGTTAAGAAAAGTTTGATGGTGAAGCAGAATTTTTTATATTACATAGTAGTACTAGTATATATGTACGTGCAACGTACGTATTTCATATATTATTATTAGAAAAACTAAAAGACTGTTGTTGTAATTATTTAATATTTATTAAGACTATTTAAGAAGACTAAAAATTAGCTTTTGTAATTATCTAACTGTCTTGATTAATTTAATGAACACTATTAATTGATAAATATATGTAAAGGTGGATATATTTGAAAATAAAAGTTTTACGGTGAAGTTAAAATTTTCTTATTACATAGTAGTATAGATAAACATATGCAAGGGTGGATATATTTGAAAAAAATTACATGGTGAATATGTACTTTTCTTATTATATATTAGTATAGATTAGCAAAAAAAAAATCTTAATAAATTTATAAGTAGGGATGATAATGGATTAGCGCTAGTAAGAAATTATAAAAATGACATTATCTGATCATGACATGCTCACAAAAACATGTGTGATCATGCTAAGTTTATAAAATTTATTTAAATTGTTCCTAGTTAAGGAAGATAAATAACAATAATTACGACCATAATAACATATTAGCAAACCTTATAATTGTAAGTATATAAGAAAATAATTTTAGACATTTATATTCTCCAATTCAATATTCCAAGACATATGAAGTTTTAATAACTTGTCTATTCCAGTCCACTTATATTAGATCTACACATGGTTGACCAAGAGTTCATGAAAGTTCGAGACGGACTTTTAAAATAGAACCATCATACAAAAATATAAAAATAATAATTTAGAAACTAAAATTTAAAAAATAATAATATATTATTGCCACCAAGAAGTGAACTAAGAATTTTTAGTGTGCAAGTGTATTATGATAAGGATTACATCACAACTATTTTGTGTTAAATGTGACTCATGGTACATATTAGTTCTATTTTTAGATAGAACTAGGTTGGTGTTCCTTTAGTCTTTGGACACTGAATCGTCGTCCAATATGTCCTGAACCAGAATCGTCTCTGGACCTACCAACATAAAATATCTTAATTATATTTATAAATTATTTTATTCCAAAAAGAATACTGTGAATATTATAACTCACATCACATGATGCAAATTATTGGATTAGTTTTCAAATAATTTGTAAAAAAAATAAAACCTAACATATTCATGAACGTTTTGTTTGGTTCACGGAATAATGATGTTGGAAAACAAAAAATATTCTTTTTCTATATATGAATGCTAAAGAAATAGAGGAAGAATGGAAAATAATTTTCAATAAAAAAAAATATGGAAGAAATCGGTTCTCTCAATCCATTTAAGGATTTACTTTTCCATCTTAAGTATTAACTTATTTCTTAAATTTGTTTTTGACATTTTCAAACACCAGAAAAAAATCGATAAAAATTATAATTTCCAAAAAAAAAAAAATTAATTTTATTACAGCTAATTCTTTAGATTTCGGAATCATTATTATTCATGCCTTGATAGAGAATTGAATTTTTAACAAATAATTTATATTGACCATTTTAACCTTAAAACATGCAGAGTACAGTAATAATATATTGTTTCCAATCTGAAATAGAAAGTTGCGTATAAAGCAATAAAAGATAATAAAATTGTGTTCAAAGTATTAAATTTGATAAAATTTTGAACATCAAATTTTTTTTAAAAAAACGTTTTTAAACAAATTTAATATTAATATACCATTTTTAAGTCATTTTAATCCGTAGGTAGTTGGAGAGTAATTGATATACAGTCTGCTAAAAAATATCTTAAAGACAATTGCACAAAAACGTCGGTTTGGATGCTCTTATCAAAATTTTATAAACTATAATATTTTGGTCTAAATTTTATTAACTTTTAACGGAAAATTTCACTGACAGCATAAAAGTTTAACATATTTATAAAAAAAGCAACAAAGTTTTAAAATTTACACTAAAAGCATTAAAACGCCCTTCCAAAGGGCGTTTTACGCTTTTCCGTCGTAAAATTTTAACGACGTTAACGGAGCAGGAAAAAAAAATATATATAAATAAAATAATACAAAACGCCCTTTGGAAGGGCGTTTTGCATTTTTTAATATTTTATACTCTCTCCTCTCTCCTCTCTCCTCTCTCCTGTCTCTTTTTATTATATTTATTAATATTTTTTTTACTCTCTCACTCATCTGAGAAAAAAAAAAATAATAAATAAAGCAAAAACGCCCTTAGGAAGGGCGTTTTGCATTTTTTAATATTTTTTTTATGAATTTTATATCATTCCCGGCCTCTCTTACTTTCCGAAATATAAAAAAAATATTATTAAAGCGTAAAACGCCCTTAGGAAGGGCGTTTTTCCTAGGAAAAACGCCCTTCCTAAGGGCGTTTTTCATTTTAATAATATTTTTTTTATTTCGGTCCCCCCGCCCTCTGAAGACTCTCCTCTCTCCTCTCTCTCTCTCTCCCTATTCCTCTCTCCTCTCTCTCTCTCTCTCTCTCTCTCCCTCTCCCTATTCCTCTCTCCGCTGTCTCTCGGAGGAGGCCGTACTTCTCCGGCTTCAACCGCCTCCTCTCCGCCAGCGGCGTCGCCGGCGAACTCGCCTCCCGCTCCTCCCTCACCCTCCTCGCCGTCCCCGACTCCTCCCTCCTCCGCTCCTCCGCCGCCGACCTCGCCGACGTCCTTCGCTACCACGTCCTCCTCCAGTACCTCTCCTGGCCCGACCTCCGCCGCCTCCCTCCCGCTGGAAAGCTCGTCGCCACCCTCTACCAGACCACCGGCCGCGCCTCCGCCGATCTCGGCGCTGTCAACCTCACCCGCGACGCCGCCACCGGCCGCGTCGCCGCCAACTCGAACTCCACCGTCCTCTCCCAGATCAAGACCCTCCCCTACAACATCACCATCCTCTCCCTCGACTCCCTCCTCGTCCCCTACGGCTTCGATCTCTCGGCCTCCTCAGAGTCCCATCCGCAGCAGCAACCCCTAAAATGAGGAGAGAGGAGAGAGGAGATAGGAGAGAGGAGAGAGGAGATGGCAGAGAAATTAAATATTAATAAATATAATAAAAAGAGACAGGAGAGAGGAGAGAGGAGAGAGTATAAAATATTAAAAAATATTAAAAAATACAAAACGCCCTTCCAAAGGGCGTTTTGTATTATTTTGTTTATATTTTTTTTTCTTTTTCCTGCTCCGTTAACGTCGTTAAAATTTTACGACGGAAAAGTGTAAAACGCCCTTTGGAAGGACGTTTTAATGCTTTTAGTGTAAATTTTAAAACTTTGTTGCTTTTTTTATAAATATGTTAAACTTTTATGCTGTCAGTGAAATTTTCCGAACTTTTAATGTCCTGTATTCAATTTTCTGAATCTTAAATGCCACTCCCATTTGTACTCATCCACAACTGCCACCCGCGAATACAAGGGAAAATCTGGAGTTCCCAAAGAATGGACGGCCGAGATTGGTCCCCGTCGTGTCAAAATGTGTCTCCAGCTGGACTTTTGGACTCCCAAAAATAATCCTCCAGAACTCGAAGCAGCACATTTCTTTGTCATTAAAGTAGTGCATCAAGTCAGAAATTGCTAAACCTGCTGCTGACGGTGTATTTATGCAAAAGGAAAGAAAGTAAAGGGTGCTAATAGCTAAATTTCCGTTCCATTTGATTTGTTTGCCACTTCCTTCAAGAAGAGAAGAAAGAAAGAAAGAAAGAAGAAGAAGAAGAAGAAGAGGGAGAGGGGCGGAGCACCACACAGCGTGTGGTAAACTTACCGCTTCATTGTTCCTCTCTCCCAGACTCTAACCCTAGATTTTTCAAGAACTCTGGCCTCCCTCTTCTGCCGGCCGGCAGAGATCTTCGATTTCGCGACCAGGAAGCGGCGGAGGTCCGGTCATCGCCGGCGAAGGATGCTCTGGATCATGAAGCTTTCCGGCTTCCTCTCCGCCGCCATGGCGATCATCGTCCTCTCCCCGTCCCTCCAGTCCTTCCCTCCCGCCGAGGCCATCCGCTCCTCCCACTTCGACGCCCACCTCCGCTTCCCCGGCTCCTCCGGTGCCCCCCTCTCCTTCCGACAGGCTCCGGCATTCCTCAACGCCGATGGCTGCGGCGCCGCCATCGCCGCCGGATCCACCACCGCCTGCGACCCCTCGCTCGTCCACGTCGCCATCACGCTCGACCGCGAGTACCTCCGCGGCTCGATCGCGGCGGTGCACTCCGTCCTCCAGCACTCCCTCTGTCCCGAGAACGTCTTCTTCCACTTCCTCCTCTCCGAGTCCGACGACCTCCAAACCCTAGTCCTCTCCGCGTTCCCGAACCTCCGGTTCAGGGCCTACTTCTTCGACCCGGACCGCGTCCGCGGCCTGATCTCCCCCTCGGTTCGCCAGGCGCTCGAGCACCCGCTCAACTACGCGAGGAACTACCTAGCCGACATCCTCGACCCCTGCGTCCGCCGCGTCGTCTATCTGGACTCCGACCTCGTGCTCGTCGACGACGTGTCGAAGCTCTGGAGGACGGACCTCGGCTCGAGGACCGTCGGCGCGCCGGAGTACTGCCACGCGAACTTCACGAAGTACTTCACGGACCGGTTCTGGTCGGACCGCCGGCTGGCCGGGACGTTCTCCCGGAGGAGGCCGTGCTACTTCAACACCGGCGTGATGGTGATCGATCTGGACCGGTGGCGGCGGTTCGGGTCGACCCGGCGGATCGAGCGGTGGATGGAGGTGCAGAAGGGAGGGGAAGGGCGCATCTACGAGCTCGGCTCGCTGCCTCCGCTCTTGCTGGTGTTCGCCGGACACGTGGTGCCGATCGACCATCGCTGGAACCAGCACGGGCTCGGCGGGGACAATGTGCGCGGGAGCTGCCGCGACCTGCACCCTGGTCCGGTCAGCTTGCTGCACTGGAGCGGGAGCGGAAAGCCGTGGGCGAGACTCGACTCGGACCGGCCGTGCCCGCTCGACCAGCTCTGGGCTCCCTACGATCTCGCCGGCCCTCCGTCGTCGTGAACCGGCCGGCTTTTTCCGTTAAAAAAAAAAACCAAATTGGATGAATTTTTTTTACTCTTTTTTCTCCATTTCTTTTTTTGGTTTACGAAGATTTAAATTTTTACTGTCCGTATCTGTCATTTAGTTTTTCTTATTTTGTTTTACTGAAGTGGCAATTTGTACTGTATTCTATTGTTGTTGCCTCTTCAAATAAGCAAAGAATATTCAAATTTGTTTAATTTACAGGATATATTTAGTAAAAAAAAAAGTAGTTTACACCTGCTGCTGCTTTACTGACATTTTCTTTTAAATTAACACGTGGTAATTGGTTGGTGTGGCTATTTTTTTAAATTGTTAGGGTTTTGTGCATAAAAATAGAAAGAGCTAGAGGTGACTTCTTTTTTTCTCGCTGGCAGTGCTGGATGGGCCTCGGTGGCAGCTTCGGGCGTGTGAACTACCGCCCAACGCAATCTAAACTAATCGATTACTTGCCAGCTACTTTCAATGATTGCTATTTTCTTTTTTATAAAAAAAAAAATGAAAGTAGTGATATTTACATTTTAGCCCCACCTTCGCTTTCGTTGAGCACTCGCGCAAAAAGGATAGGTCACAGGCTCCGGTGCGTCCATACGTGTCCACGTCCCGGTTCCGGGGCTTATTTGGCTTGACAGCCTCGGTAGTTTCTGCTGACGGCGACTAGCCATCCGCCACTTTTGTTTGCAATGGAGTACCTTTTATATATATATATATATATATATATATATATATATATATATATATAATTGGATTGTTGGAAAATTTTCCATAATCAAATCTCCCATATCAGCTAATCTGGGTGCTTCTTGGGAGTAATCTTATTGTGAGACATTTAATGTAAGTACCAAAACTTTGAATGATGTTCACTGTTCCACCCAAGATCTTGTTGGTAGGATTTGATAGGAATTGTTGAATTATAATTTTTCAAAGAAAAAGAAACAAAAAAAAACAAAGAAATAATTTTTTTTATACAAATCAAAGGAGGCCTAAGGGTTGACAGACGACCTATACTGTAAAAAAAGTAGACAGGTAACCTAAAACTATTTTTTATTATTATTTTGAGTAGAAGAAATTGAATTAAAAATAAAAATGATTTTAGGTGGACATTAATGGATTCATTTCAACTCAGTGCTCAACCGCAGATGTAAATTATATTTACAGATTCTTGTTTATTTTGCACTTTGAACAATTTTGTATGTCGAGTAATGCTATGCGTCATGATTGTCGATTTCTCTCTCGAATCCGATATGACGTGCATTACGCAAGGTGCATTGTTGTGAAAAAGAATCACTGCCAGGTAGTCGGTCAATATGATTGGTTGAGTAGCCGACTAATCAAAGATTCCCGTAATTGTGATTTGATCGATGGAAGTAATCCAGTTTAATTGGTTAACATATATTTAGTGACAGAAACCACTTCATATATATAATCGGTGTATGTTTGGTACAATGCTGTCTTGTGATGTCTCTAGTTGGTGCATTGCACTTAGGATTATCGATGTATTTCTAGATAGAAACTCATTATGTACTATTGGTCTATTGTTCTTGTATGTTAATTCGGCGATGCTCACTAACTTCTTACTGTAATTTTGCAGATTTTCGCCAAATCTTAAGTTATTGCAGAGTTGCCGGTCGTGCAGAAATTTTAATTTACATCACCATCTTACATTCTTACTGTGCGATGGCAATTGCAGAGCAAAAGAGTTTATTCCAAACTTTTCTGGTCTTCAACCCAGATTCTTTTCTTCCATTCAACCCACACAACCAAGAGGGCCAGCCAAGTTCTCCAACAGTTTAATGCTTTTGATTGTGACCTAGCACATTTTTGTTGCATCTTTATAATGTTCTTCGATACAATGCAACAATAATGAGAGAAGCAGGCGCATTTCGACCAGCTAGTGGCGTTTGGCACGGCTAATTTTGGTTTGGTCTCCAGAAGCTGTTAGAGAATGTTGGTGAACCGAACGAAATCATTGGGGCTTGAGATTCTTGTGCGGGTTGTTAATGGGCGGTGGACCCGTTAGGTGAAGCGGGTGGAGGTCGCCTGGCCCGTGATAGCGGTGCTGCCGCCACGCCTATTGATATAAAAGAGGCATAGCATGTGGTCATCACTCTCTAATGCATGTCTGGGAATATACTGTTAGCTGCTTAATCGTCACAATTAATATTCTAAACGCATTGGTTATAGATTTGTATTTTATTTTATTTATTTGGTGGTGGTGGTTCTTTACTTGTGAGTCTCGCAAAGGTTCGTTCTTCCCTGGCGTCTGCTTGTTCTTTGGAGCCATTGACTTGATTGGTGTTCTTCCTATAATCAGTTTCTTATATAATTTGTAACCAGGTTGCAATGTTGATCGATCAGTACTCTTGTAATGTCCTGTATCTATCATGAGTTACGTGCCATGGCACAATTGGTGACCTATATTATTTTATTTTTGTTTTGTTACTAATTTTGTCGGGATTTATTCGATAGTAAGTGAATTGGAACTATTGAAGTATGATTTGAAGTACCTGGGTCCATTTCGTGAAAATTGCGTAGAGTTTCTGTATTTCGGGGGATTCACTCCGCTGGTAACTACAACGAAGGTAAGAAATGATATCCGGAGTCTTAGGCATTTTTGTTTGTTAGGGTAAAGTGCAAATTTTATTTTTCCGTAATTTACGTTTTTGCAATTAAAGACTCCTGGATTTAATTTTTTTCTTATTTTATATTTGGTACATTTTTCACCCAATTTAATTTTCTGCTGTTAACGAACGTCAAATTCAACGTGAAATGACTAATATATTCCTCCCTAACCCTAACCCTAACCCTAACCCTAATCCTCTATCCCTCCCTTTTTCTTCGGCGGTGGGGTGGGGGCGGCGGCTCGGGGAGGAGAGGGGGTGAGGCGCGGGATGGAGGGAGAAGGGGGGGGGGGGGGGAGCTCGAGCCGCAGGGGGGCAATGATGTCGCGGGGGAGCTGCGCAGGAGGCCGGCACGGGGAAGCTGCGTGCGAGGGAGGGCGGAGGAGCTACGCGCGAGGGCGGTCACGGGGGAGCTGTACGCGGGGGTAGGGGTGGGGGGGTGCGCACGCGTGGGGACGGCCGCAGGGGCTTTGTGGTGGGCGGCTGCGGGGGAGCTACAAGGAGCATGGTGGAGGAGGGGGGGGGGGGCTGAGGGTGGGGTTGGTGGTGGTGAAGGTGGTGGTGGGGGAGGGTGGGGGGAGATGAGGAGGGAGGAGGAGCTGGAGGGGGAGGTGGAGGAGGGTTAGGGAGGGAAGGGGAAGGGTAGTTTAGGGTTTTCATTTTTTTAACGGTATTTTTTTACGGAAAATGAATATGAGAAACTATTTCGAGCAAAAAAAAAAGGGTATCTTAATTTGCTAATAAGGTAAATAACGGGAGAATTTTTTTGTACTTTATCCTTGTTTGTTATATATACGATATTACCGTTGGAAATTATTAAAAGCACCACAAAAAGTGATTGGGGATTATCACACATCACTCTTAAATTTTAAAATTGGTAGGAAACAACACATCATTTCAAACACAAATTTTCTTTTTTTTTTTCTTTCACACAGCTTCTTGACTTTAGAATGCTATTATTGTTGATTTTGAAACCCATTATAGAAGAAGCTTTAAAAATTGTCACAGTCGAGTTGGAGACGAAGAAGGACAGTTAGGATTCTAACAAACCTAAAACTAGCTAGGATATATATATATATATATATATATATATATATATATATATATATATATATATATATATATATGAGCCATAGTGCTAATTTTATTTTTCTAAATGAACCATGCACATGTGGACCAATAGGAACAGATTCCTACATCCCGTATGTACTTGGATTGGGACAAAAATAGACCAGACTCGTGCTTGATCACTTCAACCCCCAAAAACAAGTGCAGTGGTCCTAAATCCTTTTAAGGAGAACGTTCTATTGAGCATTCCAATGAACCAAGAAATAAAGGATGGATCATTGCCTGTAACAATGATATTATCAACATAGACAAGCAGATATATAATCATTGTGGGTGACTGATGAACAAATAAGGAAGTGTCAGAATAATAAGCCCGAAATCCATTAGAGAGAAGAAAATTCTTGAGCTTATTAAACCATGCACAAGGCGCTTGCTTGAGGCCATATAGAGCTTTGTCAAGCTTACATACATGAAGCGAAAAAACAGAATCAACAAACCCTTTTGGTTGCTCCATAAAGACAGTTTCCTGCAACTCACCATTAAGGAAGGCATTGTTGATATTAAGTTGGCGAACAAACCAACCCTGAGAAAGGGCTAGAGAGAGCACAAGTCAAACTGTGGTTGGTTTAACAACCGGACTGAATGTATCAAAATAATCAACTCCTTCCTCCTGATGGAACCCGTTTGCAACAAGACGAGATTTGTAGCGCTCAATTGAACCATCTGCTCTCCTTTTGATCCTGTACACCCACTTACAACCAACTAGATTAGTATCACGGAGACGTGGTACGAGTGACCAAGTATTATTACGAATTAAATCACTATATTCAGCCTGCATAGCCTGTTGCCAACAAGAGTATTTGCTGGCTTGGTGATAGGTTGTAGGTTCTTTGAGGGTAGAGGATGTAGGATCCAGGGTGATAGGGTGACAGGTTATATGGAAGGTTTTGGGTTTGAGGGTGTGTTTGTGCCCTGGTGGTCATTGTATGAGAGTTGGTATCTGAGGCCCTAAAATATGAGGGGGCGTTAGAGTAAGGTCGAGGAGGTGTTGGTAGCGGACCTTCAGTGGGAGGGGATGATGGAGGAGGAGGGTTAGGAGAGGGTGATAGTGGAGGGGTTGGCGTGGCATCGGTGAGAGGTGGTTGCGGATGAGCAGCCGGTGAGAGTTGGACATTTTGTGGAGGTGGAGGCATGACTTGCTCAAGAAGAAAGGTCGGCGCAGGGTTGGGTTCAGTGGTCACTGTCGTATGAGGCACCGCAGACGAACCAACATGGTTAGCATAGGGAAAGACATCCTCATTAAACACAACATGACGAGCAACGTAGAGACGAGAAGAAGGAACATGGAGACATAGATAACCTTTATGCTTGGAGCTGAAACCCAGAAACACACAAGGAAGAGATCGAAAATCCATTTTGTGTTTATTATAAGGTCGCAAGAGAGGGTAGCAGAGACACCCAAATATTTTAAAAAAGGCATAATCTGGAATTTTGGAGAATAGTGCTTGATAAGGTGATTCATAGTTTATTCGATTATGAAAAAATGTAGCAGTATGGAAGGATTGTTCCCATAATTGAAATGGTAAGGATGATTGAGCGAGAAGAGTTAAACATTTTTCAACAATGACTCTATTTCTGCGCTCTGCAGCCCCGTTTTGTTCCTGAGTGTGAGGACATAAGACACGATCATAGATACCATGAGTAGATAGAAAGGTAGATACATTGTGAAACTCACCACTCAAATCGGTTTGTAGGGACTTGATGGTACACCCAAATTGTGTTTGAATCATAGCCTTAAAAATAAGAAAGATGTTAAACACTTGAGATTTATGAGTAAGGAAGTAGATCCAAATAAACTTAGTGGTATCATCAATGAAGAAAACAAAGTAGCGATTTTCACTAAAACATAAAACTGGAGAAGGGCCCCAAACATCCGAGTACACAAGATCAAAATATTTATTTGAACTAATATGAGAACTAGGGAGATGAAAACGATGACTCTTTCCTAACTGACAAGCATCACAGACAGTAGAAAATTTATGTGAACTAAGAGGAAGACGAAATTGAGACACAAGACGACGAAGAATTTGTTCATGAGGATGAGCTATGTGGCGATGCCAACAATGTAGAGTCGTGCGGGCACCAAACAGTGCAGTGGGCGGAGGTCGTGCTGACAGTAATGATGGCTGGAGACGGTAGAGGCCGTGATCAACGACCCCTCGAAGGAGGGGTTTGCCCTGCAGAGTTTTAAGCACACAATGGTCAGGGTAAAATTTCATATAAGTAGGGTTATCACGAGTAATTTTGGAAACACTGAGGAGACTTTTGGTAAGCTTAGGAACAATAAGAATGTCTTTGAGGCAAACAAAATTAGACTTATCAGGCAAAATAATAGAGCCATAATGCGAAATAGATAATTAGTTACCATTACCAATGGAGAGTTTGTCATCACCGCGATACGCATCAGAGATGGTTAGCTTGTTCAGATTTGGAGTGACATGATCGGTAGCGCCGGTGTCGAAGTACCAGGATGGGTCAACGACAGCAGATGGAGACGCATAGTTGGTTGACCGTTCAGAAGGAAGAGGCAAAAATTATCGAGCAGGATAATCATTATGATTGTTGCGATTAAAGCAGTCAATGGATGGGTGCCCCATCTTCCCACAGATCTGACACTGAGTGCGACGACGAGATATGCCAGAAGGAGTGTAAGATGAGCGGCTATTGTCGTGTTGTCGGCGATTGTAATGGCCATATGAGTCATCGTGGTGAGACGACGAGCGGTTGTTGCTAGAAGGATTGTGGCTGTAAGCAGTATAGGATAAGGGGTCTGTGACCGAGGAGGGTGGTGGCGTGGGCTACGCTTGGTTTCAAGAGCAATCCGCTCCTCTTCCTGAAGAAGGAGGCCGACGAGTTCGTCCACCTGAACGTCCTCCGATTGTATCATGAAGGCAACGACGAACGGGTTATAAAAGCTATCAAGGCTATTCAGAACATAACCGACCATAACTTCATTAGAGACGGGGTAAAGATTTTCAGAGAGATCGTCTGCAATACTTCATTTTTGATCGACAGATTCTTGGATGGATAAAGAGCCTTTCATCAGCGATTGAAGTTGATTCTTGTGGGCCATACGACGAGCCCGAGTTTGAGCCTGGAACGTACGGTCAAGGGTTGACCAGGTCTCGTGCGCAGAGGTGGCACAAACAACAAGTGCTAGGGCAAGCTCAGTCAGAGTGGATCGGAGCCAGAGAAGGACGAGTCGATCGCGACGATGCCATGCAACAAAGTCCGAGTTAGGCGTCGAAGGAGTGGTGACTTTGGCATCCTGGGGTTGGAACTCAGAGGGAGGGTTGTGGGACAACACCGATTCTTCCAAGTCAAATACCTGGAGAGTGGCCAGAAAGGGGTTGCGCCAGAGAGAGTAATTGTGGCGATAAAGCTTGATGGTGACCGCCGAGTTGGCGGCCAGGAGGAGATGGCCGGCGGCGTTGATGTTGTTGGGCTGGGACATGGCTCTGATACCATATAAACACAAGAGTATGTTGATGATTTCTATCATGCCCCAGTCCCAAAATACCAAGGGACTAGCCACGTGGCAATGGCCAGCAGCACAACTCCAATGGGCAAACCCAATTTAATGGACCCGTTAGAGTGCACTTAAGCTGTAATAAATATCCATGCAGTCTACACCATCTATCACAAAATAATTCTAAACTCATCCATAGAAAGAAACATAACTAAATATGATAGACTAATCAAGATAATAGATAAAAAAAAATATAGTCTATCAACAAGTCCAAATAAATAATGTCTCGGAGAACAACCCAATAAAATAAGTTAATACATAAATCTAAGAGTCAAGATATGAAATAACTGGAAGCAGAATAACTGAGTATGTAACATAATACTCAGAAAAAATCCTCTGGCACAACCTTGTCCTCTGGTGCCAGTACTGCTCCAGCGTTAGCTCCTGTCTCGTATAACTCGGGGTATTCCTCCTCTGCTGTACCTGGGGACATAATCCGAATCCAGGTCCTCAGGGGACATATCAAGGTACAAGAATAACTCAAGCCAAACGAAATACAATATATAAAAATAGATCAACAGGGCAAGCTATGTTATCAACTATGTGAAATGTAAGTTGAGAGCATCACTAGTACTCAGGCTGAGACCACTACAAGCTATATTTCGGGGAGCCGGTAGCATAAAGTAATATCACGAAGGGCCAGTACATGTGCCAAAGCTCTGGTATAGAGACTAAGGCACTCTCCAGTAACATAAGTATATATATATATATATATATATATATATATATATATATATATATATATATATATATAAAATCATCCTGTAGCCTGTGTGTCTCTCCCCACCCAATATAACCTCACGTCTCATGTCCATAACACGCAAGATCATGACCTCTAGCTAGTACAACGAGTCATAATGATATCTATGTATATGCAAGTCTGATGTCACGAATCATGTAAGCCTATACAGAATCACCACGAATAACTCAGAAAAGATTCTGTCACATAAATAGTGTCAAGTGTCCTAAGGCATAACGTACTTGATAAAGCAAGCACGTAAATATATATAAGATCATGGAATCAACTCTCTAAGTGACGTTACACGACTTCGCGTACGACGTCGACACCCGAATCTTGTTCGGACGCTAAGCAACGTCTCATGGTCCTAGGTTGAATAGGCACAACATAAAAGTATATAGAAATAATACAAACAAATAATAACACATGATCTTTTGCAAGTTGGCAAGGTACACTTGCCTGGGTTTTGAGCTCCGACAGTTGCTCCGATATAATTGAAATCTTCAGGTACGCCTCCGGATGCTGAAACAAATATCACCATTGTTCTTAGAATATTTGAAATAGCTATGATTGACTATCCAAAAGTCTAATTTGGACACATGGGCAGAATTGACAGTTTCTGGTCAAAGCGGGGTCCACATGTGGCCCACTTCGCACCAAAAATGTACTAGAGGCAAAGTTCTCCCAATTTGTCAAACTTAGTGTCTATGAGTCCAAAATGATGATACGAACCCAACGGAACGTCCAGAACTGCGATGAGCCGGTCACAAAATTGCCCGTCAAATGGAACCGTAGGGCCCATAAAAACGGGATTTCGTTAACGTTCTCAAAATCGAACCAAACGGATCACAGGACCAGCGTAACGCTATGAATCCGATGGCGTAAGATTCGTTGCGAAACGACAAGCACACATAAAATTATGACGAGTGTCAGAATAGGCCGATACGAGACTTTTCGATGGATACGTGTTGATTCTGGTGTGCACGCACATCCAAATCAACTTCCGCTAAATCTTACATATCCGTGTTGATGATACGCGCCTTTCAGTGCAATGCACACACGACGAAGTCGTCTCGTTTAGTGGGACGCACCCCATTTCAGAAAATTTTGGGTTTAGAAAACCAAGTTTTTGGTCAACTTCAACCGCGAATAAATCATAGCATACAACAAATTAAAATAAACTAATTAAAGAGATTAAATCTCGCTTATGTTGTCTAAATTACTGTTCAAGTGAAACTTAAAAATATTAACTAGGTTGAAAGAAAAACAGCCATGAATATGGGTGTTTGGGACAGTTTCTGAACTACCAAATTGGGTCATTTTTTCCTGTTTTGCGTCGCGAATTGCGACTGACACATGATACGATACACCGAACTAATTATACAGGGTTCAATAGGATTTGACAGATCGACATTTGGATAACTGTGCAAAGAGATACAAGGGTGGAAAGTAGCATACCGCACGTGTGTTGCTGCTACTCGAATACAGGCGGCCACTTTGCGGCGGATGCGGCGGCGGTCCGGCGATCGTCGGAGGCTGTGGTTGGTCGGGGTGGTAGAGGAGATGATGGTGGTGAGGTTCGGCTAGGCTGGGATTATATAGGGTGGAGGTGGGGCGGTTACAGGGAGCAGAAAGGAGGGGTTCGGGGCCGTTTGGAATAGGAAGGGAGGGGGTTTTCTTTTATAGTAGATGGGGTTTGTGGGTTGCGGGTTAGAGGGTTGCGGGTTAGTGGGTACGGGTTGGGATCCGAATCCAGTTTGGTTTGGGTTGGGTTGGGTTGAGTTGGTTCGGTCTGGGTTGGTTAGGTTTAATTATAACAATGCATAAATGGTCATTAAAAAATAGTTTTGGAGCCCAATAAATTTCAGAAAATTACACAATAATTCTATTATTAGTTATACACAAAAAAAATATAATTTTTAAAATATTTTAATAATTAATTTAATACACAAAAATATAAATCCATGAAGAATATTTATTATAATTAACTAAAAATAATAAAAATTTCTAAAATAATAATTAATGAAAAATTTAAATTAAATTTTAAAAATTCGGGTGTTTACAATTTCTCAATGAATTGAATTATGCACATGCAAGAATATTAATAGTTACAAGAGGGAGAAGAATCTCAACTAACATATCGTAACAAATATGATTGTGGTCAATCACTTTCTAACAACAGGATTGACCAAGTGTGTAAAGATAATGTGAACATAATATTTACTAGATAATACCCGTTTACCCATATATATATATATATATATATATATATATATATATATATGGGTAAACGGGATATGAGCCATATGCTCATATTCCTATATGAATCATACACATGTGGACCAATATGAATGGATTCCTACATTCCATGTGCACCCATGTGTACTGGTACACTCCATTCCTATTGGTCCACATGTGCATTGACTCATATAGGAATGTGAGCCTATGGCTCATATTTCTTTTTTCTATATATATATATATATATATATATATATATATATATATATATATATATATATATATATATATAACTCTCGGTCCATATAACTCTCTGTTTTATGGTTGTCAGGATTCTAAAATTTTAGCAATCCTAATAAGAGTCATGACTGTCAGAATCCTTGCAGTATTTCGTCTTCCCCAATCCGACTATTACGATTTCTACTCTAAATTTCTATAATGGGGAGGAAGAGGTTGCTAGAGGAATAAGAATTTGTGCGAGAAAGAGAGGGAATAAGAGTTTGGGGGTTTTATCCTAACATTTTTTTTAAGGAAAATTTAGGGATAAAAAATGGCCATTTTTTTTTAAAGTTGTGATATTCCTTATCACTTCGTGTGCTGTCCTGAGTAGTTTTCTTACCATATTCCAGTCTGCAACTTGTCGATATATATTGTTGGTCAAGCTATCTGACGAATGTATTTGTTGCTATCTTCTCTTCTCAAATGCACAATGTAAGTTTTTTTAACTTAAAATTATTCTGCTTTAATCGACAAGTTTTTTAGCTTAAAATTGTTGTTATCTTCTCTTCTAAAAATTTTCTCTCTTAGTTAGCTTCCATGTTCTTGTTGGTGTTGGATGAGATTCGCAACATATGTAGGAAAACTTTTGGAGTACAGTGAACACCATTCGTATATTGAAAAAGCTCAGGAAGTTGAATATGACAAATGTGGTTCGATTTGAGCACGTATCAGAAGGTATTGAAAAACGACAATTTCAGTATCAGCGGTATACTGTTGCCGATATACCGCCGGTATACCAGTTTGAGAACAATTTGTTCCATAATATTTCTGACACAAAATGACATTTTTGCGTTATACTAGTGTACCGTCAATATACCAGTGTCGAGACTGAACACGAAATTATGCGTTTTATCAAAATATCAACGATCCAGATGCCTGCGAGATTAGAAAACTTTAAATAGATATTTTTCTAACCATAATCCACCATCATCTATTATTGTAAGATCAAAAGGAGAGCTTTCTCAAAGTTAATACTTTCTAAAAGAGATTCGGAGATTTGGAGGATTGTTTGGAGAGAGATCGTTTCAAGGAGATCGTTCTTCCTCGTCTCTGTTAATCCTTTCATACTCTTATAATCTATTATCCGTTAGGTGTTGCGATGATCCGTGTGTATCGGAAGAAGAGTTTGTAAGAAGTCGGTGCATCTTCTTTTTTCATTATTGGAGTTTTTTGGGATTAGATTCCGATTATTCCGTAATTTTTTTCGTCAAAATTTTCACATAATAAAAAAAAACTCGATTTTGCATTTTGTGTTTGATTTATAATTTTGACATATTGATTATGAATTTTTTTTTTGGGGGGGTTTCATCTCACCGTTTATTTATCTCACCGTTTATTGATTTGGAACAACGGTTTTCGCATTTTGTTGCAAGCCCCCACTATTTCTATAACAAAATTATTAAAGTACAAGCATTGGCAATATATGCGGAATGAAATTTAGTGAGTCACACAACAAGGTTCCTATGCTCAAGAAGTGGTCAGAAGTTACATACAACATTGTCAACCAACGGTGGTAGGTGACGTTTTACCATCATTTTGTGAAGAATTTTTCTTCTTCTGATTAAACCTTGGTTCGACGTCTTCATAGCTTCATACATACAAGGAGGATGACGACCATCACATGTTGCATTTATGTGAGGCTTTGAATTATATTATCAAAGCTTGCACTACCACTAATATATAGAAGAATTAATTACTATTACCACAGCCTAACTCCACTACCTCCCATTTGTTTTTTAATTACTACTGCCCCCATTGCATTCATAGTTTTTTTTTTAATAATAATTATATTTATTCCCCAAAAACAATTGTCTAATTTGGAGTAACACTAATAATAAAAAAATTAGGAGGTGAATGCAAATTAGTAATTAACAATTGGGAGGAAAAAAAATGTCCATATAGTAAAGCAAACATGGTCGACCCAGAGCTCATGAAGGTTCGAGACGAACTATCAAAACGGACCCCATACATAATAAAAAAAAAGTAAAATAAATAAAAATGTCACCACCAAGATATGAACTAAGAACCTCTTGTGTACAAGTCTAACACAATAATCACTACACCATAATTGCTTCATGTTGAAAAAGGCCTATGGTACATACTAGTTCTAATTTATATATAAAATTATTTATATATTTATGTTTAAACTGATTTTTTTTTATCCTTCTAGTCCATGGACCTTGGACGATTGTTCTGGCTGCTCTGGGACATGAACGACCCTAAAATCAAAGCATCGATAATAAAAAATTATTCTCGACCCCTTGTGATTTACTTTCGATATATTACTAAGCAGCTACGACAAGTAGCACGAACGTTATAGATTGGATGCTCATATTATATCTTCCATAACTTTGATAGATACTATCATCGTGAACATTCACTTCTTACGAGACACCAGGAGGTTGAGAGCAAAACCTATATTCGGTTCGATTGAGCCAAATCCATTAGGTAAAATGGGCTATTAGGGTTACGGTGATCCGCTTAATGATCCTAAAATGTATCCTAGCCGGACTACTATCTCACTGTCACTCATCCATACCTTGTATATTACCGTCATGGGTCGTTTGGATGAGATTTTGTATTTCTAGAAATTTATTTTCTATTTCTGTCCCATGAAAAATGAATTCAACATTACTATACCTATGTTTGGTTATGTTAGGTTAGGAATATAGAAAATGAATCTTAATTTATTTAGTTTTCCATAATACCCTTTCATGCATCTACCTAAATTTACATGTTTGGAATATAAGTTAAACTTTTGAAAGTAAAACGAGCAGTGACGTAGACAGGATTTAGGTACAGTGGGGTCAAAATCGACTTGTAAATTTATAATCGAAAAAAATTATAAAGGAAAAAATTGCATAAAGTAGTCACAAAATCCAATTTTCTATACCTAACCTTTGTCGTCTATTCTAATTTTTCTGTTGTAGTTGTTCTTTTTTTTTTTATCATTCAGTTCAAAATACCATTGACATTAAAGTATACATTTCTAACCCAATATAATCAGAACCTTAAACTTTAGTGTCTTTCCAGTCAGGTCATACAAGACATTTTTGATTAATTTTGACCATATGATCGAGGAGATTCAGTGTATCTTAAAATTGATACTTGAATCCTACAATTTTAATCATGAAACTTGTCATCATTGGATCTTATGATGATTAAATATTGTTTTCTCTCTCAAGGGAAAACAAGATGAAAAATATTTCATTTCCAACCACTAATTTAATTTTTTTAAATTATATTTTTCATATTTTCTTAATCGAAGAATGTTATACTAGCAAACAATTTCATTCCATCTAAAATCAAATTAAATCTTGTCATCTAAGAGCAAAGTCAATTGGGCTTGAATCAGTTAGGGGATGAATCATTTAAAAAAATTAGGACAAAAATTAAATATATTTAGGGGTGTTATATGTTGAATGATGGAGAAGTGCAGTGCGGCGGGAGAGAGGGACGACACGACGAGAGAGAGATTTTCGGATGTGTCTAATATATATATATATATATATATATATATATATATATATATATATATATATATATATATATAACAATAATAAAAAATTGAGGGGGATCACATGACCCCCTTGCCATATTCTAGCTCAGCCCATGAAAATAAGGGTGTTATTGTCCAAACAAAATATTCAAACAACACTCCTATGAAAGCAAATTATTCTCAAGTGGGGGGGGGGGGGGGGGGGGCTTGGAATTAATTTTCCACCACAATGAAAATATGAATTTTTCCTAAATTTTAATTCTACACATACCATACAAGGGTAAAGAATATAAAATCCATTCCTAAGACTCAAAAACTTGAACCAAACACCCCCTCAGTGTGGTCAACTTGTTCATGAAGTCCCCTCACACCTCTCATATTGATGTAGTGTATAGGATCATGAGCTGAGATACCTCAAGCAGGGGCAGATCCAAGCATAAGTTGGGTTGGGCTGGAACCCACCCAAAAAAAAAATACTTTTTTTTCTTTCATATATATTTTTTAATATTTTTTTATATGGGTTAGTCCACTTCTAGTCCATCTAAATTTATGGTATCCCACTCCAACTACTATATCTGGATCCGTCCCTGTCTTCAAGACTTGAGACTTATCCGATGCGAGAGATGCTTCATGGTGTGTTAAAGGGCGGATGGCCCGGAACGCAACCGGGCCAGGCCCTGTAAAATCCGATCCGGGCCAATGTCACGTCCAGTCCCAAAATACCAAGGGACTAACCACGTGGCAATGACCAGCAGCACAACTCCAATGGAAAAACCCAATTTAATGGACCCTTTAGAGTGCACTTAAGCTTTAAAATAATTACAATGGTCTACGATACATGTCACAGTTTATATATCTAATCTCATCCACAATAAGTAACAAAATCATAAAGAGACAAGTCCAGTCACAATAATATAAAATGATCTGTCCAACTAAGCAATATAAATAATGTTACGGGGAATAACTCGTCATCAAAATGGAAAAAAAAATAACTCCAAGTACAATATCCAGAAGTCACTACAAGATCAAATATTTAAGAACACTAAGCATAAATAATGAATGGTGAGAATACTGTGTGCTCAAAAGAAGTCCTCCGGAACAACCTTGTCCTCCGCAACCGGTACGTCTCCAATAGTAGAACATGTTCCGTAAATCTCGAGATATCTCTCCTCTCTAAACCTGGAGACATAATCCGGATACAGGTCCTCAGGGGACTTAGCAAGGTACAATTAACACTCAAGCCAAAATAAAATACAGTAAGTAAGAACAGATCCTCAAGACAAGATATGTAACCAGCTAAGTGAAATACAAATGAGAGAATCACTAGTACTCAGGCTAAGATCACTACAGGCTCTGTATCGGGGAGCCCATAGCAGTAAGTAGTATCTCGTAGGACCATAAATGTGCCAAGCTCTGGTATAGAGACTAAGGCACCTCCAGTAACATAGTATATATATAACATAATCAGCCTGTAGAATGTGTGTTTCTTTCCACCCCAATGTAACCTCACGTCTCATGTCCACAATATCTTATGTCCATAACATGCAAGATCATGACCTCTAGCTAGTACAACGAGTCATAATAATATCCATATAATATGCTAGTCTCATATCACGAATCTTGTAAGCCTATACAGAATCACCATGAATAACTCAAGAAAATAACTCAAGAAAGATTCTGTCATATAAAATAATGTAAAGTGTCCTACGATATGTCGTACTTGGTAAAGCAAGCACGTAAAAATAGGATCATATAATCAACTCTCTAAGTGACGTTACACAACTCTGCATACGACGTCGACACCCGAATCTTGTTCGGACGCTAAGCAACGTCTCACGGTCCTAGGTTGAACAGGTACATCATAAAAAAATATATATATATATATATATATATATATATATATATATATATATAATATATATATATGTAAACTCCCTCACCCAAAATAGGTATTTGTGTATATTTTATATTATTATATTTATTATAGATGTTGAATTTATTTAGAGTATTATCTTAGTTAATTAGAAAATAATTTTTTTAGTATATTTACTTATATAAATATTTATTTAGAATCATTTTTAGGCTATTTTAGATTTTTGGAGATTTCTCTAGAATTTTTTGGGTAATTAAAACATAGGAAACGTAAAGTTTTAGGACTTTCATGATTTACTATGAGACCATACTTGCATATTGTTCCTACCAAATATTTATTTTAGTTTAAAATATTTAATTATATTTTTCTATAATTTATTTAGAATTTTAAGAAATTTATTTAGATTTTTAAAATTATTTAGGATTTATTTGGATATATATATTCTTAATATTAGATAGATGCTAATTTAGTGTTAATAGATATTAATAAGATTTTATAAATTATTTGTATTATCTTTAATTATATTTAAGATTATAAATTATTTAGATAAATTCAAACTCTATTTTAAATTAATTCAAATCCTGAACCTACTAGGAAATCAACTTCATGCATATCCTATCCTTATTTAAATTCATCATAATCCTATCCAAATTAACCAATCCTAGTCGTATTTAATTAAGTAGTGTCCACCATTATAAATACCTCATCCTTCATATTTTTTTCCCCAAAGTTCTCTCTTTTTCGTCCAAAAATAGTCAAAATTCGTCATTAATTCAGCCTCATTTTCTACTAGTTATGACGAATTAAAAAGACGATATCTCCTAGCTCCGGACTCCAAACGCGCTCAAGTTTTTTTGTTAGAACGATAATGAGGTTAGCTTTCTGATTATATAAATTATTTTTCTAAATTATTAGTATTAAATTCTGGAAAATTCGTAGAGCACAGCATGTCCGAAAATAGACGTGTTTGGATGTTTTCGCGATTTCGGGAGAACCAGGAATCAGAATCATGAACCGTTTAAAGTTTCGGAAAGCTAATATCGAGATCATCGACATATATTTTTCCTAGAATTTATTTCGAAGTATTTATATACTGTTAATTCTATAGAACTTCTAGGTTAGAATTTAACCATCGCTGCACAATACAAAATTTGTATGTGCCATAATTCCCAAACGAATTTGAATTCGGATGAGCCATAAATTCCAACATATTTTTGAAGCTGAAATATATAGGAAATCATGCATAAAAGTTGAGTTTGTGTCGGTTGACTTTTCGGTCAATAGATCGCCTCGATTTGCGTGCCATGAGTCTCGAGTTGATAAAATTTAGTTTCTTTGGACAAAATTTAGGAATTAACATAAAAATCAGAATAATAAGATTAAAATAGGATTTTAGAGTAATTATTCCAGAATTAAATAAATTAAAATAAATTATCTTTTGACGTGATAAATTTGTAATACATAGGCTATTTGGACTGTGACTTGGACTCTGATTCATACCAGCAGCAGGACCCCAGGCAAGATACCTTGCCAAATTGCTTATAGTATTTTGCATACTTAGTATATTTATGTATATTTATGTATATTTATTATATTTTTGTTTATTTATTGCATGTGTAGTTTCTTTTAGTCATTACTATATATTAGATATGTTGACACACACTTGCCACTTAGTATCATGAGAGGACAATCATTAGGCGTATGGGCTTTTAACCACTCTGGTAAACCATAGTAACTAGCACGCACTATGGTGGTCGTGTCCGATGGTCGCTACCCCCGAGGTATGTCGATTGATGGAGTCCGAGGGTCGCTACCCCAGAGGTATGTCGGCTGATGATGTCCACTGACGAGCGTGAGGTTGTGAGGATTAGATCAAGTAGCCTACCCTTGCCCATACATCGAAAAGTTGTCCTCATTTGCATTCATATAGATTGTCTTGTACAGCGTACTTATTATTTTCAAATAATATGCATGTTTACTGTATTCATATTGGCTCGTATTTTCTGTATCATGTTACGTCCCTCTGAGGACCTGGTCCGCTGCCAGGTGTACCTGGTCTTGAGTATTTGCAGGAGCGCAGATTTGGATGGTTATAGATGCTTCGTGGACGTCTTCCCTCGAGCCGTGATTGATAGCTGGTACTTATATTGTTTGATAGTGTTGTACTTATATTGTATTTACTTTTCCCATTTGAGTTGGTAGTGGATTTGTTTTCATCCAACTATCATCCTTAGATACTCCTTATTGAGATCTAGTTTCATAGACATTGGTTATTTTATTCATATTTGATTTTCGTGGATGAGATCTAGATTATACCCTGTGACTTGTGACATATGTTTATACCACTTGTGGATTTGATATTCATATTACAGCGTACGTGTGGATTTGGTTTCCATATATTGGAGTTGCCATATCCATGCGGCTGGCATGCTTACGTGTCCTAGTCCTACGTATTTTTGGGACTGGGGCGTGACATATTTTTGTGGTGGCCCATGCAGGTCGAGAGCATATTATCCCGGTTACGTTACTGTACCGAACAAGCCTGCACCTAGGACTAGAGTATAGGATCTCATCCACAATTGACTGTGATTCATCTCTTCCTATCTGTTCTATTTTGAACATTTGTATCCTGCTTGATTCATGTGCTTCCCCAATAGTTCCTTGAGTATAGTCTTCTGCTAGAATATAGGAACCCCTGTTATTAGGATGATAATTAGAGTAGCACACCTATTAAAAATACAACGAGAATATAGACACACCACTAAGTTTAGAATATCTAGTGAACCTAGAATTCCTTATCTTTAGATTGTTATACCATTACCCCTTGATGTATTAAGAAGACTTGAGAGTAGTATAGACACTACTAGAGTTAGTTAGAAGTTTTACCATAATGTTTGACACCTAGTATCACATAGTCTTTTGACCTATTAATTGAAGTGTAACCGAATGATATTTATCGCATGCTAGCAAAAGACGACAGTGTTTATTCAGACCATAGAATTTAGAGGTCCTTGCCCTATTTGGTCGACTAGCGACTTAGATAAGGAGGTTGTATGATAACTGTAGAGATTGTAGAGTCTTTTATTATTATTGCTTATGTTATTTTTGCTTTTGCGAACTTGAATTATTTTGTAACTTCTCACATCATAATCCAGCATTATATTTTCTGTGCTACATTGAATTATGCTGCTATTATAGCCTAGTTTTTGCAAGCTTAAACTTATATCAAGCTTGTTCACGACATATATGTTATTGGGGCCTGATCAACCACACTAATACAAATTGTCTAATCAGAATCAGTGTATTATGGTCTAGCTAGCCATAATGCGCTTGATTCGTCCTTCGCAATAGTATTTTACGTGGATTGAGATGTATAGTGGACCAGTAGACAAATATACTTACCCTCTAGATACGATAAAGCATATCATATCAAGTACATAACTGCACCGATGTGAGCATGCGAATAGGAAATTACCAAATTAAGATTTCAATCCACAACTGTCTTGACAATTCCCATTTGAATTCTTTAAACGCTTTGATTACCATACTTCCATTCTATTATCCCTCCATGAACTCTTTTTCGTTGCTTTCCGTCTTCCCTTGTTTCGGAAAGACGAAATCTCGTGCTTGGATATAAGTGATACATGGATAGTACAAGATATACCCCATAGGCCAATCACATTATTTGATGACTATATTTCATAATTGATTAAGGGCATATCACATATGATATAGTTGGTGTTAAAGTTTTGAGGATTGAATGACATGAGAAAATAAATTGAGGAATATTTTTCTTAAGTGTAAGAGTCTTATGTGATAGATGGGTAAATTCTAAGTTGGGTAGAAATTGCATTATTAAACTTGAGGAGAATTCTTTTAGATTGTGATCAAGTAGGATTAGATTGAGAGATTAAGTCCTTTTAAATGTGGAGAATTTTAAAAGAAGGATTAAGATAATGAGGATTTAATAAATTTTAAAAATCTTGATATTGAGGACCCAATATTTATACTTTGAGCACATGATTTAAATTTTGAATATTGAAGGATGAATCATCGATTTAAATTTTTAGGATAAATATAGAATTTTAGACTTGAACAACTGGTGAATTAGATTTAAATTTTACAATTTGATGATTTGAATTAAAAATTTAATTTTGATTGTTGGGTCACCTATTTAAAATATTGAGGATGTAAATTGAGTTAAAATATTTGAAGAGTACAAAATTCTTAATCTGAGAATAGGAATAAATTTGATTAGAATTGTTTATTGTTCAAAGTCTAGAGGAGATTATGATAGTTGGAAATGGTGATATAAATTTTGATGTGGGATGTCATATAGACTTGAGTTAGATTTGAATGTTGATTATAAAAAAAAAATCGAGAAGAGATTACGACAGGTTGAATTTTGATTTAAACAGTGGTTATCTTAATTTTGAAGTGATCGCGATAGATTTGAAAATATTTTGTTATTTAAATTTTTGGAAGAGATTGCGATTGACGTATCTTATGTACGAATGTGAAGGATTTAACAAATTATGCCTTATTTTAATTTCGAGGACGAAATTATTTTAAGTTGGGTAGATTGTAAACTCCCTCACCCAAAATAGATATTTGTGTATATTTTATATTATTATATTTATTATAGATGTTGAATTTATTTAGAGTATTATCTTAGTTAATTAGAAAATAATTTTTTTAGTATATTTACTTATATAAATATTTATTTAGAATTATTTTTAGGCTATTTTAGATTTTTGAAGATTTCTCTAGAATTTTTTGGGTAATTAAAACATAGAAAACGTAAAGTTTTAGGACTTTCATGATTTACTATGAGACCATACTTACATATTGTTCCTACCAAATATTTATTTTAGTTTAAAATATTTAATTATATTTTTCTATAATTTATTTAGAATTTTAAGAAATTTATTTAGATTTTTAAAATTATTTAGGATTTATTTGGATATATATATTCTTAATATTAGATAGATGCTAATTTAGTGTTAATAGATATTAATAAGATTTTATAAATTATTTGTATTATCTTTAATTATATTTAAGATTATAAATTATTTAGATAAATTCAAACTCTATTTTAAATTAATTCAAATCCTGAACCTACTAGGAAATCAACTTCATGCATATCCTATCCTTATTTAAATTCATCATAATCCTATCAAAATTAACCAATCCTAGTCGTATTTAATTAAGTAGTGTCCACCATTATAAATACCTCATCCTTCATATTTTTTTCCCAAATTCCTCTCTTTTTCGTCCAAAAATAGTCAAAATTCGTCATTAATTCAGCCTCATTTTCTACTAGTTATGACGAATTAAAAAGACGATATCTCCTAGCTCCGGACTCCAAATGCGCTCCAGTTTTTTTGTTAGAACGATAATGAGGTTAGATTTCTGATTATATAAATTTTTTTTCTAAATTATTAGTATTAAATTCTGGAAAATTCGTAGAGCACAGCATGTCCGAAAATAGACGTGTTTGGATGTTTTCGCGATTTCGGGAGAACCAGGAATCAGAATCACGAACCGTTTAAAGTTTCGGAAAGCTAATGTCGAGATCATCGATATATATTTTTTTTAGAATTTATTTCGAAGTATTTACATACTGTTAATTCTATAGAACTTCTAGGTTAGAATTTAACCATCGGTGCACAATACAAAATTTATATGTGCCATAATTCCCAAACGAATTTGAATTCGGACGAGACATAAATTCTAGCATATTTTTGAAGCTGAAATCTACAGGAAATCATGCATGAAAGTTGAGTTTGTGTCGGTTGACTTTTCGGTCAACATATCGCCTCGATTTGCGTGCCATGAGTCTCGAGTTGATAAAATTTAGTTTCTTTGGACAAAATTTAGGAATTAACATAAAAATTAGAATAATAAGATTAAAATAGAATTTTAGAGTAATTATTCCAGAATTAAATAAATTAAAATTAATTATCTTTTGACGTGATAAATTTGTAATACATAGGCTATTTGGACTGTGACTTGGACTCTGATTCATACCAGCAGCAGGACCCCAGGCAAGATACCTTGCCAAATTGCTTACAGTATTTTGCATACTTAGTATATTTATGTATATTTATTGTATTTTTGTTTATTTATTGCATGTGTAGTTTCTTTTAGTCATTACTATATATTAGATATGTTGACACACACTTGCCACTTAGTATCATGAGAGGACAATCATTAGGCGTATGGGCTTTTAACCACTCTGGTAAACCATAGTAACTAGCACGCACTATGGTGGTCGCGTCCGATGGTCGCTACCCCCGAGGTATGTCGATTGATGGAGTCCGAGGGTCGCTACCCCAGAGGTATGTCGGCTGATGATGTCCACTGACGAGCGTGAGGTTGTGAGGATTAGATCGAGTAGCCTACCCTTGCCCATACGTCGAAAAGTTATCCTTATTTGCATTCATATAGATTGTCTTGTACAGCGTACTTATTATTTTCAAATAATATGCATGTTTACTGTATTCAAATTGGCTCGTATTTTCTGTATCATGTTACGTCCCTCTGAGGACCTAGTCCGCTGCCAGGTGTACCTGGTCTTGAGTATTTGCAGGAGCGCAGATTTGGATGGTTATAGATGCTTCGTGGACGTCTTCCCTCGAGCCGTGATTGATAGCTGGTACTTATATTGTTTGATAGTGTTGTACTTATATTGTATTTACTTTTCCCATTTGAGTTGGTAGTGGATTTATTTCCATCCAACTATCATCCTTAGATACTCCTTATTGAGATCTAGTTTCATAGACATTGGTTATTTTATTCATATTTGATTTTCGTGGATGAGATCTAGATTATACCCTGTGACTTGTGACATATGTTTATACCACTTGTGGATTTGATATTTATATTACAGCGTACGTGTGGATTTGGTTCCATATATTGGAGTTGCCATATCCATGCGGCTGGCATGCTTACGTGTCCTAGTCCTACGTATTTTTGGGACTGGGGCGTGACAATATATATATATATATATATATATATATATATATATATATATATATATATATATATATATATATATATATATATATATAAGCAAATAATATAACAGGATCTACTGCAAGTTTGGTAAGGTACACTTGCCTGAATTTTGAACTCCGTCAACTGCTCCTGGGAAAGTGAAATCTGCACGTACATCTCCGGATGCTGAAACAAACATCACCAATATTCTCAGAATACTTGAAATATCTAGAATTGAATACCCATATGTCCAATTTGGACACAAGGACAAAATTGACAGTTTTGGATCAAAGCGTGGTCCACTTCGCACCAAAAAATATGCCGAAGACAAAGTTTTCAAATTCATCAAACTTAGTGTCTACGAGTCCATAATAATGATATGAACCCAACGGAACGACCAAAACTGGATTTCGATGAGCCGATCACGAAATCGCCCATCATGTGAAACTGTGGGGCCCACGAAACGGTATTTCGTTAACATTATCAGATTCGAACCAAACTTGGGTCATAGGACCAGCATAACACTGCGAATCCAATGGCATAAGTTTCGTTGCGAACCGATGAATACACACGAAGTTATGGCGAGGTGTCGGAATAGGCCGATACGATATTTTTTAGCGATTATGCGTTGATTTCGGCGTGCACTACTTCCAAATAAAGTTTCGAGAAATCCCACATGTCTGCGTTCACGTTATGCACCATTCAGTGTAATTTGAATGGGACAACGTGGCCTCGTTTGGCGGAATGTACCCCGTATCAGAGATTTTTGTGTTTTAAAAAATAAGTTTTTGGTCAATTTCAACACAGAATAAATTAAAATTAAAACAGAAATAAATAAAACTAGTTGAAGGAATTTAATCTTGGTTAGGTTGTCATTACACAAGAAAAAGAATAACTTAGTTTAGCCTCGCGGGTTGAGAGTTATAGCCCTCGAAATATATGTGTTTGGACAGTTTTAAAATTGTTCGAAAAACAGATTTTTGGACCAACTTTCGGTTCGAATTTCTCCTAATATAAGCCATCCAAATTCAAACTTCTTGAAGGGGTTTGATGGCCTTCATATTGCGAATGCATACAAACAAAAATCTCATAAAATGGTCGAGTGAGGAGGGCGTTCTCGTACCTTAAAGATGGCTCGCGGGTTGAATGCTGCTGCTGTTGCTGTTCGCGCGACTGCGCGCGGCGGAGCTCCGACGCTGCTTCGGCGCAGCGACGGTGAAGGGTCAGGATGGTCGAGGAGGGTGGAGGCGTAGGTTATGGTGGTGGTGGTTTAAGATTAGGGTTAGGGTTTTATGCATGTTTATGTTTTAGGCTTTGGGTTTGGGTAGTGGTTTTAGGCTTTGGGTTTGAGTAGTAGTTTTATGGTTAATGGGTTTGGGTTTAGTTAGGTTAGTGTTAGGGTTTGTTTATTTATTTTATTTTTCTTTTCTTTTGTTTTATTTTATTCAATATTTATATATAGAAAAATTCAAAAAATAGTTAGGTACTTGGAAAAATTCTAAAAAATTTATATTTCTTCCAACAAATAATTTACAACCCAATTCATATTAATTCAAAAGGTATTTACCAAATATGAATGAATATTAGATTAGTTAAATAAATTCATAAATTCTATTTTTTACTTAATATTATATTGGAAGCATGCATGGGTTCGAATAACGCAACTCGAGTCTCATGTGCGTAATAGGACCAGTTAGGCTCATAACATGGATTTAGTTGGAAGCAATGGGTTGGGGCGGCGTGTTAAAATCGTACGCTACGACAAAATGGTTAATTAATCATCGTTTTCTCGTAGTTGTGTCGCAAAAGTTGTGCGACCAAAATAAAGCATGGAATTGCGAATTTGTGAGTGACAGTCATGGCAAGAGCCTAATTTGACTCGTCTAAGTCGAGCATGCTAGGTTGGTTGGAAGGGAAAGGCTAGTGTTGCACTCAAGATCTTAAAACTATGGGGGTTGATTTCCAAAGTTTAATTAAATTATCGAATAAATATTTAAAAATAATTATTATTATTAATTACCGAACTAACCCTATATAAAAACCAGGGTGCTCACAATCTACCCACCTTAAAAGAATTGCGTCCTCGCAATTAAGAAAAATAAAATATAACAGGTCAGGAAAGGTTTGTTCCAGAAGAGATGACGTGGTTGTATGACATTTGTTGAAGCACGACACAAAGGATAAGGGACCATGAACAAGGAAAAAATTGAGAGGAAGGGTGAGGGTTTTGTTCAAGCAGAACACGTAGGGAAGCAATAAAAACTTTTTTCTAGGCGATGATAGATGAGTAACTCAAGAGTAAATGAGTCAGATTAGAACGATGATCAACTAAAGCTTCTGAAAACTTGGGTACTTCTTACATATTATTACTCTAGACTAACAAGTTCATGCTAACATAATACTAGGTATAGGCTAGGGAATGGAACTAACAGGCACATATTTAAGTATTACTAAGAATATTCGTTACTATAGCTGGCTATGATAAAACTAAATCTTACCCATATTTGCTACTCATCGAGTCCGTGCCGCCTCCACTGTCATCGCAAAAGCCTGTCCACATCCATGTGGTGGTGCCCTTTGCTGTTACTGGGCCTGCTGTAAGGGTGCTGCCTGTGATGCCAAGGGTGGCCTCGGCTGATATCCTTCCGGTGCTGGTAGTTTGAATCCTCCATCTTTCGCCTGTGATGCTCCTGGTGCTAGATAAGCTGGTCGATGTGGCTGCTGGGCTGGCCCCGGTATTGGTAAAGCGGGTCGATGAACCATCGGTGTTCCTCCCCGACGCTCAGGGCAATCCCTGGTTGAATGCTGACTGGATTCGAAAGCTAAACATAATTCCAATTTGCGTCTGCACTCCCTCTTAATATGGCCTACCTTGTCATAATAGTGACAAGTAGAAAGGGATGTGGCTCGTGATGCTGCTCTCTGTGGTGGATTCATCTGGGGTCGCTTTTCAGGCTCCCCGTGTGGTGCTCGAGCTGGTACTAATATGTACGGTCTCTTCTGGCTGGACTTTCTCATATGGATGCGCTCCATGCATCGAGCTGCGACAAGGACATCCGTATAAGAAGTAGGTGCAACTGCGCCAATCAATCTTTATAACTCAAAGCTCAGTCCGTCAAAGAATTTCTTCGTCTTCTCTTCTTTTGTCGGGATCAGTGTAGGGTCGAACAGTTGAATCAAGCATGATGCAAGTTAAGGAATTTATTTGAGTCCGATATAAAGGTCAAGAATATGTCAACAACATGTGGATAAGATCCTATAAATTTATTATTATCCTAATCACAGGCTTGCTCGGTCCCTAAGTTGAAACCAAAGCAATATATTCGTAGACCTGCTTGGGCCACCACAAAAACTATGTCACGCTCCAGTCCCAAAATACCAAGGGACTAGCCACGTGGCAATGGCCAGCAGCATAACTCCAATGGGCAAACCCAATTGAATGGACCCTATAGAGTACACTTAAGCTGTAAAATAATTACAATGGTCTACGATACATGTCACAGTTTATATATCTAATCTCATACAATAAGTAACGAAATCACAAAGAGACAAGTCCAGTCACAATAATATAAAATGATCTGTCCAACTAAGCAATATAAATAATGTCACGGGGAACAACCCACTACCAGAAAAAGCCAAATTAGCGACGTAAAAAAATATCGCTAAATGACCAAAAAATGTCGCTAATAGAATTTAGTGACGTAATTAGCGACGTAATTAGTGACGTAATAAGCGACGTAATACAGAAGTCTAAAATCAGCACGTCGCTGAAAGGAAAAACGTCGCTAAACGTCGCTATACCAACGTTTTTTAGCGACTTAAATATGTCGCAAAAATAGCTACGTTTAGCGACTCAACGTCGCTAAATTAGCAACGTTTTTATATGTCGCTAAACGTCGCTAATTAGCAACATTTTTCAGCGACGTTTAGCAATATTTAGCGACGTATTTAGCGACGTATAGTAACGTCGCTAAACGTCGCTAAATTTTATTAAAAAAATGTTAAAAATTACCAATCTCCTGCAATTTATGAATTTCTAATTAAAAATAGACCCGGAGCAACTCTCCGTTGAATTCTCTGGGTTCGCTGACCCCTTCGGTGGAGCACTCAACACCGGTAAATTAACATAATTTAATATGAATAAAAAGTATCACAGTCACACAATACACAAAAATATTATAGACAGACCTGGAGCAACCCTCCATTGAATTTTCAATAACACAAAAAGCGTCTATATATAAGTATCACAGTCACACAAAATGCATAATATATAAGTATCACAGTCACACAAATATAAAAGTATCACAATTACACAATAACCACAATAAAAGTATATGAAATATCACAGTATCAATCTCGAGGATATCCAATACGTTAGGGCACATACCAGTCCCTCAAATACTGCGCATAAACAACGTCTATAGGTGCTGGGTGACTCAAACTCCCCGTCTGAGATACAACCGCTATAGGTGCTGGGTGACTGGAACTCTCGATCTGAAATACAGCAGGTGGTATCTCTTTCTCCTTAACAGTAGGAGGCATCACTTCCTCCTTAACGGTAGGAGGCATCACTTCCTCCCTAACAGTAGGAGGTGTCTCTCTCAAGCGACGTGCACGTGCTCGGGTCATGGGTGCCATCTGGTAAGATAGATAAAAACAAAGAATATAATTGATAACAGATATAAATATATTATCTAATATTAAATATTGTGAAAATTTATATCTTAATTATTATCAACTGATACTAGTATCAACTGATACTAGTATAAACCCTAACCCTAACCCCAGGTCAAAAACCCTACTTATATCTTAACTATTATTGACTGATACTAATATACACACACATATATATATATATATATATATATATATATATATATATATGCTTTTGCTTATGCTTATGCTTATGCTTATGCTTATGAGCTTTTCTCTTTTATTTATTATTGAAGATCTCATCCTGCATCTTCTTGTTAGGATTCATAAGTGCATATGCAAGTTGTGACAGACTACTGCAGTTATTTGTCAACAGATAATTTGCATATGTAGGATCACAATTTTGTGAAATTACTTTAAAAAATATCGAAGTTATTATTGAAGATCTCATCCTGCAGCTTCCTTATAGTACTCCTCTCGCTTGATCTCTTCTCTCACACCAATGCTGAGGACCGCTACCATGACTTTGTTGTATGTCACTCTCTCTCTCTCTCTCTCTCTCTCTCTCTCTCTCTATATATATATATATATATATATATATATATATATATATATATATATATATATATATATATATATATATATATATATATATATATCGCCGTGATTGTTCTTAATTTCTTTAGCAGTCGTACGTAGTACTGTGTGATCAATAATTAATGCATGCTTTGGTTTGGTTTGGTTTGGATTTGTGCATGCTGCAGGTCCAGGAACCTCAAGTGAAGATGCTGTGCAACACCCATAACATCATCACTGTGAATGGGATGTTCCCGGGGCCAACCATTGAGGTCAACAATGGTGATACTCTCATCGTTAACGTCAAGAACAAGGCCAAATACAATGTCACCATTCACTGGTACATGCACATGCACATACATACTAAGTACATTCTTTATATATGAATACAAAGATATATACGTGCGTACGTTGATGCATGCAAACTCATTTGTGCATGTTGGTGCATTGTCATTGTGTGTTGTAGTAGCTAAATCATAATTATCACATATGCTACCAGTTTGAATTTATATATAACTTAGGGTTCCTGTATAGCTTTTTGCTGGTTGGCATAAGTCCTACTTCTATTGTTAAGTAGGTATAGGTCTTCTTAGTTTTAGACTATAGATAAGTTTATTTTAAGCTAATGGAACACTATAATTAAATACTCACTGCGTTTGCTTTAAGTAAGACAGACAAATATATTAAAAGAAAAGGAGAAATATTTGATGTTAACTGTGCTTCCTACTGTGTTGCTTGTTTATTCCCGCAAAAATCAAACATAACAACAATAACAAAGGACAGTTTATTCCCGCAAAAATAAAATAAAAACCTTAATAGCTAAAATACTGCCCTTGTTGACATATTTTTACTTTAGTCGCTCCAGCATTAATTGTGCCTTTGAGTTGTAAGTAATGATATTAACATTCCCTGGTTGTATTGTATTGTATTATATTAGGCATGGAATTCGACAGATGAGAAGCGGTTGGGCTGATGAACCCGAGTTCGTGACTCAATGTCCGATCAGGCCCGGAGGGAGCTACACGTACAAGTTCACCATCCAAGGGCAGGAGGGGACCCTGTGGTGGCACGCACACATCTCCTGGCTCAGGGCTACAGTCTACGGAGCTATCATTATTCAGAATTAAATTGCAGAAGTGAACTTTGAACAAACTCTAATCCTAACCCGAGGTCAAAAATCCTAACCCTAACCCCAGGTCAAAAACCCTAACCCTAACCCCAGGTCAAAACCCCATGTGTGTCCTGTGAGAGAGAGAGAGAAAGAGAGCGGGTTTACCTAGAGGAGGAGGAGAGGGGAGGACGCAGCCAGAGAGGGGTCGCCGGGAGGGAGGAGGGGGCGCCGGAGGTCGGAGGAGATCCGGAGAGATCGTGACGTTTGGGAGAGGGAGAGTGAGAGGGAGAGGAAGAGATCGAAAGAAATGGGGGGAAGCAGCCCAAATAAAACAAATTTAGCGACATTTTAGCGACGTCACTAATGACGTCGCTAACTTAGCAACGTCTGAGACGTCGCTAATTACGTCGCTAAATGTCCAAAATACTTACGTCGCTAAATACGTCGCTAAATGTCGCTAAATGAAATATTTTAGCGACGTTTAGCGACCAAAATTGAACCTATAACGACTAATCTTTTAAAAACTGAATAAAAGTCGCTAAACGTCGCTAAATGTCGCCAATTAGCGACGTCTAGCGACAATTTTTAAATGGAGTTGCTAAATTAGCGACGTTTTATTTGTCGTCGCTAAAAACGTCGCTAAACCCGCTTATTCTAGTAGTGACCCATCATCAAAATAAAAAGAAAATAACTCCAAGTACAATATCCAAAAGTCACTACAAGATCAAATATCTAAGAACACTAAGCATAAATAATGAATAGTGAGAATACTGTGTGCTCAAGAGAAGTTCTCCGGAACAACCTCGTCCTCCGTAACTTGTACGTCTCAATAGTAGCACATGCCCCGTAAACCTCGGGATAACTCTCATCTTCTACACCGGGGGACATAATCCGGATCCAGGTCCTCAGGGGACATAGCATGGTACAATAAACACTCAAGCCAAAATAAAATACAGTAAGTAAGAACAGATCCTCAGGACAAGCTATGTAACCAGCTAAGTGAAATACAAATGAGAGCATTACTAGTACTTAGGCTGAGACCACTAAAGGCTCTGTGTAGGGGAGCCCATAGTAGCAAGTAGTATCTCGTAGGGCCAGTAATGTTTCAAGCTCTGGTATAGAGACTAAAGCACCTCCATTAATATATATATATATATATATATATATATATATATATATATATATATATATAACATAATCAGTCTGTAGCATGTGTATCTCTTTCTACCCAATGTAACCTCATGTCTCATGTCTATAACATGCAAGATCATGACCTCTAGCTAGTACAATGAGTCATAATAATATCCATATAATATGCAAGTCTCATATCACGAATCCTGTAAGCCTATACGGAATCACCATGAATAGCTCAAGAAAGATTATGTCACATGAAATAGTATCAAGTATCCTATGGTATGACGTACTTGGTAAAGTAAGCACGTAAAAATATGATCGTGGAATCAACTCTCTAAGTGACGTTACACGACTCCGCATACGGCGTCGACACCCGAATCTTGTTCGGACGCTAAGAAACGTCTCACGGCCCTAGGTTGAATAGATACATCACAAGAATATATATATATATATATATATATATATATATATATATATATATATATATATATAAAGAACACAAGCAAATAGTATAACATGATCTACTGCAAGTTTGGCAAGGTACACTTGTTTGGGTTCTGAACTTCGTCAACTGCTCCTGGAAAAGTAGAATCTGCACGTACACCTCCGGATGCTGAAACAAACATCACCAATGTTCTCAAAATACTTTAAATATCTAGGATTGACTATCAATAGGTCCAATTTGAACACAAGAATAAAATTGACAGTTTTTGGTCAAAGCGGGATCCACATGTTGCCCACTTTGCACCAAAATATGTGCCAAAGATAAAGTTCTCTAAATTTATCAAACTTAGTGTCTACGAGTCCAGAACGATGATACGAACCCAAAGGAACATCCAGAACAGAATTCTGATGAGCCGATCACGAAATTGCCAATCATGTGGAACCGTGGGGCCCACGAAACAGTATTTTGTCAACGTTCTCAGATTTGAACCAAACTTGGGTCACATGACCAGTGTAACACTGCGAATCCAATGACATAAGTTTTGTTGCGAACTGACGAGTACACATAAAGTAATGGCGATGTGTCGGAATAGGCCGATACGGTATTTTTTGGCGGATACACGTTGATTCCGGCGTGCACGCACGTCCAAATCAAGTTTCGTGAAAGCCCACACGTTTGTGTTCACGTTACGCACCATTCGGTGCAATCTGTATGAGACGATGTGGCCTCGTTTGGCAGGACGCACCCGTATCAGAGATTTTTGGTATTTGAAAAATAAGTTTTTGGTCAATTTTAACACATAATAAATTAAAATCAAAACAGAAATAAATAAAACTATTTGAAGGAATTTAATCTTGGTTAGGTTGTCGTTAAAAAAAATCATAACTCAATTTGGCCTCACGGGTTAAGAGTTATATCCCTCAAAATATCGGTGTTTGGACAGTTTCAAAATTATTCGAAACGCAGGTTTTTGGACAAATTTTCGGTTCAAATTTCTCCTAATATAAGCCATCCAAATTCAAACTTCTTTAAGGGGTTTGATGGTATTCATATTGAGAATGCACACGGACAAAAAGCTCATAAAATGGTCGAGCGAGGAGGGTGTTCTCGTACCTCAAAGATGGCTCGCGGGTTGAATGCTGCTGCTACTGCTGTTTGCGCGGCGGCACTCTGGCGCTGCGACGGCGGCGGCGAGGGTTCATGGTGGTCGACGAGGGTGGAGACATTGGTGATGGTGGAGGTGGTTTAGGATTAGGGTTACGGTTTTATGCATGTTTATATATATATATAACGAGAGATTGAGGGAGAGTGGAGAGTGAGCGGGTCTGGGTGTCTGGGCTGTCACGCCCCGATTTCGTGGAATCGATAGTCGTCCCCCGTGCGTGACCGCCGTGCGGGCCTAGGTTGCACACTGCACAAGGCTAAGTATTTTGTTTTGCATAACGAGCACATATTCAGAGTACGCAGATAATTAAAACACATATTGAAACATGAAAAAGTTCTCTTTTATTGATAATATGAACATCTATTACAAACTCCTTGAACTGAGTCATAAGGATTGCCTCTATGGGCTTACAAAAGTGTTGACACAAAATGAGATAGCAGTCCTGTACATTACATCCTTACTAAACTCAAAATATAAGACCTTGTGTCGGAACGACTACTTTGCCACGAAACTGCATGGTTGCTTGGTGGCTAGCTTCTTCTTCAAAATGTTTCTTCTTCAAAATGCTTCAAAAGGTTGGCACGGTCGAGGCGTGCCTACAGCTGGACTGGATTGGGGGTTTGTCTCCTGCTCCTCGCTCGGCTCTCCTTAGCGCGGGGAACCTGTTTTAACGAGGGTCAGTACATCGAAACGTACTGGTGAAAGCAAGCTAACCCAACTATACCAATCAACACATTGTTTTAATGAAGCATGCATATTTTGTGGGTTTCTATCTTGCCTTAGTTCATTTTACAGCAAAAAATAGATATAGGAAATCAATGAAATAATCTGCCACCGCTCGGTGATATTTACCTGCCCGTCTGAACCACCTGCATAATACTTACCTTGCCTTCCCTGCCAAGAAGACACAAGTTAGTAGCAACAGGTTTAAATATACGAGGGGATCACTGGCACGTTGCCATAGTGGACGGGCTAGTCTCAGTACGGAGTGCCGTGCGACGCATAGATCAGGACGTCCCAAGGCATTCCGTCCTATAGCAGGCGACTATCATGAGTTTCGTCCGGATCGGATCGGTGCCGGTGCCCCAGCGACCGTCCGCAGGAACTAAGACCTTGTGCACAAGTTGTCCGTGATCAACGCAGTACACTAAGTTAGCTTTTTGAGGCAAATCAGGCACAGGGCAATAACAGGGCAAGATCTACTTTTGCATAGTCTTTCTGTTGAGTTATTGCATTGAAAATGAGTTCTATACATAGCACAGTTTTAAGAAGAATATACATTCTAACTTATATTTATGAATATGATGAGGGAAACCTTTCCCTCATTTCTGATTCGAGCTCCCAAGTAGACTCTTCGACAGAGTGATTCCGCCAAAGCACGCGCACTAGAGGAACCGAACGGGTCCGAAGCAGCTTTTTTTTTCTATCCATGATTTGTACTGGTTGTTCTACATACGTCAAGTCGGCCTGGAGACTCAGTTGCTCGAGGTTTACCACGTGGCTTGGATCGTACACATATTTCCTGAGTTGGAAAACGTGGAATATATCATGTACGCCAGATAGGGATGGTGGTAGAGCAATCTGATACGCAACTGAGGCAACCCGCTTTAGTATTTTGAACGGGCTGACAAATCTCGGACTTAGCTTTCCTCTTGTCCCGAACCTGCTGACTCTTCGCATGGGCGAGACCTTGAGGAATACCCGGTCGCCTACTTGGAACTCGAGCGGTCTCCGATGAACATCTGCATAGCTCTTTTGACGGCTTTGAGCTATCTTTAATCTGTTCCGAATCAGCCGAACTTTCTGGACGGTCTGCTCCACGAGCTCAGGGCCAAGTACTTGTCGTTCCCCAACTTTGTCCCAACAGATAGGAGATCGACACTTCCGCCCGTATAACGCCTCATACGGCGCCATTTGAATGCTTGATTGATAACTATTATTGTAAGAAAATTCGGCTAAAGGTAGATGAAGGTCCCAACTAGTCTTCGTGTCCAAGGCTTAGAGTCGCAGCATATCTTCGAGGATCTGGTTGACGCGTTCTGTTTGGCCATCGGTCTGTGGATGGTAGGCGGAGCTGAATTTTAACTTCGTCCCCATTGCTGACTGCAGGCTTCCCCAGAAATGTGATATAAATCGACCATCTCTATCGAAGACTATAGATACGGGCACGCCATGGAGCCGAACAATTTCGTTGAGATATATCTGAGCCAGGCGGTCGGCATTCCAAGTAGATTTGATAGGCAGAAAGTGAGCTGACTTGGTGAGTCGATCGACGATAACGCAGACTGCATCATGTCCCCATTGCGTCCTTGGCAAGCCAACAATAATATCCATCGTTATATCATCCCATTTCCACTCCGGAATAGCAAGGCTCTGAAGCTTTCCGCCTGGTTTCTGGTGTTCGGCCTTTACTCGTTGACAAGCCATGCAATGCGACACAAACTGCGCCATATCTTGTTTCAAGCCGTGCCACCAAAATGTCGTACGAAGATCCCGATACATCTTAGTGCTACCCGGATGAGAAGTATAACTAGCATAGTGGGCTTCCGTGAGTATCTCTTGTCTGAGGGCCGCATCGTTCGGAATGCACAGTCTCCCCTTTACTCGAAGCATCCCGTCCGTGCTTACCGCAAAGTCAGACGCCTTTCCTGCTGAGATAAGGGCATGAATCTTTTGCAGGAATGGGTCGTCCTTCTGAGCGATCTTCACTTTATGTAACAAGTCGGGTTCGAGGCGCAGTTGAGCTACTTGCGCCCACTTTTTATACCTTATTTTTAGTGTGATGCCCAGTGATTCAAGATCTCGGCGCAGCCTATCATCAATAACCAAACTCCCTACAAACACTTGACTCAATGCATCAGCTACTACGTTTCCCTTTCCAGGCGTGTATCTGATCGTGAGATCGAAGTCGCTTAGGAGTTCAAGCCATCGCCGCTGCCGAAGATTCAAATCCTTTTGAGTGTACAAGTATTTCAAGCTTTTATGGTCCGTATAGATTTCACACGGTACACCATAAAGATAGTGACGCCACAGCTTCAATGCAAACACTACCGCGACAAGTTCGAGATCATGCGTTGGATAGTTCTGCTCGTGAGGCTTTAGCTGTCTAGACGCATAGGCTATCACTTTGTCTCGTTGCATCAGGACACATCCTAGACCATTTCCTGAGGCATCACTATATATTTTAAAATCGTCTGGTCCGTTCGACAGAGTGAGAATTAGGGCAGAGACGAGGCGCTGATTTAACTCCGTAAATGAAGCTTCACAGTCGTCCGTCCAAGAAAACTTTGCACCCTTCCGTGTGAGTTGAGTCAAGGGCGAAGCAATTCTAGCAAAATTCTGTATAAACCGGCGGTAGTACCCTGCCAGTCCAAGAAAACTTCGGATATCGCTAGCTGACTCCGGACGTTTCCACTGCGTGATTGCTTCTACCTTCTTCGAATCAACTGAGATGCCTTTCGAGGAGATGATATGCCCCAAAAATGAGATACTGTCCAACCAGAACTCATATTTACTTAGTTTGGCGTATAACTTGTTGTCTTGAAGGGTTTGCAGCACCATCCGCAGGTGTCCTGCGTGCTCATCCCTAGTCTTCGAGTACACCAAGATGTCATCGATAAAAACTATCACGAATTTATCGATGAAAGGCCTGAATACACGATTCATAACATCCATGAATGCAGCAGGGGCATTCATCAGTCCAAACGGCATCACTAAAAACTCGTAATGGCCGTAACGGGTTTGAAAAGCAGTCTTTGGCACATCTTCTGGCTTAACCTTCAGCTGGTGATAACCCGAGCGAAGATCGATCTTAGAAAACACTGCTGCCCCTTGTAGCTGATCGAACAAGTCATCTATCCGTGGTAGAGGATATTTGTTTCTGATTGTGACCTTGTTCAATTCCCTGTAGTCAATGCAGAGGCGTAGAGTTCCATCCTTCTTCTTTACGAAGAGCACGGGCGCACCCCAAGGAGACACGCTCGGACGGATGAACCCACGATCAAGTAATTCCTGAAGTTGGCACTTTAATTCATTCAGCTCTGCAGGTGCCATTCTGTACGGAGGCTTGGAAATCGGCTGCGTGTTTGGGAATGTATCGATAGTGAATTCAATCTCTCGATCTGGCGGCATGCCAGGTAGTTCGCTCGGAAACACATCGGGGAACTCTGCCTCAACGGAAGTAGACTCGACGTTTGCGTAGTCCTGCCGTGTGTCCCGAACCGACGCTAAGAATCCCTCGCAGCCTGTGTAGAGCATTCGCCGAGCAGATTTTGCCGAAATCACCATGCAGGCCCTGGTCGCATCTGTCGCTGGACTACTAGTGTAACAGAACTCGGCTTCTCCGGGCAGACGGAAAACCACTCGTTTCTCTGCACACTCTATAGTTGTCGCGCACGCGCCGAGCCAGTCCATTCCCAAAATGATATCGTAGTCCCGCACATCAAGAACTGAAACATCAAGTGACAGCTTCCTCTCCCCAATACAGATATAACCGCCTAGGCATGCTGAACAGACAGGTATTTTCGTACCAGATGGGGTGCTAACGCTTAAATCTAAATGCAACGAAGTCATTTTCACATTGTTCTCCGTGGCAAAGTTTGTAGAAATAAAGCTATGGGTTGCACCTGAATCAAATAGAACGCGAGCAGGTATATTATTGAAAAGTAAAGTACCTGACACGACGGTATCCGAAGCTAGAGCTTCTTCCCGTGTCATGGTGTAGACTCGGCCTTGAGCCTGATTACGCCCTTGCTGAGGCACCGCTCGATTGGCCTGAGGCGCCGGAGTCTGATTCTGTTGTTGTTGAGGTAGAAGGAGCGGACAGCTGCTAATCTGATGGGTTGGATCGCCGCAACGGAGGCAAGTCCCAAGCTTGCGGCGACAATCTTTTTCGATATGCCCTAGCTTCCTGCAAAAGTTGCAGGTCTTGTTGGTGTCTCCACGCTGTTTACCGCCGTTATTTGGACGCTTTGCAGCGTTGTTTCCTCTATCATTGCCTTGGCGTTTGTGATTGGAAGTTTGCACAGCGCCGGCGGCAACGTGAGGATACTGCGGTTCTAGGGAGAGGACATGGTTCAACACTTCTCGCATGGTCTGATATTGTGGAACGACTACGTGCCCGTGGATGCCAGGACGTAGCCCTCCCTCGAATCGTCTGGCACGACTCGCTGCATCTGGCAGATAAGCACTAGCAAATTTGGCCAGTTTGTTGAATTCTGCAGAGTATTGCTTAACTGTCATGCTGCCCTGTCGTAGTTGTACGAACTCGTTTTCTCGTTGACGGCGTACAGGCGGGGGTATAAACTCCTCCTCAAATACGGCACGAAAAGTCGTCCACGCGATCGTCTCCTCTCCATGTCCAAGTTGAAGAGATCGTCGATGCACGTCCCACCAGTCGTGCGCATTGAGGCGAAGTAGTAGTTGGGCACAGGTGACGCGCTTGTCTTCCGGCACTTCTAGGAGAGAAAAATGATCTTCAAGCTCGGCGAGCCAATCTAGGGCCACGTTCGGGTCCTCAGTCCCATTAAATGGCGTGTTGCAGACCTTCTTGAAGTTGCCAAAGGTGAAGGCAGTCACTTCCCTCTTCCTCGGCACTAGCGGTGTCTCGACTTCAAATGCTGGCTGCTCCACCGGGGTAGCTGTTGTCGCGGTGGAATGGTTGGAGGCCAGGGTCTGAACAAGCTGCTGCAGGGTATCTACCTACTTTTGTTGGACTGAGAGTCGTGCCTCAAGATTGCTCTCGAACTTGGCTTAGCGGGCATCATCTCTCTGTCGTTGCTCCGTTAACATTTGCATCACCTGTTGAAGCGAATCTGATCGAGACATGCCCCGTTGGCTCCGAGAGCTTCCTGAAGTTCCGGAACTGCTCTCCTGAGTCCTTGTCTCGCCTGGTGCTAGCGTTGACGGTTGCGCTTGTGCCGTTCCTTGGAAAGAAGGTAAATTATATTAGGATCATAATGTATTATGGACTTATTGCATGAACGTATCTCATTTTGGCCTTAACGAGTTTAGGAGTTCGCACAGGAATTATCGCTAAGGGAACTTTTCCAGTTCAAGAGTCAAAGGAACTTTGAAGCTGTGCTCTGATACCAACATGTCATGCCCCGATTCCGTGGAATCGGTAGTCGTCCCCCGGACGTGACCGCCGTGCGGGCCTAGGTTGCGCACCGTACAAGGCTAAGTATTTTGTTTTGCATAGCGAGCACATATTCAGAGTACGCAGATAATTGAAACACATATTGAAACATGGAAAAGTTCTCTTTTATTGATAATATGAACATCTATTACAAACTCCTTGAACTGAGTCATAAGGATTGCCTCTATGGGCTTACAAAAGTGTTGACACAAAATGAGATAGCAGTCCTGTACATTACATCCTTACTAAACTCAAAATATAAGACCTTGTGTCGGAACGACTACTTTGCCACGAAACTGCATGGTTGCTTGGTGGCTAGCTTCTTCTTCAAAATGTTTCTTCTTCAAAATGCTTCAAAAGGTTGGCACGGTCGAGGCGTGCCTACAGCTGGACTGGATTGGGAGTTTGTCTCCTGCTCCTCGCTCGGCTCTCCTTAGCGCGGGGAACCTGTTTCAACGAGGGTCAGTACATCGAAACGTACTGGTGAAGGCAAGCTAACCCAACTATACCAATCAACACGTTGTTTTTATGAAGCATGCATATTTTGTGGGTTTCTATCTTGCCTTAGTTTATTTTACAGCAAAAAATAGATATAGGAAATCAATGAAATAGACCGCCACCGCTCGGTGACATTTACCTGCCCGTCTGAACCACCTGCATAATACTTACCTTTTCTTCCCTGCCAAGAAGACACAAGTTAGTAGCAACAGGTTTAAATATACGAGGGGATCACTGGCACGTTGCCATAGTGGACGGGCTAGTCTCAGTACGGAGTGTCGTGCGACGCATAGATCAGGACGTCCTAAGGCATTCCGTCCTATAGTAGGCGACTATCATGAGTTCCGTCCGGATCGGATCGGTGCCGGTGCCCCAGCGACCGTCCGCAGGAATTAAGACCTTGTGCACAAGTTGTCCGTGATCAACGCAGTACACTAAGTTAACTTTTTGAGGCAAATCAGGCACAGGGCAATAACAGGGCAAGATCTACTTTTGCATAGTCTTCCTGTTGAGTTATTGCATTGAAAATGAGTTCTATACATAGCACAGTTTTAAGAAGAAATATACATTCTAACTTATATTTATGCATATGATGAACATTCCAAACGAGCAAGCATGTAAGTAAGTGACCGTTCACAAGTTTCATTTGACAAGCATAACTTTACCCAAGTCTATTCCCTTTATTATCTTGAAGTTTTTTAGTTATTACTTGGTATCGTTTGATCGGGGCAAGCACGAACACAAGATTTAGATGTGAAGACTAGCAAGAAGGGCTAGCTAATCGGGTTGGTAGCCACTCACTTTAGTAGTTGGAAGGAAGAAGGAAAAAAGTGCTTTAGGAGTCCGCTCGAGCGACGCCTACTGCTGGATCACCTGTATTGCCACGAACAGCTGATCAGTACTTCTTCTTCTCTTTTTAGTTATTGGAATTGAAGTGCAGTCCTACGAACGAAAGCAATAAAATCCATCAAAACCGTTCAAGAAAACCCAAGCAAATCCGAAAACCAACTCAAGGCACGAAAGCAACAAGCGACAACGAAAACTAGGCAACAAAAGAATGCAGCGGAGAGGTCCCTCCTGACTCTGCCGCTAAGCCGATCCTTGGGGCACGGTCCACTGAATATGGGAATCAATTCCGAAGAGACAAATCCATAACGAGGATGAGTTCTTGATTCAATCTATCCCGATCGAACGATACCGTCTTGTATTTCTTAGCCGCGCTCCCCGAATAGGGGGAACGGGGCACCACATCCTACCCAATTAATTGGAATTTTCGTCTCGAAACTTAAGGAATAGAACCTACCACTAGGAAATAATGAGGGAAACCTTTCCCTCATTTTTGATTCGAGCTCCCAAGTAGACTCTTCGACAGAGTGATTCCGCCAAAGCACGCGCACTAGAGGAACCGAACGGGTCCGAAGCAGCTTTTCTTTTCTATCCAAGATTTATACTGGTTGTTCTACATATGTCAAGTCGGCCTCATCAGTTATATAACTGATAATCATTGTTCTTGATTATCAGTTATATCCTCATCGTAGATAGCATCTTCTATTCTACTGCTTTATAGTTTTTGTCAATTAATTGGAACTGCTATTGGGTTGTACTTCGCTCCATTCCTGACTGAAAAATATTTTTCAGAGGATCCGGGAGATTGGTGTCCGACATACTATGGACCTCAGCCTATAGATGGTGCAGACTTGGACCCACTAGTTCTGGAGTGACTGTCGAGAGATTTAGCCGGATTCACTAGTTAGCATAGTTAGTTCTCTTTAGTATTTTGGTACCGGATTTATTTTCGGCACATATTTGTGTTTGGATATTATTTCTATTTGTTGTTATTATATTTTTAACTGCTTAGTTATGTTAGACTTCTGTGATATCCTCTCGTGTCATAGAAATGTGATTGAGTATTGTGTTGAATTAAGTTGATTACTCTCTTCTGGGAGTTGAGATATTATTGGAGGATTATCCATTTTGTGAGATAATTAGATAGTATAGTTGACCAAGACAGCGTTCTACCGCCGATGCTGCGGCGTAGGCTGAGTGTTGTTCCCGACTTGCATCCCTACACCGGGTGCGGGTCGTGACAGCTCCGTTCGGGCCGAGGCGAATTCGGACGGCCAGGTTGGACCGGCCCGGACAGGCTCGGTTCAGGCATGGTTCAGTTGGATTAAGATTTTTTTTTCAATATAGCCGTTGGGGGTATTTAGTTTTAGTGGCAGTTTTTTACCATTTTAGGGGTATTTGGTCCTTTTTAGCAAAATGACCAAAATATCCATTATAACAACTCTTTTTAGGGTATTTGGGGTTATTTGGACCAAAAAAATTCCTATAAATAGTCCATAGTTCCTGAAAAATAAACACAAAAAAATTACTTCCCTCCTATAAAATTTCTTCCATCCTAAATTTTTTTTCCTCTCTTACAAAGTTTATAAGCAAGGCAATTACAAAGTTTAGAAGCAAAGCAATTACTGGAATCCAACTTCTTTCCTCTAAACGCATTTTTTTGCGATTTATTTTGGAGTTTTCTAGCAGACGTTACAAGTAACTTTAATATTACAGAATAGTATTTTTTTCTGATTTGAGATTTTTCTTTCCTCTCTCTTTATCTTTTTTGGTAGAGAAGTAATTAATTTAGCTCTAAATTTTTTTGAAAAATTATTTGTTTAAAATATGAATGAACAAGATTCAAACCAATATTTTGAAAATTATAATTATTATAATAATATGTTTGAAAATAATCATATTCCTGATTCTGTGTCACCGACAGAAATGTCACCTCTTGAAGTTAGAAGTATGGCCACGGCTATAAATGTTGCCAATAAGATTTTTTTTATATGAACTTATTTTACAAAAATATTTGTCACTGATAGTGAGGGCACACCGGTTTTAGATCCAAACGATCAAAAACTAATACCTAAGGCTGCAGAATGTAAAAAATATAAACGGGTTTACAAATGAAAAAAAATGATGGCACATATGCACTTTAAAAAGACACTACAAAAGTTTATATGGCAAAGACACACTACAGGCTACACAAACACAGCTAAGTACCGGTGGTCAAGGATCTTCTTTAGGTAACTTTACTTATTATGATGCTCGTAACTAGACTGAGTTAGCAAGATATATGATTTATGAGGAACAACTATTTACATTTGGTGAGAGTAATTTCTATTAGAATTATGCAAGTAATACCCTTAATCCTTGTTTTACTAAAGTTTCTAGATCTACTGCTAGAGCAGAGACTTTGAAATTTTTTTCAAAATGTTAAGTCTGCTTTGAAAGAAAGTTTTATGCATGTTAGTAAATTACCTTTAACTTCTGATATATGGACTACTAAGCAAAATTATGCTTATATTTATATCACGACACATTATATAGATCCAAGATGGATGTTGTAAAAATGCATTATTTGTCTAAGGCATTTAGAATTTTCAGATACCGGAGCTGTAATCGGTGGCGCTATAATGCAATTTGTACGTGAATATGATATTCACAATAAAATATTTTTGATTTCTTTTGATAATGCTAGTAATAACACTGCTTCTATTAATATTTTGAAAATATAATTTATGCCTATGTTAGAAGGTAGACTTTTTAATGTTAGATGTGCTTGTCATATTATTAATTTGATTACAAGAATGTCTTGAATTCTTTCAACTAAATTTAGAAAATCTTATATCATGTTTACATAGTTTGAAATCTTCTGTAAGTAGACAACAAAATTTTAAAATTTTATGTACACAATATGGTGTAACTTTTAGGCGATTTGTTAAGGATGTACCATATAGATGTAATTCTACTTATTTAATGTTGCAATCTTCCATTAAGTATAACGATGTTATTACACATTATTGTAATTCTAATCCTAGTTTTGATTATCAAGTAACTGAGAATGATTGGTTAATTGCTACTTCTATTTTTGAATTTTTAGAATTTTTTACAATGCTACATGTATTATATCTGGAGTTTATTATCCAACTTCTCCTTTAGCCTTAACAGAAATTCTTAACATGTCTCATTTATTTTGTAAATATAGAAATGTTCCTGATTTTGATTATGTTGTTGACAAAATGGAAGCCAAATTTAAAAAATATTGGGGTAATATACCGCTTCTATATTATTTGGCTTCGATTTTTGATCCTAAGATTAAATTAGATGGTGTATATATTTTATTAGACGATTTTCAAGATAATATAAGAGTTGACGTATGTAGTTTGAAAGTAGAAATTATAGATATTTTAGATAGTTTAATTATTTTATATGAAGAAAGAATTGAATCCACCCGACCCGGTACAAACGTTCAAGGTAGTAGCTTTAGTTTTTTGTCTAAATTATCATATGATAAAGGTGTACTGCAAAGGAAGAAACGAAAATAATCTTCCCAACCAACGCAATAATTGCTCTTATATCTAAATTCTTATCAAAAAGTTGAATATGACTCTTCATCTTATTATTCAATTTTAGAATGGTGGAAGAGACACAAAAAAATGCATGTACTTTTTTCTATAGCACGTGATATTCTAATGGTCCCGGTGTCCACGATAGCATCAGAATCTTATTTTAGTGCAGGTTCAAGGATGCTAAGCAAGAAGAGGAGTCGGTTGTTGTCAGATATTTTAGAAGCTTGTGTCTGCGTTCAAGATTGGACCCGTGCTGAAAAAAGAACTCAAGACTCAAGAGATGAAAGTGTCGATATCTCAGAGTTGAACTTTCAATCTCTTATTATGGATGACGCTACTAAAGGAGGAGCTGAGCAATAAACTTCGACGAAAGACGGACGATAATTTTTTTTAAAAGACTTGTACATTTTTTTACAAGCTTTATACAAATAAAATATTGTTTATAAGTTTCTATTTTTTTTTGTTACTTAATGTTATAGTACATTTATAAGTTTATTGCAATTAATAAAAAAAATTCAGCTTTTTTTACTTAATTTTGTTAGTTGTTTACATTTAACTTCTTTATGTCTATATAAATAACTTCTTCAAATTTCAAGTTATAAATTTATATTTAAATTCAAAAAAATAGATTTATACAATTTTTAAAAGTTATTCAAATTTAAAAAAAAAAAATCAATTTATAAATATTTAGATTTTAATTTATACTTAAAGTTATATAAATATTGATATAAAAAAATTAAATAAATTTTCTAACAAATAAATTTATAAATTTTAAATTATACTAAACATATAACTTATAAATTTCAAATTATACTTAACATATAACATATAAATTTTAAATAAATTTATACTTAAAATTATACTTAAAGTTATATAAAAACTTTCTAACAAATAACTTATAGATTAAAATTATAAAAAAATAACATAGTAACAAAAAACCTACAAATTTTAACTTGAATTTATTAATATATAAGTTATACCATATAGATTATATATAAAAATATATAAATAAAATAAAATAAAATTGGGCCGGTCCGGATCCAGACCGGTTCGGTCCGGTCCTCCCTTGACTGGGTCATGGACCCGGACTGGGTCGAAATTTTTTCTGACAGGACCGGTCCGGTCCGATCCGACCCGTCTCTCCTCTCGTGTTGAATCCGATCCGAATCGAATCCGGTCAAATCCGATTGACTCGGACCGCGGACGGGTCAGGACCTGTCAAATACACACCTTGAGAGATGCTCTACTCTCGAAATGGACACATTCGTGTGCACTCTGATGCTATTATGAGACATGGCTATGGAGTAAAAATTGGTTCACGATCAACATTCTGCATCTGATTATTGTACTCGAATAGGAGGCCACTTAATTATCTGAAAAAGTCGGAAATAGCCGATAATAATAGTACACTTCTATTTCACTGATCATGTCACTGACCTATTGTTGTGCAATCGCATGAATGGGGTGGTTGAAATGGAAGACAATGTACATTTTCGAAGATGTATTGTTTTCTCACTTCCATTAAATTAAATCTATATTCCCCAGACGTCGTTGTTTCTTCTACAACAACGTTTTAGACAAACATTTTGTTGTTGCAGACAACAGCTTGCGTTTAACTAATTTGTTGACTTCATTCATGAACTTGTTGTGGTTGTAGACTAACGTAGTCTAATTTATTATTATTATTATTTTCTTTTTCAGTTTCTTACTTGTTTGAGCCCAATAGCACGGGAAAAAAAAATGCAATGAATCACATGGAAGTATACAACTTAAATCAAAGGGGACTCTGATATGTATATGTATCCATTTTTGCAATACAATTGCTTTCTTTAGCTACAAATGAAAATGATCTCATAACCACAATTGACCACCAACAAAGACCTGCAGTGGTTCACTTGTTTTTTTTTTTTTTTTTTTTTTTGTCAGGACCCGTGGCTATAAGAGCCACCCAACCGGTCCGGTCCGTATCCGTGGCAATAATTGCCACCCAGCCGGTACGGAGGGGGGATCAATCCCATGATCTCTCTCCCCAGGTGGTTCGCTTACTTGATTCCTTGTTCTGCTCCTGGTTCCTATATATATCCTATGATTTCGGGTCCACATTCTTCGATAAAATTTCTAAAGTAGGTGCGTAACTTGTTTCGGAAACATAAAAAACATCAATAATTCAGAAACATGTCCATAATTTGTCAGTTTCGAGCTGATCTTGACAACAATCAGAGATCGATCCAGCCAAGACATTGGACCGGTTCAAATCGGTTCAACAAGTTGGTTTAATCAATGAATTAGTCTAAGTAGTCAAAGTTTAATTCCTTATGGATACTGATTTTTACAAAAATATATTCATTTACAATAGGCCAATATAACCAGATCGAAATGTTACCGGTTCATGGTTCGATGGTTGAATCGGCTGGTCCGGTCCGATTTTTAAAACATTGCAAGAAATCGGATCAGGCCCGAGTTATGTTCGAGAAGATTTCAGACTTAGATAACTGTCTCTGTTTAGATACATAGACTATGACAGTTCACCAAATCAACCACTCGTCAATCCCGTCCCTAAGGGCTCTCAAGCAACACTTCTCCACCTGATTGTGGAGAATCAGCATTCTTCTTGTACATCTACTTCTAGCCTATAGCTTGTTTGGATGTGGGCAATGAAATCAAATTTTATGTACAGTTCTTGTGGAGAGACTCAATCTCTTCCTGCATAGCTACAATGCAACTCTCGCTGCTAGTATCTTTGACAGCCTGTCTGAAGGTGATAGGCTCGTCATCCTCTACTGGCAGTGCATATGCCACAACATTCAACTGTCCATAGTGCTTGACCGTTTTATCAAATCCATATATGTGCACTAGCTTAACCGGTCTCCTTGGCCTAGTAGTAGCCAAAGAATATTGCTGCTGGTGTTGCTCTTCCTCTGTTTGTTGTTCTTGTGAGGCTTGATGAACATCTTCAGAAACCTCCACCACATCTGATGCATCCTCAGATGACTCAATCTCAACAGTTTGAGATTTGCTAGATTCACCACTATCCTTATCGGACTCACTCTTCTTGCTTAAAGTCAACACTTAAGACTCATTGAATGTGACATCCCTGCTGATTAAGAACTTCTTATCCTCTAGACAGTACAGACGGTATTCCTTCACTCCTTGTGCATATCCCAAGAAAATAGCCTTTTTGGCTCTCGGATCTAACTTACTATCGTTGACATGATAGTAAGCTTTGCATCCAAACACGCGCAAAATATTGTAATCTGCTGGTCTGTCGGCCATCTTCTCATATGGAGTCTTACAGTTTATAGATAGAGTTGGTGATATATTAATCAAGTACCGCGCCATGTATATAGCATCTGCCCACCATTCCTTGCCTAAACCGGCATATGAAAGCATAGATCTTACTTTCTCAAGCAAGGTTCGGTTCATCCTCTCTGCTAACCCATTCTGCTGCGGCGTATTTCTGAAAGTCCAATGTTGCACGATGCCTTCCTGAGCACATAAATCTTTGAAAGGTCCATAGGTATATTCAGTACCATTGTCAGACCTCAATGTCTTTACCTTTTTGTCTGTTCTGTTCTCCACCATCACTTTTCACTGCTTCAACCTTTCGAACACTTGATCTTTGGTTTTGATGAAATACATCCAAACATAATGTGTATAATCATCAATAAAAGTAACATAGTATCTCACCCCTTTCTTGGAAGAAATCCTGCTAGGTCCCCATATATCTGTATTCACATAGTCGAGAATACTTTATTTCTTCTGCTTGCTTGTACTGAAGGTCACCCTGTGCTGCTTGCAATAAACACAATGCTCACATAAATCCATACTTGGCTTCTTCCAATTTTTCAGTAACCCCTGCTTGCTTAGTAAAGTCAGGCCCTTCTCACTCATATGCCCAAGCCGCATATACCAAAGACGTGTGTTATCAGACGAATCCGATGTACTGACTGCTAAAGTCCCAGTCACAGTACTTCCCAATAATACATAAATGTTACCATGTCGGTGATCTTTCATCACCACCAAAGAACCACGAATAACATGCAAGACTCCACCCTCGAAAATAAACTTGTTACCATTCGAGTCAAGCATACCAAGAGAAATAAGATTTTTTTTAAGGTCGGGAACATGTATGACGTTGGAAAAAGTTCGCACAATTCTATTATGCATCTTCACCTTGATAGACCTAATTCCAACAACTCGACATGTGTTATTGTTGCCCATTAACACGGAACCACCATCCGTCGCCTTGTAGGAAGAAAACCGATTTGCTGTCGTAGGCACCCAAATTATAAACCCTTTACTCTTAAAATTATTTGCAGTAGTGAGAGTAAGGATCGATCCCATGTAGTGTAATTAGTTAATCTTTATGCTATGTGAAATAGGATGGGAGTAGAGTTTTGAATAAAAGCAAATTAAGAAGAGCTAAAATCAATTAAAGTATTAAAATTAATCAAATAAATAAATGTTGGTCTCAGTTAACATCTACCATTGGAATCTTAAAATTTATCATTGATGCAAACATAAATTAACTCATACTTTGAATATTCACCGTTGGAAGTATTTCCTATCTCTCTGAGGCTTAGATAATTAGAAACAAGCGATCTAATTAGTTTTGATTACTAAATAATCTAAGACAAGTGCTGGAGATTTAATCAAGTAATTTCTTAAAGAACCAAGAGATCGATGAAGCAAAACAACACAAGCACAAGCGGTTGCATTTAATTTAGTCAAAAAATTTTCTCCTAAGATCTAATAAAATAAAGCAGTTCATTAAATCTTGGTTGCTTCAAAAATTAGAAAAATCAAACAATTACAGATTTGATGTCTAATTTAGCAGTAGATCAAAATGGATAATAGGCTAGTAGGCCTCCTAGTAATTAAACAAAACAATCATAAAAGTAAGCATAGAAAAATATTCAATACTCAAAGCATAAATCAAACATATGAAAATAATTTAGATCTCACAAGTTTATTGATTCAAAGGCTTCTGTTTTCTTCGACCAACAAGACTTTTAGCTCCGCACGTTCATGAAAACTTCAAAAGAATATTGGAGAAAAGGAAGAATAGTTGTGTCTTCTCCTTTTTCTCCTGATTTTTACCCCTTTTATACACTCTAAATTAGTTATTTAAAGCTCACAATATCTTTTCACAAATCCTCTAAGAGTTACAACAACCCAAACAATAAAATAAAATCTTTAAACAAGTAGGGAAATGGTTAATTCAGCTCCACTTTTCGTGCACAGCATAGTTAACTCAACTTCAAGCCCAATTTGGTCCATGATGCAGCCAGAATCTTGGAAAACTCAAAACAGTAATATTGTACCTCTGTCTCTTAGCTTTTCAAAGACATTGAAGTCTGACAATGGTACTGAATATACCTATGGACCTTTCAAAGATTTATGTTCTCAGGAAGGTATCGTGCAACATTGGACTTTCAGAAACACACCGCAGCAGAATGGGTTAGCAGAGAGGATGAACCGAACCTTGCTTGAGAAAGTAAGATGTATGCTTTCATATGCCGGTTTAGGCAAGGAATGGTAGGCAGATGCTATATACATGGCGCGGTACTTGATTAATATATCACCAACTCCATCTATAAACTGTAAGACTCCATATGAGAAGATGGCCGACAAACCAGCATATTACAATATTTTGCGCGTGTTTGGATGCAAAGCTTACTATCATTTCAACGTTAGTAAGTTAGATCCGAGAGCCAAGAAGGCTATTTTCTTGGGATATGCACAAGGAGTGAAGGGATACTGTCTGTACTGTCTGGAGGATAAGAAGTTCTTAATCAGCAGGGATATCACATTCAATGAGTCTTAAGTGTTGACTTCAAGCAAGAAGAGTGAGTCGGATAAGGATAGTGGTGAATCTAGCAAATCTCAAACTATTGAGATTGAGTCATCTGAGGATGCATCAGATGTGGTGGAGGTTTCTGAAGATGTTCATCAAGCCTCACAAGAACAACAAACAGAGGAAGAGCAACACCAGCAGCAATATTCTTTGGCTATTACTAGGCCAAGGAGATCGGTTAAGCTAGTGCACATATATGGATTTGATAAAACGGTCAAGCACTATGGACAGTTGAATGTGGTGGCATATGCACTGCCAGTAGAGGATGACGAGCCTATCACCTTCAGACAGGCTGTCAAAGATACTAGCAGCGAGAGTTGCATTGTAGCTATGCAGGAAGAGATTGAGTCTCTCCACAAGAACTGTACATAAAATTTGATTTCATTGCCCACATCCAAACAAGCTATAGGCTAGAAGTGGGTGTACAAGAAGAATGCTGATTCTCCACAATCAGGTGGAGAAGTGTTGCTTGAGAGCCCTTAGGGGCGGGATTGACGAGTGGTTGATTTGGTGAAGCTGTGCGGTTGAAAAGTGTGTCAGCTCAATTTTGTGACAAAACCTTGCCGAGGTGGAGATATGAAGAAAAATATATTTGACCATATCTTTGAAGAAGATTGACTTTGATCTTTGACCATATCTTTGAAGAAGAACAAATCTTTGACAAGATGGAGATATGAAGAAAGATATATTTGACCATATATTTTGAAGAAGATTGACTTTGACCTTTAACCAAATCTTTGACAAGAATAATATTGGATTCCTAAGACTACATAATATTGGATTCCTAAGACTACATAATATTGGATTTCTATGTATAGACATATGTCATGCTATATAAAGGGGCCAAAGATTTCTCCAAGATTATCTCAAGTGTGCTCATATAAGTTGTTGAATAAGTTCAACACAAGAGTATCTTTCAAATTGTGCTAAATGATGTAGGTTGTTGAATAAGTTCAACACAAGAGTATCTCTCAAATTGTACTGAATGATTGTTGAATAAGTTCGACATAAGAGAGCAAAAAAATGTTGAATAAGTTCAACACAAAAGTTTTTAGAGAGATTTTGTAGAGAGTTCTTGAGAGTAGGGAGAGAAGTGTTGAGAGAAATTGTAATTATTTTTCTTCTTCATAGTGGAATTGAATCACCCTCGTCCGTGGAAGTAGGCATCTTGGCCGAACCACGTAAATCCTTGACTTTGTGATAGTGAACTTTCTCAGAGGCGTTTCTCTGATTTTCCTGGGTCTATTTCTGCTGTGCGTCCAACAATAAGATAAAGAGATCGAAGGATGCTAATGGTGCTTGAACTGGGAACAAATCTTTAAAGGAAATTGCACCATAGATCAATGAACTCTCTAAATCAAAAAGGACAACATTGTTGATCGATCATGTTGTTACAAGCTCATATGATCATAGTAGTTGGAATCTCAATCTCTTAAGACAACCTAATAATGTTGAGCTAGAGGAATTGGCCGAATTACTGGTTGTGATTAAAATTCTCTATGTACACTCAACAATCAAGAAGATTATTTAAGATAAAACCTAGCTCTAAAGGTATTTTTACTGTGGCTTCTCTGTACAGATTTCTAAACGAGGAGGATATGGTTTCTTTGTTTCATGTTAGCTTGGTTTGGTATAGTGCATGCGATTCCATCAAAAATTTAATTTATTCTTTTGGTATTATCTGAGATCATACTTATTGTTGACATTCTTATAAGGAGGGGTTCTATTTCCCAAATCAATAATATTTATGTTCTTTGATGAAGAAAGATGTTAATCATCTCTTACTTCACTCCTCTTTTTCTAGAGAAGTTTGGAGTTCCTATATATTTTGCCTAAAAACAATTAGGCTTGGTCATTCCCACAGTCAGTCCGATCTTTTGCTCAGGGTTGAAACAGATTGGGTCTTTTTCTCTTGGTAAAATCTTATGGAAACTTATTCATGCAGCCACATTTTGGTCAATTTGGAAAGAGAGAAATCCACGTATCTTTGAATATAAAAAGAAAAAAAATGCTTTCAATCTTCGTATTGACATCAAGAGTTTTGACAGTATTATGGGCATCTGCAATCTCTCTCGATCTTAAAATGGACCTTGCTCATGCCATTTCTGGTTGGGTACCTTTATTTTAAGCTTTCTCTGCTTCAATTTGTATTTTTTTCTGGTCCACTTCTGATGGTCCTTTGTTGTCTCTCCTTCCCTTTCTTTGAATAAAATCTTTCTTTCTGATCAAAAGAGAGATGTATTATTGAGTATTGTTTCATTTGTTTTCTATCATCAACTTCGCAGACCAAAATAATATCATTTTTACGAGTAAACATTTGGTGGCTAAATGCTTAGTGAATAAAAGAATGAAAGGGTTCATGGCTTATATAAATACTAGAACCAATCTCAACCATTAGATGAAAATCCAATGTCCCACAATGGCTCTTCCCCAAGCCACACACCAAGGGACAGTATACTGGGCATTATATTGTCTGCTCAAAATCCCAACTTTAGTGTTCTAATTCTACGTGCAAGTCCTAGTAGGGGTACATGCATCTCTACAAGTCCCATGAAGTCTGCAGGTTAACATTATTCTCAATAAACATAGAAATACATTAAGTTAAGTCATTAATTAATTTTCATTAAGTTAAGTCATTAATTAATTTTTTTGAAAGTTAGAGTATCGCATGAGACTTCTCGCACAATCCTCGATACACGGGAAATGAGAAAATTCTCGAAAACTAAATTGAGTAAAACTATCAATACTCAAATTTAGTAATACTATCATGACACGATACCAATAATCAATGACTCTTCTCACAAAAATCTATTATCTTTATTACAATACTGAAATCACAAAAACCGAAAAATATGATATGCAATAAATACTCATGTATCCGTATACGAATACCGATAAGGTGAGACAAGCCTAACTATTGACACAAGTTTAAAATATTTAGAAAACAAAATGATCATCCCCACAATAAATTACTATTTTCTTGAAACTATTATAAATATTTGTAATAAACAAATAATAAAAATTTGTTCACAAGCCTAACTATTGACACAAGTTTAAAATATTTAGAAGAGTTAATAGGTTCTTTAAATTTATTGGATTAATAAAATGACACATATTTAATCCTTTTAATGATGATATATAAATGTCAAAATTAATTTTTATTTTAAACATAAACCTAGTTCCAACCAGAGACCTAATTTGTGTCTCAATAATGATAGGTTCATTATGTTCAACTAATGGATACTCTAACGATATGGTAGACTCGGGGTTGAAGTACTCTACTTGTGTAGATAAGTCAACTATTATAGATTCATTATATTTAAATAATTGACACTATAAGAATATGGTTGGCTCTGGGTTGAAATATAGTTTTTAATCTAGTTTCAAATCGAGTACAAAGTTTATCACGTTTAGAACCGTAAAGATCTACAAACTTTTTAATGAACTCTACTGTCAAATAGTTTTTAATCTAGCTTCAAATCTAGTACAAAGTTTATCACGTTTAGAATTGTAAAGATCCATAAACTTTTTAATGAACTCTTCATGATCCATATTTTAGTTTTAATTGCTCCCTTAGGACTTTACCTACGAATAAAATATTTTTAACATAGAACTCCAATACCAATTTAATGCGGGATGAAGCCCTAAGGGAAGATATAGTATGAATTGGAGATTTAGGACAAATTAGACACGGAAGCTTTAAACAATATGTAAAAAAATCAACTGCTATCAATTTATCACAAATAATTTTAATATAAATTCAAAAATAATAATTAAGAATATCCAATTTTAGAATGACATGTGAATGATGTCAGATCTCGATAAACAACTTTTGTTCTCGAGACCCAACTAGGTGACAACGATGAAGGCAGGGAACAAGACAAGATAAAAGGGATCTATTTTAAGATTTTGTCACCGCAACATACAACTCAAAAATAATTTTTTTTATTCTTTAATTAATAATTTTTGAAGTTACCCACTATTTATAAACTCTCAGTTTAATAATAATAATAATTATTATTATTATTATTATTATTATTATTAATAAAAATAATAATAATCTCTAAAGACTTATCCGTAAGACAACTTAAAAATTCAAAAGAATAAAAGAGATAATAGGATCTCTAACTAGAATTGTCAGCCCCCCTTTTCCGGCGCACTTTGGTGCATTTTTTCTTCACGCACTTTGGCGCACATTGTTTGCTAGCCCGGTCATTGTTTACACCGGACCCGAGAGTTGTGGAGAGAGTGGATTTGGTTGGGTTGGTGGAATGTGTGGCTTAGATGGGTTTGAGTGATCCAATGGTCCACATCTCAAACCTAAAACTATATATATATATATATTCATATTTCTCTCTCTCTCTCTCTCTCTCTCTCTCTCTCTCTCTCTCTCTCTTCTCATTATCTTTCATTTTCATTTCTCTCACTTAGGTTTCCTCTCTCCCTCCGTAGGCAAGTATATCTTGCACAAGAAGAAGGACCATGCTTTTGATTTCTTAATAATTCATGTTTAATTCTAGCTCATATTGTTGGGACTGAGCACCCCATCATCTTTAATACTTGTTATTCTTGATTTTCTTGGTTGGAATTGCATGGATCAGAGTTTGGGTCTATGTGTTCACTTTTGTTTTCATGGGATTTTGATCTTCCAAAGTTTGTGTTTCATAAAACTAATTAGCTTCTAGTGTAGAGCACCATAATTTATGTAACTTTATTTTTGGCCGTGCTTGATTTCGAGTCCATCTTAGTTCTATGGTGAAACTTGATACAATACGTATACCAAAATGGCTGACTGGAGAAGAAGAACAGTACTTTGTGAAGAGTATGCATGATGACCAATTTGGTATAGAAATACGTATGTTTTACTTTGGGCGCATTTGTGTGTTATCCTAATTTTTCGTGCGTACTAATCATACTACACTCGGTCTCCTAGCAAAAGTGTGCCAGTCACACTCCTTGAGTCAGTTGTGCACTTTCGAGAGAAAAACTCAGTTGGCGTATTTTGTGCGTTTTAATCAAGTTCTCCCTAGAAAACCAAGAGAAAGTGCGTCATAGTCAGTCAATGCACTTTATTTTTGGAAATCTGGCGTACATTTCTTATGTTGGTCTGCTCGCGCACTTTCTTTCCTCTTCATTTCCTTAGGGACGAATCATAATATTTTTATTGCTTTGGGTTTTGTTCTTCTTTTCGTGCTTCCTTTATGGTATTTTCTATTTGGGGTCTAACCCCACTGGCGCAAAACTATTATATATATATATATATATATATATATATATATATATATATATATATATATATATATATATATATATATTGTTTTGGGTTTTGTTCTTCTTTTCGTGCTTCCTTTATGGTATTTGCTGTTTGGGGTCTAACTCCAATAGTTTTGCATGGCCAGGTTCCGACTCATGGCCCATACCAGGAACATGGCCGTCGAGGATAACGAGTGGATTTCTTTATTCACTGCTCATCTTTTATAAACTGTATTCTTTTGGATGTTTAGCCAACCGACACATGTTAGCTGGTAAATTTGGACACTAGTTCCTTACATTACTGTATATATTCAAACTGCAGCTGACTCACTATCATGTATATCTTGATCTTGTATCTGGCACATCATTCTGTATCCCCAGATCTCTAAAGAATATTCTATTGTGGCATTTGGGACGTCTTATTGCTTATTTTAAAGTATTTTATATTATTGTTTCTTGTTTGAATGATTGAAATATAGAAGTTCTTGACCCTAGAAGATTTGAATGTAGCATGTACCCCTTGTCTGGTTACAGTCGTGATCACCATACGATGTATAGTACCTTGTACGGGGTAGCTGGCCATGTCCGTCTTCATATTTTGGTACTGGGGCATGACAAGGTTTAAAGTGGTGGCCCATGAAGGTCTGTGCTCTGCAAACTTGTGGGGTGTCATGGTCATAGGAGTCTCAATCAAACATGATTCTTCTTAAATTCTGAATTCATCCTCTTCGATACTCAGCTTGAAATTTTCCAGATTGATTACTTCCTTGTTCCTTCTCGTCCTGTATTTGATATTTTTGTGCTCTTATTTAGGGTTTTCCCTCCTCCAGATATTGCAACAACAAGAGAAACAGAGCTGTTAGTAGAACGAGGTCCTGTAGAACCCCAGCCAGGGATCCAAGTTGAGCCCATGAGAAATATGACAGAGAAGCAAGCTCCAGGTATTCCCGTACCTCCCGTAGTACTGGAAATACTAGATACACCGGCCTTACTAGAAATTATCCGAGGAATGTTGACTGCCCAACAATATCAGATGGTGGTTCAACAGCAACAACATCAAGAACAGCAACGTCAACAGTTTCAACAACAAGAACAGAATGTCATGTTGAACCAAGGGTTGCAGATGGCCCTGAAACGAGGCAGAAGAGTATATTTTGGGGCATCTTGTTAGGTTTTGCAGACTAAATCACAGATATTTTGATGTCACGGAGGATGCCATTATGATAAATGATTGGCTCCAGGATATTGAGACCATTTTGGCAGCAGCTAAAGTTTCGATTGAGGAACATGTTGACCTGGTTCGCTTGCAGCGACAGGAACTTGCAAGAGATTGGTGGGCCATGATGGAGATAGAATTGAGGCATCCTATTTTGTGGGACAATTTTTGAACCCGATTCAGGGTAAAATACTTTAGGATTGTGGCTCAGTGCGAGCTACAGCAGAGATTTACCAACCTTAAGCAAGTTAGAAGGACAATAAATGGTTATACGACAGAGTTTTGCCAACTGAGTAGGTTTGCTCCGACCATGGTGGCGACAGAGTTGGAGAGAGCAATGAGGTTCCAGCAGGTAATTCACTTGGAGATCTTACATATGGTAGAGTTGCATGACTACCAGACCTTCGAGGTAGTATTGATAGCGGCCAAGAGGGTTGAGCTTACCACTCAGAGGATGACAACAAGAAGAGTAGACTGAAAGAGGCCTCATGGACAGAGCAGCGAGAGAGGACCAATATTGCGGATATCAGCACCATCCCCTAGCATTCACATCCATGACGTGACACAGAGGAGGCCAGTGACCTCGACAGTGATAGCACATACTCGGCAGCAGCAGCTGAGGAAGCAACAACAACAACAATAGCGACGGGGAAGGCCGATGGGTTGTACATATTGTGGCAAGGGGGGTCATACCCAAGATATTTGCCGGACAGCAAATAAAGATATTTGCCGGACAGGAAATAGACTATGCTTGAGATATGGAAGCCCCGATCATGAGATTGCCACTTGTCCATTAATATATAGGCCAGAAGGGCCAGTACAATAGTTTTTTATATTTTTATCTCCAAGGAAAGTACAACAAGGAGGAACAGCAGTAGCGGTGTGGCCTGTATCTCAGCATCAGTTGCCGACGCAGGCTCAAATGTATCGACAACAGCAGTGGTGGGATCAACAGAGACTGCAACAACGACACCAGGAAAGGCAGCAGCGGAGAGCTGGACAAGGTCAAGGGCTGGCGTTCACCTTATCTCTGGAAGAAGCTATAGCGTCAGGTGAAGTGGTGGAAGGTAACACTCTTGTTACATCTTTTTCTGCCATAACATTAATTGATTCAGGAGCATCGCACTCATTTATATCTGCACAATATGTGATACGTATTGGATTGAAGTTTGAGTCTCCAGAGAGGCTGAATATACTTACTGGCAATGGGATCGTAGGAGTTAGTAGAGTATGCTTAGCATTTTCAGTCATAGTATGTGGGTATTTATTACCTGCAAATTTGATCGAGTTTCGTATGGGCAACTTTGACGTTATCTTAGGCATGGACTGGTTGAGAGACAGTCATGCGACGATAGAATGTCATGAGGGTAGAGTGTTGTTTAGAGTCCCTAGTTTAGAGGAGTTTATCCATAGCAGAATATCCGAAGACCATCATACAAAAGGAATCGCAACGGTAGCGACGGAAGAGAACCTGATACCCAAAATAGTTAAAGAATTCGTGGACGTCTTTTCCAATGAACTTCTCGGATTACCCCCAGTTAGAGAAGTAGAGTTCTGTATAGAGTTGATGCCAGTAGCAGAACCAATATCCCAGAAGGTATATCCAATGTCACCATTAGAGCTTGATCATTTATATTAACACGTGGAAGAACTGAAGGCGAAGAAGTTCATTCGGACTAGTGGATCACCGTAGGGAGCACCAGCAGTATTGGTGAAGAAGAAGGATGGATCGACGTAGTTGTGCATGGATTACAGGCAATTGAATGTGGTAACAGTAAAGAACGAGTACCCATTGCCAAGGATTGATTATTTGTTTGATCAATTAAGCAGAGCAAGAGTCTTCTCCAAGATAGATCTACGATCAGGATATCATCAGGTGCGAGTTCGGAAGCAGAATATATCGAAGATAGCATTTAGTTCATGATATGGGCATTACAAATTCTTAGTTATGCCATTCGGACTGACTAATGCTCCAGCGGTATTCATGGATTTGATGAACCATAATTTTAATTTGTGATAGTATTTATCGATGATATCCATGTGTATTCTCATAATTAGGAGGAGCATGGAGAACATCTCAGGATAGTACTATAAACCTTGAGGGGGCACTAGTTATATGCGAAACTTAGTAAGTGTGAGTTTTGGCTAGATCATATATCCTTTCTTGGGCACATTATTTCTGGAGCATGAGTGTCAGTTGATCCCAAGAAGGTAGATGCAGTAGAGAACTGGCCAGTTCTGAAGACAGTGGCGGAGGTGCGTAGTTTCCTGGGCTTGGCAGGATACTACAGAAGATTTATGTCAGACTTTGCTAAGATCTCGGCATATTTAACTCGGTTGAGGCGAAAGGAAGTTAAATTTGTGTGGTCAACAGAGTACAAGATAGCCTTTAAAGAGTTGAAGAAGAAGTTAATCTCTGCCCTGATCCTTACTCTCCCAGCATGCTCCGGAGGATTCACAGTGTATTATGATACATCTGGCAAGGGGCTTAGATGTATTTTGATGCAGCAGGGGAGAGTGATAGCGTATACTTCTCGGCATCTCAAAGATAACGAGAAGTGATAGAACTGGGAATCTCCATGATCGCAGATTGGTGTGTGTATCGATCGATAGAAGATTAACAAGTTTAATACATGATCTAACCCTTCAAAGGCAAAAAATATGGTTCATGAATAATACCTGAAGTAACGAGAAGAAGATGAAGGTTTTCAGCAACATTGATCAGTTAGCGACCCCAAGATCTTTTTTACGTATTCCTTCCTCGGATGGGATATCGTATGGGCGACGATCTTCCAATCTTTTTTTCTCCTTGGCCGACCATCTTTCTCTCCTTACGTGAAAAATGAATTTAGAGAAAGCTGCTTACTTTTTTATTACCATGACGTCCAGAGAATAGATGATATATGTAGGCTACAACAGGAACCATGAGAAAAAATTAGGGTTAGGTCTCCTAACGGATCTGGGTATCCAATGTTTAGCCTAAACACATAACCCTGACCCGTTAACAATAGTTTGGTCCACTAAAGAGCTATCATTGTACTATAATCCTAATCCCAAATTACGATTATGGGCGCCTTCTTATTATATGCTTGTTTGTCTCTCCATGTTAAGATATCGAAAAGATATCGAATGTTCTTCGATCAAATTAAGTTACTGACAATTATATTGATTGACATCTTTTATCCTTAAGTAGTACCACTCAACTTTATTTATCATGTCGGATATAATCCATCTGCCGGATTTACATGACAATCATTATGAGTTCCTTAACAAGGGGACATCATCAACCCGATGTATCGGGACATAGATTCCTACAGTTCATCATACACACAATGTCATTATCTAATTTATAGAGGTTATTGACCCATAATGAATCTCACTTTTTTATGAGTCAAAGTAATACATACTACATATACATGTTTGTTATTATAACCGGATTAAGAGCATAAGCATCCATAATAACAGAGGTGTTTGTTCTCTTATGTAGTCAGTACAAAGAGAACAACCTCAAGTGGTCATATTATACACATAAAGTGTACTAGTATAAACCTCTAGTCAAGATAGACTAATACCATATTACACCACAATCTTTTTAATAGTTTATCCAAGTCCATCTAGGTTGTGAACTATTTATATATTCCACAGAAACTAATAATATGATCTTCTGTGTGACATCACACACCATATTATCTACAATATAGAATATCATACACTTGCATTAACACTATAACAAATACAATATGTAAATATTTGCCCATATGATTCTTATTTAAAAATAAGGAAATATAGTTAATACAAAGTGATTCTTTTAGTATATATAGGTTTGCCCATATGATCCTTACTCTCCCAGCAGGCTCCGAAGGATTCACAGTGTATTGCAATACATTTGGCAAGGGGCTTGGATGTGTTTTGATGCAGCAGAGGAGAGTGATAGCGTATGCTTCTCGATAGCTCAGAGATCACGAGAAGAACTATCCAACTCACAATTTAGAGTTAGAAGCAGTAGTGTTTGTGCTTAAGATATGGAGGCACTACTTATATGGCGATTGAGTAGAGATATTTGTAGATCATAAGAATTTGAAATATGTATTCACGTAGAAGGAATTAAACATGAGACAGAGAAGGTGGCTGGAGTTGTTGAAAGACTATGACGTGGAACTTCAATACCAACCAGGCAAGGCTAATGTAGTAGCTGATGCACTTAGTAGAAGAGGTAGAGAATTTATCTTGACCACTCAGAAGCACATTCTAGAAGACTTACGAGAGATAGAAATCGAGATAGTACTTCCATGTGATGTAGAAGTTCTGGTTAGCCTACAGATCTAGTCAACTTTGGTAGATAGAATCAAGATAGCTCAGGCAGAGGAACCAAAGATTCAGAAGCTACGGGCAGAATATGAGTCTGGCCTTCGGAAGGAGTTGGTAATACATGCGGATGGAACAATAAGGTTTGGGAACCATCTTTATGTGTCAAGTGGAGATATCCGACAAGAAGTGATGACCGAGGCACATAGTTTCCAGTATTCTATTTATCCCGAAGGCACGAAGATATACCATGATATCAAACAATATTTCTGGTGGAACGGGATAAAAAAGAGATAACTCGGTTCATTTCATGATGTCTCGTGTGTTAGCAACTGAAGGCAGAACAACAGAGACCAGAAGGATTATTGCAGCCGCTTTCTATTCCAGAGTGGAAGTGGAAACACATCACCATGGATTTTATGACCGGTTTACCTAGATCCTCGACTGGTAAAGATACAATTTGGGTAATAGTGGATCGACTCACAAAAGCGGCACATTTTTTTCCCGTTAGAGTGGGACAGTCTACAGAGCAGTTGGCATATTTGTATATGCGACAGATTATGAGGCAACATGGCATGCAGGTAAGCATAGTGTCCGGCCGAGATACAAGGTTCAATTCTTATCTCTGGATAAGCTTGCACAAGAGATTGTGTACTAGGTTAAGATTCAGTTGCGTACCACCCCCAGACAGACGGGCAATCAGAGAGGACCATCCAGACCCTGGATGATATGTTTCGAGCCTTTACCTTAGACCTTGGTGGATCTTGGGAGAATCACCTGCACTTAGTGGAATTCTCGTATAACAACAGTTATCAGACCAATATTTAGATGGCACCTTTCGAGGAACTATACGGCATGAAGTGTAGATCAACATTGGATTGGGACAACATTAGTGAGCGGAAGATGTTAGGCCCCGAAATGATCACGCATATAGTAGAAGTTGTCAGGCAGATTAGAGAGCGACTTCGGGTTGTGCATGATCGACATCGTCACTGAACAAACCAGCATCGTAGGCTTTTAGAGTTTCGTATTGGCGAACACATATTCTTGCAAATTTTGCCAACCCATGGAGTTATTAGATTCAGGGTCCGCAGAAAGCTTAGTCTGTGATACGTTGGACCGTTTGACATTCTCGATCGGGTAGGCAATGTTGCTTATCGTCTTGCCCTTCTACCTTCGCTACGTGAGGTGCACGATATATTTTATATATCTCAGTTGCGTAGGTATGTCCCAGATCTGAGTCATATCCACGACACTCAGAATTAGTCGTTAGTACCGACTTCTCTTACGAGGAGCAACCCGTATATACTCTGGAACGAAGGAAGAATGTACTAAAGAATTAGACTATGTCTGAGTTGCGTTGGGCCATCACACTCTTGGAGAATCAAAGTGGGAGCGCAAGGATGATATACGGTCTCGGTACCCGTACCTATTCAATTCGAAAAGTATATTCTACCTTAAGACTTGGCATCTTAGATTTCGTGATCAGGTGATCACATATGTGTTATGATGTTACTGCTTGCATGTGTAGATTGCTTGTAGTTAGTTTGTTGCTTGTCTTGATATCTCTAGCTAGCCTTGATTTTGAATTCTGAGGATAAATTTTTCTAAGGTAGGTAGAGATGTCATCCCCCCTTTCCTGGCGCACTTTGGTGCATTTCTCCTTGGCGCACTTTAGCGCACATTGTTTGCTAGCCCGATCATTGTTTAGACCGGATCCGAGAGTTATAGAGAGAGTGAATTTGGTTGGATTGGTTGAATGTGTAGCTTAGAAGGGTTTGATTGATCCAACAGTCCACATCTCAAAGCTAAAACTATATATATTCCTATTTCTCTCTCTCTCTCTCTCTCTCTCTCTCTCTCTCTCTCTCTTCTTATTATCTTTCCTTTCTATTTCTCTCCCTTAGGTTTCCTCTCTCCCTCCGTAGGCAAGTAAATCTTGCACAAGAAGAATGTCCATGCTTTTGATTTCTTAATAATTATTGTTTAATTCTATCTCATATTGTTGGGACTGATCACTCATTCATATTTAATACTTGTTGTTCTTGATTTTCTTGGTTGGAATTGCATGGATCTGAGTTTGGGTCTTTGGGTTCACTTTTATTTTCATGGGGTTTGATCTCCCAAACTTTGTGTTTCATAAAACTAATTAGCTCATAGTGTAGAGAACCATAATTTATGTAACTTTGCTTTTAGCCGTGCTTGATTTTGAGTCCAGCTTAGTTCAATGCTGAAACTCGATACAATATGTATACCAAAATGGCTGGCTGGAAAAGAAGAACAATGTTCTGTGAAAAGTATACAAGATGACCCCTTTAGCGTAGAAATACGTATATTTTACTTTGGAGGCATTGGTGTGTTGTTCCAATTTTTCGTGCGTACTAATTATACTGCACTCAGTCTCCTAGCAAAAGTGTGCCAGTCATACTCCTTGAGTCAGTAGCGCACTTTCGAGAGAAAAACTCAGTTGGCGCACTTTGTGCGTATTTAATCAAGTTTTTCCTGAAAAACCAAGAAAAAGTGCGCCATAGTCAGTCAATGCACTTTCTTTTTGGCAATCTGGCGTACTTTTCTTATATTGGTCTGCTCGCGCACTTTCTTCCCTCTTCGTTTCCTTAGGGATAAAGCTTTGGTTGGTTTCTCGATTTCTGTATTTTTGATTTGTGTGCTCTTTGACTGACGAATTTCTCGATTGTCGAGCTTTGACTTTGTATTATGTGTTTTTTCCTTTAGCTAGCTTGCTCACACATTTTCTTTGAAAGCACGCCTTATTCTTGTCAGTGCACTTTTGTCAAGTGCGCCGTGTTGGTTAACTTGGCAAAGTGCGCCACCCACTTTGTAGCTTGCGCACTTTCGCAACCTTGTTTCAATGAGTTTGTGCGCCAACCTTGTTTCAGTGAGTTTGTGTGCCACCCCTTTGTAGCTCGCACACTTTATGCGCCCTAGACTTCATGAGACTTTGTGCGCCTGGCCTTCATGCGTACAATTTTATGTGCATGTTATCCTTAGTGACCTCATGTGTGCACATAGTGCTTCCATTATGTGTTCTCTTATCATATTTAGAATTTTTTTTATCATCCTTCATGTGGTTGATTCTGGTATTTGCTTGTGTTATGATTCAAAGAAAGAATGGACTTAAAAATCAGACCTCATGTTAGACATGACCACGTGCTAAATTTGGCTTCATACATGATATGAATATGTGTTGGACTTTGTACATCCATGGATTCGTATTTAACGTGCCCATACTTTGTACGACATCTTAAGGAAAATTCTCATGTGACCATGCCTTGAGATTTTCGAGCGCAATATAGGGTTAATTAAGCAATTAAAATTAGTAGTAATATGAGAAGGAAACGATATCCCGAGATCATGCCAATGAACCTTCCCATATCTAGTGCGTTATGGGATAGCCACTACAGATACTGTATATCATCTTCCTTAGTGGAGTGCAGTATCTGACCTATTAAAGTATGTCGAGCCACTGTTTCAATATAGAAACATTGGAACCGCTAATACCGTATTTTTAGCGCAGTGGACCTATGGGGAACTAGTGCATCTCGTATAATACCTATATATTCATTTATTGGCTAGGTTAGCCCATGTTCGGCAATGGCGTGATCTAAGGATACCTATTATGTATTATTCTGATATAACCTCAGACTCCACAAATAGCAAGTCGTACAAGTGTTTGGCCAATTTTATTAATTGGACTTGGTTGTGATTTTATTATTCTGTTAGTAGCCTAGGAAAATGGACTATCATAATGTGATGGATTCGACCCTTATCCTTGTTTGGTTGTAGGGTTGGGCCATGTGCTAGGATATGTCATGGACCTACGCTACGACGCAGAACTATATATATATATATATATATATATATATATATATATATATATATATATATATATATATATATATATATTGCTTTGATTTTTGTTCTTCTTTGCGTGCTTCCTTTGTGGTATTTGTTTTTTGAGGTCTAACCCCAGTGGTTTTGCATGGCCAGGTTCCAAGCCAGCACCCGAGGATCCAGCGTAATTTTCCCTGACTCAGGGCGCATACCAGGAACATGGTCGCCGAGGATAACGAGTGGGTTCCTTTATTCACTACTCGTCTTTTGTAAACTATATTCTTTTGGACGTTTAGCCAACCAGCACATGTTAGTCGGCAAATCTGGACACTAGTTCCTTACATGACTGTATATATTCAGACTGCTGCTGACTCACTGTCATGTATATCTTGATCTTGCATCTGGCACATCATTATGTATCGCCAGATCTATAAAGAACATTCTTATATTGCATTTGGGACGTCTTACTTCTTATTTTGAAGTGTTCTATATTATTGCTTCTTGTTTGAGTGATTGAGATATATAAGTTCTTAAACCTATGAGACTTGATTGTAGCATGCACCCCCTTGTCAGGATACATCCATGATCGTCGTACGACGTATAGTACCCTATACGGGGTAGCTGGCCATGTCCGTCTCCGTATTTTGGTACTGGGGCGTGACAAGAATATTTTTAAAATAGTCTAAATTAGGGGTGAGCATTCGGTTAATTCAGTTCAACCCGAACCAAATAACCAAAAATTGAATTGGACCAAAAATCGAATAAGCAAAATCAAAACAGAACCGAAATGTCCCATAATTGAACCAACATGAATTGAATTAAATCGGTTCAATTTTTGGTTTATTCGGTTTATTCGATTTTTCGATTTATTTGTGTTTTTTTTTTGTTAATATATATAGCAATAACTATATATATATATATATATATATATATATATATATATATATATATATATATATATATATATATATATATATATATAAACTAAATTTTCTTATTCGATTTTTAATTTTGGACCAAAATCGAAATTGAATAAGAAAGTTTAGTATTTTCAAAACCAAAGACGAAGCAAATTTTTTTAAAATCGAACCTAATCTCTTATTCGGTTCGGTTCGGTTCGATTTTTGATCCAAAACCGAATAATGCTCACCCCTAGCCTAATTAATCAAAAGATAACAAAAATACAAGTTAGTTCCTTATTCCTTAGTCTGGACTGTACTTTGGGGATGTTCCTTTGCTCAACGACCAATATTGGAACATTTGTTAGGATAACATTTCAAAAAATGCTCATCCAACTCTTCTAAATAAATGATACATTTGAGCAAACATCCATCCCTAAGGGTCTGTTTGGATTTGAGGGAAAAAAAGATAAGCATAATTAAATGGGGTTAAGTGAGCTAGAGTTAAGTGAGGGGGAAGGGAGTCAATACATATAACCTTGCTTGGATTGGAGGAAGAATTAAGTAGGGTGTGATTAAAGTCGTGGGCGACATCTATCCTAATGCATGATGGGCAGTCACTGTGAGGAACGCTCGACTATATAGTATGATATATGTGGGGGATTATTGGTATTTTTTACTTTACTTTGGGAGTTTTAGTCCCACATTGGAAAACCACCAATGTGTATATCTCAATATCTAGCTTTGCTTAGTATTCGCATATGCATATGGTGTGGTGGCCCATGTGGGTTGATTTTCCTAGAGGGATTAAGTGTGAACCCTATTATGACAATTTTTATTTTATTACCACCTTTGGGAAGTTTTTCTTAGGAGTTAAGCCCCAAAGAGGCCTAGCGACTCAGACTCGAACTCGGGCTCAAGGGCGCAAAGTGGCACTTTTTTGGCGCACTTTGCACTTTGCACTTAGCACGTCAGCATCCTCGCATGGCGCTCGTGTGCTCCTTTTATGCGCAAGTTTCATGCACGGTTGCTTGCTCGGGCGCATGCTTCGTGGAGCTATACGGCCAGGAGCGCATGCAGCCAGGGGCCATACGGTCAGGAGCGCATACGGCTAGGTGCACATGCGACCCGGTGTCGATGCGGCCTGGTACGCATATGGCCAGGTGACCATGCGACTAGGTGACCATGCGGTCTGGTGCGCATGCGGCCAGGAGCCTATGCGGCCAGGGGCCTTGCAGCCTGGAGCCATGCGGCTAGGCATTATGCGAACATGTGTTATGCGGCCAGAGACTACTGTTGGTGGCTCGGTGCGGCACAGGCGGCACATGGTTCTCGGTGCCACGCGGCTACAGCTTTCGGCGCTTGGCGGCGCTGTCTGCTCTGTGCAGTACAGCGTACAGGCGGCACAGGCAGCTCATGGCTCTCTGTGCCATACGGCTGCAGCTTTCGACGTCTGACAACGATGTCTGCTTTGTGCAGTACAGCGGCACATATAGCCTGGGGTGTTCTCGTCCTTGTCCTTGAGGAAAAAAAGAAGCTAATAACTCTGCTCTTTTTCGGTGCAGATGAAGACGGTCTCTTGAATCTTTTCTCAAGCTGAATGGGAGCTGAAATCCTCTTTAAATAGAGGCTCTCCTCTTTTATCTTAGTGAGTTAAAAAAATAAAGAGAGAGAGAGGAAAACCGAGAGCACCAGCAAGATCTACGGCTGTAGTTAGCATCCTTCCAAAATAGTCTTTCGAGTTATCCGAAGGTAACAAGAGCGTTCCAGAAGTTCTCATGTGGACTTGCTAGATCCTGGGGGCAGATCGTTGTATAGCGTGAATCTTTTCTTGAGCTCTGGTGGTTTTGATCATCCCAGCAGGAGTTTTCTTCTTTGTATTTCTGTTCTTGTTCCCATTCTTCTCGGTGTAGCATCTACGAACGTAAAGAGAAGAACATTTTTCTGATTCTTGTTGTATTTACATTTTCTTTAGGTTGTCAGTTTGTAACATGTTTTCGGTTTAGTGCTTCTGTGGGGTTGTGTGTCAATGTAGAGGAACTCTTGTATGAATCTTAGTGCACCAACTTCTCTTCTTGAGTTTATAGAGACAAACTCTTGTGTGAGTCTCTACTTTGTGGCTACCTCTTCTTCTTCTTTGATCTGACTTTGGGACTAACATTCTCAAGTCAAGATCCGAGTTAGAATGGATAACCGTTCAAACCTTCTTGATACTAGCTTTCAAAAGCTTGAGAAATTTGATGGAGAGCACTACAATATTTGGAAGAGGAAGATCTCCTTGAATCTTCACCTTGTCAAAGTTGCTTATGTGTTGGTTGATCATGAACCTACCATTCCCGAAGATTGAGGAGAGCTTACAATTAGTGTTGCATAGGATGCGCACTCCAAGTGGAAAGAAGACAACGACCTCTGCAGGTTGTTGATTCTCAATGCTATGGACGACTCGATGGCAGAGTCCTACAGCAAGAAGGAGAAGGCAAGAGATGTCAGAGAATCTCTTGAGAAGCACTACAAAACTGACAAAAAAAGTCTAAAATCTATCTCGTTGAGAAGTGCTTCACGTTGTAATTTGAGGACGAGAAGGTGATTTACCCAATTTAAGAAACTTCTAAAGATGCAGCAAAAACTGGAGGAAGAGGGCATGAAGCAGGAAGAAAAATGTATGGTAGGGGCTATCATCACCAAACTTTCTCCAGGCTGGATCAAGTTCAAGACTGACAAGTACCGTAAAAAGATGGAGATCTAGCTCGAAGATCTTCTTCACTGGATTCACATTGAAGATGAAGCCAGGAGACAACTGAAGTTGGACTCCTTGTCCAAGCAGTTATCTAAGGCCAATATGGTACATGCTAGTGACTCTAAAGGGAAGCAGAAACTTTCCTACAAGAAGAAGAAGAAGAAGAAGGACTTCAATCAGCTGAAGATGAATTCAGCTCAGTTCAAGCCAAAGCTGAAGACTGATGTGACGTGCTATAATTATGGCAAGAAGGGCCACTACAAAAGTGACTGCAGGTCGAAGACTAAACCAAAAGAGCAAGGTAAGCTTAACCTAGTTGATGTGATTGTGCAGGTTGAGTCACATGGCATGGACACTGACTAGTGGGTGAACACTGGTGCATCTTGCCAAGTATGCTCTAAGAAGGAGATGTTCGCCAAGTATGAGCCTACCTCTGAGAAAGTCTCGATGGCGAATAAGTCTCAAGTTGCAGTATTGGAGATCGGAACAGTAATGCTGAAGCTGACTTCTGGAAAGTCCCTTATATTGGAGAATATGAAGCACGTACCAATGATCGCCAAGAATCTGGTTTCTGGGAGTCTGCGGTGCAAGGCAAGCCTGAGGATGGATATCAGTGTCGGTCAGATGGTGATGTCCTACAAGGGAACATACTTCAAAAAATCTTTCTGTACCGAAGGAATATTTAAACTGCAACTTGTAACTTCTTCTATTTGTATCAATGCAGTCTCTACTTCTGGTTATTCTCTTGAGTTATGGCATAATAGACTAGGCCATGTGCATTGTAAATACATTAACAAGATGTCAAGTCTAGTAAGGAGGTGGAAAAAAAGTAAATTTTGTGCGCAGACGAAGATTGTTAGGAAGCAGTTCAGAAGAGTGAACAGAAGCACAGATCTTCTGGAGTTGGTACACTCAGATATTTGTGACTTCAAGCAATTCTCCACAAAGGCCGGAATAAAATATTTTATCACTTTTATTGACGATTTCTCGAAGTACGCATCCGTATATCTTCTCAAGTTGAGAGACGAAGCGTTCGAGAAGTTCAAGGACTTCAAGGCTGAAGCAGAACGTTAAACAGATCAACAACTCAAAAGACTCAGAAGCGATCGAGCCGAAGAATATTATTCCTTGGAATTCACATCGTTCTGCAAAGAACATAGAATTATCAATGAAACTACTGCTCCGTATTCTTCCCAATCTAATGGTGTAGCAGAAAGGAAGAACAGGACGCTGACAGAGATGATGAACTCCATGTTACTAACAGTAGGACTTTCAAAGTGCTTCTGGGAAGAAGCAGCACTTACGACTACGTTTATTCTGAATATAGTACCATTCGCGATATCTGACATTACTCCTCATGAACTCTGGTTCAATGTCAGACCCAACTTGAATATCATTCGAGTGTGGGTGTGTCTGGCGTATATGAAGCTTCCAGGCCTTAAGATTCAGAAGATGGGAACGAGAACTATGAAGACCATATTTTTGGGCTATGTTGATAAGAGTGATGCTCGGAGGTTCCTTGATATCGAATCTAATTATATCATAGAATCTCGCAACACAAAATTCTTTAAAGACAAGTTTTTTAGGCACAAGGATGTTGTTCTCGTGGATGTCCCAGAGAATATTGCTAGCACAGACAAGGCAAGTACCTCTCAGAGAGAACTAGTCCAAGAAGAAGTTATCGTTGATGAGACAATATTTGAACCATAACCCACTGAGCCGAGAGCAAAGCGAGTGAGGAGGCCGAAGAACTTCGAAGAAGACTTTGTTACCTATTATGTGGAAGTTGATCCGCTTACCTATGATGAGGCAATAAAGACCAGAGATGCTATTTTCTGGAAAGAGGCTATTCATGATGAGTTTGACTCGATAACTTCTAATAATACTTGGAAGTTAGTCGATTTGCCTGAAGGAGCTAAACCTATTGGATGCAAGTGGATCTTTAAGAAGAAGATAAAAGTAGATGAAACAGTTGACAAGCTCAAGGCCAGGCTAGTGGTCAAGGAGTTTTCTCAGATACAGGGGGTTGACTACTTTGACACCTATGCTCTCGTTGCACAAATGACTACTATCAGGATGTTGATTGCTCTATGTGCTATTAATAAAATGGTGATTCATCAGATGGACATCAAGACAATATTTATGAATGGTAAACTGACTGAGAAGATTTACATGCAACAGTCATAATGGTTTGTCGTCAAAGGTCTTGAAGACAAAGTATGCAAATTGGTAAAATCTCTGTATGGTCTGAAGCAAGCTCCTAAATTGTGGCACGAGAAGTTTGACAAAGTTATCAGATCAAATAGCTACAAGGTCAGCAAAACTAATAAGTGTGTGTACACGAAGTTCTTTGACGATAGAGGTGTAATCGTTTGTCTCTATGTCGACGACATGCTAATCCTAGGCACAGATAAAGAATGTTTCACCAGAAAAAAGATGTTCCTCTCGTCTAAATTCAGTATGAAGGACATGGGAGATGCAGATGTCATCCTTGGGATTAAGATAATCCGGACGGAAGCTGGGCTTACTCTATCACAAGCTTACTACATGGAGAAGATTCTCACACGCTATGTATATCAGGGTCTTCCAGGGATCGATACTTCATATAGGTGTAACAAGAAATTGAAGCCTAACCCAGGAAAAAGAGTCAAACAGTTGGAGTATTCTAGCATCATCGGGAGCTTGATGTATGCTACAAATGCCACTAGGCCTGACATTACTTTTGTCGTGGGGATGCTGAGTAGATTCATGAGTAACCCAGGTGTTGAACACTGGAAAGCTGTGAAGAGGATGATGAGATACCTCAAGAAGACTCAAAAGTTTGCACTTTACTACAGCGGAGATCCAACAGTGGTATAGGGCTTCAATGATGCTAGCTGGTGCTCAGAAGAAGAGAGTGAGAGATCCACGAGAGGATATATTTTCTTAATGGGTGGAGCTGCTATATCGTGGAAGTCGAAGAAGCAGACTATGCTCTCACGCTCATCGATGGAGTCTGAGTTATATGCACATGCAGCTACAGTAGATGAAACAGAATGGCTTCGGGGGCTCATGTACGATCTTTCATTGGTTGGTGTACAGATTTTGGCTGTACCGATATATTGCAATAACCAGGCAGCTGTAGCAGTAGCATCTAACAATCTCTTCAATGGTAAGAAGAGAACTGTGCGACTTTGACACAGAACACTGAACAATCTCATCAAGACTGGTGTCATTGCAGTGGTAGATGTTCAGAGTCAGGAGAACCTGGCAGATACGTTCACTAAAGGTCTCAGGCTCCAGCTAGTCGAAGACACAATAGATAAAATGGGCTTAAAGGACCTCTGATATTGTGTCTTTGTAATCCTACCATTAAATTTAATGCTATTAGTTCAAAGAGAAATCTACTAGATATCTAGCTTTTGGTTCAAGGGAGGACCACTGACTGAAAAATATCAGGTACAGTGGGTAGTGCTCATGGACAATGTAAGATACATACCAGAATCACTGTAGTCTACTATTTTGTTCTATAAAACAATTCCTGTGTAATGTTGGCTTCGACGCCTTAATAAGTTCTCGGGCAGAGTGAATTTCCAGCGTGCACTGCATAAAGCACGTGTAGTTCAGCACTACAAGGGACTTATATCACATGCTACAGTGGTGTGACACCACGATGAGGTAAAAGATGTAAAGTCTCGGTTGCGAGCCATGTCACAGCGGCAGTAGCACCGCAAATAGGCAGGTAGCCTAATGCGAAAAGAGATAGTTGTAGCACAACACTACTGAGAGGTCGGTGATCTCATGCTACAGTGGGTGACACCACATGAGGTAGTCAACCTCGGCTGCGAGCCATTTCACAGCGGCGTAGAACCTAATGGGAGCGCAAGGCTTTATATTGGGATGTAGTACAACACTACTAAGAGGCTAATGACCTCATGCTACAATGGGTGATACTACAAGAGGTAGTTAACCTCGGCTGTGAGCCATGTCACAACGGCGTATCACCGCACAAAAGTGCAAGGCTTCATGCGGAAAAAAGTTAAACTCTCTTAAAAGAACTCACCTAAGTGCATGGACAGAGATATAGACCGTCTCTTGAGGGTAAACTTGTAGACACCCAAGAAACATACACCGATACCAGGTCAGCACAGGGCCTTTAATGTGCAACTGGAGGTACAGCTGATGCCATTGTGCGAGTGGGAAGAACAATAGCTATGATTTGGAATTCAAGGCTTAGTCCATTCTTGTATTGTACTGTTGTTTGACCCATGCGGGAAGACTCAATTTATGGGCGACATATATCCTAATGCATGATGGGCAATCACTGTGAGGAACACTCGACTATATATTGTGATATATGTAGGGAATTGTTGGTATTTTTTACTTTGCTTTGGGAGTTTTAGTCCCACATTTAAAAACCACCAATGTATATATCTCAATATATAGCTTTTCTTAGTATTGGTATATGCACATGGGGTGGTGGCCCATGTGGGTTGACTTTCCTAGAGGGATTAAGTGTGAACCCCATTATGACAAGCTTTATTTTGTTATCACATTTGAAAAGTTTTCCTTAGGAGCTAAGCCCCAAAGGGGCTTAGCGACTCGGACTCGGGCTCGGACTCAAGGGCGCAAAATGGTGCTTTGTTGGCGCACTTTGCACTTAATGCGGCCAGGGGCCATGGTGTCAGGAGCGCATGCGGCCAAGTGCACATGCGGTCCGGTTCCCATGCGGCTAGGAGCCCATGCGGCCCGGAGTCCATGCGGCCAGGGGCCTTGCGACCTGGAGCTATGCGGCCAGCAAATTAGCTTGAGCATGTTGAGTGTGGAGGAGACATGGACTGCTGTTGGCGGCTCGGTACGGTGTAGGAGGCGCGTGGTTCTCTGTGCCACACAGCTACAGCTTTCGGTCCCTGACGGTGCTGTCTGCTCTGTGCAGTACATCGCGCAAGCGGCTCGTGGCTCTCTGTGCCACGCGGCTGCACCTTTCGGCTCCTGACGGCGCTGTCTGTTTTGTGCAGTATAGCGGCGCAGGCAGCGGATGTTGTCTGGTTTTTTTCTCATGCCGCATGGGAGCTGAAATCCTCTTTAAATAGAGGTTCTCCTTTTTCATCTTAGTGAGTTGAAAAAAATAGAGAGAGAGGAAAACCGAGAGCACCTGCAGGACCTGCGGCATCCGTCAGCATCCTTCCAAAAGAGTCTTCCGAGTGATCCAAATGTGACCGAGAGCGTTCTAGAAGTTATTGTGTGGACTTGCTGGATCCTGGTGGCAGATCGTTGTATAGCACGAATCTTGCCTTGAGATATAGTAGTTTTGATCACCCCAGCAGGAGTTTCCTTATTTGCATTTATGTTCTTGTTTCCGTTCTTCTCGGTGTAGCGTCTGCGAACGTAAAGAGAAGAACGGTTTTTTGATTCTTGTTGTATTTGCATTTTCTTTGGGTTGTCAGTTTGTAACATGTTCCTGGTTTAGTGCTTTTGTGGGATTGTGTGTCACTGTAGAGGAACTCTTGTGGATCTCAGTGCACCAACTTATCTTGTGGAGTTTGTAGAGACGAACTCTTGTGTGAGTCTATACTTTGTGGCTACCTCTTCCTCTTTGATCTGACTTCGGAACTAACACCGATTTAGGGGGTTAAAAAAATGGACAAAATAGGGTTCTCCCATGAAAAATCAAGAGCTATGGTCACAGTACCAAGAAGGTGCTTCCGAAGGTTCACGGCTGCACGATTATGTTTTTTTTACAGATATCTGATGTAACGTTCGGAACTTTGTCATTTTACTGATATATATCATTTGTTGTGTCCTTGGGAAAAATAAGGGCAAAGTTTCATTTAATCATCGATCGTGTGTGGGCAAAGTTTCATTTAATCATCGATCGTCTGTTGTCTTATGGGCTACATAGACGTTGCAACATAGTATAAACGTGTTACAATTGCTATAATTTATCGGTAATATTTTGCATTTTATTTCCCTATATTTCCAGTTATATCTACTAGACCTTCATAATATTTAAAGCACACCATGATTTCTTAAATAAATAAAAACTGTCATGTTTTGTAGAGAGAAAGAGCATCAGGGTTTGGCCAGTGCAAATATGTTTTGATATGTCCAGTCTTGGCCTGAACTTTTATGCTAAGAACAATCCACCAGAAACTTAAGAGAAAAACTCTAGCTCTTCATAATAATAATGAAAAATGTCACATGATTATACCTCATCAAATAAATATATAAAATGTCACATGATTATGTCTCTTAGGTTCTTTATAGCCTTCAAGAATCCTAATCCAAATTTAGATACAACAAAACGAATCATACGCTAATCCTACTTGTAGACAAAAGAAAACAAACACCTAATCTATGTCCTGCTTGCTTAAAACGCGAACAAATATATATATCTATGGAATCCAAATTAAAATAACTCGTCAGTCAGCCCAAAATTTGTGACTTCCGCTACACGTCTGAAGATCTAAACAACAAAATCCAAAAACATTTGAAGAAAGAAGTTCTAATCTTGAAGTCTGCATTTTCATGCTGGAGGTGGTACATCCGATATCCGATACCCACTGATTCAGTAAGTTGCACAGAGCAAATCCATATATGAACAAATTTATCCCAATCGTTCCACGTCACAAACCTTGCTAACCCGTCAATAGTGCGAATTATAGCCAAATTCGTGTTCATCTTGTCCGATTCCTTCTTGCTGCAATCACACCAAATGCAAATTATGAGTCATAATTTTCTCGCACTGTATATTATATGAAATGAGTAACAAATATGAGATAAAGAAACATGAAATTATGATCATATTATGTGATTTGCTATCTTGTTATTGTTACAAAATAGAGATGTGATGCAAGCAAGATCCAAAAGCCTGTAAAAGAAAATAATACAAACTTGACATATGTTCCCGATGTTATCGTGTTTATGTGTTTGAAACTAGCTCTCAAATGAGAATTTTAAATTAAGTAAACCAACAAACTACCACTAGGTACTATTCTAAATGGATCTTCCATGACGCCTTCCCAGATTGGACCTCTGCTCAAGAATTGACCCATTTTGTTGGGTGTTTGCTTTAGATGATAATTATAGTGACGATGCAATAGGTACTATTCTAAGTTGTGTGTGGTTTGAAGTTAGAATCCTGAAACAACAACATCACAACTTTCAAGCTCTATTGTACTCCAAATGTCATAGTTTTATTTTACAGCAAATGCTGAGTGGCAAGGTCAGTAATTAACATTACAAAAGAGGTTTTGTGTGTGTAGTAGGGGGGTTAACGAGCCAAGCTATTCACGTGCCAGCTCAACCTACGCTCACTGAAAAACTCGTGACCCAAACTTTTTGAGCTCGAGAGCGGAGCTTGAGCCTAAGTGTAGGCTGGTTAGATAAACAAGCCCAAGTATGAGCTTAGGGGTATTTGACTCGTCGCGAGCCAGCTCATTTTTATTTATATACCACCCAAGCATCTCTCAGTGGGACTCATGTCGGATGGTGAGTGGTCATTGGCTAGGTACTCTCACAAATAATCAAGAGGAAAGTGGGAAGGGTACTCTTTTACTTGTGGAAGGTTAACGACCTGGGCCTGCTCTCCCTCTTCTCCTCCCATGCTTAGAGCATTTTGATAAACCGTAAGGGGAGGAAGATTTGAATTTGTATTTTCAATGATACAAAGTGTATAGGAATCCATGCACTTCCTGTCCCCCAATGGATGACAAATGTGTTTGGTTAGAATATGAAAGTGAGGAAGTGGAAAGTGAGAGAGTATATTATAATAATAAAAATTATGATAATTAGTTAAACAAATAAAGATAAATAGTAGTTACAATTAATTAATATTAATTAAAACTTTTGGTTAACTAATTAATTATCTTAATTCTATAATAAAATAAATCAATCATCTCAAATAGTTCATTAATTATCTTATTTAATAATTAATTACTAATAAGTAGATTATCCCAAACATTTTGGCCAAATCTAGAAAGTATGGACACATCCAAAAATTTGGTCTTGTCGTGTGGGACACCTATCAAAAATTCAACAAATACGTATGTGATACTCCATGGACACCGAAATATACGCCATGTCCGTCGTGTCCTTATTTACTGTGTGTGGTTTGAAGTTAGAATCCTGAAACAACATCATAACTTTCAAGCTCTATTGTACTCCAAATGTCATAGTTTTATTTTACAGCAAATGCTGAGTGGCAAGGTGAGTAATTAACATTACAAAAGAGGTTTTGTGTGTGTAGTAGGAGGGTTAACGAGCCAAGCTATTCACGTGCCAGCTCAACCTACGCTCACTGAAAAACTCGTGACCCAAGCTTTTTGAGCTCGAGAGCGGAGCTTGAGCCTAAGTGTAGGCTGGTTAGATAAACAAGCCCAAGTATGAGCTTAGGGGTATTTGACTCGTCGCGAGCCAGCTCATTTTTATTTATATACCACCCAAGCATCTCTCAGTGGGACTCATGTCGGATGATGAGTGGTCATTGGCTAGGTACTCTCACAAATAGTCAAGATGAAAGTGGGAAGGGTACTCTTTTACTTGTGGAAGGTTAACTACCTGGGCCTGCTCTCCCTCTTCTCCTCCCATGCTTAGAGCATTTTGATAAACCGTAAGTGGAGGAAGATTTGAATTTGTATTTTCAATGATACAAAGTGTATAGGAATCCATGCACTTCATGTCCCCCAGTAGAGGACAAATGTGTTTGGTTAGAATATGAAAGTGAGGAAGTGGAAAGTGAGAGAGTATATTATAATAATAAAAATTATGATAATTAGTTAAACAAATAAAGATAAATAGTAGTTACAATTAATTAATATTAATTAAAACTTTTGGTTAACTAATTAATTATCTTAATTCTATAATAAAATAAATCAATCATCTCAAATAGTTCATTAATTATCTTATTTAATAATTAATTACTAATAAGTAGATTATCCCAAACATTTTGGCCAAATCTAGAAAGTATGGACACATCCAAAAATTTGGTCTTGTCGTGTGGGACACCTATCAAAAATTCAACAAATACGTATGTGATACTCCATGGACACCGAAATATACGTCATGTCCGTCGTGTCCTTATTTACTGCGTCGTGTCGTATTCGTGGCCATGCAACATAAGTCCAAATCTAAATCTAAGTACACAAATTAACATAAATAAAATTTATTATACTAAGAATAATAAAAAATCATATTTAAGATGTTAACTAAATATACTTAAATAGTTGTTCAGTTATTAGTTAGTTTAATTGTTAATTAGTGTTTAAGTATATATCTAATAGAAGAAGAAGAAAACTCAAACCCACCCCTTCATCCGGGTGGAACAAAAGGATGTGGGAGAGATGCAAATCCTAGGGGACAGGAACTATAACCATGTCCCATCCCAAATCCATCCCCAAATCTTATGCCCAACAAAAGATGGGATTTTGAGTTCCAAGCCCAAATCCGGCTGGAACTCTAAATCCAAGCCCAAATCAAAGTTACCAAACAGCCCCTTAGGTATAGGTATGACTTTTTAAAGGGCAAGAATAAGATGTTGGATTTTGTATGTTAAGCAAATGTTCCAACCAGGACTCTTCTATGGGATGCTTCTTTAATATGAGCTTGAGCTAGACCACTTTTCTTCACAGATGCGAGTTGACGAAGGAAGAAAATGAGTCAAAAAGCTGGTAATATTTATATAAAAGAAATATCTTACACTAATAAACATTATCAATTTGGTATTGACTTGTTCATAAACACTTTCTATTTGCTATTAAGCTCACTGAGCTACATGGTTGATTCGAGACAGATAATGAGTTCATAAAAAAACTCAATTTAGGCTAAAGTTTTCTTGAAGGAGCGGCTCGGGGGCTGATCTCGAACTAACAAATATTATAGAGAGCCGATCTCGATCTCAGTTTTAGGCTCGTCTTAAGCTTGAGATCTACTTTTCCTTTAGATGGCAACTAGGATGGTTGTGGGGTGGGGGCTCACTCATAACTAGTAGTGCCAATGTCATAGTTTTATGATTCAGAGCAAGAAGCTTGTAAGTTTAGAAAACACATACATGCAACATGCATGACATAAATGTGGAAAAGATCCAAGATACAAAACAATTGGTTATGGATAAATGTCAGAATAAACTGACCTGAAATGCAGCAAAGTCCATGAGCTCATCATTTATATTACTATATAAATCTTGATAATTAATTTCTGGCAAACATTCTTTTAAACTGGAAGAATTATCTACTTGAATAGCTCTATGGTGTTGGGCAGCACCTCCCATTTTGTGTTGGTCAATTTTTCTTCTTATGAAAACCTCCTCTGTGACAGTACATGTATTACTACCAGGCCCGTCACTTTGAGTCGAAATAGAAGAACCAAATTCCATATTGTTCGGCTTTGTTCCAACGATTTGGGCTGAGCCGAATGAAAGATTTACATTCTGCACCTTGAAGTCTTCGCCTTTGCTTTGATACTGATGAACCTTGCTGATGATATCATAGTTTGGAACCACATTCTTCACTCCTTTCATACTAGTAGCATTATCTATAGCTTCTAAGCTACCAGGTGCCATTGTAACACCTTGAATAATACTCGTTTGTGTGAGATTGTTACTCCCGGAGCTATTAGTGAGAGCATTAGAATTTCCAACCTGTGCATTCATGCAACTCTTTTGGTAGTTGGCAGAATACGGTGCTGGAGAAAATGTGCTATATGGAGGATGTATATAGTTTCCTTTTAATGATGAATCCCCACTTATTTCAGTCCTACTAATTCCCAAACCATGATCTGGAATCCCACTGGAAAGCATTTGTTGTCTAGAATCATGTTCGTTGAAAGTTCCATTAAGCAAATGTCCTCTTGATTGTTGCTGGGATAAAGAAATCTGATGTCCATTAACAGTGCCGCTGGTAAATGAGCATGTTCTTAGCGAAGATGGCAGGTTAAAAGTCCCCTGTATACCTCCCATCTGTCTTGGGTCGATATAGGTAGAGAGTCCACTTATCATGTTCATTTGTTTATTGTTCATTGCTTCCAATGCTGTTGGCCTTATCTTTGAAGAATGCAGTACATCAGAATTGAAGATAACTTGTTGACCAGCAGCCGCTGTATCCATGCCAATGTTTGGTGCTCTTCTTGACCCGAGCTGGATAAAACTTTGTAAAGGATGTTGACCTGAATTAGCAAGAGCTTGGTGACCATACCCACATCGCTCTGAGGCACCCTGAAAGTGTGTCTCAATTCTGTTGGGATTTGCTTCTTCACTCATTTTCTTCATATATAGGCGGTATTTCTACACAATATTATAACAAAAAAGATCTCAGAAACAAGCAAAGGAATGTTGAAGTTGTGAAGTTATCAACAATATCCAGTCATACATGTTTATCTATCATATGCTACTATAACCTTACGAATTTTTAAACATGTTCACGATGAAGCCAAAACTAGATAACAGTTGAGCTAGTATATTGTGTTATATTCAGTTTACCATCACAACCTACTGCATATAAACTTTGTAAAAATGTGAAACAAGTAGCATGCAATAGGAAACTTCAAAATTGCCATGCACTAATTTGCAATTGAGGATTGATGCACGTCAAGTACAACAACTTGTAACAAAGATATGAATATAGTAGGAATGTTTTAAGCTACAATTTTAAGGAACTTTGAGATAATTGCTTCAAACCCAAGGGAATCCGTCAGCCCTTATTTTTGCCAGGGATTTGTTTCTTCTAGATATGGGTGATATTATTATTATTAGCCTATATTTCATGTTGGACCAGTCAACAAGACAATAGAAAGTTGTCTTCGAATCTAAAGCACGGGTTAGGTGGTAAAATAAGTTCAGAAAAGTAACATCTGTCAAATAGCTAACACTAGGTTGGAAGGGTAAACTAGTGGGTGCAGATTAAATGGATACCCTATTTATAAGGAAGCTTCCCAAGAATTTGGGTAGGCAATTGACTACTCTTGCACACATAGCTCTGCCCATGTTGCTGAACCTTCAGACTTCAACAGTATGTGCTTGTTACAAAAGTTATCCCATGATTTATGTATGCTGGATTACATTTTGTTTATTTTTGTATATACGATTTTCATGCAAGTTTACAATAGGTAGCACTTTGCTCTGGGGTAGCTATAGATTTTATGGAACTTTAAGACGTCTGAAGTGGACAGCTAATAAAATGACGCAGAGGTTCAAACTTAAACAAGATACTAAAATCTTATTACCTCGGGTTATCGACAGATCTTAACCTCAATTTCCTCCAAATGAAAGTAACCAAAGAAGATTTTGCACATCAATGGAAGAGGTATATGATCACTTTGTATAGATGTAGGGATAAGCCACTCAACTGTTTTCCCTCTCTCTAAAGATGCAAATAGGTTAACCCTCCCCATCTCAAGCAAAATATCCATCTAAATGCCCACAGGTGCATGAAAATTTACTTTACCTTGTAAACAGAGTTAAAACTCTTTAACCATTCTTCAAAACATACAAGATCCTGCATTAAACCGTTTTTCCACAGTGGTACATCATGATAATCATTAGTGTCAGCCTGTATTGGCCTGATTCTCCCTTAAAAAATACATTCAGACAACTAGTTTGAGTTAACCTGGTCATTCAGATAAGTGCAATCACCTTTTCTCTCTAAGAATGACCATCTAGAATAGATTTGTGTGCATTATAATGTACCTTAACTTGGATATCCAAGATAACATTTGGAAATATACATCTTATATAGGATAATATATGGCAAGACATAATATGTTCCAAACTTCATGAACTGTACTCTCTTGCATTTAGAAAATATCGCACACCATTGCTATTTAAACATTAACTATAGGTTATATGTATGATTTTATACTCTTAGTTAATAAGTATTTATTTAAGTGAGTTTTTATAGTTCCTCAACTTATGTCAACTGTTTTAAGGGTTTTAGCAAGTAGAGTTCAAAATATACATCAATACATGTCAATGCACCAAACGAAACAACCACAAATGACATAAAGAGAAGGGATAAAATATTTGTAATATTGTTCAATTGGAGTTTGCTCTCAAGTTCCAACTACAGTATATATGTACTTTCCCTTTGTAAAATCAGGTAACAAGTAAATAAACGAATACTAAATCAAATATCACAATGTTTTCTTTATAATTTAATAAAGGGCGTGGTCCAGGGGCGGATCTATTAAGAGTCCAAGGGGGGCCAGGGCCCCCTAATATTTTTAAAAATATTGATTACTATATAAAAAAAAAATTGCAATTTTAAACTATATATTAGTTTGGTCCTCTAATGTACAAAGAATAAGCTAGTTACAGTGGTAGTGCTTTGGGCTATAAATTGAGAGGTATGAGTTTAAATCTCATCTCTCCTAAATGCTTTACATATTTTAAAAATCTTTTATGTATAATTTTTTGCTTCCTATTTTGTAACAATTTGGAAATATTAACTTTGTTTTATTTTGCTCATTTTTGTTTGAGTCTTAGTATTTTTTTTTTTTTACGTACTAAAGTTCAATTAATATGGCAACTTTAAGAATTTCTATATATAGTAACATGGTCCCTCCAAAATTTTAATCCTGGCTCCGCACCTTGCGTGGTCCCTCCTTCCTTTTTCTGAGAAGGAGATATGATCCCACCATCTTTTCCTAAAATAAGTGGTGTAATTTTTGTTGATGGATGCCACATGACAAGAGGTTATCTTAGAAAATGAACCGTGGACCTCATATCCCAATTCCTATTGAATTAAGCCATAAGTGACACTTCGAATTAACTAATGGAATCATTCGTAGCACATTGCATCAATAATTTATTATTGAATTGTAAGAAAAATATGCTTAAGCGTGCATGCCATAACAATCGAAATGTAACCAAAATTATTGTTTCCTGAAAAATATGTGCAATGGTTAGTTTGTAGCTATCTACCTATCCCTGTTAAAGTTTATAGGTGTTACATTCATTGTGTGAAACATTGCAGTGTATGCATGCCTTTCTAAGAAGAAAAGGCGAATGGTCAAGATGATGTCTGCATAGGATAACCTATGTTCCACGGACAGGAGAAAGTGGTGTCCATATCTCTACCCATATCCTTGTCAGTATTTGTGTAACAAAGATGACTATTGATGTAAGTATCTGACGAAGTCTGTATCCCACATCCATATCGTGTCCCTACCCATATCCGTGTTCGTATTCATGCAATATAGGAGGATATACATAATTTCATAGTTACAATTTATAATATATTTGCTTAAGAAAATATAATTCAGTTGAAAAGATAAAAACTATATTCATTTTGTTTCTTAAATCCCTCTTTAATGAAGCACGGGGAAATGCTCTCTCAAAAAAAGAAAAAAAAGGAAAGAAAGATGAAGTAGATAAACCTGTATCGTCAAAATATAATTTGTACTTCATGTGAAGACTTTGTTTTTCACACTTTGGTATAAGGGGCTGTTTGGTTGCGAGTAAATGGAAATCTTTGCAGCTTTTGCACTGTAATTGGTGTGGCTGCAACAAAAGCTGTAGGAAATAGGGTGTTTATTGCAGCTTTTCTTGCTGTAAATACACCATCTACAGCCAACGAAACACTGGAATTGGTGTAAGTGCTGCAATGCCAATTACAGCAGCAACACTTACAGCCAACCAAACTTTCATACAGATGAATAAAATTCCCTGTGGCAAATTGTATCATCTTACCTCTTCATCTAAGGAACTTGGAGGTACTCCTTGGTTGCTGAATTTGAACTGCATAACCGAAAGGTAGTCTACCTATCCAACTGACAGGCTAGGTTTTATGGCACTCAAGTCTATAGCTACATAGTCTAGGGTTTTGACACCAACATAGAGGATGATGTGAGGTCAAAACCTGTGTCAATATTTTTTTTACAGAGCTTTCTAATGCTCCAGAAGGCCCGGTTGATTATGACTATAATAATGTACTTACTTAAAAAAACATGATTAGAAACTTATTTCTCTGTCAATGGATAATTGCTGACAGCCATTTATGTTTTTTCAATTACTTGTCATCTGGTAACCAGTCATACTGGTGTATCTTCTGAAAGAAATTATATATACCAATCAACCAGTCACTATATATGATTTTGTTTAGAGGAACAGACTTCAATTTAGAATTCATTGAAATTGAACGAGAAACACGAATTCACAAGCCAAAATTCCTAGTAATGTAGCTCATGTACTATTGTCAATGTAGTGATAGAACTTCTACCATATGGTGAGGCAATGGCGGACGTGATGATGACCAAGCATGAGGGTCGTCCTTTATGCATCCATATTTGCAGATAGATTTTCCAAGGGAGCAGGCTAACCACTCACTATCACGGTCCACTTCAATCAGACCATAGGAACAAAGCTCCCATCAGTCACTTCAGTTTTCCTTCCTAGTTAACTTAATTGTAATTACCCAGTTTTGCCCCTCTTGGAACTTCCATTTGTTGGAGTGTCTATGTTGCATGGATACATCTCAGGGATTGACACTTATTAGATAATGCCTCTTCTAGACTTGTGTCAGATATGGCTCGCCTATGTCTAGGCTCCAATAGGCTCCAAAGGGGTCCAAAACATAGTTGAATAGCTTAAAATGTAATAAAAAATTGTAAAATAAATCTGAATCAATTATCTTAAAGTCAACTTACCTTGAAATGCATAAATAGAAGATGAATACAAGAGTATCGCTTGCTTAAAATACATTCAGCTTTACAACTTCAGGCTTCACCGCTTGTGGGTGGATCAAAGTCTTCATTAATAATTAGTTTAGAATCGTTAGATTGATGGATCTAAAGTCTTCGCAGGTGGATCCAAAGTTCAACCCCAAATGTGCTTCAACTTAGATTGATAGCTTCAAACTTACTAACCAAATTACACTTTACATTTTTCAGAATGTCTTCTAGGACTCCTCTGCAACTATTTTTTTTTTAATTTATATTGAACTTTACAAGTTTGCATTTGGCTATCGTTACACTTACACCTTTCAGAATGTCTTCTTGGGACTCCTCTGCCACCTTTCTCTTTTTATTTATATTGCATTTTACACTTTTGCATTCTGCTACGTTACACTATATTTTTTAGAATGTCTTCTTAGGAATCTCTGTCACTATTCTCTTTTTATTATATTGCACTTCACATTTTTACACTAGGCTATCATTTTCAGTTGTCCTGCACTATTTCATACAGGTCTTCCTTCATCTGTTACTTGGATTTTAACAAAATATTCCTGTTAATGATATATAGTTGGAACCAGTGAGCCAATGCCCATGATCCATGGTAATTTCTAATTTAAAGAAGAAAAACTAATCCTCTATTCTAGCAAACAAAGAATTATGTAAAATAGAACCACAACTCGATTGAATGTGTTTCCTCTCATATTATGTATAAGGCTTCTTGATCAAGAAAAATGTGATCAGTTTGAAATCTCCCAAGTAGCCAACCTAGATTCCTCGAATTATTAGCTCTTTAAGAACATTAAATGTATCAAGAGAGCAAGACAGAGAGAGAATGGTAAGTTGTGATGAAACTTTTTAGGGTCATTAACTATAAAGTTCCTGGAGGGATATATTTTACAAAAACACCCCCACTCAGAAAATGTATCAGGGATATTTTGGTCATTTTTGGCAAAAACAACCAAGAATAACCTAGATACCCCTCCCAACAGCAATTAACAATTTATCAATGGTTGTTACCGTAAAAAACAAAATAGTAATAGTGACGAGCTTTTGACTAATATATCCCCAATGTTTTTAAATGGTCATCATAAGGGTGTAATTGTGGTTGTGGTATTAGTCACGGATGGGTTGGAAAGGAGCATAGACAGGACAGCTCCTTCCTGGTTTGAGCTGGGCATGACTCGAACCAGGTCAGGACGGACTAGTCATGAGTGTTTCTGGTGCAATCCCTGGGTTGCCCGTATAACTTCACCTCTATCCATCAGAGGTCTCACTTAACATTAAGCAACTATATCAGTTCGCTTTTGTGAAAGTTCAGAACCTAACCTCAGTGTTTTACAGGGATCTACCTTCTTCATTGCTAATCTTTTTACCATTTAAAAGAGCACATGTGAAAAGTTGATTAGTATGAGTAGTTCTAACAATACACTTCTTAAAATAGAATGTTTTAATCAGTATAAGGAGATATTTGGATTTGATTTTGGGATCATAAAAATTAAACATGTTCTTTTCACCTAAACATTTAATATTCCTAACATAGTCGGCGAGGCAGAGTAAATGCTTTAAAAGGTAACCCCCTGTGTACCTGTCTAGACACTCAAAATATCCAAGACCACACGTAGGCGAACTGCCTGGACGAACTAAAAAATCAAACTCAGATGCATGGACACGACAATACACGTGACTACTTTAGTACCTATTTGAAGTATCTGTACCCATGTCAGCTTTTATGCAACATAGACTACGATATCTTTTACAAACTTTTCAAAATAAAAGTATATAGGACTTAGTATTTTTAAGGTGTGAATAGTGTTTCCTTATACTAACACATTTTTAAATAAACCATACTCGTTATTGTAAATGTGTGATTATATAAGTTATATTGTATAACTATGTAAAAGGAGTTATTGATACAAATCTCCTTACAAATAAAAAAGAAACCTAAAAGATAAATAAAAGGAAAGTACCAAAGATAGGAAGGATGGCCACTCTCACAAGTCATTACCAAGTCCACTGTCTATTGTTGTTAAGGACCTTATTGTTTGTCGCCAACACAGGTTGCCGTGCCGTCGTACTTTTCTACTTATGTTCCTTTGCAGTTGGTACTATGTGCGCAACTATCGCATAAGTTAAAGTTCACATTGCTTGCTCAATGACTTCAGCCGAATTATGAACTGATAGTGCTAATGGACAAACACTAGTAAAAACACCTAATTCAGAGCGAACTGTTAGTTCTAATGGATCAACACAAGTAAAAACACCTAATTCAGAGAAACCCAGTTGGAAATACAGAGATTGAGTACACACAATGAAACCAAGCTTATTGTGAAAACTTCTAACTTATATATATATATATATATATATATATATATAAACAAGTAGACAGTGAAAATATTTAATCACTTTAAATTTTGAAAAAATATCCAACAAGTAGGCAGTCTGCCTAATCACCTATGTTGCACGAATATGACCAGGACATGATATGGATACTAGATATGGACATTTTTCAAATAGGTATAATGTACTCAGCTATTTTGCACAAATACGGACACAGTTGGGATATTAGCACCATTTTCGCATGTCCATACAACATAGCTAACAAATGAGGTGCAGCCTACGCGTTTCGGGATCCATACCTTCTAGGACCGCCTTTAAAACATCGGGGGAAGATATACAGGAATATGTGAAGCCTCCAATAATTTGTCCATTAACCAAGAGTCATAACAAATACTAATACTAATGCCTTCTCAAGTGATCAAGGCATTTATCATTAATTATAGAGAGACTTTTCCATTTTAAATTACCTAGTGAAAGAACCCACTATGTCATGTAATTCAGTGTTTAGCTTTAGCTAATGGCAAAAGTTCTAATTTTTACTGTAAGTGTCAGCAAACGTAGGTAGGTAGGTAGGTAGGTAGGTGTATGTGTGCAATGTGCATGCATGTTTGTATATGCTACCAATATGCATATGTATATGGTTTAGATGTAATAGGTTCTGAACCAATCCTAGAATGGAACCACACAAATGAAACTTTGTTCTTGTTTAATATCTGACACGGATCTTTTATGCAAACGCATGTCAAGTGATGATTTAGATGTTGGCTTTTATCTTGTATCCAGTTGAGCACTCAAGGTGGTGACAAGGGAGTTGGTAGTTTAGTCCCACATTAGATAGAAAGTGGGAGCATGAGGTGTGGATAATTGGGATTGGTCCAAACCTTAACAAGGGATTTCCCTTTTAAGGCATATGGGCCGAGTCTAATATCATACATCATGGATCAACTCCGGTTTGGGTCACACCACCTTCCCTATATTAGACCCTTCATAACCTAAACATAGGACCCCATGTTGAGCAAGTACCTTAATTGGTAGAGTAAGGCAGGTAAGTTCCTATAGAGGCGTCGTGGTGCAACCTTGGCAGTTTCTCAATGATCCTCTTTCCCCCATTTGACATCGAACGTCGTTAGATGGTGTATATCATTTTTTTTTTTTAGTTTCACCTTATAGCATCAAGTTCCCCCCTTGAAAATACCTACTAGCTATTCTTGATTTTGTGTAGTTAGCATTTTGACACTCAAAGTATATTTCAGCTTATTCTACGATCGTCCAGTTATAATGAATTCTTGAGTAATGTGGTGTCCCAAACTGTGTAGTGTTCCAAATTGGTTCCGGATTTGGTTATCCGTGGAATAGTTTCAGATATTTTACTCATCTTATATTGGATACATGTTTAGAGGATATAGTAGCCTCGACACCCCTATTAGTTTATTTCCCTTGCATGTGAATAGGCCACTTCATGCACTAGTTAAATTTTACTCTGGAAATGTTTTTATGATGAAGGTGCCTTAGTTTATATTTTAACATTAAAAAAAGTACTACTCTTGAACCATCATTCTAGTTAACTAAAAGTTAATAGTTCAAGAATACGATGAACAGTACTAGATATTTGTCTGTTTGTGTTTTTCTATCAACTATTATTCTATAGAGGATGTACTTTTAGAAGTTTTTGTAAATGATACACATCAAGTTTATATCCGATATCAAAAACTAATCTTTATTGTCACTTGCAAAAGGTGAAATTAATAATGCACGCATTGACAGGAATTTGATAGGTTTATGAAAAATATAGCTTATTCCGCACAGGGTTGTTTACCTTCATAACCCACTAAATCGACCAAATATGAAGAAACCATTGCATTTGATTCTGTTGTGACTCATGCTGGTAGGCGAAGTATAAGTACACAATTAACTGTATAAATCATGCCAACCAATAGGCAATCTCCATATTGAGTAGAAACGAAAGGTGGAGCATTTATGTTCCATGCTTCCTAGGTTAAAGTTAACGAGAAGATAGAACGCTAAATATTGTACACGAGAAGCTAGTTTCCATTTTCATTTATATCCATATGGTTAACTGACAACACTCCCAGAATGTTAATCATGAGAACATAAGTTTCACTGACGATCCCAGTTCCATGCATGCAAACATAACATTTTCTAGGGTGACTTTATGAATGATGACATATTAAGATGGTTTCATTTTGATAAAAATCCAGTCATAGCGTAGAATGTAACAAAGAAGAGTCTAAGTTAATAATCACTTTTGAGAGGGTGGGACACCAATAATCACTCCGAGGGTGATAGCCTATTGACGTTAGCTACAAAGAGGATAACATAAATTAGAAATCCTAAATTAAAGGGAATACAATTAAGAAAGTAAATTAAAGGACACAATTAAGGAAACTAAAATGAAGAATAGGATGATTCCCTGTCAATTAAGGAATCCATAGGTTATAGGATTGCATCACATTTTCTATATTTGCTTAACAAAGGGACATTTTTCATTCTAGTATACAGTTATATGATAAAGGGGGCATGAGAAGGGCAGTGCCGCACTTGAGACCCCCTATTTTCCAATTCGGTGTGTTATTGAAAAAAAATTAAGGATGAAGAAGGCTTATGATACACTGTTTGTGCACAGAAGTTTCTCATAGTTGTTACAAAATGTCCAAAAGCAGTATACAATTAAAACCATGAGTACATGTAAATAAATTACGTATGGAGTGCTTGTGCCTATACCTGAAGGTGACTCGCAACATTCTCTCTTGTTAAACCCGGTTCATTCATCAACTCAAGGATTTTCTTGGGAACAGCTTCTGCATTACGATAAATATTAGTTAGCAATATACAATTGTAAAAAAACAAAATTAATGGTTACTAAATTTTGCAAAGTAAGAAGACCTCAAAAGAAAATTTTGTGCTGGTTCTAGATTCATTTGTAATTGTGTTTCTTATACAACGGTGATCTAGACTACAAGGTTTGACAATATTACCACTACAAATTAAATATAACACAAACAGAGTTATTATTAAGCTCTTACTGTCGACTCCCAGTTGGTTCACAGCAGCAACAAACTTTTTGTGTAGATCAGACGCCCAAACCACTCTCGGTTTCTTCGTACTAGAAGAATCCTCTTGCTCTTCAATTTCATCTCCCTCTTCTCCTTCCTCTTTTTGCCTTTTAAGATTCTTCTCTTTTCCCTCATTCGCAGATGATGCATTGTAATAGTCATCTAGCTTCTTTTGTTTATCACCATCGTCTACACTCCCTGAGTTCTCTTTGGGTTCTCTCTTCTTCTTTCTAATCACATGTTGCCATATATTCTTAATAGCCTCCATCCTCACAGGTTTTATAAGGTAATCACAGGCTCCATGAGTAACACCTTTCATGACTACATCATTTGTTTCGTCCGCCGACATCACTGGATGTTCAACAACAACAAAAACAAGACGGTAATAATTAAAAATCGAGCGACATAAAAATAATCAAGTGACACACAACATCTTGTATGTTACTTACTGATTTTACTTACGATAACCGGATCCATGTCTTGCATGATGTTACTTACTGATAACAGGTAGGTCCATCTCTAAACCGATGTGTTCTAGGAGCTTGAATCCATCCATATCTGGCATGTGCAGATCGCTGATAATGAGATCGAACCCATGTTTGTTCTGGCGAAGGATTTGAAGCGCACTCATAGCCCGATTACAAATAGTAACTGGTCAAAGTTGTTAAAATTAGAAATTTAGTAGGACTAGGACTATATTGCAGTTTATTGAATTTTGCTAAAATTAGGATGATTTTCGTTGGTAAGCATCCATTTCAAAATTAAATGGGAGAGACAGATACAGACACCATCTGAAGATATAGTAAAACTCTGGTAAATATACGATATTGTAAATCATTGAGAAAACCCTTCAATAAATAGTAATTATACCATATTGTCAATAAATAGTAATTAACAATAGTAAAGTAACAAGAGAAAGTAACAAATATAACCTTGGTATTGACATTTCTTGAGCATCTGCTCGGTGATGCGAAGACAGATGGGGTCGTCGTCGACGACGAGCACCCGGAGCCCGGCAGGGAACTGGGGCTTGACGGACTCTCCATCCCCGTCACAGGACATGAGGGACGACGAGTCCGCCGGAACGATGGCGCCATTCTGGCTCATGGAGAGTGCGTGGATCTGAGATCTTCTAAATGGACGGAACGACTCAATACAGAGAAATGAGACTCGAGCGGAGAGAAAAGTGGAAGAGGTTGGACTCAGAGGAGGAATGATAATGAATAATACTAACTATATATTCTCTCCTCTCTCCTCTCTCCTCTCTCCTCTCCAGTCCTACTACTACTACTACTACTACTACTACTATTATTATTATTATTATTATTATTATTATTATTATTATTAGAGTTATTTGTATTTATCTTTCCAATTTATAATACAAACTTTGTTACCTTCTATTTTTATTTTAGTTAATGCTACCCCGATCCATCACAATTCCTTACCTGTAGTTAGTGTTACCAAAAAAAAAATTCCCTGATTTTGAGAAATTGGAATACCACTAATTAAAATAAAAATACAGTAGTGGAGTTTGCATTGAATACCACTCTTATTATTATTTGGCAATTTTGCAACTAAATATTCTAAATTTTGTAGCATATGAAAAATATTATTTTACAAATCTTTATTATTACTAGTCAAGTTCACATTGTGCACGTATAAAAAAAACTATGATATTATTCAAAAATAGATAGAATTTTAAATTATACTAGTAACGTGCACGTGCGTTGTACGTATATTTAATGATACTTTTTATTTATCTTCCGTAAATTTTTATAAAAATTAAATTGATTGAGTATTTACTTACGGTTTTAGATTTTTTTTTTTAAGGAAAGTTGGCTTAAGTTTTTATTTATCTCCAGTAAATTTAAAAAAAAAAAATTAATTAGTTTAGTATTTACTTACTGTTTTAATTTTTTTTAATCTTTCATAATTTTTTAAAATTAAATTAGTTAAGTATTTTCTTATGGCGTACATGGAAAAGAAAGTAAAGTTTCACTTTTTATTTATCTCCAGTAAATTTTTTAAAAATAATTAAATTTACTTACGGCTTCAACGGATAAGTGGAAAGTTGATTTAAGTTTTTATCTCCTATAATTTGTTTTTTAAAATTAAATTGAGCATTTACTTACAGCTTGGACGGATAAGAGAAAAGTTGATTTAAATTTTTATTTATCTTACGTAAGTTTTTTTTTAATTAAATTAGTCGAGTATTTACTAACGTTTTCTATATGTTAAGTGGGAAGTTGGTTTATTTTTTTATTTATCTTCAGTAACTTTTTTTTAATTAAATTGGTTGAGTATTTACTTACGGTTTTAGATTTTTTTTTTAAATCTTATGTAAACGGCTTGGACGGATAAGAGGGAAGTCGGTTTCACTTTTATTTATTTTTTGTAAGTTTTTTTTTAATTAAATTGATCGAATATTTACTTATGACTTGGACGGGTCAATTTTGAGTCGATTCCAAGCCGCATTATAATATTGGAGATAGAAATAGAGATATTATAAATATAACTAGCAAATGCACGTGCATTGCGTAAAATATAATTTTTTATATTGTTAAAAATAGTTTAAATATTTGTAAATTAAGATTATATATATATATATATATATATATATATATATATATATATATATATATATATAGGGTAAACGGGATATGAGCCATAGTTCTCATTTTCTTAAATGAGCCATGCACATGTGGACCAATAGGAATAGAGTGTACTAGTGCACATGGATGCACATGGGATGTAGGAATCCATTTCTATTATTCCTTTGGCCTATTCGAATGGATGTATTATTGGGCTACAGACTAATAATGTGTATCGTTCCTTCTTGAGATTTAATTACCATGGATTGAGATTTAGTTTAGCGGTTGGATATTAGAAATAGATATTTAGCTTGATCACTTAACCTTGGACAACATAAGTGTACTTCGTCGGGTCCATTAAATTGAAAAACTCTACGGAGTCGTACCAACTGGCCATTGCCACGTGTCTGGTCTCCCGTATTTTGGGACTGGGACGTGACATAGTTTTAGTGGTGGCCCATGCAGGTTAGAGCATATCATCCGGTTACGCCACTGTACCGAACGAGCCTGCAATTTAGGATTATCGTTGAATTAGATCTCAATCCATAAATAATTTTAAAATTCTTGTATTTTATTGTCACCATTGGACATCATAATTGTATTCATTCATTTTCATCGACATAATTCTTATTGTTTCTCGTCTTCCCTTCTTTCGGAGAGACGGATGCTTGTGCTTGGTGGTTCCCTCCAGAAGAAGATCCCGGTCAAGACGGAAGAAGGCATGATTGATGTAATATTTTTCGAGAAGATAGTTACCCATAGTAGAGGAGGTTGATAGGTTCTTTCTTGTTGCTATAGTTAGTATAGATTATTGGCATAAGATTTAGACATAGAAGTAGAGACTTAAAACTAGACCCTACCCTTACTTAAGGTAGCAGAGATTTGAAAGTATTTAAAGTTGGAAAGATTGTTCGATTTTAAATACTCTGGGATAATTTATGGAAATGGATAGCTAGATGCTAGAGATTAATTGTAGCCCACGGTGGTGATACAAGGAACGATATTATGAACTTGAGAAGATAAAATTTTAGGCTCTCACTTGGAAGAAGATTATCTGAATCTCAAGAGTTTTATTATGTGCTTGGGTGGTACCCATTATTATAATTGCACCATGGTGACTCAGAGTAATAAACAGTAGAAAGAATAAAATCGAGGAATACAATTTTAGGGAGAATAAGCTGTGATTTGATACGGTATGCGGATGATTAACTTTAATGAAATAGTTGATAAAATTATACCCTAGATGATTTTTTAGACCAATATTAGGCATAAATTATTACAAGGACAACACTAGTTGTGACAGTTTAATAGAGGATTATATCTAGAGGATATGAAAAAATTAATACCTGACATAATTATGTTTATGACAAATGAACGATGAATATATCGATAAAAGAATTTGGAATATCAGATTAGAGAACTAAACAAAAACTTGATTAAAGAAACGATACCAATAAAACTGAGGTACGAAATGGAACGTGAATGAGAACAAAATTCGAGGAGAAATTATGAGAAGAAGAGCATGTATACATTAAGGGAGAGAAAACACACAAAAAAATTTAAGGAGGATTAGTGTTTGTAAATAGAACGAGAGAATTTATTATGAGGTTAAGTCAAGACTCTGACTGGAGAAACTCTCGATGAATCAATGAAATGTTTAAATTGTTATAAAATCTGGATGTTCTATAAATTTGTCGAGGACGAATTAGGGGTAAAGCATAAGGATATGTGAAAGAAAATTTTACTTAGGGAAATAGAACTTTATGTAGCAGGCCCTAGAAGTTGGACCTATAGTTGCCTTATGACTTTTAGTATCAAACCTAGATGAAGATTTTATAACTGGGTTAAGGTAGACAGAATGCTAGATATGTTGTTTGAATAATCTGGTAACTTGGGTATTAAGGGTGTAGCTTTTGGAATCAGATTAGATGCACTTGCTTACGGGATTGCCAATGTTAATTTGACTCAAGGTTTTCACCATTGATAACTTGGGTAGTTAGACTAGTATATGAAATAGAGCAGTAGGATTGAAGGACGGGGGTGCTGATAGATGTAATAGACTTGAGTTAGATATAGTGAATTGTCTCTAATGAACGATAATTTTTATCAAGGTGTAACTAAGTCTTGGACAAGGAGTGTTCATGGGATAAACAAAACTAGAAGGAACCTCAAATACGAGGGAAGAATGTATAATGACAACAAGAAGGGATTCATGATGAGTACCTGACCTTGAGCATTTTTTTTAATTAAGAGAAGGATCTAGGGAAGGACTGAAATTTTTATCACTCGATAGTTGCCTAAAAGATATATACCTTGAAGCTGAAGGTACTGTACTATGATTATAATAGTTATAGTTGAAAACAAGATTAACATACTGGAAGAATATGAAGGTGTGTAGGAAATAAATGATAGGGGAAAGATATTAGGGTCACGTAACCCAAGGAGGAAAAATTTTGATATGGACTTGAGGGATAATAATTTTAGTATTTATGAATTATAATAATTTTAAAAAATTTGAGGATTTAGTGCGAGTGGAAAGTGTTGATCAATCTTTAGGTAACGTAAATTTCGAGGAACTAAACACAGGTTTAGATCACATACTGACTCATTGGTCATCCTGTAGAGGCGTACCACCAGACCCTTATATTATAGATTGACATATATGTAGGAGAGTGTAAAAGGAAGATGGAAGTCTCATAGGAATGATAGCTGATTATTGAAGATTACACATAAACTGCTTAAAGCCAGGGATTTAAATTTTGACTAAATAGATATGAGCTTGTTGGACCAAATCCTAGGTGATTATATGGGAACCTATTTTCAAATTATCCATGGATTTTTTAGAATTTAGAAATAGTATTCTTATTATTATCGGTTATATTTTATCTAGGGTATTTAGAATGATTGAATGATAATTATTACATATTTATTGCTATGTATTTGAATATAGGCTTATGTTGTACTTCATTACATATAGTTCTTCTAGGAATTGAAGTGAGATAAGCTTCTAGGCTAGTTACGAATGACTTGCTAGATTAGACGTGTTGCTGCTAAGATCAACTATAAGAAGTTAGATTGCAGAATTTTATTGTGGATACTATAGGTTGATGATATTATACCTAGAAAATAATCATGAGGTAGTGACTATCTTAGCTTTAGAATAAGGGATTTAGCTACTATGTAGGTGACCTTGAGAATTTGTGCTTGTTGAATTTTAGTGTCTAACCCATGCACCCCTTCGGGAGTGAATATATGCCATTATTTTCTTTATAAAGAGTGGAAGAATCAAACTGAGATTTTGTTGTGGCACCCTTGAGTAACCTAGGCGTATAGGTGGTAATTTTGTAGAAGATGAAAAGCATAAAAACATTATTGAGATAATATATGATGGTGAGAAAAATATTTAGAGGACCAAATATCTTAGATGATTAGACTGTACGTATGTGGCAGTTTAAGGTCAAGATAGTGGAGTAGGACTAAGTACCAAGTTTTGTTTATATATAGAGAGATACGTTGAGTCCGTTGTTGGGGAGACAGATTTTAAATTTTGAGGACGAAATTTTCTAATGTGGAAAGATTGTAAACCCACTGACCCAAAATCTAGGTTTAGGAATTTATTTAGAATTATTTTGGAATAAATCTTGGAGTTATAATTCACTACTGTGATTTTGATTCAATTGTTATAATTTATCGTTGTTTAAATATTTAGAGCACTACACTAGCTTTTATCTCCCAACAAAATTTACACCCTTGACCTAAACAAGCCAATCTTAAATCCTGAGATATATGTCGCTCATAATTACACTCTCTTGTGCTTTATTTTAATCGCATAATATTTGTCACCCAATATCTAATTTTAAACCCAAACTTGGCACCTATTTCGTTCCAATTAAAATTTGAGATACAACCTCGACCCGTTCTTTGTAGTCCAATATATATTAATAATCTACTCTGAGTCTCCTACGTCCATGACACTTGTGTCACCTCCGATTGAGATCATATGTACTTTCAATTTATTAAAGAATATATATGACACAATTCCTATTTAATTTGAAGCAACCGACTCAACCTAACCCAAAACTAGATCCAACACCAATCCAAACCCATACCCATACCCACACCCGCATGGCTCATACAAAATACCACACACCAATTTTTTCTACTACAACATACCAAACATGGCTTTTTTCCACATCCAATCCAATTTTCTTCTTTTGTGCAATTCCTAAACTATTAGGGACGTGTGTAAAAGATTAGCTAGGTGTCCACCTCCTATTGATTGGAATAAATGAATAAGAGCCATTCTTGAGGCTTGACCGGTCACATACACTTCCCTCTCCTCTTTTTGCATGGTACTATGCAACTGTACCTACTTTCAATCCTAGCCTCTCATTCATACCCCGAACATATCTCCACCACATATTTCTTCATGACAATATGTCACCCTCTTCTTGGGAACCGCTGGCCCTAATCCCTAGGAAAGCTCTCTCCCTCTTTCATTAAATACACATCCTCTCTCTCTCATCATTTATCATACCTCCTTCCTCTCCTCCTTCATAAAACTACCACCCTCACCATCACCATTCTCCTCCTTGTACATGACCCCTCAACTTCACCACCACCCTCATGACAGCCACCACCACTACCATCATCTTCATGACAGCCACCACCACCACCATCATCTCCACGATCACCACAACCACCACACCACAACCACCTTCACCATCATCCATAACCACCACCATCATCCCCGCCATCACCACTCTACGACCCCCTTCACCATCAACCACCATAGCGGCCGGCCACCACCACCACTGCCCCCTCATCACAGCAGCGCCTCTACTACCCTCACGACCACCACCACCACCAACGACAGCCACCACAACTACCATCATCTCCATGACCACCGCCACCACCAACGACAGTCACCATCATCACCTTCATCCTCGCCTCCCTCTCATTGCACCTCTACGAACATCACCTCCCCGATCACTACCTCCATGACCACCACCACCATCAACTCGACCGAGCACCACCCACTTTCCTCTCCACCTTGGCGTGACTGCTGTTGCATTCACTACTACTTCGTGCTACTGCTATGATAGCTGCTGCTGCTACTACTTTGTTACTGATACTGCTGCTATTTTTGCTACTGTTGCTGCCTTCCCCGACCCCCTCCAGTGGCTCCCGACCATCGGCGACCACCCCTCGATGACCGACGACCTATCTGCGGCATCCCCGACCGCCACCAACCACCGTTGGCCACCCAAGGAGAACTCGAGTACACTCCATGACCACGAGCACCCAAAGCCAAGTCAGAACCAAGTTTCAACCACCTATTTTTACGAGGCAATTTCTTCCTCCACGCTCAACCGATTCCCGAAATGCCTTCTCTGGTATGCTCTCTATGTAACCCTCTTTCAATGTCTTTAATTAGAATAATTTAATTTGATTTCTATTGTTAGTAATTTGAGTTTCAATTCATGAGAAAAATAGTTCTTAAAACATTAAATTTCTCCGAAAAGGAGTTGGTCCCGTTATACCGGGCAACCACATCGCGTACCGATTGCACCAAAAGACGCGTACGATATTTTTCGATGTGTGCGCTTTCGCAAAACTCGATTCGGACGTGTGTGTGCACGGGAATCAACCCGTATCCGTTGAAAGTCACATGTATCGGTGTTTTATAAATTATCCAATTACTTTGTGCACGCTCATCATATCGTGACAAAACTGACACCATTAGACTCGCGGTGTTCGACTTGTCCTGTAACCCAAGTTTCGTCTGATTCTGAGGCAGTATCCGAATCGCCGTTTCTCGGGCCTCATGATCCGTTCCAACAGACGTTTTTGTGATCGGCTCATCAGAATTCAAATATAGACATACCGTTGAGTTTGTATCGTCGTTTAGAACTTGTTTGACCTATAATATTCTAAGTTTAGAGACCTTTATTTCTGGCATATTTTTTGGTGTAAGATGGGCCTACATATGGACCCTATGTTGACTAAAAACTTTATTTTTGCCTCTGTGTCCAAATTGGACGTATGGATATACTTTTTTGAGCATCTCACTCATTTCGGGACTGTTGGTGATATTTGTGATAGCATCCGGAGACATCTGTTCCAGTCCCCTTCTTGCGTTGTGTAGCATCCCGTTCTCCGGTGCGGAGAGCGCGGCTAAGAAATACTAGACGGTATCGTTTGATCGGGATAGATTGAATTAAGAACTCGTCCTCGTTATGGATTTGTTTCTTCGGAATCGATTCCCATATTCAGTAGACCATGCCCCCGGGATCGACTTAGCGGCAGAGTCAGGAGGGACCTCTCCGCTGCTATCTTTTATTGCCTCAGTTTTTGATGTCGCTTGTTGCTTTCGTGCTTTGAGTTGGTTTTGGGATTTGCTTATTTTTCTTGAACGATTTTGATGGTTTCATTGTTTTCGTTCATTGAACTGCATTTCAATTCTGAGATTGGAAAGAGAGGAAGGAATATTAATCGAGCTGTTCGTGTGCAGGTGAACGAGCAGTAGGCGGCTTGCGAGCGGAGTCGTGAAGCGCCTCTTTCCTTCTCCCTTCCAACAATCTAAGTGAGTGACTACCAACCCGATTAGCTAGCCCTGCTTCCAAGCTTCACATCCTAAAATCTTGTATTCTCTTTGCCCCGATCAGACGATACCAAGTAATAATAAAAGATACCAAGATAAAAGAGAATAGACTTGAATAATACTGCTTGTTAATTAAAGTTGTGAACGGTTATATCTTTGCATGCTTGTTCGTTCGGAATGTTCATTATATGCATAGATACAAGTCTGAATGTATGCTTCTCTTTTATTGTCCCGATGCATGAATGGAACATAGATGCAATGTACAAATGAATCATGCAATACTGCTTGTCTTGTGTTCACGTAGCCTCCGGACGAATGATTGTTAACGTTCGATCACGGACAACTTGTGCACAAGGTATAGTTCCTGCGGGCGGCTGCTGGGGCACTGGCACCGTTCCAGCTTCGGACGGAACTTACGTTTAGTCTCACGTACTTGGACAAGGTGGTATGCGGCGCCTCACGTACTAGCACGTAGCAAACCATCTTCGTCACAGACTAGTCCATAATGGCTATCAAGCCAGTGATCATCTTGTATATTTAAACCTGTGGCAAACTAACTTGTGTCTTCGTGGCAGGGAAGGCATGGTAAGTATTGTGCAGGTCATTCAGACGGGCAGGTAAAATCCACCGAACGGTGGCACATTCATTTCAGTAAATTCTATATGCTGGTTACTTGTAAATGAACTAAGGCAAGATAGAAACCCACAAAATATGCATGCTTAAAACAATGCGTTGATTGGTATAGTTCGGCTAGCTCGCCTTCACCAGTATGTTTCGACATGCTGACCCTCGTTGAAACAGGTTCTCCGCACCAAGGCGAACCGAGCGAGGAGCCGAAGTCGTCTTCCCGAATCCAGTCCAGCTATTGGCGCATCTTCACCGCGCCCCTTGAAGCATTTTGAAGACAGGAGCTGAAACTCTTCATACACAAATGCAGCTCCGTGGCAAAGCTATCCTCCAGCCTGGAGGTCTTTATCATTTTGAAGTTTATAAAGGGATATAATGTACAGGACTGCTATCTTATTTTGAGTCATCTATTTTGTAAGCCGTTCGGCATATTAGCTGACTCGTTCAAGAGTTTGTAATAGATGTTCATTATCAATAAAGAGATCTTTTACATGTTTCAAATCTGTGTTTCAATTTAACTGCGTACTCTGAATATGTGCTTGCTATGCAAATTATTAAAGCCTTGTGCGGGCGCAACCCCAGGCCCGCACGGCGGTCATGATTCGGGGGACGCCTCAAACGATTCTACGGAATCGGGTCGTGACATAGTGGTATCAGAGCACAGATTCAAAGTTCCTTAGACTTCGTACTGGAAAAGTTCATTTAACGATCAAATTCCTGTGCGAACTCTTGAACTCGCTAGGCCAAAATGAGATACGTTCATGCAATAAGTCCATAATACATTATGATTCTAATGTAATTTATCTTATTTTGAAGGAATGGCACTAGCGCAATCTACAGCGCTGTCACGACCCACACCCGAAAATTCGGGCACGAGTGCGTAGGTACGTCCAGCCTACGCCGCAGAGTCGGCGGTAGTACGCTGTCTAGGTCAATTCCAGATTTACTAAACTAGCTCATTCACAATTTAACATAGGCAAGATTATAATGAGAACAGAAACTTAAGATTGCAACTGAATAAATACGACAACAGATTCAAATGTTTTAGTACAGAAATTCAAAATGAAATCGGGGACAAACCCGATTAAATAAGATAAGAAACAGAAATAAAAGGTAGCTACTGCTAGCTACTCAGCAGCAGGGGTTTCCTGGGTGGGATCTGGCTCCTCATAAGTATCATCTGTACCCTCATAGGGACCATAATAAGTGGGGGCAAGGTCCTCATCATCGCCTAAATTAACAGATCCAGTCAGGAAAGGAGCAAAGTACACAGTGCACAACAAGGTTAAACTAACTATTTATGACAATTAAATTGAATATCATGTTGAGAACCGCATAAGAGAACATCAATATCTCAGAGTTAATCCTGTAAATAGGAATATGAGAAAACAGAACTAAATGAAACAGGAAGTGAAACTACAACAGTCAGCAAGAAATATAACATGACCAAAAAAACTATCTGTGTGAACTTGTGTTTGTTTTTAGAATACATAGTTGGCATGTAGGGGTTTATAAGGCTAATCCGGCTGTCATAAACGGCTATTAAACAGGAAAAATGGAGATCTGGCTGAGGTACAGTCGCGTACCAACAGCTATTAAACATGACAAGGGGAAGGGTAAACTACATGCCTTCTAGTATTCTTCCACCCGACATGAAAAATAAGACAGGAACTTCAATATTCAAGACATGAAAATCCAGCATTTCTAACACTAGATGTAATCATCAAGGGTACTAGTAAAGCAGGGAATTAATTATCACAATATAAAGATTTAACTTGAAGTGCAGGTACTTGCCTGTTGTTTGGATCTGATTAATTTGGTTCTTGGGGAAAATTTCCTGAGATGAGTCCAAAAGATAAAATAGACATTACCATCATGCTCAGAAGATGTCAAATAGCTAAAAATGCCTGTCCTTGGGTCCAATTTGGAGACAAGGGCAAAAACGGCAGTTTCGGGTCAAAAAGGGGTCCGCCGGTGGGCCCGCTTTGCACCGAAAAATGTGTCCGGGTCAAAAGTCTCCAAATTCACCAAACTTAGTGTCAATAGGTCAGGAACGCTGATACGAACCCAACGGAACTTCCAGATTTGGATTCCGATGAGCCGAACACAAAATCGCCCGTCGAGCGGGACCTGTGGGGCCCACGACACGCGATTTCGTCAACGTTCTCAGAATCGAACCAAACTTGACTCACAGGACCAGCGTATCGCTACGAGTCCGATGGCGTAAGTTTCGTCTCGATCTGATGAGTGTACAAGAAGTTAGGGCAAATTGTCGAAAAGTTGGATACAGGACGATGTCCGCGGATACGTGTTGATTCCGGTGTGCACGCACACCCGAATCAGCTTCCACGAAATCTCACACGTCCGTATCGATGACGCGCACGTATCTGTGAAGACCGCACGCGACCAAGTCGTCCCGTTTGGCGGGGCGCACTCAGTTCCGGGGTGAAACAGGGTCTGGTTTTTCCTGTTTTTGGATCGCGGTGTGCGATCACCACAGGACGCGATGCCCCGAACGGTTTATCCGGGCACCGAGAGGGTCATACAGGCTTCGCGTAGAAATTTACGAAATTGAAAATGGGGCAGCGAGGAGCAAGATATGAGTACCTGAACAGGGCTTAGAAAACCCAGAAATTCTCTTGTCCGTGTCGTGTCCGACACGGAATTTGGGAATTAGGGTTTGCGGATTTCCTGGCCGTGGACGGCGGGGACCGGCCGAAGATGCGCCGGCGAGGGCGGGGGACGGTTCGCCGAGGGGAGTTGGGGCGGTGGCTGGTGGCGGCGGAGCCGATGGGCGGCGGCCGGAGGCGCTGGCTGCCGCTGCTGCTGCTGGCCTCCGTTGCTGCTGGACGCCGGAGGCGGTGGAGGGAAGAGGAGGAGAGGGCGGCGGCTCACGGCGGTGGCGAGGGGCTGGACGGGAGGAGGACGGGCTCAGGCGGGCGGCACGTTGGCTGGGCGAGTGAGTCGGGGGCGGCCGGCGATGGGCTTATATAGAGGAGAGGGGCGTTGGGTCGGCCGGGGATGGCGGAGGCGAGGGCGGGGAAAGCGGAGCGGAGCGGGGACGTGGGGCTGACGCGGGCGGAGCGGGCCGGAGGCGGCGGCTCCGCCGCGAGACGCGGTACGGGGGGGGGGGAACGTGGTCAGCGGGTTGCGGGTCGCGGTCGGGCGGGTCTGGCGGATCCGACCCGACCCGCGAGAGGGCTGGGCCGGGCTCGGGCCCAATGGGCCGGGCCGGGCTGCTGGGTTGGAATAAAATATAATAATAAAAATAATAATAATAATAATAATAATTTAAAAACAGTTAATTAATTATAAAAAAATTGTTTTTAGGCATTTAAAAATAGGTCTGAAGCCCAGAAAAAACTAGAAAAATTACCCTAAGTCCAGTTTTCCATTTTACACCCAAAAATGTTATTTTCATGATATTTTAATATTATTTATTAACAATTAAAATCATTTAATAATTAAGAACCTTGATTTTCATTTCAGAAAATTCCCAGAAAATTTCAGAAAATTAGGAAAATCCAAGATTTAATAATTTAAAAATTCTGGGGGTTTACAACCTACCCAACTTACAAAAATTTTGTCCTCGAAATTTAAGAATAACAATGGCACGAAAGGAAAGGCCGAGAAATAAAATATACCTCAGGGTTCAAAAAGATAGGGGTATCGCTCTCTAATCTCGTCTTCTCGCTCCCAGGTGGATTCGCCGGGAGAATGGTGCTTCCAAGCTACGCGAACCAGGGAAATGACCTGGTTCCGTAGAACTTTCTCCGATCGATCCAGTATCTCCACGGGTTGCTCTTGGTAAGTCAGACTTGGGCCTACTTCGAGCTCTGAGTGATCCAAAATGTGGCTGGGGTCTGACACGTACTTTCTCAGCTGCGACACGTGGAAGACGTTATGGACTCCATCCAGAGAGGGTGGCAATGCCAGTCGGTATGCCACTTCTCCGATTTTCTCCTGAATGCCAAAAGGTCCAATAAATCTTGGGCTGAGTTTTCCACTCCTTCCGAACCTAATGGTGCCACGAGTCGGGGAAATCTTCAAGAATACCAGTTCTCCAACCTTTAACAAAGTCATAATCAAGTCTTAGTTCCATAATCAAAATGTTTAAATTGACTTGAATTTCATAAATTTAATTACCTCAAATTCCAAGGGCCTTCGGTGGCTATTTGTCCAATGTCGTTGCCTGTCTTGAGCCACTCGAAGTCTGTCCCTTATTTGCTTTACCTTCTCAGCTGAATCGATCACCATCTCTGGTCCCAGCAGGACTCTTTCTCCAACGTCGTCCCATGATAGCGGGGTACGACATCTTCGTCCATACAGAGCTTCAAATGGAGTCATCTCAATACTTGCTTGGTAACTGTTATTATAAGAGAACTACACCAGATGTAGATAGTCTTCCCAGGATCCTCCAAAATCTAGAACACATGTACGGAGCATATCTTCAAGTGTCTGGATTGTACGTTCCGATTGTCCGTCGGTTTGGGGATGATAAGCTGTGCTGAATTTGAGTTGAGTCCCCAAGCTGGCTTGTAAGCTCTTCCAGAAGTGAGAGGTGAATCTTGAATCTCGGTCGGAGACAATACTTACTGGAACTCCATGCAGCCTAACAATATGTCTGATATATAAATCTGCCAACTTCTCTGTAGATAGCCCAACTTTGAAGGGTAAAAAATGTGCAGACTTGGTCAGTCTATCTACTATCACCCAAATTGCATCCTTTCCACTAGGTGTCCTTGGAAGTCCGGAAACAAAATCCATTGTAATATGTTCCCACTTCCACTCCGGAATGGGTAGTGGTTGAAGCAATCCTCCAGGTCTTTGTCTTTCTGCCTTGACTTGCTGGCACACTAAACAACGAGATACGAACCTGGCTACTTCTCTTTTCATGCCATGCCACCAAACATGCGTCCTCAGGTCCTTGTACATCTTGTTGGCTCCTGGATGTATAGAGTATTGCGATCTGTGCGCCTCTTGCATAATTTCTTCTCTTATGTCTCCTTGAGGTACGCATAATCTATCGCCATGCTTCAGTGATCCATCTTCATGAATTCTGAAATCTTCCACTAATCCAGCTTGCACTTGACCTCGAAGGCTTCGCAGGCCTTCGTCTTGAAACTGAATCTCCTTGATCTTGTCTATTAAAGTAGACTGAATCTGCAAGTTCATCATTTGGTCTTCTTTTCCTGGGATGATTACTTCAATACCTAAACTTTCCAAGTCCTCTAGCAGGTGTCTGTCCATAGTCAAGTACATTGCCATAGGATATCTGCTTAGAGCATCAGCAACTACATTGGCCTTCCCAGGATGATATTGAAGGGTGATATCAAAGTCTTTCATTAGTTCCAGCCACCTTCTTTGCCTCATGTTCAGCTCTTTCTGAGTGAAGATATATTTTAAACTTTTATGGTCTGTAAATATTTCCACCTTTTCTCCATAAAGATAATGCTTCCATAGTTTAAGAGCAAAAATGACAGCTGCCAATTCTAAATCATGAGTTGGGTAGTTCTTTTCATGGGGTCGAAGCTGTCTAGAGACATATGCTATTACTTTCTTGTTCTGCTCCAATACACAACCTAGACCTTTTTCAGAAGCATCACTATAAATAGCGAAACCTCCGGTTCCAGAAGGTAAGGTCAGAATAGGGGCAGTAGTCAGCCTTTTCTTCAATTCCTCAAAAGCATGCTGACATTCATCAGTCCAGGTGAACTCTTCATCCTTCCTTGTTAATTTTGTCATGGGCTCCGCAATTCTTGCAAAGTCCTTCACAAACTTCCGATAGTAGCCAGCTAGTCCCAGGAAGCTTCTAATCTCTGCTACAGAGTCTGGAGGGAGCCAGGATTCTACTGCCGCTATCTTCTTAGGATCTACTACTATTCCATCTCCAGTCACAACATGTCCCAAGAATTCTACTTTGTCTAGGAAGAAAGCACATTTAGATAATTTTCCATAAAGTTTTTCCTTCCTCAAAGTCTCCAATGCTAACCTCAAATGTTCTTCATGTTCTTCGGGGGTCTTGGAGTAGATCAAAATATCATCAATAAAGACCACTACAAATTTGTCTAGATATTGCTGAAATACTTTGTTCATCAAGTTCATAAAAACAGCCGGTGCATTCGTCAACCCGAACGGCATTACTAAAAATTCGTAGTGTCCGTTCCGGGTATTGAAAGCAGTTTTAGGGATGTCTTCCTTTCTCACCCTTACTTGGTGGTAACCAGACCTCAAATCAATCTTTGAAAATATCCGAGCTCCACTCAACTGATCAAATAAGTCATCTATCCTGGGCAGGGGATACTTATTCTTAATTGTTAAGGCATTCAATGCCCTATAGTCAATACACATTCGGGATGTTCCGTCCTTCTTGGGCACAAATAATACTGGAGCTCCCCAGGATGAGACACTAGACCTAATGAAGCATTTGTCTTCTAGTTCTTTGATTTGCTCATTTAGTTCTATTATCTCCTTCTTGTTGATTCTGTAGGGATTTTGAGATACTGGTGCTGCTCCTGGCACTAAGTCAATAGAGAATTCAACTTCTCGGTCTGGGGGTAAGCCTGGGAGATCCTCAGGGAAGACATCAAGGTATTCAGAGATGATAGGTAGTGGCACTTCTTCTGTTACTAGGGCTCCACAAATTTTGTTATTACCCATTTCTCTAGAACCTCTAGCAAATTCAAATTCTGGCTTGTCAGGGGGCCTGAAGATTACACTACCTCTGTGGCAGTCTATAGTGGCATGATGTTGACTTAACCAATCCATACCTAGTATAATATCAAAACTGGGAACTGGCATTATAAGTAGCCTAGAATACAGTTCTCTTCCACACAATGTAGTAGGACAATTGTTACAGGCATCACTAACCGGGATGATTCCTCCACCGGTAATGATCTTATAACAATTCCTAAGGGGTTTAGTGATTAAACTATGCTTCATAAGGAAATCTACTGACATGAATGAATGTGAAGCTCCAGAGTCAAATAAAGTAATAGCTGGTATTGAATTTATAAGCACAGAACCTGTGATCACGTCTGCTTTGGCTTCAGCTTCTTCCAGAGTCATTGCATAAGCACGGCCTTGCTGCGGTGCACCCCTCTGTTGCTGCTGTTGCTGCTGAGCAAAGCGTTGTTGTTGTGTTGGAAGCGGGGGTCCCCTCTGTTGTGCTGCTGGGGCCCTGGCCTGGACTGGAGCCTTTGGTGTAGCGGTGCGTCCTTGAGCAGCAGGACAGTCCCTCATTTGATGTGCTGCTGAGCCGCAGTAGAGGCAGGCACCTAGCCTCTTCCTGCAGACTTGCCAAGTATGACCAGGTTTTTGGCAAAAGTTACAAGCAGCAGCTTGTTGGTTCTGTCCTTGAGCCTGGTGTTGGGGTGCTGGAGCTCGAGGGAGAGGACGCTGAGTTTGCTGCGGGGCCCTCTGCTGTTGTTGTTGTTGTTGTTGAAAAGGGCGTTTGTTGGGTCCCGCATTTCCGGTATCTCTCTCTCGTTTCAGTTTATGCCCCATATCTCTCTCAACGCCTTGTGCCACGCTCAGGATTTCTTCATAGGTGCGAGCTCGGCTGGTGGTGACAGCAAGGCGAATATCCGGAGATAGCCCCTTCTTGAATCTACGGGCTCTGTCCTCCGGGGTACGAACCATGTACTCCGCAAAGTGGCTTAACCTGCTAAATTCAGCAGTATATTCATCAACAGACAGGTTACCTTGTTCCAGTCTCTCGAATTGGCTTTCGAGAGCTTCCCGAGCCACTTCGGGGTAGAATTTCTCCTTGAATAGCCTCTTGAAGTCCTCCCAGGTGAGGTCAGGAGCAGATAGTTGGGGTTCATCTCTGAACCAGGTTCGAGCAATGTCGAACAGTTGCAGGCTTGCGGACTCCACTTTGAGATCATCAGGAACCCGAGCAGTCTTCAGGAGTCTCTCGACATTCTCTATCCACTCATCGGCATAGAGAATGCCCTCAGTTCCGTAGAATTCCAGGGGTCTAAGATTCTTGAAGTCTTTGGCACTCCCTGGCCTCTTGAGTGACGACTCCTGGGACTTAAGAGCTTCTGAGAGGCTGGTCCGCAAAAGTGCAGTCTGTTCTTTCTGGGATTCCACCAATCCTTGGAACACTCCAAGTAGCTGTGCCCCATCTAGAGTAACTGCCGGAACAGATGGAGGCAGCGGGAGTGCAAGAGTCTCGGGCACATTCTGCTCAGCTGGTTCTGATGTGCCTCCTACTGTGTTCCTTGTCTGGACCATTCGTGAATGAGCTTTTCCTATAATCCTCAATCTTATTCCATACCCTGTCCTAGGGTATTACCCTATTTTAGGATAGGACCTGCATGGGCCACCATAAAAACGTGTCATGACCCGCACCCGGAAATTCGGGCACGAGTGCGTGGGTACGTCCAGCCTACGCCGCAGAGTCGGCGGTAGTACGCTGTCTAGGTCAATTCCAGATTTACTAAACTAGCTCATTCATAATTTAACATAGGCAAGATAATAATGAGAACAGAAACTTAAGATTGCAACTGAAATAAATAAGACAACAGATTCAAATGTTTTAGTACAGAAATTCAAAATGAAATCGGGGACAAACCCGATTAAATAAGATAAGAAACAGAAATAAAAGGTAGCTACTGCTAGCTACTCAGCAGCAGGGGTTTCCTGGGTGGGATCTGGCTCCTCATAAGTATCATCTGTACCCTCATAGGGACCATAATAAGTGGGGGCAAGGTCCTCATCATCGCCTAAATCAACAGATCCAGTCAGGAAAGGAGCAAAGTACACAGTGCACAACAAGGTTAAACTAACTATTTATGACAATTAAATTGAATATCATGTTGAGAACTGCATAAGAGAACATCAATATCTCAGAGTTAATGCTGTAAACAGGAATATGAGAAAACAGAACTAAATGAAACAGGAAGTGAAACTACAACAGTCAGCAAGAAATATAACATGACCAAAAAAACTATATGTGTGAACTTGTGTTTGTTTTTAGAATACATAGTTGGCATGTAGGAGTTTATAAGGCTAATCCGGCCATCATAAACGGCTATTAAACAGGGAAAATCGAGATCCGGCTGAGGTACAGTCGCGTACCAACAGCTATTAAACATGACAAGGGGAAGGGTAAACTACATGCCTTCTAGTATTCTCTCACCCGACATGAAAAACAAGACAGGAACTTCAATATTCAAGACATAAAAATCCAGCATTTCTAACACTAGGTGTAATCATCAAGGATACTAGTAAAGCAGGGAATTAATTATCATAATATAAAGATTTAACTTGAAGTGCAGGTACTTGCCTGTTGTTTGGATCTGATTAATTTGGTTCTTAGGGAAAATTTCCTGAGATGAGTCCAAAAGCTGAAATAGACATTACCATCACGCTCAGAAGATGTCAAATAGCTAGAAATGCCTGTCCTTGGGTCCAATTTGGAGACAAGGGCAAAAATGGCAGTTTCGGGTCAAAACGGGGTCCGCCGGTAGGCCCGCTTTGCACCGAAAAATGTGTCCGGGTCAAAAGTCTCCAAATTCACCAAACATAGTGTCAACAGGTCAAGAACGCTGATACGAACCCAACGGAACTTCCAGATTTGGATTCCGATGAGCCGAACACAAAATCGCCCGTCGAGCGAGACCTGTGGGGCCCACGACACGCGATTTCGTCAACGTTCTCAGAATCGAACCAAACTTGACCCACAGGACCATCGTATTGCTATGAGTCCGATGGCGTAAGTTTCGTCTCGATCTGACGAGTGTACAAGAAGTTAGGGCGAATTGCCGAAAAGTCGGATACGGGGCGATGTCCGCGGATACGTGTTGATTCCGGTGTGCACGCACACCCGAATCAGCTTCCACGAAATCTCACACGTCCGTATCGACGACACGCACATATCTATGAAGACCGCACGCGACCAAGTCATCCCGTTTGGCGGGGCGCACTCAATTCCGGGGTGAAACATGGTCTGGTTTTTCCTGTTTTTGGATCGCGGTGTGCGATCACCACAGGACGCGATGCCCCGAACGGTTTGTCCGGGCACCGAGAGGGTCATACAGGCTTCGCGTAGAAATTTACGAAATTAAAAATGGGGCAGCGAGGAGCAAGATATGAGTACCTGAACAGGGCTTAGAAAACCCGGAAATTCTCGTGTCCGTGTCGTGTCCGACACGGAATTTGGGAATTAGGGTTTGCGGATTTCCTGGCCGTGGACGGCGGGGACCGGCCGGAGATGCGCCGGCGAGGGCGGGGGACGGTTCGCCGAGGGGAGCTGGGGCGGTGGCTGGTGGCGGCGGAGCCGACGGGCGGCGGCCGGAGGCGCTGGCTGCCGCTGCTGCTGCTGGCCTCCGTTGCTGCTGGACGCCGGAGGCGGTGGAGGGAAGAGGAGGAGAGGGCGGCGGCTCACGGTGGTGGCGAGGGGCTGGACGGAAGGAGGACGGGCTCAGGCGGGCGGCACGTTGGCTGGGCGAGTGAGTCGGGGGCGGCCGGCGATGAGCTTATATAGAGGAGAGGGGCGTTGGGTCGGCCGGGGATGGCGGAGGCGAGGGCGGGGAAAGCGGAGCGGAGCGGGGACGTGGGGCTGACGCGGGCGGAGCGGGCCGGAGGCGGCGGCTCCGCCGCGAGACGCGGTACGGGGGGGGAACGTGGTCAGCGGGTTGCGGGTCGCGGTCGGGCGGGTCTGGCGGATCCGACCCGACCCGCGAGAGGGCTGGGCCGGGCTCGGGCCCAATGGGCCGGGCCGGGCTGCTGGGTTGGAATAAAATATAATAATAATAATAATAATAATAATAATAATAATAATAATTTAAAAACAGTTAATTAATTATAAAAAATTGTTTTTAGGCATTTAAAAATAGGTCTGAGACCCAGAAAAATCCAGAAAAATTACCCTAAGTCCAGTTTTCCATTTTACACCCAAAAATGTTATTTTCATGATATTTTAATATTATTTATTAACAATTAAAATTATTTAATAATTAAGAACCTTGATTTTCATTTCAGAAAATTCCCAGAAAATTCCAGAAAATTAGAAAAATCCAAGATTTAATAATTTGAAAATTTTGGGGGTTTACAAGCGCAAGCACCGAACGAAACACAAGAGAGTAGTTCGGGCACTTCGGGAAGCTCGCGGAGCCAGCGTGGCATATCTCAAGTCGACCCGCTAGAGCGGGTGATGCAAATGTTAGAATCGCAACGACAAAGAGATGATGCTCGCCAAGCCAAGTTTGAAAGCAATTTAGAGACCCGATTCTTAGTCCAACAGAAGCAGGTAGATACCCTACAACAGATCGTTCAGACTTTGGCCGCCAACCATTCCACCGCAACAGTAACGACTCCGGTGGAACAACCCGTGCTTGAAGTAGAGACGCCACCAATTCCAAGGGCGAGGGACGTGACTGCCTTCAACTTGGGACACTTCAAGAAAGTCTGCAACACCCCGTTCAACGGGACTGAGGACCCAGTGGTAGCTCTAGATTGGCTAGCCGAGCTTGAAGATCACTTCGCTCTGCTAGAGGTCCCCGAAGAGAAGCGCGTCGCCTGCGCGCAACTTCAGCTCTGCCTCAACGCGCACGATTGGTGGAACGTGCATCGACGATCTCTCCAATTTGATCACGGAGAGGAGGCGATCTCGTGGACGACTTTTCGTGCCGCGTTTGAAGAGGAGTTTATACCCCCTCCGGTACAACGTCAAATGGAGAATGATTTCGTGCAGCTGCGGCAGGGCAATATGACAGTGAAGCAATAATCTGCCGAATTCAACCGACTCTCCAAATTCACTAGGGCCTATTTACCTGATGCAGCGAGTCGAGCTAGAAGGTTTGAAGGCAGTTTGCGCCCTGCCATCCATGCACACGTGGTCAATAATCAATACGGGACAATGCGTGAAGTAATGAATCACGCCTTATCGCTAGAAGAACAGTATCCTCATGTTGCTGCCGGCACTGTGCATACATCCAATCACAAACGCCAAAGCAAGGAAGGAGGAAACACCGCTGCAAAGCGCCGCAACAAAGGTGGTCTGCAGAGAGGGCAGCTATGTCACTTCTGCAAGAAACCAGGGCACCTAGCCAACGAATGTCGTCTAAGACAAGGATTATGCCTCATCTGTGGTGCTGCAAGCCACAAAATGCGTGACTGCCCCAATTATTCTGCTAAGCATCCTCAACGTAACGTTCCCTGACGGTAAGCATTATTCCTAAGTTTCGGGACGAAACTTCCAATTATTTGGGTAGGATGTAGCGCCCCGTTCTCCCGGTGCGGAGAGCGCGGCTAAGAAATACTAGACGGTATCGTTCGATCGGGATAGATTGAATTAAGAACTCGTCCTCGTTATGGATTTGTTTCTTCGAAATCGATTCCCATATTCAGTGGACCGTGCCCCCGGGATCGACTTAGCGGCAGAGTCAGGAGGGACCTCTCCGCTGCTATCTTTTATTGCCTCGGTTTTCGATGTCGCTTGTTGCTTTCGTACTTTGAGTTGGTTTTGGGATTTGCTTGTTTTCCTTGAACGGTTTTGATGGTTTCATTGTTTTCATTCATTGAACTGCATTTCAATTCTGAGATTGGAAAGAGAGGAAGGAATATTAATCGAGCTGTTCGTGTGCAGGTGAACGAGCAGTAGGCGGCTTGCGAGCGGAGTCGTGAAGCGCCTCTTTCCTTCTCCCTTCCAACAATCTAAGTGAGTGGCTACCAACCCGATTAGCTAGCCCTGCTTCCAAGCTTCACATCATAAAATCTTGCATTCTCTTTGCCCCGATCAGACGATACCAAGTAATAATAAAAGATACCAAGATAAAAGAGAATAGACTTGAATAATACTGCTTGTTAATCAAACTTGTGAACGGTTATATCTTTGCATGCTTGTTCGTTCGGAATGTTCATTATATGCATAGATACAAGTTTGAATGTATGCTTCTCTTTTATTGTCCCGATGCATGAATGGAACGTAGATGCAATGTACAAACGAATCATGCAATACTGCTTGTCTTGTGTTCACGTAGCCTCCGGGCGAATGATTGTTAACGTTCGATCACGGACAACTTGTGCACAAGGTATAGTTTCTGCGGGCGGCTGCTGGGGCACTGGCACCGTTCCGGCTCCGGACGAAACTTACGTTTAGTCTCACGTACTTGGACAAGGTGGTATGCGGCGCCTCACGTACTAGCACGTAGCAAACCATCTTCGTCACAGACTAGTCCATAATGGCTATCAAGCCAGTGATCATCTTATATATTTAAACCTGTGGCAGACTAACTTGTGTCTTCGTGGCAGGGAAGGCATGGTAAGTATTGTGCAGGTCATTCAGACGGGCAGGTAAAATCCACAGAACGGTGGCACGTTCATTTCAGTAAATTCTATATGCTGCTTACTTGTAAATGAACTAAGGCAAGATAGAAACCCACAAAATATGCATGCTTCATTAAAACAACGTGTTGATTGGTATAGTTCGGCTAGCTCGCCTTCACCAGTATGTTTCGATATGCTGACCCTCGTTGAAACAGGTTCTCCGCACCAAGGCGAACCGAACGAGGAGCCGAAGTCGTCTTCCCGAATCCAGTCCAGCTGTTGGCGCATTTTCACCGCGCCCCTTGAAGCATTTTGAAGACAGGAGCTGCAACTCTTCATACACAAATGCAGCTCTGTGGCAAAGCTATCCTCCAGCCTGGAGGTCTTTATCATTTTGAATTTTATAAAGGGATATAATGTACAGGACTGCTATCTCATTTTGAGTCATCTCTTTTGTAAGCCGTTCGACATATTAGCTAACTCGTTCAAGAGTTTGTAATAGATGTTCATTATCAATAAAGAGATCTTTTCCATGTTTCAAATCTGTATTTCAATTTATCTGCGTACTATGAATATGTGCTTGCTATGCAAATCATTAAAGCCTTGTGCGGGCGCAACCCCAGGCCCGCACGGCGGTCACGATTCGGGGGACGCCTCAAACGATTCTACGGAATCGGGTCATGACACGTTGCTTCTTCCTTGGCGAGTTCATATTCGAATCTTCGCCTGACTTTCAGGCAAGTATACATTGCCTTGTTGTACTATTTAAATTCAGTTATTATTGTTCATATACTTTATGCTCTAAATATTTTATAAATGTGCGCTTCTGAGTATGCCTCCGGTACAGTCGACGAAGATGTTGACGTTAGTGTCTCATGGACGCACTAAAAGTTGCGGAGTTATTATTATAACTCTGAGGCCTTGTCACGTATCATTTTACGTCACTGAGTGAGTTCATGATAGGACACGGGTTTACGCACTCGACTGGCCATCGGTGCGAGTAGCACGCGTGATGGTACTTAGCATAGTTGTATTGCTCTATGTGACTTGCATTATAGTTATTAGATGTCCACGTCGCACTTGAGACTTGTACATTGGCATTGGGTGGGGAGGACAACTAGTAGGCGTATGGGACACCCACCTCTTATTATTTATGCAGATTTTACGTTCTTCGGAGCGATACAGACGTATTTATTTATGCAGATATCACGCTATTCAGAGTGTTGGACGTTATGCAGATACCACACTCTTTAAAGTGTTGGACGTTATTATTTATGTAGATACTACGTTCTATAGGGCATTGGACATTATTATATATGCAGATTGCCCCAAGATGGGGGGCATATGTGGCATATACTAGTCAGTCATGACAATTGGTGAATTATGTCAGCCTATGTCTAGCCTACACTTCTCATACGCACTAAGTTGTCCTCAAATTGCATTCACTTAGGAGGATAGTTTACTCTGATTTACTTTACTCAGTATTTATATTATGGCATATACTTTTTGTATCTTGTTACGTCCCTCTGAGGACCTGATTCACTTCCAGGTTATTTGAGCATGTTGCGTGATGCTTGATTTAGTGGAGTGTTGGACATCATTGCAGGTATCTTTACATCTTTCAGCTATTACAGTCATGTACTACTTTCTATTTTTTATTCTGCTTTTATATCCTAGTGTTTATAGGCCTATATTATTCCTTTGGCCAATTCGAACGGATGTATTATTGGGCTACAGACTAATGATACGTATCGTTCCTTCTTGAGATTTAATTATCATGGATTAAGATTTAGTTTAGCGGTTGGAGATTAAAAATAGATATTTAGATTGATCACTTAACCTTGGACAACATAAGTGCACTTCGTCGGGTCCATTAAATTGGAAAGCCCTACAGAATTATACCAGCTGACCATTGCCACGTGTCTGATCCCACGTGTTTTGGGACTGGGGCGTGACACTGGGGGTGGTGTGATTCCGATTGGGCGAGTTGTCCCCATCACGAGATGCTATTTGTCTGGTTTGTTGGCTTTTCTTGGTGATTCGTCTATCTTTTGGAAGACGAAGAAATAGGTGACGGTGTCCCACTCTTCGGCCGAAGCATAATACCGTACGATGGCGGCGGTCACGTGTGAGCTTAAGTGGCTCAAAGTGTTGCTTGACATGCGTGTGCTATGAATTTATTTTGTGATAGCTAATCTGCTTTACATATTGCGCAGAATCCAGTTTTTCATGAGCGCACAAAATACATTGAGGTGGATTGTCACTTTTTGAGGGATGTTGTTCTTGATGGAGTTATTCGCCCATCTCATGTGCCAACGGATGAACAATTGACGGATATTTTTACCAAAGCTTTGGGCAAACGATAATTTGGGTTTCTTTTGCGCAAGTTGGATATTTGTGACTTGCATGCTCCAACTTGAGAGGGGGTATTGTGATTAAATTGTATATATGGTAATTGGCCCATGTGACTTAGGCCAAAGTTGATATGTGAATGTATATATATGTAATATCATGATGAATGAAAGACCTAGATTATTCTTTCCTACTACTTCTTCACATTTTTATTTGTTTGTTGTGATATTATGTTTTTTTGGGTTTTTTTATTAAGTTATTCTTTTCTTTATCCTAATATATTCACCCCCACCCGTGCTATAGCAAGACCAAACCTCTCCCCCCCCCCCCCCCCATTCGAATCCCGTATGTCTCCCAATGTACCGTGGTGTTACCACTACACCACTCCTAAGGTACGTTTTGTATTAGGTTATTCGTTCCTATGTTTTTTTAGGGTTTTATATCGATGTCTCTCTCTGTTTTCTTATTGGCTTTCTCTCTCAGTTTCCTTATTGATGTAATTTGATTCCTAATGCACTTGAATGATTGAATGAAAAAATGGAAATTAAATTGGCTATTCTTAAATTGGTTTTGAAAGTCAAAATTTCTTTGATATATCCATGAAAACGTGCCCATGAATCCATGACTATAAATATATTTGCAGTTGGGCTGAAATAAGATCATTCTGATCCATGATTATATATTATTGAAAGTGGTCAAGATGAAAGCTAAAAAAAAAAAAAAACTTGTACATTCATTATTTTAGGTCTGTGTAGTTTCGCAGCAAAAATGTGTGTGCGCTAAAACATGTGCTAGATTTATGGAGTGCTAAGTGCACAGTACAAATTATAGATGAGCATTCAGTTTATTCAATTTTAATCGAACTGAAATATTCAAAATTATATAAGACGACATTCTAAAAATCCCAAAATCAGAGCCGAATCGAATTGAAATTAGCTAAAACCGAAATCGGATCGTATAAGCTATTCGGTTTGTTCAGTTTGACTATTCTTATTGTTTAAGAATCTGGTCCAAAATTGATATTGTGATTAAATTATATAAAAATTATAATTTTATACATACATTTGTTGTATTTTAAAATTGGACTTCAAAACATTTACATCGAGCTGTTGTTTTCAAAATATACATATTTTTAATTACAAAATATGCATATAATTAGTATATTTATATAATTGCATAAATTTTATTCGATTTTCGATTTTCGAGTTTGGATCGAAACAAAAATCCAAAACTGAAACCGGATAAGAAATTTTTAGTATTTTCAAAATTGAAACCAAACCGAATCTCTTATTCAGTTTGTCTCGATTCGATTTTTTTTTATTACACGACTTTCCTTATTTTGAAAATAACTACACTAACCTCCTATAAGTTTTATATTTATTGTATGTACCTTCCTTTTCCTATGTTTTATGTTTTATGTAAAGGGTTATTACACTAACTATCCTTAAAACATAAAGATAGGAGAGATCTGTGTAATTATTTTTAAAATAAGGGAGGTCCGTGTAATTATTTTTAAAATAAGAAAGGTCCATGTAATAAACATAAAATATAAGAAATGTTAGTGTAAAAAACACAAACTGAAATAGCAGATATGTGTAGACTGTAGTGTATAATCTACATTACTGTTCCCAAGCCCGATTAAAACTAATTAATTATGTTTTTTAGGATTATAATAGAACTTACAAATACATAAAATTATTGCACTAGTAGAGTCTGACCCAAAACAGAACCAAATTCTGGTCTTGGAAATCGAACTCAACTGGCTCTTCTGGTCAGTGAGAAGAGGTATAATTTTTTTGGCTAGGCGGATGATCTCTGGATCAAACCGCGGGTCAAGCTGTACAATGTGCCGAACGGTCTGTAACCCGGAGGTCCAGGGCAACGTCGGTCTGGGTTGGCCCGGCTCGGTCCACCCCCTCCGCGGGTCCGGGCTGGGTCCATATATCCGACAAGTAAGTATGATCCGGCTTCGATGCGGTTCGGGTCCTATTAAACCCGAAAAACTCAGTCAGATCAGCTCGGACCGGCCTAGTCACCGACCCGGTCCAAGTCCGGTCCAGGTCGGTCATATCTGAGAAATTATTTTTAATATAACTGTTGGGGGGTATTATGACCAAACTACCCTCATTTTTATAGCTTTTTTTAGCCCGTTTTAGGAATATTTTTGTCATTTTGCTGAAAATGACAAAAAAAATCTTATAACAACTATATTTTAAGGATATAAAGGATCATTTTGCACCAAAAAAATTCTATAAATAGCCAAAATATTATGAAAATTAAACACAAACATTTCTTTCCTATTACATTTACAAGCAAAGAATTTCTAAAGATTGATGTAACAACTTTCTGCATTTTGAAGTACAGCTTTCTGGAGGTCAAACTGCAGTGTTCTTAAGGCTTCAACTTGTGCAAAAATTCTTGGAGGCTTCAAGTTTACGTTTCAAATAATTTTAATATTACAGAATAGTCTATTTTTTCTGATTTTGAATTTTTCTTTCCCCTCTCTCTCTCTCTCTCTTTTCTTGGTAGAAAAATAAATTATTTTTCTCTTATTTTTTAAAAATATGGATGTTACTGGTTCTAACCACCCTTATGGAGGTAATTCGAAATAAAATTTTGCTTAGTATGCTCAAATATTTGAAGAAATCATATTTCTGATTCTGTGCCACCGATACAAATATTATCTCCTGAAGTTAGAAGTATGGCTACGGCTACTAATGTCGTAAATAGAAAAAAAAATTTAATTTTATAGAATTATTATGATAAATTATATGTCACTAATAGTCTGGGCGCACCGATTTTAGATCCAAAAGATCATAAATCAATAGCTAAAAGTGCCAATGCAAGAAATGTAAGCAAACTTACAAATGGAAACAGAATGATGGCACGAGTACTTTAAGAAGACACTACGAAAGTTGTTATGACAATGACACACCACAGGTTAGATAAACATAGCTAAGTAGCGATCCTCAAGGATCTTCTATAAGTAGCTTTACTTATTCTGATGCTCTTCTATACACCTCTTCTATATTGTTTGGCTTCAATTTTTTATCCTAAGATTAAATTCGATGGTGTATATATTTTATTAGATGATTTTAATGCCAATATGAATGTTGAGGTAAGTAACTTAAAAGTACAAATTAAATAAATTTTAGATAGTTTAATTGCTTTATATAAAGAAAGAGTTGTATCGAGCCGACCCGGTCCAACCGATCAAGGTAGTAGTAGCTTCAATTTTATGTCTAAATTATTACATGCTAAAAATATACTGCAAAGGAAGAAACAAAAACAATCTTCCCTACCAACTAAAGAATTGTCCTTATATTTAAATACTTATGAAAAATATGAAGATGAATATGCATCTTATTTTTCAATTTTAGAATAGTGAAAGAGACATGAAAAAATATATCATGTACTTTCTTCTATAACACGCGATATTATAATGGTCCCGGTGTCCACGGTTGCATCGAAATTTTGTTTTAGTGTAGGTTCAAGGATGTTAAACAAGAAGAGGAGCATGATGCTACTAGATATTTTGGAAGCCTGCGTCTGCGTTCAAGATTGAGTTCGTGTTGGAAAAAGAACTCAAAACTTAAGAGATGAAAGTGCCGACATCAGTGAGCTGGACTTTTAGTCTCTTACTTTGGATGATGCTACCGAAGGAGGAGCTGAACAATAAATTCGGATGAAAGAGGGACAACGGATGACGGACGACGGACCACGAAAAAGACAAAAAATACTTGTATATTTTTTTATAAAATTTATGAAAAAAATACTTGTACATTTTAATAATAGATTTAAATTTTATTGGCATTAAATAAAAAATTCAACTTTTTACTTCTTAAATTTGTGCCTCAATTATGTGTTTTTGTTAATCAGTGTTGTTTACATTTAACATCTATATAACTTATAATTTAAATTATATAACAAAAATTAGTTGATTGTGCCTCAAGTTTCAATAAATTAGTTAATTTATATAATTTAAGTTATATAATCTTAATTTATATATAATTTTTCTATTAAAATATAGTAACAAATAATTCATATACAAAATTTTTAAAATATGTATGTATAAAATATTATAATTTTCTAACAAATAACTTATAATTTTCTATTTATAAGAAAATATATATAAATTTATTATTATATATATAATATAACATATATTATATATACAATGTACTTAAAAAAAATGTTCACGGGCCGGTCCGACGCAACCGCGAACCGGTTCGGACCCAGACCGGTTTGGTTCGGTCCGTCCCTGAACGGGTCATGGGTCTAGACTGTGTCCGTATATTTTCTGACCGGGTCGGACCGGCCTGCTTCTTCTCACTGGTTGAGTCCGGTCCGAACCGAATCTGGCCATCGCGGGCCGGTCCTGACCAGCCCAATTAACACCTTGAACCACATGGGTGGTGTGGTACAGTGGATCCAAATGATATATAATACAGCATACATAAAATTTCATACGTATTGTCGGATATCTAAAAAATATAATAATAATAATAATAATAATAATAATAAATCTGGTCTTGGGATAATACTTTTAACTGAGCAAATCATCAAATATATCGTAACTAGAGTTCCAATGTAACACTCAACATTACCATTTTTATTCACATGATAAAGCAAGAACCCTGTGGCACTACTGGCTTTTCTAAGCACATGTACTTTCCAATTTATTTTCAGGAACGAAGCTAGCCCTCGTCTTCACTGGCGGCACTCCGTGAGCATTATTGGATTCTTTCGGCGGGTCCTGCACACAGAGTTATGGGAGATGCGACAGTTTTATCCTCAGTGTTCCGTAGAATGACCTTTGATCTGAAACTGACAGTTCTCCCACTCATGGATGAGACGAAACCAAGGTTCGTAATAGCAGATTCGATATTGATATCGGACTCTTCTTATAAGTATCGATATCTACAGTACTGACGGTATAGACAATACTCGATAATTTTGGATCAAAGATCAAATTTTTATTAATTTTTTTTGGTATCAAATAATTATTAAATATTTTAAAAATATATTTTATACTTTTAAACATAATTTTAAGTATTTTTTTTTGTATTTTACTAATTTTGAAATTAAATAAAATAGTAGTTCCTTTGCCGATTAGATTACCTTTTATATATATATATATATATATATATATATATATATATATATATATTCTTTTTTTTATATAATTTTACAACTTTGCTATACTTTAACATCATTACTATTAGTGGTTGTTTTTTACATTCAAATTTATTCATGAAAATTTAAACATCATTCAAGTTTTTTTTTTTTTTCATTCAACTTTACTGTTGCTTTAACATCATTCAAGTTTATGCATGACAGCAATCTGTTGTTTGAAAGCTGCCAGAAGAATCAAAGTCAAAAGGCCCAATCAGTGTCGTCTTATATTTAATTTAACATTGTTGTATCAAAAATCGATTCATTTCATGAGACACTTTCGGACTGTAGAATTAGAATTGGGTTCTGTTATTACTCTCATTAATTTACAATTTCAGAGAAGGATGAGAAGGCTCCATTGTATTTTCTCGAGACTCCAAATTGTGCTTTGATATACAATAATGCTAAGTTTACTACCAAATGCTTACCACCTTCTTACGACCCTCTTTCCACCCCTCCACCACCTCCCCCTCCCTCCCCTCTCCTCCTATGTGGGTCACACTCGGTCCCACCTCTTCCACCAATGAACGGCTGTCACGTGACATTTTTGTCACGTAGCGGTCACCCGAACAGCCACCGGGTCCCACCTCTCCTCCCTCCTCCAATAGACGGCCGCCACGTGGACACCATGTGACGGTTGTAAAAAGATTGTAAACATTTGGTTGTAGTCATAGCATAGTCCTTTGATATATGCAAAGTACAGGAGCATATATGAAGTGGCTACCAAATGTCATTGAATATTTATGTGGATATATGAAGTGGCTACCAAATGTCCTTGAATATTTATGTATTTTGTTGGTCCAACTTCCATGTGGCAACTCAAGTGTGTATTTCAATATAAAGCTCTTCTTTTACTAATTTGTGTCTCATGGAGAGTGGTAGTCTCATGTGGTTGAGATGATGGATGTATTTTCCTAGAGGACAATGTTCAAGACATCCAATAAATACTTTTTTTTGTCCCTAATTTCTTTGATTTTTTTCTTATGAGCGACTCGGGCTCGGGAGCTCTCTTAGTAACCGTCCCTTATCCTTCCGCATTAGTCCTTTTGAGATATCCCATAACTCTCTTTACATCTTTTCTAAATTGCTCGTGAACCGACTTAGCATCTCTACGGCGAAAGCAATATCTGATCTGGTGGCACTCACAGCATACATTAAATGATCTACTTCTCTCTAGAGTCTGCCAAAACCTCCAGAAATCTTCAAGCTCACTACAAAAAAGTGAACTTTTGGGACGACACTATTAAAAATGCTAGTCCAAAACGTCCTAAAAATTAAATTTTTTTTTTACGGTTATTTTTTTTTTGTAACAAAAAATAGTATTATTTGGGACAGATTGAAAAATGTATCTCTTATTTTGGACTATTAATTTTTTTTGTCCCAAATAAATACTATAGTTGTCCCAAATAATCTTGACGATAATACCAAAAAATTTGGCTACTAATTACTGTAGAAGCATGAAAAATTATGCAGCCCGCATATAGGTCATATCCACTCAAAAATGAAACAAAGCCACAGAGAAGCCACATGCGGTCTGAACAACCAAGTCACAGAGAAGCCATAAGCGGCCAGATCATCCAAACATCTAGAAGCCGCATAGTATATTCTATGTGGCCTGAACGACCACAGAGCATGGTGGCCGCATAAAACCTCCCTGGCATAACATTCAATGACTATCAGACTCTGACACATCACTTATCACACTGAGACGCTTCGAGATTCGTGAAGACCATTACCAGAATAAGTCAAATTAGCGACGTCTAGAAACGTCGCTAAATGGCATAAAAACGTCGCTAAAAATATTTAGCGACATTTTTAGCGACGTTTCAATGAAGTCGCCTTTAAGCTAGTCGCTGACCGAAAAAATATCGCAAAATATCGCTATAGCGATATTTTTTAGCGACATATTTGCGTCGCTATATTAGCGACGTTTAGCAGCGCAACGTTGCTAAATTAGCGACGTGTTCTGTGTCATTTTATGTCGCTAAATTTTTTTTCTATTTAGCGACATTTTGTGACACATTTAACGATGTTATATTAACCTGACAAATACTGTCATGTCAACAGTTTAGCAACAATCAGCGACATACTTAGCGACGTATTTAGCGATATAATTAGCAAAAATCAGCGACGTACTTAGCGACGTATTTAGCGACGTATATAAACGTCGCTAAAAACGTCACTAAAGATTCAGTAAAAAATGAATATTGAATTGTTTCTAAACCAATCTTCATGTAGTTTATGGGTTCACAATTTATATAAATAGACCCAGAGCAACCCTCCGTTGAATTTTTTGGGTTCGCCGACCCCTTCGGTTGAACACTCAACACGATAAATTAACATACATTTAATATGAATAATATTGTAAAATTTGAAGAAAATAAAATATTGGAATTACAAACCGAGTGAAGAAAAAATTTCGTCGTAAAAAATATAATAAATATCCACACAACTGAGTGCAAGAAATAAAGTCTGAAAGCATCAAAAATAAAGAATATTCATAAATAACCAAATATCATAGGTCAAAACATAAACAATCAGTAAATTATCCTAACTAGGACTACTGCGGATTTGCAGGAGGATGACCACCGGCGCACATCAGGGATAAGAACAAATCATACTGCTCCCGTAAAATCGACACCGATGTCGATGGAGAAGGCAGTGACGTCGGTGGAGTCTGTGTCGATGAAGGAGCACCAAGAGGACGTATCTGCTCCAACTTTGTAAGTCGATGGTTGTATGAATCCATGGTAGATAACAGCCTCGTACTGCTATGAACCATTGAATCCTGCATCATCGTCAGCCTCTCGTCCATAGACAATTGTGATGCCTGCAGCTTCGTCACGCTGCGCTCTGTCGACGCTCTAAGATCAGTTGTCATATCCCTAAGCTCCATGATGCTACGATCGAGCGTATCAAATCGTGCGATGAGCGTCGCATCGTCCACCTGCGGCTGGGACAGGGGCTGCTCCTCCATCCTTTGCAGCAACTCGTCACGGAGAGACGCTATCTGACGGTCAACGGTCTCCTGGACTCGGGCCGACGCCTGCGAGGGCTGTGGAAAATACGCACTTGCCATGGAAGCCCTAGATGACTGCGTCGCAATAAGGGCGCAATAGGATCTCGTATCGTAGTACAGCTTTGCACCCTCTGGCAAGATCTTTATAATCAAATCCATCAGTGGGTTATATCATTCTTGCGACATGTTAAAATCGGACTTGATGCTCAATAATCTTGTAACCACCTCCAACGGTGAATGATCCTCACAACCAGGATATAATGGAGTTATTGCATTCTCCAGCAACTCCATGAACTTTGCAGCATCGACATTCGGTGCCTCCTCAGCTGCATCATGATTCTCCGGATCAAAATTAGGCCCCGTCGCATCAAAAACCATGTTCACCTACCAGTCATCGTAAGCAGCGTGGTCGGGGACATCCATATACGACTCCACATAAGGCTCCAACTCTGATGCTAAAGACACAAGTTCTTCGTGCGCGGTATACTAATAGTAATTCGGCGTGAAACCCTTCGAGTACAAATGATATGTGACTTCCACTTCTGGATGATATTTCAAATTACGATATCTCACACACAGACACTTAATTTTGGTACCGTCCATGTGCTGAGGGAACGCCTTGGCGAACTGCAGGAACTGCTATGCACCCTCAATGAATTTATCCCGCACACCGCACATGTCATCAGGATGACGGTTGTACATCCACGAACGATGACGCAGATAGTATTTCATATATATTTCTAGATACTTCTGCAAAGATGAATATACATCGTTCAAGTATATACTCATGTGAATATTTGGTAGTATATATTATCCAAATGACACTTACTCTAGATATGCAAAGATGAATAGACATCGTTCAAGAAAAATAGTTTAAATTACAATACATGTCACAAGTCTAAATGGATTTTATATTGATATTTTTAATCCTCTTCTAAAAATTTATCTTCTTCGTTTAAATACAGTACATGCACTAATACTCCTAGTCCTAGCATTTATACTCAGGAATACCCAATTATGTTATACACCTACTCGTCTACACACACATAAGAATACTCAAGAATACAGTACATGCACTGATATACCTAGTCCTAGCACTGATACTTCTTCGTTCAACTCCGTATCCTGGATACTCATATTGCAATGTATCAGTGAGTGTCAACTCTGTATCCAGGATATCCACACTTGACATTTGTTTAGGCCATGACTTTCTAATTGAAAAGTCAGGTCATGGATATCCAGTGTCAATTTTTTTTGGTCCATGATACATAGTTGACACTCACTGATACACTCCTGAATACCCATACTTAACATACATGCGTGTGTTCGTGTCCGATAAAATGCTTACAACCTTATCCTAGATATCGTGTCCTAACCTTTCATATCCATTGTCCTACAATTTTACCATACGTATCATGAGATGACATGATACAAACATGTGTGTGTGTTCGTGTCCGTGTTAGGGTTAGTATATGTGTGTTAATGTGTCCACGTGTTCGAGTTAGTGTTAGTGTCCTCATGTGTGTGTGTGTGTCCGAGTTAGGATTATGATAGGGTTAGTGTCCGCAGCACCGAGATATCCACACACACACCCTCACTGCACTGTGCACAAGTGTGCACTGTACAATACCTCACTTGATACCCAAGGCTGTATTTAATTAACTCATATAGGGTTAGGGTTTGTGTCATATCTCGACTTTGGGTTAGGGTATGTGTCATATCCTGTGTCGTGTAAGTGAAGAGATAGGGTTAGGGTTAGGGTCTGTGTCATATCTCGTGTCGTGTCAGTGATATATCGTGTCAGTATATGTGTCTGTATCGTATTCAGTGTCATATCTATGTCTATGTATGTGTCATGTCCGCTATCAAATATCATGTCCGTATCTGTGAGAGAGAGAGGGTGAGTGAATGAGGGTTAGGGATAGGGATAGGGATAGGGTTAGGGTTTATAAGGTTAGGGTTTACACCCTCTATGAATTTATCTCGCACACTATATTAATACATAAGTAAAATCTATGACTTGATTCCCCGATACATATATAAAAACCCTATTTAGGATAGTCACACTTATCATTTATCAATTAAGTTAAATACACACATGCAATACTATTTTACAACAAAAATCTGTGTTGATATGGTAAATTAATTAATTACATAGATATATACCGTGTCGTGTCTGTGTCAGTGTATGCATGTCATGTCTATCTCAGTGTGTGTGTGTATGTGACTGTGTCATATCTGTGTTAGTATATGTGTGTGTCGTGTCTGTGTCTGTGTGTGTGTGTCGTATCTGTGTCATGGTTTGTCTGTGACAGTATCAGTGTGTGTGTGTCATGTCAGTGTCAGTGTCATATTGTGTCTGCATCTGTGTGTGTGTGAGAGAGAGAGAGTGATAGGGTTAGGGTTTACCTGGAGGAGGAGGAGGAGGAGAATGAGAAGGAGAAGCCCGAGGTCGTCGGAGGGGAGGGGCCATGCCGGAAGGGAGGATCCGTGCGGGAGGGGGGCACTAGGGGGGTGGGGAGCCGGAGTAGGGGGTTATGGGAAAGCCGGTGGGGGGGTAGGGATGGGGGGACGCTGGAGTAGGGGGCTGTGGAGGACGCCGAAGGGGTACTTTGCCGGAGAGGGGGGGAAGAGGGGGGATTTCAAAATTTTGGGGGAGGAGTTTGACAGAATGGGGAAAAATAAAATCATGAACCCTATATTAAAAAGTTTAGCGACATCTATTTATGACGTCGCTAATAAAAAAATTAGCGACGTCATAAATAGACGTTGCTAAATGTCGCTAATTCAAAAGTTTGTGACGTTATAGACGTCGCTCAAAATGTCGCTAAAAATTGAAAAAATCAACGTCGCTAAATACGTCGCTAAATCAAAAAACTTCGTGATGTTTAGCGACCTTAAAGAAGCTTATAGCAACTATTCTTTTAAAAAAACTGATTTATTTCTATTACTTTGTATGTACTTATTGTGACCTAGGACCGTTACGATACTTAGCGTCCGAGTCGTATTCGGATGCCGACTTCTTTACGCATAATTGGGTATCATTATATTGTATTATCATCGTATCACCTTATAAGTGCAACCCTTGTACTACATACCCGAGGATACTGTACACGACTTTCATGTACATAGGCCTCACTTGAGACATTCGAGGATTCCATCTTCTGTGTTAGGACATGACTCATGATATGTGATTAGTTGACTTGATTGAATCCTCTTTCTTGACTCGAGACATAATTAGTACTCGTATTGCGTGTTATGGACATGAGACACGAGATACATGGGGATCGAGGAGAATCTACCGTACCGTTGGGCTACCACACAATACGTTCTACCGTTGCTTACGCTTCGGGCCCTATAGTGCTGCAGGTACCTTGACAGGACCTGTACGTGCCTACTACTACTACTACTACTACTACTACTACTACTACTACTACTAATGTCGTATCTATGAAACCAACAGGCCCCGATGGTTTAGCGGACGAGTACATTCTCAATTGTATTCACTTAGTTATGATAGGTACCCTGAGCACACTGTTTATTATTTACTATTACATTAGCTTGAGTGTTTATTGTACCTTACTATGTCCCCCGAGGACCTTGATCCGGATTATGTCCCCAGGTATAGACGAGGAGATCTACCCCAAGGTTTATGGGACAAGAGCTAACATTGGAGCAGTACTTGCACAAGAGGACGAGGTTGTGTCGGAGGACTTCTCTTGAGCAATTTGTTATTTATTTATTTATTTATGCTTAGTGTTCTTTAGATATTGGACTTGTCTTAGTGACTATTGGACAGTTGTACTTGGATTATTTCTCTTTTCATTATTTTGATGACGGGTTATTCCCCGCGATATTTCATATACTGCACTTGTTGATGGATAGTTTTATTTTTACTATTCTTGTGACTGGACTATCCCTTATATTATAATTTTTATTATGGATGAGATTAGATATATAAACTGTGACAGGTGTTGTAGACCCTTATTTATATATATTACAGCTTAAGTGCACTCTAATGGGTCCATTAAATAGGGTTTGCCCATTAGAGTTGTGTTGTTGGCCATTGCCACGTGGCTAGTCCCTTGGTATTTTGGGACTGGGTGTGACATAGTTTTTATGGTGGCCCATGCAGGTCTACGAATATATTGCTTTGGTTTTAATTATGGAACAGAGCAAGCCTGCAATTAGGATAGAATGAATTTATAGGATCTAATCCACATGTTGACACATTCTTGAGCTCTATATTGAATTCAAATTAATTTCTTGACTTGCATCATGCCTTGATTCATCTGTTCGCCCTACACTGATCCTGACAGAAGAAGAGAAGGCAGAGAAATTTTCTGACGGACTGAGCTCTGAGTTACAGAGATTGATTGGCTCAGTTACATCTACTTCTTATATGGACGTCCATGTAGCGGCTTGACGCATGAAACGTGTCAACAAGAGAGAGTCCAGCCAAAAAAGGCCGCACACACTAGCACCAGCCCGAGCACTATAGGAAAGAGTAGCAAAGAGACCTCACATGCACCAGCCACCCAGAGAAACCCTACCGACACTGCCTATATATCAATATTGTGGCAAGCAAGGCCATCATGCAAGCGAGTGCAGACGCAAGTTGGGACGATGCTTGATTTTGCGAATTAGGACAGCACTCGGCACGGGACTGTATGGAACAACGAAGAGGAGCACCGATGATTTATCGACCAGACTTACCAGCAGCAGCACAAGGACTCCATACTTGTCATTATTATGGCAATGTAGGCCATCTTGCCAAAGAATGTCGATGCAGATTGGGATTGCGTTTGCTTTGCGGTTCAGACCAGCATTCAGCCAGAGATTGTATGGAGTATCAAGGAGAAGCACTGATGGTACACAGATAGACTTTACCAACACTGAGACCAGCCCAGCAGCTACTTAGGCTAGCTTATCCAACACCAGGAGTACCACAGAAGAGAGTTAGAGGAATCAGACCACCATCTCCAAGAGGGTATCAGCCAGTTGGGATACTGGATACTAGTGAGAAGACGTTGCGGGATCAGACGATCAGATTGGTTTGAGTAGCTTGGAAGCATCATTCTTCAGGCGAATCCACTTGGGAGCGAGAGGATATAATACGACATCGTTATCCTTAATTATTTGAGGATGCAGGTATGACCTTAGAACTGCCTTTAGCTACCATGTCTTTATAGATTCCTAGAGTAACTTTATTCTAAATTGCGAGAACGCAATTCTTTTAAGGTGGGTAGATTGTAAACTTCAATATTTTGGAATAGAGGTAATTTGGTTTTTTTTTAATTTATTTTTAATTTTAATTGATTAAAAAAGGTTAAAGTATTAATTTATAAAATTCTTTTATATATAAATGATACTTTGCCATGGCTTGGATATTTTGATCAATGCACAACCTTTTTTCCTCCAGTAAAATTTATATTAATGATCTTGACTAGACCTACTAGGCTTGTGATATTGGTGTTACATTCGTTTGATCTTTTCCATGCTCCAAAAATATTGACAAACATCTAGAACCATTGACATTGTAAAACTACCCTTATTTGGCTAGTTGAACCCAACCGGGCCCAAACACCCTACTCGGGCTCTCAAACCAATTCCTATAAGGCACGTACACTACCCCCTCCCCCCCACATTTTTTCTACTTCACACCATATCCCACACATAAAATATATCCACAAAATCTGAATAAATCAATTAAATGATCCATAAATACAATATTTTCAAATTAGTAAAGACCCCTATGCAATCTTGTTGCATATAAATTTAAATCTGAAATAAATATTTTAAAATCTAATTTAAATATTATAAATCATCTACCTCACCTTATTTTAACCTTCCTAAATCATATCCATAAGTGGAAATCCTAGAACAAATCCTAACCACCAACCTACATATCTTTATACATATATAAACCTATATAATAGGAGGGCCGACCCTATTTTCTCCCCTCCCTCATGTATCCCTCCTTCCCATGAATTTTACAGAATCTCCCCCTCTTCTTCTTCCCTCCATCATTCCCAAGCCTCCACACAAACCAAGGAGGCCGACCAAACCCCCAAGAAGTGATCGGTCACCGCTTTGAAGCCGACAAGTGCTGCTAGTTGCAGCAGCAGTTTTGTCCCACCAAACCCCACAAAAAGTTTCCAACCTCAATATTTAACTTCCACTTGAAGCCCCCAAGAGCCCCGTCAAGTTTCTTGAAATTTGGAATATGTTTGGCGCTCCAAAAGGTCCGTGTCGCAAGAAAGGCCTCCGCTGTAATCAAGAACACGTAAGTTTTATAATTTCTTTTTAATATATATTTTTCCCATGTGAGAACCTTTGTATGAATCCATAAACACGATATATGATGAATTATGATACCTCCATACATGAGAGACACTAATTTGATGTGCAAAACTACTCTTAGATGACATAAAACCAATGCTTGGCAATATAGTGATCATATTAAATTAGTATTATTGCTTGTTGATATTTTATTATTAAAGTATAATTTTACAGAAATTAAATATTTAATTTTAGAATATAATTGGATATATTTTTATATATTAAATAAGTTTTGGGCAAGATGGCGATCGTGCATGCACAAACTAGTCGTCAAGTTTTTAGAACACCTAGTCGACGCGCAACGAAACCTTGTGCATGCAACGACTCCTGTTTCAATATTTTTCAATAAATAACTAATAATTACAGAATTTAAATTATTTTAATTCATTATTAATTGGTATCGACATGCGTGTTGTATCAACCATATGCATTCTCAAAGTAAAGGTTAGCGTTGTTGCAAGTTTTGTGATATCGTAGCCTATCTGCGTATGTATAGGAATACTCGTATCGGAACTTATATAATTGCCTAAATGTATGTATGATAACACGATGTACGAGACCCTCACAATGTAAGAAATATTAGCATGGTACATATTTATTGGTACGTTATCTTACACCATGTGACTGCTTGATTGTTGGTACAAACGTCGCAATACTAGACGAAGTTATGTAACGAGCATGTTCTTTTATATTAATTAGATTAGATTGTGAGTATTGATTAGAACATGTTATAATAGGACACCTTGGATTCGTGGCACCTTCGGTTGAGGACACCAAACAGACAGTACCGCAGCAACAGACAGCAGGCAAGTATACCTTGTATTTGTTCCAGTATTTGTGCTCTTTGCTATTATTAGCTTCTGATTTATTTCTATTGCTTTGTATGTACTTATTGTGACCTAGGACCGTTACGATACTTAGCATCCGAGTCGTATTCGGGTGCCGACTTTCGTACGCGAAATCGGATATCGTTAGATTGTATTGTCATCGTATCACCTTATAAGTGCAACCCTTGCACTACATACCCTAGGACACTATACACGGCTTTCATGTACAGAGGCCTCACTTGAGGATTTTGAAGATTTCATTTTCTGTGTTAGGACATGACTCATGATATATGATTAGTTGACTTGATTGAATCCTCTTTCCTGACTCGAGACATAATTAGTACTTGTCTTGCGTGTTTGGACATGAGATGCGAGATACATGGGGATCGGAGAGAATCTACCGTACCGTTGGGCTACCACAAATACGTGCTACCGTTGCTTGCGCTTCGGGCCCTATAGTGTTGTAGGTACCTTGACAGGACTTGTACGTACCTACTACTACTACTACTACTACTACTACTACTACTACTACTACTACGACGACGACTACTACGACGACGACTACGACTACTACTACTACTACTACTACTACTACTACTACTACTACTACTACTACGTGCTATTGTCGTGTCTATGAGACCTACATGCCTCGGTTGTTTAGCGGACGAGTACGTTCTCAATTGCATTCACTTAGTTGGTTATGATAGGTTACCTGAGCACATTGTTTATTATTTACTGTTATATTGGCTTGAGTATTTATTGTACCTAGCTATGTCCCCTGAGGACCTGGATCCGGATTATGTTTCCAGTTTTAGAAGAGGAGAGCTACTCCAAGATTTATGGGGCAAGAGCTGACATTGGAGCAGTACTTGCACCAGAGGATGAGGTTGTGCCGGAGGACTTCTCTTGAGCACTCTACCATTTATTTATTTATGCTTAGTTTTCTTTAAACATTGGACTTGGTTTAGTGACTATTGGACATATGTACTTGGGTTATTTCTCTTTTTATTATTTTAATGACAGGTTGTTCCCCGCGATATTTTTTATTTTGCACTTGTTGATGTATAGTTTAATTTTTATTATTCTTGTGACTGAACTATCTCTTATGTTGTGATTCTTATTATGGATGAGATTAGATATATAAACTGTGACAGTTGTTGTAGACCCTTATTTATATATATTACATCTTAAGTGCACTATAACGGGTCCATTAAATTGGGTTTGCCCATTGGAGTTGTGCTGCTGGCCATTGTCACGTGGCTAGTCCCTTGGTATTTTGGGACTAGGGCTTGAAAACTACAAAACATCGAGTCTGGCGTCATTGCCGGTCTCCCTGCCTCCTTGACTTTTCCTGCCAACACTCACCAGTTGATCACCGTGGTCAGCCAAGAGCTAGTCTGCTTGAAAAATAACCTCTGTATGTGTCTAAGCTACACCACAAAGGCAGAAACTAGCATCCGAGACTGGAGCCTCCCGTTTATCGACTACGCAGTCAATGGAATTCTCCCCGAGAACCCAAAGGAAGCTACTTCCATCAGAAGATGTTCCCTCCGATTATATTACGATACGACTACCAAAATATTGTATCGTCGTTCCTACGACGGCCTTCTGCTACTATGCCTATCGAATGCAGAAGCGAAGCATGCTCTACGCGTGGCTCACAATGGGGTTTGCAGTGTCCATCAGCCCGGGTCCAAGCTACAGGACCATCTCCGGAGAATATGATACTATTGGCCGACAATGGTCGCGGATGTTGTCAACTACACAAGTAATTGCCAAGCTTGCCAAATCCATGCCTACTTCATCTACCAACCCTCGGAGTTCCTACACCCGACCGTTGCATATTGGCCGTTAGAAGCCTGGAGGATGGACATTATCGGACTAATTAGTCCACCTTCATCGAAGGGTCAATGGTTCATCTTGGCCATCACCGACTACTTTTTCAAGTGGGCAGAAGCTGGTCTACTCGCTGAAGTCAACATCAAACATGATCAGCTTTGTAAAGCATCACGTCATATATCGCTTCGACTTGCCACAGAGGATCATCCACGATAATGGTCCACAGTTTGCAAGCCATGCTTTCTACCAGTTCTGTGACAAGAATCGAATTTAGAATGTAGCATCAACTGCCCACAACCCAGCAGCAAATGGTCTAGCGGTGGCATTTAACAAAATCATTATAAACCTACTCAAGAAGTTCGTGTCATCCAACAGGCACGACTGGAATGAGAAGCTGGGTGAATATCTCTGCACCTACCATACAATGGTCCGGACGCCAACATGTAGCACAGCATTCTCCTTGGTCTACGGGAGCGAAGCGGTCCTCCCTCTCGAGGTCCAAATTCCCTCGCTCTGAGTGGCTCTCTACAACCGGCTAACCATCAACGACAATCACCGTCGACGGCTACAAGAGTTAGAAGCTCTCAACGAGAAATGCCTGTTAGCTCAACAACATATTGAGATGTACCAAGCGCGCATCTCAGGAGCCTTCAACAAACGGGTTAAGAAGAGGACCTACCAGGTGGGTGACCTCGTCCTGACAGTAAGGAGATCGATGCTTACGACCCACAAGACGACAGGCAAGTTCCAACCCAAATGGGAAGGCCCGTTCATCGTATAATCTGTATTCTACAACGGCGCCTACTGATTGGAGAAACCCAATGGTGACTTGATCATGATGCCCATCAGCGATAAGTTTCTGAAAAAGTACTATGTCTGGGGCTAGGCTTATACTTTTTTCTATCCCCGGCAAGTCAACAAAGACGTAAGGTGCTCCCACTCTTTGTTGTTCATCCCCAACAAGTGCCTATGCACAATATTACCTTTCCTTAATAAGCCATTATCGGTATTCAGGAGTCCTGGATACGCAAAAGATAATGGATCCTCAAAATCTTCCCAACGAAGTAGTCCTCAGGTCCACATGTACACTCCCGCAGGGACAACTCAAAAATCAGTCTCGTTAGATGGTAGCCATGTCCATAGGACCTCTTAGCTATCGGCCTAACACTCTCCCCAATGAAGTAACTCTCAGGTCTATCTATATTCCCGGGTAGACCACACTCAGCAAATCACTTATCGGTGAGTTTCTCGGACGCTAGTTCACGTCCATACTACCTTTGAACTACTGTCCTAATATTTTTTACCGGCTGTGTTTGCCATGTCCATATTACCTCTGAGCAAACCTCCCGGATTTGGTTGTTGATTATCACGTCCACATTACCTCTGATATCGGTTGCCATCTCAACTTATCACCCGTATTTAACTCTAAGTACGCCAGCGGTGTTAAGTCCACAAAACCCGTATTTACCTCTGATCTGTTCTTGGCGAACTGTCCAAGTCTTCTAGATCAATTCTTGGCAAACTAACGCATAATGTTGGTCTTTATCCCGAACAACGGGTGTTATGATATCCCTCCTTGCTCCATCATGAGCAGCACGAGGGAGAACAAAGCATGCACAAGAAAATCATATGGCATTAGCAAACAAAGACAATATAAAATCCATGGGGCAGAGCCTAGTCGGCGCATGAGGTGCCTTTCATACGGCAGAGCCACGATGGTTGCATATCGGGTCAAGTCTTCATCCATACGGTAGAGCCATGGTGGTCGCAAGTCCAGATCGAGCCTTCATCCATGCGACAAAGTCATGGTTGTCGCATGTCCAGGTCGAGCCTTCATCCATGCAGAAGAGACTTAACTGGCGCATGATGGTTACCCTTCCATGCGATAGACTCATGAGAAAAGCCCGCACATGTTCGCGATGATCTCTCATCCATGCGGCAAGGCTGTGTAAAGTGTCTGCGCGTGTTTCTCATCCACGCAGCAAGACTGTGCACTGGTGTCTCAATGTCCTTGGCAGCCCAACACGAAAAGCGGGTGCTCTCCTACCTCCATGCAAAATAGCAAAGTCAGGGGGGCACTGATCAAGACCGCCCCTGACAAACTCCTCGGCGAGAAGGGTCGTAGCCTACGACATCCTTCGCAGGAAAATAAAGAAGAAAGCAAAGAGATACAAGTTCTCTCTCCCCCCTGACTACCTATTTATAGGCTCTAAAACTGCGTAAAGGGATCGAGGCAATGAACCAAGCGGTTAATGAGATAAACCTGATGCCTCGATCCGCGTGATCCTTTTTAATCTTCTCAAAAACTGATGCCTCGTGCCCCGTGTCAGGAGATGGCACAAAATCTCAAGAGATATGGTCAAAGATAGAACAAATCTTCTCATTAAATTATCGGACATCATGTCAGAGACAACTATGCGGCCATGGACTATGCGGCATACCCTGCATATGCGGTCAATAGCGCTCAGCCAGGCTTCTTTCAAAGTATTCCAAACTTGTCATTTTGAAAACTTTGAAGAGGGTCTTGTAGAAGCATAAAAATTATGTAGGCCGCATAGAGGTCATACCCCTCAAAAATAAACCAAGCCGCAGAGAAGCCACATGCGGCCAGAACAACCAAGTCGTAGAGAAGCCACATGCGGCCAGATCAACCAAAGATCTAGAAGCCGTATAGTATACTCTATGCGGTCTGAACGACCACAGAGCATGGGGGCCGCATAAAACCCCCCAGACACAGCATTCGATGACTGTCAGACTCTGACACATCAACTATCACACCGAAATGCTTCGAGATTCATGAAGATGACATCTCAGAAAAAGATAAAAGGTCACATCAACTCATTGATGGTATCAACAGACGTGCCACGCCATGTTCCCATTCACATGTGGCTACATGCCCATACGGCCTCGTCATCATGCGTCCAGAATGCCCATCCGACCAAGGCCAGACGAGAGCTTGCATGCAGTTATATACCCATGCGACCTTGTCATCATGCGGCCAGTGTGTCCATCCGACCAAGGCCAAAGAGAGCACATATGCGGACACAATACCGTGCGGCCAGAGTGTCCAAATGACCAAGGACAAACGAGAGCACGTATGCAGCAATGACGATATATGGCCATGACGTTATGCGGCTCTCGACTTGCAGGATCTTTCTGTTACAACCGAAGATGATTTCTCGCATAATCTTTGCTGACTACCTGTCCAGCTAACCAAGTCACGCACGCAATAACCCCGAGATCTCTTCAACAATATATTGTAACCAAGACCACGTGGCAACCTGTCTATAGCATGCGACTGCAGTTACAACCACATTCTATTGAAGGAGTCCTATGCGGCCACCAAACATAGGCATATGCGGCACCTATAGGCTGTCAACAGGATGGATGTAAATAGTAAGGGTAGCATACCCTATAATCCTCCGGCCAGCTACATACGTGCATACAAGCTCATGGGAGAGAAAAGAAGAAAGCATCATCATTACCTCATCAGACCGTCAACGGAGTAAAGAGACGCTGTCGTGCTCAAGCTCCATCTTTCCTACCTAGATCAAAATATTGTACTTAGATTTTCTATTTATGATCTCTTTGTACTTCTTTATTTGTTATTTCAATATTCAAAACTTGCAATGGCGGACAATTACCAATTATGGTTGAAAAGGTTTTCCCTCTTCCCTATGCTCTCCTACCCGTTGGATGCAAAAATCCTTATCGTTGGATCTCACACTAAACCCAAACTACTCTCTCTTTCTCCCTATTCATTGTTGGATCTCACAAAACCAAAACCCCTCCCTCTCTCCGGCCAAAATTAAGAAACCAAAACTAAAGGCAAAACCGTTGCTCTCTCTCTCTCCGACCAAACTGTTCCGTCAGCTTGGGAGATCTTCGATCAAATCCACTACTCTCTATCTCTCTCTTAAGCAAATCTCTCTCAGATCTTCGACCAAATTCTTTGTGTTATGGTTGCTTGGTATATTTTTCTCCCAAAATTTTAGAATTAGGCTTTTATCCTTTAGTTTTGACTTCATGTTTTTCTGCTAGTAAAATCTCTCTGATTGTTATGGCTGACACTCAAAATTTGAGTGTTTTATACAATTTACACAATTTTTCTTCCTTTTCCGTCATTTCTCCAGCAAGAAAACAAATTTAGAGAGAGAGAGAGAGAGAGAGTTTTGGAACGCATGGTAATCACTGTAAGATCATGCATTTCTTTCTGCGAGTGGAGGAGGAAGAGGTGGTCTTGAATATATAGAACCATTATATTGTTCTTGAATGTTTCTATTTCCTCTTAGAAGACCATTCTGGAAACAATTTCCTTTTCTTTATTTATACCCCCCTCTCTCTCTCTCTCTCTCTCTCTCTCTCTCTCTCTCACACACACACACACATGTACACGAACAACAAATTAGCCTGGAAGCCTATTCTTTAGATTCTATAACTAAAAGCCCACTAATCAATATTAGATTACATTAGAGTAGACTAGTCACGTTACTGTACCAACAAATTGGCGATGCTTCATTATTTAGAAAAGTTATGTATGTGACCTTATCTATCAATGTATAGAGTTTAAAGCCCATGAAATTTGATGATGTCGACACATTTTCGTTTTCCTTAGGATTTGCTCGATAATGGTGTTTTTATGGCTCAAAATTCTCCCAAAATCGGTGTAATATAATTTTTGTGTGTCTTTATAAATACCCGGATTTTATTATTTTATTATATATATATATATATATATATATATATATATATATATATATATATATATATATCATCGTCAAAAATATATAATTATAACTACTAATACCTTATCCTATTTTTTTTCTATTTGTATTTCTTTTCTACTTCTTCCAAACTGCGGGTACTTTTCAAACTATGGGTGCTTTTCCCAGTAAGTTCTTAAAATCTTTTTCTCCCTACTTTCATTCAGACGTTTCTATTATTTTATGTGTTTCTGTTATTTTGATCAAATATGGATTTCTACTTCTTCCAAAGTTCTCTCCTACTTTCATCCATGTATTTCTTTTATATCATATGTTTCTATTATTTATGTATTTCTATTATTTTATTTATATATGATCATATAAGTAATTTTATTCTTGTAAAAAAAATTCAGAACCGCTCGTTAATGAATTACCAAGCATGAGTTGGACTAGTTTAAAAGTCGCTATCTAAAATCACTCAAAATTGGACCGCTCATAACCGGTATTCTAAAAATACTTCAAAACCACTACCTTACGATTGTCAAGCAGACCCTTAGGGTTGAGGAAAAAAATAAGCAGCGTTAAGTGGGATTAAATGAAGGAAAGTTAAGTGAGGGGAAGTAGAGTCAATACGGTAAACCCCCAAATTATTATTATTATTATTATTATTATTATTATTATTATTATTTAGAACCCAAATCCAAACCCAAAATTTATTGCTACTAAATCCTAAACCACAACCAACCCCCCAGTAACTCCAATCTACATCCCGTGCGCAGAATAGTCGGTCCCATCTTCCCTAATTTTTCCTCCGAGCACCTTGCCACGAACCCCCCCCCCCCCTCCCCGTCACCCCCAATCCCTGCACAGTCGTCCTGACTCGTGCTTGCGCCGTATGGAGGCTCGAACCACTCCGATTTGTTGTGTGCACATAGCAGAATTCTGTCGCGCCAAGTCATTTTCAAGGATTTCGTTCTCCCTCCTCGATCAACCGAATCCCGATCCGACTTTTCAGGTGCACACCTATATAACTCTCTCATTTTCGATACAATTTGTAGAAATAAATTCTAATTAAAACCTAAATAAAATTTATCTCCAAAATTAGGAAAAATAATTATTTTCATAAACGTAAAACCGTGTTCATGACATCCTATTGGAAAGCGAATAACTTTACGATCCCTCAAACAAATTTAGTTTTGATTTCTTGTATGCATTGCCTATATAACCCATTTAAATACCCAAAAATTAGTTTAGTTTTATTTTTATTTAATCTGTACTAAAACTATGTTCCATTTTCGAAAAAATATACAACTTCCAGGATTCAAACTTTATGTGGTTTTTTCTAACTCTGAACGACCATAACTTACTGCTCGTTCAGCAGAATTCGATGAAACTTATGCTCAGGCATTATTGGTTAACTTGTTTATGACCATGCTAAGTTACAGAATCTAATTCAACCTGTAGATATATCAAAAACAGAACCAAAGTAGGCATGTTGAAACAGTTTTCTTTATTAGAAATTTTTTGAAACAGGGTCTGTCCCGATAAAATGGACCACTTCGGCTTGAACCGATTGCACCGAAAGGTCTATCCCGACGTGCGGGCTTTGGCGGAATTCAAATTGGTCGTGTGCGCGCGATAAATTTTGTCCGTATCCGTCAAAAATTATCGTATCGAGGTTTTTTGAGACATTGTAATTACTTTATGTACGTTCATCGTGTCACGACGAAACTTATACCGTTGGACTCGCAGCATCCGAGTTATCCTGTGAGGTAAGTTTCGTCCAATTCTGAGAGGTTGACCAGGTCATCCTATTGTGGGTCCTACAATCTGAGTCCACGGGCATTTTGTGATCGGCTCATCGAAATTCAAATCTGGACATACCGTTGAGTTTGTATTATCTTTTAGACTTTGTTTGACATAATTTTTTGAATTTAGAGACATTTAACTCTGGAACATTTTTCGGTGCAAAGTGGATCCACCGGCGTATCCTATTTTAATCTGAAACTATCAATTTTGTTCATGTGTTCAAACTGGACTTATGGGTAGGTTTTTCTTACTATCTCGTTGATTCCGAACACATTGGTTATGTTTGTTTCAGCATCCGAAGTTGTCCATTCTGTTTCCACTTCTCGTGCTACTCCTGACTTGACGAGTTTGTTGCCAGATCATCGGCTGTACTCTTCCCAACACCAAGAAAGTATACCTTGCTATGATTACTGTTTATATATATTTATTTCAGCATGTATTGTATTTATTTCTTGTTTACTTTAGTATTTGTGATATAAAACTGTGCGTCCAAGCTAGACTTGGGTGCGATCGACGGAGTACGTCAATTCACTTGCTTACTATTTATTATATGCATGTTGACTTAGTTACTAGACGACTACCCTGTAATTATGGAATATTTTAATATCTCCTTGGACACACACACTCATGACACGGATATGAGACTAATTGTAGGGGCACGAACTATCGTACTCGATTGTCCATCGATACGTACGGAACGTATGACAACGTAACTACTTTGATTTAGTGTATTAGAGACTCAAGCAGTTACAATCTGGACATGTTGTGGATACAACTTGGTCAATATAGGAATTGTGGGAGATGACAGTCACTATGCGTATGGGCTACCCAATCGGTGAACCATAGGATCCAGAGAAAACTATGGGAGATTATGAGTTTGTTTATCATGTCGGCCTCTGACGTTCATTGAGCGTTATGCACGGATACATATGATTGCTTGCAGTATATGTATATATCATGAGCCTTCCCTTGCCCATGCATTGAACGAGGTCCTCTAATGTACACTTAGGAGGTTAGAAATACCCTATTGCATTTATTATATCACAGTATATATAACATGCTATTTTTTTGTATCTTGTTACGTCCCTCTGAGAACCTAATTTTCTTCCAAGATTGGACGATCAGGAGTTTCCAGAGGTGTACGGACCGGTAACTGATTCTGCACTTGTGGACGAAGATGTCTTGCCTTCCGAGTTTCCATAATTTTCTTCTAGATGGATTAACTATCTCTTAGCACTTTATTTTTATTTCATGATGTACTTGACTATTTCCTGTTTTCAGTTAATAATAGTCTTTTGGTAGTGGATTTGTTTCCACCCGACTATTAGCACTCTTATATTATCATTTCCAGCAGGTTGTATATCATTTTTGTTTCGTGTTTAGTTTATACTTGTTATGTGGATGAGATCAGTATATTATAGAATTGTGACCCTTTGCTACACTTGATAAGTTAGAACCCAAATTACAGCGCAAGTATGCATCGTAGGTTCCATACATTGGAATAGCCTACGTATGAATGTCAGCTGGCATTGTCACATGCTGGTCCTACGTACTATGGGACCGGGGCATGACAAATGCATATAACCTTGTTTGGATTGGAGGAAAAGTTAAATGATGTGTGTTTAATAACTTTTGTTCGGATTGAAGGTTTTGAGTGAGAGGAGAATAAATAAAAATACAATATTTACCAAAATATTCTTATTACATATGTCATAAAATTAAATTTGATTAAAATTTTAATTATAATTTGTCAAAATACCTTCACAAATTAGGAAGCTATGGATCAAGGTGTGTCAAAGTACTGGCCGGCCCGGAACCCGCCACGGGCCCGGTCAAACCCGGTCCGGGTCCGGGCCCGGTCAAACCCGGTCCGGGCCAACCCGGACCCGGTTAACGGACCGGGCCGCTCCGGCCAACTCCTCCTACGGGTCCGAGCTGGGTCAGAGGATCCGATCCACAAGCCCGGCCCGGCCCGGCCCGGTCAACCCTCTGTTCAGGCCGAGCCAAATTCGGACGGTCCGGTCGGGCTGGCCCGGACCGGCCCGGTTCAGGCCTGGTTCAATTTTTTTGATAAAATAGCCGTTGGGGGTATTTTGACCAAAATACTACTGTTTTAGTGACAGTTTTTTGTCCGTTTTAGGTGTATTTTGGTCATTTGGAAAATGACAAAAATATCCATTATAAGAACTATTTTTTTGGGGTATTTGGGGTCATTTGCCCCCCCCCCTCCCCCCCCCCCCCCCCTTTTTTATAAATAGTCCATAATTCATGAAAAATAAAAACAATACAATTGCTTCCCTTCTACAAAATTTATTCCCTCTTTTACAAAGTTTAGAAGCAAGGCAATTACAAAGTTTAGAAGTAAAGCAATTACTGGACTCCAACTTCTTTCCTCTCAACACATTTTCTTGCGATTTCTTTTGGAGGCTTCTAGCAAACGTTACAAGTAACTTTAATATTACAAAATAGTTTTTTTTCCTGATTTGATATTTTTTTTTGCTCTCTCTTTCTCTTTTGGTAGAGAAGTAATTAATTTTGCTCTAATTTTTTGAATTTTTTTTTTAAATATGGACGGACGAGGTTCAAACCAACATTTTAAAATTATGACTATTATAATAATATGTTTGAAAATAATCATATTTCTGATTCTGCGCCACCGACACAAATGTCACCTCCTGAAGTTAGGAGTATGGCCACGGCTACAAATGTTGCCAATAGAAAAATATTATTTTTATGGAAATATTTTACAAAAATATTTGTCACTGATAGTGATGGTGCACCGGTTTTAGATCCAAACGATCAAAAACTGATACATAAGGCTGCAGAATGTAAGAAATGTAAACATGTTTACAAATGGAAAAAAATGATGGCATATGCACTTTAAAAAGATATTACGAAAGTTGCTATGACAAAGACACACTGCAGGCTACACAAATACAGCTAAGTACCGGTAGTCAAGGATCTTTTTTAGGTAACTTTACTTATTCTGATGCTCGTAACAAGACTTAGTTAGCAAGATTTATGATTTGTGAGGAACAACCCTTTATATTTGATGAGAGTAATATCTATTATAAATATGCAAGTAATGCTCTTAATCCTTGTTTTACTAAAGTTTCTAGATCTCCTACCAGAGTAGAGGCTCTGAATTTTTTAAAAAAAGATAAGGCTCATTTGAAAGAAAATTTTATGCATGTTAGTAAATTTGCTTTAACTTCTGATACATGAACTATTAAGCAAAATTATGCTTATATTTTTATCACGACACATTATATAGATCCAAGATGGATGTTGCAAAAACGCATCATTTGTCTAAGGCCTTTAGAATTTCCACATACCGGCGCTTTAATCGGTGGCGCTATAATGCAATATGTGTGTGAATATGATATTCACAATAAAATATTTTAGATTTCGTTTGATAATGCCAGTAACAACACTTCTTCTAAAAGTGTTTTGAAAATACAAGTTACGCCTATATTAGAAGGTAGACTTTTTATGTTAGATGTGCTTGTCATATTATTAATTTAATTGTACAAGAATATCTTGAATTCTTTCAACTAAATTTAGAAAATCTTAGATCATGTTTACATAGTTTGAACTCTTCTGCAAGTAGACAACAAGCTTTTAAAATTTTATGTACAAAATATGGTGTTACTTTTAGGAGATTTGTTAAGGATGCACCATATAGATGGAATTCTACTTATTTAATGTTCAATCTTCCATTAAGTTTAAAGATGTTATTATACGTTATTGTAATGCTAATCCTAGTTTTGATTATCAAGTAACTGAGAATGATTGGTTAATTGCTACTTCTAATTTTGAATTTTTAGAATTATTTTATAATGCTATATGTATTCTATTTGGAGTTTATTATCCAACTTCTCATTTAGCTTTAACATAAATTCTTAACATATCTCATTTATTTTGTAAAGACGGACGACGGACGACAATTTTTTTTTACAAGACTTGTACATTTTTTTACAAACTTTATGCAAATAAAATATTATTTACAAGTTTCTTTTTTTTCTTAATGTTATAATAAATTTATAATTTTATTGCCATTAATAAAAAAAATAGTTTTTTCTTACTTAATGTTATTAGTTTTTTACATTTAACTTCTTTATGTCTATATAAATAACTTCTTTAAATTTTAAGTTATAAATTTATATTTAAATTCAAAATATTAGATTTATATATTTTTTTTATAAGTTATTCAAACAAAAAAAATATTCAACTTATAAATATTTAGATTTTAATTTATACTTAAAGTTATATAAATATTGATATAAAAAAATTAAATAAATTTTCTAACAAATAAATTTGTAAATTTCAAATTATACTAAACATTTAACTTATAAATTTTAGATTATACTTAACATATAACTTATAAATTTTAAATAAATTTATACTTAAAATTATATTAAAAAAAATTCTAACAAATAACTTATAAATTTTAAATTATACAAAAATAACTTATTAACAAAAATCCTATAAATTTTAACTTGAATTTATTAACATATAACTTATATCATATAAATTATATATAAAATATATATAAATAAACAAACAAAAAAACGGGCCGGCCCGGCCCACCCATGAGCCGGTCCGGACACAGACCGGATCGGTCCTACCCTGACGGGTCATGGGTCCAGGCTGGGTCGGGATTTTTTTCCGACTCGGCCCCCTTCTCCTCTCGGGTTGAGCCCGGTCCGGACCGAACCCGGTCAAATCTGGTTGTCTCGGGCTGCGGGGCGGTCCAATACACACCTTGAGCTACGGAGCAACATGTTGAAAGCAAGAAGAAATAAAAAAAAGGTCATAATATTTTATAGAACAAATAAGGGATATATATATGACATTTTAAACAAAATTTTTCAATCCCCCTCGTTAATCTTCTGATTTGGGGGTTGAAAAATAGGCAAAAGAGAATTAAACAAATTCTTACTTAACCCTTTATAACTCTCCCTCCTAAACCCCCATGAATCATCAATCCAAACATGATTTTTATTTTTTTTAACTTAACTTTTTCGCACTTAACTCTCTTAACTTAAATAAGAGATTTTTATGATTTTGAAGGTGTTTTTACCGGTCTTAGAGCAATTTGAATAAATTGTTGTACTTTTGCTATTTCTTGTTTCTGAAAGACTACCTTGGTTGTTAGGTTGCTGTTGCCTTTCCAACTTTACTAGCACTACAATGGAGATAATCAGGTATGTTAGAATGACTTTTGTTCTTAACCCGGCATATTGATCAAGGATTTAGTCCCCCAAATGCCATAGCATCCCGTAATACCAATATCTCACTCTCTTCTTCCTATATGTATACTGTAAGGTTCCAAGTATCGGTATCAAATACAAGGATTATGAATATCAGGGTCGTTTCGGATCGAAATATCAAAAAAAAAAATTATCGAAAAACAAATAATTATTAAAAATATAGAGATTTTTTAATATATTTAAACATAATTTTAAGTATTTTTTGTGTTATTTTTTATTAATTTTAATCAAATGAAATAGTAGTCAAATTTATCGATTGGTTTATATGCGATAGATAAGTTTTCTTCTTTTATATATTTTTACAACCTTACTATTTTTTTACATTCTTGCTGATTTGTCTTTTTCGTTCAATCTTTTTTTGTCGAATTGAGTGAAAAAGATGTCTCCGATGTCGATACTTCAAACTGTATCGATATCGACCATATCGAATTGGTATCGAGCGATACTGCAAACTATGGTATATTGACAACCATGTATGCCAATGTTGGGATCATGAGGTCGATGCTCGACAAGGGTTTCGGGTCGGGTTCAGTTTCGGATCCGACCCGACCCACTAGGAATTGGGTTCGGTTTGACTAGACCGGGTCGGGTTCGGTTCAGGTTGGTTTGGGTTAAAATAAACTGGGTTTATTTTAGGGTTTAATTTGGTTTAATAAATAATTAGTTTTTAGGTTTTTAAAATATTTTCGGGGTCCAATAAATTCCAGAAAAATTATCCTATGTCTAATTCAAAGCGGGAGCCGGTTAAAGTCAGTATTGCCGGGCGAGTCAGGTGCTAGCGGAAGTCGTAACTAAAACCGTTATATTTCATTCAACACCTAAAAATATTATTTTTATAATATTTTAATATTGATTAACATCATTTAAAATTTGTTTAAATCCAAATTACATTGATTTTAATTAGTTAAAAATTACAGAAAATTTCAGAAAATTGTGAAATTTGATTTTTTTTTTTTAAATTCCTGAAAAATCAGGGGCTTTACAGCTATCATATGACTTGTTGCATTAGTTATGATCTTGCGTGACATGGACATGAGACGTTGTGGACATGAGATGTGTGATTACATTGGGTGGGGAGAGACACACAGGCTACAGGCTGATTTTATATATGTATTTATTATTGTGAGGCCGTAGACTCTACATCAGAGCTAGGCACATTACGTGATATTACTGCTACCGGCTCCCCGACACAGAGCTTGTAGCAGTCTCAGCCTGAGTACTAATGATGCTCTCACTTGCATTTCACATAGATGGTTACATAGTTTATCATATTGTTTCATTCATTATTGCACTGCATTTATTTTGGCTTGAGTTATTTTGTACCTTGCTATGTCCCCTGAGGACCTGGATTCCGGATTATGTCCCCAAGTTTAGCAGAGGAATTATATCCTGAAGTATACAGGGCAGGAGCCGAAGCAGGAGCAGGAGCAGACACTAGAGCTAAACCGATCCCCGAGGACAAGGTGATGGCCGAGGATTTCTCCTGAGTATCTGTTATCAATACTCAGTATTTGCTTTTATTAGACTCTTTTGTTTCTGGTCTGTTGAACCAGTGTATCAGACTTATTATTGGGTTGTTCCCCGATTTACTTTATTGAGACTTGATGACAGTTATATTTGAATTTGCTGATATTGATCATATTTATCTTCCATGGATGAGATTAGATTGTGACATGTTTATTAGACTTTATTATTGTGTTACAGCTTAAGTACACCTTGATGGATCCATTAAATTGGGTTGCCCATTAGAGTCTGCTGCTGGCCATTGCCACGTGGCTAGTCCCTCGGTGTTTTGGGACTGGGACGTGGCATGTATGTCACGCCCCAGTCCCAAAAGTACGTAGGACTAGGAACACGTAAGCATGCCAGCCGCATGGATATGTCAAATCCAATATATGGAAACCATAACCCATACGTACGCTGTAATATGAATATCAAATCCACAAGTGGTATAAAATGTATCACAAGTCACAGGGTATAATCTAAATCTCATCCACGAAAATCAAATATAAATAAATAACCAATATCTATGAAACTAGATCTCAATATAAGTATCTAAGGATGATGGTTGGATGGAAACAAATCCACTACCAACTCGAATGAAAAAGTACAACACAATAAACACAATATAAGAATACCAGCTAACAACCACGGGGCTCGAAGAGAAGACATCCACGAAACATATGTAACCATCCAAATATGCGCTCCTGCAAATACTCAAGAACAGATACACCAGAAAAGGGACCAGGTCCTCAAAGGGACATAACAAGATACATAGAAGCATGCCAATTTGAATACAGTAAACATGAATAATGTTTGAAAATATGTAAGTACGCTGTACAAGACAATCTATATGAATGCAATGAGGACAACTTTTTGACGTATGGGCAAGGGTAGGCTACTCGATCTAATCCTCACAACTCATACACTCGTCAGTGGACATCATCAGCCGACATACTTCGGGGGTAGCGACCCTCGGACTCCATCAATCGACATACCTCGGGGGTAGCGACCCTCGGACTCCATCAATCGACATACCTCGGGGGTAGCGACCATCAGACACGACCACCATAGTGCGTGCTAGTTACTACGGTTTACCAGAGTGGTTAAAGCCCATACTCCTACTGATTATCCTCTATGATACTAAGTGTCAAGTGTGTGTCAACATATCTAATATATAGTAATGACTGAAAGAAACTACACATACAATAAATAAACAGAAATGTAATAAATATACAGAAATATACTAATCATGCAAAATACTGTAAGTAATTTGGCAAGATATCTTGCCTGGTAAGAAAGCTGCAAGGTGTACTGTCGAGAAGTCAAGCACACAGGATCAGAAGCTATGGTATCCGAACAAATATCTCTGGATGCTAAAATAGATGTCACCAATGTTCCCAGAATATTCAAAATAGCTAAAAAGCAATTTTCTTTCGTCCAATTTGGACACAGGGGCAAAACGATAATTTTGGATAAAAGTGAGGTCCACATGTGGTCCACTTTGTACCGAAAAGTGTGTCAAAGGTAACAGTCTCTAAATATAGCAAATTATATGTCAAACAACTCTAAATGTCAATACGAACCCAACGGTATATCCTAATGTGGATTCCGATGAGCCGAACACAATTTCGTCCAAAAAGTCAACCGTGGGGCCCGCCAATTGGCGACTTGGTCAACTGTCTCAGAATTGCGTAAAAATTGGATCACAGGACCAGCGTGTTACCACGAATCTAGTGGCGCAAATTTTGTCACAATCTGACGAGCGTGCACAAAATGTGCGCGACTTCCACAAAAGTTGCGACACGGGATGTGTCTACGGATACGGGCTGATTCCGGCGCGCACATGCGTCCGAATCAGTTTGTAGAAATTTTTATGTGTCCGGTTACGCTGCGCGCACCGTTCGGTATACTTGGTACATGACGGGGCGGTCCCGTTTGGCGGGGCGCGCTCCGTTTCACAACTTTTAGAAATCTGGAAATGTGGCTTCGTGGGATTTTCCAATGAATTTAATTCTGTCTACAGCAGTTAATAATCTAGGATTATTTAACAGAAATTAAACTAGGTCAAGTGGTCTACGCATACCAAAAAGTATCATCGAATTCGGATCTCTGTGGTGGGAGATACGAACTCTGAAACATGGGTGGTCACCGCAGTTTTCTGCGATCCCAGAATTCGGTCTGTTTTTGCCAACTTTGGCGCTGTTTTCGCCTAGGGTTACATGTTGTTCGAGGTCTACTAACATATAAATATTTAAGAGGGTTAAGAGATAAGCATACCGGTGAAGACGGGGTAGCGTTTGGTTGAGCGAGTCGACGGAAAATAACTCCGGAACACAGGTACCTCGCTGTGGGAATCTACAGTGCGCGGGGTCGCGGTCGTCGAGATTTGTTTGGACGGCCTGGCGGGGTTCTCCGGCTGCGGTGGCGGCGCTCTCTAGGTCTAGATGGGAAGGAGAAGGGTTTGGATGATTTAGATTAGGATATATATATATATATATATATATATATATATATATATATATATATATATATATATATATATAAGGGAGAGAAGGGGGTGTTTGTATTCGCGGCCAAGGGTCAACGTGGGGGTCTTGGCTGTGATTTGGAATTTGCTAGGAAAAGTGGGCGTTTAGAATGGTTTGGTTTGCTTGGAGGAGGGTCTTGGCTGTTGGTAGAAGTTGTAATGGTTTAGTAGTGGTTGTTTGGGTAGGTAGGTGTTAAGGAAGTGGGTAGGAATAGTAATTAGTTTATTTTCTTTTCTTTTCTTTTTTTCTCTTTTTATATATTTCTTTAAATTATATGTATATATATATTTATATATACGTATATACTTATAGGAAAAATTCTAGATTATATTAATGCACACCATTAAGCTAGCAACTGCTCAAGGGGTCTCCTACATGAAATAAATTTCGAAAAATTTCTAATGGTCCTATAAATCCTCGAAGTGCACCAACACCTAAAATAAAAATTATTAAAAATCTATTTCTCCTAATTAGCCACTAATTACTATCATTTAATTAATAATTAATAATTAAAAGGGTATATACGATTTTTAGGAATAAGGGTTTTACAATGTCAGCTGGCATTGTCACATACTGGTCCTACGTACTTTGGGACCGGGGCATGACAAATGCATATAACCTTGTTTGGATTGGAGGGAAAGTTAAATGATGTGTGTTTAATAACTTTTGTTTGGATTGAAAGTTTTGTGTGAGAGGAAAATAAATAAAAATACAATATTTACCAAAATATTCTTATTACATATGTCATAAAATTAAATTTGATTAAAATTTTAATTAGAATTTGTCAAAATACCTTCATAAATGAGGAAGCTACGGATCAAGGTGTGTTAAAGTGCGGCCGGCCCGGAACCCGCCATGGGCCCGGCCAAACTCGGTCTGGGCCAACCCGGACCCGGTCAACGGACCGGCCCGCTCTGGCCAACTCCTCCCACGGGTCCGGGCTGGGTCGAAGGATCCGACCCACAAGCCCGGCCCGGCTCTGTCATTCCTGTCACGACCCGATTTCATGGAATCGTTGGGGCGTCCCCCGAATCATGACCGTCGTGCGGGCCTGGGGTTGCGCCCGCACAAGGCTTTAATGTTTTGCACAATGAACACATATTCAGAGTACGCAGATAAATTGAAACACAGATTTGAAACATGGAAAAGTTTTCTTTATTGATAATGAACATCTATTACAAACTCCTGAACGAGTCAGCTAATTTGCAGCACGACTTACAAAAGTGTTGACTCAAAATGAGATAGCAGTCCTGTACATTACATCCCTTTACTAAACTTCAAAATGATAAGGACCTCCGGGCTGGAGAACGGCTTTGCCACGAAGCTGCATTGTGTACAGAGTTGCAAGCTTCTTCCTTCAAAATGCTTCAAGGGGGAGCGATCAGGATACGCCAATAGCTGGACTAGATCGGGAAGACGACTTCGGCTCCTCGCTCGGTTCGCCTTTGTGCGGAGAACCTGTTTCAACGAGGGACAGCATGTCGAAACATACTGGTGAAGGCGAGCTAACCGAACTATACCAATCAACACGTTATTTTAATGAAGTATGCATATTTTGTGGGTTTCTATCTTGCCTTAGTTCAATTACAAGCAAGAGTATATATGTATAATATTGAAATAAACTTGCCACCGTTCGGTGGATTTTACCTGTCCGTCTGAACTACATGCACAATACTTACCATGCCTTCCCTGCCACGAAGACACAAGTTAGTTTGCAACAGGTTTAATATACAAGATGATCACTGGCTTGCTTGCCATAATGGACACTAGTCTGTGACGAAGATGGTTTGCTATGTGCAAGAACGTGAGGTGCCGCATACCATCCCGTCCAAGTACGTGAGACTAAACGTGAGTTCCGTCCGGAGCCGGAACGGTGCCAGTGCCCCAGCAGCCGCCCGCGGGAACTATATCTTGTGCACAAGTTGTTCGTGATCGCACATTAACAATCATTCGTCCGGAGGCTACGTTAACAATCATTCGCCCGGAGGCTACGTGATTCGCCCTGAGGCTACATGAGTACAAGACAAGCAGTATTGCATGATTCATTTATATTGCATCTAGGTTCAATTCATGCATTCAGGATATAGCTTTGTACATTCAAACTTGCATCTATGCATATGATAAAAATTCTGAACGAACAAGCATGCAAAGATATAACCGTTCACAAGTTTAATTGACAAGCAATACAATTCAAGTTTATTCCCTTTTTATCTTGGTATCTTTTATTATTACTTGGTATCGTTTGATCGGGGCAAAGAAGAATGCAAGATTTTAGGGTGTGAAGCTTGGAAGCAGGGCTAGCTAATCGGGTTGGTAGCCACTCACTTAGATGGTTGGAAGGGAGAAGGAAAGAGGCGCTTCACGACTCCGCTCGCAAGCCGCCTACTGCTCGTTCACCTGCATCACGAACAGCTCGATCAATACTTCTTCCACTCTTTCCAATCTCGAAATTGAAGTGCAGTTCAATGAACGAAAATAATAAAACTCATCAAAACCGTTCAAAAAAAATAAGCAAATCCCAAAACCAACTCAAAGCACGAAAGCAACAAGCGACATCGAAATCCGAGGCAATAAAAGATAGCAGCGGAGAGGTCCCTCCTGACTCTGCCGCTAAGTCAATCCCGGGGGCACGGTCCACTGAATATGGGAATCGATTTCGAAGAAACAAATCCATAACGAGGATGAGTTCTTGTTTCAATCTATCCCGATCGAACGATACCGTCTTGTGTTTCTTAGCCGCGCTCCCCGCACCGGGGGAACGGGGCGCTACATCCTACCCAACCAATTGGAAGTTTCGTCCTCGAAACTTAGGAACAGGACCTACCATCAGGGAACGTTACGTTGAGGATGTCTAGCAGAGTATTTAGGGCAGTCACGAATTCTGTGGATTATATCGCCACAGATGAGACATAATCCTTGTTTCAAACGACATTCATTGGCCAGGTGCCCTGGCTTCTTGCAGAAGTGACATAGCTGCCCTCTCTGCGGACCACCGTTGTTGCGGCGCTTTGCAGCGGTGTTTCCTCCTTCGTTGCTTTGGCGTTTGAGACTGGATGTATGCACAGTGCCGGCAGCAACATTAGGATACTGTGGTTCAAGTGATAGGGCATGATTCATGACTTCACGCATTGTCCGATACTGATGAATGACTACGTGCGCATGGATGGCAGGGCGTAGACCACCTTCAAACCTTCTAGCTCGACTCGCTACATCAGGTAAATAGGCCCTAGCGAATTTGGAGAGTCGGTTGAATTCGGCGGAGTACTGTTTAACTGTCATGCTGCCTTGCCTCAGTTGCACGAACTCGTTCTCCATCCGATGTTGTACTGGAGGGGGTACAAACTCCTCTTCGAACGCGGCACGAAATGTCGTCCACGAGATCGCCTCCTCTCCATGGTCAAATTAAAGAGATCGTCGATGCACGTCCCACCAATCGTGCGCGTTGAGGCGGAGCTGCAGTTGTGCACAGGCGACGCACTTCTCTTCGGGGACCTCTAGCAGAGCGAAGTGGTCTTCAAGTTCGGCCAACCAATCTAGATCCACGATTGCGTCCTCAATCCCGTTGAATAGGGTGTTGCAGACTTTCTTGAAGTGGCCAAAGTCGAAGGCAGTCACGTCCCTCGTCCTTAGAATTTGTGGCGTCTCTACTTCAAGTGCGGGTTGTTCCACCGGAGTCGTTGCTGTTACGGCGGAATGGTTGGAAGCCAAAGTCTGAATGATCTGTTGCAGGGCATCCACCTGCTTCTGTTGGACTGAGAATCGAGCTTCTATATTGTCTTAAAACTTGAGCTGACTCTCCTTCGCCCGCTTCTCGACCCGTTCATAGCGAGCCTCGTCCCTTTGTTGGTTTGCCTCCAACATCCGCAACATTTGCCGGATGGGATCGATGCTTGGCACGGCTCGCTGGTTCTTTGAACTTCCCGAAGTACCCGAACTACTTTCTTGGCCTTGCATTTCGTCCGGTGCTTGCGCTGTGGATTGCGCTGGTGCCATTCCTTCAAAAGAAGGTAAATTACATTAGGATCATAATGTATTATGGACTTATTGCATGAACGTATCTCATTTTGGCCTAACGAGTTCAAGAGTTCGCACAAAAATTTGATCGTTTAAGAAACTTTTCCAGTGCGAGAGTCTAAGGAAGTTGAATCTGTGCTCTGATACCATTATGTCACGACCCGATTCCGTGGAATCGTTGGGGCATCCCCCGAATCGTGACCACCGTGTGGGCATGGGGTTGCGCCCGCACAAGGCTTTAATGTTTTGCACAACGAACACATATTCAGAGTACGCAAATAAATTAAAACACAGATTTAAAACATGGAAAAGTTCTCTTTATTGATAATGAACATCTATTACAAACTCCTGAACGAGTCAGCTAATTTGTCGCACGGCTTACAAAAGTGTTGACTCAAAATAAGATAGCAGTCCTGTACATTACATCCCTTTACTAAACTTCAAAATGATAAGGACCTCCGGGCTGGAGAACGGCTTTGCCACGAAGCTGCATTGTGTACAGAGTTGCAAGCTTCTTCCTTTAAAATGCTTCAAGGGGCGCGATCATGATGCACCAACAGCTGGACTGGATCGGGAAGACAACTTCGGCTCCTCGCTCGGTTCGCCTTTGTGCGGAGAACCTGTTTCAACGAGGGTCAGCATATCGAAACATATTGGTGAAGGCGAGCTAACCGAACTATACTAATCAACATGTTGTTTTAATGAAGCATGCATATTTTGTGGGTTTCTATCTTACCTTAGTTCATTTACAAGTATATTTGTATAATACTGAAATGAACTTGCCACCGTTCGGTAGATTTTACCTGTCCGTCTGAACTACCTGTACAATACTTACCATGCCTTTCCTGCCACGAAGACACAAGTTAGTTTGCAATAGGTTTAAATATACAAAATGATCACTGGCTTGCTTGCCATAATGGACACTAGTCTGTGACGAAGATGGTTTGCTACATGCAAGAACATGAGGTGCCGCATACCATCCCGTCCAAGTATGTGAGACTAAACGTGAGTTCCGTCCGGAGCCAGAACGGTGCAAGTGCCCCAGCAGCCGCCCGCAGGAACTATACCTTGTGCACAAGTTGTTCGTGATCGCACATTAACAATCATTCGCCCGGAGGCTACGTTAACAATCATTCGCCCGGAGGGTACGTGATTCGCCCTGAGGCTACATGAGTACAAGACAAGCAGTATTGCATGATTCATTTATATTACATCTACGTTCAATTCATGCATTCATGATATAGCTTTGTACATTCAAACTTGCATCTAGGCATATGATAAAACATTCCGAACGAACAAGCATGCAAAGATATAACCGTTCACAAGTTCAATTGACAAGCAATACAATTCAAGTCTATTCCCTTTTTATCTTGGTATCTTTTATTATTACTTGGTATCGTTTGATCGGGGCAAAGAAGAATGCAAGATTTTAGGGTATGAAGCTTGGAAGCAGGGCTAGCTAATCGGGTTGGTAGCCACTCACTTAGATGGTTGGAAGGAAGAAGGAAAGAGGTGCTTCACGACTCCGCTCGCAAGCCGTCTACTGCTCGTTCACCTGCATCACGAACAGCTCGATCAATACTTCTTTCACTCTTTCCAATCTCGAAATTGAAGTGCAGTTCAATGAACAAAAATAATGAAACTCATCAAAACCGTTCAAAAAAAAAAGCAAACCCCAAAACCAACTCAAAGCACGAAAGCAACAAGCGACATCGAAATCCGAGGCAATAAAAGATAGCAGCGGAGAGGCCCCTCCTGACTCTGCCGCTAAGTCAATCCCGGGGGCACGGTCCACTGAATATGGGAATCAATTCCGAAGAAACAAATCCATAACGAGGACGAGTTCTTGTTTTAATCTATCCCGATCAAACGATACCGTCTTGTGTTTCTTAGTCGAGCTCCCCGCACCGGGGGAACGGGGCGCTACATCCTACCCAACCAATTAGAAGTTTCGTCCTCGAAACTTAGGAATAGGACCTACCATCAGGGAACGTTACGTTGAGGATGTCTAGCAGAGTATTTAGGGCAGTCACGGATTATGTGGGTTACATCGCCACAGATGAGACATAATCCTTGTTTCAAACGACATTCATTGGCCAGGTGCCCTGGCTTCTTGCAGAAGTGACATAGCTGCCCTCTCTGCGGACTACCGTTGTTGCGGCGCTTTGCAGCGGTGTTTCCTCCTTCGTTGCTTTGGCGTTTGAGACTGGATGTATGCACAGCGCCGGCAGCAACATTAGGATACTGTGGTTCAAGTGATAGGGCGTGATTCATGACTTCACGCATTATCCGATACTGATGAACGACTACGTGCGCATGGATGGCAGGGCGTAGACCACCTTCAAACCTTCTAGCTCGACTCGCTACATCAGGTAAATAGGCCCTAGCGAATTTGGAGAGTCGATTGAATTCGGCGGAGTACTGTTTAACTGTCATGCTGCCTTGCCTCAGTTGCACGAACTCGTTCTCTATCCGACGTTGTACTGAAGGGGGTACAAACTCCTCTTCGAACGCGGCACGAAATGTCGTCCATGAGATTACCTCCTCTCCATGGTCAAATTAAAAAGATCGTCGATGCACGTCCCACCAATCGTGCGCGTTGAGGCGGAGCTGCAGTTGTGCGCAGGCAACGCACTTATCTTCGGGGACCTCTAGCAGAGCGAAGTGGTCTTCAAGTTCGGCCAACCAATCTAGAGCCACGATTGCGACCTCAATCCCGTTGAATGGGGTGTTGCAGACTTTTTTGAGGTGGCCAAAGTCGAAGGTAGTCACGTCCCTCGTCCTTAGAATTTGTGGCATCTCTACTTCAAGTGCGGGTTGTTCCACCGGAGTCATTGCTGTTGCGGCGGAATGGTTGGAAGCCAAAGTCTGAATGATCTGTTGCAGGGCATCCACCTTCTTCTGTTGGACTGAGAATCGAGCTTCTATATTGTCTTAAAACTTGAGCTGAGTTTTCTCCGCCCGTTTCTCGACCCGTTCATAGCGAGCCTCGTCCCTTTGTTGGTTTGCCTCTAATATTCGCAATATTTGCTGGATGGGATCGATGCTTGGCACGGCTCGCTGGTTCTTTGAACTTCCCGAAGTACCCGAACTACTTCCTTGGCCTTGCATTTCGTCCGGTGCTTGCGTTGTGGATTGCGCTGGTGCCATTCCTTCAAAAGAAGGTAAATTATATTAGGATCATAATGTATTATGGACTTATTGCATGAACGTATCTCATTTTGGCCTAACGAGTTCAAGAGTTCGCACAGGAATTTGATCGTTAAAGAAACTTTTCCAGTGCGAGAGTCTAAGGAAGTTGAATCTGTGCTCTGATACCATTATGTCACGACCCGATTCCGTGGAATCGTTGGGGCGTCCCCCGAATCGTGACCGCCGTGTGGGCATGGGGTTGCGCCCGCACAAGGCTTTAATGTTTTGCATAACGAGCACATATTCAGAGTACGCAGATAAATTAAAACACAGATTTAAAACATGGAAAAGTTCTCTTTATTGATAATGAACATCTATTACAAACTCCTGAACGAGTCAGCTAATTTGTCGCACGGCTTACAAAAGTGTTGACTCAAAATGAGATAGCAGTCCTGTACATTACATCCCTTTACTAAACTTCAAAATGATAAGGACCTCCGGGCTGGAGAACGGCTTTGCCACGAAGCTGCATTGTGTACAGAGTTGCAAGCTTCTTCCTTCAAAATGCTTCAAGGGGCGCGATCATGATGCACCAACAGCTGAACTGGATCGGGAAGACACTTCGGCTCCTCGCTCGGTTCGCCTTTGTGCGGAGAACCTGTTTCAACGAGGGTCAGCATATCGAAACATATTGGTGAAGGCGAGCTAACCGAACTATACTAATCAACATGTTGTTTTAATGAAGCATGTATATTTTGTGGGTTTCTATCTTACCTTAGTTCATTTACAAGCAACAGTATATATGTATAATACTGAAATGAACTTACCACCGTTCGGTAGATTTTACTTGTCCGTCTGAACTACCTGCACAATACTTACCATGCCTTCCCTGCCACGAAGACACAAGTTAGTTTGCAATAGGTTTAAATATACAAGATGATCACTGGCTTGCTTGCCATAATGGACACTAGTCTGTGACGAAGATGGTTTGCTACATGCAAGAACGTGAGGCGCCGCATACCATCCCGTCCAAGTACGTGAGACTAAACGTGAGTTCCGTCCGGAGCCGGAACGGTGCCAGTGCCCCAGCAGCCGCCCGCAGGAACTATACCTTGTGCACAAGTTGTTCGTGATCGCACATTAACAATCATTCGCCCGGAGGCTACGTTAACAATCATTCGCCCGGAGGGTACGTGATTCGCCCTGAGGCTACATGAGTACAAGATAAGCAGTATTGCATGATTCATTTATATTGCATCTACGTTTAATTCATGCATTCAGGATATAGCTTTGTACATTCAAACTTGCATCTATGCATATGATGAACATTCCGAATGAACAAGCATGCAAAGATATAACCGTTCATAAGTTCAATTGACAAGCAATACAATTCAAGTCTATTTCCTTTTTATCTTGGTATCTTTTATTATTACTTGGTATCGTTTGATCGGGGCAAAGGAGAATGCAAGATTTTAGGATGTGAAGCTTGGAAGCAGGGCTAGCTAATCGGGTTGGTAGCCACTCACTTAGATGGTTGGAAGGGAGAAGGAAAGAGGCGCTTCACGACTCCGCTCGCAAGCCGCCTACTGCTCGTTCACCTGCATCACGAACAGCTCGATCAATACTTCTTCGACTCTTTCCAATCTCGAAATTGAAGTGCAGTTCAATGAACGAAAATAATGAAACTCATCAAAATCGTTCAAAAAAATTAAGCAAATCCCAAAACCAACTCAAAGCACGAAAGTAACAAGCGACATCGAAATCCGAGGCAATAAAAGATAGCAGCGGAGAGGCCCCTCCTGACTCTGCCACTAAGTCAATCCCGGGGGCACGATCCACTGAATATGGGAATCGATTCCGAAGAAACAAATCCATAACGAGGACGAGTTCTTGTTTCAATCTATCCCGATCGAACGATACCGTCTTGTGTTTCTTAGCCGCGCTCCCCGCACCGGGGGAACGGGACGCTACATCCTACCCAACAAATTGGAAGTTTCGTCCTCGAAACTTAGGAACAGGACCTACCATCAGGGAACGTTACGTTGAGGATGTCTAGCAGAGTATTTAGGGCAGTCACGGATTATGTGGGTTGCATCACCACAGATGAGACATAATCCTTGTTTCAAACGACATTCATTGGTCAGGTGCCCTGGCTTCTTGCAAAAGTGACATAGCTGCCCTCTCTGCGGACCACCGTTGTTGCGGCGCTTTGCAGCGGTGTTTCCTCCTTCGTTACTTTGGCGTTTGAGACTGGATGTATGCACAGCGCCGGCAGCAATATTAGGATACTGTGGTTCAAGTGATAGGGCGTGATTCATGACTTCACGTATTGTCCGATACTGATGAACGATTATGTGCGCATGGATGGCAGGGCGTAGACCACCTTCAAACCTTCTAGCTCGACTCACTACATCAGGTAAATAGGCCCTAGCGAATTTGGAGAGTCGGGTGAATTCGGCGGAGTACTGTTTAACTGTCATGCTGCCTTGCCTCAGTTGCACGAACTCGTTCTCCATCCGATGTTGTACTGGAGGGGGTACAAACTCCTCTTCGAACGCGGCACGAAATGTCGTCCACGAGATCGCCTCCTCTCCATGGTCAAATTGAAGAGATCGTCGATGCACGTCCCACCAATCGTGCGCGTTGAGGCAGAGCTACAGTTGTGCGCAGGCGACGCACTTCTCTTCGGGGACCTCTAGCAGAGCGAAGTGGTCTTCAAGTTCGGCCAACCAATCTAGAGCCACGATTGCGTCCTCAATCCCGTTGAATGGGGTGTTGCAGACTTTCTTGAAGTGGCCAAAGTCGAAGGCAGTCACGTCCCTCATCCTTAGAATTTGTGGAGTCTCTACTTCAAGCGCGGGTTATTCCACCGGAGTCGTTGCTGTTGCGGCGGAATGGTTGGAAGCCAAAGTCTGAACGATCTGTTGCAGGGCATCCACCTGCTTCTGTTGGACTGAGAATCGAGCTTCTATATTGTCTTGAAACTTGAGCTGACTCTCCTCCGCCCGCTTCTCGACCCGTTCATAGCGAGCCTCGTCCCTTTGTTGGTTTGCCTCCAACATCCACAATATTTGCTGGATGGGATCGATGCTTGGCACGGCTCGCTGGTTCTTTGAACTTCCCGAAGTACCCGAACTACTTCCTTGGCCTTGCATTTCGTCCGGTGCTTGTGCTGTGGATTGCGTTGGTGCCATTCCTTCAAAAGAAGGTAAATTATATTAGGATCATAATTGTATTATGGACTTATTGCATGAACGTATCTCATTTTGGCCTAACGAGTTCAAGAGTTCGCACAGGAATTTGATTGTTAAAGAAACTTTTCCAGTGCGAGAGTCTAAGAAAGTTGAATCTGTGCTCTGATACCATTATGTCACGACCCGATTCCGTGGAATCGTTGGGGCGTCCCCCGAATCGTGACCGTCGTATGGGCATGGGGTTGCGCCCGCACAAGGCTTTAATGTTTTGCTTAACGAGCACATATTCAGAGTACGCAGATAAATTAAAACACAGATTTAAAACATGAAAAAGTTCTCTTTATTGATAATGAACATCTATTACAAACTCCTGAACGAGTCAGCTAATTTGTCGCACGGCTTACAAAAGTGTTGACTCAAAATGAGATAGCAGTTCTGTACATTACATCCCTTTACTAAACTTCAAAATGATAAGGACCTCCGGGCTGGAGAACGGCTTTGCCACGAAGCTGCATTGTGTACAGAGTTGCAAGCTTCTTCCTTCAAAATGCTTCAAGGGGGCGCGATCATAATGCGCCAACAGCTGGACTGGATCGGGAAGACAACTTTGGCTCCTCGCTCGGTTCGCCTTTGTGCGGAGAACCTGTTTCTACGAGGGTCAGCATATCGAAACATACTGGTGAAGGCGAGCTAACCGAACTATACCAATCAACATATTATTTTAATGAAGCATGCATATTTTGTGGGTTTCTATCTTGCCTTAGTTCATTTACAAGCAACAGTATATATGTATAATACTGAAATGAACTTGCCACCGTTCGGTAGATTTTACTTGTCCGTCTGAACTACCTGCACAATACTTACCATGCCTTCCCTGCCACGAAGACACAAGTTAGTTTGCAACAGGTTTAAATATAAAAGATGATCACTGGCTTGCTTGCCATAATGGACACTAGTCTGTGACGAAGATGGTTTGCTACGTGCAAGAACGTGAGGCGCCGCATACCATCCCGTCCAAGTACGTGAGACTAAACGTGAGTTCCGTCCGGAGCCGGAACGGTGCCAGTGCCCCAGCAGCCGTCCGCAGGAACTATACCTTGTGCACAAGTTGTCCGTGATCGCACATTAACAATCATTCGCCCGGAGGCTACGTTAACAATCATTCACCCGGAGGCTACGTGATTCGCCCTGAGGCTACATGGGTACAAGACAAGCAGTATTGCATGATTCATTTACATTGCATTTACGTTCAATTCATGCCTTCAGGATATAGCTTTGTACATTCAAACTTGCATCTATGCATATGATGAACATTCCGAACGAACAAGCATGCAAAGATATAACCGTTCACAAGTTCAATTGACAAGCAATACAATTCAAGTCTATTCCCTTTTTATCTTGGTATCTTTTATTATTACTTGGTATCGTTTGATCGGGGCAAAGGAGAATGCAAGATTTTAGGGTGTGAAGCTTGGAAGCAGGGCTAGCTAATCGGGTTGGTAGCCACTCACTTAGATGGTTGGAAGGGAGAAGGAAAGAGGCGCTTCACGACTCCGCTCGCAAGCCGCCTACTGCTCGTTCACCTGCATCACGAACAGCTCGATTAATACTTCTTCCACTCTTTCCAATCTCGAAATTGAAGTGCAGTTCAATGAACGAAAACAATGAAACTCATCGAAACCGTTCAAGAAAAACAAGCAAATCCCAAAACCAACTCAAAGCACGAAAGCAACAAGCGACATCAAAATCCGAGGCAATAAAAGATAGCAGCGGAGAGGTCCCTCCTGACTCTGCCGCTAAGTCAATCCCGGGGGCACGGTCCACTGAATATGGGAATCGATTCAGAAGAAACAAATACATAACGAGGACGAGTTCTTGTTTCAATCTATCCCGATCGAACGATATCGTCTTGTGTTTCTTAGCCGCGCTCCCCGCACCGGGGGAACGGGGCGCTACAATTCCTTTGTTCGGGCTGAGCCAAATTCGGACGGTCCGGTCGGGCCGGCCCGGACCGGCCCGGTTCAGGCCTGGTTTAGTTTTTTTGATAAAATAGTTGTTGGGGGTATTTTGACCAAAATATCACTATTTTAGTGATAGTTTTTTGTCCGATTTAGGGGTATTTTGGTCATTTTGAGAAAAATGACCAAAATACCCATTATAAGAACTATTTTTTGGAGGTATTTGGGGTCATTTAGCCAATTTTTTTTTTTATAAATAGTCCATAATTCATGAAAATAAATACAATACAATTTCTTCCCTTCTACAAAATTTATTCCCTCTTTTACAAAGTTTAGAAACAAGGCAATTACAAAGTTTAGAAGCAAAGCAATTACTGGACTCCAACTTCTTCCCTCTCAACACATTTTCTTGCGATTTCTTTTGGAGGCTTCTAGCAAACGTTATAAGTAACTTTAATATTACAGAATTGTTTTTTTGGTAGAGAAGTAATTAATTTTGCTGCAATTTTTCTTTGCTCTCTCTCTCTTTTGGTAGAGAAGTAATTAATTTTGCTCTAATTTTTTTTGAATTTTTTTTAAAATATGGATGAACGAGGTTCAAACCAACATTTTGAAAATTATGACTTTTATAATAATATGTTTGAAAATAATCATATTTCTGATTCTGCGCCACCGACACAAATGTCACCTCCTGAAGTTAGGAGTATGACCACAGCTACAAATGTTGCCAATAGGAAAATATTATTTTTATGGAAATATTTTACAAAAATATTTGTCACTGATAGTGAGGGCGCACCGGTTTTCGATCCAAACGATCAAAAACTAATACCTAAGGCTGCAGAATGTAAGAAATGTAAACGGGTTTACAAATAAAAAAAATGATGGCACATGCACTTTAAAAAGACACTACGAAAGTTGTTATGGCAAAGACATACTGCAGGCTACACAAACACAGCTAAGTATCGGTGGTCAAGGATCTTCTTTAGGTAACCTTACTTATTCTGATGCTCGTAATAAGACTTAGTTAGCAAGATTTATGATTTGTGAGGAACAACCATTTACATTTGGTGAGAGTAATTTCTATTATAAATATGCAAATAATGCTCTTATTCCTTGTTTTACTAAAGTTTCTAGATCTCCTGCCAGAGCAGAGGCTCTGAATTTTTTTCAAAAAGATAAGGCTACTTTGAAAGAAAGTTTTATGCATGTTAGTAAATTTGCTTTAACTTCTGATATAAACTATTAAGCAAAAATATGCTTATATTTGTATCACGACACATTATATAGATCCAAGATGGATGTTGTAAAAATGCATCATTTGTTTATGGCCTTTAGAATTTTCACATACCGACGCTTTAATCGGTGGCACTATAATGCTATATGTGCGTGAATATGATATTCACAATAAAATATTTTTGATTCTTTTGATAATTCTAGTAACAACACTTCTTCTATTAGTGTTTTAAAAACACAATTTATGCCTATGTAAGAAGGTAGACTTTTTCATGTTAGATGTGCTTGTCATATTATTAATTTGATTGTACAAGAATGTCTTGAATTTTTTCAACTAAATTTAGAAAATCTTAGATCATATTTACATAGTTTGAACTCTTCTGCAAGTAGACAACAAGCTTTTAAAATTTTATGTACAAAATATGGTGATACTTTTAGGTGATTTGTTAAAGATGCACCACATAGATGAAATTCTACTTATTTAATGTTACAATCTTCCATTAAGTTTAAATATGTTATTACACATTATTGTAATGCTAATCCTAGTTTTGATTATCAAGTAACTGAGAATGATTGGTTAATTACTACTTCTAATTTTGAATTTTTAGAATTATTTTATAATACTATATGTATTCTATCTGGAGTTTATTATCCAACTTCTCATTTAGCTTTAACAGAAATTCTTAACATGTCTCATTTATTTTGTAAAGACGGACGGCGGATGATAAAAAATTTTTACAAGACTTGTACATTTTTTTACAAACTTTATGCAAATAAAATATTATTTACAAGTTTCTTTTTTTTGTTTCTTAATGTTATAATACATTTATAATTTTATTTCCATTAATAAAAAAAATTCAGTTTTTTCTTACTTAATGTTGTTAGTTATTTACATTTAACTTCTTTATGTCTATATAAATAACTTCTTTAAATTTTAAGTTATAAATTAAATTTAAATTCAAAAAAATAGATTTATATATTTTTTTATAAGTTATTCAAAAAAAAAAAATTATTCAACTTATAAATGTTTAGATTTTAATTTATACTTAAAGTTATATAAATATTGATATAAAGAAATTAAATAAATTTTCTAACAAATAAATTTGTAAATTTCAAATTATACTAAACATATAACTTATAAATTATACTTAACATATAACTTATAAATTTTAAATTTATACTTAAAATTATATAAAAAAAACTTTCTAACAAATAACTTATAAATTTTAAATTATACAAAATAACTTATTAACAAAAATCCTATAAATTTTAACTTGAATTTATTAACATATAACTTATATCATATAAATTATATATAAATAAACCAAAAAAAAAAAATGGCCGATCGCCCGCCCATGAACCGGCCCGGACCCAGACCGGTTCGGTCCTACCCTGACCGGGTCATGGGCCCGGGCTGGGTCAGATTTTTTTTTCGACCCGGCTCCCTTCTCCTCTCGGGTTGAGCCCGGTCCGGACCGAACCCGGTCAAATCCGGTTGCCTCGGGCCGCGGGCCGGCCCAATACACATCTTGAGCTACAGAGCAACATGTTGAAAGCAAGAAGAAATAGAAAAAAAAAAGTCATAATATTTTATAGAACAAATAAAGAATATATATGACTTTTTAAACAAAAAATTTTAATCCCCCTCGTTAATCTTCTGATTTAGGGGTTGAAAAATAGACAAAAGAGAATTAAACAAATTCTTACTTAACCCTTTATAGCCTTCCTCCTAAACCCCCATGAATCATCAATCCAAACATGATTTTTATTTTTTTTAACTTAACTTTTTCTCACTTAACTCTCTTAACTTAAATAAGAGATTTTTATGATTTTGAAGGTGTTTTTACCGGTCTTAGAGCAATTTGAATAAATTGTTGTACTTTTGCTATTTCTTGTTTCTGAAAGACTACCTTGGTTGTTAGGTTGCTGTTGCCTTTCCAACTTTACTTGCACTACAATGGAGATAATCAGGTATGTTAGAATGACTTTTGTTCTTAACCCGGCATATTGATAAAGGATTTAGTCCCCCAAATGCCATAGCATCCCGTAATACCAATATCTCACTCTCTTCTTCCTATATGTATACTGTAAGGTTCGAAATATCGGTATGAATCCTTCCTATGAGTATCAGGATCGGAGTATTCGCAGTTTCGTATCGAAATATTAAATTTTTTATTTTATCGAAAAACAAATAATTATTAAGTAATATAAAGATTTTTTAAATATATTTAAACATAATTTTAAAAAAAAAATTGTGTTATTTTTTATTAATTTTAATCAAATGAAATAGTAGTCAAATTTGTCGATTGGTTTATATGCGATAGATAAGTTTTCTTCTTTTATATATTCTTACAACCTTACTATTTCTTTGCATTCTTGCTGATTTGTCTTTTTCGTTCAAATTTTTTTGTCGAATTGAGTGAAAAAGAGGTCCCCGATGTCGATACTTCAAACTGTATCGATATCGATCATATCGAATTGGTATCGAACGATACTGCAAACTATGGTATATTGACAACCCTGTATGCCTATGTTGGGATCATGAGGTCGATGCTCGACAAGTGTAGGTCTAGTGAGACAGAGTGAAACCTTCCACGATAGCCGAGGTTAATTGCATGCTGCTAAATGGTTGATGAATGTCGATTGATCGAGATAAAATCGGTTGGTTGCAAATGGTCTTATATATGTCAGTTGTCGGTGCTACAACAGAATAATTTGATTTTTTTTCTCTCTCTTTATTTTGTGTGGATAGACATACAAATTAAAGCAACAAATTAAAGCAACACATAGTATCAGCGATCTAGTTTCCTAGTATCAAAGCCTCTTTAAGTTTGTATTAGTCAATGAAGTTTAAATAGCAAAATTACTAGCAGAAAAAATAGATCAAATTAAATTCAAATAGCAAAAAAATTAATAGTAGAAAAAAATAATTTGTATCAGTCAATGAAGTTTAAATAGCAAAATTACTAACAGAAAAAATAGATCAAATTAAATTCAAATAGTAAAAAAAAAAAAAAAAATAGTAGAAAGAAATAATAAACATTGCTTTCTTTGAGAGTTAAACTCAAGACCTCCCAATTACTAAACGGGTGATCTAACCAACTAAACTACGAGAGCTTCTTGATTTAAAGTTTATATATGAATATAAATTCCAAGGTTAAATGCGTTGGCATTCTTCTCGTCCGTTTCCCTCCATTTCCTTCTTCGACCTATAAATACCACTCCTTCCGCTGATCGGAGAAGTAGAGCTCCTCCCATTTACGAAACACTAAATTTCCCTTTCCATCGACACTTTCCCGCCAAATTCCAATTCCAGATCTAGACTCCAATTCCACTCCTCCCACCTCCGCTCCAGCCCTAAAATTTCGTCGAGATTCCGCAGCAATGGAGGGAGGAGGAGACTTCACTCCGCCATCGTCCCGAGCCCCGCTCGAGCTCACCCCCAGGTCCTCCGTCTCCTTCGACGACTTCGGCGGCGGAGGCGGCGGCCTGTCGCTTCCGGCCTCCGACGAGGAGGAGTTCGAGGTCCGAAAGCACGTGGCGCTCCGCGAGCTCCAGCAGCTCGTCAACCGCTACAACGACTGCTTCCTCCGCCTCAAGGACGTGGCCGCCGCCAACGCGTTCCTCCGCAAGGAGAACCTCGAGATCGCCGCCGAAAACCTCGAGCTCGCGTTCGCGATCGAGGACCTGGAGAAGGAGAAGGAGAAGGAGAAGGAGAACCAGCCGCCGGCGGTGACCGGATCCCTGTCGGAGAAGAGGAGGGATCCGATGGAGTCGCCGGGTGATTCGGGTACCGGATCCGACAAGTCCCGCGGCGGATCAGGCGTGCCGAAGAGCATCTCCATCCGGTCGAGCGGTTTCCTGGCTGTGAAGAACCCACCGGCCGGCGGCACCCATCGGCTCCGCCTGCCGGCTTCTCCTGTTCTAAGTGTAAGTATTCCTCTGTTTCCCTGAATTTTGAACTTTATTTGGTCGAATATGTATAAATTCCTTTCACATGTACATTGCACGACGGACACGCATGACACCGCCACGCGGACACCGTATCCTTTTTGGTGTGTCCCCGTAGGCTTTGTTGTGTTCGTGTCGTGTCCAGTAGGTGTACAACACGGAACGCCATGGACGCTGGCCAAAAGCGGCTGTGTTTTATTGGAATTTTTTTTTTTCCATGGATTCAATCACAATTTTTTTATCAAATTGTAGTATTTGATAATTTATATTTTCAAAAATATTTAAATAAAGCAATAAACTTTTATCCAAATTGAGAGAAAATTTTTATGAAAATCTTATTCAGAGGAATAACTCGCCAATTGAGGGACGAAAAGTGGGTCCGCCAACTCAGTTGGTCCTCAACCGCCAACTTAGTTGACGTGAAATGAGGGATAACTTGGCCACTGAGTTGGCAGTTGAGGGCTGGAACCGCCAACTTAGTTGACTTGAGATGAGAAATGGAGCTGCGCGGTTGGGTTTTGTTTTGGTTTGAATTTTTTTTTTGAAGAGATAATGAGAAATTATTTATTAGTAATATCAAAAAATTATAATATAAATAATAATAAATTAAAAATATTTATTTTAAAATTTAATATGTATGGTTTAGAAACTCCTAAAAATTGAGCCGTCTAAATCGTTTGTATATCATCAATTTTTAATATAAAATTTTTAAAAAATTATCTACTATTTTCTTCATAGATACTAGTAGATTCGCGTGCGTTGAATAAAAATATATTTAAAATATATGTTTACGTGGTAACATAAAATATTGAAATACTAATAAATTCTCATAAACATAATAAATCGTAAAATATATTTAAAATATAATAAAAATTGGGTTTATGGAGGAAATCGTGTTTTTCTTTTTTTTTCTTTTTTTGATTTTTTATGTTCATTTTGGTTGGTTTTGATTTTTTTTTTTAGTTGAATAGATAATAACGAATTATAAATAAAAAATATTTATTTAAATATATAATCTTTACTATTGTAAATACAACTTAGAAACGGTTCAAAATGAGTCGTCTAAATTGTATATATATTATCAATTTTTAATATAATTTTTTTTAAAAATTAACTACGATTTTTATTACAGCTTAGAAATGGCTAAAAATGAGTCGTCTAAATCGTATATATATCATCAATTCTTAATATAAATTTAAAAAAAGATCAAGTACGATTTTCTGGGTAAGTGATTGAGAAAAAAAAAAATTTAACCACCTAAACATATAATAAATCCTAAAGTATATTCAAAATTTAAATTATATTTAAACTAACTATAAGTATTAAATAATTATATACATATCAAAAGTTCAAAAATATATGTATATTAAATAATAATTAACAAATTATCGTGAGAGTATTTTTTATATGAATTAACAAAGTTCAAACAAATATTTATATCAAAAATACATTCTTACGATAATTGTTAATTATTATTTGATATAAAGTATCGAGTGTTTTTATTTTCTTAATTACTTACGAAGAAAATCGTAGTTAATTTTTTTTTAATTATACTCAGAATTAATGATATATTTCGATTTAGACGACTCAAAATTCTAAACTGTATTTACAATAGTAGATATTATATATTTAAATAAATATTTTTAATTTATTATTATATATATTATATTTTTTGTGATATTACTGATAGATAATTCGTTATTATCTATTCACAAAAAAAAAATCACGATAATGTTATACATTTTTTTCACGTTACTAATAGATAATTCCACCAAAAATACATTTTTAGTATGTTTTAAATATATTTTACGATTTATTATGTTTAGGAGAATTTACTAGTATTTTAATATTTTGTGTTACCACCTAAACATATATTTTAAATATCTTTTCATGTGAATATATTTGTACGAATTGATGATATACAAAGGATTTGGACGGCTGAATTTTAACTAAGTTGGCGGGTTCCAACCCTCAACCGCCAACTGAGTTAGCGGGACCACATTTCGTCCCTCCACCGCCAACTCAGTTGTCGAGTAATTCCTCTAAATGAAATTTTCATGAAATTTTTTCCTCAGACTTAAATGGATAAAAAATTATCCTTTATTTGAAAATTTCTGTTATATTTTTCATTAAATTATTTTTCAAAATTCTATCCATTTTTATATTTTTCTTAAACTTATCTAACTCATAAGATTTTTCATAAAAAATGATATTTTTCGTGAAAAATTATGACAATTCAAACACCAAAGTTAATTTTCATTAAGAAAATTTTAAAATTTTGTGAATTTTTTTCTAGAAAAATAATTCCATAAAATTAATTTATTTTTCACATATTTTTCAACAATTGTACTGTTTGATAGCTTATATTTTTCATGGAATTATTTTTCAAAAAATTATAATTTTTTATATTTTTCTCCAAAATGGTGAAAAATAAAACTTGTTCGACCCATAGAAAAATATTATATTCCATAAAAAATGATATTTTTGTGAAAAAAATGACAATCAAACATTAAATTGAGTTTTCAACAAGAAATTTTTTAAATTCCATATAAAAAAATTCTAAAAAAAAATCTAAAAAAAATTAATTAATGAAATTAATTTATTTTTCATATATTTTTCAACTGGCAATCAAACGCACAGTGAAATATGTCTGGAATTTGAGTGAATTTTCTGTGTGAATTTGTAAAAAAAATTTGAAATAGGGAGGGGAAGAGGAAGGGGAGGTGGAGGTGGACGTGTACAACCAGGGCACGACCAAAACCGAGCTTTGCAACAAGTGGGGGGAGACGGGCTGGTGCCCCTACGGAGAGCGGTGCCGGTTCGCCCACGGCGTGGAGGAGCTCCGACCCGTCATCCGCCACCCCCGGTACAAGACCCAGCTCTGCCGCATGATCGGGACCGGCGGGGACTGCCCCTACGGCCACCGCTGCCACTTCCGCCACGCCCTCCCCGCGGACCTCCGCAAGTGATGGATGTGCTTCTGCTCTGAATTCATGGTAATTGTTGCTTCACTGCACACCAGAAACTTTTGTTACTTCTGCTTTATGATCGCTCTTGCTACTTTTGCCGAGTATTGTTTTGTTTGTTTGTTTATATCAACGTAGTAGCCATCTAAGAAGTTACTAATCCGGAGAAAAGGACATTGAAAAAAAAAAAAAAAATGAAAAAATGATAAAAAAAATGATAAAACAAAAAAAAGTAGTAGCAAGTAGTCATTTACCTTTCCCTTTCTTTCTTTCTTTCTTTCTTTTTTTTTTCCGACGTAACGTTAGGAAATTTTTTTTGCACGTTGTATTGCATGTCTTTGAGTCCATTGTTCCTCAACTTTCATCATTTATAAATGGAAGGAATAATACACGCTCTCGTGACTCAGATCTAGTAACCTTCTTGTCACTCTGTCGAAGTCTTATACTTTTTTTCGATAATCACAAGAGTCACTCGAATACGGTAATAGTCATTTACTTACATATTCTAAATTGACAGCTAGTTCATCATCTGTTACTTAATGGTGAAGGTGAAATGGAATTTGGATTGGAATAAAAGTAGTACCGTTTATAGTTTGGTAGCAATGTTACATAACCGTTTAAGGAAGTTTCTTATGGGTAGAGTCCATTTTTGTTACTTGGGTGATGTTCACAGTTACTGTTTCACTTAAAAATTGTTGCGTGTTAATTTAAAATTTAATTTTTTTATTTATATTACGAGATCAAAAAAAATAAATAAAAAATAAAAATAAATTTAGATTGACAAGTGTCTCGTGGTCAAATGGTAAACATTCGGCTTAATTATTAATTTGAATGGTAAACATCATTTAAATTTTGGCGGATGAGACACTTATTAATTATTAAATATTATTGAATGAAAAGTTTGTCATTCAGCTTAATTGAGGTCAAGTGTCTTAATAAGTTACTAGGAAACCGGATATAAGAGCATTATTAGTAGTTGAGACTCTCCAATACAATTTGAGATCCAAAATTTCAAACAAAAGATAAATGTAGAACGGATTGAATTTGTATGAGAATAGTAGAAAATGATAAAGTGAGCTCCAGTTACAAAGATTGTGTTGTCAAAATTAATGTGGAAAAAAAATATAAAATCTAGAATCTAGAAAGTTAGGCTACAAATTGGAACTTACTATTCTACAAAATGAGTTCCTACAATCTATAATTTAGAAATTTGGAGGTTCAATCCTTAGCACTTATGGGTGGGATGTGACAGAAAAATTAGAAATTAGAACTAGGAATAGAACTTAATATTCTACAAAATGAACTTTTACATTTTGATTCTAGAATCTAGAACGTGGGATGGATCTCACTAATGATGCTCTTATTGAATATAGTCTATAGGTGTTACATTTTAGCCATTGTTAAGAAGATTAGGAGGCTAATACAAACTTTGTAAGACTAGAAATATAAGGACTTAGAGCCCAATATATCCTACTTGCTTTTGGTTGAACGAGATGGGGGAGATTTAGGGATACTAAAATTTTGTAAGACTAGAAATTTACTATACAAAAATAACCAAGTATAATTGGGAGACAAAGCAAGAACCGTGCACTAAAGGAACAACAAGCTCATTTGAAAATTGAATAAGTATTTTGTGTTTTTAGTTATTACTTTACCTTTTTTTGTGTTGAGGTCAGGGCTCCAATTTATCCCTCCCTAGTAACCTATATCAGCTTTCAGCCCCAACTGCTGGACTACTTTTTTTTTTTGGGTTGTTTTTAATTATTACTGATTACTTCATCTTTCCATTCACGAATTTGCTATTCTTATATAAGGATTTGTCTAAACCAAATTCTAAAAATAGTATTAAAAGTTTTAAATTAGGGTCACAAATGAGCCAAGCCGTTTGCGAACTGCTCAAAGTTCGGCTCGATAAAAGTTCGTTTAGTAAACAAGCTGGCTCAAACTTTATTTTCGAGCTCGTTTAATAAACGAGTTAAGCTCAAGCTTAGAAGTACTCGGCTCGTTTGAACTTGCGAACTGACTCGTTTGGAAGCTTGCGAGCTAACTTGTAAGCTGGCTCGTTTAGGAGCTTGTTGTTGGTAGTCTACCAATTTATTTTGTTATTTAAATTTTAATTTGTTTTTTGTTGAATTCTAATTTTATGTATGTTTGTATAACAATATCGTTGTGCGCATTATATATTTATATGTCCTTAATAATTGATATTAAGAAACTTTTTAAATTAAATTTTTATAAATAAATTATTAATATTACAAATACTTGAATTCAAGTCTAACTAGGTTGAAATCGAGCTCGGTAAGCTCGAAATCAAGCTTAATGAGCTTAAAATAAAACTGAACGAGCTTGAAATCATGCATAACGAGTTTGATTTTGAGCTTATCGAGCTTGTTTATCAAGTTTAAATCAGACTTGTTTATCAAGTCAAGTTCGAGCTCAAACCAAGTCAAGCTCAAGCATAATATAAATGAGCTCGAGCCAAGTTCAAGTTCTAAAATAAATAAAAAAACTTATCAAGCTCGAGCTCGATTAATTCTAATCAATCCAAGCTAAGCTCAAACTTATAAAACTTGGTTCAGCTTGGCTTATTTGCAGACCTTGTACTCCTATAATAGATTTCTCTGTTTTTATGTTGAGTAATTTGTTACAGACCGACGGGAGAGGACTGCAAACAGAACCGAATGCCACGTGTCTTTCTTCCATTGGCTCGGACTTTAGTGACTGACGTTAGCGGAAGACTGGTGTTAGTGGTTTCTGTTCCGGCCATTCAGGAGGGGACACGTGACTTTGGTTTGGTTTGCGGTCTCCCCTTGCTTGCCTTTTATGTTTATAGTTGCAGTAATTCTACTTCATTGAATTGCATATTATCCTAATCTTTTCACTCATAGGTCTATCATCATAGTCTTTTCTGATAGAAGTTATACAAATATAAACATTAGTAAGAAAGGAACAATGCATTAAATAAGATGCTAGTTTTCATTAATATGTTGCAAATTCGGCCGTTTGACATAGAGTAAAATATTTTTCATTAATATCTGTGTTATTTTCCTCTATTCATACCACTAGTTTAGAGCGGAACATTTCAAATACATATTTCAAATTATTAAAATTTATATAAATTATTATTTTTGGAATGTTTTCATAATATTGACACATAATGGTACATTTCAAGTAAACACTTCAAATTAATCTTCTTTTTTTTCTCTTTTTTTTCCTTCCCTATTTAGTAATATTTTTCCTCTTTATATTTTCTTTCTTGTTTGGTTACTTTTGGTGGACCCATCAATTAATATAGAGGAGCTAGGACACGCTCCAAATCTGAAATGTCTCGTAGTTTTCTTGTAACTTTCAAGTATGCACAAGTGTCTACTGCAGTCTTCAAGTGCTATAAAATTTGACTAAAGTCAAAATGTAGTACTTGAAATCTCTTCCTCAAGGTGTGTAAATGTGCGGTCTGGTCCGAAATCTGCCACGGATCCGACCCGGTCAAAGCTAGTCCGAGCCGGCCCGGACCCGATCAACGACCATGACCGACTGGGCCCACCTCCTCCGCGGGTCCGGACTGGGTAGCCAAAATCGGCCCCCGTAAACCCGGCCCGCCCCCGCCCGATGTGCAATGTTGCGGGTTTGGGCCGATTCCGGATTGGACCGAACCGGCCCAATTTTGAAGGAAATTGCAATTGCTAATGAGATTTTTACCGTAGACTTGTACATTAATGACAATAAAATTTTGAAGGAAATTTTTTTATATAAGATATTTTAAATATATAAGGATGGAGGAGGATACTTTTGAAGGGAATTGTAATTGTCAATGAAATTTTGACAATATCCACAAAATTTTAAAGTAGGTTACCAAAACAATTTTTAATTTGTTGCAATTTTTAAAAATAAAATTTGTATATTCTTTTATAAATTAAAGATAATTTTGATAATCTATTTCGAAAATCCGCAGACATTATAAAACTTCTTTGCCATTACAGTTTTTTTTCCTAGAAATAAAAGTTCAACGATGTAATGTTTTTTTTATCTCAACTCTTATAATGAGATTTGAAAACGGTTTAAAATTGAATCGTCTAAGCCGTATGTAAATATTTAACTATTTTTTTAATAATTAATTATTTAACTATCTAATATTATTTATTTACAGCTAAACAATTTTAACTCAAGTAGTTATGGTTAAAGATATTTTTTTGATTGATTGAGTTCAATTTCAGTATTTATAATAATTTTATATTTAATTTTTTTAATATATTTTTTACGTACTTATAATGCACCTACATGTTACTGTTTATATATAAGTTACGCAATGGTCGGCTGTTGTGTGTATTGGCCGGGTATCCCTTTCTTTTCTTGAAACGTCAATATATTCTTGGTCGGCTGACATGTATATGTTATATCTTCTCTCAACGACAGTATATGCCATATTTTATAAAAGTGATTAGAATATGCTCTACGCCTAAAATTGAGGTTGGAATAATTGTAACTTCATCGGAAGTCGATTAGAGCTTAGATTAAATCAACTCAACAGTAAATATTTATCATAAAGAGCATCAACAAGTTCATCGATTAGGAGGGCTCAACAGCTGGCTAACTTCACCCTTGTAAAGTCTGCATTCTGCAATTAAAATGAATAACTTAAGGGGTTATAAAACAAATATTTCAATAAAACACTACTGAGAATAAAAAATAAATTTCTAAAAATATAAAATCTTCATCCAAACGACCTCTTAGAATTATGGAAAATGACTTCACATATCCATGTTTGATTAAATTAGATTAAAAATATGAAAAAAGAATCTTAATTTATTTAGTTTTCCATAAATATTTTTTTATGTTTCTATTATCTAAATTTACATATTTGGAATAGAAGTTGAATTTTGAAAGTAAAATAAGAATGTTATTGTCTAAACAAAATATTCAAACAGCATTTCTAGAAAAATAAAATTATTCCAAGAAAAACTTAGGAATTAATTTTTCATAACATTGAAACTCTCTCGTATTTCCTCTTAATTTCTAACTCTAGAGTTTATCATAACCCACCAGAAAACAGCAAACGATTGAAGCCGCGATGTGATCAAGATGAGATTGGCAATTGGGTTAGGCATTTTTCATTTTAATAAATACTCTATAGATATGCTCAGGGGAGCCCATCTCCAAATTTTTTTTAATATCAATCAGCCCACACATTGCACATTGCCCACCCTATCATATTCCAGTCCACCCCGGATTAACTTTTTAGTGTTTTCCCTTAGATATGCTCTCTTAAAATAATAATATATAATATTAAGTTTTAGAGAATATTAGTTAACTAAAGTGTTATTCTTCATCAATTAACTAAACTAATCATTTTTAATAAATACTCTATAGATAAGTTCTCTCAAAACAATAATGCTAAGTTTACAACCAAAGCTTTACAACCTTCTTATAACCTTTCTGTTACGTCACAGTCCCAAAATACACGAGACTATGCTACGTGACAATAGCTAGCCAATACGTAATCAATGACTTACCCAATTTAATGGAATCCTCAACTACGTATTTTGTTATACCTAAAGAATAATATAGTCACAGGCATACTAAATCCCATCTACAGAATACAATGAACTAGTCTGAATAAGAAATAGTCATGTAATCAGAATATGTCAATACATGACCAAAAAAGTCTAGAGTTGGTGAAGACAAATCTACTACATAAATATGCTGAAATAAAGTGTTGAAAGTAAGATAGATAGTGATGGACTCAAGTAGAAGTCTGCAACCAGAATGGTATCATACCAAGATCAAATGTACTCGTCGGAGTACACTTACTCTGCCTCGTAGATAGCGTCAGGACCCGGTTCGTAAACCTGCTCGTACTCCGGCTCAACTAAACCTGGAAAGGAACCAGATCCTCAGAGGGACATAACAAGATACATAGAATCATGCCACTAATGATATGTAAGTACTGCAATAAATAAGGGTGTACCAATCTAAGTGTAAATGCAATGAGAACCACGTTCGACGCATGAGCTGCTGGCCAAAATGGGATCAACATAATTTTATGGGGGAACCAGAGGCCTACTATAGCGTAGCGTCGTGGATGCCAGAGGTCGAACCTAATAATAATATATCCATGGTCATCTCACCCGGTACTCCAGCGGAGGCGGCAGGTTACAAAGGAAAAAGTGTAGTCGGCCCATACGCCTAGTGAGTGTTCTCCCCACCCAATGCTGCTATATTTGTCGTGCACCACGACATGTCCATCTCCTACTCCTGAGTCCAGATCAAAGTATCTAAATGCAGCCGTCACGCATCTCGATTGTACCAGTGTACGACTGGTACAAGAGTCTGCGTCCACACATGAAACTCTCAGTGTCATATGTGTCATGGGCATACGAGAGATTGGGGTCTCTCTCAAATAAGGGGTTTGGCTTCTAAATACTAAGTCACGTGTAATCGGCCAATACCGACTTGTACTCAAGTTATCCTTGGACGCACAATATCGTTAAACCAGAAATAATGTAAATGCAGTTGCAGTATTTAAAGAATGTAACAAGAGTGGCAATGTATACTTGCCTGGATCCAATAGCTGGAAGGAACAAGGGGATGGTATAGAGCTCGGGTCCAACTAAGCAGGGTAACCTAGAGAATAAATTATAAATAATTTAATTAGTCGATTAACTATTTAGATTGCTAGTTCACTTACTGCTAAGTTACAACAAAAAATTTAGGAAAATGTTACTCATATGTCAGTAGCTAATGACTTCTAAAAAAAAAATTAAAACTATGCTTAAGAAGTTCATGGCTGTCTAATTGTATATATATCTTGGTAGTTGCTACACTCAAGTTCCATTAACATATAATAACCTTAACACATGGTCATTTCCTATTGGTCACGTGCAAGTGCCACTCATGCCCACAAGAGAAAAGAAATTTAACACTCATAAGTACGTAACAATTTGCCTATATCTCCTATTCTTTCCTTATCATGATTCCAAGCATGTCTTATAATATTTATTTAGTTCTAACTTACAAGTTACACACATCAAATATTCTTGCTCGTCACATATACCTTATCTTTTGCATCTACACCCACAATACTCAGTGGCCGAATCACCCCCCCCCCCCCCCCCCCCCCCCCCCTTCTCTCTCTCTCTCTCTCTCCCCCCAACGATACACATATACACATCTTACTAGTATGGGTTCAACACAACTATCATACATGCAGGCCACTGTACTCTTCTTTTTCCTCCACACAAAAAAGTAATACCCATTCTCACATTCCCTCTTCCAGTTCACTTACACTACCTTGAAACAATTATTTTCTTTTGTCATTCCCACACACACTTGTTACATGTAAACTTGAACACCCACCACATATAATATTAAAATATGGCCATGGCAACTTTCCCATGCATATACCACACATCCAGGAAGAATATTGTGTAGCCATAAGCAAACCTACACACATCAAATAAAGTTCTTCCCATTCTACCATTGTTTTAAATTGTATAAGCACATGCACACCGTGTCCCTCCATTCCACAACTCAAGCATAATAAATAAGAATTACTTTCCTATACGCATCTACGTATATGTACTGTGTTGATTCCCTCTTCCTTGGAACACATGACTAAATAACCCATATACTCGGTGTGGTTCTCCATTTGTTGCTTTCATTAAGCATGCTTAGCTACTCTAGTTGTTCGTTTATGCCAATATTCATTTATACAAAATCGTTCATAACCAGGCCCTTGATTTAAACCTAAAGCCCATGCTCTTATACATTTACCAATACACAGAACCTTTACCTATAGCTATGGGAAGAAACTAAATGGAACAATAACTCGGAGAGGGAAAAAGAATATCATAGAGGAAGGTTACGGGAAGGAGATGGAACGACGACGGAGATGTGTTCTAGACGTGCGACCCAAGAATGTCGACTGGCTGGATGTCGGGGTGGTTCGCAGCGGAATGGACGCCGATTGGAAGGATCTGATGCCGCTCCAAAACGGGCTCGTCGAGCCGAGGATTGGAGCAAGAACGGAGCACCGCTTTCTCTCTGCGGGTTGCTCAACTAGGCCGTCGGCGTTAAATGATGTGGAGAAAGAATGAAGAGAACGAAGGAGTGGGGGGAACAAATTGTTAGAGGCGGCTAGGTTTGCATTTCTAGGGTTAGGTCTGGATGAGAATTATATATAAGGGGAGAGGGGACGAGGGAATGAGCTGGAGGGAGAGACTTTGTCGGCTTGGTATTGGTGGGAGGCTGCTCGTACGGTTGCTTGCAACAAAAGAGTTGTTACTCTTATCCAAGCTACACCACTACGCGTTTGGGTAATAGGGCTCTACCACAGAATGGATGGAGAATGCAAATAGTAATAAGTATAAAGCTTATTTGGTTTTGGCAAATATTTATATATAACAGTTGATGTGGTTTAACCAGCACTTGGGATTGCTAAGGATTTAAATTAAAGCTGATATGGACTTAATACATTCTCTTAATCCTAAATTCAACCCTAATAATCGGAATAAAAATAAAATAATAAATTATAATTATAATTAATTTGATAATAGCCATTATGATATATTTAAAAAAATGGAAGGGGTTTTTTTCATGACCCGCTCCCGAATATTCAGATACAAGTCGGACACATCCAGCCTACGTTGTGAGACACCGCGTAGTAAGTTGTTCTAAACCTTCAATTATCATTATAATATATTGAATCATAATAATCACAGCATCTATATCGAGATAAACTAGAATAGGTCCAATATGTTATTTTAGTTACATTTCCAAAGCAAGAGTAACTGGAGACAAATCCAGCAAAATAAATGTTAACTATTTATTACAAACTAAAATCAAATACTAAATGTAAGCTAAGCTGTAGGGTATTCCTTAGCAGGGACATCCTCTGGGATGTGAGCTAGCATCTTAGGAGCATATCCATAGTATGAGTTGCAAAGCAACTCCTCCTCAATCAATTCACCTGCAACAATCCAATCAGGAAAGGAGCAAAGTACAACACTACAATTTACGTACGCTGTAACATAGAACTATCAAATAGGGATGTTTGTAAAGAACTGATAATAAAGGAAGGTGCAATAAAATAGACTGCAACATGCTCAAGTGAAAAGTAAATACAACTGAAAAGATATTAAATACATGATCGGCTAATAGGACGGTAAAAATAAATGCAACTGATATAGCATATAGCTTATCCGACAAAATTCACAGGTGTGCCATGTGAATTAAGCTATCCACTCATATTACACTATAGGCTTTGATCACGTATTTAACTATTCTTTTCCCCAATCCCATGCACAAAAGAAAACATGAATAAGTAGAAACGCAACTGTGAAAAGTAAAGGCAACTGGTGTAAAGTAAAGCGAATTGCATAAATTAAATATAACTTATTTTGGAAAGTAAATCCAACTGGTAATAAGAAGAAAACATGTCCTGAATGTTCAACATACAAAGTTATAGTTCATATTCAGTTTAGTAAAATATGTAGTGTACTTGCCTTCTCCAAGATAAGGTATAGAGCTAAGAAGAGTTAATGTCACGGGCCCTCTCACTGTGTGCAAAAGAGGGTACAACTTAGGTTCCACAATTAGATAATATCTAACTAACCAAATCTACCCTTAACCCTTATTTACACACTCTTAATTCTATCTTAAATCAATAACAACCAAACACTAGTTTATTTAGTACTAGTAATTGTACAATTATAAACCAAATTTGTTTCCAAATATACAAATGTTCCAACTCCAAAAACATGATTATAAGTTCTGGAAATTAAAGCAAAAATTTATAATTTTCTCTATTTATCTTACTATTTTATGTATTACAAAAGAATAAAATTAAGCTAGTCGGTATAGACTAGTTTTTAGCACATCTTCTCAATGCAAACTCTTCATGAATTCTTATACATAACACCCTTAAAAACTTCAATTAAAATTCTAAAATTAACCAAAATATAATATATAATTACTTTCTTAACATGAAAATTAGTTCTTCTATTGATAAAAATACAAACTAGTTACATTAATCTAGTGTTTACACATGCTCAACACTATACTCTTATGAATTTCTACCAATCTTAATTCTAAAAATAATAATTGATAATCTGAAAAAATATGTAAAATTAAGTATAAATCAGAAAATAATTTATTTTAAAGTTATTTTACGAATATATTAAGAATTACAAGTTGGTGCTCACTACGGGTAAAAACTAGATTGGTATCGGGTTTCCTAGTGTAGCATGCAAAGTATATATAACAAGTTGATAAAATCTTTATAGAACCTAAAGAGTATTGTTTAGGACATCTAAAGGGGTTCAAGGAGAAGGGTTTTGATCACTAACCTCTTTGGAAGAATATGTTAAAAGTGCCTCGAATCGCAGCTTCTTCGAAACAATTCCAGATTTGACTAATCATCCTTGTAGCTCCTTGTGATGCTTGTGTAGTTTGTTCTAGGGGTTGCGGTGACTATGGAAGATGGTAGGATGGTAGGGTAAGGAGATTTTGGTGCTTTAGTGGTGGTTTGGAGGCTGTGGAGGTGGTGGGGTGGTCTAAGAAGTAGTTATGCTGAATTCGGATTCAACCTGGATACCTCTACTGGCAGGACTGTTTTGAGAAATTTAGAGTGAGTTTTGATGGAAAGTTTGTGAAGAGAGAGTGTGAGAAACAGGGAGTTAAATAAGCATACTAAATTTAAAAGAAAGATACTTGCTGTGGAGGGAGATATGGCCGGATTGGTGGGGGTGTTGCTGAATTCGTATTCAGCCTGGGTAGGACAGGATATATGGAGGTGTGGAGGAAAATGGAGAAAGATTTTGGAGATGGTTTGTAAAGAGAAAATGTGAGGAAGAGGGTTAGGAAGAAATGTTCTTCAGCTGGTTTGAATGGGGGAGGTGAAGAGATGGGGGTTATGGCCAGTCTAATGTGGAGAGGTGAAGTTGGGGGTTACAAACTCCTAGTGGGGAGAGAAAAAGGTAGTGGGTTTGGTCATGAGTGTCACTTTCCGATCTCCCGCAGGAATCGGTCGTCCCCGCTAGGCGCGAATCACCACGCCAGCGTTCCCGCAGGACAATTATTTCCATCGGGACGTGATGTCGCACGAGCCTGGAGTTGTGTCCACGCGAGGCAGATACCGAAACAGTCGTGGATAACTAGTTCACCAAGTCGATATAGCGAAAGCATAGAATAATCACAAGTAAAATATATAAACAAGCTCTTTATTGATAATGAATAAGGTTACAAGCGGCGCTATGCCGAGATTACAAGTCGCTCAAGCTCTTTCTCTCTCTCAAACAATAAAGGCTTGCCATGCGGCTTACAACTTGGGATGATACATAGCCGATGTTTCAACATTGTGTCCTGTATATGTGCTCCAGCTCCGGACGCAATGCTCCAAGGCTCCAGAGCGAACTCTCCACCTTAGGGCGCACGAGGGGACATTCCGCACTGAATGAGGTTCTCCCGCACCTTGTAAGCAATCTGGTGGGTTATCAGTACATGAATGCATTGGTGGGGAGGATTCTCACCCGCTCGACAAATCCAACACGTTATATTAGTTCCATGCACCAACTATTAAGTTATCTTTCTAGTCTTGCCTTAGGATCAATTTTATGGCATAAGATACAAAGCCTAACTCGTGTAGTAGTGCGCCGTGCGATATACGAGAAATACGGCGATACTTACCAACTTACCATTTGTCCTTCCCTGTCCAAGTCATAAAACCAAGCTAAACCAAACACGAATATATATATATATATATATATATATATATATATATATATATATATATATATATATATAGAAATCCCAAGATCGCATAACGAACACATGTATGCTACGAGCGTGTTTCTAAATCTTGTGCACGATATACACAAATTACGATACTCATATTACTTTGTGACTCATGTTGTGCAGATGTGTTATACTCAGGCCGTATAGATTACTCAGATGTCTTATACTCATTTTAAACCGGCATGTTATACTTGTATAGGCATGTTATACTCAGACTACTCAAATGTGTTTCAAAGCTTCAGATTACTTGGTCCAATTAACGATCTGCACGCATGGTGCGTCGTACATCCGTTATTTGCAACAAGTTCATACGAGCCCATACGCGGGTTGCTGCCACGTATGAAATATACTAATGATACATACTTGGTCTTATGACCTGACGAGCCACCATGGACAAGTTATAGTCTCGGCGCAGAAATAGAATGCAACGCAGGTAACGAGCCCCGCTACACGCCTTTCCTTCCGAAGCAAACGACTATCTGAATGTTCTTGACCAGTTCGGATCGGCCCCGGTGCGACCAGCGTACCGTCCGCAGGAACTATAAGCCTGTGCACAGGTTGTCCATGATCAATGACGATCAACACTAAGCTTTTATTATATGCAACATTTTAAGGTCTTGAATGAACATAGCTACTTGACATAGTGCGAATGCATTTACTCGTTCAGAGATTTCATGATCTGGTGTGTTCCATTCAATGCACCGTATATGCTGATATTTTGCTACTTATTGCAGCTCCCGTTTTGGGAGTTGCCTTGGCAACCCAACGGTCCCGAAGACTTTCCATGTTTCTACTATTTGGCTTGGAACGACTATTTTGATAGTCTTTCCGCCACAGGTAAGTGAACCATGATCTGTGTTGCTTCTATATCGAGGCAATATCTATGTGACGAGCATTTCAAGACATGAAGCAATATACTTGAATGAACAAATAAGGAACAAAGTAACACTATGAGGTGAGATTATAAGAACTGTAAAGCGAACATACCATTCCATTCAACCGATCTACTTCCATGTTCTATGCAAGGAGATATAAGATGGGATTATTCTCTTAGCTAGATGTGTTGTATTCTTTATTAGCATGTAAGGGGTGATTCGTCTAGCGACTATCATGTATCAACCATATTTTGTAAGTGTGCATGCTAAGCAAAGACATGTTCATCGTAGCCACCCACCTTAGCGATGATTCGTCTCGGTCGAGCGATACTCCGAGCGAGCCTCTGAAAGTCTAAGTCTGAACTCCTGAAGGGCCAAGTCTGAAAATTCTTTGCCTCAAGCAAGTCTTCTCGCTGAGCAAAGCGGGTCGGGTCATCGCACTTGTGCCGTTTGAATCGGCTATCCACATTGATGCGGAACGGGTCGTTACAATGAGAGGGAGGTGAAGGGGTTGTATGGTGTTTTGTGAGTTCAGAGAGGGTGTTTGGTGTTCTACTTGACCACTTAGTTAGGTTTTAAGTTGGTTTTGAGGGTTGGCTCTAGGTTGAGTCAAAATAAGCTCACAAAGTGTAAGCCCCCTGATTTTCAGGAATGATTAATTTGGACTTTTCACAATTTTCTGGAATTTTTCTGTAATTAAAATCTAGGCTCTTGGTAATTAAATAATTTTTATTTTGCTGTTAAATATATTAGAATATTATGAAAATAATATTTTTGGGTGTAAAATAAAAAACTGGACTTAGGATAATTTTTCTGGAATTTATTGGGCCCCGGACCTATTTTTAAACACCTAAAAACTATTAATTATTTATTTAGTTATTTATTTATTTAATTTAACCTAACCAAGCCCACCCAACCTAACCCAGCCCACCTAACCGGCCCAGTCAACCAAACCGGCCCAAACCCTCGGCCCAGTCCATTGGGCTACCGGGTCGGGTCGGGTCCACCCGCACCCGAACCCGCGCCCGTGACCCGTTCCCCTTTCTCCCTCCCAGCCTGACCCGTTCCCCGCGTCCCCCGCCGGAGCCGCCGCCTCCGGCCACGTGGCGCTCCGCCCGGCCACCTCGCCCGTACCCCACGGCCACGACGCCACCTCCTCCGCCTTTCCCGGCCTCTCCCTCTCCCTCTGAACCTATAAATTCCCCCCCCCCCCCCCCGAGCTCCTTCTCCGGCCACCTCCCCTGCCCTAGCCCTAACTCCGGCCACTCCCTCCGGCGCCGACCTCCACCTACTTCCCTCCTTCTTCTCCGATCAGCCCCCTCTCTCCCCGCCGTCACCGCCTCGAGCAGCCCCGTCCAGCTCCCTCCTCCGCCCGACTCCTCTTTCCCACCAGCAGCAGCAGTCAGCAGCGGCCGCCCCGCCCGCCTCCGGCCGCCGTGCCCGCAGCGCCGCCTCCGCCCAGCCTCGCCGGCGCCGCCCCCAGCAGCGGCCTCCCCTCGCCGTCCTCCGGCAGCTACCACCCTAAACCCTAACCCTAGTTTTGGGTCGTGTCCGACACGTGTCCGACACGAGATTTTCGAGTTTTTTGGACCCTGTTCAGGTACGTGTATCTCCCTGCTCGTTTACCTGTTTTCGATTCCGTCAGTTGCGTTGCGTAGCCTGCATGACCCTCTCGGTGTCCGGGCAAACCGCTCGGTGCATCGCGTCCTGTGGCGATCGCGAACCGCGATCCAAAAACAGGAAAAACAACGACCCGATTCACCCCGGAACTGGGTACGCCCCGCCAAACGGGACGACTTGGTCGCGCGCGGTCTTCGCAGATACGTGCGCGTCGTTGATACGGACGTGCGGGATTTTGCAGAAGCTGATTCGGATGTGCGTACACACCGGAATCAGTACGTATCCGCGGACAACGCCCCGTATCCGACTTTTCTGAATCGCGCCCTAACTTTGTGCATACACGTCGGATCGAAACGAAACTTGCGCCATCAGACTCGTAGCAATACGCTGGTCCTGTGACCCAAGTTTGGTTCAATTCTGAGAACGTTGACAAAATCGCGTGTCGTGGGCCCCACAGGCCCCACTCGACGGACGATTTTGTGATCGGCTCATCGGAATCCAATTCTGGAAGTTCCGTTGGGTTCGTATCATCGTTCCTGACCTGTTGACACTAAGTTTGGTAAATTTGGAGACCTTTGACCCTGACACATTTTTTGGTGCAAAGCGGGCCCACATGTGGACCAGTTTTGACCCAAAATTGCCGTTTTGCCCTTGTCTCCAAATTGGACTCAAGGACAGGCGTTTCTAGCTATTTGATATCTTCTGAGCATGATGGTAATATTTATTTCAGCATCCGGAGATATTTTTGAAAATTTCCCGAGGATAGAACCGTAGTTGGAATCCAAACATCAGGCAAGTACCTGCACTTCAAGTTTATTCTTTATATTATGATAATTAGATCCTTGCTCTACTAGCACCATTGGATGATTACACTTAGTGTTAGGATTTGGAGTTCATGTCTTGCTTTTCGTGTCGGGAGGGAGAATACTAGGAGGCATGTAGTTTACCCTTCCCCCTGTCCTGACTGATAGCTGTTGGTACGCGACTGTACCATCAGCCGGATACTCGATTATTCCTGACTGATAGCCGTCTATGACATGCCTGATTAGCCTTATAACCCCCTACATGCCAACTATGTATTCTAAATACACAATCACACACACATAGTTTCTTTATCTTGTTGCAGTTCCATTTTCTTGTCTCATTATAATCCTGTTTTACTCATGTCTCTGACTTATAACATTTAACTCTTAGTTAATTTTACTACTTATTATGCATATTCTTATCATGATACTTAGTCAGTTTTTACTACTTTTCATAATTATTTAGTTTAAGCTTTGTTGTGTATTGGTACTTTGCTCCTTTCCTGACTGGATCCGTTGATATTAGGCGATGATGAGGACTATGCCCCCACCTTTTATGGCCCATATGACGTAGCAGATGATACTATTAAGGAGCCGGTTCCTACTCAGGAGACTACTTTTGAAGAGTAGTTAGCCAGTTAGCTAGTATTTTCTTTCAGCATAATACTCGGGTTTGTCCCCGATTTATCTTCTGGTTCTGTATTAAACTGTGGATTTGGATGTCACAAAATTTGTCTTATGAAATCTTAGCATTCATATTTTCTGTTATTATTCTTGCCTATTTATATTGTGAATGAGCTAGATTTTAAATTACCTGTGAATATGGTCTAGACAGCGTACTACCGCCGACACTGCGGCGTAGGCTGGACGTACTCGCGAACCGGTGCCCGATTCATCTGGGTGCGGATCGTGACACGTTTTTATGGTGGCCCATGCAGGTCAACGACTAAATTGTTCGGTTTCAACTTAGGGACCGAACAAGCCTGCAGAATAAGATAAGTTTTTAGGATCTTATCCACTTGCTTGAATCGTTCTTGACATCTATCTCGGATTCGAATTAATTCCTTGACTTGCATCCTGCCTTGATTCCTGTGCGTCTCTTATTGTTTATTTTGGTTGCAGAGTTATGGATTCACGAGCGAACGACGAGATTTCTGCAAGATCACCACGAGATGCTGTGGTAACCAACGAAGATGAAGTAACACTAGTGGATGGAGGACAATCAGCTCAACAGCATGCCTCGAGAGCCCTCATGATGACCGTGGAGAATGCGCAGACTCTTGGAGTAGCTAATACGCGTAAGTGATTTGTAGCTGTCGTTTCTAGTCTTATTTTAGCTTGTGCCTATTGGTTCATGACCTCAGCCCCAACCTAGTAATTTTGAACTTGCTAAATAACCTGGTATGCTTTTATATTTGATAACTGTAGAGATTGTAGAGTCTTTTGTTATTGTGCTTATTGTGTGTTGTTTTGTGAACTTGAATTAAGTTGTACCTCCTTCCATCATCATCTAGCGTACTTATAATTGTTGTACCACCTTGACTTATGCTGCTAATATAGCCTAGTTTTGCAAGCTTATCCTTTCATCAAGCTTGTTCATGACATATGTATTATTGGGTCGACACACTAATACAACTGTCTATTCAGAATCAGTGTATTACGGTCTGATCAACCTTAATGTATTTTGGTTCGCACTTCTCACGACTACTTTACGTGGATTGAGATATATAGTTGACTAGTATACTTGCCCTCTAGATATGTCCGAGCATATCGTATCAGTTACATAACTGTACTAATACGAGCATGCGAATAAATGATTACCAGAATAGGATTTCAATCCACCACTGCTTGACAATTCCCATTTGAATTCTTTAAACGCCTTGATCCCGACACTTCTATTCTATTACCTCGCCCTTGAAACTCTTTATTATTGATCTCCGTCTTCCCTTAATTCGGAAAGACGAAACATCGTGCTTGGTATAAGGTTGATACACGGAGAGTACTAGATATACCCCATAGGCCGATCACATATTTGAGGATTATTCTTCCGTAATTAAGGTCATATCATATGTAATATGATCGGCGTTGAAGTTTCGAGGATTGAAGGACATGAGTAAACAAATTAAGGAATATTTTCTTAAGGTATATAGCCTTATGTGATAGATGGGTAAATTCTAAGTTGGGTAGCAGTGCATTGTCAACTCGAGAGGAATTTCTTTTGGATTGTGATCGAGTAAAGCTTAGATTGGGAGAGGTTCAAGCCATTTCAATTTTGAGAATTTTAGAAGAATGACTAAGATGATGAGGATTAATGAACTTCAAAAATTCTTGATATTGAGGACCCAATATTTATACCTTAGGTACATGATTTAAATTTGGAATAATGAAGGTAAAATCATCAATTTGAATTTAGAGGATAAAAATATAGAATTTCAGACTTGAACATTGGTGGATTGCATTTAAATTATTTTTAATTTGATGATTGGAATTAAGAATTTAAAATTTGATGGTTGAACTACCTATTTGAAACGTTGAGGATGTGAATGGAGTTTAAAAAGTCGAAGCATACAAAAATTTATAAGTGAAAATGGGAATAATATTGGACTCGGATTACTTCTAGAGGAGATTATGATAGTTAGAGATCGGGAGGTAAAATTTACATGCTTATTTAAATTTTGAAGATGTTATAAGAATTTAATTTAAATTTGGATATAGATATGGATAATTTGAGAAAGTAAGAAGAGATAACCATAGGTGAAAATTTTGATTGGAACAGTGGTCATCTTAACCTTGAAGTGATTGCAATGGATATGATTAGAATTTTGATTATCGCAAGGAGATTGCGATTGACTGGCCTTATGTACATAAAGGATTAATAGATTATGCCATATTTTAATTTCGAGGACGAAATTTTTATAAGTTGGGTAGATTGTAAGCTCCCTGATTTTCAGGAATTATTAATTTGGACTTTTCACAATTTTCTGGAATTTTTTGAGATTTTTTTGTAATTAAAACCTAGGCTCTTGGTAATTAAATAATTTTTATTTTGCTGTTAAATATATTAGAATATTATAAAAATAATATTTTTGGATGTAAAATGAAAAACTGGACTTAGGATAATTTTTCTAGAATTTATTGGACCCCGGACCTATTTTTAAACACCTAAAAACTATTATTTATTTATTTATTTATTTAATTTAACCTAACCCAGCCCACCTAACCGGCCCAGCCCACCAAACCGGCCCAAACCCTCGGCCCAGCCCATTGGGCTACCGGGTCGGGTCGGGTCCACCCGCACCCGAACCCGCGCCCGTGACCCGTTCCCCTTTTTCCCCCCCAGCCTGACCCGTTCCCCGCGTCCCCCGCCGGAGCCGCCGCCTCCGGCCACGTGGCGCTCCGCTCGGCCACCTCGCCCGCACCCCACGGCCACGACGCCACCTCCTCCGCCTCTCCCGGCCTCTCCCTCTCCCTCTGAACCTATAAATCCCCCCCCCCCCGAGCTCCTTCTCCGGCCACCTCCCCTGCCCTAGCCCTAACTCCGGCCACTCCCTCCGGCGCCGACCTCCACCTACTTCCCTCCTTCTTCTCCGATCAGCCCCCTCTCTCCCCGCCGTCACCGCCTCGAGCAGCCCCGTCCAGCTCCCTCCTCCGCCCGACTCCTCTTTCCCACCAGCAGCAGCAGTCAGCAGCGGCCGCCCCGCCCGCCTCCGGCCGCCGTGCCCGCAGCGCCGCCTCCGCCCAGCCTCACCGGCGCCGCCCCCAGCTGCCCTCGACCGCCTTCGGCCTCCCCTCGCCGTCCTCCGGCAGCTACCACCCTAAACCCTAACCCTAGTTTTGGGTCGTGTCGGACACGTGTCGGACATGAGATTTCTGAGTTTTTTGGACCCTGTTCAGGAACGTGTATCTCCCTGCTCGTTTACCCGTTTTCGATTCCGTCAGTTGCGTTGCGTAGCCTGCATGACCCTCTCGGTGCCCGGGCAAACCGCTCGGTGCATCGCGTCCTGTGGCGATCGCGAAACGCGATCCAAAAACAGGAAAAATAACGACCCGATTCACCCTGGAACTGGGATTTCGCAGATACGTGCGCGTCGTTGATACGGACGTGCGGGATTTCGCAGAAGCTGATTCGGATATACGTGCACACCGAAATCAGTGCGTATTCGCGGACAACGCCCCGTATCCGACTTTTCTGAATCGCGCCCTAACTTTGTGTATACACGTCGGACTTTTCTGAATCGCGCCCTAACTTTGTGCACACCGAAATCAGTGCGTATCCGCGGACAACGCCGCAGAGAACTACCCCGAGGTGTACGGTACAGGAGCACTCCTTGGAGCAGAACCCGGAACTGAGGACGAGATAGTGGCCGAAGACTTCACCTGAGCACCGGCTTCAGCTACACAGTATTTCCTTTTCAGTATTTTATTTCCAGTCCATGTTTCCTTAAATGTAACAGAATAATTCTCGGATTGTTTCCCGAGATAACCTTATTTGATATTGCATATTTAATTCCATTGCATTATTTCTGGCAATTAATCTGTGTTTATTTGGTGGATGAGATTAGAAATACCTGAGACTTGTAACATATTACTGATAGACTACAGCTTAAGCATGCCCTGATTGATCCATTAAATTGGGTTGTCCATCGGTGCGTGCTGCTGGCCATTGCTCACGTGCTCAGTCCCTTGGCATTTTGGGACTGGGGCGTGACAATAAAGAACAACAATATCTGTAAACTGAAATACAGGGTGGCAAGGTACACTTGCCTGCGTGCGGCTGCTGATGACGGGGATCTGGTACCCCGCGCCCAAGTCCTCAGGTCCCGCAGTACCTAGAGAAGAGATACAAACCAGAATTAATAATCTATTCTACGACTCACAAGGGCAAGTTACTAGAGGGCCGACTACAACTGACTAACGGTGTGATAGTCCCTCAACTAGTTATCTGTGTATCCTCCTCGATTTAATTCTCCGTAAATAAACTAACATCTTCCCACCATGTATGATTCATCCTGATTAGTTGCTCAAAGATCAAAACTATATTCTCCTCGATTTACATGTCTTAATTAAATCGCGATAATTTATGTAGAAGCCAACTCTAATTTTCATCCAAGTACCACATCCAAATTCATCTTCATACAACATAAGTTACAAGGTCACTACACTAAATAAACCCTAACACATGTTAACACCACCTCAAGTCATAAAAAATCTATTTTCGCATTAATCATCATTAGCCTTAGCCAATTTAAACCTTAATCCCGTAGTTCAAGTATTACACTACATTAATCATTTACATCAACACTACATAAACACTAGAAATATATTAACCTCATTAACCACAACCTCATCCATATTCATATTTAATCTTCATTAACATAATCCTCATCCATGTTAATATTTAATCATCAAAACATAACCTATATATATATATATATATATATATATATATATATATATATCCCAACCATATATTTTATTTATCACATTACACTAACCATCCACATATGTAATCCAACAACCCTAGCTAGCATTTCACACATCCATGTATAATTAAAACCTATTTAACAAATGATATGAATTCTGGAATTTAAAAACAAGAGAGGGAGAGTCGACCTTGGCGACGACGGTGCCGGGTACGGTCGAAGGAGGTGGCCGGGGGTGGTGGTGACGATGGTGGTAGTGAAAACTGGTGGTGGTAATGGTGTTGATGGTGGTGGTAAACTGGGGGTGATGGTGGTCGGACGGGGATAGGGAGGTGGCCGGAGGGAAACACACAGCGGGGGGGGAGAAATCAGCGCCGGCGGAAAGGTCGGTCGGCACCGCGCGGCGGCAGGGGGACGCACACAGCGGGCCGAAGCAGCGCACAGCTGCGGTGGGGACGCACACAGCGGGCCGGAGCGGCGCACAGCTGCTGCCGGTCGGGGTGCTTGCACAGCGGGGGGGAGAGTCTACAGCGCCGGAGTGGCGGCGCCGCCTGGCCGGAGTCGGGCCGGAGTGGCCGGCGGGTCTTCCACAGGGAGGAACACTCAATAAGGAAGAAAAGACTAAGGGAGAAGGAGAAGAGAAATATAATGGAGGGAGGAGGAAGAAGGAGTTTGCATGGAAAATTAATGAAGGAGTGAGGAGAGAGAGAGAGGGGAGTTTCCTTGGGATTAGGGCCGGTGGGAATGTGTTGAGGGTGGGATGAGGTGTTACTTTATAGGGGTGTGTGAAGGAGATGGAGGGTTGTGATCAATCTATTCAAAATGGAAGGTTGTGATTTGTCATGAAGGGGGAGTGGGTTTCTTCATGAAGGGGGGTGAGTGGATGGTGAGAATAGGACCCTATTTTGGGACCTCTCCATAGTTCAAAGCCAATAGGGTGATGACACATAAATTCAATAATTGTAACTTAGCCCCTTAAATTCGGAAAATTGCATGAACATATAAAATGACACAAAAATTGTGGAGAAAAATCTGTTTAGCAATTTTCATGGTGAGAGGGTGTTGTGCGTTAGGCACGGGTTTAATTAGAAAGGCATTGGGATTTATTTAGAATTAAAAATGGGATTTACAAAGTTGGTATCCCCGATTTAAATAGAATTAAAGTGTCCCGCGAATTTAAATTAATTGGGGGCACTTGGGTCAAAATTCGGAAATGACGCAAAGGCCAAAAATGGTGGGGGCTTGGAGTAGTCTTGGACCCTTTAGTTGGTCCGGCTCAACGGGTTAAGTTGGTATCCCAAAATTTAGGGTAACGACACAAGTGTCCGACACGAAAATAAATGTGGGTTACAATTTTCGGAATGTTGCGCAATTAATTTAGAGCACACAAAAATTGATTTTAAAGGACGGAAAAGTCCAATGCCTAAGTTGGCGGGTCAGGTCAGAAGTACAATAATTGAACGGAATTTATGGGCTGATATTGGGCTCCGAATAATCAGACAATGATAGGGCGCGCCAAGGGTTTTAATTAATTGAATTAAATACCAGTTAAATTATCTCTACTCTAAACCTCGACATCTGCTACCAATAACCAAAATTTTCTAAATCCACCCTAACTATCTACAGAATAATTCGAGGGGGTTTACATTCTTCCCAACTTAGAAAAATTTCGTCCCCGAAATTAAAAGTAAAGCACGATAATATCTAACAGAATTTTTAAACACTAGTAATCAAATGTCGTACGTAAATTCGTACCTTGCTCCTCAAACAAGTGCGGGAATCGCTGCCGAATAGAATCCTCGCTCTCCCATGTAGACTCGCCTGGTGAATGGTGCTTCCATGCTACTCTGACCAGTCGAATCGTCTGCCCTCTCAAAGTCTTCTCGCTGCGATCGAGGATCTCAACTGGCTGCTCTACGTAAGACAGACTGGGCCCGACTGTAATCTCCAAATGATCAAGCACGTGGCTAGGGTCTGCGACATATCTCCTCAGCTGCGATACATGAAATACGTCATGTACTCCTTCTAATGATGGAGGTAATGCAAGACGGTAAGCCACTTCGCCAACTCGTTCCAAAATGTCAAAATGTCCGATATACCTCGGACTCAGCTTGCCTCTGCCTCCGAATCTGATGGTACCACGAGTGGGCGATATCCTCAAAATACGTGGTCACCCTCCTTGAACTCCAATGGTCTGCGGTGAGCATCTGCCCAGTGTTTCTGTCTGTCCTGTGTTGCGCGCAGGTGGCTCTGAATCTGCTTGACCTTCTCCACTGTCTGTGTCACCAACTCTGGACCAAGTATCTGACGCTCTCCTACGTCACTCCAACAAACTGGCGACCTGCATTTCCTGCCGTACAGTGCCTCATAAGGTGCCATCTGTATGCTAGCCTGATAACTGTTATTGTAGGAGAATTCTACCAAGTGTAGATGGTCCTCCCAAGATCCTCCAAAATCAATCATGCACGCTCTCAACATATCCTCTAATATCTGTATCGTGCGCTCTGACTGTCCATCAGTCTGTGGGTGATACGCAGTGCTGAACTTGAGACGAGTTCCTAGGCTCTCCTGCATACTCCGCCAAAAATATGACGTGAATCTGGAATCACGATCCGAAACGATGCTGACAGGCACTCCATGTAATCGTACTATCTGCCTCATATACATGTCAGCTAGTATCTCTGTGGATTGCCCAACTCTGAAGGGCAAAAAATATGCAGACTTGGTGAGTCTGTTTACGACAACCCAAACTGCATCCTTCCCGCTAGGGCTCCGCGGGAATCCTGTGACGAAGTCCATGGTAATGTGTTCCCACTTCCACGCGGAAATGGGGAGTGGATGCAATAATCCTGCAGTCCTCTGATGTTCAGCCTTGACTTGCTGACAAACTAAACACTTCGCCACAAATCTTACAATTTCCCTCTTCATCCCATGCCACCAGAAATGCTGTCCTCGAGAAGTTTTCCACGAACCTCCGATAATATCCGGCAAGTCCGAGGAAGCTCCTAACCTCTGTAACTGATGTAGGGGTAGGCCAGGTCTCTACTGCAGCTATCTTCTCCGGGTCAACTGATAGTCCATCTCCGGTGATTATGTGTCCCAGAAATGGTACTCTATCCAAGCAGAACTCACATTTGCTTAGTTTGGCGTATAGCCTCTCATGTCTCAGCGTCTCCAACACGATCCTGAGATGCCTCTCATGCTCCTTCTGGCTCTTGGAATATATCAAGATATCGTCTATAAATACCACCACGAACTTATCTAGGTACTGGTGGAAGACATTGTTCATCAAACACATAAATATTGCTGGCGCGTTGGTTAAACCAAACGGCATGACTAAAAACTCATAGTGGCCATACTTCGTCCGAAAGGCCGTCTTCTGGATGTTCTCTCTCCGTACCTTGATCTGATGATATCCGGATCTGAGATCGATCTTCGAGAATACACATGCACCGCTAAGTTGATCAAACAAATCATTGATGCGCGGCAGTGGATACTTATTCTTTATCGTTACAGCATTTAGCGCCCTGTAATCGATACACAAGCGTACCGTCTCGTCCTTCTTCGGTACAAACAGAATGGGTGCTCCCCATGGAGATACACTAGCCCGTATGAAATCCTTATCTAAGAGATCATCTACTTGAACCTTCAGCTCAACCAACTCCTTCGGTGCTAGTCTGTAAACGGGAGAAGTAACTGGCTCGGCTCCTGGAGTCAACTCTATGGTGAACTCAATCTCTCTGTCAGGTGGCAGTCCTGGGAGATCCTCCGGAAACACATCCTCAAACTCTGTTATAAAGTGAGGGTACATCGGTTCACCTTCTGCAATGTGTGTCGCTAGGGTAGGTTGGACACCATGCTCTCGGGATCCCCGAAGAAACTCAAACTCTGGGTGATCTGGGGGTCTAAAGATGACACAACCACGATGGCAATCTAGCGTTGCGTGGTATTAGCTCAACCAATCCATGCCTAGGACAATGTCATAGTCCGGCATGGAGAAAACCAAAAATTGGGCACGCATCTCTCGTCCGCAGACAACTACTGAACATGATCTACAAGTGTCGCTAACAGGTACTATTCCACCTCCCGTAAGGATCCTCTTGACCTTCGGAAGGGGTACGGTGGCTATTCTATGGGTAGCCACGAAACTAGCAGCTATAAAAGAGTGTGTGGCACCAGAATCAAATAGGACTAATGCTGGTAATAAAGCTACTAAGATTGTACCAGCGATCACTTCTCCGGCTGTCTCAGCCTCCTCTATGGTCATAGCATAGGCCTGTCCCTGTCTCGGTGCCGGTGCCCTCGGCTGCTGTTGTTGAACCTGCTGGAAACGATCTCTGTGTGGGGCCAAGGGTGGCCTCCTCTGGTTTCCCCCTGGTGCTGGTGGTCGCTGTGCTCCAGCTCCTGCGTAAGGTGGCCTCGGTCCAGGAGGCTGCTGATAAGGCCTCGGTGCTGGCAGGGCTGGCCGGTGAACCATCTGTGCTGGAGCCCTCTGATCTGGGCAATCTCGGACTGCATGCTGGTCCGATCCGCATCTCAAGCAAGCGCCCAGTCTTCGTCGACAGTCCCTCAATATATGTCCCTTCTTGCCGCAGAAATGGCAAGTGGGAATGACTGCTCCCTGCTGTGGTGCTGCCCTTTGGTGTTGCTGCTGTACTAGAGGACGCTTTGCAGGTCCTCCCTGCGGGGCTCGGACTGCTGATGTCGACGCATAGGAGCATTTCTGGCTGGCCTCCATCTTGTTGATGCGGTCCTGGCGTCGCGCTGCAAGTAGTACCCCGGAGTAAGAGGTGGGGGTTGTGGACCCGATAAGCCTCTGGGTCTCATAACTTAGGCCCTCATAAAAGTTCTCGGCCTTCGCTTCTTCAGTGGGGATCAGGTATGGTGCAAATCTGCTCAGGCGGAGGAATTCAGAATTGTATTCCTCTATAGTCATACTCCCTTGCCTGAGGTTCTGGAATCTGTCCCGAAGCTCTGCTCGAGCGGTAGAGGGTATGTACATCTCCTGGAAGAGTCTAGAGAACTCTTCCCAGGTGGCCCGATCCGGTCCCAAATGCTGCTCCTCGGAAAGCCACCAGTGATGCGCGTTGCCGGTAAGCTGCATCCTGACAGTCGTCATCCATCGGTGTCGGGGGAGGTCAGTAGCCTCTAGCTGGTGCTGAATGCCGGTGAGCCAAGCGTGGACCTCCGTCGGCTCCTCCGTGCCCGCAAAAGGTTACGGCATCAAACGACGGAAGTCTATGACAGACCCTCGCGTCGGCTCGTATGCGGGTGGTGACGCCTGCCCCAAGGCCGTCACGATGCTCTCTCTCAGAGTCTCAGCCTGGTGTTGTTGGGCCTGCTGCTGAGCCTGCTGCTGGGCCTGCATCATCGCAAACATCATTTGGAACATCTGGGTTCCGTCCATCGGTTGCCCCATGGGGAATGGTATAAAGGGCATCTGGGGCGGGAATGGTGGAGGAGGTGGTAGCTGCTGCTCCTCCTGACTCGGGATCCTCTGATCCTCAGGTCCTGCCTGATATGGAGTCTGGTGTCCGTCTGAAGGCCCCTCGGGATGTCCTGATGACTGTCCCATGGGAGCTGGAGTCAGTAGAAGGACCTGCTCCAGATCCGGTTCTCCGGATGATCCCGCATCTCGGGGAACGTCGCCAGGCTGCGCGACACGTCCACTGCGGAAATTCATAACTCTGAAAAGAAGTCATGACTGCGATTAGCGTTTGAGGAAAATAAACAAGATGCAATTTGGTAAACGATATCGAGATAGAGATGTCATGTGAAGGTTTCAAACTTTGCAGATGAGATTTCTAACTCTATTCCTAATTTGCAGGCTCGCTTGGCACAGTCAGGTGACCAAGAGATTTAAATCGGACCTGCATGGGCCACCACAAAAACCTTGTCACGCCCCGGTTCCATGGATAAGGAACCGAGATACGTGGCAATGGCCAGCAGTGTACTTCGGCGGGCTTTCCAATCTAATGGGCCAGTCGGAGTACACTTAAGCTGTGAAGTACAATGAATAACCCAACACATAACACAAGTATACTCAATCTAAATCTCATCCACAGGCAGCAATATAAGAGCACAATAGAAGTAAATACAATGACTAATGTGCATGAAGGAAATCCAAATAAGTATCAAGTACAAATACTAGAGTAGTCACACGGGGACAAACCCGCTAGTACAAATATACTGGAATGAAAGTAAGCAATAAGATAACTTGGGACGGCAGCAGGTAACTAGGTAATGATATCGTCCCATGGAAAGAGTCACTACCAGCGATCAGCCGAAGTCCTCAGGAATGACCTCGTCCTCGGCAGTGAGTACAGCTGCTAGATAGATGCCCGGTCCGTACTCCTCCGGGTAATCCTCGTGACCTACACCTGGAAGGGAACCAGGTCCTCAGAGGGACGTAACAAGGTACAGAAATATAACATGCCAGGTAAACAGATAGTACAAGTGCAACGACAAGGTAATCTAACATAACCAAACAAGTGTGACACAGTTTAAAGACAATGTTCGACGCGTGGGCCGTCCAAAATAAAACCGTAGCTCCGGACACGAAAACACATGGCAGGTGTAAACACCCTAAATTTTGAGAATAATTTTAAAATAGGTTATTTCGTTTTTAGAATTTTTTGGAAATTAAAACCAAGATGAGTGTGATTTAAAGAAGTTTCAAGTGTGGCCAAAGGGTGTTAAAATATTCTGGAAGTAAAAATTTATTGTGTATAATGGAGAACCGGACGCATGGCATTTTTCGGTGAATTTATTGGACACCGGAGCAACGAATCGAGGACCAAAAGCTATAGAGAGTGAACCAGACCCAAGTTGAATAAATCCAGGCTAGACCAAACCAAACCCAGCGTTCGGGTCGGGTTGGATCTGAGCCGAACCCGACCCGGATCCAAACCGTATGGAACCCTAGAATTCCTCCACCGAAGACTCCTGTAGCAGCCTATATAGCGCCTCCTCGGCGTCCGTGCCTAGCCATCACCTAAACACTAAGCTCCCGCCGCCATCAAGCTCGCCGTCGACCACCTAGCTGCCCCGCCCAGCAGCTGATCCGCGACGCCGCCGCTTCCCATCACCTGAAACCCCGCCGCTGAGTTCGCCCAGCCGACTTCCCCCTTCTCCGTCATCCGCCGCGAGCACAGCGACCCCGAGCGCGGCCCCCTCCGTCCTCAGTTCGAATCGTCCCCCGAATCCTCCCTGTCGCTGCTACCCCGCCGTTCGATCATCCCTCACCCTTCGACTCACCGCCAGCGAATCCCGTCGGCCGCCGCCAAGTTCAGCCCTCAACCCTCCGACTCCCCCTCGACCCTTCGACCCGCGCCAGGCCGTCGCCCGAGAACCGGCCGCCGCCTGAGAACCCAGTCGCCCCGAGCTTATAGACCCAGCAGTGAATTCGGGACAAGACACAGAGCTCAGCGGACACGGGAGATCGCGATTCGGACGCGAGCAGTAGACATCGGATACGAGCAGGACACGTGGAAACTCAGATTTTGGAGCTCGGTTCAGGTACCGTTTTCACCCTCATCGCAACTCCAATTTCAATTCCGTCAGTTGCTACACGTAGACTGTATAACCCTCTCGGTGCCCGTACAACTCGCTCGGTGCATCGCGTCCTGTGGTGATCGTACACCGCGATCCAAAAATAGGAAAAGCAATACCCTGTTTCACCGCGGAACTGAGTACGCCCCGCCAATCGGGACGACTTGGTCGCACGCGGTCTTTACCGAACTGTGCGCGACGTTGATACGGTCGTGTAGGATTTCGCAGAAGTCGATTCGGAGGTGCGGGCACCCCGGAATCAACGCGTATCCGCCGACGACACTCCGTATTCGTCCTTTCTGGAACACGCTGTAACTTTGTGTACGCACGTCGGATCGAGACGAAACTTGTGCCATCGGACTCGTAGCAATGCGCTGGTCCTGTGACCCAAGTTTGGTCCGATTCCGAGAACGTTGACAAAATCACGTATCGTGGGCCCCACAGGCTCCACTTGACGGGTGATTTTGAGATCGGCTTATCGGAATCCAATTCTGGAAGTTCCGTTGGGTTCGTATCATCGTTCCTGACTTGTAGACACTGAGTTTACAGAATTTGGAGACCTTTGACCCTGACACGCTTTTCGGTGCAAGGTGGCCCACATGTGGACCCCGCTTTAATCCGAAAATGACCTTTTTGCCCCTGTGTCCAAATTAGACGTAAGGACAGGCATTTCTAGCAGTTTGATACCTTCTGAGACTATTGGTGATGTTTATGACAGCTTTTGGAGTAGTCCCTACCGGTTTCGCTGATCCAGGGACGATTGTTGATATTCCAACATCAGGCAAGTGTACCTTGCCAACTCTGCAGCTTAGTTATTTATTTTCCTTGCTTCATTATATTGCTGTGCATGCTCAACCTAGGACCGTGTGACGTACTTAGCGTCCGATTATCAGTCGGGCGCCGACACCTGTACGCAGTGTTGGGTACGGCCATCTAGAGATGGACATTCGTGACACCTTATTTTCGTACTTGTCTTATCAAGTACCATATGACCCAGGACACTTGACACTATTCATGAGACAGGATTTTCCCGAGATATTCGTGGTGATTCTGTAAAGGATACAGGACATGGACATTATACTCTTAGATACTTTATGACTTGATGCATTAGCTATGATCGCGCTTGACATGGACATGAGACGTTATGGTCATGATATGCGTGGTTACATTGGGTGGGGAGAGACACACAGGCTACAGGCTGTTTCATATATCTATCTACTACTATTGTGAGGCCTCAGACTCTCGTAGCAGAGCTAGGCACATTACGTGTTTATTACCGCTACCGGCTCCCCGACACAGAGCTGGTAGTGGCTTCAGCCTGAGTTTTAGTGCTGCTCTCATCTTGCATTTTCACATTGATGGTTACTTACTTGCCCTATTTATTCATTACTTGCTGCACTGTATTTATTTTGGCATGAGCTTTCTTGTACCTTGCTATGTCCCCTGAGGACCTGGATCCGGATATTTGTCCCCAGATTTTGCGGACGAGGCTTATCCCGAGGTTTACGGGACCGGAGCAGGAGCTGATCCAGGAGCTGTACCGCCATCTGAGGACGAGGTCTTAGCTGATGACTTCTCTTGAGCATCCATGTTCATGCTCAGCGTTTATTATTTATTTCAGTCTTTTACTTTCTGGTCAGTTGAACCATTGTACTAGATATTTATCGGGTTGTTCCCCGAAGTACTTTGTGAGACTTGCTGATGATTTACATTCCTTATTTATTCTGTGGATCATATTTTATATCTTGTGTGGATGAGATTAGTTGTGCCGTGATTGTCGTAGACTTGTTTTACAGCTTAAGTATGCCCTGATGGATCCATTATATTGAGTTGGTCCATCGGTGCGTACTGCTGGCCATTGCCACGTGTCTAGTCCCACGGTATTTTGGGACTGGGGCGTGACAGCAGGTACCACAGCTCCGGGCAAAGAGTCACACGGGTAAAACAGCTACACTAGATACAGGTATCACTACAAAATACTACATATATATAAGCGCGTGCAGAGTAGCCCAAACGTCTAGTAACTGTCTTCCCCTTCCCAAGCGGTCAACGATTGTGCGTTGAACCTGAACCTCTAACTACAGTGTCGACACAAAGAATTAACTCAACAGATGCGACCCTAAGGTCGTCCCAGTCTCTGGTCATGATGTCAGTATCAGGATACAGGAATCTGGCACGATCACAGTGTATGAGTGTGTCCTGGGATATCGATGTACTCAGGTACGTGCATCGAGGTGCTGTGAAGCATCTAGCAATTATTCTAAGACGTTACGTCGAATGTCAACACCCGGTTGTGAACCGGACACGGAGTATCGAACGTCAACATAAATACGCGCACGAGTACATAAAGAACAACAATATCTGTAAACTGAAATACAGGGTGGCAAGGTACATTTGCCTGCGTGCGGCTGCTGATGACGGGGATCTGGTACCCCGCGCCCAAGTCCTTAGGTCCCGCAGTACCTAGAGAAGAGATACAAACCAGAATTAATAATCTATTCTACGACTCACAAGGGCAAGTTACTAGAGGGCCGACTACAACTGACTAACGGTGTGATAGTCCCTCAACTAGTCATCTGTGTATCCTCCTCGATTTAATTCTCCATAAATAAACTAACATCTTCCCACCATGTATGATTCATCCTGATTAGTTGCTCAAAAGTCAAAACTATATTCTCCTCGATTTACATGTCTTAATTAAATCGTGATAATTTATGTAGAAGCCAACTCTAATTTCCATCCAAGTACCACATCCAAATTCATCTTCATACAACATAAGTTACAAGGTCACTACACTAAATAAACCCTAACACATGTTAACACCACCTCAAGTCATAAAAAATCCATTTTCGCATTAATCATCATTAGCCTTAGCCAATTTAAACCTTAATCCCGTAGTTCAAGTATTACACTACATTAATCATTTACATCAACACTACATAAACACTAAAAATATATTAACCTCATTAACCACAACCTCATCCATATTCATATTTAATCTTCATTAACATAATTCTCATCCATGTTAATATTTAATCATCAAAACATAACCTATATATATATATCCCAACCATATATTTCATTTATCACATTACACTAACCATCCACATATGTAATCCAACAACCCTAGCTAGCATTTCACACATCCATGTATAATTAAAACCTATTTAACAAATGATATGAATTCTGGAATTTAAAAACAAGAGAGGGAGAGTCGACCTTGGCGACGACGGTTCCGGGTACGGTCGAAGGAGGTGGCCGGGGGTGGTGGTGACTGTCTCGCCCCGATCCCGAAAGGGTCTTTCGTCCTCGCCGGATCCTTTACGGAACCGATTCGTCCTCGGCCGGCGGTGGTTGCGTCTCTTCTGACTCATCCTCTACCGCCACGGCCGGCGGTGGGGAAGGAGTCACAGTGGCAGTCCCGTTGCTTGGTACCAAGGATGCAATCAGTTGCATCATGGTATCCATTTGCTTCTGCTGAGAAGCAAATTGCGCCTGTTGCGTAACGGCTTGTTGTTGCTGCACCTCCATGAGATGCATAAGCCGTTCCGCCATACCGGTTGAACCCGCTCCTCCGGATTCTCCAGAACTTGTCGGGTCGCTCTGGATAGGCTGAGCACCGCTTGCAGCGGCAGTGTTTTTCTTAGCCATTGCTACAAAAGAGAGTAGCTTGTTAACACTCCAAAATCGATAGATTTTATATCTACGGACTCATTGTATAGGCGACTCATCTGATGCAGCGGACGCCGAACGCAACTCAATTGAGAGGCGCATCAAAATCCTTTATATTCTTTGAAATCCCAAGGAAGTACAGTTGTGCTCTGATACCAATATGTCACGCCCCGATCCCGAAAGGGTCTTTCGTCCTCGCCGGATCCTTTACGGAACCGATTCGTCCTCGCTAGGGGCATGATGCCGTGCGAGCCTGGGATTGCGCTCGCATAAGGCAAGAACTTGCAGTTTTAGGAACCTATTTTGAAACACAAATTATAAAACACATTCACAGAGATTTGAACACAAATACGGAAGAAACATGCTTTTTCATTGAATATTCAGAGTAATTTACATAGAGTTTACATTGATGCGCCTTCTCGGCTATTGAATTGCATTACAAAAGATAACTCAAAATGCAGGGCGCGTTCCGTCAGATAGTCCACGTCGTTTGCACATTACGCCCTTGTATAGATTGAAGTCCATGCCTCCAAAATGAACTGACTCCAGCTATACTTCAAAATAGAGGTGCTCCTAACGCCTCCTCGCTATGCTCTAGCGTTGCACCGTCTGAGTGCCTGAAATAGTTGCCCACAACGTGGGTCAGTACTCAACTTGTACTGGTGAGCGGGATGAACCCACTCGACTAAATCGATACTAGCTTGTTAGGGGCGAGCATGCATTAAGATAGCTTCTATAAGGAAGTAAGTGAAATCAATTCATATTAGTTGCATGTTTTGATAGGAATGAATATAGCATTGAATCCAACCAGTACACCGATTTCTTACTCAATCGATGCACGCCTTCCCTGAAACGAAACACAAGTATACTTACCATCTGCACAAGACAATAAGTTAGCATGCGTTCTATTCTATGCGGTCATTGGTGTAATCGACACCTTAAGGACATATTTCAAGCTTAGCGGTGTGCCCTATCAGCCCGGGTAGCAAGCCCTGCTGGAGGTCCCGCTATGCATCGTGACGAGCACGAATCAAATATTTCCCTTCGGATCGATACGGTTCCAGTGCCCCGGAAAGCCGTTTCGAGGAAATGCCAAACCCTGTGCACAAGTTGTCCCAGACCATGCAAATACATGAAATAATTCATATTACATACAATGCATCGAATTAAATAGAAGAAGTTAAGCAGCAACATATATATATATCTCATGCCAGTTCATATTTTCTCAAGCGGTGTTCCGATTCAGTTATCCCATAAGTCCAACTCTATCCGAGGCACCAGGCCGCCACCAACAACCAGCTCTTCCTTATAAACAAGCTCAAATATAAGGTGTGCAAGCATATGATAAAATTAGTCTACAAATCCCATGTTCCTTTCTTAGTGGCTGGCATGCCTGTGTCTAAGGATTTTCTAGGCGTCCAACCGGGCATCATCGAGTGAAGGATTGAAACTTAGAGATGTTGGCATGAAGAAGTAGGAAAGAAGGGACCAAACCACTCACTGGTTAAGGGAAAGAGGCTGAAACTAGGAATCCCACTAGCGACGATCAAACGTCAGTTACGCGGACCTGAAACAGCACAAGCACCGAGTTAAAAATCTTGCCTATCCTTCCTTGCCGAACTCCCCAAAACCTCAAGTTCCAAACGATAAAACCAGCAGCAAAAACCAAGCAAATCGAAAGCAACAACAAATCCAAAACCTCAAAACGGCAATCAAGAAAATCAAGCAACCAAAACATGAAAACTATTGGACTCGTTTCAATAGAGGCCTTTCCATGAGTTAGAAAGGATCATCGCATTTTGTCCGTGGCAAGAAGATGCCGAGATCTAAGTTATGACTCAGACGGACTAGCCACAAGCCCAATTATATAGTGCTCGTCCCAGTCGGATCAGGATTTGAGGCACTACATAATATACCACTAAGAAAAAGTTTCGACCCAAAACTTAAGAACAAGGCCTACCTCCGACTCGAAGAACAATGAAGGATACTTCTCCTTCATCTCCGATTTTATCTCCCAAGTTGATTCTCCAACTGTATGGTTCCGCCACAGCACGCGAACCAAGGACATCGTACGGTTATGAAGTACTTTTTTCTTACGATCCAGAATCCGCACCGGCTCCTCCGAGTATGACAAATCCGTGCGCAATTCTAGCTGTTCGAAGCTAACTACATGACTCGAGTCATGCACATACTTCCGCAGTTGAGAAACGTGGAATACGTCGTACACTCCAGCCAAGGCGGGAGGTAGTGCAATTCGGTATGCCATAGCTGTCACCCGTTCTAGTATTTCAAAGGGGCCGACAAACCTGGGACTCAGCTTGCCCTTCACGCCGAAACACATCACTCCACGCATCGGCGTCACTTTCAAGAAGACATGATCCCCGACCATGAACTCCAAGGGCCTACGATGAGTATCGGCATAGCTTGTCTGTCGGCTCTATGCAGTGCGGAGTCTTTCCCGAATCAAGCGAACTTTCTCGACTCCCTGCTCCACCAGCTCTGGCCCGAGTACCTGCCGCTCGCCGACTTTGTCCCAACAGATTGGAGATCGACACTTGCGCCCATAGAGTGCTTCGTACGGTGCCATCTGGATGCTCGATTGGTAGCTGTTGTTGTACGCAAACTCCGCCAACGGAAGGTGCATGTCCCAACTAGTCTTTAAATCGATCGCACACAGCCGTAACATATCTTCAAGTATCTGATTTGTCCTCTCTGTTTGGCCATCAGTCTGGGGGTGGTATGCGGTACTGAACTGTAGCTTGGTTCCTAAAGCAGACTGTAGGCTAGTCCAGAAACGAGATAAGAAACGTCCGTCACGGTCAGAGACGATAGAAGCAGGCACTCCGTGTAATCGAACAATCTCGTCTATGTAGATCTGTGCTAACCGATCGACGCTCCACGCAACTTTTATAGGCAGAAAGTGGGCTGATTTGGTCAAACGATCAACTATGACCCAAATCGCATCATGCCCTCGTGGCGTCTTCGGAAATCCCACAATGAAATCCATAGTGATGTTGTCCCATTTTCACTCGGGAATAGCGAAGTTCTGCATCTCCCCGCTGGGCCTCTGATGTTCAGCTTTTGCCTGTTGGCAGGCCATGCACTGTGACACAAAGGTCGCCACATCCCGCTTCATACCTTGCCACCAGAAGGTACCGCGTAAGTCCTTGTACATCTTAGTGCTCCCCGGATGCAAAGAATACTTCGCGTAGTGCGCTTCCGCCATAAATTCCCTTCGGAGTTCAGGGTCGCTAGGGACGCATAGCCTTCCTTTCATTTGTAAGGCCCCATCTTCGCCTGCCACAAAGTCAGACGTCTTCCCCGCCGAGATCAATCCGCGTACCTTCGCTAGGAACTGATCGCCCTCCTGAGCTGACTTGATTCTATCCCGTAAACTCGGTTCAAGATGGAGTGGTGCCAGCTGCACTCCTTGATGCCGAACTCGAAGCTCGATGCCCATCGCCTCAAGATCTCGAAGTAAACGGTTGTTTATAGATAACGAGCCCACGTGCTTTCGACTCAGAGCATCAGCAACGACGTTTCCCTTGCCCGGAGTATTCGAGATCGTTAGATCATAGTCCTTAATAAGTTCTAGCCAACGCCGCTGTCGGAGGTTCAATTTCCGTTGGGTGAATAGATACTTGAGGCTCTTGTGATCTGTGAAGATTTTGCAAGCAACACCATAAAGATAATGCCTCCACAACTTCAATGCAAATACAATCGCCGCCAATTCCAAATCGTGTGTCGGGTAGTTTTTCTCGTGCGGCTTCAGTTGCCTGGAGGCGTACGATATTACCTTGTCCCGTTGCATGAGTACACATCCCAATCCGAGTCCTGAAGCGTCACTGTATATCTGAAACTCCTCTACCCCATCCGGAAGTGCAAGAATCGGAGCTGAAATAAGACGCCGCTTCAGTTCACTAAAGCTGGCTTCGCATTCATCACTCCAGTTGTATACAATCCTTTTCTGAGTAAGGCGAGTCAAAGGCGAGGCCAGTTTAGAGAAATCTTTCACGAACCTACGGTAGTATCCTGCTAGGCCGAGAAAGCTTCGAATTTTGCTGGCTGACGTAGGTTGTTTCCAGTCCACCACCACCTCTATTTTCTTCGGGTCTACGGCGACGCCTTCTGCCGAGACGACATGACCAAGGAACGCCACGCTGTTCAACCAGAACTCGCACTTGCTGAGCTTAGCGAACAACTTATGTTCTCGTAATGTCTGCAACACGATCTTCAGGTGTTCCTTGTGTTCCGCCTCGTTCTTGGAATATATCAGAATGTCGTCGATGAACACGATGACAAACTTGTCTACGTACGACCGAAACACGCGGTTTATCAGATCCATGAAAGCTGCAGGGGTGTTCGTTAAGCCGAATGACATCACGAGAAACTCATAGTGTCCGTAACGGGTTCTGAACGCAGATTTTTGAATGTCTTCTGGTCTGATTTTCAACTGGTGATACCCTGACCTGAGATCAACTTTAGAGAAAACTGTTGCACCTTGCAGTTGATCAAATAAGTCATCTATTCTTGGCAAAGGGTACTGATTTCGAACGGTCGCCTTATTTAATTCTCGGTAGTCAATACACAGCCGCATGGATCCATCTTTCTTTTTCACGAACAGTACTGGAGCACCCCACGGAGAAACGCTTGGACGTATGTATCCTCGGTCTAACAGATCTTGTAACTGAACCTAAGTTCTTTCAGCTCTGCTGGGGCCATTCGATAAGGTGCCTTCGATATCGGTCGCGCATCCGGAAATGTGTCAATGCTGAATTCGATCTCACGATTAGGAGGCATTCCAGGCAGCTCGTCCGGGAACACGTCGAGAAAATCTGCTATAACATCAGCCTGAGCTGCATTTGCACTTTTCTGCCGGGTGTCTCGAACTGAAGCTAAGTACCCTTCACAACCCGAATGCAGCATACGCCTACCCGAAATTGTTGATATCACCATTGCCGTCTTCGGTGCAGCGCTGCACGAATAGTAGAAGTCTGCCTCGCCGGGTAGACGAAATACGACTCGCTTCTCCGCGCACTCGATTGTTGCATGGCAAGCACCCAACCAGTCCATCCCGAGAATAATATCGTAATCCTTAATGTCTAGTACAATGACATATAAGGAAAGCTTTCTCCCTCCGATGCAAATATAACCATCCCTACAGATCGCACGGGCGGGCATGTCGACTCCCGAAGGTGTGCTTACGCAAAGATTCTTAGTTAAGGGAGTAGAAGCTAATTTATGCTCAACAGTAAAATCAGCAGACATGAAACTATGCGTAGCACCTGAATCAAATAAGACTCTAGCGGGAAATTCTCTGAAAAGTAATGTACCTGTCATGACCGTTTCAGAGACAGATGCCTCATCCCGAGTCAATGCATAGACTCGGCCTTGAGCACCCTGACGTTGCGAGTTTACTGGCACAGCATTGGCATCACTTGCTGGAGGCCCTTTATTCTGATTATTCCCATTGTTCTGATTCGGCTTACCCTCTCAGCAGTTAAATTGTTTATGGCCCAGACGACCACATTTGAAACATCCAGTAACCCGACATTCGTTTACTCGATGCCCTGCTTTGCCGCACCTGGTACAGTTCGGTGCCTGAGTCTGACCCATGTTATCCGACGTGTGCTGACGCTTATGTGCTCCAGACCCTCCCGTTTCCTGAGGTCGTTTGTTGTTGTTGGTACGGGAGGTTTGTACTTCTGCCTTTGGGGGACAACGCCCAAAGATCCGCTCGCTGCCCAGGGCTGCTTCGTAGCATTCCCTGTAGGTTTGACATTTCTGATTGATGACGTCCCTACGCAACTCATCATTCAAACCTTTTTGAAAGCGATAGCACCACGCCTGCTGGTTAGGCTGGAAGTGCCCCGCAAACTTGGCCAGCTTAGCAAACACAGAATCATAATCATCTACAGACAAACTTCCTTGGACCAGATTGCTGAAGTCGTCTTCCTTTTGTTGACGCACGGCCCTGGAAATGTATTGTTCAATGAAGGCCGATTTGAACATTTTCCAAGTTATTTTGCAGTTGGGATTGGCATCGTAAATCCCTTGCTTCGTTGCCTCCCACCAATCATGCGCACGCAGTTCCAGCTGAACCGATGCACAGGCAACTCGCTTGGATCCCCGGATGCCAACCAGGTTGAAGAGTCCCTCCAGCTTAGCAATCCATCCCAACACAACGTCCGGTTCCGCTCGTCCGTTAAACGTCGGTGGATGCATCTTTGTGAACTCCGCTGCTCGGCAGGTGTTCCTAGCTGAAGGTTGCGTCTCTTCTGACTCATCCTCTACCGCCACGGCCGGCGGTGGGGAAGGAGTCACAGTGGCAGTCCCGTTGCTTGGTACCAAGGATGCAATCAGTTGCATCATGGTATCCATTTGCTTCTGCTGAGAAGCAAATTGCGCCTGTTGCGTAACGGCTTGTTGTTGCTGCACCTCCATGAGATGCATAAGCCGTTCCGCCATACCGGTTGAACCCGCTCCTCCGGATTCTCCAGAACTTGTCGGGTCGCTCTGGATAGGCTGAGCACCGCTTGCAGCGGCAGTGTTTTTCTTAGCCATTGCTACAAAAGAGAGTAGCTTGTTAACACTCCAAAATCGATAGATTTTATATCTACGGACTCATTGTATAGGCGACTCATCTGATGCAGCGGACGCCGAACGCAACTCAATTGAGAGGCGCATCAAAATCCTTTATATTCTTTGAAATCCCAAGGAAGTACAGTTGTGCTCTGATACCAATATGTCACGCCCCGATCCCGAAAGGGTCTTTCGTCCTCGCCGGATCCTTTACGGAACCGATTCGTCCTCGCTAGGGGCGTGATGCCGTGCGAGCCTGGGATTGCGCTCGCATAAGGCAAGAACTTGCAGTTTTAGGAACCTATTTTGAAACACAAATTATAAAACACATTCACAGATATTTGAACACAAATGCGGAAGAAACATGCTTTTTCATTGAATATTCAGAGTAATTTACATAGAGTTTACATTGATGCGCCTTCTCGGCTATTGAATTGCATTACAAAAGATAACTCAAAATGCAGGGCGCGCTCCGTCAGATAGTCCACGTCGTTTGCACATTACGCCCTTGTATAGATTGAAGTCCATGCCTCCAAAATGAACTGACTCCAGCTATACTTCAAAATAGAGGTGCTCCTAACGCCTCCTCGCTATGCTCTAGCGTTGCACCGTCTGAGTGCCTGAAATAGTTGCCCACAACGTGGGTCAGTACTCAACTTGTACTGGTGAGCGGGATGAACCCACTCGACTAAATCGACACTAGCTTGTTAGGGGCGAGCATGCATTAAGATAGCTTCTATAAGGAAGCAAGTGAAATCAATTCATATTAGTTGCATGTTTTGATAGGAATGAATATAGCATTGAATCCAACCAGTACACCGATTGCTTACTCAATCGATGCACGCCTTCCCTGAAACGAAACACAAGTATACTTACCATCTGCACAAGACAATAAGTTAGCATGCGTTCTATTCTATGCGGTCATTGGTGTGATCGACACCTTAAGGACATATTTCAAGCTTAGCGGCGCGCCCTATCAGCCCGGGTAGCAAGCCCTGCTGGAGGTCCCGCTATGCATCATGACGAGCACGAATCAAATATTTCCCTCCGGATCGATACGGTTCCAGTGCCCCGGAAAGCCGTTTCGAGGAAATGCCAAACTCTTTGTCCCAGACCATGCAAATGCATGAAATAATTCATATTACATACAATGCATCGAATTAAACAGAAGAAGTTAAGCAGCAACATATATATATCTCATGCAACAGTTCATATTTTCTCAAGCGGTGTTCCGATTCAGTTATCCCATAAGTCCAACTCTATCCGAGGCACCAGGCCGCCACCAACAACCAACTCTTCCTTATAAACAAGCTCAAATATAAGGTGTGCAAGCATATGATAAAATTAGTCTACAAATCCCATGTTCCTTTCTTAGTGGCTGGCATGCCTGTGGCTAAGGATTTCCTAGGCGTCCAACCGGGCATCATCGAGTGAACGATTGAAACTTAGAGATGTTGGCATGAAGAAGTAGGAAAGAATGGACCAAACCACTCACTGGTTAAGGGAAAGAGGCTGAAACTAGGAATCCCGCTAGCGACGATCAAACGTCAGTTACGCGGACCTGAAACAGCACAAGCACCGAGTTAGAAATCTTGCCTATCCTTCCTTATCGAACTCCCCAAAACCTCAAGTTCCAAACGATAAAACCAGCAGCGAAAACCAAGCAAATCGAAAGCAACAACAAATCTAAAACCTCAAAACGGCAATCAAGAAAACCAAGCAACCAAAACACGAAAACTATTGGACTCGTTTCAATAGAGGCCTTTCCATGAGTTGGAAAGGATCATCGCATTTTGTCCGTGGCAAGAAGATGCCGAGATCTAAGTTATGACTCAGACGGACTAGCCACAAGCCCAATTACATAGTGCTCGTCCCGGTCGGATCGGGATTTGAGGCACTACAGTGACGATGGTGGTAGTGAAAACTGGTGGTGGTAATGGTGTTGATAGTGGTGGTAAACTGGGGGTGATGGTGGTCGGACGGGGATAGGGAGGTGGCCGGAGGGAAACACACAGCGGGGGGGGGGGGGAGAAATCAGCGCCGGCGGGAAGGTCGGTCGGCACCGCGCGGCGGTGGGGGGGACGCACACAGCGGGCCAGAGCGGCGCACAGCTGCGGTGGGGACGCACACAGCGGGCCAGAGCGGCGCACAGCTGCGGTCGGTCGGGGTGCTTGCACAACGGGGGGGGGAGAGTCTACAGCGCCGGAGTGGCGACGCCGCCTGGCCGGAGTCGGGCCGGAGTGGCCGGCGGGTCTTCCACAGGGAGGAACACTCAATAAGGAAGAAAAGACTAAGGGAGAAGGAGAAGAGAAATATAATGGAGGGAGGAGGAAGAAGGAGTTTGCATGGAAAATTAATGAAGGAGTGAGGAGAGAGAGAGAGGGGAGTTTCCTTGGGATTAGGGCCGGTGGGAATGTGTTGAGGGTGGGATGAGGTGTTACTTTATAGGGGTGTGTGAAGGAGATGAAGGGTTGTGATCAATCTATTCAAAATGGAAGGTTGTGATTTGTCATGAAGGGGGAGTGGGTTTCTTCATGAAGGGGGGTGAGTGGATGGTGAGAATAGGACCCTATTTTGGGACCTCTCCATAGTTCAAAGCCAATAGGGTGATGACACATAAATTCAATAATTGCAACTTAGTCCCTTAAATTCAAAAAATTGCATGAACACATAAAATGACACAAAAATTGTGGAGAAAAATCTGTTTAGCAATTTTCATGGTGAGAGGGTGTTGTGCGTTAGGCACGGGTTTAATTAGAAAGGCATTGTGATTTATTTAGGATTTAAAATGGGATTTACAAAGTTGGTATCCCCGATTTAAATAGAATTAAAGTGTCCCGCGAATTTAAATTAATTGGGGGCACTTGGGGTCAAAATCCGGAAGTGACGCAAAGGCCAAAAATGGTGGGGGCTTGGAGTCAGTCTTGGACCCTTTAGTTAGTCCGGCTCAACGGGTTAAGTTGGTATCCCAAAATTTAGGGTAACGACACAGGTGTCCGACACGGAAATAAATATGGGTTACGATTTTCGGAATATTGCGCAATTAATTTAGAGCACACAAAAATTGATTTTAAAGGACGGAAAAGTCCAATGCCTAAGTTGGCGGGTCAGGTCAGAAGTACAATAATTGAACGGAATTTATGGGCTAATATTGGGCTCCGAATAATCAGACAATGATAGGGCGTGCCAAGGGTTTTAATTAATTGAATTAAATACCAGTTAAATTATCTCTACTCTAAACCTCGACATCTGCTACCAATAACCAAAATTTTCTAAATCCACCCTAACTATCTACAGAATAAATCGAGGGGGTTTACAAAAGGTAAGGTACAACAATCATACTTGAAAAATGTAAGGATATTCCTTCCTCATCTTATCCTCTCTCTCCCAAGTCGACTCTTCCGGAGAGTGATGCCTACATGTAACTCGGATCAAGGGTATAATAGTGTTTCTCAACCTCTTCTCCCTTCGATCCAGTATCTCCACGGGCTGCTCCGAGTAGGTGAGACTATGTCCAACCTTCAGTTCTGAGTGATCCAAGACGTGACTGGAGTCCGGAATGTACCTTCTCAGCTGAGAAACATGGAAGACGTTGTGGACGCCATCCAAGTTAAAATAATAAATAATAATAAATAATAAATAATAATAATCCTAATAAAAATAAAATAATAAATAATAATAATAATTAATTTAATATTAGCTATTATGATATATTTAATAAAAAATGGAAGGGGGTTTACACTCTCTCCCCCCTCCTTACATATGGGTCCCACCAGGCTCCACCTTCCCTCTAACCTCCTCTGCTAAATGGGTCTTAACCGGCCCCACCTCTTTCCCCTCCACCAATGGAAGCTGGCCACATGGCAGGTTATAAAAGAGTTGTAAGCATTTTATTGTAATTTTAGCATTTTCTCTCTTAAAATAGTAATTTATTGTATTTTTGCACGTAATTATCCGTTCATTGTTCTTTCCAAATATATGTTTTAGGTGGGACCAAAGGTACGATATTGATTAAGTTAACATATAGTGCTAATACTACTTAGTATAGTATATATATGCATGTGGAGTTTATATGCCGAATTATTCTAATGGAATTTTAATTATAGTGTTCGACCGATATCTTAATTTTTTTACTGTTCTAATTTTAGCAACAAAATTTTATAATGTGCTATTTTGAAGTATTTTTAGTCAATTTTAAAGCGGGACCAATTTAAAAGAATATATGTTAATACAAATATTTAAATTACACTTTTGTACTACAAAATATATTTTTGAAGTTGTCCCGATGTGTTTTAAAATTAATGAACCATGTTTCAAAATAGCAATTTCTAAAGTTGGGATACCAAAATCGAGTAGTGAAAAAGTTAATGTACCAAAAACGTATGAAAGTTATAGTTGGAATACCATTAGAATAATTTAGCCAAATTCATACTATTTGAAAATAGTAAAATATAAATAAATTTTAACTAATTATTTAACTAATATTATCTAATTATAACTAAGCATCTCTAACTTATGTGGTTAAGGTGTGAGGTATTCTACCTGACTGTATTGATTCGATTCTATCGAACAACGGTATCTATAACAAATTTAAATTAAAAAAAAATTTAATGAATAATTTTTACGTACGTGGAATGCACGTACACGTTACAAGTCATTATATAATACTAGTAAATTTACGTGCGTTGTACGTAAAATAAATATTTTGTATGATATTATTGAAAAATAGTTTAAATATTTAAATATATTTGAATTAAAATTTTTTAAAAAAATCAAATATTTCTGATATTTTTTTCTTTGAATTAATTTTTAAACAGTTTTAAATTTATTTTTAAATATATATTAAGAAAAGTTTTTTTTTATCATAATTTATTTTTTTAATAAAATGGTGGAATATCTATAAACGACTTAGACGGTTCAATTTTGAATTATTTTTAAGTTTTATTATAATAGTAAAAATTATAATAGTAGATATGGCGATAGAGATTATTGATGTATAACTTACAGTTTTGAACTTTTCGAGAACATTGGCTAACGGACAATTCCAATCTCCTTGCTATTGACTGAGGTCCTACCTAACCTTCATTATAATCGCACCAAACTATGGACTGATTATATATAACGCACAGACAATGAGCCCCCCCAAAAAAAATAAAAAATTGTCTCCGGTCTCAACAACCGGACACGGCTAAGACACAACACCTTGCACGAACCGCTAATCTTTCGGCTGCCACGCAGTCCAATCTGCAGGCGGACAACCCGACCCACACGCTCCACCAAAATCTACCCCCACACGTGCTCGTGAACTCTGCGGTCCGAGCTTTCTCACCTCTCCTACCAAACAGCGGAACACACGTTCCGCATCCAGTAAGAACGAGCCACGTTTCAGGTCGATGTCCACGTTTCGTTTATCAGAAGGAGAAGGCCATATCGGTAATTTCCGAACCAGCAAAGTCAGCAAACAAATAAAAGAAGGACACGTAATAAAGCCGGGTGGGGTCCGAAGACACGCTTCCTCCCGACGCGAGTTTCGTTTCATTTTTTATTTTTTTGCATACAGGTCTCTCAGATCTACTTTATTTGCATACAAGTCACATTTCAAGAGTTACGACTATTTATTTTAGAACAATTCATAGAATGGAAAATTTGCTGGATATTAATTAATAGCATACAAATGTGATCAAGCTCAAATTAACTTGATCACGCGATTAATAGCACCTTTTCTCTTTCTCTCTTTTTAATATTATTTATACGTCGAACAAGGTCGGCTCGGAGGAGGGAGGGGAGGATTGGATTGTTCTAGTCGGAACTAATTTTGATTGTTTTTTGATCCGTCCTCTTCCGAGACTTTTTTTTTTATGTCATGGAGGATCACGTGTCATCTTGATTTCGTAGAGGTCATATTGGACCTGAGGTGTTATCCTAATTAGAGGAGTTTGTCCTAATCCAAATCTTGTCAAACTTATTCTTGGGTCAATCCTGACGTCGAAACCAATCTTATTCTTTTATATTGTATGTATAGTTTATGAGTTTGTTTGGATTGATAAAATCAGAAGAGTAAATAAAAAAAATCGAAAAAGTGAGAATTATTTGTTGAATTTTCTCTCGTTTTAGGTACTTAGTTTAAAAGAAAAAACTTGTGAAGAAAAAAAAAATTAGACCCAAACGTTTCTACCAGTTTCATGTTAAGTAAAAAGATGAAAACATAAAAATGGAAACATGTATACATTTTAGAAAATTAGGACTTGTATTTTATGATTTTTGTGAAGAATAAAAATTATTGATAGAGCTTAAAAAAAAATTTCTTAGACAATAAGAACAAGTTATAACTCAATTATTACTAATTTCGTGTGCCTAGCTATATCCGGTTCCAAGGGAGAACCGGTGGTTTAAGATTTTTTTTTTTTTTTTTTTTTGGGATAAGTGTCATAAAAACAATTTTTAAAAGGAGTCTTCTGTCTCCTTTCAAAACAAATATATATAAGGGACCTTTATGCAAAGAAGAACAAAGTCACCAAGGGTATATTCGTCATTCCCTGAAAAAAACCGTGTCAATGATTCCGAATCCATCCAAGTGCTAACCAAGGGGGGGGTAGGTGACTCCCTCTTTCCTTTCTTCCTCCTCTCTTCCTCATTCCTCTTTTCATTCCTTCCCACCACATCGTCATCATTTCTAGCGTTTCGATTAGTGTTTTCGCAATCAATCCCTTCCCCCAAATCCTCATGGAGTCCGATTCGTGGACGCGGTTCTCCAAGCGCCACCAGTCCGCCCTCCAATCGAGATACGGTGAGCTCTCGAAACCCTAATTCTTCGTTTTTCATTGTTTCCTTTTCGGTGGGTCGTTGATTGGTAGCGATTTTGCCTCCAGATCTGTACTTGGGCTTCGAGGACGCCGTCGGCGGCGACGACGAGCCGCGGGCGGAGTTCCCCTGCCCCTTCTGCGGGGACGACTTCGACATCGTCGGGCTCTGCTGCCACATCGACGAGGAGCACCCGGCGGAGGCCAAGAACGGGGTGAGACTTCTCGTTCCCTGTCGATTTCACCGCCTAAAGTTTGTTCATTTCGTATAATTTGACGAAAATTTGTAGTGTTTGTGGCGTTTGAGTGGCAAAGGAGGCGCATTTATTACATTCTTTTGTTATTTGATGTCATATGAGCTTCCTTTTCCTGTAATTTTTAGGGGATAATGGTTTTTGTATGTTCGTTGGTAAGGATTATAGAAATGTTTGTCTGTGTGAACGTCTTTAATTAGTTTTCTATCCACTTTTGGATCTACCAGTGTCACTTGTTTCTATTCCCTTGGTTAAATAACTAAATAAGACAGTTAATGGAGGTATTAACCCTTTTCGCTAGATTTTGATTGTTACCCACCATATATGTATTAGATTAGAGATAGATTACTGATCAGTGATGGTTCAAACTTTTGGATCATGATGTCGAGAAGAATTAGGGCTACGGCTTAATGATTCTGATTGGGAAGTCTGAATATTCAATCTGTTTTGGTGTATCCCCAGTGATTATGTCCTTTTGTGAAACTGGGACTGGTTGAATTTTATCAGATTGAGCTGTCTTTGCTCTTATTGGTGTTACGAGTGTGAAAATATATGAAAGAAAAACATGTAAAAAAATTATTGCTGTAATATACATTGTCTCAGAGAAAATGCGCACACACTCAATTTAGCTTATATTGTTGCTTTTCAATCAGAGATTGGTGATTTGTGTGTCTGCATACTGTAGTGACAACAGTTTTAGGTGTGAACTGAACACTATGTTGGACAGGGTTGTTTGACTAATCAGCGATAACTAGAAAAAGAGTAATGTTATAATGTTCCTTATGTTTGTCGAATCATGCTTTATTATGAACTTGAGTATTGAAGCACAGAACTAAGGCTATTTAACATTCTGCAGGTATGTCCTGTTTGTGCCGCAAGGGTTGGGATGGACATGGTTGCGCATATAACCATGCAGCATGGGAATTTCTTCAAGATATCCTTTTTAGCATTTTTGGTTATGGATGTTTATTTTGTAGTTATTTATTGCCGCTTTGTCACTGACGATGATGCTTTTAGAAGTCAAAGATGGAGAAGAAATTTATTTGCTTATTATTATTATAGGCCATCTTAACTGGCTTTGAGGTAGCTCGACTTTCCTTAACTAGAATTTACATGCAACGGAGAAGGAGATTCCGCAGAGGTTCATCCGGGTCACATTCAACACTTTCTTTGTTGAGAAAAGAGCTAAGAGAAGGGAATCTACAAGCTCTTCTTGGAGGGTCATACACAATTGCTCCTCCGTCCAGTGCAGCACCTGATCCTCTTTTATCATCTCTGATTTACTCATTGCCTGTTGCTGATTCTTCAAGGGATGTACAACCTGAGTCTTTGGGTGAAGGCAGCCTGGTTAGCAAGACATCAGATGTGAAAGTGGTAGAGAGGTATGAAAATATCTGTACTTGTATACTCCTGTTAGAATTGTTTGAATTAGTAGTTTTGGTTATTTCTTATTTCTCATTGTAAGCATTGGGATGTTCTTATGAAGGAGCCTTCACCTTACAGGTTGGCGGGACTATAATCTTGCATTATATTAGGAAGCATGTTAGGTTGTGATGTTGTCTTGTATGAAAGGAAATTTATTGCTAGTTTGTGGGCATGAATATTTATCAGAGATGACTCTCATAGTGTTCGACTCTGTGGTATAGGATATCTTTCCATGGTCTGATATAGGCTAATATATCATCCCCTACAAGCTGCATACACATAATACTCTTTATTGTGGTAGTGTATCAATGTATCATGGACCATGAATCATGATGCTTAAACTTTTATTGTAGCATGATAAATTAAAATAGAATCCTAGTGAAAAGATGTAATTGATTTTTACCGTACTCTATAATAAACTATTTGAGTTACCTTGGCATTTTCCCCCCATCATCTTCATCTAAACCTTCTCCCATTAGAATGGGGTATGGGGTCGGCTATGACGTATAAGAAAGCTCTATAAAGGATTTCATAAAAAAAAAGTATTAATCGAATATCGACTTGACGTCAACCCTTTATGTTCCTACCCAAAGTAGCTATCAACATGAGAGGGTCATACCATAATAAAACTAGGTGGCCATTTGGTAGGTAAGTAGACACCTTCCTTTTGTATATGCAATCTAAGCTTATGCAACAAGGAGGACCCTCCAAGTTTTTTTCTAGACTAGAGAGTTTGGAGCAAGAAGTAAGATGGTACATTTTCCTATGAGGAATTGCATTCGTCTCTATGAGGAATTGCAATCGAACCGGGCCTTAAAAAAAAGTCGAGCTTTGCATGTTCAAGCTCGACTCGTTTAGGCTTTGTCCTTATCAAGCGGAGCATGAACTTGTAAGAAGAAGTTCAAGCTTGGTTCATTTTGCTCGCAAGCTCGGCTTGTTTTATTCACAAGCCGAGCTCGAGCACTGCTCGCGAGCAGCAGCTTGTTGTTCGAGTCGATCTTGAGTCCTGGTAAATTTTTAACAAGTTTCATCATCTGAGATGAGGGGGCTACGGAGAGGAGAGAATATGGGAGAATAAGATGTAAGGTGTAGGTTAACCTATTGTGGACTAAATGGCATATATAGATTATAGGCTTTTGCTCATGGGAAGTGAGCTCAAAATGCAACCGACTCAGGTTCTATACTCGAGTAGTGCCGAGCTGTAACCAAGTCGAGCTATATCGAGTCATAACCAAGTTGAGTCGAGCATAGTACACTTCGAGCTTACTAAGACGAGCTTGTTCACGAGCTTTCGAGGCCTGGCTTCCCATTTTCGAGCTCAGCTCATTAAGGGGATCGAGCTCAATATTTTATTCAAGCTTGGCAAGTTAAGGAAATTGAGTCGAGCGTTTGTCGAGCTGAACTGAACTCTTGACCTACTCTGTTCATTTGCAGCCCTAATTATTTTATGTTGCAAAATTAAGATATAGCAAGTGCTGGTCTGTGTTGAATTTGAAGATGAACCAATTGACCTGGATAATTACAAAAAAAAAATGTGAGAACAATTTGAAGCTGGAAGTTTGATTTATATAGTTTTCACCTGCTAATTACTAACAAAATGGAAGAGTTTTCTTCTGTTTTCCTTGTTCATTATCCTCCTGATTCTCGTTTTAGGGTAGGTGGGCATTTGGGTGTGACAAGTGAAGTGGATCTCTAGTCTCTCTGTCTGGTGTCCCCTGGAAGACCTTCGACTCATATAAAGATCATGGATTTTTTTTTTTTTTTTCAGATAGGCCTTCTTGGCTTTCTTGTTAGTTGATTTCTTGTTCAGTATCACTCCTCAAACATCTCAATCTGTTGGTTCGCTATTTTAATGTTCTATCCTCTTTGTATAATTTTTTTAATACTTATTTATTGAGCTTAAACTCTCCAAGATGCCACTCCATTAGGTGTGACATTGTGTTAGTTTCGTGTTGAAAATGTTGTTTTGGAAGTATGATATTACGTATATGAGGACAACATAAATTCTATGCGAAGACAACTGACTTTCCATCATAGAAGATATTATTAATACGCTAACAAGAAAACCAACATAAATTCCTAGGTGAAGACTAGTAACTTCCCATGAGAGAAGAAACTAGTGTAGTTTCTTGTTGACAGTGTTGTTTTGGAAGTATGACACTACGTATATGAAGACAATATAAATTACTAGGCGAAGACAGCTAACTTTCCATGAGAGAAGAAACTTATGATTTATGTAAACTCCCTAATAGAATTACCATAAATTGCTCAACCTCCAGCGATTTAGTTCTGCGAATTCTGTTCCAAATTGTGAGAACATTTCCCTTCTGAAACGCTAGATGTTATGCTCCGAAATTTCAAACCCAAGTCAATCCAAATTACTCTCTCACAAACTTGTGATTGTTTTGACTTAGAAAATGGACATTCTTCGAAGAAGCGTAACTCTGCCGGTCCCCGTTCCCTGTTACCCTTTTGTTTCAAGTTCAATAGAGTTCCACATTCTACATAACCTTGATTAAACAGTTTTGTAAGCATAACCCATCTCCAACATGGGTATGCAAATCAAGTATGTGAACCTCCTCACCCTTCAACATGCATTGTTCTCTGGAATTTGAATGTGTCAGATCTTTGATACCTGGATTCCTGCCTAAAAAAGGGTAATCAAGAAATGATGAAAGGATATATCTGAGAATGCCACATTGCATGAACTTAGTGTGCATGACGATAAGTAATTCGATAATACTCAGATGAACTGTGCTTACATTGTATGTGCACATAAAAATGCCTTATTGAAGAAAATTGATGTTTTCAGTCCCCTCTTCTGTTGTTGTTTAGATGCCAAAAGTGCACTTGGATGTGGGAAAACATATGACACTGAAACATTATTTATTTATTCTTTGAGGCACTACACTATCTTCAATCTACATAACCTAACACTCAGGTTTTACACATTCTTTAATCTACATGATCTACAGAAATCGGTCAATGATGCTCCATCTGACTCCTCTAAGATACTTTCGATGATTCCTGTTTTACAACCTACTTGCCACGTACCTTATGTGACCATAGAGAATAGGAGCCATGCATTTCCTTTTCTTCAATTAATTTGAGAATATCTTGTTTTACTCGGTATTCAGTAGAGATCTTTGATCTTTGCATCAATGTCATGGTCTACCCTTACGTTGTAGGTCAACATTATCCATTCAACTGATATGAGGCTCTACTCTGCCTTATCTTCTCATGTAACATTCTGTTATCCGTAGTTAATCTTTACTTGCATTTTCTTACAGGCTTCAGCAGCTTCACCCCTGTTCAATAACCTCCTCTCTGCTTAACTGTTTTAAGCTTTATCTACATCAGGAATGTCAAGTGATTTGTGTTACAACAAGTCATATTTGTTGACATATAAATCTCATTCTCATCTCTCTCTCAATTCACCTTGATCCCCCAGTGTTTTAAAATTTGCTAGGCGGATTTGGTGTGACGGAGGGCCGTCTAGGCGCTGAACTGATTTTTTTTTCTTTTTTATTTTGAAATTTGACATTTATAATACAAATTTGAAATCCAAACATGTTCTAAATCCATAATATAATTCATAATTTTTTTTTTTAATTTGGAATCTGAATCCGTGTTATAAATTTGAAATTTCAATGTTCTAAATCCAAATCCAATATTAAAACCAAACAACATATCCACAATACAACTAAGCATAAGTCTAAATCCAAATCCAATCTTAAAACCAAACAATATATCCACAATACAACTAAGTATATAAAAAAAATCTCAAAATCTGAACAGCCGAACAGGGCCGCACAGGACCTCCTAGGCACCGAACAGGTCCGAACATGCGCACATGAGGACCGAACATGCGATTTTTGGTTCGCCCGGCGAACCGGCCTAGGCGGCCGCCTAGGCCGGTTCTTAGAACATTGTGATCCCCTTTGCTGGAGTGCAACTTTATCTAAACACAAGAATCTTAATTGTCTTTATTATAAGAAGAATTCTTTCTATTGTAGGTTTTCTTCGTCTTAACTGTTTGTATTTTTTAATCATTCAAAGTCATGTGAATATATTACTTCGCTTAGGCATCTTCTGTTTGTATTTTTTATCCCCACTCTTACAAACCATCACTAAGTGTGAATACAGCAATTGGATTAGGCATCTTCTCCAATTTATTAATTTGGATAATTAGCTTTGATCTCAACTTTTAATCTTGGCTATTACAAACTATAGTCATTACGCTAGTGTACGTGGCTTATGTTTGTTGTTCAATTTGTTATTGCAGAGCAAAGATTTGGAGTAGGCTTCGACCCATGGTCTCAATAATCCCTTAAATTAATAGCTTAACCAATATCTGGACTCCTCTACATAGAATGTAATCAAATAAGCATTGTCCTCGCTATGAAGCACTTGGATTCAATCAAAAGTACATAGGCTCACAGAGCACTTAAAAGAGCATTAGGCTTGTCATAAAGCATACAAGCTCAAATATACCAAACTGGGAGTGTTCGGGCTCTTCACGCAATCAAATTGGATTAATCTAGTGCGATCAGGATGTTCACTAATCACACGGGCTCAAATTTTGTAGACAACCAAGAACTTGGACTTGGACTAAATGCTTAAGCTTGTCATAAAAGAGGAATAGGATATCAAAAGAACAAGTAATAGGTTTAGAGGAGCATATGGCTATCATATTAGCAGTGAGCATGATTCGCGGATAATTATGGTAATTATAGAGAGTGAATGTTTGGAATTGATGTATCAACTACCATTTTTAGTAAAGAAATTTCATTTTTTTTTTCTTGAAGTTTTTCTAATTTCCAATTATCATGATATCCATCAAGATAAGAACTATCTTTGTTAGTCTTCTTCGTTTCGTAAGTTGTTTATACATCACTTTCTTCCTTTCTTTCTCCCCCTTCTTCATTTTCTTTAAGTTTCTTCATGAAAATAGGCGACGCCATTTTGCCTAAATAGTAGACACATGTGATAAATAAGAGAATACTAAATATTCAAGCTATAGAAATTTTCAATTATAACACAAGGTACTTATTAGAATGATTTTGTCGTATCCAGAATAATACCATAGTTTAAAGTATCGGCCGATACCGATCCGATACGGCCGATACCGATACAGTTTGGCATGTCCCGAATCGATACCGACCGATATCCGATACTGACCGATACCGACATTAGAGGTCTCTTTTCCGATCAATTCGGCAAAAAATATTGAATTAAAAAACCAATTAGCAAGGGTATAAAAGCATAGTAAGGTTGTAAAAACATATAAAAGAGGAAAAATTATCTATCGCATATAAATCAATCGACAAGGATGACTACTATTTCATTCAATATCAAAAATACTAAGAAATAATGCTGGAAATACTTTAAATTATGCATAAATGTATAAAATATATTCTCTAAAATGTTAATAATTTACTAATAGTTGTTTGCTTTCCAATACCAAAAAATCCGATACTCCGATCCGAAACCGCCGATACTACTGATACCGCCGATTCCGATACTCATAGGAATGGTCCGATTCCGATACCGATACTTTGAACCTTGAATAATACCAATCCAACCCATTTTATGAATAAAATGTGACCAATTAACCAACAACGAAACTACTTGTTACAAATAACATCTTGTTGCATCGAAACATATAAATGTTGACTAATATGGCTAAGGTTAAACTTGGCAAAATGAAATGGTTGAATATTTGAAAATTGAGATTATTCAGGAATACACATTAAATGCTGAGATTACGCATTGAATTTTCGGTAGTAGATTCGTAATAAAAGAAGTTTTTGTGATTGTTCCAGAAGAAATGAAACAAAAGATACAGTAGAACTAGGACAATTGTTGTATGAGCTCTATCCAAAAATAGATGCAGAAGCGCATATAGATCGATATGAACATCATGAGTTACCCCGCAATAAAACCAGTTGTTGATATTTCATTCTTGGTTCCTTCTTCCATACCCCGAGCTTGGACAAGGAAGAGACAAGAGGGCCCTATAAGAGTGTGGTCATAAATCCATAATAGAGTCTGACCTCAACGACCGAATGTATTGTCTTCATGCATAAGGATAAAAGATTACCTAGAAGAAAAGATTTTAAAATCATCACAAATGAAGAACCCCCCCCCCCCCCCCCCCCCCCCCCCCCACCTCTATCTTTTCTATTTCAATTTTTCGATTATTATTTTATGATTTCTTAACTTTCCATATATAGAAACAACGAAACTATAAATGACATCTCTTATGTTAATGATACCAAATAGATGAAATGAATGGAATTGGGATATATTTGTACTAGTTTATCATGTGGAACCATTGAAGGGATTCAATCACTACTAATTGGTATATTTATTTATACATTAATGAGGATAGATGCATTCGCTATAGTTTCAGCATTACGACAAACCCGTGTCAAATATATAGCGGATTTGTAGTGTTATTTAATGTTTAATTGCATTACATGATGTTTTTTAGTTATTTGATGTTCAAATGTTTACTATAGTTAAATTATATCTATATTCCTTTTTGGATTTTTGGCATTTTTAATAGCTTTAAATTTGTGTAAATTGAAAACACTAAATGATGCCAAGTGCCTAATCTTCAGGCATCCCCCTTCTTAGTCATAGCTGCCCGTCGCCCACATTTCTCATTCTCAACATCAGTCAAATGTTATCTAAGGAGTCCAAGTCTATTCGTTCTCACAGACCCTTAGATTACTCTTTAAGGCAAAACATGTGGAGACCGTGTGTGTGTCCTATTTACTCTTATCTGCTTCCTCTTATCCAATCCATATCTGTATCTGCATTTTCTCGACGTAAAGCTGCCACTGGGTTGGGTCCGGGTAGTGGTAAAGCCAGATCCGTAACCTCTACAGGTCCAACTTATGGACCCGAGTTCTACCCATATAAGCTATAAGCTACAATTAGGGTATGGGTCTTTGGAGTCCTCTATATAGAGGCTGTACCCTACACTTCACTGTAAAACTCGGTGGTTTTTTTGACGTGGTCACTGTATTTCACTCGCAATTTATAAAAAAATAACTGAAATGTTGCAAGTCATATACTTTATCTCCAACTTTTTACATCAGAACCGAGTCTGGTTTGATAGGGAAATAGGGATCTTTGTGGTCTCGGACCAATACTCATTTTGGGTACAGGGCTGGGTCTACTCTACTGCTGGGGACCGTCCTTACCGCCCAAATCTACATCCGGGTCTCAATATGCTAAACTTGGGTTTGCCCAAGCCCAGTTCAGGGTCCCCAGGTCCTAATAAAGCCTAGCTGGACATTTACATGTGAGCAATTATCCATATTTGAATATACGGATATGCGATTACCCATATCCCAACCTTATCCATTCTGTTTATACCCCTATTTATTATCCTTTTATTGATTCAGTTTACCCATTAAATATTTTGTACTGGGACTTCTTAGTCATCTATATCTACTTTTAAGTGACGGGATATAAAGGTTTTATCTGTGAACTGATGTTTATAAAAGCTCTGATGTCCACCTGATACATTAGAGCCTTGTTGGAAACAATAAACTTATTTTGATCCTCTTTATAGATACGGCGAATGATTAGAGCCTAGCTGCTAGCAAACAGTTTTCTGGAGAACTTAGTTAAGTTAAATCCTGCAGAGATTGGTCAAAATGCACAACAATAATAACAAAACCTTTATCTCAAATGTTGGGCTTGGCTAACAGCAACAAATAGACGCAAGTTTCGCAAAAGTTTTGAGTAACCCATGAGAATAAGTAGATAAAGTAAAATTTTACCGGAGATCTTGTTGTACATGTTAAACATAAGATATTCTCTTGAACTGATTACCAGGATTGGTGAATTGATATCATTCATAAACTCTTTATCTAGTTGATGATGGTTATTTTGATTTTCCCCTTCATCCTTGATTTTGTATATCTGGGTATTTTTTCCAAAACACTGGTTCTAATGATAGTTTAGCCTGAGAAAGATTATTAAGTTGATAGAATTTTGCTTAGTTTCTCATCAATTTCTTTCCCATTTGTGAGTAAAATTGTGCTTATTGAATCAGGAAATAATTTATATCCTTTTTTTTCCTTGCTAATCATGCAAGTTTGAAATAAAAATTATCAAGATCAGGAAGTTCCCAGGGATTCATCCCCTAGTCTAGGAAGCATGGATACTCCAAAAATCTGAGTTGTGTCGGACACGTATTGGGCGCAACTCTGACACTCGAAAATACACTATGACACAAAAATAGGTTCCGTGTCCATGTTGCTGTGTCTGTGTCACTGTGTCCTCCCCGTGTTGTGTTGTATCCGTGTACGTGCAACATAATCCCCAGAGATTCTCAACATCTTTCTTATTTCGAAGGTAAGCTTAAATAGGTCATTGGCCCCAATGTCTCATTTAAAAAGTCCATACCAGCTATAAAATTACTTGAGTTGCTTATCCTTGATGTCATCTCATGGAACTGGACATTTGAATATGGAACATTTTCATGAGGATGATGATTATTGCAAACATTCAGGTTCCATAAATTGTGAATTCTACAGATAGAACTGTTTCTTTGTATTGTCAAATGCCTGGCAAATTTTCTGCTTTTTATGGATAAAGTGGCATTGCCATTTTATGATATTTGCTGATCCTAAAAGTTTGGGAGGCTTTGTCGTTGCTAGATAATTTCAAAAGTAGAAAACTCAATTTAAGTTATTTTTGCATTTAACATTGAGAAGTGTTGGACTTTGTACCAGTTTGTCTTCTCTATTTAAGTATGTTTTCCCTTGGAAAAGCCTGGCAAGTGGCAACTTATCAAAATGCTTCTAGTCTTGCTGCTATTATCATCCATTTTAGCTGCAAGTGTCGTTAGCTATTTATTGTAAGGTTGTATTGATGAACTTGTATCTGTTTATGATCCCCAGCGTCCAACCTACTCTGTCCGAGAAGGATCAGAAGGAGAGAGCTCAAAGGAGCAAGTTTGTACAGGGGCTTTTGCTATCGACAATGTTTGACGAGGATAGCTTATGAAGGAATGCTATTTAGCTGCCGGGGGAAGCAGTCGATCCTTGATGGACCCTGATCAGAAGAACTGTTCTCGGCACCGCTGTTATTGCTGATGCCATTGGCCTCATTTTCACTCGGAAGTTGTATGTCTTGTTGTCAGGAAGATGAGAGAACAGAGGAATGTAATGTATGTCTGAAGAAAGTACTACTAGCTTATGACACTGTTCCTTTTGTTTATCTATCCTTCAAAATAAATCTTTTACATGTGTGTTCACCTGATTCAACTTTTGCAACTATTAGTTGTGGTTCGACTGGGTTGGATACTGGTTATGTATTTAACTTCGTGGGGGCAATAATGTTGTATTCTGAGCATTGTGAATGAGAATCTAGAACAAACCATTGTTGTTGGACTGTAGAAAATAACATTTGTGAGGTTTGGTACAAGGTTTTTTGATACAAAGATAAGATTTTGGAGCTGTGTAAACTAAAGAATGAAGGCAGAGGAATTTTACTGGCAAAATATTATGGGTAGGGTGCAAAACATTTTTTTTTAGATATAGGCAAAATAAAATTTCTTAGCTAAAAAAAAAAAAATCTCGTTTCTTATTTTAGTTCAGTTTACACCAATTTTGGTTTATGTCGTTAACGGACGTCAAATTAGGCCTGAAATGACCATTATCCTAATGTAAAAAAAAAAAATTCTTCCATTCTCTCTCCCTTTGTCTTTCTGGCAGTCCTCCAACCTCCTGCAGCGCAGCAGTAGAGCCATTGTGGCAACGGCTGCGCAGCACGGGTGGGTGTGCGGGGATGAGGGGGGTGTGGGGCGGAGGAGGGGAGGAGGAGGAGCGGGTGGTGGGGAGGAGCACGAGGGAGGGGGAGGGAAGGGGGGAGTGGGGGTGGCCAGCGTGGATGGAAGAACAGTCACTAATGTTCACTCCAAACGGTTAATAGACAGGAGGGGACATTTTGATCAAGATATATTTTGCGAAAGGATTAAATTGCTGCAATTGCCCACTGGATCTTATTTTACAAAATATGTATATATAAAATAAAAAAAATGTACTTTATCCAAATATCGTTGCTATCTAAAACTGATAGAAACATCATAAGTGGGATAAAAAAAAAACTGAATTGCATTAACCTGCCACAAAATTCTGCTCAAAGTTGTTGGTCTATTCTTAGATGAGCGTGTGTGGGAACACGAGGATGCAGAACAAAGGGTGGCAGGGAATTCGAATAATTTTTGCAACTTCTGAGGGTGGTGGGGAATTGGGATTAAGAGTCGCAGCTATTTGACAACAAATGCTGCGTGTTGCCAAGGGGAGAAGAGGTTATCCAAATTAGCCTTCGCAAATGAAGTCTTAAATGATATTTTGCAGTTATGTTTTATTACTTACGTTTTATTCCGTTTGTTCAAACACGACATTCTGAGTCTAAAAAGAAGATCATCCAACAATGTGATCCTGAAATGAATGACAGAAAAGAAAAAAAAATTCATCAAGATTAAAACTGTTTAGCTTGCACCCGATTCATGTGCAATCCAGACTCGCCTTTAAATCAAGGTTCACTGTCAGATCCTTCCTATGAATATCGGGATCGACGATAACATGTATATCGGTAATTTCAGATCGAAGTATCGGATTTTTGGTATTAAAATAAATAAATAACTATTAATAAATTTAGAGAAAATATTTTATACGTTTAGGGATAATTTTAAGTATTTTATGTATTATTTTTTCATAATAAATGAAGTGAATAAAATAATAGTCATCTTTAATGATTGGTTTACTTACGATAGATAAGTTTTTTTCATTTAGCTACTTTTACATTCTTGTTTATTAGTTTTTTTTTTTTTAGTCATTTTTTTTGACCGAATTAATTGAAAAAGAGTTCACTAATGTCGGTATCGAACAACATCAGATCGGACATGCCAAACTGTATGCCGATATTATAAACTGTGCTTTAAGGTCTTCCTTTTTCTATTTTCATAAAGCAATTTTCTTTTACATTTAATGAGGGAAGCGGGAATAACTTCTTCTTCTTTTTTCAAAAACAAATTGGAAGTAGTTTCTTAGTAGATGCAATCCACTAAGCAGCAACATAACTATCATAAGTAGTCCCACGCAATCTAATTTGTCCCCCTTTTCTTCACCAATAGAAATTGGGGTTAGGGGAGAATGCAAGTCCTCATATATATATATATATATATATATATATATATATATATATATATATATATATATATATATAAAATTACCGTATCAAAAAATAATAATATTCTTAAAAATTAGAAAATAAATAAATTATTTTAAAATATTTTAAATATGATTTGAATATATTTTAATTATTATTTGATATAAGTATATTTTTTTGCCTCCTTCCCTCAAGTTGGAACATGCAAGTCACAAATGTCTAACTTGTGCAAAAGAAACTCAAATTGTCGTTTGCCCAAAGCTTTGGTGAAAACATCCGCCAGTTGTCCATCCGTTGGCACATGGGATGGATAAATTATTCCAGCAAGAACATCATCCCTCAAAAAATGACAATCTATCTCAATGTATTTTGTGCGCTCATGGAAAACTGGGTTCTGCGTAAGATGTAAAGCAGATTGACTATCACAAAACAAATCCATAGCACACGAATGTTGCACCCCCAAACTGTCCAGCAACCCCTTGAGCCACTTAAGCTCACATGTGACCGCCGCCATCTCACAGTACTCCGCTTCGGCCGAAGAACGGGACACCGTCACTTGTTTCTTCGTCTTCCAAGAGATGGACGAATCACCAAAAAAAAATCAACCAACCAGACAAAAAGCGTCGTGTGATGGGACAACTCGCCCAATCAGAATCACACCACCCCCGGAGCCGCAAATTACAGTCAGAGCGAAGAAGAATGCCTTGACCGGGACAACCCTTCAGATATCTAACAACCCTCAAAGTCGCATCCCAATGATCACGCCAGGGATCATGCATAAAATGCGACAAGATGTGAATAGTATAAGCCAAATCCGGCCGAGTAAACGAAAGATAAATCAGTCGTCCCAAAAGCCGTCGATATGCTTCCCCATCAGACAAAAGTGAACTTGTAGAGCGTGCTAGTTGATAATGTTGTTCCATGGGAAAGCTTGCGGGTTTCTCCCCCAATAATCCTGTCTCAGAGATAATGTCAAGTGTATATTTTCGTTGACACAAAAAAAATACCTTCCGCACTTCGAGCTACCTCAACACCAAGAATAAACTTCAACGCCCCAAGGTCCTTCATGTCAAAGCATGTACTCAAATAATTCTTAAAGGCAGTAAGAGCAGCAGAATTATTGCCAGAGAGAATCAAATCGTCGACATACACAAGAACATTTATCTGAATATCGCCCTTATGAAGAGTAAAAAGCGAATAGTCATAGTACGATTGGCAAAATCCGTACTCCCGCAAAGAAGATGCCAACTTCGCAAACCAATAATGAGGCACATGTTTTAGCCCATAAAGAGATTTTTGAAGCCGACATACCTGACCAGGGTGTTTAGTTTGGAAACCAGGTGGTAGTTTCATATACACTTGTTCGGTAAGGTCTCCTTGTAGGAAGGCATTGTGAACATCTATCTGATGTAGTTCCTAATTCTTTGCTGTGGCTATAGCTAGAAAGACACGAACAGTAACCATTTTTACAACCGGAGCAAATATATCAGTGTAATCAATCTCTTCAACCTGATGATTTCCAAAAACCACCAAATGGGCTTTAAGCCGCTCAACACTCCCATCAGAGTTATATTTTATCTTGTACACCCACCGGCTCCCCAGAGCATGTTTTCCAGTCGGAAGCATATCTATGGTCCATGTACCACTATCCTCCAACATCCGTATCTTCTTCTGTATAGCTTCTCGTCACCCTGCATCTTTAACCACCTCTTTAAAGGAGGTCGGCTTTGTACTTGCAGTTACAGCTGCAAGAAAATTTCTGTGTCCCAGAGAAAATCGGTCACAATTCAAAAAATGTGCTATAGGATAAGGAGTATCTGAGGAGTGATTGGATGTGGTGGAACATTAGGAGGGAGGACTATGAGACAACTTTCGTATTGTATTTGTAACAAAGTCACGGAGCTTCATAGACGAAATCTTGGTACACATGCCACGCCCCAGTGCACCCTCACAATTAGACACCACCACCGCCGCCTCATCCTCTGCTGTTGCAGCCGCCACGACTGCCTCCGCCACGGCGGCCTCCGTTGTCACGTCTTCCACGACGGCCTCGGCCTCAGCCGCGTTGTCCTCCACGGCGGCTTCAGCCTCCACGACGACCATCCCATCCATATGAGGTAGATCAAACCCCAAAGCATCATCGCCCAAGACAAGGGACGTCAGGTCAGGAGGAGCCATATCACCACGATCATCTTTAACAGAATAGAAAAACTCATTCTCATAAAATTTAATATCTCGAGAGACAAAAAAATTACCAGTAGTTAGATCATACAATTTTTAACCCTTCTTGCCATGGGGGTATCCCACAAAAATACACTTTCGACTGCGATGAGCAAACTTATCCATCTTAGCTTTTTGGTTGTGGGCAAAACAAAGACAACCAAAAATACGTAATTCATCATAAGAAGGAGGAGCATCAAATAATATTTCATAGGGGGTTTTAAAGTCTCGAAGGAGTTCGATTGATCAAATAACCAGCTGCCAAAATAAACTCATCCAAAAAAAAATTGGCAAATTTTTCTGAAAACGTAAAGTATGTGCCACATTCAAAATATGTCTATGTTTTCGTTCGACCCTCCCATTCTGCTGAGATGTACCTACCCAAGATGTCTGAAACAAAATACCATTCTGTGCAAAGTAGTCGCGTAGGTAATTAAACTCAGTACCATTATCACTTCGCACAATACGAACTTTGGAATTAAATTGCCACTCAATCATAAAAAAATTGACGAGAATATCTTGTATACTTCAGTCTTATCAATCAACAAAAATATCCAAACAACACGAGAAAAATTATCCACAATCGTCAAAAAATATCGAGCTCCACAAGAAGAAGGCGTAGGATACGACCCCCAAAGATCACAATGTATCAAATCAAAAATTACAATAGCCCGAGTCACTGAAATAAAAGATATCTCGAGTTTGCTTTGCCCGATGGCAAACTTCACATGCCTTATTCACTGAACTACTAGAGCTACTGACAACAAGAACTGACTTCACTACTTTATCAAAAGGATGCCCAAGACGCTGATGCCAAATGTCCAGAGAAGTCGTTCCAGTCACTGCCAAGGCCTGAGTCTTCGGTACAATACGAAAATAGTAGAGTCCATCCTGTCGTTCACCGATGCCAATCATGGTCCTCAAACTGGAGTCATGTATCACGTATAATTTTTTAGTGAATTGTACAACACAATTTATATCATCAATAAGATGGGCCACAGAAATTAAATTATAATATAATTGAGGTACGAATAGAACATTCGTGAGAACCACGCCTGGTGCAAGAGCAACACGCCCGCAGCACTAGGCAATCGCAGTCCGTCCGTCCGGGAATCCAATCGGACACTCCTCCATTGCCGTCACCCCCGACAATAAATTCAAATTTTTCGTAACATGATTCGAAGCGCCTGTATCAATAATCCAAGGTGCAATGGACTTACCCACCATACGATCCTCCGAAGATTTGGCCGAAGAATTATCAAGCATAGAAATAAGTTGTTGCCATTAGTCTGGAGTCAATCCCGACACACCGCCGTCGCCTGCACTATCATCTGCCATCCGCGGCTGTGCAGTAACGAATCTACGTCCTGCCACAGCCGCACGCACTTTTGTACCCCATCTGCATGTCCGCTAAATCGGACATTGAGAGAATCCCACAGTGGTTTTGCCTCCTCAAAGTAAGGTATTGTCTTCTTCACCGAAGCGTCGATAGTATACAAAATCTACTGCACAAGCATCGATTAGATGCAATACCAATCATCCAATTGATCATTCTCCGAAGGTTTATTGATAGACCCATCAACAAACCCAAATTTTCGTCGAGTCCGTAGAGAAAGCCGAATAGATCTCGACCATTCCTCATAATTCTTCCCACGAAATACCACTTTTGTAATTGTATTACCCGGATTGTCATTAGAACCAAGGTAATACGAGAATGTAGGATCGATCCACGATGTCGCCAGCGTAGAAGTCCCGCCGCCGCCATCGCTCGTCATGTCGTCGTCGCCGCTCGACATACCGGCATCGTCGTCGCTCGAAAAAAAATGTGCCATAACCGTCAGGCTCTGGTACCATGTGAAGAAGTGATAGGAGATAATATTCTTGATATTTCATTCATCATGATATTACATATATATACATCCACATATCAACTTGGAGCCTAAGTCACATGGCCAATCACCATAAATACAATTTAATACAATCTAATTCCAATACCCCAATCACCATATATAGCCAGCCAATCACTATGTATAGCTAACCACCATAAATGATATTTAATGATACAATTTAATCCCAATATGGATATATGTTTAATTAGATAATATCTTGTGGTTAGTTTAAATATAATTTAACTTTTGAATATATATATATATATATATATATATATATATATATATATATATATATATTTATTATATTTTCAAGCAATTTTTAATTTTTTTCTCAAGTAAACAAAAAGAAAATGGTAGTTAATTTTTATATTAAAACTTGATGATATACATACGGCTTAGACGGCTCATTTTTGAACCGTTTAAAAGCCGCATTATATATATATATATATATATATATATATATATATATATATGAGAGAGAGAGAGAGAGAGAGAGAGAGAGAGAATGAGTCCCAGTGGTCGTAGCTTGTTGGGAACGACGGGGCACCCCAGCGCGGAAGGCACGGTTCGAGCTCCCTTGGCATGGTGCCACGTCACCGCCACCCTCATTTTAGAGTGAGGTGCCACCTCACCTCCCTTATTATATATATATATATATATATATATATATATAGAGAGAGAGAGAGAGAGAGAGAGAGAGAGAGAGAGGGATAGTTTGAGTGACACAGAGAGCCAAATTTGGACTTCATGACGCTCATAATAGAGGTCTTACTTCAGTCTTGAATGAAGTTAAAGTTTAGAAAGGAAATGGAACTAGAGAATATCGACGATTCAGATTAATTTTCGGAGCGGTGGTCTGGCACGTGTGGAGGAAGAAAAATTGCCGTATCTATGAGGGTTTTTTTTTTAGTATTTTTGTTATACAAAGAAGTATAGATGCTGACATAGATATCATAGACCTCCAGATAACTCATTTTGTAATCTTGACTGGATCATAGTTGTAATCATCGTATTTTCTATATAAAATTTACCTTCTTCAAATATATATATATATATATATACCCTCATAGATACGGCAATTTCTTTTAGCATTTATGAAAGTTGATGCAGTATTATTTTAGTATTTATGAATTATATATATATATATATATATATATATATATATATATATATATATATATATATATATATATATATATAGGTAAACGAGATATGAGTCATGCACATGTGGACCAATAGGAATGGATTCCTACATCTCATGTGCACCCATATATACTAGTACACTCTATTCCTATTGGTCCACATGTGCATTGACTTATGTAAGAATATGAGCCTATGGCTCATATTCCTTTTTTCCATGTATATATAAGAAAGTTGATGCAGCATTTATGAATTACACGTCTTGTTCTGAATTTTAATTTGCATGTCTTGGTATCTTATATAATAGGTTAATGGATTATTTACATAATATTTTCTATATTTTATGTTTATTATACGGACTTTTTTTTAAAATAATTACATGAATATTTTCTATATTTTATGTTTTTATTTTTAAAATAAGGATGGTTAGTGTAATAACATTTACATAAAACAAAAGATATAGGAGAGGTTCGTAAAATTAATTTTAAATTAATAAAATTTTGTATAATTATTTTTAAAATAATGAGGTCGGTGTAATAAACATAAAATACTGAGGAGGGTAGTGTAAATAATATACTAGATGCTTTGCATAACATCAGGCTACCTGAACAAAGGTTTTGTTGTAGATAGATAGATAGATAGATAGGTGCTTCTTTTTACAAACCCATTTGTTTTCCTCTCAGGTTGCAGTGAACCAAGTTGAACCCACTTGCCTATGAAAATTCGGACCACGTATTTCTTAATGACACCTTGAGTTCAAATTTGGTTATCCTCATTATTATTTTCTAATACATTCTTAATAACACCTCCTCTAAATTTTAAGTTGGTATATTTTCGTTCTCCTAAATATTTTTTGGCCCACCAGTCCTCCGATGCTATGTCCAGAGAAAATTATTCAGCGGGCTAGTCTCATCACGTGACAGTGGTGAGGACTTGCTCTCCTCCAATAACAACATGATACACCATTCTTTTTTTCCTCTAATTTAGTTTTGGCTATGTTATGACTACAACCAAATGCCTACAACCCTCTTACAACCGCCACGTGGCAGCCACGTGGCAGCCGCCCATTGGAGGAGGGGGGAGAGGTGGGATCTGGTGGCTGTCCGGGTGACCGTCACGTAATAGAAACGTCATGTGGCAGCCGTTCATTGGGGGAGGAGAGGTGAGGCCGGTATGGCCCACATAGCAGGGGAGAGAGAGGGTTGTAAGAAGGTTGTAAGCATTTGGTAGTAAACTTAGCATTATTGAATTTAGTTTAGTGGTGTGCCACATATTTTCGAAGGAGAACAAAACATTACCATTGCCACATGGTAAGACCGATCTATTGAATAATTTCTTCATGCCCAGCTCATTAGAAAAGTTGGGTCAAGGTACTCAAGTCATTGGATGGCAGTATCCAAGCATAAGAATGGCATGAATCATGGATTTAGGGGGAATAAAAATAATCCTACAGAAACTCACGAGTTCTTAATTTTAAAACTCGGACATAAAAAGCCGTTGATTACGTGCATCTAATTGCTTAATTTTTTTTTCCAATGAAATAAAAAGTAAAATATGCACTTTTAATATTAGTAAAATTTATATCTCACATCCATATTGTAAGTAATTATTTGAGTTTTTTGGTTTAAGAATACCCAATGCTAGTTTAGGTTTTCTGTAAAAAAAAAAAAAAAAAAAAAATTACACTGTCTTAATCTTAGGCAGGACCGACCCTGGGTAAAGCTGGACAAGCCATCCGGCTTACACCCCCCCTCCCCCGATCAGGGCAACTCCCCCCAGACTCCTAAGTCCCCACCTCTCCCCCAATATAGCCTTCGCGGTTCACCCCAACTCCTCTCTGTCAGTCGAACTAGCAATCCACTAGATCCATATTTTGAGTTCCCACTGGAAATGCCTCGAGTAGCTCAAGAGAGAAACTTGGAATCCGAACTCCCCCCCCCCCCCCCCCCCCCGACTGTAACTACCACTTTTCTGGAGATGAATATATTTGTCATTATATATATATATATATATATATATATATATATATATATATATATATATATAATATGATTATATTTTTATTTCATAATATTTGGTATTGTTGTATTATATATATATATATATATATATATATATATATATATATATATATATATATAATATAGATGAATGGTTGGTTGTTAGCCATTAGTTAGACTAATTTTTAGTGGACCTAAGTAAACCCAACAAGATTTGTCATGATCCATTAGTGTAACCAATTAGTTTAGTCATGGTTGACTAATTAATTATAGAGAGTGACTAAAAATTTCTTTCATTAATATTAGAACAATTCCATTAATTAAACCCCTTAATTAACTAAACATTCATGACTAATTAGGAGAGGCTTTTGGGAATTTCATATTGCATTAGGGTTGAGGAATAGGGGCCGGCCATATATAGAGGGAGGGGAAGTCTCTCTCCTCTCATTTATTAGTGCACTCTTTTCCAAATTTTGAGAGCAAACACTAGTCCACCCGCTCTCAAATCAATTCCATTTCCTTTCATTTTCATTCCTAGAGGAGGCTAAGGAGCTTGAATGAGCTAAATGAAGCTTGGAAGTGGAGCTTTCTTGAAGGAGGTGTCCATCCATCTCATTGTGTTCTCTTGGTGTGTTGCATTGAAAATCTATCTCCCAATAAGTGAAATTTCTATTCCACTTGCCATTTCAATTCTAAATAGTGAAATAGACCCATAGGAACCTTCCCTTTGCTAGGGCTACCATAGGAAAACTAGGTTCATAGGAGACCTATGGTTAAAGTTACATTGACTTTTGTGGCCAAATAGGAAAAAATTCGAATTTGGACCACTAGTTGTTTGTAAAAATGTTTCATAGGGGATTTTAGGTGTGATTCATTGTTTTGAGAAGGTTTAGGATTTGTGTGTCCACAAATGGATACGAGGAGTCTGTATCATGTTACACCATGATACGGTGGTGTGGATTGTGTATTTCAATGTAATTTGGGCTCTAACACGTTAATTTCTCCATTTGGTATTAGAATGGCTATTACTCATATATTTTATATTGTATTTGATATATTGGATGTGTTGCATGAGCTTGGGGAGAGTATTGTGAGGTTTAGGGTGAGTATCACAAGAGTATTATAAGCTTGTGAGTAATACTCATGTTGGCACACCAAGTGTTTGGTGGAATGCCAATGAGTTTTATAGGTGTGTGCTTGGGTCTATTGAGTATTAGAATTTCATATCTATGGGTGTTATTTATATAATAAGGTATACACATATATGTATTAGTGTGTAAGAGTTTAGGTATATATGAGGTCTGTTATAGACTTGTGATGGTACTTGGATGCACATTTGTGCAGTCTTAAGGGTGCTATGTAGTTGTATTAGTATACATGTAGGTATACATATATATGATTAGATATGTTGAGATGTTGTGGGTGTGTTGGTGTATTGAAGTTGAGGGGAGGGGGGGGGATGTGCTCGAGAAGTACATCACAACAGTATCAGTTACACAGAGGGGTATCAGGTGGTTAGGGGTCGGGTTCTTGCATAGTAGTAGTGCCATAGTGTGGTACACTGTGGTGTATCAGTTTAGGCTAGGCTCGGTCTGCTCAGACCTCAAGTAATGTAGTAGTGCACTGCTGCAGGGGTATTAAGGGTTAGAGTATTGGATTTTAATGAGAATACAACATCAGCAATATTAACAGTAAGATGGAGTGGGGGTCTGTTACATACCTAAATGGAGAGAACTGCAGTAGCAGCTGAAAATCAGAGGAGGGGGGGGGGTCTGATGGTGTCAGATTAGAAGGGAAGTAAAGGATTGGCAGTTAGGTGTAGAGGTTTTGGGTGTACTTGTGTGTGATTGACCTGAGATTGTAAGCATGTGTGTTACAGGTGATTAGATGAGAAGGGAACTCGAGTATCAGTGATTATCAGTGCATTTGTGCAAGTGACTGTTGGTGTGTGTGTGTGTGTGTGTATATGTAAGTTATTGCTCGTGTGTGTGACTGAAATCTTAAGTGAGTATGAGTGTCTGAACCAGAGTGTTGGATATGTCTGTGTTACCTGCAAGTGAGTGTTATATGTGGGTATCAGTCACAAGAGAGTGTCAGTGAGTGTATCACAGTGTGAGTAGTATGTAAGTGCAAGTGTATAGTTGAGTGTAGATATGTAAGTGAGCTAGTGAGTGAGGGTGTTGTGTAGATGAGGTTAAGTATAGATAAGTATGAAGGTGTTGGTATTAGTTAGTTAAGTATTGTATTAGAGTATTTGATATCGGTAAGGGATTGTTATTAAGGTATCCTTGTGATACTTGAATTAAGTATTAGTACTAGCCTAGGTATCACAAATGTGAGTATATAGCTAAGGTATGGGATATCTAGATACTAAGGAACTATTAGGAATATTAAGTTATAGTCTATAGTAATGACTAGATACTAGATAATTCTAGTATAGATGGATATGAGATACTTGTATATATATATATATATATATATATATATTAGTGTATTGGCTAGTATACTTAGTATTAACTAGTATACATTGGATATTACCTAGGTTGACCTACTTTGACTAGTGTGACCTAAAAATGACATAGAAATCATACTTTAACTCATTTTAGTTTATTTATCACTTCATTATACCCAAATGACATAAAAATTCATATATAGGTTGGTGCGACACCGGGACGTACACTGTTTGATATCCATTGCTCTGGACCACAGATGAGTACATTCTCTGATAGTTTATATTTCTTGATAATTATTATAGTACAAGTATTTAGAAATGTTATACTTGATTTCTGATACAATGGTACATGGAATAATATATGTGGATCCCCATTCATGAGATGTTACTTGCATATTCATATTATTGCTCCTCTCTTTATCGTATGATATTAACATTAAACAACGTCGTATTACACTAATTTTGTAAACAACGTCGTATGACATTAATATTGTAAACAACGTCGCATGACATTAATCTTGTAAACAACGTCGTATGACATTAGCTAATTAATATCTCTTTCTCTTTATTGCTACATTATGATATCTGTTACCATTTTCTCGTCTTGTATTTACATTCTCTATTTACTGTTTATAGTCATTATCAATTAACTTGGAACTGCTATTGCGTTGTATTCGTTACATCCTGACTGAATTTTTTCTTTCCAGATGACTATTTAGATGATTGTTGTCCGACTTTCTACGGACTGCAGGAGGGAATAGCAGATATGGACCATGTAGCTCAGGCGTGACTGCAGGGAGGTCTAGCCGGAATCACTAGTCATATCAGTTAGTTCATTTTAGCATTTTGGTACCGAATTTGTTTTCGACATATATTTGAGACTTAGATGTTATTGTTTGAAGTTTAGATTTGTACTGTTGTTTAGACTTTGTGGTTGTGATATGGATTCGTCCTTTGATATCTTATCGTACTTTATTTCTGTGATTGAATATTTCATATTATATTGTTATATCATTGTCTTCTTATGGAGTTGGATATTTTGAGATTGCTAGTTAAATAGCCTTGACCTAGACAGCGTTCTACCGTCGATGCTGCGGTGTAGGCTGAATGTACACACGTACTTGTGTCCTATCTTCAGGGTGCGGATCGTGACAACGATGCCGTCAGAACCGGAGACTTTGACACCGTTGCCAACCTCACTCGCCATCTTCTTCTTTTTTTTTTTGATATTTTCTTTTAGAGTCGAGGGCAACGAACAACCAAATTTAGCTCCGGCTAGGTAATCCAACACCCGGACCGGCCTTGATCTTAGGTTGCCCATGTATAGTTGATTGACTGCCAGGTTGTTAACCATAACATAAATGTGAAGGACCTTCCCCCTAAATCTTGGTTTCCATGGGTCTTGTATATAGTAGGTAATAAAGCTAGCTAGATTTTTCCTTTTTCCTGTAATTTTTTTCTTTCTTTTCTGTCACAGCATCCGTGAGCTTCCTTACTGCTCAACGGCATGCTCATGATGCCTGAGCCCCAAGCAATGCTTTCTTCTTTCTTCCCCCTTTCATAACCACACGATTATTTAACGTCCAACCAACTTTCATGCTCGAGTAACCTTTAGCAAACAGTGCCAGTGTGTTCCTCTGTGACTTAAAAATATAAAGGCACGAGAATCCCCTTCAGATGAAGCAAACACCTGCACCTACTAAACCAATACTAATACTATAGATGGCTCAAAGCCTTCTTCTTCTCCTCCTCTCCTCCTCCTCTCCATATCTCCTTAACACAATCCTAACTCTCTCTTGCCAGAAGCTGATGGCCATAACTCACGATGATCTCTCCATCAGGAAGCTCCGCAGCACCAACATCAGCAGGAAAATTGCCCTCTTCCTCGTCGTCGTCTTCTCCGTCCTCTGCAGCCTTGCAGCCTTCATACTATGCCTTACTGCTGAGGGTGCAAGATCTGAGGTATAGGACTGCACTTGCCCACTATCATCGTTATAGACAACGTACCAAGGTTCGCAGTATCAATATCAAAATCAGTATCGGACCATTTATATAAGTATCAGAATCGACTGTATCAAATTTATGGATATAAAAAAATGTAATTGTTAATAAACATTTTATAAAATATATTTTATACATTTAGACATAATTTTAATCATCTTTAATGTTATTTCTTAACAGTTTTGAAATTGAATAAATAGTACTCACCCTTGCCAATTGGTTCAACATTACTATGCTTTTACACCCTTGTTGATTGGTCTTTTTCGTTCAATTTTCTTTACCGACCCCAATGTCAGTATCAGATATCGCATCGGGACATACCAAACCATATCGGTATCGAACGTATTGGATTGGTATCGGCTGATGCTGCAAACTATGCTATGTATGACCTCTTGCTCAATCGATGTAGCTCTTTCTTGGCAGGTGACATGGCTCTTCATGACTAGTCAGGACGGCTACAGCGGCTACAGGTGCTACTACAGCGGCAGCGGAAGGGTCCCCCTGGCCTGCGCCATCGCTGCATTCCTCGTGCTTGCCGTGACCATGTTCGCAGAGCACACGTACATGCTCGTCGCTGTCACCAGCCCCCAACTCCTCCCTGTCCCGGGTGCCTGGCCCGCTCTGCAGGACCCCATGCTGACACCATCAGCCAGGGGTCTCACCTGGCAAGTGTGTTGCCTCTTTCTTACAACCTGGTGAGCACACAAACACACACACGCACGCTGCTCTTTGATCCCTTAAGTTTCTTTCAAGTTGTAAAAAACACTGGACCTTACTTGGATGATAGGTTTTGCTTCACAGTAGCTGAGACCCTTCTCCTGATTGGAATTGGTGTGGAATCCAGCCACTTGAGCAACTGGACAGATCAGAGAACAAACTGTCATACCATTCGACCGGGTGCTTTTGCGGTTGCCGGGGTGTTCGGGCTGATCACCGTCTTCCTCGGGGTCGTCCTCTACTTGACAGCCTTGAGGACGGTGAGACTAAATCTTGAAGAGGCGAGGGCGAGAATCCCTGACGTATCAGAACAGTATCCTCATCTTCCAACCACGCCGCCGCCTCCGGTGCCTCAGTTCGTCGTGGGAGCACAGCACGGCCCACGACAGCCTCTACAGGTCCCGGAAAAAAAATTGACTCCTGCATGATTTTCCTAAAGATTTTGGGCCACTACACCATTCATGGTGTCAAAACATGTATTCAGCTCGGATTCTTACTGCATCACAATTCCTTCCAAAATCTTGTAACCTTCAAAACTCACAAATGAGATGCAGAAAATTGATTTCTTGCTAAAAATATATGTATAACCACTATGTCACAAGTGTATTTCAACATACAAATTCCAAATTGGTTAGTGATCAAACCTATCACAATATGAGAAAGTATTCTGGTTAGCACACCACAAAGAAAAACAATAATAATAAGGGTTATTTACACTACCTACCTCTAAATTTTGGACTTATTACACGGAATATTCCTATTTTTAAACTAATTATACTGACCACCCCTATGTTTTATATTTATTACACGGGGTACCCCTACTTTATGATAAAAATGAAAAGTTATAACACTAAGTACCCCAATTTTTATTTTTATTTCTAAAGGGAGGGGGTGGTCAGTGTAATTAATTTAAAAGTATGAGTATCCCGTGTAATAAATCCAAAACTTAGGGGTAGTCAGTGTAAATAACCCTAATAATAAAGCAAACAACTTATTAACCTTTTCTCATTTTTTTACACATGCCAGTAACCACACCACCACTAACGAATTTACTTGGCATTGTTTGTACAAATCCGGGAGCAAAATTCCTTCACCTGGATGCTTTCGACCTGTTCGGCCGTTTTCCTTCCATGGCATCCTTCTTCTTCCTGCACTCTGTGCAAAGATAAGGGCCTTCCCAAGGTTTAACTGCAGATGAGGAGTAGGAGCCCTGGTTGACTGATAGTCCATCTGCTTGGCAGACCGCACACCGGAAAGGAGAGTAGTTTGCTTTTGATGAGAAGTTAGTAGCCAACCTGCGCGAAAAAAGGCTCTCATATTGTCATCTCTTCAGTGCACCATTATCCTAATAAAATACTTTTAAAAGAGGATGCAAGTTTCAAAATTAACCACACCAAAACTTCAGTTAATTTTGAGCATAATCAGCAAGATGGCAACGTTGCATCTAACGATCCAGTATGGTGATGTGCATAATGCCCATCTTGGAAGTCACAATATTAATACCCCTAATGTTTGTTCATCTGCGGCCAAGGGAAGAAGTGTCTTACGAACACCCAGATTCTACAGGTTTGCAGTGGTAAATGTGAGAATGCTCTACCCAAATGTTATGTACTTGCAGTATTAATTCTCGAAATCCTAAGTTGGAATTTGGTTGCAAAACAGACAGGACCACGACTTCCTAACTATCGCCTCTGCATCAAGATTACTGGAAATTGGAACATGAAGTACAAGATTAATGTATAGTACCCAACCTAAGTCAATCTAGAGAGAAAAGAATGGGGAGGTACCTATTTCTCCTATGGTTTTAGCTGTGCTACAAATTTTGATTATATGTAGCACAAAGGGTATTTCTGCTTTAGGTTGTAGTTCCAGCTAGACCTAGTGTTAATCCGGTATGGCTTTAGGTTGATAATCTAAATCAGAAACCCATTCAAATGGAAAGGCTACACAGAACTATAGAAGGGATGGATATAGGAGAGACATTTGGAAGAAAAAAACATCATCCAACAGTGACTTCAGTTATAAAACAGGTCAAACACTAGCATTTGGCTACCACCATCATCAAGTGTGTTGCAGCTCCTCTAGCATCTCATGAATCCAGATAGTGGACATACCCATTCCACCTGCAAACTAGTTCAGCTACCAAGTAACACTTACATCATCGTTGACATTATTAGTATTTCATAAAAAGCATGATATTTAACAGTTATATTAAGCCATAAAACATATATGCCAACTTACAATGCTAAAGGCAATAAACAGATTGCTTCGTCAACAGCGAATTCCAACATCACTACTTACCGATACTTTTCCAATGATGTAATCTTTCGATTCTCACATTACCAAGATGTTCCAAAATGTCTCATTAAACACTCCAAAAATAGCCATCGAAGGTGTAAAATCTACTTCTCATGGCCTTGCAACATTGGAAAATAATTCTAACGGTTTCAGTCAACAATTTCAAGTGAAATATTAAATGGAAAAGGTCAACCTTACTGCAACAGTAACTTTTACACACAAACTTCTACTACTCATGCATCCTTCCACCCTTGTAATCAATGTACTACACAGGTATATATGCAATGAGCGACAAGAGCCAATCTTTGGGTACGAATGCGGTCATGTAACTATATTAAATATGGATCGTCTTCCTTGGATGTATCAAATTTTCTTCCAGCCTATGTTGTATTAAGTGTGACGCGAAGCGAGACGACGAGGCCGTCGCCTCGCTTAATGGCGCTTAATTAGCGCCTCAATATTTTATTTTATTTTATTTTATTTTATTTTATTTTGCTCCCTACATGTAAAATACTTTATATACACATAAGCTTTATATTTATATACACACCTTTATAGATATATTTATATACCTAGATATTTACACATAGATATTTATAGATAAGTTTAAGCTTCCGGTTCGGTTTATACATAGATACATAGATATTTATACATAGATACATATATATACATATACATAGATATTTATACATAAGCTTAAGCTTTCGATTCGGTAAAAAAAAAAAAATCAATCCGTGAGGCAAGACGCCTAAGGCGAGGCGATGTGCTACTAAGCGCCGCCTAAGCCCAAAGCTTTTCTAGGGCGAGATTTCGTTAAGGGAGGCGCCAGAATTGAAAATAAGCGCCGCTTAAGCGCGCTTTTCACAACATAAGTTCCAGCTATGCACTTAAAGATGATTGATGGTTAAACATAAGTAAATATATTAAATATGGTTACTTGTAAGTAAAACATAAGTAAATAAAGATGATTGATGGTTTAAAATAAGAAACCAAGAATCTCAAATACCCACGAACAAGTATAGAATCCAAATGAACACCTTCAACAGTTCTCTTAAGCTCTTTTTATATCATATGCAGTTCATGTTATATATGCATCGTAAACTGCTTCCAATTTCCGTGCATAAACAAATGCACCTAATTTTCATGCAACAGCAGCCATGAGAATTTGCTATTTTTCTCTTAAACTACATTCTAGTCCTGAATGCACCCACATAGAAAGACAGCAATACACATGCACAACAAAGCTTGATAATTTTTCTAACATATAAAGAAATAAACCATTGAAAATATCTAGAAATCTCCCTCACATTGCAAGCGAGACTCTTTTAACCAGACTTGACCAAATGAATGTAACAAACATATTATCACAATACGGGTAACCCATGATTTGAGGAAATACCAAGCCTGTTTTCTTACTTTTCTATAACGGATGGACATGTTTTTGCAATATTTGATACATGTCTAAGACATATCAACCCCAAGTGTCTGGCACAGCACCAAAATTTAATATGCAATTTTATTGAGGTTATGCTTGATTGCAAAGCAAGTGAAGAAAAAGAAGTAAACTGAAAAAGAGAAAGAAAAAGGAGAAATTGAAAGAAAAGAAACTTCAAAATAACTATTTGGTACATATGAAAAAGAAAATGGAAATTTAAGGAACCATGTGTGTTGGGATCAACCTCACCTTGTTTATTCTAAAACAAGTCTAGATTGGTGCACATACATGTTTCATTCCATCTCCATTTTAATAGTTAACTTAAAATTTGTTTTCCTTTTATACTCCCAACTATATGGGATAGTTCAATACATTATTTGCAAAATACCATGGTAATTGATGGTCATTAACACTAGCACAATTAAATAAGTTATTTTTTATTTCTATCTACTTCGCTTGAATTGAAAGTTAAATAATGATTTTCTGTAATTTCTCTTTAATACAGTATTTGCAAAATACCATGGTAATTGATGGTCATAACACTAGCACAATTAGATAATATGTTTTTCTTTATTTATATCTAATTCGCTTGAATTGAAACTTAAATCATGAGATTCTGTAGTTTCTCTTTAATACATTATTTGCAAAATTAAATGGTTATTGATGGTCACTAAAGCTAGCACAGCTAGATAATTTGTTGCTTTTTATTTCTATATACTTCGCTTGCATCGAAAGTTAAATCATGAGATTTTGTAATTTCTCAACACACTAAAGTCAACTCTGTAGATTGTAGCGGTTCATTAATTTTACTTAATGTTAGGTGTATCTGTATTTTGTTATAATTATTTAATTCCTAATTCTAACTACTTTATAGTCAACTTAATTAAAACAACCAAACAGCAAATGACAAGCAAACTATATCCCTCCCAGGTCTAATTTGGATGCAGATCTGCCATTGCAAGCCTTGATCGAAGTTCGACAAATTTGTAATAAATCCATATTTGAACACACTACAATATTTTCCAATTTAAACAACGTTCTTGAGTGGTGGCATCCTCTATTCTCACATACAATAGGTCATGAGGGAATCTTTCTGGTGTGGTCCTTTATTCGCTAGTGTTCTGTCTTATTTCCCTATGTACTCTTTTTTTCATGGAATGCTGATCTCCACAAAGCATTCTTTAAAGTGGTGACTGAGATCATTCCATTGGTTTTAAGAGGTATTGTAGGATGTGCTGAAAGCTGGTGGGGTCAACTCTGTTGTCTTTCTTAAAAGATACTTCATATGGTGCCCTAAATGAAACCCAAAGTACACTGCTAGTTGACTTTAACTCTTTATAGTTTAAACAATAAACACTAAAATCTCTCACCACTAAGATCATGGTAAATTTAACATAAATAATAAAGAGAAGGAATGTTAGAAATTTTGAGTTTGACCAACGACTCAACCATTTCCCACTAAGAGTTTATAGTAATTTCAACTGAAATTCTGAATCTTCTGTAAATTGTTTGCTGACTTAAATACATCCTAATTAGTGCTTGAGACAATAGATTAGCGCAGAATCAAAGAGTTTCTACAGAGTCAAAAGATTTATTTTTATTAAGTCAATTACACGGTAGGCTCTCCAGATTTGGAATTTCAGACCTACCGCCTTATAGTGGACTAGGGTCTCTTTTTTTTCCTTATCTAAGATATGTCTCAAACTCACCCACTTGTAAATTCGCAGTGTTATAGTCACTTGTAAATTAGAATTTATTGGTGTAAGCTTTTTCATTGACCCAGTGGCTCTATCTTTCTAATAATTTGGAATTCCTCTTCAAACCCATACTGAAATATGGGTTATGAAACTACAAAAAGAAAGAAATCAAAGTGAGGGTTGCGAAGCGGAAAAACATCTATAGATAAGAGTGTCCTCTATGGTGAGCTTGATAGCAGAGCACTTAAGATGACACGTCCGTGCAGTGGAGAACATGTTCCAGTACAAAGCGTCAGCAGTTGTATCATCAAAAGCTTACGTTACATCAGTCACACTATGGCGGCATCAGGTGATCCTGGTTTAGATATGGGAATCCAGTAATGTGACTCCAAATTAGTTAATAAAACAAAATGGTTGTGCCTGCAAGCCTATCTGGTGATGTATTGAAAAGTTCGCGAGTCCCATGACTCCGGACCTAGGAAGCACAGATATTCCAAAATCGGTGTTGAACATGTGGAGCCGTTTCCTTATTGTGTCATACTGTATTCGTCTACAATATAGGTCCAGATGGTGTAGAAGATGGATATGATATTTATTTCAGATAGAAGGTACAACAACAAGAACAACAACAAAGTCTTTATCCCATATTTTTGGGGTCGGCTATTTGAGTCCCTTTTTCTTTCATTCAGCTCTTTTAAGCACATATCCTCTTTAACACTAAGAAAAAACATATCATTCTTTAAAACCTTTCAGTCTTCTTTAAAACCTTTCAGTAAGAAGGTAGAACTGTTGCGCACAGCGGAAGCAATAATGGAATACGAAATCAAACGAGACAAGAAAAGAAATGAGACACGAGATTTACGTGGTTCGGAGAAATAACTCCTACGTCCACGGTGGTGCAGCCAAGTATTTCTTCAACAATACACAAGAGGATTACAAGGTGTTCTTCATCTCAAGTGTCTCTCTTTTCTCTCTAATTTCTGCACACTTCAAACAAATGAAATACAAGCCTATTTATAGACACAAGTAGATGAATCTAGATACATGCAAGAATGTATCACACTTATGAGGATTAATTATTTCTTTGACTGAAGTTGGAGAGACATGGATAGATTCATCAATGAACTAACAAGTTCATGAATCATCTTTAATTTGAGTCAATGTATATTTTCAACAATCTCCACCTTGACGAAAAATTCCCGTATCCTCATAACTGACTTGGCTGCAAATGGGTGCACCGACTATCCAATGTTGATCAGGTCCAAGCAATGGACCAACTTATCTCGAGTAACCACTTTCGTTAACATGTCGGCTGGATTTTCGGCAGTAGCTATCTTCAACAATCGAATATCATCTTCATTAATAATCTTTCGAATGAAGTAAAATCGAACATCAATATGCTTGGTTCGGACATGATGAACTTGATTTTTTGATAAACAAATAGCACCCTGGCTATCACAAAACACCTCAACGTGCTTTTGAGCAAAAATCATTCACCAAACCATTCATCCAAATAGCTTTCTTAAAAGCTTCAGTGACTGCCATATATTCAGCTTCAGTAGTGGACAATGCAACTGTGGATTGAAGCGTCGAACACCAACAAACGGGTCCACCAGCCATAGTGAACACATATCCAGTAGTAGATCTCTTTTTGTCAAGATCACCGGCATAGTCCGAATCCACATAACCAACCACTAATTTATCAAACTCTAGATCATTCTTTCTTTGAAATTTTAAACCAAGATCAACAGTGCCACGAAGATATCGAAGTATCCGCTTCACAGCTTGCCAATGTCCCTTTCCCGGATTGTGCATGTATCAGCTAACCATACTAACAACATGCAAAAGGTCAGGCCGAGTGCACACCATAGCATACATCAATGATCCAACAACATTTGTATAGGGTACATTTTCCATGTATCTTCGTTCTTCATCAGAAGTCGGACATAAAGAAGCACTTAACTTGAAATGAGGGGCGAGCGGAGTACTTACAGGTTTGGTCGAACCATGCATATCAAATTTCTCCAAAATCTTCTTCAAGTATTGAGATCGTGACAACCAAACGGTACCATTAGGACGATCCCTCTTGATCTCCATTCCAAGTATTCGTCGTGCCTCGCCCTAGTCCTTCATTTCGAACTCCTTTCTGAGTTGGGCCTTCAATTTATCTATCTCCACCTTACTCTTGGATGCAATTAACATATCATCCACAGAGCAAATAAATGTAGGAGCCATCATTAAGTTTTCGAAAGTACACACAATGATCAAATTGGCTACGAGTGTACCTGTGTTCCACCATGAACTGATCAAAACGAGTATACCATTGTCGAGGAGACTGCTTAAGGCCGTACAAGGATTTTAGCAGTTTGCAAGCCCAATTTTTCTTTCCAAGAACACGAAATCCATCAGGTTGTGTCATATAAATTTCTTCATTCAAGTCTCCATGCAAGAAAGCCGTCTTGACATCAAGTTGGAAAAGCTCGAGATCAAATTGAGCTACCAACGCCAACAACACTCGAATAGACGAATGTTTCACAACAGGAGAAAAGATCTCGTTGTAGTCTATACCCCCCTTTTGAGCATATCCTTTGGCCACCAATCGAGCTTTGTATCGAATTTCCTGAGTGTCATCTTTCTTTGCATACACCCATTTGCATCTGATAGCTCTCTTTCCCTTAGAAAGTTGCACCAATTCCCAAGTCTGATTCTTTTTCAAAGACATCATTTCTTCGTCCATGGCCTCCTTCCATTTTGAGCTTTCTGAATCTTGAATAGCATCTTTGTAGCTATTCGGAATTCCCTCGATCACAGGGAGTACAAATGCAACCATATCATTAAATCGAGCTGGCCGTTTAATTTCCCTCCGAGGTCTATTCTTTGCAATAGACTCAGCTACCTCAGGTTCTCGAGTCTCTTCCTCGAGACATTCCTCCACCTGCACGATGTCCTCCACCTGATCGGAGTTTTCCTCATCATCAACCGGTTTATTTTGACAAGATTTTCCTATAGGAATAACCGGCTCAGGAGCAACAGTGACCTTAGCCTGCTTAGGAGGTTCATCGGTCTTTTTCAAAAGCATTACCGATTCGTCAAATGTCACATCTCGGCTCTTGACGATCTTCTTTGACTCCGGACACCATAACATGTATGCTTTAACTCCTGAACTAAGCCCATGAAAATGGCTTTCTTTGCTCGAGGATCAAGTTTTGATTCAGAAATATGGTAATAAGCGGCAACAAAAAATATGCAATTGATCATAATCATTAACAGGTTTCCCTGACCATTTTTCAAGTGGTGTTTTACCCCCGTTTGCAACAGTAGGTAACTGATTCACAAGGTGAACTGCATAGTTGATTGCTTCTGCCCAAAATGCTTTTCTCAAGCCTGCCTGAGACAACATGCACCGAGCCTTTTCAACCAAAGTCTGGTTCATCCTTTCGGCGACCCCATTTTGTTGTGGATTTTTCGGAACGGTGAAGTGACGAACAATTCCTTCTTCTCGACATACTTTAAGAAAATGATCAAGCTTGTATTCTCCACCATTGTCCGATCGTAACTTCTTGATTTTTCGTCCAGTCTAATTCTCCACCATCTTCTTCCACTCAAGGAAGATATCCATGACTTCATTCTTATGGCTCATCGGGTACATCCAAACTCGTCTCGAGTAATCATCAATAAAGGTGACAAACCACAATTTTCCTCTAAGCGACGCATTCTTCGTCGGACCCTAAACATCCGTGTGAACATAATCAATGATACCCTTCATTCGGTGTATAGATGTGTCGAACTTCACCCTTCTTTGCTTGCCAAAAACACAATGTTCACAAAAGCTGATTTTATCGGTCTTAGCCCCTTTAAGCACGCCTTGTTTTATCAAAGTTTGAAGAGGTTTCTCACCGGTATGCCCAAGTCGCATGTGCCAAAGTTTTGAAGCATCGGATTCCTTGGAACATGCCGTAGCTGCATGTCCGACAATTGTGCTACCCTTAAGGAAGTATAGATTTCCTTTTCGGGTCCCTTTGATCGTCACCAATGCGCCTTTAGCGACTTTGAGAGTTCCATCATCCATGGTGATCCGATAGCCTTTCGATTCCAAGGCTCCAAACGAGATGAGATTCCTTTTCAATTCAGGAACATAACGAACATCTCCAAATTTAGGATTGCTCCATCAAACATCTTTAACTGAACCGAGCCAATGCCCTCGGTTTTGCAAGTGTTGTCGTTGCCCATGTAGACAACACCACCATCGATCTTCTTGAAATTCGAAAACATTTCCTTATTGGGGCACATGTAATAGGTACATCCCGAATCAAGGATCCACTCATCAAGGTTACTGACCGAAAGTGACACGGTCAAAGCCTCGTCTGTATCACTTTCATCTTTCTGGACCACATTTGCCTTGGACTCCTTCATGTTCGGGCAGTCCTTCCAATGTCCCTTTTGGTGGCAGTAGGCACATTCATCTTTATCAATCCTTTTGCGGTCAAATTTTCTCCTCGACTTCGATCGAGACTTCCCTCTACCATCATTTTTCCGAGAGGAAGTCCTGCCTCTAACAGTGAGAGCATCCGAGCTAGAATCTCGCTGGACTTGTTTGTCCTTCTTCCGTACCTCGTTATTCATCAAAGAATTACAAACATCGTTAAATTTTATCTCAGATTTACCATGCAACAAGGTAGTTGTCAAATGTTCGTAAGACTCGGGTAAGAAATTTAACAATAACAAGGCTTTATCTTCATCAAAGATTTCAACATCGAGATTCAACAAATCAGTGATAATTTTATTGAAACTATCAAGATGCTCAACCATGGTCGTACATTTACAATAGTCGAAGCGGAAGAGTTTCTTCTTCAAGTGGAGTTGATTTTACACGCTCTTTTGCATGTATTTGGCTTCGAGTTTATCCCAAAGATCTTTTGCTGAGGTCTCCTTCATGAACGAATATTTTTGGTTCGTTCCAAGACACGATCGAATGATCCCACAAGCTTGTCGATTAAGCTTTTTCCATGTCGAGTCAGATACATCATCGGGCTTCTCCTCGAGTGTGTGATCCAAATCTTGCAATACCAAAAGATCGAGTACTTCACCTTGCCAAATACCAAAGTTGTTTGTCCCGTCAAATTTCGAGACATCAAAACTCGAAGTCGACACCTTAGGTCGATGCAAGTTACTCGAAGACTCTCCAGTTGTCTTTTTATTTTCAGTCATTCCAATGAATTTCTTTCACCAAGTGTGTTAGACAAACACAACTACAATCTTGGAATGAAATTCCAAGCACAAATCAATGCCCCAAGATATTCAAAACCATGGAGCTTTGATACCAATTGTTGCGCACAGTGGAAGTAATAATGGAATACGAAATCAAACGAGACAAGAAAAGAAATGAGACACGAGATTTACGTGGTTCGGAGAAATAACTCCTACGTCCACGGTGGTGCAGCCAAGTATTTCTTCAACAATACACAAGAGGATTACAAGGTGTTCTTCATCTCAAGTGTCTCTCTTTTCTCTCTAATTTTTGCACACTTCAAACAAATGAAATACAAGCCTATTTATAGGCACAAGTAGATGAATCTAGATACATACAAGAATGTATCACACTTATGATGATTAATTATTTCTTTGACTGAAGTTGGAGAGACATGGATAGATTCATCAATGAACTAACAAGTTCATGCATCATCTTTAATTTGAGTCAATGTATATTTCCAACAAGAACAACAAACTTTCCTCAAAACCATTACATTCAACCAGATATCAAAAGCAAGCCATTTAATAATAACTAGCAAGGAATATACCAAACTTACATATGCATTTATAATAGAAACCAAGTAAAAACTATATGCATTTGTAATAGAAACCAAGTAAAAATTATCTTATAATTCTGAATGCACTTGCAGAACAGGCATATTTAAGAGGAAACTGTTTCGCATATAACATTGTTTACATCTACAAGTTACTAAAGGATAAGAATGAATATCTTGCAATATATATATATATATATATATATATATATATATATATATATATATATATATATATGTATGAAGCAGAAAGGATAGCATAGATGACTCAACTTTGTCCAGCATACAATAACTGATTACTAAACATTTATATATAGCTATGTAAATGTTTAAATTGCCAAATCTTTTTTTAACACCCATAAAGACTTGCTTCAATTTCAGGATCTTCATTCACATATCCATGCCAAAGAAACTTTTGGTAAGTTGCACAAACAAACTTCTAAAAATATAACATTTTTTTTCCTGTTTCAACTATAACCTTATTGTATGACTCATTCCCATCTCTGTGCAAATGAAGTTGTTACACAAAATTACATTTCTATTGTAGTCTTCTAAAAATCAGAGGGGATGGGACATCAAACATAGTGAAAAATAATCGAGTTTCGGAATATCATGAAAAAGAGGAAATTGTCTGATCCACGTAGTGAACACCACATATACATGGTTTGAGAAAAAAAAAACAATAAACCAATACAGCTCACATGAAAACACTCGTCTTGCACATGCACTCCTGCATGGTGGCATAAAATTATGGAGAAAATATATTATAGAAGTCATCATCTGATTATATAGCAACAGAGTATGTTGTAAATGGTATGCTGAAAATAATAACAGACCTCTCTTCCAGCACTGCAGAGCCTTCTTCAAATAGTTCCTCCACGGCCCCGACAGAAGAAAGTTTGTTCATATGTTTGACAGAATTAGGAGACCTTAGGTTTGAAAACATAGAACTAAACTTATTCTGATGTCTTCTGGGAATCGACGGTGAGACAGGGTGATCAGAAGGAACAATATCAACAACTAGGCAAGTCGTGTCATCTTTCAGACCACTTGTTCGTAGAGCTTCCTAAAGCAGTCAAGAGGATAACAACTAAGCCAAGCAATCTTGAATCTCATAGAAAAAAGAAAAAAAAATTAACTACTGGCTTTTAAAAATCCACAAATAACTCTGGGAATCACCTTAACAACCGACTTAGCTGCAAGTTCTGCAGGTAATCCTCGGCAACACTTCGCAGCCGCCTCTGATGAAAGGGAGTCCCATATACCATCAGATGCAATAATTAGCCGTCCACCAGCACTCGAAAGCTAATAACCCAATCAAATACATTAACCTCGTAACAATTAAAACCATTATTAACCTCCAAAAATACAACAATCCACACCTTTACTTGCTTAACATGTGGTATCGGAACAATGAACTCTCCAACGTCAGTATCCCCAATTGACCTCGACAGACATAACCCACCCGGCCAACATCGGAGAGGTCCAACCTAACAAGAACCAAGAAACACTTGAGAAATTCTTAAAGATTAAGCCTTTCGTTCAGATCATTAAGACATTACAACCTAGAATACCTCTTGGCCGCCACAAAGATTAAGCCTCCCAACTTCCCCTCCACTAGCAGTAACTCTTTCCCTCTCCTCGACATTATCTTCTAACCTATGGTCAACAGTCAGCAAAGAAACCACTCCACCCTGCAAATCCAATATACATCTTGAATCCCCTACTGATGCAACAGTGACCGTCGATCCATCGATCACCACAAACGTCACTGTGGTTCCCGATGTCTCTCCTGCAATCAAGAACCACCAAAGATCAATCTTTTACTCAACTAAAACATTAGCATGACATAAAAAAAGAATTCCAACCTTTCCGCTGGAAATCTATATCAGTCTTCACAAAGCCGGTAACAAGAGCCCTAGGAAGCTCTTGCAACCACTCCTCCCTCCTCAGTCCACGAGGGATCGCGCTCATCACGTGATCCAAAAGGTGTTCTTTCGTGAATACAGCCGCAGATACTCCATTGTGTCCATCAAAGATCTGTTTGAAAGAAACCAATCAATAAAATGACAATAGTAGCCTCATTGAGAGAGAGAGAGAGAGAGAGAGAGAGAGAGAGATTCATCTATGTTTTCTACAAGAACAGTGAAACTTTCTTTGCTGCTGACAAGAAAGCGAACAAGAATATATTCTGACAGAAGATTCCTCTCTAATTGAAAGAACTTAGACCTAAAATTAAATGCAACATTCCTCCCTAATTTTATTCTAGACCAGTGAAAGTTTCAAGGACTTAGCCAGCCAAAGCGATATCTATACTTATACGAGATAAATGAAATTTCCCACAGTTATTCTCCATAAAGATCAAATTTTCTTTACTTTTTGAAAGAAAGTTATCAAGAAGACAAAATTAACACTATATTCTGATATATTCACTTCAAGATCAACGAAAACTTTCCACTGTTAGAAGAACTGACACCCAAAACAAAAAAAGTTCGCTCCTTTTCTTCAAGTTTCCTTCACTTTGAGCTAATTAATGCTGAAAGAGAGGGCGATCACCACACCGCAAACACACTTGGACCTCGTTTGGTTCGAGGAAACGAAAGGAAAGAAAATCAATTCCTTGGTATTTCCTTTCCTTTGGGAAATTACTTTTCCTATCAATTTTCCTTTCCGGTGATTGGAAATGACAAGAAAATTGAGAGAGAAAGTGAATCCTTAGTTGGGAAAGTCAATCCTTGGTTGGATGGAACCACTCCACCCCCACCCCCCACCCCCTCCTATTTTTCTTCCCTTAGGGATCCTCCCCCTTTCCTCCATGCATCCAAACACAGGAAAAGAAAAGAATTTCCCTTCCCAAGGCCATGATTCCGTGAACCAAACTTGATAAAATTCACTATACCTCCTACAATATCATGGTCATCAAATTTCTCTGCTGTCGACAAGAAAGCGATCAAGAAGATTCAGCTACATTCACTTCCGGATCAATGAAAACTCTACTAAAAAACACATTTTTTTAATTCAAATTGAGCTGACCAATGCGGAAAGAAAGCACCGGTGGCCATACTGCGAAGACCGAGAAGTTACTCGAGGGGATCCCGGGGGTCCTGGCACAATCCGGCTCGATCAGGAACAGATCCTCGCCTCTCTTCGCAAGCCCGGCGCTCCCGAACCGGACCGAGGGTTTCTCCGACCTCTCCCCGCGGAGCTCCCGGCCGATCAGCGTCGCCAGCGGCAGCAGCGCCGGATCCCGAAGCTGGGGGTTCGCCATCTCCTCCTCCTCCTCCTCCTCCTCCTCCTCCGACGATGATGATGATGAAACCCTAGTCCATGGATCGAGCTCATAGGCACTCACCGGACTCCATTAAAACCCTAGATTTTGAAGTGCCTGGCAATGACGGAGGAATTGAAGAGAGAAAGAAACGAAATTTCGGAGGAAAAAAAGAGGACTAGTGATTGGAGGGAATGGAGGGATGTTGGTTGGTGGTAGTGTTTTTCTTTTTCATAGAGAGGAGAGTGGAGATGGGGATGTTCTGTTCGTTCTGTATGAGTTCTTAAGTTGTTTTTTAAACAGAAAATTTACTGTAGCGAAATAAATTTATATTTAATTTATCTAACCGAAACAAGTTTAAAAAAATTAGAAAAAAAGTCAGGTTCTGCCAACACTGTTGGCAAAAAACAGCAAAAAAAATAAAAAAATAAAAAAACGCGGGTCCCACGGCCAATTTTCGCCAACGGAGTTGGTGGCGGAAATTGGCCCATTGGGCCCACTTTTTTTTTTTTTTTTTTTGTTTGGTTTGGTTTTTTTACTTTCTTTGGTTTGGTTTTTTTGTTGGTTTATTGTAATTAGATATATTTCTGTTTTATTTATTTAGTTTAGTTTAATTTTGTAATTAGAGTTAAGTAAATTTATTTTAACGAAATAAAATTAAAATAAAATAAATTAATTGGAAAGAAATATTTAGAAATATTATTTTCGGAAATTTGTTTCCAAAGCATCAAAATTTGTATAAATTACATCTAAAACATAAAAGTTTAAAAAATTACGAAAAAAATATCAATATGAATTGGACGTTTATATTTAAAAATATTATATTTATATCGTAAATTTTTTCGTCGTTAACAGACGCTAAAAAATAATAATATTAAAAATTTGCCGTAAGACTATTACGTCTGCCGTCGAGCAGACTTCGAACGGCCATAACTACTTGTTTATAAATTATTTTTTGTTAAATAATAAGTCGATTTGTATGTTTTCGACGAGTGTAACACAAATCATGTAGAAAAAAAATTTATCCGAAACAAGACGCATATGTTACAGGCAAAAATATAAATTTTAAAACTTTAAAGTATCATAACTTTTGACTGGGAGATCGAAACAAGCTCCAGTTTAAGCCAAAATGACCGTATGGAAAAGTACTTCGGGATAAACAGTTTCATCATTTTACGGACTTCGAAAAATTTTAGAATCGTCAAAAAACGATGTTTCGACCTCCAAATTTGACTTTCGGTAATATTATTTTTGAATATTTAAAATTTACTGTAGTGAAATAAATTTATATTGGATGTGGGGGCCCACAGATTTAAAATGATGTTTCGATCTCCAAAAAAAATTTAGAAACATTTAAATTAATTATGTTATGTCTATTATGAAAAATAAAGTAATAAAACAAAATAAATAATCAAACCAAACCCTAAACCAACCAAAACAAACCAACCCAAACCATCCAAAAAATTCGTGGGCCCCACACCAAAATTCAGCCAACATAGTTGGCGGATTTTGGGGTGTGGGGCCCACGGTTTTTTGGGGTGGTTTGGGTTGGTTTGTTTTGGTTGGTTTTTTTTAGTTGGTTTTTTTGAGTTGGTTTTGTTTTATTATTTGGTTTAGTTTTTTTATTTTGTTTTTTTAGCCAACAGAGCCAACATTTTTTTATTTACTTTTTTTATTTACTTTTGTTTTGGATTTTAATTTATTTAGTTTTGTTTTGAATTATGTTTTGCTTTGGTTTTTTTATTTATGGATTGAATATGCCAATTAATTTGGGTTTGCCAATTAATTTACAACCAACATTATCCATAATGAAATTAAGGTATTAGGAAATTAATTGGCAATACCTTTCAGCTAGAATAATGGTGGCCCGGACGAAATACCTTACATATGCCAAATCAGCTAGAATAATGGTCATCTCTCCGAATGGTATTTCTAAATATTTCTAAATATTTCTAGTACCTTTATTTAACATTATCCATAATCCAAAATGAGCATAAGATCGTCCTAAAATATTTACAACCCAAATAATATTTCTAAATATTTCTTTCCAAATAATTTATTTTAATTTTATTTCGTTAAAATAAATTTACTTAACTCTAATTACAAAATTAAACTAAACTAAATAAATAAAACAGAAATATAACTAATTACAATAAACCAACAAAAAAATCAAACCAAAGAAAGTAAAAAAACCAAACCAAACAAAACCAAAAAAAAAAAGTGGGCCCCATGGGCCAATTTCCGCCAACTGAGTTGGCTGAAATTGGCCCCCCCCCCAATTTCAACCAACTCCGTTGGCGGAAATTGGCCGTGGGGCCCGCGTTTTTTTATTTTTTTATTTTTTTTGCTGTTTTCCGCCAACAGTGTTGGTGGAGCCTGACTTTTTTTCTAATTTTTTTAAACTTGTTTCGGTTAGATAAATTAAATATAAATTTATTTCGCTACAGTAAATTTTCTGTTTTTTAAATAGGATAATTATAAGGGCACTACACTTTTTACTTGGGGCTAGCCCAGGATTGGGGCTAGCCCATTAATGAGCAAAGTTTACTCACCCTAGCCCATTAGTTTACTCATACTAGCCCACTTTGAAACCCTTCTTCCCAAACACTCTCAAACCCTCCCCACCCCACCGGAGCCCTCCCCCCTCCCGCCGTCCTCCTCCGCCTCCTCCCCCGTCCTCCACCACAGCCTCCCGTCGCCGCGCCTCCCGTCGTCGTCGCCGTCAAAACCAAAAAAGAAAATGAAAAAATAGAAGAACTGTCAAAATTTGACATATATGTTGATTTTTAGGACTGTCAAAATTTTGACAGTCCTACCAATTGGAAGTACTGTCAAAATTTTGACAGTCCTAAAAATTCAATATATATTTTTAGGACTGTCAAACTTTTGACAGTCCTACCAATTGGAAGGACTGTCAAAATTTTGACAGTCCTACCTAAAAATGTATGTTGAATTTTTAGGACTGTCAAAATTTTGACAGTCCTACAAATTGGTAGGACTGTCAAAATTTTGACAGTCCTTCACATTGGTAGGACTGTCAAAATTTTGACAGTCATAAAAAAAAATTCTGTTAATTTATTTTTGTTAATTGTTGGGGGGACCAATTTCAAAATATCCTTAAAATTTATATCCTTAAAATTTGTTAAAGTATTCTGTTATTTAAAATAGTAAATTTATTATTGGTACATTAAATATTTTGTAAAAAAAAAATTACCAAAAGTAAAATTTGGAGGTCAAAACATCATTTTTTTGCGATTCTAAAAATTTGGGAAGTCCGTCAAACGGTGAAACGGTTTATCCCGAAGTACTTTTCCATACGGTCATTTTGGCTCAAACTGGAGCTTGTTTCGATCTCCCAGTCAAAAGTTATGATACTTTAAAGTTTTATATTTTATATTTTTGCCTGTAATATGTACGTCTTACTTCGGATGAAAATTCTCTCTATACGAATTGTGTTACTCTCGTCGAAAACATACAAATAGACCTATTGTGTGACAAAAAACAATTTGAAAACAAATAGTTATGGCCGTTTGAAGTCTGATCGACGGCAGACGTAATATTCGTACGGTAGATTTTTTTTTTTTTTTGTTCAATGATAACATATTTTATTTTGGATGTTAAACTAAATAAAAAAAAATCAAAATCCAAAACTAACTAAATAGAAATAAACTTAAAAAAAATCCTGACAATTAAAATGAGGACTGTCAAAATTTTGACAGTCCTCATTGTTTGTGGGACTGTCAAAATCCTGACAGTCCTAGTTTTATATAAAATTTTCAGTGGGTTAAAATTAGGACTGTCAAAATTTTGACAGTCCACATAGCTTGTGGTGTCACGCCCCAATCTCCCGCGAGCTCGATCGTCCCCGCTGAACGTGAATCACCACGTTACAGCTCTCCCGCAGGACAATCGTTCCCATCGGGACGTGATGCCGTGCAAGCCTAAGGTGCGCTTGCACAAGGCCAAAGCTTTGATACAAGGGCAAGTAAGCTATTCGATACTGAAGCAGCGGCATATAACATTGCAGAAAAGTGAAGAACTCAATGGCAAATAAAAAATAGTCTCTTTTATTGATAATCGAAAGTGTTACAAGCGGCGCATGGCCGAGATTACAAATCGCTCAAGCACTCTTCTCTCGATTACAATAACACCGTTCCATACATTATGTCCCTCTATATAAAAGCAGCTCAAAGCAGGCACAAACTCGATGCGGCTCCTGGCATCGACTCCAGATTTTCGGCTCCTTGGGATGAGGCACGGCTATCGCTTCCTCAGACGAACGAGCACCTGAGAACAAGCAAACTGTTGGTGGGTCAGCACTTTATGCAAGTACTGGTGAGATAAAACAACTGAACAGAAGCTACATCCCCTGAAACCCACACTAAGTAATCATGTGGCAAAACATTGCATTACTAGTGATCTTGCTAGTTTTACTTAGGTTCTTTACATGCAGTTATATAGCAGAGTCATATTACTGTGTTTGGAAACATGCTTTGAAAACATAAGTCAAACAACCAATCAATCGAGGCAACCAATTCAAGCACGAGGAATCATATTCGGGTGTGCGCAGCGTGTTCGGTGAACTATATGCACGGATTCTAGGGACAGGCAGCATTTAGGGACCATCAATCAATCTAGCACACAAGTTAACTATCAATCAGAAGTCGGTCCCCGAGTAACTCAGGATCGGTAGCGGTAATCCAGCTAACCAATGACTCACATTCTGATCCTATTAGCAGCTGTGACGCATGGTTGCACATTACTGCCGAAGCAGCCGTAGCCAAGGTTCAGCTCTTCACTAATAGTCTCATTGTCCGACCGAATGCAATGCATGAAGCGTTAACAGGTGGTCTCTATGATGCAGACGAAATAAATAAGCAGGCTTATGTATAAACTGATATTTCTTACCCCACGGCCGAACGGTTATCCCTGCAACAGACATACAAGTTAGCAACAATTGCATAAACATATATGTTTTACCGTTCTTTAGTTTCCTGTCCGTCTCTGCATCAAATAGTTAGGTATGCAAGAAGGCTAGCCTAGCATGCTCCCTAACGACCTGAATGCAGCTTATCTCCATACACTTCTCTAATGCAGACTCGACTCTTCTCAACAGAAGCGCCGCCTCCCTCTAATAGCCACGCCCCCCAATCCCGAAGGACCTTGAAGCAAGGGCGCACTATTAGTCTCCCCCATCGCATCACCATCCTCCCCCCAATATCCACGCCCCCTCAATGATCCCGAAGGACCGGACAAGGGCGCGTTATTGGACTCCCATATTTCGTTTGTCCTCCATCCACCGCAAGCACCCACATATCTCTTGTCTCTATCACAATAGCACACAACATGACAAGCACATTCCTAATAGCCGCACCCCCGAGATCCCGAAGGACCGACCCTCAGGTGGGCTACTAGTCTAGCACACACATGACAAGCATTTACTCTCGCATCGAAACAAGCATTCAAGACAAGCCATATAAACACGATGACAAGCAAACATATAAACGATCTTTTAGTTGAGACTAGCATGGCACGGGTCTATTATCACATCAAGTAAAATATGCAGTTCTATCTTCTTAGCATAGTAATGGTTCTATCTCTTTTTAGACAAGCATACATATTCTCTTAGCTAGGCAACATATTCGTTTCAGTGACAAGCTATGTGAGTTCTTTTATTAGCATGCTGAGTCGGTTCTATCATTTCTTATGAAAACATTTCTTCTTAAGCAAACAAGCATTTAAAACTCAGATTCATTATTAAGTCGTGCAAGAATCAGAGAATGCAGTTCTGCCCACTCACCTTGATTAATCGGTCGGGAACTCTCCGAGAAGACTTCCGTTCGAGCAAGCAAGTCGATCCCACTTGTACATAGTGCCGACGCGGAGCGGGGGCACTACATGTGGGACTGTCAAAATTATGACAGTCCTGACAATTTGTAGGACTGTCAAAATTTTGACAGTCCTTCCAAGTGGTAGGACTGTCAAAATTTTGACAGTCCTGATTATAACAATTTGGGCTAGCCCCAAGTAACTTTGGAAAACTTGTAATTTTGGGAAATGGGACTGTCAAAATTTTGACAGTCCTTAGTGGTAGGACTGTCAAAATTTTGACAGTCCTGATTATAACAGTGGGCTAGCCCCGAGTAACTTTCATGATGGCAAACTTGTAATTTTTTCTAAATTTTCAATGGGCTAACCCCGAGTAAAATGTGTAGTGCCCTTATAATTATCCTTTAAATAAAGGAGGAGGAATATATCAGTTTATTTTTAGGGCTAATTAGACTTCAAGGCCCTGAATTTTATACTAGTTTAGAGTTTAACGTCCAACATATCTATTTGAAAATTTTGTATCGTGAATTTTTATTTTGATTTTATATTTCCAATTATATCATCATTTTCAACAGGGTTAGTTTTTGCACTTATAGTCATGTTAAGGGTAAAATAAAAAAAAAATTATACAAAACATAAAAACTCGGACTAATTAGTGTTTAGATCCTGAATTTTATATCAGCTTAGAGTTTAAGTCATAATATGTCCAATTAAAAAGTTTAGACCCTAGATTTTATTTTTTGTTTCTTTATTCACATTATACCTTCCATTCATGCATGACAATAAAATTTTCCTATATAGGCTAGAGAGGGTATAAAGGAAAAAAGTACATAAAAAAAAAATTCTGGGTCTAAACTTTTCAATTAGACATGTCAGGACTTAAACTCTAAACTGGTATAAAAATCAGAGTCTAAATGCTAATTAGCCCTTTATATTCAAGGGCTAAACTTTTCAATTGGACATATCAGTGCTTAAATTCTTATTTTTATTCGAGAAAGATTATGGAATTATTATTAGAGAAATTTTGATTTACCTCCACTTTTTTACCCATATTCAGAGTGCACCATACATTGTTTCCATAATGTACAAATCCTCCCACTATTGACATAATCCGTCCAGTTATGACGGTCAACGGCTTTGACCCAATAAATTTGACGAAAATGTCCATCAATGTCTTCTTCCCTATCCCCCTCCTCCCCCCTTCCCCCAACCGCGGCCCACCACCCGCCACCCCTTCCCCTCCCCCGCTCACCCCCCTCCCCACCGCAGGCCTCGGCCACCCCCACTCACCCCCCTCCCGCACTGCGGGCCGCCACCAGCTACACCCCGACCCTCCCTCCTCCGCTCACCCCCCATCCTCACCCCCCATCGCGAGCAGTTATCCCCTCCAGCGCCCCCTCCCCTCCCAGCACTCGCTCAGCCCCCTCCCAGCCCCTGCTACCCTCCTCTCTGCCCCCACAGTAGCAACAACCCCTACTCGTGCGCCGCCGCTCGTCGTCGCCGTCGTGCGAGCTCCGCTGCTGCATGCGCGCTCCACCACTGCTCGTCGTGGCACCGGTTGCTGCTGCAGCTTGTGGTAGCTAGGTGTCACGCCCCGGTCCCAAAATACGTAGGACCAGGAATACGCAACATGCCAGCTACGCATTCGACCAAACTCTGGTCCGACTCGAATACGTATAAGTTGTATAATAATGGTCACTATCTAAAAAATCCAGTAAACCTAAACATCTATGTCTCAATCCACAATGAACAGAAATACACAAGAATGAGCTATATGTGCTATAGTCGGCCGCCCAATAACACACAAACTCGAATAGACTCGAGAAGAAATATGAGTCTATAAAAACTAGGCTACAACAGCAGATGAATAAACAATATGAATAAAATAACCATAACGCCGGTAGAAATGATATAAGTACCTAGTACCAATGCCTGCATGTCACGTCCCAGTCCCAAAATACATAGGACTAGGACACGTAAGCATGCCAGCCGCATGGATATGGCAACTCCAATATATGGAAACCATAACCCATACGTACGCTGTAATATGAATATCAAATCCACAAGTGGTATATAATGTATCACAAGTCACAGGGTACAATCTAAATCTCATCCACAGAAAATTAATATAAATAAATGACCAACATCTATATAACTAGATCTCAATAAGAAGTATCTAAAGATGACAGTCGGATAAAAATAAATCCACTACCAACTCGAATATAAAAGCAATACAATAAACACAATATAAGAATACCAGCTAATGACCACGGGGCTCGAAGAGAAGACATCCTCGAAACATATGTAACCATCCGAATCTGTGCTCCTGCGAATACTCAAGAACAGATACACCTGGAAAGGGACCAGGTCCTCAGAGGGACGTAACAAGAAACATAGAAGCAAGCCAATTTGAATACAGTAAACATGCATAATATTTAAAAATATATAAGTACGCTGTACATGACAATCTTATGAATGCAATAAGGATAACTTTTCAATGTATGGGCAAGGGTAGGCTACTCGATCTACCTCACAACTCACACACTCGTCAGTGGACATCAGAAATCGACATACCGCGGGGGTAGCGACCAGCGAGACTCCAGAAATCGACATACCGCGGGGGTAGCGACCAGCACGACACACGCCAGTAGTGCGAGCTATATACTACGGTTTACCAGAGTGGTTAAAAGCCCATACGCCTAATGATTGTCCTCTCATGATACTAAGTGTCAAGTGTGTGTCAATATATCTAATATATAGTAATGACTGAAAGGAACTACACGTGCAATAAATAAACAGAGAGGCAATAAATATACAGAAATATACTAAGCATGCAAAATACTGTAAGCAATTTGGCAAGGTATCTTGCCTGATCTGAAAAAGAATGAAGTCCCAACTCAAGGCATCGTCCGATCTACCCGTCACATAAATTAAATAAGTTAGGTTACAAAAGTGGGTGAATAGGTTCCTCCATTTTAATCTATTTTAATTCTGAATAAAATAACCTAAAATAGTATTTTAATCTTATTATAATCTGATTTTATTGTTAAGCTCTAATTTTGGTCCAAAGAAAGTCAACTTTAAGGATTTGTGATCCGTGGCACACAAATCGAGACAATCCGTTGACCAAAAAGTCAACCGACTCAAATCCTGGATTTGTGTATGGAATACTATATATTTTAATGCTACATGAACACTGGAATAGACGGTTTTATAAAATCACAAGTCAGTAAAGAGTTATGGCCACAAGGGCGAACAGATGACAGTTTTCGGTGGTTTCCTATTTACGTCTACGTTGCACAAATTTTACAGTAGAATAAACTTATATTTTAAATTCTGTAAAAATATTTTTCTATAATTTTATCATGTCAGCTTTCCGAAACTTCTAACGGTTTGTAATTCCTAGTTCGAGATCTCCCAAAATCTCGAAAATACCAAAACGCATCTGATTTCGGACAACTGGCACTTTTAGAATTTTCTGTAAAAATAGGTTCTAAAATTATTAAAATAATTTATATATTCAGAAAACTAAACTTGATATAGTTCTAACAAAAAAAATTGGAGCACGTTTGGAGTCCGGAGCTAGGAGATATCGTCTTTTTAAGTCGTCATAACATACTAGAAAATGAGGCTGAATTTATGACGAATTTTAACTCTTTTTGGACGAAAAAGAGGTGAATTTGGGGAAGAAAAATATGAAGGATGAGGTATTTATAATGGTGGAGACTACTTAATTTAATACGACTAGGATTGGCTAATTTGAATATGAATAGAATCAGTTTAAATAAGGATAGGATATGCATGAAGTTGCTTTCCTAGAAGGCTCAGGATTTGAATTAATTTAAAAATAGAGTTTAAGTTTATCTCAATAATTTATAATCTTAAATAGAATTAAAGATAATACAAATAATTTATATATAATCTTATTAATATCTATTAACACTAAATTAACATATATCGAATATTAAGACTATATATAACCAAATAAATCTTAATTAATTTCAAAAATCTAAATAAATTTCTTAAAATTCTAAATAAATTATAGAAAAAAAATTAATTTAATATTTAACCTAAAATAAATATTTGGTAGGAATAACATGCAAGTATGGTCTCAAAGTAAATCATAGAAGTCCTAAAAATTTACGTTCCTTATGTTTTAATTACCTAAAAATTCTAGAAAAATCTTCAAAAATCTAAAATAACCTAAAAATGATTCTAAATAAATATTTATATAAGTAAATATATCAAGAAATTTATTTGCTAATTAACTAAGAGAATACTCTAAAGAAATTCAATATCTATAATAAATATAATAATATAAAATATACATAAAATATCTATTTTGGGTGAGGGGGTTTACACTGCAAGACAAACAACTCCATCAACAACTCCAAAGGCTCCGTAATCGTCTATGCTGCAAAACTGGCAGGGGACCAGGTCCTCAGAGGGATGTAACAAGGTACAAAAATAGTATGACATAGTATAACAGAAAGAAACAAGTACAACGCCAGTATAATCTAGCATAACCACCTAAATGAGACACAATTTTGAAGACAATGTTCGACGCGTGGGCTGTCCAAAATAAAATCGTAGCTCCGAACACAGAGACACACGGGGCGTACCGTAGCTCCGAGCACAGAGTCACACGGGTGATACTACTACTCCGGATACAGGAACATTACATAAATAGGACATATACATATATATAGCGCGTGCAGAGGAGCCCAAACGTCTAGTAACTGTCTTCCCCTCCCCAAGCGATCAACGAGTGTTCGCTGAACCTAAACCTCTATCTAACAGTCTCGTCATACTGAAATAATTATCAACATTCACAACCCTAAAGTCGTCCCAGTTTTCGGTCATGCTGACAGTATCAGGATACAGAAAATCTGGCATGATGACGGTGTCTGAATGTGTCCTAGGGTTATGATGTAACCAAGTGTGTACATCCAGGTGTTGCCAACATCTATCAATCATTACCAGGCGTTACCGACGAACGTCTGCACCCGGTTATGACCCGGACGCGAAGTAACGATTCTGATCCAAAGCGTGCACAATGCATATAATAAATAAATAGAAATCTGGTAACTGAAATACATAGTGGCAATGTACACTTACCTGGATTCGGATGCTGAAGATGGGGCTTGTCACGCCCCGATCTCCCGCAGGCAATCGGCCGTTTCCGCTAGGCGGGAATCACCCTCGCCAGCGCTCCCGCGGAACGATCGCTTAACCCATCCGGGCGTGATGCCGCACGAGCGTGATCCACGTCCGTGCAAGGCCATGGTTCATTGGCTGGCGGTAAAAGTTCTAAGCCACAGAGTCGCACAGATTGTCCGAGTGCAGCGGAGTTATGAACGCATAGGCGATCGGTAACAGGTTCACTGAATCGACAAATATAGAGGAAGCATTGAAACACAATTTGAAGTAAAATAAGCTCTTTTATTGATATTAACAAGTGTTACAGGCGGCGTATAGCCGACATTACAAGTCGCTCAAGCCTCTCTCTCCGAAACATAAAGCGTGCCAAGTGGCTACAACTGTGGAATGATTTTACAGGCGATGGTCAGGCGACGCTCCAACATTATGTCTTGTATATGTGCTTCAGTCCCGGACGCACCGTTGCAAGGCTTCAGAGGAAACTCCTGGCCTTAGCACGCACGTTGGAGGCATCCGCACCGAACGAGGTTCTCCCGCACCCTGCATACAAACTGGTGGATTATCAGTACATTGAATGCACTGGTGGGGAAGCTACTCGCCCGCTCGACAAATCCAAACACGTAATACAGGTTCCGTGCACAACTATTAAGTTGTCTTTCTAGTTGCCTTAGGATCAGTTTCATGCAATATTTGAATAGCCTAACGTGTCGGGCAGTGCGCCGTGCGATGTTTGAGGAAATACGGCGAGACTTACCAACTTACCATTTCTCCTTCCCTGTCGAAGGCAAACATGATTAATTTAAGCACGGTAAGTATAAACATTCAGGAATCATAGCATATGCAAACATGAGGGTCGTTATTTTCAGATCGTTCAGGTGTTCAGTTCATTGATGCTATGCAATGACTCGCACGCGGATAGCCGCTAAGCGAGGATGACTTATCTATATGAACATAAGTCGCTGGCGTAGCCATTATGGACGGTTCACAGTCTCAAGACACAGAATGATATGCAACGCAGGTGGCGAGCCCCGCTGCATAACACCTTGCCCCATAACATACGACTGCTCATACGTCCCGTCCGGATCGGATCGGTCCCGGTGCCCCAGTGACCGTCCGCGAAACTCAACATAACATACCTTGTGCACAAGTTGTCCGCGATAATGCAGGTCAGGGTCTATCCATATTCCATAGCTTGACATGATAATCATGAAACTTAAACTTAATCTGAACGAGCATATTGCTCCACGAGCTGGGATTTCATCAGTACATAACACGATCCTCGTTCAGATGCATACATAGCATGATTATCATTCAAGGTGATTCACGTTCAGTTTTCATTCTTGCTTAATGCATTCCCCTGGTTCGGGGATATGTCTTGGTGACCTAACGGTCCCGGATACTTACAGGTTCATTCAGGCACGGAACGACTACGTAGCAGTCTTCCGGAGTTTGGATGAAAAACACGGTAACATTCAAGCAGACAAGCATGCGTTTCTAAGGAACATAAACAGGCACGTTTGCTCGGACCCGAAGGTAAGCCGAGAGATGAAACCGTTAAGGAACTTAGCATACGAGGGTCTGTATATAAGCAGTATTTTATTTTCCATGTTCTAGCAAGCAACACAAGTTGGGATTATTCCCTTAGCTAGGTGCGTTGGATTTATTAGCATGCTGGGGGTTATCACCTAGCGACTAGCATGAATATTCCAGATTTTATGTGTGCTGGCTAAGCAAAGACAAGTTCACCGTAGCCACCCATCTTAGCGATGATTCGCCTCGGTAGAACGATACGTCAAGCGAGTCTTTGAAAGCCTAAGCCGGATTCCTGTAGGGACAAGTCTGGATATCCTTTGCTTCTTGATCGAGGCAAAGCGGGTCGGGATAGTTGCACTATTGCCGTTTGAGACAGTAGTCCGCTTGAGCGGAACGGGGTGTTACATCCTACCCAACTTAGAAAAAGTCTCATCCTCGAGACTTACTAAGGACAAGCAGTGATCTAGGGTTGAGGCAATCCTAGACAAGTCGTTGCACTTGTTTCATTTGGATCTTCACTTGCACAAGCTTCAAAATCAGCATATCGCTTAGACTGGATCGTGCGCACTTTCGAAGTGCACTTCTAGCGTGAACACGTCAACCAGCTCAGTGATAGCGAAGTCTCAGCACTCGAGTTTCACCTTTTCCTAAGTCTTGGATGGTGCACTAGTTCAAGGCGTCCCTCGAATAGATGCATTCAACCAAACTTAGGGTCAGTGAAATCGGACAAGCTACTAGCGATACTCTCAAAGGGTTCGCACAGGTTGGCACAAAGGCCACTCGCAACATACAACCAGACAAGCAAGCATATCATTCAAAACGTATTTTGAAAGTATTTAGACTTATTGTTGGAACATCCCATCGAGGCATTGAGAGAGAGCGTGCACATAACCCACGAACGAGCTTTCGAAACAGAGATATCGAAATGAAGGCCAAAGGCGTAGAAGCCAGGCTCTGATACCATCATGTCACGTCCCGATCTCCCGCAGGCAATTGGCCGTTCCCGCTAGGCGGGAATCACCCTCGCCAGCGCTCCCGCGGAACGATCGCTTAACCCATCCGGGCGTGATGCCGCACGAGCGTGATCCACGCCCGTGCAAGGCCATGGTTCATTGGCTGGCGGCAAGAGTTCTAAGCTACAGAGTCGCACAGATTATCCGAGTGCAGCGGAGTTATGAACGCATAGGCGATCGATAACAGGTTCACTGAATCGACAAATATAGCGGAAGCATTGAAACACAATTTGAAGTAAAGCAAGCTCTTTTATTGATATTAACAAGTGTTACAGGCGGCGTATAGCCGAGATTACAAGTCGCTCAAGACTCTCTCTCCGAAACATAAAGCGTGCCAAGTGGCTACAACTGTGGAATAATTTTACAGGCGATGGTCAGGCGACGCTCCAACATTATGTCTTGTATATGTGCTTCAGTCCCGGACGCACCGTTGCAAGGCTTCAGAGGGAACTCCTGGCCTTAGCACGCACGTTGGAGGCATCCGCACCGAATGAGATTCTCCCGCACCCTGCATACAAACTGGTGGATTATCAGTACATTGAATGCACTAGTGGGGAAGCTACTCGCCCGCTCGACAAATCCAAACACGTAATACAGGTTCCGTGCACAACTATTAAGTTGTCTTTCTAGTTGCCTTAGGATCAGTTTCATGCAATATTTGAATAGCCTAATGTGTCGGGCAGTGCGCCGTGCGATGTTTGAGGAAACACGGCGAGACTTACCAACTTACCATTTCTCCTTCCCTGTCCAAGGCAAACATGATTAATTTAAGCACGGTAAGTATAAACATTCAGGAATCATAGCATATGCAAACATGAGGGTCGTTATTTTCAGATCGTTCAGGTGTTCAGTTCATTGATGCTATGCAATGACTCGCACGCGGATAGCTGCTAAGCGAGGATGACTTATCTATATGAACATAAGTCGCTGGCGTAGCCATTATGGACGGTTCACAGTCTCAAGACACAGAATGATATGCAACGCAGGTGGCGAGCCCCGCTGCATAACACCTTGCCCCATAACATACGACTGCTCATATGTCCCGTCCGGATCGGATCGGTCCCGGTGCCCCAGTGACCGTCCGCGGAACTCAACATAACATACCTTGTGCACAAGTTGTCCGCGACAATGCAGGTCAGGGTCTATCCATATTCCATAGCTTAACATGATAATCATAAAACTTAAACTTAATCTGAACGAGCATATTGCTCCACGAGCTGGGATTTCATCAGTACATAACACGATCCTCGTTCAGATGCATACATAGCATGATTATCATTCAAGGTGATTCACGTTCAGTATTCATTCTTGCTTAATGCATTTCCCTGGTTCGGGGATATGCCTTGGTGACCTAACGGTCCCGGATACTTACAGGTTCATTCAGGCACGGAACGACTACGTAGTAGTCTTCCGGGGTTTGGATGAAAAATACGGTAACATTCAAGCAGACAAGCATGCGTTTCTAAGGAACATAAACAGGCACGTTTGCTCGGACCCGAAGGTAAGCCGAGAGATGAAACCGTTAAGGGACTTAGCATGCGAGGGTCTATATATAAGCAGTATTTTATTTTCCATGTTCTAGCAAGCAACACAAGTTGGGATTATTCCCTTAGCTAGGTGCGTTGGATTTATTAGCATGCTGGGGGTTATCACCTAGCGACTAGCATGAATATTCCAGATTTTATGTGTGCTGGCTAAGCAAAGACAAGTTTACCGTAGCCACCCACCTTAGCGATGATTCGCCTCGGTAGAGCGATACGTCAAGCGAGTCTCTGAAAGCCTAAGCCGGATTCCTGTAGGGACAAGTCTGGATATCCTTTGCTTCTTGATCGAGGCAAAGCGGGTCGGAACAGTTGCACTATTGCCGTTTGAGACGGCAGTCCGCTTGAGCGGAACGGGGTGTTACAGGGCTCCGGTACAACGTCCAAGTCTGCGGATCCTGTAGTACCTAGAGACGAGATACAAGCGCAATCAATAAACTATCACGATGTTATTCTAAAATAAGAGGTGACACACGTCTAGCATAGGCTTCAATTTTAATTACATAGCTCACATAGACACTAAGCTAGAGGGTTAACTAGAGGTACGTTATATCTAATACGATCAATCACCCGTATAATATCATCATCAAACCAAAACCTCAATCCTACTATTTATCATGGTATTTTTCAGTAGTTCGGCTATGCTCATCCTAAAATAAAATAACTACAAATTATTAAACTTTCCGTTATATAACCATCATTACTATTTCACAATAAATCGCTACTCCTCAATTAAATTCATTATTAATTATCAGCTCTTAATAAATGACCGACGTTTTGATAACAAAAACCATTTCACAATAAATAAACATGTTCCTCAATCAAGTCAACATTAGTTATCAATCCTCAACAAAAGTCCAACTTACGATATCAAAACACATTTCTTAATTATAAACATACTCATCAATACCTATCAACAATGCATATAACATAAACCCTAAAACTCAATGTAGCATTTATAAACCCTAACTAAGCTATATTTAACAATAAGCAACACTACACTAAACAAGAAAATAGATGAGGGGTTACCCCAGTGGCGGCGTGTAGTGGTGGTGCGAGGGGGAGACGGTGGTCGACAACAGCTGTTCGGAGAAGAGGACTGCTGCGGGTGGAGGAGGTTGGTGCAGCGGTGGTCGTGCAGTAATATGGAGGTGATGGCGGGTGGAGTCAGGGTGCTCCGGCGGTTAGGAGGCTGATTGACGGTGCTGTGAAGTCGGGAAGGTCGGGTCGGGGAGGAGAGGTCGACGCTGCCGGTGTTGTGTCGGGATCGACGATGGCGAGGGGATGAGATGATGGTAATGGTGATGACGATATATAGTCGAGCTGCTGCTCCGGCGGGGTGCTCAGGCGGGATGGTGTTGGTGATGATGATGATGCTGATGAAGACGACGCAGGGTCGACTACCGGAGATGGGAGGTCGGGGTGTTGATGTCGCTGCTCGACGGGCTGCTCAGGCGTGGGGAGTCGGCTGCTAGGTGGATGGCTGGGGAGATATCGCTTCTCGGCGGGATGGTGTGGGGAAGTGACGGTGTCAATGATGACTGCTGTGAGGAGAGGAGGTTGGAGGCCGGTCGGGTGGTGGAAGGAGAAGTAGAGGTGAAGAAGAAGAAAATGGCAGGAGGGGAGAAGGGTTCGGCTGGTGAAGTAGGGAAGAGGGAAGAGAGAGAGAGTAGGAGAGTTTCCTAGGTTCCTAGGGATTAGGGCCGACACATTGGGAAAGGGGTTGAGGTTGAGTGATTATATAGGTGAGTGTGTGGTGAGGATGATGTCTCATTTGAATGGAGGGTCCAGATTTGTCATGAAAGAAATGTACAAACAAAAGGGGAGAGAGGGGGTTAATTTGACCGGTCAAGAGAGGGAGATGGAGTTTGTAAGCCCCCTGATTTTTCAAAATCTTTAAATACATTTTTCCTAATTTTTTTCTGTAATTTTTTTGGAAGAAGAACCAAGATAATTGGTGATTAAAAGATTTTTAAATGCTGATTAATTGATGCTAAATATTATGGAAATAATATTTTATGGTGTAAAAGGGAAAACCGGACATAGGATAATTTTTCGGAAATTTATTGGACTCCGGAAGCATTTTTAAAGCCCTAGAAACTAATGTACATTTAAACCGAATTAAATCCGGGCCAAACACCCAACATCCCCATGAGAGCCGAAGCCAAGCCCAGGAGCATTGACCCAGCCCAAATCCTAGGTCAAACCCAAGCCCAAATTTTGGCAAGTATAAATATATATATTTATAGTTTTTCTCCACTAAAAGAATTAAATTAATTAAATACCACAAAAAAACCAAAATCCCTAAACCTAAACCTAACCCTAGCCGTCAGCCTCCACCCCCCTTCCTTCGTCGGAGTGCATATTCCCCCGCCGGACGACGAGCGACGGCCACTCCCGGCTGAACGTCTCCTCCTTCGACTCGTCGACCGGAACCGACCGCTTCCTCCTCCTCTTCCCTTCTTCTCCGGTGACTCCGTAGAAACTCGGCCTTCTCGACTCGCAGCAGCATCTCCACCCGCCTGACGTCCCCGCGCCGGAGTGGTCGACCTCTCCTTCCTCGAGTATTCCGCCTCTCAGCTCCGGCCGTCGACCCCCGCGGCAGTTCGACAGCAGCACCCGCGTCCGTCCGGCGTCTGACTGCACAGCGCGGCTGTGCAGTTCTTCCCGTCCCCACGACGGCTCCGGCTCTGGCTCCGACGGAGCGCCTGATCTGGCTACAGCCCTGCCGATCCTGACCCGACTGGACAGCCCCGACCCCGATCCATTGCATCCCCCCCCCGTGGCCGACCTCGTGACTGACCGAGCCCCCGCTCCGGACAACTGTGCTGAGCCGCCCGCCGCCCTAGGCCGACCTCGTCGACCCCGAGCCCGGCTCCCTCCGGCGAAGCCCCCGCCGCTGGCCGCCTGAACCCTAGCACGGACACGGCACAGGACACAGTTCGAGTCAGGACACAGCTCGCGTCAAGTTGACGCACGGACACGTGAAATTCAGATTCACGGAGCCCTGTTCAGGTAGCGTTTCCTCTCTCGTCGTGATTCGATTTTCGATTCCGTCTGTTGCAACGCGTAGACTGTGTAACCCTCTCGGTGCCCGTGCAATCTGCTCGGTGCATCGCGTCCTGTGGTGATCGCAAACCGTGATCCAAAAATAGAAAAAACAATGCCATATTTTACCCCGGAACTGAGTGCGCCCCGCCAAACGGGACGACTTGGTCGCACGCGGTCTTTACCAAAATATGCGCGACGTTGATACGAACGTGAGGGATTTCGCAGAAGTTGATTTGGATGTGCGTGCACACCGGAATCAATGCGTATCCGCCGACAACGCCCCGTATCCGTTCATTCTAGAACATGCTGTAACTTTGTGTACATACGTCGGATCGAGACGAAACTTATGCCATCGGACTCGTAGCAATATGTTGGACCTATGACCCAAGTTTGGTTCGATTCTGTGAACGTTGACAAAATCGCGTATCGTGGGCCCCACAGGCTCCACTTGACGGGCAATTTTGTGATCGGCTCATCGGAATCCAATTCTGGAAGTTCCGTTGGGTTCGTATCATCATTCCTGACTTATTGACACTAAGTTTGATGAATTTGGAAATCTTTGATCCTAATACGCTTTTCGGTGCAAAGTGGCCCACATATGGACCCCACTTTGACCCGAAAATATTATTTCTGTCCTTGTGTCCAAATTAGACTTAAGGACAGGCATTTTTAGCTATTTGATATCTTCTGAGACTGTTGGTGATGTTTATTACAGCTTTTGGAGGAGTACCCACAGGATCCACTGATACAGGGACGACTCTTGGTATTCAAACCCCAGGCAAGTGTACCTAACACCGTACACGACGTTGTGTATTGTCATCTAGAGATGGACATTCGTGACACTTTATATTCTCGTACTTGTCTTACCGAGTACACTATGACCCAGGACACTTGACACTATTCATGAGACAGGATCTTTCTGAGATATTCATGGTGATTTTGTATAGGATACAGGACTTGACAGAGATACTATTTTCTTAGATACATTATGACTTGTTGTATTAGCTATGATCCCGCTTGACATGGACATGAGACGTTATGGTCATGAGATGCGTGGTTATATTGGGTGGGGAGAGACACACAGGCTACAGGCTGTTTCATATATATATCTACTACTATTGTGAGGTCGTAGACTCTCGTAGCAGAGCTAGGCACATTACGTGTTATTACCGCTACCGGCTCCCCGACACAGAGCTTGTAGTGGCTCAGCCTGAGTACTCGTGATGCTCTCACTTGTATTTCACATAGATGGTTACTTACTTACCCTATTTATTTCATTTATTATCTGCACTGCATTTATTTTGGCTTGTATTATCTGTACCTTGCTATGTCCCCTGAGGACCTGGATCCGGATTATGTCCCCGGGATTTGCAGACGAGATCTATCCCGAGGTATACGGGACCGCAGCAGGAGCTGATACAGGAGCTGTACCGACACCCGAGGATGAGGTGTTAGCTGAAGACTTTTCCTGAGCATCCATGTTTCATGCTCTGTATTTACTTTATTTCAGTTATTTATATTTTGGTCTGTTGACCCATTGTATCAGATATTTATCGGGTTGTTCCCCGGAGCACTTTGTTGAGACTGGTTGATGATTTACATTCCTTATACTCTGTGGATCATATTTTATATCTTGTGTAGGTGAGATTAGTTGTGCCCTGTTGTCGTAGACTTGTTTTTACAGCTTAAGTGCGCCTGATGGATCCATTAAATTGGGTTTGTCCATCAGTGTGTGCTGCTGGCCATTGCCACGTGTCTGGTCCCTCGGTATTTTGGGACTGGGGCGTGATATGGTTTTTGTGGTAGCCCATGCAGGTCTACGACTAAACTGTTCGGTTTCAACTTAGGGACCGAACAAGCCTGTACCTAGGATTAGAGTATAGGATCTCATCCACAACTGACTATGACTTCTCCTCCTCCTCCTTCCAATCCATTTCGCTGAATAAATGCATCCTACTTGATTCATGTGCCTTCTCATTAGTTCCTTGAGTGTAGCCTTCTCCTAGAATATAGAAGTCCCTGTTGATAGAATGATAAGTAGGGTAAACTTCCTATTAAGAGTACCACTAGAGTGTTGACACCCTACTAAGTTTAGAATATCTAGTGAACCCTATAATTTCTTATCTCTAGAATTGGTTTACCATTACCCCTGATGTATTATGAAGACTTGAGAGTAGTATAGACACTACTAGAGTTAGTTAGAAGTTTTACCATAATGGTTGACCCTAGTGGTTGACCCCAGTTTTGAGGAACGGAATCTGAGATCGAATGTTAGGACTGAACCTAATGGGCATAGTGAGATAGTGTTAAAATATAGGTTCGTGTTGTGATATTAGCAGACGGTACCTCAGGAAGCCCATAGCAACGAGTATGACATTTCCCTTGAGATCATACCTCAAATACGGAGAATTGCTCGCCACCTTCACCTTAGGAAACCATGATATTATCTAGAGCCCCATATTTCAATTTCCTATGTTGTTCATCTGCGACCTTAACGTTCGCTAATGCGCAACGACTAAAATATGTTCTTCTTTCCTCCGTCTTTCAATTCGTGCCACCTGACACTTCTGATAGTAGGCCAAGTAATTTTATTCCTTGATAAGGACCCATAGTTTGCTAGGATTATAGCTGTAGTCTTGAATTTGAAAATTTTGTGCTTGGCAGTTAGAGTTCGATAAGTTTGAGTTAATCTTGTAGATTATGACCCGATGATTATCCCTTAGTGTTAAATCACGTAATTTATACTCCCACCTCGATGCGAGTTATATTCCCTTTCCCTTGAGACTAGTAACCTTTCCATTCTCGCTATTGACACATGTTCCATGAGCACTAAGATTAAGACTTAAGGTGACCTTTACCTATATAATGCAATAGGAGACCCTAATAAGGACCAAGATCTTTCCTCATATGCCCTAATAAGATTTTCTATTTTATTTACATGTGCACGGTTATTTTGCAGGATCCTCTTAAGACGGTCACAGTATTAGTTTAATTCTTATAAGTTGGGTAGTATGCCTCACAATATAGTACTACATAGTCCACTTGACCCATCAAGGCGGTGTAACTGAATGGCATTAATTGTATACTAGCAAAAGATGACAGTGTTTATTCAGACAATAGAAGTTAGAGGTCATTGCCCCTGTTTGGTCGACTAGCGACTTAGACAAGAAAGTTGTATGATAACTGTAGAGATTGTAGAGACTTTTATTAATGTTGCTTATTTTGTTTTGTTTTGTGAACTTAAATAATTTATACCTCCTTTCATCATCATCTGGCGTACTTATATTTTATATACTACCTTGACTTATGCTGCTATTTTATAGCCTAGTTTTGCAAGCTTATTCTTTATCGAGCTTGTTCATGACATATGTATTATTGGGGAGGCCCACAATAATACATTTCAGAATCAGTGTATTACGGTCTGATCAACCATAGTGTGCTTGATTCGCCCTTCGTAACGCTACTTTGCGTGGATTGAGATATCTAGTGATTAGTAGACAAATGAACTTGCCCTCTAGATATGTCTGAGCAGATCGTATCTGTTACATAACTGTACTAATACGAGCATGCGAACAAAGGATTACCAAAATAGGATTTCAATCCACAACTGCCTTGACAATTCCCATTGAATTTTTTAAACGCCTTGATTCCGATACTTCTAATCTATTACCTCGCCCTTGAACTCTTTATTATTGATCTCCATCTTCCCTTATTTCGGAAAGACGAAACCTCGTGCTTGGTATAAATTAATACACAGAGAATACTAGATATACCCCATAGGCCGATCACATACTTGAGGATTATTCTTTCGTAATTAAGGACATATCATATATGGTATAATCGGCATTGAAGTTTCAAGGATTGAATGACATGAGTAAATAAATTAAAGAATATTTTTTGTAAGCCCCTGATTTTTCAAAAATTATTAAACTTGGATTTTTCACAATTTTCTGGAATTTTTTGGGAATTTTCTGTAATTAAAATCAAGATTTTAAATTATTAAATGATTTTTTAATTGTTAATAAATAATATTAAAATATCATGGAAATAATATTTTTGTGTGTAAAATGAAAAACTGGACTTAGGATAATTTTTCTGGAATTTATTGGACCTCAGACCTATTTTTAAATGCCTAAAAACCATTTAAACTAATTATTAATTAATTAATTGTTTTTATTATTATTATTATTATTGCTATTATTTTTATTTTCTTTTTGGCCCGGCCCGGCCCAGTGGGCCGAAGCCCAGCAGCCCAGCCCAGCCACCCCTAGCGGGTCGGGCGGGTCGGGCGGGTCCGCCCAACCCGGAACTCGCGCCCGACCCGACCCGGTCCCCCAACCCATCTCCCCCGTTCGTCCGGCCGCCCGATTCCTCCGGCGACGCCCGGGTTCCTCGCCGCCTCCGCCGGAGCGGGCCACGACTACCTCGGCCCCGCCTCACCCGGCCCCGCCTCACCCGGCCACGTCCGCCCCCGGAGCCCCTATAAAATCCCCCCCTCTCCTTCCTTCCTCCTCCCTCAATTCACCCTAACCCTAACTCCGGCGACCCGACTCCGGCCCTCCTTCCCCGCGCCCGGAACCCCCGTCCACCTCCCTCAGCCGCTAGCTCCGTCCGCCTCCAGAGCCTAGCCGCCCGCCTCCAGCGCCTAACCCGACGCCTCCCCCTCTCCAGAATCCTCCTCCTCCTCCTCCATTTCCTCCGCAGCCCACCTCCGGTGACCGATCGACGACCCCCTGTCAGCACCGCCCGAGCCCGACGACGCCTCGACGACCGTCGGCCAGTCCCGCACAGCTTCGACGACCTCAGCCCTAGGCCGGACACGAGGACACGGCTGACACAGCGTCCAGGACACGGGATACGTGTCGGACACCGAAAACCCCGTTTCGAGAAGCCTCGTTCAGGTACTCGTATCTCGCACCCCGTATCTCCGTTTTCAATTTCGTAAATTGCGTTACGAAGCCTGTATGACCCTCTCGGTGCCCGGACAAACCGCTCGGGGCATCGCGTCCTGTGGTGATCGCACACCGCGATCCAAAAACAGGGAAAAACCAGACCCTGTTTCACCCCGAAACTGAGTACGTCCCGCCAAACGGGATGACTTGGTCACGTACGGTCTTCACAGATACATGCGCGTCATTGATACGGACGTGTGGAATTTCGCAGAAGCTGATTCGGGTATGCGTGCACACCGAAATCAACGCGTATCCGCGGACATCGTCCCATATCCGACTTTTTTGCAATTCACCCTAACTTTGAGTACACACGTCGGATCGAAACGAAACTTGCGCCATCGGACTCGTAGCGATACGTTGGTCCTGTGACCCAAGTTTGGTTCGATTCTGAGAACGTTGACGAAATCGCGTGTCGTGGGCCCCACAGGCCCCCGCTCGACGGGCGATTTTATGATCGGCTCATCGGAATCCAATTCTGGAAGTTCCGTTGGGTTTGTATCATCGTTCCTGACCTGTTGACACTAAGTTTGGTGAATTTGGAGACCTTTGACCCTGACACGTTTTTCGGTGCAAAGCGGGCCACCGGTGGACCCCGTTTTGGCCCAAAATTGCCGTTTTTGCCCTTGTCTCCAAATTGGACCCAAGGACAGACATTTCTAGCTATTTGATATCTTCTGAACATGATGATAACATTTATTTCAGCATCTGGACTCATTTCTGGAAATTTCCCCGAGACACAACTGTAATTGGATCCAAACATCAGGCAAGTACCTGCACTTCAAGTTTAATTTTTATATTATGATAATTAATTCCTTGATCTACTAGTAACATTGATGATTGCACGTAGTATTAGAATATTGAATTTCATGTCTTGCTTGTCGGGTGGGAGAATACTAGGAGGCATGTGGTTTATCCTTCCCCCTGTCATGTCTGATAGCTTTTGGTACGCGACTGTACCATCAGTCTGATACTCGATTATTCATGTCTGATAGCCGTCTATGACGGCCTGATTAGCCTTATAACCCCCTACATGCCAACTATGTATTCTAAATACACAAGTTCACACACACAATAGTTCTTGTCTTGTTGCAGTTCCTGTTGTCTTGTTACAGTTATATTTCCTTGTCTCACTATATTCCTGTTTTACTCATGTCCCCTGGTTTATAGCAATTAATCATGTTTTACTTATAGTCCTGATTTATAGCATTTAAATTCTCAGTTAATTTTTACTACTTATTATGCATATTCTGATCATGATACTTAGTCAGTCTTTTCACTACTTGTCATAAATATTTAGTTTAATCTTGTTGTGTATTGGTACTTTGATCCTTTCCTGAATGGATCCGTTGACATATTAGGCGATGATGAGGACTTTGCCCCCACCTATTATGGCCCCTATGAGGGAGCAGATGACATATTTGAGGAGCCGGTTCCCACCCAGGAGACTACTTCTGCGGAGTAGTTAGCAGTAGTTATTTATTTTTCCTTTCATCTTAGTAATCGGGTTTGTCCCCGATTTAACTTCTGGTTATGTAATAAAACTCTGGATCTGTTGTCACATTTTGATTATGAAATCTTAGCGTTCCTTTTCATGTTATATTCCTTGCCTATTTGATTATTGTGAATGAGCTAGATTTTATTTAACTGTGGATATGACCTAGACAGCGTACTACCGCCGACACTGCGGCGTAGGCTGGACGTACCCACGTACTCGTGCTCGAATATCCGGGTGCGGGTCGTGACATTTTCTCAAGGTATATAGCCTTATGTGATAGATGGGTAAATTCTAAGTTGGGTAGTAGTGCATTGTCAACTCGAGAGGAATTTCTTTTAGATTGTGATCGAGTAAGATTAAATTGGGAGAGGTTCAAGCCATTTTAATTTTGAGAAATTTAGAAGGATGACTAAGATGATTAGGATTAATGAATTGATATTGAGGACCCAATATATATACCTTAAGTATATGATTTAAATTTTGAATAATGAAGGTAGAATCATCAATTTGAATTGGGAGGATAAATATAGAATTTCATACTTGAACATTGGTGGACTGCATTTAAAGTATTTGATGATTTGATGATTTGAGTTAAAATAAAAATTTGATGGTTGGACTACCTATTTGAAATATTGAGGATGTGAATGAAATTTAAAAAAGTTGAAGCATACAAAAATTTATAAGTGGAAATGGGAATAGTATTGGACTCGAATTACTTCTAGAGGAGATGATGATAGTTAGAGATCGTGAGGTAAAATTTACATGCGTATTTAAATCTTGAAGATGTTATATGGATTTAATTTAAATTTGGATATGGATATGGATAATTTGAGAAAGTGAGAAGAGATAACCATAGGTGGAATTTTGATTGGAACAGTGGTCATCTTAACCTTGAAGTGATTGCGATGGATATGATTCGGATTTTAATTATCGCAAGAAGATTGCGATTAACTTGCCTTATGTACATGAAGGATCAATAAATTATGCATTATTTTAATTTTGAGGACGACATTATTTTAAGTTGGCTGGATTGTGAAACCCCCTCACCTAACAATTTGATCTACTTGGCTTAGATAGTGAGACTGAGGCTAGCTCGAATCCACTTAGAAATAGAACACGGTATTTTATTCAGTTTTACAACATGGTATCACTTGGCGCACCTTACCATTGCTACGATAATTGGAGCAATTCATTAGTCACTGCCTTCCTACAAATTTCACATTCTTGTCCTAGACATGCCCATCCTCCATTCCATCTTTGTGCAATTTTTTAAATTATTGGGCGCTTTTATGCAAAAGAGCATTTATGTATCCACACTATTGGACATGACACATGAAGAAACCTATTTTTCGCTTATGTGGATTTCTCCCATAATTTTTGGAATGTGCAACTTCGCCCACTCCGTTAAACCTAGCCTTACATTTTAACCAATGCAAATCTTATACCATCCTTGTCTTCTACCGTGGCTTAATTTTAATTTCGAGGACGAAATTTTTATAAGTTGGGTAGATTGTAAGCCCCCTGATTTTTCAAAATCTTTAAATACATTTTTTCTTATTTTTTTCTGTAATTTTTCTAGAAGAAGAACCAAGGTAATTAGTGATTAAAAGATTTTTAAATGCTGATTAATTGATGTTAAATATTATGAAAATAATATTTTATGGTATAAAAGAAAAAACCGGACATAGGATAATTCTTCGGGAATTTATTGGACTCCGGAAGCATTTTTAAAGACCTAAAAATCAATGTACATTTAAACCGAATTAAACCCGGGCCAAACACCCAACATCCCCATGAGAGCCGAAGCCAAGCCCAGGAGCATTGACCCAGCCCAAATCCTAGGTCAAACCCAAGCCCAAATTTTGGCATGTATAAATATATATATTTATAGTTTTTCTCCACTAAAAGAATTAAATTAATTAAATACCACAAAAAAAACCAAAATCCCTAAACCTAAACCTAACCCTAGCCGTCAGCCTCCACCCCCCTTCCTTCGTCGGAGTGCAGATTCCCCCGTCGGACGACGAGCGACGGCCACTCCCGGCTGAACGTCTCCTCCTTCGACTCGTCGACCGGAACCGACCGCTTCCTCCTCATCTTCCCTTCTTCTCCGGTGACTCCGTCGAAACTCGGCCTTCTCGAATCGCAACAGCATCTCCACCCGCCTGACGTCCCCGCGTCGGAGTGGTCGATCTCTCCTTCCTCGAGTATTCTGCCTCTCAGCTCCGGCCGTCGACCCCCGCGGCAGTTCGACAGCAGCCCCCGCGTCCGTCCGGCGTCTGACTGCACAGCACGGCTGTGCAGTTCTTCCCGTCCCCACGGTGGCTCCGGCTCCGGCGGAGCGCCCGATCTGGATACAGCCCTGCCGATCCCGACCCGACTGGACAGCCCCGACCCCGATCCATTGCATCCCCCCCCGGTGGCCGACCTCGTGACTGACCGAGCCCCCGCTCCGGCCAAATGTGCTGAGCCGCCCGCCGTCCTAGGCCGACCTCGCCGACCCCGAGCCCGGCTCCCTCCGGCGAAGCCTCCGCCGCTGGCCGCCTGAACCCTAGCACGGACACGGCACAAGACACGGTTCGAGTCAGGACACAGCTCGCGTCAAGTTGACGCACGGACACGTGAAATTCAGATTCACGGAGCCCTGTTCAGGTAGCATTTTCTCTCTCCTCGTGATTCCATTTTCGATTTTGTCTGTTGCAACATGTAGACTGTATAACCCTCTCGGTGCCCGTATAACCCGCTCGGTGCATCGCGTCCTGTGGTGATCGCAAACCGCGATCCAAAAACAGGAAAAACAATGCCCTGTTTTATCCCGGAACTGAGTGCGCCCTACCAAACGGGATGACATGGTCGCATGCGGTCTTTACCGAAATATGCGCGACGTTGATACGAACGTGTTGGATTTCACAAAAGTTGATTTGGATGTGTGTGCACACCGGAATCAACGCGTATCCGCCGACAACGCCCCGTATCCGTTCATTCTGGAATATGCTGTAACTTTGTGTACACACGTCGGATCGAGACGAAACTTGCGCCATCGGACTCGTAGCAATACGCTGGTCCTGTGACCCAAGTTTGGTTCGATTCTGAGAACGTTGACAAAATCGCGTATCGTGGGCCCCACAGGCTCCACTTGACGGGCAATTTTGTGATCGGCTCATCGGAATCTAATTCTGGAAGTTCCGTTGGGTTCGTATCATCGTTCCTGACTTATTGACACTGAGTTTGATGAATTTGGAGACCTTTGACCTTGACACGCTTTTCGGTGCAAAGTGGCCCATATATGAACCCCGTTTTGATCCGGAAATGTCATTTCTGTCCTTGTGTCCAAATTAGACTTAAGGACAGGCGTTTTTAGCTATTTGATATCTTCTGAGACTGTTGGTGATGTTTATTACAGCTTTTGGAGGAGTACCCACAGGATCCATTGATACAGGGACGATTGTTGGTATTCAAACCCCAGGCAAGTGTACCTTGCCAAACTCTGCAGTATTGTTACATATTTTTCTTGCTTCAGTTATATTGCTGTGCATGCTTAACCTAGGACCGTGTGACTTACTTAGCATCCGATTAATAGTCGGGTGCCAACACCGTACGCGGCGTTGTGTATTGTCATCTAGAGATGGACATTCGTGATACTTTATATTCTCGTACTTGTCTTACCGAGTACACTATGACCCAGGACACTTGACACTATTCATGAGACAGGATCTTTCTGAGATATTCATGGTAATTCTGTATAGGATACAGGACTTGACAGAGATACTATATTCTTAGATACATTATGACTTGTTGTATTAGCTATGATCCCGCTTGACATGGACATGAGACGTTATGGTCATGAGATGCGTGGTTACATTGGGTGGGGAGAGACACACAGTCTACAGGCTGTTTCATATATATATCTACTACTATTGTGAGGTCGTAGACTCTAGTAGCAGAGCTAGGCACATTACGTGTTATTACCGCTACCGGCTCCCCGACACAGAGCTTGTAGTGGCTCAGCCTGAGTACTCGTGATGCTCTCACTTGCATTTCACATAGATGGTTACTTACTTACCTTATTTATTCATTTATTATCTGCACTGCATTTATTTTGGCTTGTATTATCTGTACCTTGTTATGTCCCCTGAGGACCTGGATCCGGATTATGTCCCCAGGATTTGCATACGAGATCTATCCCGAGGTATACGGGACCGCAGCAGGAGCTGATACAGGAGCTGTACCGACACCCGAGGACGAGGTATTAGCTGAAGACTTTTCCTGAGCATCCATGTTTCATGCTCAGTATTTACTTTATTTCAGTCATTTATATTTTGGTCTGTTGACCCATTGTATCAGATATTTATCGGGTTGTTTCCCGGAGCACTTTGTTAAGACTGGTTGATGATTTACATTCCTTATACTCTGTGGATCATATTTTATATCTTGTGTGGATGAGATTAGTTGTGCCCTGTTGTGGTAGACTTGTTTTTACAACTTAAGTGCGCCTAATGGATCCATTAAATTGGGTTTGTCCATCAGTGTGTGCTGCTGGCCATTGCCACGTGTCTGGTCCCTCGGTATTTTAGGATGATGTCGGTGTCGGGGAGGAGAGGTCGACGATGTCGGTGTCATGTCAGGATCGACGATGGTGAGGGGATGAGATGATGGTAATGGTGATGACGATATATAGTCGAGCTGCTGCTCGGGCGGGGTGCTCAGGCGGGATGATGTTGGTGATGATGATGATGAAGATGACGCAGGGTCGACGACCGGTGATGGGAGGTCGGGGTGTTGATGTCGCTGCTCGATGGGCTGCTCAGGCGTGGGGAGTCGGCTGCTAGGTGGATGGCCGGGGAGATGTCGCTGCTCGGCAGGATGGTGTGGGGAAGTGACGATGTCGATGATGACTGTTGTGAGGAGAGGAGGTTGGAGGCCGGTCGGGTGGTGGAAGAAGAAGTAGAGGTGAAGAAGAAGAAGAAGAAGAAGAAGAAGAAGAAGAAGAAGAAGAAGAAAATGGGAGGAGTAGAGAAGGGTTCGGCTGGTGAAGTAGGGAAGAGGAAGGATAGAGGGAGGGTTTCCTAGGTTCCTAGTGATTAGGGCCGGCACATTGGGAAAGGGTTCAGGTTGAGTGATTATATAGGTGAGTGTGTGGTGAGGATAATGTCTCATTTGAATGGAGGGTCCAGATTTGTCATGAAAGAAATGTACAAACAAAGGGGAGAGAGGGGGTTGATTTGACCGGTCAAGAGAGGGAGAGGGAGTTTCTTCATTGGCCTTGACCAATGGGGTGGTGACACCTAGCACCAAATTTACAAATAAGCCCCTTAACTTTTGGGTATTTGCACATGCATGTAAAATGATAGGGATTTGGTGTAGAAAATGGTGTTTGGTATTATGTAGGATGAGGGGGTGTTGTGTGTTTTGCATGAGCTTAATGAATGGGGTATTGGGTTAAATTGGGGTTAAGTTGGGATTAGTCAAAGTTGGTATCCCCAATTTAATTAAAATAAAATATCATGTGCTCTTAAATTAAATGGGGGCACATGGGGTCTTAATTAGGAGTGACACGAAGGTCATAAACGGTGTAGGCTTGGTGTCAGTCTTGGACCCTTTAACTCGTTCGGCTAAACGGGTTGAGTTTGTGTCCCAGAATGGATGGCCACGACAAAGGTACGTGACACAGGATTAAAGAATTAATTTCGGGACCGGAAAGTTGTGCAATTAAATTAGAGCACAAGGGAGTGTGTTTGTAAGTGACGGAAAAGTCCAGCGCCTAGGTTGGCTTGTCAAGTCAAGAGTGCAATAATTTGTTAAGAAATTAGGGCTATTATTGGGCTCCAAATATTGTAGCAACGGTTGGGTGCACCTAGGATTTAATTAAAGAACCAGACAATGCAGCCTAATTTCTAAACCTCAAATACCCTGTCGCTACAACAATAATATTTCTAACCCTATCCAGTACAACGATAGGGCGTCGGCTGCTGTTGCAGCTTGTGGTAGCTAGGGCCGGAAGTAGCAGGTTCGATGGGGGGGTGCCGGTGGAGGGGGGATTCTTGCTCGTGGCGGAGGAGGGGGCTTAGCCACACGCGGCTGCTGCTGTTGCTGGGGCGGGGAGGGGGGAGCGGGGGTGGGAGGGGGAGCGGTGGAGATAGTGGGGAGGGGGAGCGGGGGCGAGCAGCGGCGGCGGCTGACCGCGGGGGGAGGAGGGGGTGAGAGGGAAGAGGAAGAAGAAAATAAGAGAGGGGCATTTTCGTCAAAAATTTTGGGTCAAAGTCGTTGACCGTCATTACTGGACGGATTCCGTCAAAAGTGGGAGTCTTTTACATTATTGAAACAATGTGAGGTATACCCTGAATATGGATAAAAAAGTGGAGGATAACTCAAAATTTCTCTTATTATTATGTTAATTAAATTTTATGCTTATTGTTTTGCATTAGTATTATTATGTTAATCTCATATTTTGTTGGTTTTCTTTAACCATTGTTATTATGTTAATCATGATCTATATTTATTTTTGTTTTAGCATTCTAGGTTTGATACATTTTTCTTTAGAGAATTATTGTTGTGTCAATGGAAGAGTAGTCGATTTGTCGACAACAATAACTTATTTTGCCATGATTCAGTGGTTCGATCATATTAACTTATCAAGTACGTGAAGAAACAAGATTGTTTGGTTATTTAGTCTTTGTTTATGTGATATTGTTGTATAAATTTCTTACAAGCCTCTAAGACTAAGCCAAAAACTAGTTGTGAATCAAAGCAGAATAATCCGATAATAAGCAGTAAGTCAAACGACCAGCTCCGTTCAGCGCGGAGAGCCGATTCAAATGACGCAAGTGCGACGACACGTCCCACCTAGTTCGGCGAGAAAACAAGTTTGAGGCAAAGAAATTCAGACTTGGCCCTTCAGAAGTTCAGACTTAGACTTTCAAAGGCACGATTGGAGTATCGCTCGGCCGATGCGAATCATCGCTAAGGTGGATGGCTATGATGAACCTGTCTTTGCTTAGCCTGCACACTTAAAAATATGGATGATACATGCTAGTCGCTAGGCAAATCACCTATTGTATGCTAATAAAAGAGCTCAACGCACCTAACTAAGGGAATAATCCCGTCTTGCATTACTTGTATAGAATATGGAATATAAACCTGCTTCTAGAGATAGAAATATTTGTTTTCCTCGATAGAGTTTTTCTTATGTGTTTTACTATTAAAGTAGATATCGTTCCTTATGCCTTAGTAGCATTATCATGCGCATTGCTGCATTTTACTTCACTTAGACTATGGTACGAGTTAAAGCACTTCACTTAAATGATTCACGCAGTTGAGGCAGGAAGACTATCAAAATAGTAGTTCCGAGCCAAGTAATAAAAACAAATAAGGGCTTCGGGAACATATAATCACCCTAATTTTTTAAAAAAATTTAAAACTATTTTTTTTAGCAATTTTCTGTAAATTTTTGGAATTTAAAACTAAGGTATTTTGTGACTAAATAATTTTTAAATGATATTAATTAATATTAAAATACTATGAAAATAATATTTTATGGTGTAAAATAGAAAACCGGACATAGGATAATTTTCGGTGAATTTATTGGACTCCGGAATCCTTTTTAAAGCCCTAGAAGCTATTAAATAATTAAACCGAATTAAACCCGTGCCAAACGCCCGACATCCCCATGAGAGCCGAAGCCAAGCCCAAGGAGCGTTGACCCAGCCCCAAATCCTAGGTCAAACCCTAGTCCAATTTTTGTATGTATAAATACATAATTTCCTAAGTTTTTCTCCATAAATAAAAAGAAAAAGAGAATAATTACTAAAAATCCCAAACCCAAATCCCTAATCCCTAAACCTAACCCTAACCCTAAGCCGCCACCCTTTCCCTGACCCCCTCCGGCGAGACTCCGGCGCCGCACCAGCCGCGTCCACGCCAACCCTCCGCCACAGCCGACCCAGCCCTGAACCAGCATCCCGACTTCCCTTCCTCCTCCGCTACGACTCCAGCTCCGCCCTCATCCCCTCTTCCCCGACTCTACCAGTCGACTCCGCCCTGCCCTCCTCTTTCCTCCGTCTGCCCCACAAACCACCACCACCGTCGTCCCCAACTCCACTCCTCCGCCCCTCTCTGCCTATCTCCTCCCCTCGTCTCAGCCGAGTTCCACCACTCCCCGCTCTGCCCTGAATCTTCCCGCCCCGAACACCATCCTCACAGTCGTCCTCCTCTCCCCACGATCCCGACCGACCCCGAGCCCCTCAGCCCTGAACCCTAAACCGTTCTGCCGCCGACGACTTCACCTCTTCCTCCTCCTCTAGTTGTCCTCCCCCGTCCAGATTGCCACCCCCAAACTCCTCGACCACCGACTCCCCTCGACCCGCTGGCCTTACCCTCGCCGTCCACCTCCTTGCTCCACCCATCCCCGACGAGCACCAACACCACCTCCACAGCCGACCGCATCACCTTCCCCGACTCTCCCAGCCGACGATCCCCTCGCCGTGCCCTGCCTAGCCACCCTCCGACGAGTCCCCGACGCCTTGTGACAGAAACCCTAACCCTAACCTTGCGGACACAGCAGACACAGGACCTGGACGCAGCACGGACACAGTGGACACGAGACTCGGACGCGTAAAAATAATCTTCACGGAGCCCTGTTCAGGTAACGTTTCCTCTCTCCTCGCTGATCTAATTTTTGTTCCGTCAGTTGCGTCGCATAGCCTGTATAACCCTCTCGGTGCCCGTACAAACCGCTCGGTGCATCGCGTCCTGTGGTGATCGCGAACCGCGATCCAAAAACAGGAAAAATAACGCCCTGTTTTACCCCGAAACCGAGTACGTCCCGCCAAACGGGACAACTTGGTCGCGTGCAGTCTTCACCGATACATGCGCGTCATTGATACGGACGTGCGGGATTTCGCAGAAGTTGATTTGGATGTGCGTGCACGCCGGAATCAACGCGTATCCGCCGATAACGTCTCGTATCTGCCCATTGTGGAATACGTCGTAACTTCGTGTACACACGTCGGATCGAGACGAAACTTGCGCCATCAGACTCGTAGCAATACACTGGTCCTGTGACCCAAGTTTGGTTCGATTCTGAGAACGTTGACAAAATCGCGTATCGTGGGCCCCACAGGCTCCACTTGACGGGCGATTTTGTGATCGGCTCATCGGAATCCAATTCTGGAAGTTCTGTTGGATTCGTATCATCGTTCCTGACTTGTAGACACTGAGTTTGAGAAATTTGGAGACCTTTGATCCTGACACGTTTTTCGGTGCAAAGGGGCCCACATATGGACCCCGCTTTAACCAGAAACTGTCATTTTTGCCCCTGTGTCCAAATTGGACTTAAGGACAGGCGTTTCTATCTATTTGATATTTTCTGAATCTAATGGTGATATTTATTTCAGCAACCGGAGTAGTACCAGCAGATCACACTGAGATCAGAGCTACAATTGGAGCTAGAACCCAGGCAAGTGTACCTTGCCAATATTGCAGTTCTTGTTACCTATTTCCTTGACTTATATATATATATATATATATATATTTGCATGCTTGACCTAGGACCGTGTGACTTACTTAGCGTCCGATTAATAGTCGGGTGCCAACACCGTACGCGGAGTTGTGTACGTCATCTAGAGATGGATATCGTGACCCTTTACATTCTTGTACTTGTCTTATCAAGTACATAGACCCAGGACACTTGACACTATTCATGAGACAGAATCTTCCTGAGATATTCATGGTGATTCTGTGTAGGATACAAGTTTTATGACATAGACATTATATTCATAGATGTTAGATGACTTGCTGCATTAGATATGATCGTGCGTGACATGGACATGAGGCATCGTGGACATGAGATGTGTGATTACATTGGGTGGGGAGAGACACACAGGCTATAAGCTGAGCTTATATATATATATATAAAATATAGTAAACACATAGTAAAACATATAGTAAACACTGCTACCGGCTCCCAGACACAGAGCTTATAGTGGTCTCAGCCTGAGTTTAGTGATGCTCTCAAACTGCATTTCACATAGATGGTTACATATTTACCCTATTTATTTCATTATCTGCTATACTGTATTTATTTTGGCATGAGCTTTCTTGTACCTTGCTATGTCCCCTGAGAACCTGGATCCGGATTATGTCCCCAGGATTAGCAGATGAGATCTATCCCGAGGTTTACGGAGCAGGAGCATTATCAGGAGCAGGCACTGGAGCAGTACCTGTAACGCCCCGCTCCGCGCCGGCGTTATGTATCAAGGTGAGTGGGCAGAACTTCGTTCTCTGATTCTTGCACGCCTTAATAAATAACCTGAGTTTTTGCTTGTAATGTTTTCTTAAGAGAATGATAGAACCTGCCTTGCATGCTAATAAGAGAACTCACCTAGCTTGTCTTGAATCAAAGTCTGCTAAACGAGAATCCTGATCGCTGGCTTAGAGTGCATGAACATGTTCACTATCGTCTATGCTTCGAGAGAACCATACTGTGCCTGAATGTGTTCAAGTGATAAGGCGGATTGCCCCGCAACAGAGAGTGTTTATAGATGGTTCGTCTCGTCTGCATACTGAGAGTTTTGATAGTGTTCCATGCATTCGCACGCGGTCGGACAATGGCTTTTGGTGCAGAGCTGAACTGCATGTGTCACGGCTGCTACAGAGATAGTGGATAGCAACCATGAGTCACAGCTGCCATTAGCATCAGATAAAAGAGTCATTGGTATGCTGGACTAACCGCTGCCGATCCTGAGATACTCGGGGACCGCCATTCATATAGCTAAGTTATTGTGTTGGCTTGGATAGAGGACTGCCCCTAAGAATGTGCATTGTGTGTCTAGCTATGCATCTGACCCTCGAGTCGCACGAGACACGCTGCGCACACCCTGGAACATGATCGGTTTGCTTGCCTGCTTAGTATATGAAACTCTGTTTCCAAACATGTTTCTAAACAAGTAAATCGACTCTGCTAGAACTGCATGAAACGAACCTAGGTAAAACTAGAAAGATCACTAGTAATGTAATATTTTATAACATGATTACTTAGTGCCTGTTTGAGTGAATGCTTGTTTCTGTTCAGTTGTTTTATCTCACCAGTACTTATAAAAGTGCTGACCCCCCAACAGTTTACTTGCTTGTGCAGGTACTGGATCGTCCGAGGGAGCGATAGGCGTGCCACAGTCCCGAAGACCCGGAATCCTGGTTTCGATTGTTGCCCCGAGAATGCTATCGTATAAGGGGGCATAATGTATGGAACGAACGAAGTGTGCCTTTGCTAAAGGAAACCCAAGTTGCCTCGATTGTCCCGAACACTCAGTCGGCTAATGCATTGCATTGCAACAAGTCCCTTTTCGCTGCTTACTCGATTGATGCGATGATAGCCAACTATCAATTTAAACGATTGGCCTTGCACGGGCGCAACCCCAGGCCCGTGCGGCATCACGTCCCCCGAAAGGCTCGAACGGGCCATTAGCTTGGCTCCCTTCCTCCCTCGCACCCGCGGGACGGGCGCGGTGATTCGCGTCCGGCGCACCGAGGCACGGTGATTCGTGCCCGGTTCGTTAATTCCCGGCCGCACGGGGCGGGGCAGGGCGGAGCGGCGGCCCGGGCGGGACCGGGGCGTGACAGAATGGTATCAGAGCAGAATCGATCTTCGGGCCTCTATGACTCTGAGATAATATGGTTTTGCAAAGAGCGTTCCATACAATAAGTCCATAGATATTCTCAAAGTGCAAAATGTTTCCTGAACTTGAATTGCTTGATTGTTTCGATTGAGTACGGCGAGGGACGGCACTATCGCTACTCGGGATATCGAGAAGTTTATCCTTGAAGTTTCGAGGACGAAACTTTTTGTTGGTTGGTAAGTATGTAACGCCCCGCTCCGCGCCGGCGTTATGTATCAAGGTGAGTGGGCAGAACTTCGTTCTCTGATTCTTGCACGCCTTAATAAATAACCTGAGTTTTTGCTTGCAATATTTTCTTAAGAGAATGATAGAACCTGCCTTGCATGCTAATAAGAGAACTCACCTAGCTTGTCTTGAATCAAAGTCTGCTAAACGAGAATCCTGATCGCTGGCTTAGAGTGCATGAACATGTTCACTATCGTCTATGCTTCGAGAGAACCATACTGTGCCTGAATGTGTTCAAGTGATAAGGCGGATTGCCCCGCAACAGAGAGTGTTTATAGATGGTTCGTCTCGTCTGCATACTGAGAGTTTTGATAGTGTTCCATGCATTCGCACGCGGTCGGACAATGGCTTTTGGTGCAGAGCTGAACTGCATGTGTCACGGCTGCTACAGAGATAGTGGATAGCAACCATGAGTCACAGCTGCCATTAGCATCAGATAAAAGAGTCATTGGTATGCTGGACTAACCGCTGCCGATCCTGAGATACTCGGGGACCGCCATTCATATAGCTAAGTCATTGTGTTGGCTTGGATAGAGGACTGCCCCTAAGAATGTGCATTGTGTGTCTAGCTATGCATCTGACCCTCGAGTCGCACGAGACACGCTGCGCACACCCTGGAACATGATCGGTTTGCTTGCCTGCTTAGTATATGAAACTCTGTTTCCAAACATGTTTCTAAACAAGTAAATCGACTCTGCTAGAACTGCATGAAACGAACCTAGGTAAAACTAGAAAGATCACTAGTAATGTAATATTTTATAACATGATTACTTAGTGCCTGTTTGAGTGAATGCTTGTTTCTGTTCAGTTGTTTTATCTCACCAGTACTTATAAAAGTGCTGACCCCCCAACAGTTTACTTGCTTGTGCAGGTACTGGATCGTCCGAGGGAGCGATAGGCGTGCCACAGTCCCGAAGACCCGGAATCCTGGTTTCGATTGTTGCCCCGAGAATGCTATCGTATAAGGGGGCATAATGTATGGAACGAACGAAGTGTGCCTTTGCTAAAGGAAACCCAAGTTGCCTCGATTGTCCCGAACACTCAGTCGGCTAATGCATTGCATTGCAACAAGTCCCTTTTCGCTGCTTACTCGATTGATGCGATGATAGCCAACTATCAATTTAAACGATTGGACTTGCACGGGCGCAACCCCAGGCCCGTGCGGCATCACGTCCCCCGAAAGGCTCGAACGGGCCATTAGCTTGGCTCCCTTCCTCCCTCGCACCCGCGGGACGGGCGCGGTGATTCGCGTCCGGCGCGCCGAGGCACGGTGATTCGTGCCCGGTTCGTTAATTCCCGGCCGCACGGGGCGGGGCAGGGCGGAGCGGCGGCCCGGGCGGGACCGGGGCATGACAGTACCAGATCCAGTAGACGAGTGATCACCGAGGGTATCTTCTGGGTATAGGCTTTACCCATACTCAGTATTTGTTGTAGTTATCTTTATTCTTGTATCTTGACAGATGTATCAGACTCATTATTGGGTTATCTCCCCGAGTTTATATTATATTGAGATTGATCTTGCTTTATGATTCTGATATTATTGTATTCATTTTTGTGGATGAGATTAGTATATCTAGACCCATATTATTGTATTACAGCTTAAGTACGCCCCAATGGATCCATTAAATTGGGTTTGTCCATCGGTGTGTGCTGCTGGCCATTGCCACGTGTCTAGTCCCTCGATATTTTGGGACTGGAGCGTGACAGAACATAAGGTCGCCAAGGCAGTTTTTTGTACCGGGAACTGCATAATGATGAATGAAAGAAACAAAAGAATGTGTCACGCCCCAGTCCCAAAAATACGTAGGACTAGGTCACGTAACCATGCCAGCTGGCCGTATATATGGAAACTCCAATATATGGAAACCATATATACGCGCGTACGCTGTATAATGAACAATAGTTCACCAGTGGTATAATTAATCACCAGTCACAGGGTAATATCTAAATCTCATCCACAGAAATCACATAAACATATGAATAACCAATAACCATGAAACTAGATCTCAATACAGATATCTAAGAATGACAGTCAGATGAAATCAAATCTACTGTCGAAATAGAATATGAAAATGAACCAGATACACACCATATAAGAACCGCATCTGACAATCATGAGGCTCGAAGAGAAGACCTCCTCGGAAAATAAGTAGCCTGTCCGGATCTGTGCTCCTGCGAGTACTCAAGAACCTATACACCTGGCAGGGAACCAGGTCCTCAGAGGGATATAGCAAGATACATAAAAATGACATGCAATAATGTAAATACTGAATAAATAAATGGGGTGTACTAACCATCTAAGTGAATGCAATTTAAAGACCTTCTAGTACGCATGGGAATGTGTGGCTAGACATATGCTGACGTAATTCACCAATCGTCGGGACTGGCTAGTATATGTGTCATATGCCCCCGACGCAGGGAACTCTGCAATCGTCCATCTCCGAGGAGCATGGATCGAAGGATAAAGACTCAATGAAGGGGGTGTCCCATACGCCTACTAGATGTCTTCCCCGCCCAATATAGATGTACAAGTCGTGAAAACGACATGGACACCTCCTACTATGATGCAAGTCTCAATAAAATAAACAACTGAGCTAAATACCGCTACACGTGTTGCTCACACTGATGGCCAGTCGCGCATGAGGCACGCGTTCCTACATGTACTCACTCTGTGACGTGTAATGATACGTGTCAAGGCCTGAGAAGTTATATCAATAACTTCACAACTTTAGGTGGGTCTACTAGACACTAGGTCAGACACAAGTCCTAATGTCAACGCCATCGTTGACTGCACCCGAGTTTTTTCGGACGCGCACATTTATATAATATAAAAATAGATAAACATGTAACTAGCAATAACTGAATTTAAACAGTACAACAAGGCAAGGTATACTTGCCTGGCAGGAGAGCTGCAAATATAATGTCCAGATGTCAAATACCAAGTGTCAGAAACTATGGCCTCAGAAGGAAAGTCTCCGGATGCTGAAATAAACATCAGTAACAGTCTCAGAAAATATCAAATAGCTAGAAATGCCTGTCCTTAAGTCCAATTTGGACACAGGGGCGAAAATGATAGTTTCCGGTCAAAGCGGGGTCCACATGTGGGCCACTTTGCACCGAAAAACGTGTCAGGGTCAAAGGTCTCCAAATTTGCCAAACTTAGTGTCAACAAGTCAGGAACGATGATACGAACCCAACGGAACTTCCAGAATTGGATTCCGATGAGCCGGTCACAAAATCGCCCGTCAGGTGGAGCCTGTGGGGCCCACGATACGAGATTTTGTCAATGTTCTCAGAATCGAACCAAACTTGGCTCACAGGACCAGCGTATTGCTACGAGTCCGATGGCGCAAGTTTCGTCTCGATCCGACGTGTGTACACAAAGTTACAGCGTGTTCCAGAACTGACAGATACGGGGCGGTGTCGGCGGATACGCGTTGATTCCGGTGTGCACGCACATCCAAATCAACTTCTACGAAATCCCACACGTCCGTATTAACGTCGCGCACGTTTCGGTAAAGACCGCGTGCGACCAAGTCGTCCTGTTTGGCGGGGCGTACCCAGTTCCGGGGTGAATCGGGTCGTTATTTTTCCTGTTTTTGGATCGCGTGCCGCGATCGCCACAGGACGCGATGCTCCGAGCGGGTTGCACGGGCACCGAGATGGTTACATAGTCTACACGACGCAACTGACGGAATTGAAATCGGAATTACGAGGAGAGAGATATCGTTACCTGAACAGAGCTCCGTGGAAACTGAATTCCGCGTGTCCGTGAGTCGTCTTGACACCGGATTTGTGTCCTGGACGTGTCCGGGCCGCGTCCAGCTGCTGTGTCCGGTTCTGCTCGAGTCGGGGTCGTTGCGGGGTGGTCCGGAGCTGCTGCGGTCAGGGCTCCGGAGTTGCTGTTGCCGAGGCCAGGGGGAAAAAGTGGAGGAGAGAGAGGAGTGGTGATGATGATGGTGGTGGTGGTGGCAGATGGTGGTGGTGGGCGAGGCCGTGCGTCCCAGGCGAAGGGGAGAGGGAGGTGGAGGAGGAGGAGCTGGGGAGTCGGGGCGGACGCGTCGGGTGGCGGAGGGCGGCCGTCGCGGGGGAGGGGAGTAGCTGGCCGCCGCGGGGGGGGAAACGCTCGGGGGAAGGAGGAGCTAGGGAGAGAGAGAGTGGGGAGTTCGGGGGAGCGGCGGGGGAGCTCCGGCCAGGGGCGGCGGAGCAGCCGGAGGGGGGGTCGGTCGGCCAGGGGGGGTTCGGGCTGGGGCTGGGTAGATTAGGATTTTTTTTCTTTTATTTTTCTTTTTCTTTTATTTTCTTTTTATAAAGAAATTTATTATTAAAATAAGGAAAATATCTAGAGATATTTTCAGGATATTTCTGGGATATTTTCGGGATATTTTCGGGATCTTTTCGGGTGAGTCTCGTCTCCAAATGGACGGCGCAGGTTCACCGGCCAATGAGGGGGTGACACCTTGCACTGAAATTTGCAGGAGAGTCCCTGTAATTTCATAAATTACGTAATAGTCCTATTTTTGGGAAATTGTACAATTACGAAATTGTCTGGGAAAATACCCGATTCTGAAAAATACTAAAATTTACAGAATTGCGGGAAATTGCTATGTGAGGGTCCCGGGGGAATGGGGGTGAGTCTGGGCAGGGACTGGGCATGATTTCTGAGTGATACGGATCACCGTATTTATTAATTAATAAATACTGCGCACGATGTTCACTAATTATTTAGAGGCAGGTAGGGTCATAATTTTTCTACGGTGTCAATACACTAAATGTAGTATACTCAGTGTAGAAAATTAACGTATTTTTGTTTGGGCAAAACAGGTGCATGTTGGACCTCAAATCTCTAGGGGTACAGAGATGGGTAAAGAGCAGGAAATAAAATAGGAAATAAATACGGGCTTTTGTAACGAGATTTGTGCGTCTCATATGAGGCTCAAAACTGAGTATCTGGGAGTTGCACAAAGTGCAGGATAGTAGACTGGCATGTCTAGGAGAGGTATGCGAACTTTGTTCGGGGTTAACAGTCAAGGTAAAGCTCCAAATAATTCGGTGATGGACCGGTGCACAAGTCAACAGGATATGTAGGAAAAATAAATTAAAATATTGCCATAAATCCTAAATTGTGAAAATAATCCTAGAAATACTGAAATCTGGTCGAGGGGGTTTACAATCTACCCAACTTATAAAAATTTCGTCCTCGAAATTAAAACTAAGCCATGGTAGAAGTCAAGGATGGCAATAGATATAATTTAACAAAGTAATTTATATCTTGGTTTACGAATAGGTTCGAAAAACGTTTACGCATGTCGTCCACACGCTCCCAAGTAGATTCTCCTGGTGCGCCATGCTTCCTTGCCACGCGGACCAAGGGTGGTTTCTCAATACCTTTCCTCGATGATCAAGGATTTCCACGGATTACTCTTGATACGACAAGCTTGGCCTAATGGCGATCTACGAATGGTTGAGAACCTGACTGCTGTCTGTCACATATCGCCTGAGTTGCGACACGTGGAATACAACAAGCACTCTCTCAAGGGAAGGTGGTAGCGCAAGTTGATATGCCACTACTCCCACTCTTTTTAGCACGTCCATGGTTCAATATAACTTGGTCTCAACTTGCTGCGTCCTCCGAATCGAATGATGTCTCTAGTAGGTGATATCCTCAAGATGACATGATCGTCCTTTTTGAATTCCAAGGGAAGATGATGACGGTCTCTCCACTGCCTATGTCTGTCTTACACTGCTTGCCAGTGCCCTTGTATTTACTTAACTGTCTCTACGGTGTTGACCACCAACTCTGGTCACGCGAATCCTTGTCTGGTAAAATACTGACTGGTATGCCGTGCAATCTTACGATTTGCCTCATATAAGTACTGTCTTCGTATCTTCAGAGTAATTACGACGGATGCAAGTTCCAAATTCTTCTCATGTACTCATAATTGTCTAGATGCATATGCCATTACCTTGCCATCTTGTATTAATACGCATCCCAAACTTTTTTTTTTCCTGATGCGTCTGTAGATCACATCCGCCTGATCCGGATGGAATAGTCAATACGGGTGTTGTGGTCAGTCGCTTCTTCAACTCCTCGAAAGCGGCTTGACACTCGTTGGTCCCTAGGAATTATTAATCCTTATAAGTCAATCCTAGTCATAGGTGCTGCTATCCATTTCAGGAGTCAGTCAATTGTTTATCCAGGTGAAATCCATTTAGACTCCTGTCAACAAAATGATACATTCCTTCATTGTAACACTTTGAACCAAGTTACGAGGCAAAAATTTCATGCTGCCATAGTGATGCACGTACCAGGAATGTAATAGAACGTTAGGTAGGTAGCGAAGGTCATTCTAAAAATAGCACAGTCTTAAACTGCAATCTAATCTAATAATAGGGTTTGGTAATTATCCAAGAAACAAACAGAAATGACTACAGAAATAATACACTTTTCGTATTTATACTAAGCACAAGGTTTAGTCTTTTCGAAATAAGGGAAGACGGAAAACAATAATCAAGAGTTCAAGGGGAAGGTAATAGATTATGAGTGTGGGGATCAATGCGTTTAAAGAATTCAATGGGATTTGTCAAAGCAGTTGTGGATTGAAATATTATTTTTGGTAATTCCTATTCACATGCTCGTATCAGTACAGTTACGTAACTGATACGATATGCTCAGACATATCTAAAGGGCAAGTATATATGTCTACTAATCACTATATATCTCAATCCATGTAAAGTAGTTATGCGAAGGGCGAATCAAAATGCACTAAGGTTGATCAGACCATAATACACTGATTCTGAATAGACAATTGTATTAGTGGAGTGGATCAGGCCCCAATAACACATGTGTCATGAACAAGCTCGATAAGGAATAAGCTTGCAAAACTAGGCTATAATAGCAGTATGAGTCAAGCTAGTATAGTAAATATAAGTATGCTAGATTATGATACGAGAAATTATAAAACAATTCAAATTCACAAAAAGACAAGACTCTACAATCTCTACAGTTATTATTATAATTCCTTGTCTAAGTCGCTAGTTGACCTAAAAGAGGTATGGTCTTCTAAATTCTACAATCTTAATATAAACTATAGGTTGTCTGCCTAAACAGAGATTTAAGGAAGTCTGCGTAAAGCAGAGATATAATAATTTGGCGTAACGCATGGTTTCAGAGCTATCCGCGTAATACAGAGAAGCGTAAGGTAGAGCTTCAGAGTTGTCCGCGTAAAAAGTCTGTGCTTAACAGTCTGCGTAAAAGTCTGGGTGAAAGTTTGAGCGTAAAAGTTTTGCGCTAAAATCTGCGCAAAACTATCTCCTGTGTAAAGTCTAGCATTCGTCGCAGCGTAAAGTTGTACGAGTAACTCATGAGTTTGTCAGTCAAATTTGGTGAATTCTGACATCTGACAAAAGTAATTGTACAACGATCGAGTGGTCGGTTGTGATGATGATTTTGCACGGGGACCCAGGTTGTCGTTTAGTGACTTTATTGGATACAAGTCACAAACGCTTGAGGTGAGACAAAATCGAATATCCTGTCAAAAGCTGTTCCTTTTTGCACAGGGCTCGAGGCGTATCTCTGCGCAAGATTTGGTCGTGTCTAGGGAAAGCTAAGGCTGTAACAAATACGCTCACATCCTATTCTTATGTTACGCCTAAACATGTTACTAAAAGCTGGTTATCTAATAGTCAGGAATTATCAGGTTTAAGCAGAGCAGTTACTTATGTAGCTTTCATGACGTGTCCTACGCAGGATAAGGAATACTAAATGAAAGTGGATAGCAGTTATTATAACTGCAGCGTAAAGGAGACAAACTCTTGCATAGTTTGGCTTTTTACGCCAACTAGGCAGTCGTTTGGTTCTTATGTCAACAACGGTCAAATGGGTTTTACGCCAACAAGGGTAAAGAGTCTCTGGCGTAAAACTCTGGTTTATCCAAACTTAGGATGGGGTTTCAGTCCTAGTATTCAATCTTGGATTTTCTATTGGTTCCTCTAGACTAGGGTCAATACTATAGTCAAATCTCTAATAATCCTATCTCTAACTAATCCTAGTAGTATTTTTACTACTCTCAAGTCATACAACAATATGTCAAGGGGTACTGGTAAGTTAAACTATAGGTAGTGATGCTAGGGTTTATTAGGTAGTATGGAAGACTATGGTTCATTAGGTAATATGGAAGTTTAGGGTTCATCAGGTAGTCTGAACTTAATGATGCGTCAATGCCCTAGTTGTGTTCTTAATAGGAATACTACCCTAACTATCCTTCTATCAACAGGGATTCCTATATTCTAGCAGGGGCTATACTTAAGAAATTATCAGGGAAGCACATGAATCAAGCAGGATGCAATTATGTAAGTAGGACAGACTGGAAGGGAGATTAAGTCATAGTCAATTTTGGATGAGATTCTATATTCTAATCCTAGGTGCAGGCTTGCTCGGTACAGTAACGTAACCGAGACAATATGCTCTGAGACGCAGGCTTGCTTGGTACAGTAACGTAACCGAGACAAAATGCTCTCGACCTGCATGGGCCACCACTAAAAACACTGTCACGCCCCAGTCCCAAAATATACGTAGGACTAGGTCACGTAACCATGCCAGCTGGCCGTATATATAGAAACTCCAATATATGGAAACCATATATACGCGCGTACGCTGTATAATGAACAATAGTTCACCAGTGGTATAATTAATCACCAGTCACAGGGTAATATCTAAATCTCATCCACAGAAATCACATAAACATATGAATAACCAATAACCATGAAACTAGATCTCAATACAGATATCTAAGAATGACAGTCAGATGAAATCAAATCTACTGTCGAAATAGAATATGAAAATAAACCAGATACACACCATATAAGAACCGCATCTGACAATCACGAGGCTCGAAGAGAAGACCTCCTCGGAAAATAAGTAGCCTGTCCGGATCTGTGCTCCTGCGAGTATTCAAGAACCTATACACCTGGCAGGGAACCAGGTCCTCAGAGGGACATAGCAAGATACATAAAAATGATATGCCATAATGTAAATACTGAATAAATAAATGGGGTGTACTAACCATCTAAGTGAATGCAATTTAAAGACCTTGTAGTACGCATGGGAATGTGTGGCTAGACATATGCTGACGTAATTCACCAATCGTCGGGACTGGCTAGTATATGTGTCATATGCCCCCGACGCAGGGAACTCTGCAATCGTCCATCTCCGAGGAGCATGGATCGAAGGATAAAGACTCAATGAAGGGGGTGTCCCATACGCCTACTAGATGTCTTCCCCGCCCAATATAGATGTACAAGTCGTGAAAACGACGTGGACACCTCCTACTATGATGCAAGTCTCAATAAAATAAACAACTGAGCTAAATACCGCTACACGTGTTGCTCACACTGATGGCCAGTCGAGCATGAGGCACGCGTCCCTACATGTACTCACTCTGTGACGTGTAATGATACGTGTCAAGGCCTGAGAAGTTATATCAATAACTTCACAACTTTAGGTGGGTCTACTAGACACTAGGTCAGACACAAGTCCTAATGTCAACGCCATCGTTGACTGCATCCGAGTTTTCTCGGACGCGCACATTTATATAATATAAAAATAGATAAACATGTAACTAGTAATAACTGAATTTAAACAGTACAACAAGGCAAGGTATACTTGCCTGGCAGGAGAGCTGCAAATATAATGTCCAGATGTCAAATACCAAGTGTCAGAAACTATGGCCTCAGAAGGAAAGTCTCCGGATGCTGAAATAAACATCAGTAACAGTCTCAGAAAATATCAAATAACTAGAAATGCCTGTCCTTAAGTCCAATTTGGACACAGGGGCGAAAATGACAGTTTCCGGTCAAAGCGGGGTCCACATGTGGGCCACTTTGCACCGAAAAACGTGTCAGGGTCAAAGGTCTCCAAATTTGCCAAACTTAGTGTCAACAAGTCAGGAACGATGATACGAATCCAACGGAACTTCCAGAATTGGATTCCGATGAGCCGGTCACAAAATCGCCCGTCAGGTGGAGCCTGTGGGGCCCACGATACGAGATTTTGTCAACGTTCTCAGAATTGAACCAAACTTGGCTCACAGGACCAGCGTATTGCTACGAGTCCGATGGCGCAAGTTTCGTCTCGATCCGACGTGTGTACACAAAGTTATAGCGTGTTCCAAAACTGACGGATACGGGGCGGTGTCGGCGGATACGCGTTGATTCCGGTGTGCACGCACATCCAAATCAACTTCTACGAAATCTCACACGTCCGTATTAACGTCGCGCACGTTTCGGTAAATACCGCGTGCGACCAAGTCGTCCTGTTTGGCGGGGCGTACCCAGTTCCGGGGTGAATCGGGTCGTTGTTTTTCCTGTTTTTGGATCGCGTGCCACGATCGCCACAGGACGCGATGCTCCGAGCGGGTTGCACGGGCACCGAGATGGTTACATAGTCTACACGACGCAACTGACGGAATTAAAATCGGAATTACGAGGAGAGAGATATCGTTACCTGAACAGAGCTCCGTGGAAACTGAATTCCGCGTGTCCGTGAGTCGTCTTGACACCGGATTTGTGTCCTGGACGTGTCCGGGCCGCGTCCAGCTGCTGTGTCCGGTTCTGCTCGAGTCGGGGTCGTTGCGGGGTGGTCCGGAGCTGCTGCGGTCAGGGCTCCGGAGTTGCTATTGCCGAGGCCAGGGGGAAAAAGTGGAGGAGAGAGAGGAGTGGTGATGATGATGGTGGTGGTGGTGGCAGATGGTGGTGGTGGGCGAGGCCGTGCGTCCCAGGCGAAGGGGAGAGGGAGGTGGAGGAGGAGGAGCTGGGGAGTTGGGGCGGACGCGTCGGGTGGCGGAGGGCGGCCGTCGCGGGGGAGGGGAGTAGCTGGCCGCCGCGGGGGGGGAAATGCTCGGGGGAAGGAGGAGCTAGGGAGAGAGAGAGTGGGGAGTTCGGGGGAGCGGCGGGGGAGCTCCGGCCAGGGGCGGCGGAGCCGCCGGGGGGGGGGGGGGTCGGTCGGCCAGGGGGGGTTCGGGCTGGGGCTGGGTAGATTAGGATTTTTTTTCTTTTATTTTTATTTTTCTTTTATTTTCTTTTTATAAAGAAATTTATTATTAAAATAAGGAAAATATCTAGAGATATTTTCAGGATATTTCTGGGATATTTTCGGGATATTTCCGGGATCTTTTCGGGTGGGTCTCGTCTCCAAATGGACGGCGCAGGTTCACCGGCCAATGAGGGGGTGACACCTTGCACTGAAATTTGCAGGAGAGTCCCTGTAATTTCATAAATTGCGTAATAGTCCTATTTTTGGGAAATTGCGCAATTACGAAATTGTCAGGGAAAACACCCGATTTCGAAAAATACTAAAATTCACAGAATTGAGGGAAATTGCTATGTGAGGGTCCCGGGGGAATGGGGGTGAGTCTGGGCAGGGACTGGGCATGATTTCTGAGTGATACGGATCACCGTATTTATTAATTAATAAATACTGCGCACGATGTTCACTAATTATTTAGAGGCAGGTAGGGTCATAATTTTTCTACGGTGTCAATACACTAAATGTAGTATACTCAGTGTAGAAAATTAACGTATTTTTGTTTGGGCAAAACAGGTGCATGTTGGACCTCAAATCTCTAGGGGTACAGAGATGGGTAAAGAGCAGGAAATAAAATAGGAAATAAATACGGGCTTTTGTAACGAGATTTGTGCGTCTCATATGAGGCTCAAAACTGAGTATCTGGGAGTTGCACAAAGTGCAGGATAGTAGACTGGCATGTCTAGGAGAGGTATACGAACTTTGTTCGGGGTTAACAGTCAAGGTAAAGCTCCAAATAATTTGGTGATGGACCGGTGCACAAGTCAACAGGATATGTAGGAAAAATAAATTAAAATATTGCCATAAATCCTAAATTGTGAAAATAATCCTAGAAATACTGAAATCTGGTCGAGGGGGTTTACAGAATGAAATGATAAAGTAAGAATGAAAGAAAGAAAGAAAGAAGAAAATTAAGATTATGGACGGGTATGTCGGGGACGTACAGCGGGACTCGCTACCCGTGCTGCATGGAGCGCCGCCAACCCAATCGATAATCTGTTATGGCTTTAGGAGCTCGTTAAGTAAAAAGAATGGCTCGAGGAGCCCGTAATAAGTAGAATAAAAGAAAAGATAAGTAAAAGAAAAGAAATCATGCGTGGTCACGGACAACTCGTGCACAAGGTATGTGGATTCCTCGGACGATCATCGGGATACCGGGATCGTATCGGCCTGGGAGGAATCATATGGTATTTGCACGACCAAACGGTTATAGGATGCTCCGCCGGTTTAGGGAGATGCAAATATCGGTAGAGGACCTAAGATATGGCATTGTACACTTGGTTTACCCATCTATCTCAACGGTAGTCTCGGTCCTGAGAGAGACTAAGTACTTTATGGCTATGCCAGTGACCGTTTTATGTCATAGTAGTCTCAAGTACTGTGCACGGGGGGCGCATCGCCTAATAACCGCTCAGAGACTACAACTGACATATTCATATAGATTAAGATTAGCTCGATTGCGGCAATCTGCGTGCGAGTCATTGCATTGCGGCAATTAATTTGTGTATAACCTGAGTAACATATCTAAATATGAATAACCTGAGTAATATATTTGAATCTGTATAACCTGAGCAACATCGTTCACCTGAGTCAGAAATACGCTCGTAACGCTTGTACTTGCTTTTGCGATCTTTAATATTATTATATATATTCATGCTTGGCTAACTTGGTTGTACCGTTGGACAGGGAAGGAAGAAGGGTAAGTTGGTAAAGTCTTGCCGTGTTACTCTTATATCGTGTCACGACCCGCACCTAGATGATCGGGCACGAGTACGTGGATACGTCCAACATACGCCGCAGCATCGACGGTAGAACGATGTCTAAACCTCAAGAAATTTATCTCAATTATTCAAGTACAGCTAATCATCATAACTCAATCACAATACTAAGAGAAAGATGCATAAAGGAAAGTAATCCAATAACTAACTAAAAAGGAATGAAGCTAGAACATGAAACTGAATAAAGAAATACTAGTCTAGAACTCAACAGAGGTCACCTCCAGGTCAGCAGTATATCAAGTCTGGTCTCAACTAGCATCATCTTGAAGTCCAAGAATATGTGGCATATCATTCCTAAAAATGTTATCCAGTCACGATTGGAGCAAAGCACATAAACTAACAACAGTTCCAGTTATAATGATAAAGACTATAAAGCAGTGAGTAATGACTATACATGATGGAAATAAAATATTGAAATATAAGAGAACTGGAGAGGCATATAATCATATCACAGAAAAATAACTAGCAATGAGTACACTGGTGATGGTAAGTAGTGAAAACAGATAAATATAAATGCTAGCAATGTATAAACTGGAAATAGATGAATAAAACAACTACTAAGTGCCTTGAAATATTAGTTTATTATGTGATCGGCTTGGGACTAGATCAGGCTTGCTATATATGATTAACTATGATACATATAAGGTTAGGCTAACTATCTGGTTAGATATGATGCGAGCAATAGTCAGACTAATCATATATAACAGTCTATAAGGCATGTAAATGGTCAGGCTACACCCTACGTGATATGTGGGGTGAGCTATGATGCATGTAAAGTGGGGTATGATCACATAATCTTGCTAATATTTTTCCGCCCCCAGCTAGTACGATGGATTCCAATCACGACTCCTCATGATAGGTATCGATGATACTAGCCCGTGTATCCACAGTATCAGAATCAAGCATACACTACAACTAGAATCATAGTAATAATCAACATAATAAAAACTGTCAGAGAATATACTCGCCTCAGATTGGTTGAAGTCAACGTGCGAAACATGAACGTATTGACACGGCATAAATACAATACCACACTTCTCAAGGTGATCCCAAATGAAGTAACAGTCAGTTCCAATGAGTCCGGAGCAGTCCAAATAGCTATGAACGATATAAAGAAGTTCAAAATCAGAATTTGGCACAATAATCGAGATGTAGATATCGATTCCACCACGGGCCCGCCAAGAGACAGGAAAATATGCACAAATTAGCCAAGTTCATAATTACTAAGTTTAGCTAAGAGAAAAGATCTATTAAACCCTTAAGCCCAAAATACACATAAATCTCGTAAATTTCAAATTCCAATAAAAATAACCAAGTCCATTTATCTAAAATCAAAACTAATTTGTTTTAAACTCATTAATTCCAAGTTCAAAATATGCATAAAACTCACTTATTAGATATTAGAAAATACTTAATTTTTATATATTTAGATACTTAATATGTATAAATCTCCTTTAAAGCCTAAACTTCTTTAGTATAGATAAAACCCCAAAAATCAACACTAAAACAGATTCCTTGTAAACAATCACTACCAAATTTTTATTAAACTCTAAATATAATTATATAACAGAACTTAATACTTAATATAATCAACTTACAGATTATTATATAACCAACATTTATAATATATAATAATATAACTAAAAACTGTTAACATGTAACTTAACTAACACTAATACTCTACAATGAAACAAAACTCCACTGAACAATCGAAAAAGGGAAAGAGGAAGGCTCACATTGGGGGTTCGATCGGTGGAGACAGCGCCGGAGGGTGGTCGTCGGTCGGAGCCCACGGAGCAGACGATTGTCGTCGCGGAATCCACCACGACGACGAGTTCGACACGGAGGACGCTGGCAGTGGTGGTCGTACGACTTCTAGATATGAAGTCGATGGCGTCAAATCCAGGGATGGCGGTGGACCACCATAACTTCGGGAGGGAGGAGCCGACTCGAGCGTCTGAGAAGGTCGGCGGCGGCACCGGCAGACCTGGCTACGGCGGGGAGGAGTTTTGGCGGCTAGTGGATGAAACTCCTCCGCCGTGGATGCGCCCGGGTCACGCGGTGATCGTCTCCCACGACTTCGAGGTTGGATTGGGAGGAGCGCTCATCCCGACGGCAAAAACTCGAGAGAGGTGACGGCGGTTCGAGGCACCGATCGAAGACCTAGGCGGCGGATCTGGCGCTTGTCGGCTCCGGTGAGGGAAGCGACGGTGGAACAGCTCGTCCGGTCAGAAGTTTGCCGGACGACATCGACGTTGAGGTTAGATCTAGGGTTTGTTTTGGGGATGATGGATGTGTCCGAGGTCTTGATACAACAGAATATATTGTACAAGAGATCGTGTCCGAGGTTGTGTCGGACACGATAGGGAATGCTGTATTGTGGTTGTACTGGATACAAAATAAAGAAAATGGATGGAATGGACACCCGGGGTCGGACCCGAGGCCGACACAGGCTGACACGGTAGTGATGATGGTGGACACGATTGGACACGGGCTAGACACAAAGATGGATGGCTGTGGTGGTGGCTGAATATTCTTAGGAATTGGAAAAAGGCTCTTGGGAATGAAACCCTAGAATCATTGGTTTATATAGACTAGTCATGACTTTCTCCCAAGAGATGGTAAACTTGTAAATTTTTAAAGGAAAAAGAATAAAATTTAAGAAAATATTTTAAGAAGCTTCCAAAGGCTAACTAATTCCCAATTAGCTACTAATTAAACCCATATAAAAATATGCCATTTATTTACTATCTCAAATGGATACAAAATTTATTATGAAATAACAACTAGTCCTTCAAATGATTTTCATTAACAAAATAATTTCATGATTTCAAACCAATAAATATTCGAAGCTAGAGTATTCTATATATATATATATATATATATATATATATACATATATAATTTATTTATTTTTAAAATAAATAAATCGACCTTTAGAAAAATGATTCTATAACAAGATTTTAAAATCATCTTCTAAAATAAAATACTGTTCATAATTTTAATACTAAAAATTCAAGGAGAAAACATTTTATAAATTTTGATATTTGAAATTAAATTAAAAATCTAAATATTTTGGAAATTCTAGAAACCGGAGGTTACAAGTCTACCCACCTTAGAAAAATTTCGTCCTCGAAATTTAAGGAATGAATAGGATAGAAGAATAGATTGGTCATGCGAAGATATAGTAATATAAATTTATTGAAAATTATCAGTAAGGAACATTTATCAGCACGAAAAAGAACATAAAAAGAAAATATGGTTGAGATATGAATAGTTTATAGAATCATGGCTCGATCTTGAATTCCCTTGGTAAATTTTTAGAATTCAAGCAGGAGCCAGTAGGAAGAAGATATATAAATGAGATATTGTACGATATCCATTGAAGGCAACATAATCACGGGAAACCTACATACTATAAAGGGTAAAACATCGCCAAAAGATTTTGGACAATCAGGAAGGAAACATAACTAGTTAGATAGTTTAGGAGAAGTTCGTAGGAAATAATTTACCAAGTAACATGAGAGAGTAAACAAAGTATCAGGTTAGACAAATAAAATTTCTATGTCAAGTTCGCTAGTACTTATTCAACTAGCCGATATTTGCGTAATGCAAGGATATATACAAAGTTTCTGTCAGAAAGAGAAATAAATTCTCCTGACTCAGAAGGGTTATTTAAAGATCAAGGGAGTTTCAGAGGTAATTATAAGTATCAAGTTTGGTATAATTTGAAAGAAAAATCGACACGTAACCCATGATAATGAAAACTGATATGGATGAGGGCAATCCCTAGATCTTGTATACTCGTATAACCTCGATCTCTGGATGTTCTTATCATATAAAGGCAACGCTCCCATACCATCTATTGATTTGAAACCTCATTCTTCTACTTTCCTCGATCTCGTGATCTATCAGTCATCTATAAAAGTTTCGATTTCGATAACCTTTGTTTTAACTAGATTCTAAAATCTCCAAATAAGTATTTATCCACTTAACATTTATCATGGTTCACATTCAAGTTTCTTCATCTTAACCTTGAATTATACTTCAATTTTATTTTCCTTTTTAAATCTAATGTCTCCATTATGATCACTTTTGTATTCCTTTATAGCTAAATCAAATCTTTTACTCTAAATATATACCCATTAATTAATTTGTACCTCAACTATGCATTCATAATCTTTTCTATTCTTCTCTTCTTTTTTTTACTTCCAAAATTCCAAAAAAATCGTGTTCTAGTAGCTCATAGTCATCCTTTGTTCAATTGCATATTATCACAACGTAATTTGATATCCTTAAATTCTTCAAGTCAATGTCATTTAATTACTTCTACCCCCCGTAGAATATCGAACCCCCAATATTTATATTTGGTTCAAAATCAATCAATATTTAATTTAAAGCTGTTAGTTTTGAACTCCTTAATCGTCATCGAATACTTTCTTCAGTCTTAAAATACATTACTTTATAATTCATCAAATCTACCTAAAATTCCAGTATCATTGTTTCGATTAAAATTCTTGTTCATTCCTTAATTTATTATCCCAATGCAAAATCCTTTATATCAAATCCTTGATATTTAAATTGATTACATAAGTCCAATTCACTTAATGTCTATGATTCAAAATATGCTCTATGTCCTAGACTAACTCTTGAGTGCGCAAACCTTACTGATAGGTAGATACCATGACTATAAAATTAAAATGTTCTCGTCTCTTCAAGTTGAATAACACTTTAAGAAAAAAAAAATTTGGCATAAACTCTAAATCACTTTTCTTACTGGTCATTCTTATCATAAAATTAACGGTCAACGGAGTTGACCGTTAGTTTTTGACTGAAGTGGTGGAATTGTACATTATGGTAAAGCAGTGGGGTGTACCATAAATTATGGTAAATAAAGTGGGATGCAACTCAAATTTTCTCTATTTATTTATTTCCCCCAATGACAAAACTGTAGTGCCTAAAAATTGAAGATTGCAATAATTAGGCTTAATTGAAACTTGATGCCCTCAACTATTCAAAATATTTAACTTGATATCCTAAATTTTGATAGGTAGTAACTAAATATCCTATCTCAACTTTCTAACTTGATAACCAATTTTTTAAATTTCTAAACTACCCTCCCCTCTACCCCCCCCCCCCCCCGCGGCCATCCCCTCCTCCGGCAACGACCCTCCCTACCCGCCCACGACCCCGACGACCCCCTCCTACCTGCCCTCGAGCCCGCACTCCGCTTGCGTGCACCCTCGAGCACCCCCACGCACTGCCCCAAGCACCGTCGTGCGCCGCCGTGCACCGCCTCTCTACCCCACACCCACTCTTGCGCGCCCCCGCGCTCTGCCCTGCGCCCACTCGTGTACTGCCCAGCTCGCCCCTGCACGTACCCGCACCCCCCGCGCATCCCTGCGCCCACCGCCTGCTCGCGCCCGTCGTTCGTCGGCCACCCGCAGCCGGAGAGAGAGAGGGGGGTTGGGGGGAGAAGAGAAGGGGCAATTTGGTCCAAATTTTTTTTAGGATATCATATTTGTACCTATAAAAGTTAAGGGTATCAAGTTGGAAAATAATGATAGTTGAGGGTATCAAGTTGCAATTTAGCCCAATAATTATAACTATTTGCTCTAACAATAGCTTGTACGGAAATAAAGATTACAAAATGGCTTTGAAATAGAAATTTTGTAATTATAAGTTGCTAAAAATATAAAGCAATTAAAACTTTGTCAATCGCAGTTGCTACAACGAAAAAAAGAATAAAAGAAGAAACTCATAGAAGAATTTCTCGCTGGAGGATAAAAATCACTGTTGATCAAAACAAGATTTGATCCTTTTTTGTCTATTTGCTTTCATGAACCAGCAAGTTCAAAAAAGAACTTCTTGACACTCATTGTCAACCTCGTTGTGGATCTCGAACTGGACGAATGAACGGACTGACAGAACTTTGTGGATCTCTCTAACTGATGCTAATTCTCCTCTCATAAAAAATATATTTTCTAACACATTATGTAAAGGAAAAGACTATATATATATGGGATACACGAGCCAAACCATAACAACCACCACCCACTTAATTCATAAATAATTTCCACGGATAAGGAGCGGCTATGAATCATCATCCCTAAATTCCTTGGGACAATGGACGGTTATAATAGAAGATCCATCTAAACAACCGTTATGCACATTTTTTGTGCCAACATCAACCGAGCAAAAATCTAGCTCTACGCTCATTTCCGTGCCAGAGGCTACTGTACGAAAATCTATGCGGCATGCACCCATTTTCCGCGTCAGATGCTTCTGCACGAAAATTTGCATGGCGCCTACACTACACTGCTCTCATTTTTAAGCCAAAGGCTATTGCGCGAAAATTTGGACGGCGCCCACGCGGGAACGTAAAAAATCGTGCAACACCCCCGTTGTGCTCATTTTCGAGCCAGAGGCTACTGCACGAAAATCTGCACTTAGCACATGCGGGAACGAGCGCAGAGATAATTTATTGCAACGTGCAAATTGTACCAACAAAGCACAATTATAGGTCTTGATCCGTGCCCTCTAGAAAAATACTCCACCATACCAAACACATGGACTATCTTTGTCCATACGCAATTGTCAGTAAAAGAATAATCTTATATTAAAATAAAATACACACTTAAAATTGCATCATGGATGTGAGATTTTTAGAGAGTAATCTCAATAAACCCCAATAATAACCAATTAGTTGGTGCCGTTCATGCTTATGGCCGGGTACCAAAAAGAATATGTATTGGAACCAGTGTTATAAAAATCGGACCAGAGATCGACCCGACCAAGACATTGGGTCAGGTCAAATCGGTTCAACCAGTTGGTTCAACCGCTGGATTAACCTAAGTGGTTCAAGTTTAGTCCCTTATGGACACTAATTTTTAGAAAAATATTCATTTATAATTGAATTTTGAAAAAACAGCCGTCAATATTGAACCGGATCGAAAAAATTATTGGTTCACCGTTCAACCGGCCTGTCCGGTCCGATTTTTTTTTTTTATATATATGTACCTAGCTCCGCCACCAACTGGCGGGGGAAGAATTCGAACTTTAGTCTACTCCAAGGTGGTCCGTCACATTACCACTAGAATAATTCGTCGGGTTTTTAAAACACTGATTGGAACAACAAAAAGCATATTGTGGTTGCAAATGTTTATTTTCAAACCTGTGATACATTTTGATGGAGTTGTATGAACACAATATGAGAATGGCATTTAGCTACCAATGTGATGTGTTGAGAAAAAATGGCACAGTCAAGGTGTCCATCTTCTTATGGAATGGAACACACAAATCTTTGGTCCAACTTCTGGTTAGGCTCATTCAAGTTTGATGCAACCTAGGAACCAGCCATGCCATGTTACTTCGCTTTGTCATGGGATCCTTGATGAGGACCTTTGTCTCCACAAATCTAAAGTTTTATGTCACTTACTTTGTGTAATTATGATGTCGACAATCTTGAAATTGTTCCTGATTTTGTGTGTAATTGCTGGTGCTGTCGTCTTGAACGATGTGGATTATATGTCTGTTTGGATTGGAAAAAAAAAAAAAAAACAGAGTTAAGTAAAATTAAGTAAAAAAAAAGTTAAATGAGGAAGACGGGAGTCATTACATACAATTTTGTTTGGATTGAAAAAAAAGTCAGTGTTATGTGTTTAATCAAAATTTTTTTTATTGAAAGTTTATAATGGACTGAAGATTAATAAAAAAATATTATATTTATTAAAATACACTTATTATATATGGCATAAAAATATATTAATTGAATTTTTAATTAAAATTTGTTAAAACAAAAAATATTTATGATTTTTCAAACAACAAATATTTATCTTTTTTTTGTTACTCTTTTTCTTAGTTAATCCATCCTAAACCACCACTCTCAAACTAAATAGATCTTTTTTTATCATTTAACTCTCTTTACGGCCAATCCAAACAGACCCCGACGACAATAAAAATAAAAATATTATATATATATATATATATATATATATATATATATATATATATATATATATATATATATATATATAAAAGTGATATTGGACACGATAATATTTTAGTATCTCGTTATATCACTTAAAAGGAGGATAATTTTTTTTTCTATTTGGATAGAAAAATAAAATATGTAGCTTAGAATGTAGTGATGATGCAAGTATGCAGCATTGAAAAAGAATAATGGTCTCATTTAAATAGAATAGGGTAACTTAGTATTGCTAAAGATATTTATATGCTTTGCTTTGTGATTTATTTGAAAAAAAATTTGTCAATCTTTTTTTTTTTTTCGATGTCTGATGATGCGAACGAAATTTTATACACGTTATATTATATGTTGTTTGAATTCATTGTTTCATATTTTTTTTACGATTTAATCTCTAGATCATCCGTCTAGTCAAAAAAAATTATACCTGTTTTCACTGACCACAAAGTCAGTATGGTTGGATTTTTTCTTTTGTCAATCCTGCCCTCTCGCAATTACATATTTACATAAGAGAAACCCTGACCACACTCCCACATGGGGCCCACCTGTCGGTCAGCAAGCGTGCGAGCACCAAGTGGCTCATGGAGGGAGGGTCATGCGAGCCAAGTCAGCCCGTAACTAAGTTGTCATTTGTGTTTTTTGTTTTTTTGTTTTTTTTGTTTTCTTCTTGCTCAACTCATTAAGAGTGACCAACCAACTATATAAAAGGTTCTCCATAACAAACAATTTGTAGAGAAAACTTCCATTTTTCACGTAGTCACTCAAACAATTACAAATGTGGACAAGAAAAGCAAATGGTGGAATTAAAAAATAAATTGGAAAATAATTTTTATTTACCTTGTCATGAAAAGACAAGATACATGGTCTTGTAAGTACTTCTTGGGAAGGAAAAAAAGAAAAAAAACTGGATAAAGAAAAAAAAAACAGATCAAAAGTAATAATATTTGGAAGAGAGAAAAAAAAAAAATGAAGAAAAAAAATTGAGAAAAAATAAATTATATAGATACCACTAAAAAAATTTATCCCATAAGTCAGAGAAAAATTGAGAGAAAAGAATATTTTGAAAGAATTTATCCAATTATTCCTTAAAAAAAAGTAAGTATAAATTATGATTGGAGAAAACGAAAAACTAAATAGTAATTATATCCTTATAACAAAAATAAAAAAAAAAAAAAAAAAAATTTCTTTCGCTACTTTTTGGTCATTCAAATAAGGAAAGAAAAAAATACAACTTTAGGTGGATTATTTTGTATAAGGGTACCAAGTTTATGATCTAATTAGACTTTGGGTACTGGATTTGTTCGTTTTAGATTTTAGATACTCGAACTTTTTAGTGACATATTTTAGTAACAAAATTGGACTTTCAGTGACCAAATGAGTCTTTAATGACGAATGTTCGTCGCTAAAAATATTTAAGTATCTAAAGTCTAAAATGAACAAATTCAGTACCCAGAGTCTAATAATATCCTAAATCTGATATCCTTATACAAAATAATTCACAATAAAATATATATTTATGAATGCACTAGGACACATGTTAACAAATTTGTAAACTAACTAGCTAGAAACAATTGAGAGAAGATTAGTATTGTCATTCGCAAGGACAACACGGACAGCTCGAGAATCGGGACACACAATATTGAGTTTAACGAACTATT